>OY728164.1:831603154-832923900 GCA_963277665.1 Viscum album
AAATTAATATCAATTTTAAATAAAAAGAGGCACATTGAGTCATACTAGTTGTATTGTGCATTAAATTGAGGTTATTTTGATTCCTGAATATCACAAATTACTTATGGATTTTTTTCCTAAACTATCAAAAAATACGATTTTTTTTGCTCAGTTTGTAGTATGTCAGTTGTGTTTTTTTACAAAAATGTCATTTCAAACTAGAAACACACATTTTGAGTCATACCGTTCATATCATGTGTTGGTTTGATATGATACTACTTCATACATGTCACAAAGAACTTATAAATTGTTATCCTAAATTATGAAGACAATTAGAGTGGGTTTTCTTGGTTTTCAATGAGTGATACGTTTTTAGCTAAAATGTCAATTTTATTCTAATAACAGATGCTTTTAGCCACATTGGTCACATCGTGTGTCAGATTGATGTGTGGTTGATTTTCACACATCCAAAATGACTCATGGATTGTTTTCCTAAAGTATCAAAACAATCCAAATGAATTTGATCGGTTTTCAGTATGTCACTTGTGTTTTTTTCAAAAATTAATGTCAATTTTAAATAAAAATAGACACTTTGAGTCATACCAGTCTCATTGTGCATTGAATTGAAGTGAGGTAGATTCCTACAGGTCACAAATAGCTTATAGATCATTTTCCTAAAGTATCAAAATAGTCAGAATGAGTTTTCTCAATTTTTAGTATGTCACTTGTTCTTTTTACAAAAAATATTGTCAATTTTAAATAAAAAAAGAGACACTTTGAGCCATATCGGTTGCATCGTGTGTAGTATTGAGGTGGGGTTTATTCCTACACATTTAAAATGACTTATGGATCATATCTCTAAATTATCAAAACAAATGAATGAATTTTCTCAATTTTTAATAGGTCAGTTACTCTGATACCAACTATAATGGCCTAAACATTTCATATATTGACATCACATATGAGTAGATTAATATTCCTTACATAAAATAAATAAATTAAACATAACTATGAAACAATTCATTAATTCTATGGAAAATTATTTTACTATGAAAACATCAAGATTGCCTTTGTGATTGAGTAGACACAGCGTCGTTGCTCTTCCTGTAAAGGCATGTCACATGGACAGAAATCTTCTAAAATAAACGAACCTTGAAAGGAATAATGAAAATCAAATCAATATTTCATTATATAATTTTTTGTTAAAATAGATATATTATATCATAACATTACCTTTACATCTTTACAAAGGGTTTCTTTGGTCCAAATATAAGCTAATAACAAAAATAATGATTCTTTGTGCACCTCACTGCTGTTGGTTAACTACCGCTTAGCATAGCATCTGATCTGAACTTTTGATCTGGCATCCCTGTGATGCTCTCATCCGACACCATCTCTATGATATCATCATTCAGTGTTCACTTTTCCTTCTCTTCTTTCACCCATTTACCTAGTAAATGGGTGTAGTATGATAAGGAAAAGTGAATGTTGAATGATGATATCATAGAGATGGTGTGGGATGAGAGCATCATGGGGAAGCCGGATCGGAAGTTCATATAAGATGCTATGAGAAGTGGTAGTTAACCAACAGTAGTGAATAATCCTTAATTTTGTTATTAAATTTGTGAGTGATGAAAAACCAATATTCTCCCAATACACTACATCAGTATAAATAGTGGCATAAATGACCAAAATACAGAATATAAATTATCTATTTCATAATAGATTAGGTCTAGTGCTTTTGGAAACATGGAAACATAAAGAACTAGTTTATAAGAGTCTCTCACTAAGTTATTCTTTACTAAAAAGACAAATCATTCCTAAAACCATTCTTCATAACCTAAGGATATTAAATATAATAAAGGGTGATCATAAATTCTCAATAAGTGTAAATAAGGGAGATATCAATTATTATATAATGATAAAATAAGTGGTAGGAATTCACCTTCATCCTATTTGTGTAGAATATTCCATCAGATATGTTGCTCATTCGTTTCTAAACACATCTATATCATCTTGTGAATATGAGTTTTTGTGACATTCAGGGTAGTACTGAAAAAATATAAATACACAAAGTATTAATAAATATTTTAAATGAACTAGTAATCATTTTTGAAAATACCTCTTTAGGGAAGCTAGTTTGTTGATGAAATAAGATCTCTTTCATAAATTTACAAACATAATAACCAGAGTCCTTTCCATTTGTTTGTTTTGTACACTTCAGAAACATCAAGAAAAATAATTAATTTGTTTTGATATGTGTTTGGATAGTTCAATATTATTATATATACCATGATACTTGTCCAGTTTTAGATCTTGTCGGTGTTCTTATCCTTAGGCCCTGGATTCATTACATGAAGTAGATGATATTGATGCACCAACCTATCCTAACAGAATCCTCATTAAAAGATAATATAAATTATATAACTAGATGTTTAGTTATTGAATTTTGGATCTAGTATATTAAAAATTGATAAACACCATCATCTGTGGTCTATTTTTTTGGATATCCATGCATTGAATCTAGAAAATAAATCTTTAGAATATCCAAATTTACCGCAATGAGCATCCAATGCTTCCTAAAAATTCAAAAAATAATGATTAATTAATGAAATGAAAATATATTTTATATGATTAAATTGTAGAGTTTTACCCCTACATTGTTGGTATTAAAAAGTGTCTATCATCCGTAATTTTTTTTTTCAAACGATTTAAGTAGGGATGACATTATTTAAACCTATTTATCAGAATTTATTTATTATTTTGAAGAGGTGATGTGAGGACTAACGAGTCCAAATTTTTGTTCATGGGGAAATCCCTTCAACTGTTTTTCATATATACGCCTGAAAAAAAATATGAAATGTATTTATTCATATCTATCATAGTATATCATCTTTTGTAAAATCAAATCATGAAAAGATGCCTCATGTATACATTTAAAACAAAGGTGCCTATCCATTCATACTTGAGTATTTCATTTACAGTTTCAGCACAAATTTAATCTTATTCTTCCCCTTAGTACATATTTTTAAAAAAATCAACTGTGTGAAAATTTTCATCTATCAACTTTGTATCCATGTGAGCCTACAATGATATTAAATGTGGGTATAGAACGGGCGGGGTGAAGGTGTCCTCAGTAGATAATTTCGATCAGTTGATTGATCCTTGGGATATTTTTTACTGATCTTTCATTTCACCTCATGCAATTTGGCATTCTGTAATAACATTCATCAGTTTAGACCTTTTATCATTAAATGTTAAGGTTCAGCTTGAAAAATAAATTTGAAATGAATACCTCCTTATTGACATGTTTTTTATTGGAATTGATGACCATGTGATGAATGTTATAATAGATTTTTCAACAGTATGAATGTATTCATCCTCATTTGGAACAAGTAGCTCAGTCCTTGGCTCATGAGATATGTTATTCGACACTCTGATATGACCTATTGGAAGTAGTTTGTTGTGTATCATGTCATTCTGCATATTGAACATCATATCCCTCGTACAAGGCGATGGGTGGGAGTTAATATATATAAATCACAGTTATTTTCACCCTATATAATATTAATACATGAAAGGTATCAATGTATATGTGATTAACATTTCACAAAAACAATTATTAGAACATTGATTACCTCAGCTAATTCAGGTTTTTTAGGTGAATGGCTCACCTCAAAATTGGTGGGGGTGGGGCGGATCTTCACGCACGGGTTGTTCTTGAGTTGTTTCTTCTCTTTGCCTCCCCAAATCAAACTTACTATCAAATATCTCTGGTATTGTAATTATTCTTGAAACGTAGCTAATTTTTCTCAAATCTTTTTCATTTGCTCAGTTTGATCCTCTACTTTTTTTTCTTTTTCAAAATATGTTTGGGGTGTCACCCCAAAACCCGCACCTCTAACATGGTCATACTGTTCTAGCAACTTCAAGGCCGCTGAAAGTATGTCTACATATGGTGCGGGTGTTTTTGATTCATGTGACTATGTCAGATAGAAAATATTAGAAAATAAGTAATAATTGTTATGTAATAGAGATTTAAAGCAACAAAATTATATTATTCCATACTTACACATGTTTCCCACACTTTTATTGTGTTTTCATCTATCAGTATCCCCTATTTATTTACACAAGCCTCCTTCCATATCACATGGCATGGGATGGAAGTGGCTTTCGATTTTGATTCATAAATCTTCATATAAATAGAGGAACATAGTTATGGTGTTGTTTTATGTCACATAAAAGTATTACAGTAGATTTAAAATATGTACCAGTTTTTTCTCAAGTGAAGCATACCCCATCCTTACTTTACGGTGGGGGTATGTTGGTTTTGTTGCTTGTTCCTTATTTTCTTCACTCAGTTGTTGTTTCATAACAAAAAAAATTTCAATTAAGGTGATGAATACAAGAAACATCAAACAACATATTACCAGACACAAAGTACCTGAAAAGTCCGCTCCGTACGACGACTACTAAACGCATCCCATTCTTCTTGGGATATCAAGTGTGCATAAATAGGAGGTGGGTGTGGATTGATTTTGGCTTTAGCGTCTTTAAGATGATATTTCATTAAAATTTTGTAGAATACTCTATGAATCCTTCCGGAAACTCTTAATACATATTCCATGTGCGAGGCATCTACTATAAAAGCACTCTATAAGGGATGATGAAGATTAATTCAATGTTTTAGTATTTTATTTTATTTTAATAAATTAAAGAAATTATATCATAATGTTTTCGTAATATCTTCCCACATTAGTGTCTTAAGCCCAGTGAAAACATGGTTCCATTAGTGTACATCAATCGGCATGCATTTCTGAGTGAATATTCCAATGTAGCTACTAAACATGGATTTTTTGGGGTTAACATACTGGCCTCGCTTATTCCATCCCACCTCAAATTTGATGTCTTTTGTTTTTTCCTTAATTATTTTGGATAAAATTGTCAAACTATAGTGCTCTTGTTTTTTTTTCATCACCAGGGTTTCATTGCCTACCATTTCCTAAGTTTTAGCATCATCATTATGTTCCTATGGAGTGATAGCATCGGCACTAGGAACATCAGCAACAGGTTGAGAAACCTATTGTACCTCATCACTAGGACCAGAAGAAACAGTTTGAGACACCTGTTGTTCCTATGCACTGAGACCAGTAGCAGCAGGTTGAGATACCTGTTGTGCCTTAGGATTGGGAGCATCTGCAGTTGTCGAAGTAATTATCTAAAGAAGTGGTTTAACATTTAATTTAGATTACATAAAAGCAACAGAGAATAGATAATAACATAAAGAAACACAATGTATATTACAATAAAAAAATAACCTGATTATTTAACTCTCTTTTTTTAAAATACTGAAAAGATTTGACCCCTCTATCAACTATGTAAATCCCTTCATTATGGTATCCTCTAACATAAAAAATGTCATCTACATTAGGACTTCTTTGAAATTATTGCAAAGTCCCAATTAAAGGGTCATCCTCCTATGAATTTTCATCTGAATTTTAAGTTGTTTTGGTCGATAATAGAACAATTGACCAGTTTCAGTTTGTGGGATATGTAACATAAAATACTTGTACTGTCTATGATTCCATTATAAATGGTTCTTCTTTCTCCCCTTCCTTACTGAAATTAACTTTCACAAATCCCAATTCATCTATTTTAACATCGCTCCTATTATCAACCCACTTGCATTGAAAAATATACACTTTTAATTTCGTATAATCAAACTTCTATATTTGTTTGATGATGCCAAAGTATGACATATTCGCATAAATTGAATTTCTATCCTTAGCACTGGAAACATGCATCGCTTCATCCATAAGTGTAACCCCACTATTCTATATGGTACTATCTTGATCATGTTCATTGGTATAGAATGTATAACCATTAACTACATAATCATTGTAAGATAATACATACACACTTGGTCCTCCGTCTAGCCATCGAATTCGTTCTGAAATTGAGTCCATATTTTCATCTGACTTCTTAAAAATATGGTCCCAAAACCATCCTATAAACTATTGATTATGTGTATCTGATATCCATTTTTCATCCCTATATGGATTCAAATGCCTAATAATTTCTTTGTGGGTTTTAACATATGGGTCAACATCGAAACTATTATGAAAAACATAAAGGTGGGTTTGCTCCCGATTTGTAATATTAATTGTGACAGCCTCTCTTCCACAAATTCTTTCACCCTCAAGCCACCTAGTGTGATGAGATTTCAGTAGGACAATGCTTTCCACACCAAACAGGTATTCAGTACATAATTTAATGTCTTCCTCAACAATATATCTCTTTGTAATACAACCCTCTGGAAAAATTTTATTTTTGACATACCCTTTCAAAATCTTCATATAATGTTCAATGGGGTACATCCATCTATAATGTACAGGACTGCCTAGTCAAATCTCTTTTACAAGCAAACCATCAAATGAACCATCATATCAAATAATGTTGGTGGGAAGAACATTTCCAATTCACATAATATGATGGAAATTTATCTTTCCATAATTTGGAATTTTTTCTAGTCTATAACTTTTTTGCATATAGCTTTGAAGAAGAAACAAAGCTTCGTTAATTATGGCATACATTCTTGGGGAAAATGAAATGTAAAGCTATAGGAATTAGATCTTGCATCAAAACATGGTAGTCATGTGATTTCAGACCCTTTAACTTTAAATTGATCATTTACATGATGTTCTTTATATTTGATGAATATCCATCTGGAACCTTTATGTTATTCAAGAAGTTTTGAAAACTAATATCTCTCATGCATGGAAAGAGTGTAAGTAGCAGGAGGAAGAAATGTTCATTTTTTACCCTTCACTAGTGTCAACTCTTCTCGTATTCTCATCTCAACCATGTCTAACATATCCTTAATTCCATCCTTTGTTTTGTTGGGTTCATTTAGAAACATTCCAATGACACTATCACATACATTTTCTCAAAATGAATAACATCAAAAAAAATTGAAATACATAAAATTCTAGTATGGTAATTCAAAAAAAATTGATCTATTTTTCCAACCATTTTTTGTAAGGTTTTTTGAAAATAGTTTACAAAAATTAGTGTCAACATATTTTACTTTCTCAAATAATTGATCATCTATTAGTGGATATGGTGTTTCAAATTCTATTGAACTTCCATCAAATGATGTCGTCCAAGATCAGTACTTATGCCATCAGGGTAGAAATCTACGATGTCCTAGAAACACAGTTTTTTATGAATGTTTAAACCTAATTGACTGTGTACCTTGTTTGCAAACAGGACACCCTTGAGTTCCTTTAATTCTATATCCTGAAAATTTTCTATAAGTAGGAAATTAATTTATCATCCCGTACAACATGACTCTCAAAGTGAAATCTTCATTTTTTAAGCATCATACAATGTAACACCTGATTCCCACAATAATTTTAAATCCTCGATCAATGAATCCAAATAAACATAAATATCATTACCTGGATGTTTTGGTCCCGATATAAGCATAGATAACATGATGTGTTTTCATTACATGCATAACCATGGTGGTAAGTTATAATTTACCAACATAATCGTCCATGTACTGTGACTACTGCTTTGAAAACCAAAAGTATTCACTCCATCTGTAGATAACGCAATACGAAGGTTTCTTGGATCGTTCCCAAATTCAGTATACTCATGATCAATTCTTTTCCACTGAGGAGAGTCTTCCGGGTGACGTAGTTTCCCATTTTTAATTCTTGTATCAACATGCCATATCAATTGTCCTACAGTCTCTTCACTTCTATATAGGCGCATAAACTATGGAATGATTGGAAATTACTATACAAATTTTGTAAGACTAGATTCATCTTTCTTATATCGAGAATCACCACACTTTGTGCATTCTTTAAGTGATTTGTGGTCCTTAAGAAACAGTATATAGTTATTCAGGAAAGCGTATATTCTTTCAGAGATCATACCCATCGAGCGTAGCATTCATTTGGCATCATATATTCAGTTTGGGAGCTCATTATCTTCTGGGAGCATGTCATTCAGAAGAGCAAGTAGTTCCTTAAAACTGTCATCGCTCCGCCCGTTTTCTGATTTCAAATTATACAACTTTAGTATGGCTGACAATGCCGTATATTTAGTGAAACCAGCAAATAATGGTGTCTTTGCGCAACTCTTTAACTTCTCAAACAATTTTGTTTAATCACGAAGTTCATCTTCAACTGTCCTTATAATTTCCTCAATACAATCTTCATCATCATTCACATTTGTAATCACGTCCTCCATACGGTCGTCTTCATTGTTCATGCTTGTAATCGTATCAGATGATCCATAAAATGCAGTGTTATCCCAGCCACTACCTACATTCATTTTTCCCCGTGTTTATTTCAACATGTATAACTTCGATCTATTATGTGATATATCAAGTGTTCTTACAAATCCTCTGAACTAATTTACCTTGAATAAAAATAGCGTAAACATGGACAAAGGATTTGAGAAGGGTCGTATGCATGATATTTTTCAAACTTGATAAAATATTTCACACCATCTTCATACTCTTTTGTCAACCGATTATAATTCATGCATTATTTATTCATATTCTTTCTATTTGATTTAGTAAAATTAATATTTAACAAAATAATTACAAAAGATATGTTCAACTAGGGTCATCATCCAACTATAATCAATAAAACTAGCTATGGTAAACAATACCCTTACCTCTCCATGCATTACTCAGGACCAAAGTAGATCACACCCATCTTCCCAACCACCTGATCAACAGAACTAGCTATGAGAATCCCTTGCACTAGAATTTTTTAGTATCCCACATGTGATCTATATGCATTATTGTAAACTGATTTTTTAGTGTTTCTGAGAAACATAATGTCTCGAGTCAAGAACTATGGTACTAAAATAATAGATGGTATGATTTTCCATATAGTTCTTGTGGGATGAAGGATTCATTACATGTGTCGTTATGGTTATTTGACTAGGGTGTCTATAAAGTGTCCCATAGAGTCCTTTAGTGAATTGGTTTTCTAATATTTAGTGAAATTGCACTAGTAACAAAGTGGTGATTCCATTGAAATGGGTAAGGTTTGGATTGATATTCAATATTGGATGAACTATAACATAGAAAACAAATGGCATACCAATCATGCCAACAACTACAACATTATACAAACACATAATCATGCTCACAATTGCAACACCATACAAACAAAATAAACACAATTTTAGATTTTAAAAATCGTCAATTATTCAATTCCTCTTATTAATTCAGGTGTTATCATAGAAGTTTTATCATCCTGGGGCATTCATTCATTATCCAAGTATACGTAAATTACCAATTTCTATAATCAAATGTTCAATAGTAACCAACCAACATGCAATTCATTTAGTGAAAAACAAGGACCACTAATGGCCATGATTTTTAGCGGGGTGTTTAACCCATAAAATTCACAACATAACCATCAATATAAAATAGTAATAACATTATAACAAGAGGAAACCAATGAGTAATAGGAAAAACCCATCATGAAGGTGTCGTTCATCACGCGGTGGAGGTGCGTTCGCGGCAGAGTAGAGGCGCGTGGTAGAGGAGATTTCTAACTAAAAAGAAAACATAAAATGAGAACTCATATGTTATACCTATCCAAAATAGGTCCAATGAGATTTAGGAATGGGACATGTCTGGTTAAACAGTTTTATTGGTCAATAGTGGGATTTATTTTCCATCTATGATATCTGCTTCTTGTTTATTTATTTTTTTACATATCTACTATTTTCTTATATGTTCAACTTATGAATGGGACATGTATGATTTTTAGGAGAAATATCATTTTTAATTTACTCTAATTTAGGGGTAAAATATACCACATTAATTGTATATTTTTTCCATGGGATTGTTTCTATCCTGTAGGGATCATGAATGCCTCTTAGGTTAGTGGAAAGTCAGGTCTGTTGTTGGTTATGATACCAGCCTAGGTCATATCATTACATTTCCAATTTTAACTGACCTGTGTCTATTTAAATATAGGATGGGGTCAGACAATAATATATTCCCAACTCCACTTTATTTCCTATTGGTTTGGGTCCTGATAGTATCATATTTGATAAATATTTTATAGATTATACATTAGAGTAGTCACTACTAAGGATTTCCCCATTTGTATGGTAGTAATGTTTGTTGAACCTAGTGTGTTAAGTAGACATCGGAAACTAATAGGTGATTAAAACTTATGTGATGACTTCATAACCTACAGAAAAATATATAGGAAATATCTTACAAACCTCATTGAATCTTAATAGGTTTGGTTTCATTAATCATATAGTTATAAGTGATGTGGAATGTGTAAATGATAAGCTTGGGGGATGAATGATGTAGATATGTTTATAGAAATTATGATGTGGAAGTGTGTTTAAATATTCATTGTATATTTTTCATTATAATGATTTTTTTTAAGTAATTATATTTAGGTCGATTTTTTTATTTCATCATGAGGTTCAATAAGAAGAGGTTAATCAAGTAACCAAGGATGTACATCATAGACTAAAATTATAGGCTGGGAGTGTAAAACACAAAAAGCATATAAAAGTTCCAAATGGTCCCTTGAGTTTCAAATACACACACACCCAAACATTTCACAATTACTAAAAGGGACTTTATCCTTTCCAAACACACACCAAGTCAATTCTATAAAAAAATCCATCAAAACTCTAAAATGATGACACATTTATAAAAAAACAATTTATCAAAAATTGTACAAACAAACCAAACAATTTATAAAAAATTATATAAACAACTCAACCAGTTTATAAACAATTTTATAACAAGTTAACCAGTTCATGAACTTTTTTTTGGTCCAAACAAAGTATAAATAATTTTATAAGCAACCCAAGTCAATGTGAAAGTTCCTTTGAAGTACAATGGCCTTCATGACAGAATCCATTAAAACCTGTAATTATATTGTGACCACTGAATATTGAACCATATAACACCGATTTTTAGCAATACTTCACACAACTAATATTTCTCATCCTTCATTCCCTCTCACTGTAGTTCACTCATGACACACATGCATCGAATTCGTTCTTCTATTCATCTGATCCCTTATATGCCAATAATAGTACATATAGAGCTTGAAACTTTCCACACTTTTCATAACCTTGAATTCCCTCCCCCCATACCTTCTGATCCTTTGTCCATATTGATCCATCACATATGAAAGATTCTGAAAAACATGACAACAACTCCCACTCAATGGGAGTTCATTGATTTGAACCCATAATACAAATTCTAGACTCGATATTTGGTCTTAGAAAATCACATGGAAACAAATTTAGTCATCCCCTCCAGATGCATGTTATAGGAACCTCTGAAATTTGAACTTCTATGAAATAGATCCTTTGATGTTCCATTGATAATACATCTGCTTGCTGTAATAGCCTTCAAGATCATTATTTTATAATTCAAGATAATTTCCCCATATAATGGAACACCGAGATCCTCCAGGAGTATCGAACCAATGAAATAAAATATCTGAAGCTTTCACAATCATGTCATTAATCCACTACTATCAGAAATTTAATAATCTTCCAGAAAGCTCTAGAATGACACTCAATGAACAGAACATGTCGCATTCCACCTACATCTAGAATACTTTTTATATCTCAGAAAACCCATAGTACTACCACCATATTCTAGTAAAATTATTCTGAAAACCTAATAAACCATCTGATCGTTGGAACCCAATAGTCTTCTAGACAAACTCCTTTCGATTCTTTAAAAAAATACTACACAAAAAAACTCTACATTCATGCTCTATCATCGATCACTAAAACCAATTTTTGATACATAAAAAGGTAACATAATCTTTGATACCACTTATTGAGGACATGTGGAAATTTTAAGATCATTGGTAGTTTTTACTACTGATTATCTAACATAGTGGAACTTCATCTAAATGTCTCATATTAACCATTGATACTTTCATCCCTCATGAATTCAAATACAAAAACTAGGATGACAACACACCCCAACCACCGCACCTATTTTTCCTTCAAATTGGATTCCCTTGGTTTTAGTAATCTCAGTATCCTTATTTCAATGATCATACAAGAGAACAAGAATACATAGAATATATAAACATGTAAGGAAAATATACAGAGAAAATTTTATATAAGTAATATTTTATTCACACTTTAATCTAATGTGTATGGTAGAACAACATCAACACATTTTTATTCCATTGAAAAAAAAGAACATGAGTTGCAAGGTAAAGTCAATTTTTGAAAACCCTACTTAGTTCTATAGAACACGTATCACCAATACCATATTTTGATAATTTCATATCATTTATACTCTTTCCAGTGCTTTGAACATGTCCTTTTTAATATCAACCTATGGGAATCTAGATGTGCTTAAGTGTTCTCCTCTTACTATAGCCACCTACTTTCGGTACTTAGGCCTCATCAGTGTTGGTCAAATCATCTCTTACATTTATTTCTACAAGAATCTATACTTATACATGTAGTTAATACCACTCTTTTCAATGGTCCTAAAATAATCATCCAGTCACAACTTCCCTCCTATAATTTTAGGCATCCTTCCATTGGCATGAGTAATTATTGATTGCTATTAGAAACTTCATTTATAACCACCAACACCGGTGAATGGTTCATGCCATATCCACTTAACTCTAATGACTTTGATGAAATATTACTTTTTCATTTTATAGGAGAGACTCTCTTGAATCATCATTAGAGTTTATGGAACTCATGGACTTCTACACATCAATTACCTTCTCTGGATATTCATTCAAATACCAATAGCTTCCCCTACCGTTCATATAAGGACTCAACCTTATTACATTAAATAATCTTGAATTTATTATAGAAATCACTTTCTTTCACATTGAGGATATTTTCAAGTTTATATATTTAGATAAAAGATACATAACACATTCATGACATTACACATTAATACGGAGTGGATATATACCATAAAAATAGTATTCACTTCTTCCAAAATATAAACTTTTCAAATAAAACATGATTTCTTTTAAAATTATTCAATCATTTAACTTGGATTAATTCTTTGTATTACACATCCATACACCTGTGAAAATCATTTAAAACTTGGTATGAGCACAAAAATATCAGTAAGGGATATAAAAATAAGGAAATAACACATTAGTCCATGAATACTTGTAACATATGAAATCATTTTCAAAAGACATACTTGTCAACCATATATACTTACTTTGTGAAACATGAGATTTCCAAAATATCCCCACAAAACATAAGAACCTAAATAGAACCATAAATTTATCTTGGGGAATTATTTACATTATAGTGTAACCCTCTTAACTACCTTATAATTTGTAACCCTCGTGGCTAGCTTAAAATTTGTGTAAACCATCGCAGTTACACTTGGAGTAACCGTACGACTGACCTCCAAATTACACATACCCAATGAATTATAGGGAGATATAGGTATCACCCATAATCATAAACAATTCCCAATAACCAAAACATAATCATACAATATGAATAATTTCATAAAAACATTTACTTTTAATTTTGAAAAACTATAAGTTTGAAAGAGGATTTTATAAGAAAAGTCACTTGAAAATAACATATAATTGACATGAGAATCAATATAAATAAATTAATATGTTTATATACTATAAATAAACATAATAAAACATAATATAAACAAATATTTATTACACAAATGATCTTAAAACCACACAATTAATGAGGTAGAAAGTTAACCCCAAAGAATGGAAATTTGGTTAAGAATTCCCTTACCTCATGTTTTTCTTACTTCAAACTCATTTAAAAATCCTTTATAATGGTTAAAAGAGTGTTATTAAGATCTTATAGAAACATATTTATGTTTATAATACCTTATATGATCATTTCATTACATCATTTAACCCTTTAATTGTTAATATTTTATTCCTTGCATTGTTTTGGGTGTGTTCTTTACATCCATCCAATGGTCTAAAGGCCTTCATTTTTTATTGATTTTTTATAATCCACCTTTCAAGGGGTGAGGTGGAACCCTTAAAAGTTCCATAGGCTTAAGTATTACATGTCCCGTAGGCCTTAGAGGAATTCATTTCCTATAGGATTCAAACATTACATACAACCCAGACTAACTACTTGGAACTGCTCCTCCCCAGCATCTTGATTGTGATATCATCTCTCCACCTTTGCATGGTTGTTCATCTAGGCTTTCCAATGTATACACAGGCTTGTACCGATGGCAGGTTTCATACCCTCTCATTCTTGCAATCTGTTTAGCTTCTAATATGGTGTAGGCTCCTTACTTATCCTCCTTTTGAAGCTCGTTCCTTGTAGGTTGTCTGGTTTTCATCTGCACTTGAGGTGTCCTGAAGTCTTGAGGTGGACCGAAGGCCTTGAGGTGGCCTAAAGGCCTTACTGACCCAAAGGCCTTGGTGACCCGAAGGCCTTAAAGGACTTGGGGACCAAATCGGTGGCCTGAAGGCCCAAACGGGGGAATAGTCCTGGATGCTATAGTGCCAAACAGTGTCTGATACAGTCCCGCTACAGTACTGCTACAGTAACCCAGAAATTATGACCCTGCTTGGATTTGATCCTTGGTTGTTTGGATGCACCTAAGGAGTCCTCACTAACTGGGTTGAGGCTCATGTGTGTGTGTTCTTTACATGGTTCCCATAATCGGTTCATGATGAATATTCTTGTCAATTGGAAGTGAAACTCTAGAATTGAAATGAAATGGTATATAAATATTATTAGTAACATAAATTATATCATTTATAATTTTGAATTCTGGAATGAGGATGATTCATAAGTTAAAACATTATTGATATTTTTTTAGTTCATTTTGGTGATTCTTTGATCGTAATGAACTCATTTTGTTTCATAAATTAATAACATATGTACAAAATAATTCCAGAACCTTATATAAGATATAATACATAAATTATAATCGGGTTCAACCGTAAAAATGGTTTCATGATAAGTCTTGAAGGAAGTAAAAGAAATTGAAATCACATCATCCATGATGTCGGTAAATCAACACATCATGGACGATGTTTTAATTTCTTGAATAACTGGGAGAGGAGAAGAAGTATAATGGTGTGTCTTCCATAAACATGATGAAAATCAGAATATGTAAGATACTGGATCATTCATTCCTCTTGGATAAGTTAAGGTGAATAAATAATAAGAATATAAAATAAAATAAAAAGAAAAGAAAGAAAACAAAAGATGATGTTTACCTCTTGATCTCTTCTCCTTGAGATTTCTCTTAAGGCCTTTGATTTTGGCCTTTTGGTAAGACCAGCAGCTCTAGGAAGTGGGGAAGAGACTTGAGAGGAGTATTGGGTAGAACTTAGATAAGTTTCAAGTCTTTATAGGTGTGGGAGGAATAGGGGAATGAGGGTAGTATTTATAGTGGAGGAGAGGAGGTATTTTACATTATTTTAATCATTATTATAATATTTTTTCTCAAGACTATAAATATTCTTAATTCATGTGACCCCAAGTAGTAATAATGGAATGTGAGTTTAAAAAAAGTGGTCTTACATCACTTATGATGTCATAAATAGTGTGTTTAACTTTTAATTTGAATATACGGTATTTTACCGTATTTCACTATTCATCGAAAATTCTAGAATTTTAGAAAAATCCCAAAAATTCACCCTTACAATTTTTTGATGTGTAGAATTCAAAAATGAACTTTATTTTTCAAAAATAATTTTCTAAATATTATTAATTAAATTTTTAAATAAAATCATACTTTATTCAAAAATTAACAATTTTAAAACTATAACTATTTTTCTATCACACTGAAAAACAAACCAAAATGTAATTATCTTAAAGCCTTAAGAAAATAAAATAATAATACAATTTACTATTAATTAGGGTCATATTATTATTCATATTAATATTCATAAGGGTATGTTACTATTCACCAAAAAAATAAGTTAGTTCTATTAGACTCCAAATAACTTACTGAACACAATTGTAGATGATCAATTTTCAAAATTCAAAACATAGAAGTGGAAAAATTATGTTTAAAGGATAGTTATAAATATATACTTAAAAAAAAGTTTCATGCATTTCAATTTATTTTTAGAAAATATTAGGGTGTTAAGTTCACCTCACTAAATTTATTTAGATCCATAACCTATGCCATAGGTACTTGAATTGAATGTTCCACCTTGATATTTCCACACTTTGACTCCACTATACTCCATCAACTAAACTCATTCATCCAACTACTCGTTCTGAACATCCAGTAAATGCACTCTCACTAAAAATTCAATGAAGGAACCATCTAGATACCTACATTCAATGAGCTAACATTTTAAGGATTCATTAGAATTTAATTAAACTGAAATTTTTACTATAGGTGAACTAATAGATCCAACTTCTAAACATTCAGTGAACTGAATTGATCTTCCTAAAATCATAATTAAATGGTTCTAGTGAACTTATCTTTATCCAATATCTCCCAAGTAAACATTCAAATAATGAACTTCCAAATCTTTGAAACTTGACCAAGAAAACAATTATCACACCAAACCCTAACATAGGGCTCATCAAGGGGTGGAAAGTAACTAAATAAATACCCTTTTTCTCAAGTTCCAAACAAAACTTTACTATATATATAGTATTCATACATTAAAAAATACCTATTTAAAACCATTTTAAAAAAGTTTAAATCTAAGGGAATACACCAATAACACCAAACAACAATCACAATCAATCCATGGAAGTCCTTAAATAATTCAATAAATCAAACATACACCCCTTTAATAATATGAAAAACCCCTGAACCAAGAATCACCCCACTTTATAAATTTTCACTGTTCCAATAAACCATGAATAAATAATTTATCTTCAACAAAACCATAATTTCCATTTTATTAATCATTTAGAATAAACGAAACGCAATTTTGAATCAAAGTATCATTTAATTGTTAAAATACAACCATTATGTCAAAGGAAACCCAAAAGTGATCATGGAAAATCTTTGACCAGTCAAATTTAGATAATATATACTTTATTTATCTAATTAAAAATCATGTTTAGAACATCTAGAATCAAAGGAAGTCTCAAATAAATGGAATGAAATATAATTACCTACATCAACCGATGTAAGGGTTCATCCAATCCCTATGCACCCTATGGAAACCAGGGGAACTGCAATAGAGACTCACCGGGGGGATCCGTGTACTGTAGAGGAGGCTGCTAGGATGGTCGTTGAATGAGGAGGGTGCACCGGAGCAGGTCAGGTGGATAAGGGGGACACTCAAGGAGGAGGAGGAGAGGGAGGCAAATGAGGAGGAGGAGGAGGAGGAGGAGGAGGCAACAGCGGCGGAGGAGTAGGAGGGGTCACGATGAAGGAGGGATTGACGGAGAAGGAGGGCTCGACAACAGAGGGATCAACAGCAGAGGAGGGCTCGATGGCGTAGGGGTCAGCTTCCGCGAAGGCTTGAAAGGGTGTGAGGGAGGAGGAGCCTGTTAGGGTTCTTTTATAAAACCCACTCGAAATTTTATCAGCGCTAGTTAAAAGCACTGATAAAGGTGTGTTTTATCAGCACTAAAATAAAAAATCACTAATAAAACATACCTTTATCAGCGCTAAAATTATAGCGCTGATAAAAAAATCTTTTATCTATGCTTTTAGCACTGGTAATGGTCATCCCTATCAGCGCTAAAAAAGCACTGATAAAGGTATAATTTTAATAATTTGTTTATATTATTATATATTTATTTAAAATGATATATAGGATAAATATATATTTATTTATTAACAATTATAACTATAAATAAATATTTATTTATTTATACTTATAAAAATTATAATTTAAGTAATTATAAAATTATAAGAAATATACTTATTATATTTATAATCACATAAATATATAAAATAAATGTATTAATTATATATATCTAAAAGATTATAGATATATATAACTATATTTCTTCTAATTTTATAAATATTTATATGAAATATATATTTATTTATAAATATAATTATAAATAAATATTTATTTATTTATTTAAATAATTATAAAATTATAACAAATTTATAAATCTAATATTTATATGTTTTTTATATATATAATTAATATATTTATTATAATTTTAAAATTATTTAAATATATATGTATTTATTTAAAACTATAAATAACATTTGTATTTATTTATCAATATTTGTATAAATATTTATAAATATATTTATAAATATATATTTATTTAATTATATATAACATATTATATATGAAATAATAAATATATTTTTTATAAATTAATAATTATTTAAATAAATATAAATTTATTTGTATTTATTTATAAATATTTGTATGTATTTATAAATATATCTATTTAATTATATATTTATAAGTTTATAAGTAGTATAATAAATATATTTATTATAATTTTATAATTATTTACATATATATATATAAAGTTATAATTATAACTATAAATAGTATATATTTATAAATATTTGTATATAATTGTTAATATATATATATTGATAAAATTATAATATTATATATATAATTTTATAATTATTTATATATATATATAGTTATAATTATAATTAAAAATATATTTAAAAAGTATTTATATATATCATTAAAAATATAATAAAATATATTTATTATTTAAATATATTTAATGTGATTTTATAAGTACATTTTTTAGAACATATATAGTTTATATGGGTAACATTATGAATTAATCAATATACCACATCAATGGACAACGTGATGTAATGTATAAATGAACATTCATGCATGATACATAACATATACGCCTGATCAATATATTCATTGACCAAATTCATTGGAAAACACATATATATTCAATAATTTTAATTATAAATATTTATATATATTAAAAAGTATTATATATTTATAAATAAAAAATATATATTAAATATAATAAATATAATGAATTAATCCAATAAATCTAATAATCTAATAAATTAATCTAATAAATATAAATCTAATAAATCTCTAATAAATATAATAAATATATTTATTATTTAATGTAATTTATTATAATATTATAATTATTTAATTATATATATATATATTAAATTATAATCTAAGAAATACTTTTTTCAATTAAAACATTATATATATATTTGAATTATTAAAAAAAATATTAATTATAAACATTTGTTTTTTATTTAATGTAAACAAATAAACATGATTTTTGAATATAAATATAATAATTTTATATAAACTAATAATATTTTTTATTAAAAACTTTTATCAGTGCTTTTAGCTAGTGCTGATAAAGGCCCACCCCTTTATCAGGACTTTTTACTTAGCGTTGATAAAAGGCAGTGCTTTCCTTTCCCTCTTTTGTGGTAGTGATTATTTATAAATTAAATTAATAATTCAATATATGAGGAACTCATTAGACATGCAGTGAAGGGTGGGATCCTAAATTATATAGCCCCTTGATTCATCGACCGGTCTCATGAGACAAATCAGTTCACCAAATTAGATGGGTTTTTTGTGAATGTCTACCCATAGTTTAAACTATCATGGAATAAGGATTTGATGGTAAAGATATGATGATGTTTGAGATCAGGATGTCCAACATTAATCATTTCCTTCATTTAGAATTTAGTTATTATTATTCATGATATTACTACATTGATATTATCCATGGATGCATTTTGTTCTCAATTTATCGATTAAATGGAATGTGCTTTTAGTTATTTACCTTTCCATATTGAGTATACCTTATTTAATCATGATATCTTATATTTTACATAACCCTTACTGAGAATTTTATCTCACCCGTTACTTTTTTTCCTTTCCCCATGATATTAAGAAGGATATTATGAATAATATCAAGGATTCTAGAACATTCCATATACTATGTATTTTATATTTCCAAAGTAATATGGTAATCATGTATATATCTAGTTCTTAAATACTAATAAATTGATCAATCCTTCATTTTTATATCCCTTGTATCAATGCTAATGTAATAAATTAAACAACATCTCTAGGTTACTGTATTTGGGGTGTTACTTTATGTTTTCTTAAATTCATAAATAATCCTTATATTTTTTGGTATATTTTTTCTTACATTTCAAGTAAATTTTTCGAATTAAATATTTATTCCTTTTAAATTATTTTTAAAAATAAAAACAGGGTAAAAATTAGGGCACTTAAATTTGTGAAAGTACAGGGGATTATGTTTTATAAGTTTTACTCTAAAAATTTTTTACTCTTAAGAGTTGTGTATTGTGATTTTAAAAAACTGGGAGATTTTTGAGTCGAAATACCTCTTTCTAACCTTAATTTTGAAAATCAAAATTCACTCTTTAAATGTTTCCATAATTATAATATTTATCTTTTAAAAAGTTATAAAGTTTTGTATGAAGTTAATCAATTTTATTGGATGGATAAATCTAATACTTTTGGAAGGATATATATCAAGTATATCAGACAGATGTGTACCAAGTACATTAGACAGATGTGTACAATGTACATCATATGGATGTATATAAATTATATTAGATGATAGGTTTATAAATTCCATGAGATAGATTATTACAAATTCCATTGGACATAGTTGTATGAATTATATTGAAATTAGTTCTACAAATTCCATTGGACGGAGTTCTTATAAATTCCATCAGATGAAGACTTACAAAGTCTACTAAATGAAGTTTTAATAAGGCTATCATATAGAGAAGTATAAATTATAACAAATAAATATTTATTATTTCTACCATATGGAACTCTTAAAATAATTATAATGGTGTTAAACCTAATGAACATTAGATATAATTATTCTATGTTAAACTCATCAAGAAGAGAATATGTATGTCTGATTTCATTGCAACTGATCCTGAGAAGTATGGAATCCAAAAGTTATAATATCATCTATAAATATGAACACAGCCTCAAGGAGAATAATTGTGATAAAAATATATAATATAAAGTTATTGATGAAGTTTTGAAACATATTTTTTTAAGTGTGATTCAATTGAAATCTTTATAGAGTTTTCTTAAATTATACATGTGCAAGGATTTTATTGTAAATTCTTTAAGGTTTTTCAATTTTTTTTCTAATTGTGTGATCAGGGGATATCAGTATAGAGATATAGAATTTTTGTCTAATATTGTTAATAGAGGGATAATAGGGATACAGAGACATATATTTGTCCAATAAGTTGTATTGAGGGATTCCAAGGCTTGGAAGACATATCTTATAATAGTTTAAAGTTTTGGATACCTAAAAGTCGAGTTCAGAGGATTTATTATCACTTTGGGTTAAAGTGAATATCTTTATTAGGAAAGGTACTGTAAGTTGTGTTAAAATATTTATAAAAGTTTCTTATAATTTGTTTTAATTATTTCTATAGGTTTCTTATTTTCATTGTTCATTATATATAAATTTCATATCATTTAGAATAAAATTGTTTTTATAACTCTGATGTTAAAAATTATATCTAAACATCTCTTTGTATGATAAACTTTTTTAAACAAGGTGTTGGGAAATTGTATGTTTAAATTTTTATAAACAAAAACTCACCCCCCCCCCTCATCTTTTATTACTTTTAATACTCTTAATAACTCATATTTATAGTTTTCATGTCATTTTAGGTTGGTAAAGTCAGGGGAAATTTAAATTTGTCATCATGCATCATGGATAATTTTCATAATTGGGATTCAAATCATGAATATAATAATAATAACATCTCTAAGAAGTATTTTTAAATTATTTTAGAGGATTGGGAGGTTTCTAGCTGGTCAGGTGATGTTGGAGTAGGTTTGTGTGGTGTTTCTTTTAAGTGGGTTGTGATATAGGTGATGTTATAAGGAGAAACGTAGGTGCTACATTATTTGGAAAAATGGGGAAAACACCATCATTTAATATTTGACTAAGTTTTGATAAAGTTTGAGATCCAAATGATTTGGAAATTGGGTTTAAAGGATTTATATAGGTTTGATAAATTTATAAATCCTTTTGTGGAATTTTTGGAATATAATATTGTTAATTATAACTTTGGTATAATTTGGAGAAGGCTGGAATAAGTTCAATAGATTCTAGGAGATTTCGGTTTTTAGTTATAGGGTATGACTGGTGTAAGATGTATAGTATGATTGGTGTAATTTGTAGGCTATGACTAACCTAGGGAGTTGTAATAGATTTATATAAAATTGGAAAACTCCTTAAATGTAAAAGTCTTAGTACTTAAGGGTCCTTATACATAAAATCCATCCTGTGAAGTATTATAAAAAATTTAATTGTTGGAATAAGAGGTTCAATATATAAATTTAACCCAGGTGAAATGTAAAACTAACACTAAATTTGTACTCAATATATAAAAGTAAATTTGTGACAAAGAGAGTATATATGAGTAAATTATTCATATTTTAAGGTCACCCTATGATTCCAAATTGGTTAAGTGTTTATTCTTCATATGATAAGTAAGAGAAACCATGGGATATGTAAAGGTAAGTCTATAGAAAAATCAAAACATAAGAGTAACCCCCTGATATGTAAAGTTCATTCTATAGTGATACGTAAAGGTACCTTGATATGTAAGGGTACTCTATTTGAAAACAAGCTAAGTGTGTAAAGTCACTATGATATGATAAGGTATAATACATAAGGGTAACCAGAGTGTTCCTTATGATATGTAAGGGTTCTATACTTTGTGAAATTTTGATTGATGATATGTAGGGTCATTTCTCTAATGTTTGAGGTTCATTTATGGGACAAATTATGATACGTAAGGTTAATTTACCAGATAATTAAGGGTTTAAGGGACATTTCCATGAAAAATTATGATACAAAAGGGTATTTTCTGTTGATACATAAGGGTTGTTTCGGGGTGATATATAAGGGTCCCATATGTAAGGGTATCAGTGTTTTCCAAAATTTGATTATGATGAGTCTTGTACAGTTTTTCTAAAATATTAATTAATTGGTTAAATTGAGGATAAAATTATTGGGTGGTATTTTAGTCTTTTAAATTGGAAACTAACTTTTCTATTCTTAGTTTTTCTAATTTTTGAATAAGGGGACGTTGATCCCATCTTACCATCCACTAATTATTTTCAACCCTCTTAATCTATAGTGATTGGATGTGGTTTTCCTTATAGTTTAAGGTGATATTATCTTCTTATTCATTTGTTATTCCTATCTCTTATTATCCATTGATTTTGGTGTCTCAGGACTGGGGTTGAGTGATAGTTCCACCAAAGAATTTTCAGATTTTCCAAAATTTAGTTCTTTTTATCAATTTATTTAGAGGAGATTCCGGTATGATAAAAAAAACTATGTTTCATTTGATTTTATTATAGTACGTAACTTATTTGATTTAATTATAGATTTTCATTGGTTTGGGTGGAATTAATGGATGAGTTGAAATGAAAAAATTGGTTATTTTGTCTGTTAGAGGTCTGGGTGGATATTGGGTGTGGTGTGCACCCCATTTCTCAAGGTCGAGCCATGAAAGATCACCCAATGAGTAATTATTTGATTATCCCCAAATAATTAGTTATAGAATTAATATTGGTTTAATGTGTAAATTAATGATAGTTTTTTTATAATTTAATTGAAATGAATTCAATGCAGTTATTTCCTCATGTGGTTTGGAAATGACTGGTTGGGATTGGACTAGTATAGGCGAGGGTGTATAAGCTTAGATTAAGGGAAATGACTCTTAATAGGGTAGGTGGTCTTTAAACATCTCCTTAAGGTTTATGAAATTTGTTTATGTGACATGTGATATGTGGTATTTCCACTAGTATGTGACCAAACTTGAACTATAAATTAATTGTTTCCTTTAAACTCCCATGAGTATAATGAAAGGGTCTTTGGCCATGATGGGCCCTTGAACACTAGTTTGGTATCTCAATTATTGATGGTTGTGGTATTGACCATAAGTATGTGCTATATGATATAGGGGGCCTAGATAGGCATAAACTTAAGGTATGAGAATAGTGGACCTTATATTAGGTTACTTTAGTTTTCTTTAAGTAAGAAATTTTGAGGGATTAGAAATGGTTGAATTAAATTTTGTTCATGTTGAGCCTTGAGTTACCTTATAGCCTCTCAGATATGTTGAGAGATGTTATACCTTTTGAGCAATGAGATTTGACCCTAGAGTTATAAATGAGATAAAGGAACTCATGTAGGGTGTCCTAACTTTATTGTGACCCAGTAAGATGAATGTGGATACCCTAGGAAGAAATTGTGTGATAAGTTTGGGCTAGTATGGGCATATCCTAGATGAGTATGGTTTGAGACCTAAAATGGGTGTGTGACACTATAGAGTTGAACACTAAAATTTTAAGCTTGGAAATTTGTAAGACTTATCTTGTTAATAAACTATAAAAAGAATATGATTAGTAGATTATTAAATTCTGATATTCTAAAAAGGTTATGGGGAAGGAAATGGACACCCTAGGTGATATTCTAAAAAGGTTCAAGGGAAGGACATGGTTCCCCATGGGTATATGTTATATAAAAGTTTTTTGGAGGATATTTACCCTAATTATATGTTATTTAAATGTTTTGGGGAGGATATTTCCCCTTGGTGTATGTTATATAAAGGTTTTAGGGAGGATATTTTCTATATTTGTATGTTATATAAAGGTTTTGGGGAGAAGATACCCCTGGGTATATGTTATATTAATGTTCCGGGGAGGAGATTCCCCTAGGTGTATGATATATTTATGATAGTTCTGGGGAGGATATTCCCTGAGTGTATGGAACATTTATGATGGTTTCAGGGAGAATATTTTCACTGAGTATATGATATATTTATTATGGTTATATATAGGATAATACACTTGTTTGTATGATGTTATATGATGGTTACAAGGTGGGAATTATTTCCCCTTGGATGTTGATATGACATGTTCAAAGACATATAGAGCTAGTAGAAGTGGTTATGATCAACCTAGGGTGTCACCATTAAACCTGAGTATCAGTAATGATTTATTTTATTATATTTCAGTTGTTTATTTATAATTATGAGAATATCACATCATACATTCACTACATTTACTGGTTACATTAGGGACACCATTGGTGATGTCCAACTAAGTAATATTCACCCCTACTCAAGCATCCATGGAACATTGGTACCCAAATAGACCTTGTGATTACAGGTACAGGTAGGGTAGAGGCCTGTTATTGGATGGTTTAACTGGATGGATTGGGAAGAGTCGGGTGATGGGACCGAGTGTGGGGATTGGGACCAAGTGGTGATTGTTTTATTTATGTTTATTTTTTTTGGCATGTATATGATCTGCCCACATGAGATCTTGTTTATCATGACCCATCCCAGTGGGGCGCATGTTGTGACTCCCCATGCCCACCTCCAATAGGCAAGGGGCTTGTAACTAGCACCGAGTAGGAATATCACTAACATGAGAGTCATTTACTATGTACCTATACACACGCACACATCTCCAAGCTCACAAAATGGTAAAATATAAAAACCACTAAGAACCAAATGCATGCATACCACTATATCCCAACTAGAGTACGACAAGAAAGTAATGTGTAGTAAAGTAAACGAGTCCAGAATACAATACTACTAAAAATAATATTATAACCACAAGTCCAACCTATAAGAAGAGGTACTAGGACTACTATTTGTAGCTGTAGGAATACACCTTGGCCTGTCTAATCTCACAAGGCATTGTTTGGTCATGGTCCGCCTAGGACTCCATCAAAAGTTTTCTCATCTACACAAGACACGGCATGTGTGGGAAAACCCCTGCAGTGGTGAGTATAACAATACACAGTTAGACACCCCAAAACCAAAAATCAATATTAAAAGGAAATCTATAGTCATATCTACATAGTATATTTCTACATAACATATAAAAATAATATCCAGATATACACAAACCAAGACTCACAGTCTGGAGGTAAGTCACAACCACTATATACCCACACTAGGGATTCTGTTCGAAGACTCTAAGAAGCACTCATCTAGGAGGACACACTCCTAAGTCTGATAGCACTAATGATGTATGTCCGAGAAGTATTATTCATTAAGAACCGTCATGAGAGAGATACACTTATAGATCTGAAGAGAAATATATGATACCATATATGAGTATCACAACCAGGGCCATGGGGTGATACCAAAAACTCTATCTGGATTAACCTACTAAGTATAGGATCGATGCTAGGTGAAGTTGGTCACATCAATACCGAAGACTCTACCTGGATAATAAAGAATTAATATAGGATCTTGCTCTAGGCCTCTCAGGGGATTCCAACAACTCTATCTAGGAAGGCCTGCTGAAGGGATCATAATACTATGAGAAGGAAATGATTAAAACCTACCTTTAGGAAAGTGATAGGGGAACGAGCCCTAATGAAACTTGTCCAAGATACATAGTAAATGTGAATCAACACATATAGAAAGGGATGCATGGCATGCAGTAGGGTCACACACCATGATTCTTGACCCTCGGTATTGTCCATGTAAAATGGCCCATGTCATTCAAAAATGTTTCATGTAGAAGATGGGTACACGGCATGTAGAAGAAGTCACATGTCATGTCCTTCGATATGTGGTCCACCCATGTACACTCCATCTGTGTGCCGAAATACGGTATCAACCCATGGGTCTCTTCCTGTTTACCAGTACATGGGGTAGTCTGTGTACTTGGTCCAGGCCCAGTCATGTGGGAGAGTACACGCCATGTAGGAAACCCATGTACTCCTCCCCATGTCTGTGTAATTCCCATGTACATTCTGAGTTATACGGGAGAGAACATGCACCATGTAGGTAGATTCAAACATCGTGTGATACTTATCTCATACCTGATACCCTAGCCATTGCTTAGGGGGGCCACACTCCATGTAATACTGGATTACATGTTGTGTAGCATATGATTTTCTAGAATCTATGGTTCGCACTCCAGTCATCTCCATCATTACTCTGGCCATGCCTTACTAGGAAACTCAATATCCAAACTCATTTGGTCATGCCATCACTCAAACAACATGTTTTGTCTTTTGATCCATTCACACAATGGATTAAAATGGTAGTTCTTCGTTCCACAGAAGAATGTCAAAGAACATGGATTTAGAGATCCACCATCGTCCAAATCACTCTATGTTTATCTTCTCATATCCATCGTGTCAAACTAATCCTAGATCTGTGATATTAGATCGTTGTGCCAAGAATCAAGTGTGCAACGATCAATTTATTGGGATATTTCAAGTCGTGGTCCAATCAAAAAACACCCATGAAGAATGATGAACTAGTATAGAAAATCATAAATTAAATAAGAGAAACAGACCTTGATCGATGTTCGTGTTGATCATAGTTCATTTCTATTAGAATGAAAATTGAATTATTCAAAAAAATCACAAGATCAAACTCCCAATAAATCCCACAGAAATAAAACACATCCTATAAGGTTACGATCGAACCACAGATCAACCTATTCATTGGTTGGTCCACGTTCATCATTGAATTCAAGAATGGGGATGGAATCCAAAATAATCATCATATAATTGATTTGGATCACTCAATGATGAAGATCAGTTACTACATCACTGTCGTTGGTGAGATCTGTCAAGAACGGTGTTCGTTGATCATTAATCTATGATTCTGTCACCATTTGGTTGAGAGGTTTCTCCAAATATCTCCCTATAAATTCTCCGACATTCCTAGGGTTATGCAGCTAACCATCTAATTTCTACATAATGATATTTTTTAAAGGAAAATGTTGCATCAACAAAATAATTTTTATTTAAATTATTTAATGATGATCACTTCCTTTTCAAGTTTCTCCATAGGAGACTCATGCCGACTAAAGTTATAGTGCACCTTGGGTAAATCCACTACTCCAAAATCAATGGTGCCCTCATATTTCTAATTTGGGAAACTGTTTAAAAGTTATTACATTTTTTTAGGAAAACTACACACATGTGCTATTAAAAGTTTAATTTTTTTCAAAAATTGTTTTGGGCACACCGGGTCTTAAAATCACATGCATCTCAGCACCTGGTCTTGAAATTAATCTATATAATATTTAAAAATAATACACAAAAAAATCTAGGACATTACATTCTCCCCACTTTGGTTCTTTACATCCCCAAAAATACAAAACAAAGGATACTCAGAAATATGTGGGTACTGAGCACGAATATGAGCCTCCTTCTCCTATGTGATCTCATAAAGATTATCATGATTCCACTAGACATGCACCAAATTAACCACTTACCCGCAAGGATCCTCTCTTACCAATCCTTGATCTCTACTAGGTACTCATAAAAAGTCGCTCCATCCTCAATGTCCAGCTCACCCCAGTTGATGACATGCGATGGGTCATGTACATACCTCCTCATATATGACACATGGAAGGAATTGTGTACCCAGTCCAACTATAGGAGTAGATTTAAGTGGTACTTCACCTTTCCAAATCTACATAGTATTTGAAAAGTTTTGATAAACCTTGGAGATAACATGTCACCCCATACAAATATTTGTAATCCTCGTCGAGGTGAAACCCATTGGAATACATGGTCTCCTTCCTCAAACTCAAAAGGCCTATGCCTCCTTTAATCATAAGACTTACGATGGATCCGGGTAGTCTTCATCTACTCCTGGATGATCTTCACCTTCTCTGTAGTAGCACACACCAATTTTGGGACCATGAGTGCTGACTCTCCTGGGTCAGTCCAGTAAAGTGGTGACCTAAAGGGTCACCAGTACAAAGTCTCGAATGGTGTCATACCAATGGTGGAATGGTAGTTGTTATTTTATTTGAACTCTACTAGGGGTATGTGATCCTCCCAACTATGGCTGAAGTCTAACATGAAAGCCTGCAGCATGTCTTCTAGAAACTGAATGGACCACTCTATCTATCCATCAGTTTGTGGGTGAGATGTTGTGTTCAAGTGTAAATGGGTCCCAAATACCTTATACAATCCCTTACACAACTGAGATGTAAATAGAGCATCACAATCTGAAACTATCATCAATGGGACTCCATGGAGTCAAACTATCTCTTGAACAAATAGGTATTCCAAGCTCTCTAATGAACTCTGCTCTCGGATGGCCAGAAAGTGGGCCGACTTGGTGAGTCATTCAATGATCACCCAGATTGCATTGTTCCCCCTAGACGTATATGGTAAACCCATCACAAATTCCATCAATGTCTTATCCCACATTCATTCTATCACCTCAATGGGTTGATATAAACTTGCTAGAACCTGGTGCTCAGTCTTTACTTGATGAAAATTAAGGCATCAAGAAAAAAACTTTGTAACTCCCTTCTTCATTCCTGGAAACCAAAACAGATATTAGAGGTCCTGATACATCTTCTCCATACCTGGATGTACCGCCAAATGCGGCATATGAAACTCCATCATAACCTCCTCCTACAAACACCACTAGTACTATTGTGCATCCCCTTAAAAGGACGATGTGCTCCATACCTTTTGAGTATCCATTAGGACCATGCCCTGTGGATATCTGATCATATAGAGTCTCATAATTGGTATCCCTAAGCTGTGCCTCCATGAATCATTATAAGAGTGGAGGGTTAAAAACCATCTACTGTAGGTAAAATTATCCATCTCCATCCACTAAGGATAACTGAAACGAGTCCAATTACTTTGATGCCTCATTCAACAACTGAAAATAGATCTCTTAATAAGAGAATATTCCACCATATTCCCCTTCCTAGAAGTATAGGCAATCTCAAAGTCATGGTCCTGGAGGAACTCTAGCCAATTCCTCTATCTCTTGTTTAGATCCTTCTGAGAGAAGATATACTTGAGAATCTTGTTATTATATTAGATGATAAACTACTCTCCCATCAAGTAGTGTCTTAACATCTTCAATAAAAAGACTACCGCTACTAACTCAAGATCATGGGTCACATAGTTCTGCTCCTGTGGCCTCAATTGGAATGAACCATAGGCAATCACCACTTTTCTCTACACCAGGACACAAACAAGACCGATTCCTGATGCATCTTAGAGTAATACATACTCAACACCTTATACTATAAAACCCAAGATTTTAACGCTTTTCAAACTCTGCCTTGTCTCCTGAAATCATTGACCTGAGGACAACCTTCAAGAACCATCTTGGCCCTCTCAACTGATTAAAGGATTCATTGATCCTTGGTAGTGGATACTTGTTCTTCACGGTCACCTGGTTCAAGAACCGGTAATCTAAACACAACCTAAATCTCCCATCTACCTTTTTGGAAAACAAAATTGGGGATGCCTAGGGTGAAACATTGGGTCTCATGAATCCCTTCTTCTACAAGTCCTTCAACTGCACCATCAGCTTGTGAAGCTCTGTGGGATCCACCTGATATGCTGTTGAAGATATTGGTACTGCCCTAGGGTGTAAATAAATGAATAATTCTATCTCCCAGTGGGGAGGTAATCCTATAACATCTTCATGGAAGACGTCCTCATACTCATCCACTATTGTAGAAAACTGGTAACTTATAAAATCCATTTCATTAAAGGTTAGGCTAGCCAATTGATGAGTAACTAGCTGCACCCTCCTATGTATGAGTCCATCATGTTCTTCCTTGATTTTTTTTCACCAACAAAGGAAAACATCGTTCCATCATTGCAGATACACCGCACTCTTTACTAAAAATAGTCAATCTGGGCATGGACTATGGATAACCAATCCATACCAATAATGATGTTGTAAGGCCTCAATGCTTCCACTAAGAGGTTCCAGTTGAAACTTTTTCCTCTAAGGAATAGGTCACACTATCGGCACAAATGTGTGATCACTGGGTCTTCTCTAGTAGTTGTCTCCAAGCATAAGAGTCGAGTTAATAGTTCAACTGGAATCTCTATGTCTTGAACAAGATATTTGGTGAGAAATAAATGAAAATAACTTGTGTATATTAGTACTATATCCAAATTATAAAAGACATAGATTGTACCTCAAATCATTCCCAGAGCCCTTGGGTCATATGTCTCAACTTCATGTAGTTGTCCCCTCTTCTATCCTCCATCTCCCTAAGCCTCGAGTGGACCACCTAGGGGTGGCGGTGGTAACAAGTCTAAATTTTAACCACCTCATGTTGCTCTATAAACTCCTATGCCACATCCTCCACCCTACGAATCTACCTGCTCCTATCAATGTCTCTACCTCAGTGGCCCATCCATTGTCTCCCTTTCAGCAGTATAGTAGGTTGAACAATCTCTATTGATATATCCCCTACCATCACATGAATAGAACTTTCTCTCTCTAGGATGATTGTACCCACCATGTGATCCCTAAACTATAGATCCTCTGTCCCAGGATCTCCTCCTAAAATTTCTCCCATGTCTAGATCCATGAGACTGGTATCGGATCCCTACTGTCGAGGTATCTGCACCTGCTCATCCACTACTAACTATCACCGGCTATATCTGCTCAGCCATGAATCTTTCGACCACCAAATCTCTCTCAAGAACCTCAGCATATGTCAGAATGCATAGAGGGATAACACAAGCTTGGATGTATCTATGCAGACCCTGCTCAAAGGTATGAGCCTTGAAGTACTGATTGTGTACCATATCCATTGAGTACCTAGAAAGGTTGGTGAACCTCGATGAATAATCATCCATTTTCATGCTACCCTGCTGGAGCTGAAGAAGCTCCTGTATACACACAGCTCTTATTGTAACTAGTGAGAACTTCTATATAAAGAGATGCTAGAACTCTATCCACAAAAGATTTGTATCATCATGATTTTGGATATTCAAACTCCACAATCACCCTATAAAACCCTGTAGAAATCTCTCCTCCATGTCCACCATTTGATCTGCTAGTGTCTGGACTTGATGGAAAACTCAGGTCACCACCTCAAGCAAGTCCTCAGCTGTCTGAGGGTCAGGATTGCCTCAGAACCTAAGGGGTCTCTTTCTCTAAATCTCATAAATCATGCTCATCATGTGCTCCTCATATACCGGTACTGTGGGTTCCACATGCTACTCCACAAGCGGTGGTATGGCTGGTGCACCACCTAGAGGTGACATCTAGGGAACTGGCCTTTTTATCGAAGCCTCTTCACTGAGGGGATCATCCTCGAAATCGAGCTGCTGAATCCTAACTAGTATTCATCTTGGAGGCATCCTCTAAAAAACAATATTTACCATATTCAATGATTATATATAGAGATCTAACTCAAGAAGGACTTAGAACTACAACCCATTCCTATATGATTCATGTACCATTATTTTCCCTGCAACCAATGTTCTTGTATACTGAGTCAAAAAGCAGGTTATCAGAGTCCTAGTGTATGGATATGTCATCCACCACACCAACACTGGAGTCAATGGCCTAAAATATAAACTTGAAACACTTAAAACCATTTCCCCAAACCAATCTCATAGACTCTGAGTCCTGAAGTATAACCAACAACCTCTAATACCACTCTATCATGACATGTCCTAGTAGGAACCATGCTGCGACTCCCCAAGCCTGCCTCAAATAGGCCAAGGTCTGGTGACTAGCACTGAGTAGGCATATCACTAACATGGGAGGTATTTCCTATATACCTTTACACACACACACACATCTACAAGCTCACAAAATGATGAAATGTAAAAACCAATAAGAACCAAATGCATGCTTACCACTATATCCCAACCAGAGTATGATAGGAAAGTAAAGTGTAGTAAATTAAACTGGGCCAGAATGAAAGCCCACAAAAAAGAAGTCTATAACCATAAGTTCAACCTATAAGAAGAGGTACTGGGACTGCTGTTTGTTTTTGTAGGCATACACCTCATCCTGTCTGATCTCACAAGGCATCTTCTGGTCCTGTTCCACCAAGGACTCCCTCAAAAGGTCACTCTTCTTCAGAAGACACGACTCGTATGGGAAAATCTCATGTAGGGGTGAGTATGATGATACTCAAGACACCCCAAAACTCCAAAGCAGTACCCAAAGGAAATCTATAGTTAGCTCTACACGGTATATGTCTGCAACACATATAACAATAATATATAGATATAATCAAACCAAGAATTGTGGTCTAGAGTTAAGTCACAACCACTATATACCCACACTAGGGATTCAGTCTAAAGACTCCACGAAGCACTAATCTAGAAGGACACGCTTCTGAGTCTGATATCCATGATGACATCCATCCAAGAAGTATTATTCATAAGGAACCATCATGAGAGATATATGATGATAGATCTGAAGAGAAAGATAGGATATCATAGATTAGGATTATATCCAAGTCCATGGGGTGATACCAACAAATCCATCTGGATTAACCTACTAAGTAGAGGATCGATGCTCGATGAAGTTGGTCATGTTAATACCGAAGACTTTACCTAGATCATGAATAATGAATAGAGTTACCTACTTCAGGCCTCTTAGGGGATTCCAACAACTCTATCTAGGAAGTCCTGCTGAAGGGATCATAGTTCTATGAGTAAGAAATGATTCACGCCTACCTTCAGGTAATCAATGGGCGACGAATCCCTAATGAAACTTTTCCAAGATACGTAAGACAAGAGAATCAATCCATGTAGAAAGGGATACACGGTGTGTAGTAGGGTCACACACTGTGTTTATTGACCCCAGGTACTTACCATGTACAATGTTCCATTTCATTCCAAACAATGTCATGTAGAAGATGGGTACACAGTGTGTAAAATGAGTCACACACTATGTACTACCATTTGGGGTCCACCCATGTACTCTGGTTGTGTTCTAGTACATGGTTTCAACTCGTTTCTCTCTTCCCATGTACCAATACATGGGGTAGTTCATGTACTTGGTCCAAACCAAGATGTGGGGGGAGTACACGTCATGTAGGCAACCCATGTACTCCTCGTGTCTATGTACTTTTTATGTACATGCCGAGTTATCTTGGATATACCACATGTCGTGTAGGATGACCCATATGCTTTGTGATAATTATCTCATACATGAAACCCTTGCTAACCCTCAAGGGTCCCCACATGTCATGTAATCCCAGATTACACGCCGTGTAGCATGGGATTTTTCTGAATCCTTGGTTCACACTCTATCTGTCTCCTTTATTGGTCTAACCACCATTCCAGACATGCCTTGATATAAAACTCAAGATCCAGACTCATTTGGTCACACCATCACCCAAACAATGTGTTTCATCTTTCAATTCGGTTATACAACAGATTAAAATGGTTGTTCTTTGTTCTGCCTAAGAACGTCGAAGAATATAGATTTGAGGATCCACCATCATCTAAATCACTCTATGTTTATCTTTTCACCTATTTCATGTTGTGATTATCCCAAATCTATGATATCGGATCATTGCACCAAGAATTGGGTGTGCAATGATCAATCGATTGGGATATATCGAGTTGTGGGCCAAGAAAAGAATGCCTATGACAAATGATGAACTGGGGAGAAAAGAATAAATAAAATAAGAGGAATAGAACAAGATTGATGTTCATGTCAATCATGGTTTATTACCATTAGAATTAAAATTGAATTAGTCAAAAAATAATCACAAGATTAAACTCCCAATAAATCCTGCAGAAATAAAACCCATCCCACAAGGTTACAATCAAACCACGGATCAACCTATTCATTGGTTGGTACATGTTCGTTATTCAATTAAATAATGGGGAATAAAATCCAAAATAATCCATTCTGTATTTGATTTGGATAACTCACTGATGAATATCATTCATTGTGTCACTTTCATTGGCGAGATCCATCAAGAATGGTGTTTTTCAATCGTCGATCTGTGATTCTATCACTGTTTGGTTGAGATAATTCTCCAAATCTATACCTAGAGACTCTCCATTATTCCTAGGGTTATTCAGCTAACCCTAGTATTTCTAAATAAGGATATTTTTTAAAGGAAAATGATACATCAACAAAATAATTTTTATTTAAATTATTTAATGATGATCACGTCCTTTTCGAGTTTTTTCACAGAAGACCTATGCCGACTAAAGTTATGTCATGCCTTGGGTAAAGCCACTACTCTGAAATCAACGGTGCCCTCATATTTCTAATCCAGGTATCCATTTAATATTTATTCCACTTTTTTAGGAAAACTTCATGAGTGTGCTATTAAAAGTTCAATATTTTTCAAGAAATTTTTCCAGGCACACTAGGCCTCAGAATCACATGTCGTCTCTACACCTGGTCTTGAAATTAATCCATATAATACTTAAAAATAATACATGAAAAAATATATTACATTAAATTGTTTGTGTCTATTTGGATTGTGTGACATTATTAAAATAGTTCATTTTGTTATAGCATCTAGTATATTATTTATTTTTGGTGGCTTTAGTCATGATGTTGATTTATTCTTTAAGGTGTTGTGATGATTTATTATGTGTGATTTATTCTATGTTTTGTTACTTTGACATGAGGGTATAGTCTACCCATGGTAATAACTTAGACCCTGGCTGCTAGTCTAAAGCCTTTGGTGTATGGGGAAGCACAACTAAGATAATGTGTCACCCTGATCTGGTTACAATAGAGTGAATCGGGGAAAAATATTACGAATTGGTATTAGAGATTTGTGTTATTTTTATTACTATTATGGATATGATAGACAGGATATGGGATTGATTATAACTTAGAATGGATTTTATGTCGTGTGTTTGGCCAGCACTGGCATGATTTGAAGTCTAATTTACTAGGTAGTTAGGATTTTCTATTTTGGGTTATTGAGGTTACAACTAAGTTGATTTTTGTTGAATATGGTGCTTTTAATTATTGATTTTCTATTTATGGTTATGTTATTGGATCATGGTAGAAATAGGTGAACATTCATATATCATATTAGGCACATGGGTTCACATGACATGTGCATTATTATGTATGATTGTGACACTAGATCTAGAAAAAATAGATTATTTAAAGTTTCAATGATAAATTATTTGGTGTTTTTCAAAATAACTTATTTCTAGAATTCTACTTAACCCAACCAAGTGGTTATGAATTTTCCAACTAAAAATTATCATAGGGTGATGTCGTTATATGTGCATGGATATGATCTTATTCTTTGAGGGATTAGTCTCATATGTAGATTCCTTGTAAAGATTAGTACCATGGAGTGGGTAGTTATCTTGAGTATGATATTCCTAATACACAAACACACACACAAGAACCTAGAGTGGGTGTGTTGGCCTATGACTTTGATAGTGATATCTAATATGGGGGTGTGTAAATTTCTCCATGGGTTGTGACATGTGTGGTATTGACTTATGGGATGGGTGGGAGAGTCTAGTGATGTTGTGATTCAACTCAAGATATTGGTGAGTCGGTGTTATAATTGAGTATCAAGTAATTTTCTTATTATTTCTAGATATGAGTGTGATGTATGAAGGTAAACAGAGAGGGGGTGTCATAGGATTGTGGGTATCTTCAAATATAGGAAGAATGGGTAGATTTTTTTGTTTGATATTGATTCAAAAGTGGTTTAATCAAGGATTTAGTTTAGGTATAAGGATTATTTGGGTATTGTGAATATTAAATCATGGGTTGTGATAGTTATAGAATTCATGAGAAGCATACAAATATAGTTAATTAGGAAATTGAGACTAGGATTATGAAATTAACACGTGTTTATTTTATGATTATATGGTGAATTAGTTTCATGAGTCTTGGATATATAGAATGAAAATTGAGATGGTATGAGTCGAATGGTATGCTAGGGTAGTACTGGGGTGTGTGCCTGCTTAGGAATGCCTTTTTATACTAACGGGGGCTCTTGAACATTGTTGTAATTTTGGTTTGATGGATTCTCTCTTATCAAGTTTAAAGAGAGTAATATATGTTTTAACCTATGTGCAATATGGATTGGTGAAACCTAAGTTTATCCTAATGTGGGTTGGATTGGTGTTTGACTAGACATGACTAGACTTGTATTACATGTGAGACATATTGATGGGTGGATATTGGGAAATCTCTAGGATAGGTAGATGTATTTTTGTGAATTATTTTACTCCTAGTGTGAGGTCATGATGAAGAATGAAAATTCACAATAGTTAAATTTAACACCATCTTAGTATGTGGATGGGTTATTTTGGGGCATGTATGTTTGGTCCCTTAAGAATCATTTGGGGGTTAGGACCTTGAGAGGTTCCTATGTATTCTGGTCAAGTCTAGGACTCCTTAGTTCCTCGACTTTATGGAATTAGGTCATGTTTTAATGATGGGATTAGTGTAAAATCATATTTGGATAGTTATCTGATATGATATGATAGTATAAAGGTGGGATATGCCTTATTATGGGAAAGTAATAGAGGAAAATGGGTGTTGATCCCTAATGGTATGATGTTTTTTGGCAAGTAAAAGGGCTGCTATGGAGTATGGTCAAGTGTGAATGACTATTGGGAATTAGGTCATTGAAATATGATTAGTGTATTATATGATATCTTTGTAGTGTAATAGTGAAATTTATAAGGGGCCATGAGGTTGTGGATATGTAGATATGGTTAGCACATATGAGATATAATTGGTGACCTTTTATGGAAGTGAAATATGGTATAGTGACCATTAGGTCTTGTAAAATTTTGAGGGGTTAAGTGTCACGGTGTGATGGCTAAGTAATTAAGATATTTCTTTAACTATAGTCAGTTAGGAACCTTCGTGATTTTGAGTTGGTAGTAGAAAAAGATATGGACCATAGTAGGATGATAAATGAGATTTTAGTGATAATTAGAAAGTTCATATACCTAGGGATATATCTATTGGGACTAGGTCTATATTGGTAGATTGTCAATAGATGTGTAAATTGGTTGTGTGGGGTGCCACAGTATCATTGGAACCTAGAGCAGGGATCGAGATGTGTGCCTATTTTAAAAATATGAGTAAGGATCATGAGTTATAGAATTAAAATAATGGTAGATATTGATCAATATGGTGCTCGTGTACTAGTGAAAAGTAAATCCCTATGGTGTATATCATTAAAAATATGGTCTAAGCAGGTGATGTGTATTTTAAGTGGATTTCAATAAATGTCAGGAGTAACATGTCTGAGGACCCAACCCAATGGTTCTTGAATTTTATAATAGAAATTATATGTAAGTGATTGTGTTATTTGTAGTAAATATAATATTACTAGATGTAGTTATTTATTGATGGGAATTGGTGAAATTTATTGATGTCGGTAACTAATAATATCTAGATACAAGATAATAATTAGGCGGTGTGATTAGTGTGTGTTTTAGAAAATAGGTTAGTGGAGTGATCATGCCTATATATATTGGTGATAATTGATAACATTCCGACATGTATTAAAATGTTAGAACTTGTGTTAAGGGTCTCATAAGTGGGACTAGAAATTATAATCAGGATAGTCATGTGATGATTAGATGGGATACCATGTGAGAAATGATATGGTGTGGACCAGTGACATCAAACGATGGGGTATAACATCAGTAAATTTAAAATTATATAACATAAATGGATGTAAGGAATTTTTATGGAGTCATTAAAAATAATAGTCCTTGTAATACATGAACTGGAAGGGTTTTGAACAATAGAGCTAGTTTGGGTGTTGTGTGGTATGACCATAACTAGAAAGAAACATAGGATCTGGGCCATGCATCTGGGATTAGTGATCGGGATAGTTATGAAGGATATATCAAGACCATCCTTAAGTATGATAAGTGTTATGGTGGGGAGCTTATAATGTCCATGATATTATGGGTTGGTAAAATCAAGGTAAATTTGAATTTTTGGTCCTGGGGTATGGGGCATTTTGAGAATTGGGATTCAAATCAGGAATATGAGAGTTGTAATATATCTAGGAGCTATTTCTATGTTTTTATATGCCCATAGGTGTCTTGGTTAGTCAAGTGTGTGTTGGAGTAGGTTTGGGTTGTCCATTCTATGAAGTGGGTGCTGATATATTCACCTTCATAAGTGGAAAAGTAGGTACTTCATTATTTATAAAAAAAGTTAAATCACCATTATTTAAGGTTTGACAAAAAAATTATGAATTTTTTACTAAAAATGATTTAAAAAGTATAATAAAAGGATTTATGAAGGTTTGATAAATTTATAAGACTATTTGAGGTATTCTCACTATGTACTATTGTTAATAATATGTTTGGGGGAATTTGGAGAAGGTTGTAATGAGTACTAAAAATTGTGGGAGATTTGGATTTTTAGTCATAGGGCAAGAAAAGTGTATGTAATAGGTGGAAAATGACTTAGGGAGTTAAATTATATTTCTATAAAAATGGAAAATATCCCATACATAATGTTCTTAATACATAAGGGTCTTTATATGTAAGATTCAACCTATGAAGTGTTGTAAAAATGGTAAAGCGTAGATATAGGTGGTTCAATATGTAAAGTTAATATGGGTCATATATAAAAGTAACTCTATAGTTTCACTGAATATATAAAAATAAATCTATGGAAAAGGGAATACATAAGAGTAACTTCTTCATACAAGAGTTTCACCCTGTGATGTTAAATTAGTTAAGTGTTGAGTCTCCCTATGATATGTAAGAGTAACCCTGGGATACATAAAGGTAAGTCTATGGGAAAGAAAATACATTAGATTAAACCCTACAATATGTAAAGTTCAACCTATAGTGATAGATAAAGGTACCCTAATATGTATGGGATTTCTATTCAAAAATCAAATAAGTGTGGGAAGTCACTATGATACATAAATGTATTATATGTAAGGATAACCAAAGTGTTCATTATGATATGTAAGGGTTCCATACTTTGTAAAATTTTGATGGATGATATGAAAGGGTCATTTCACTGATAGTTAAGTTTCATTTCTACAATAAAGTATGATATATAAAGCTCATTTCCCTAATATGTATAGGTCTTTTCTACGATAAGTATGATATATAAGGATTATTTCCCTAATACATAGGGGTAATTTATGTGACAAAGTATGATATTTAAAAGTCATTTCCTTTATACATAAGGGTCATTTTGGTTGATATATAAGGTTTGTTTTAAGGGTCTTGTATGTAAGGGTCCCCATACATAAGGGTCCTAGTGGTTATAAAAAATTTAGTGTGATGGAGTCATATCTATTTTTGCTAAAATATTAATTAATTGATTAAATTAAGGAGAAAATTTTAGTATGGTATTTTGGAATTTTAAATTGGAAACCCTTTTTTATATTCTTCATTTTTCTGATGTGAGAACAAGGGGAGGTCAAGCCCCTCTTCCCATACTATTATTCCTTTATACCCCCTTAATTAATGTTGATTGAAGGTAGTTTTCCTTATTGTTTAAGGTGAGATTATCTTCTTTTTCCTCAATCCTTCTTTTCCCTTTTTAGTCACTAATTTTGGTGTCTTTAGACTAGGTTTGAATGAAAATTCCATCAGTACAAAGTGTAATTATCCAAACTTATAGATTTTTCTCTGATTTTCTAGAGGATATTATGGGATGATGAATGTAACATCTCGACCCAAACCACCAGGTTCGAGCAGGAATGCGACGTGACCGCATGCTTGCCTCCCCATACGCAAGAGGTTTTCGACTATCAGTGAGGATCTCAAGTGTAATCTTAGGGAGACGGTACCCTATGTATCATGTATAGGATTGATCATCAATAAAAATAATATAAATAATCAGAGTAAATATACAAAAATGTAAAATATAATACATGCAATACAATAAACAGCTTAGACCCAGTGGTTCGGGTCGGGATGTTACAAAATGGTATCAGAGGGAGGTTTCGATCCTCCGACCTATGGGACCGAGAAAAATGGTTGTTGTGTATAAAAATTATACACTACATAGGGTAAAAATATCCATTCTTGACCCAATGGTGGTCTCATAATTCTAATACTATTTACCGTTTGAGAAATATTAATTATTTATTAATTAAAAATGGAAAAAATAATTAATTAAAAAAAATTATCGCAAGAGAGATGTCCAAATGTCTGATGCTTATAAATTTTATACCTCTCCTAGGGTAAAAAATGTGTCCCAGACCTAACAGTGGTCTGATATTTCTCATACGATGCACCATTTTAGAGTTATTCAATTATTTTGAATAAATTTCCTGCACTTAATATAATATATTTAATGTTTTTACTCTGTCTTCATCAAGGCTTTAAGGGCCGTGGAATCTCACACTAAAATTGTGTATGACTCCATAAATATTTCATTGAATATTCTAAAGTGTTAACTAGGATTCTTATATTATACACGCCATTTAACACATTTATTAAGTTATTTCACTGATAAATCATTTTTCCCATAAGATATTTATAAATTTTCAAATAAGAGGGTTTTTATTATCATTGTAAAAATCAAGATATTACAATTGTCCCCCCTCTATCAACTTCTCATCCTCAAGAATTATCCCTATTGGTCTTTCTCGAACAACTCAAGCCACTGAACTCAAATATCAAACTCACATTCCCATATATCTTTCTGGATCCACCCATACTGCCACCAAATCTGGACTAGTGGTATAATCTTCCCTCATAATGACTTCTCACTTAGATCAATGATCCACACCAGATGATCCTTGTAAGATGATTCTATCTCCAACTCAATATCCCCACAATCAATAACATGGGTTGGATCGGGTATGTACCTCTGAAGTTGTGACACATGGAATACATTGGGCATACCTCGATAGCAAGAAGGGAGGTCTAGACGATAGTCCACTGCCCCTATCTGCTTGGTGATCTCAAAGGTCCCAACAAAATGTGGTGCTAGCTTTCCCTACTTCCACAAATATGTGTGCCCCAATCGAGGAGTCACCCTCAAGAGAACATGATCTCCCATAGAAAACTCTAATGGTCCCCTCCTTCAGTCAATATATGATCTATGTTTTCTCTGAGTAGTGATCAATCTCTTCCATATCAGTTGCACACTCTCAGAGGTCTCCTGAACCATACTAGGGCCAACAACTGCTGCCTCACTGTTGACGCTCCTTTTCGTCACATTGTATAAAAGAATGGAAAGGGAAATGACTTAGCACAAATTGATTCATCCTTTGAAGAAAACATCAAAAATCGACAAAGGCATGAACAAGGGATCAAGATCACATGTTCCGGGCAAGTTATATCACTGTCGCGCAAGTCTACTTGCGCGACGCATGATGGTCGCACAAGGGACTTGCACGACCTAAGTGATAACCACCCGGGGTCTTCTCCTGCCAATAAATAGACCCTGTGGGCCCCCCGTTTGAGAGAGGATTTTTTCCAGAAACCCAGATTTGAGCTCCTGGCGCCCTAGTCTCTTCTTAAAGCGTCCGAAGCACTTCTAAGGTAATTTCTTACCTAGAACGGAAGATCTAAAGAGGGGGAGGAAGGCCTAAGTGTTGAAACTCATCAACACTTGCACGCCTGAGTGGCCAACCCTTAAGGGAAAAGGCCACACTTGCGCGCCGCCTTACTCATTCAATAGAACTTGTGTGCCCCTCTTCTGGAAGAACCTCATGAGGATTCTAAAGGCTTTAATCAAGAGTCGCTCAAGTATTACCCTGCTGGTTAAAACGTCGCACAAGTACCCCATATGTCGCGCAGGAATACCTGCGCGTCTAGGACTTGCGTGCCCACGCAGTACCTGCGCGCCTGCCAGGACTTGCGCGCCCCTGCCTTTTTGGGTGCCCTTCTTGCCCATTTCGTCCCTCTTATGTTATTCCATCTTTCCTATTCAAGATTCAGTCTTCAAAACACTCTTCAAAGCCATTTATGGCATGATTTCTTGATTTTACTTCCTTATTTGAAAGGAATTCTGTGGAAAATATCTCAAAACCTAGTGATTTACACATCTTTATGTCACTAAAGATTGAGATTTCATCCATTCAACCTCATCCTTTAAGATGAGAGATCCCCTAACCTGGGCCTCCTTTTCAGGAATAATCCCCAGTCATAATTCTCAAATCTGGGCATCCTCCTTAGGAGTAAGCCCCAGTCATCATTCTCAAATCTAGGCATCCTCCATAGGAGTAAGCCCCAAGTCCTCATTAACCTGGGCCTCCTTTTCAGGAATAAGCCCGAGTCCCCTAATTTGGGCATCCTCTTAAGGAGTAACCCCAAATCCCCTTTTTTTAAGACTCTTAACCTGGGCCTCCTTTTCAGGAGTAAGCCCCAGTCATAATTCTCTTAACCAGTCCCAATTTACCTTTTATCTGGGATTCCTTTTCAGCAGTAAAACCCAAATCATAAGTCCTCTTCTAATTTGGGCCTCCCTTTCAAGATTAAGCCCCAAGTTAGAGTATTCAAAATCTCCATAAATCACATATACCTTTATGGACCCTGCTCCTGGATTTCTTCCCTAAAGTAAATCCTAACCTTTCATTTATCTGGGCAGTCATACATACATAAGCCCCACATTATTTCTTATGATTGCATCTTTCATGGCGCAATTGTTTAATTTTTTACCAATACCTCTTGTTTCTCACACCGAGCATGAATTACGTGAGCTTAGAGTGTAAAAGTAATTATGACATCCTTCTTTGAGCCATCAATCATAAACATCATACTTCCTTACTCGAACTACATGGTTTCTGATTCCTTTTCTAAACAAAGGATACATAGGTAGCCCGTCTGCGGGTTCGATCCCAACTCTGAAATAATCCATGTCCTTCTGAATGACAATAAACTTCAAGTACCCCACTGAGTGGCTTTAAAACCAGCATGGTCATCATAATGACCAAGATACTTCTATATAAATTTGTCAAAGGGTACCATTGACCAAGAATCTCTAATAAATACAGATGATTCTCTATCGATGAAGAACCTAGAATACATATAAAAGATTCTCTAAATTTCCTACATATCGGTCATTGATTGTCAAATCTAAAGGAAAACTCATTTTATACTTGGTAATGTAATAAGGATTCATGAACATAACTTAAATCTATAAATTGAGTCCTAGAGTATACAACAATTCCCCTCAAAAAGGTGTGATGAGTCCGACCTCCCATCCTCTCGACCAATACAAATTCCTAATCCTCATCAGCCCACAAACTAATGAGAACCTACCTTTGGAAAGTAGGTCCGAATGGATGTGGAATCATTGGATGTTTTCGGTTCTATGAACAAACCTGTTAGAAACCAATTAGAATGTTTGAACCTCCCATCAAAGGAGATCATCCCCGAAATCCGAGGGAAACAAAAATGGTGAACCCGACATGAATCCTTAACCAAGTTAAAATGATGTTTTACTTATTTGTTAGGCCCTTATTTAAAACTCAATGAGAGGGCCAACAAAAACAATCATTGAAAAATGTGCTCATCCAAAAGATGTAGTGGCTGAATTTATCTTTATTACGTCTGTTATATCAAACAGGCACTCTTTTCCAAGATCTTCTGCATTTCTAGAATGGCTACTCTCAAGTTCACACTTGTGAATACTGCTGCTGCAAATTCCACTACTGCTACTTTTGCTGGATCATCGTCCGTTCTAAGGACGATATCACCTACTCAGTGTCTTCAACATGGGGTATCAAACACGCTGTTTAAGGAGTATCGTCAACATGGTACCATCCCAACTCTGGAGGCTGCCCGACAAGCCCTCCAAGTGAACAACTCACATCGGTCGTCCGGACAACGACGACCAGTGATCAAAAAGCAGGCGGTGCTGACTACCATCTCTAACCGTTTCGGGTCGTTATCCCCAGAACGCAATCACCATTCGCTCCTTTATTTTGGGGAGGTGAATAAGAAGGTCCCTCAGGACCTTAATTCAAACAAACAGGAGTCCTTCCTGAGGGATCCCACCAACAATCGCCGCCAAACTCGTGCGGCAGTGCGCCCTCAACATGATGAGGGTACCGACTCCAGGCGTTTGGATCAGGTTCCTCGAACCCGTGCAAGCAATACGAACCACCAGAGGCGGAATCCGGTCAACAGTGAGCAGGTTCTCATCTCTGCCATCTCCGGAGAAGTCCACCAACCTAACTTGGTGTCAAGCAACGAGTAGGCACATACACCTGCCCGTTTTAATTCCGATGTCCAGCAGACTCATCTGGCAGCATCATGCCAATCCTGCTAGGCAATTCCGGTGGAGTACTATAGGCAGGAACATACACCTGTCTATACATCATCAGCTAGTCAGCAGGCTCGTCTGACTACATATGATGGATCTCATCAACCACGTTTGGCAAAGCGCAATCAGCAGGCACATACACCTTCTGGTATTAATCAAGCCTACCAATAGTCTCTCTTGGTAGCATTCAGAGAAGTTAGTCGGAAATCCCCGACAACAAATAAGAGGCAGACTCAACTCTCTTCCCCCACACTTGAGTACTGTCAAGATTCACTGATAGGAAAAAGAGGACAGAAGCAGACACATACACCTTCTCCAAGCCCAGAATGGATGTATATTCCCGTTCCAGCAGCTGAAGTCACCAAGCAAATTCTATCAATGGTGAAAGAGAAAAAGAAAAGCCCTGCTCATATTCTGGATGTCTTCCAGGATATTATAACAACTTCAGCGGCATCTCAGGGAAAGACACATAAATCTATCCCTACCAGTGGAGTGACACATCAACAATTTGATCTGGAATAGACACACACATCTGTTACAGTCCAAGAGGGTTGTGGGGAATACCCCCCCATATCATACGGACAGCCAAGTCAGGCACATACACCTGATTTGAGTAGAGATAGTCAGCCTAACCTAGCCATATTTCCTGGTCAGGCATATACACCTGCTCAGATTAGCCACTTTCGTCAACAAGTGGTTTCCAAGGCGAGTAAGAAGGAGTCTAAGAAAAAGACCCGCCCAGCACAGTCAGGAGATCAAGAGCCAATCTGTAATAAGGCCTTGCTCGATGCTGGAGTTCTTGAAGCCCTCAGACAATTATCTGTTGAAATTCAAGATTCTACTCCCTCATTTCCCAATAGTGGGAACATTAATTCCGAAGGTCTTCAATAGACACTTCCTCATGAAGGCTTGCTTCATGACCATTCGGTCGATCTCGAAGTTTCATCTTCAGATGAGAGCCACATAAACCCTCTGTGTGGTCAGAAGACCAAGGAGCAAGAGATCTTATCTTTTGTTGTAACCCATTATGGTGGTCCTCCCCATGATGATAAATTTTGCTGCGAAAGTCCTCTCCGCAGTAGTAATTCACATTGCCCGAAAAATGCTCCAGTGGACAATGTAGTGCCGAGAAATCCCTATTATCTTGAGGCACTTGCAAATGCGAAACCAGTCATGTCTAAAGCTTCATTGCTAGCAGGTGAAATACTTTCTCAATCAGAAGATAGCCCAGGGTGTAGGTCATTATCCGAACCACCCCTAAGTCATGCATCTTCTAGTTTGATCAATGATTTCTCTACCAATCCTGTTGAATCCAATGAAGCAACAAGGAAACACCAACTCTGGTCAAATCAGGTAGAAGAATCTTCATCAAATGAAAAAAGAGGAAATGCTGAACATGAGAAAACAAATGGCGAAAGGTGAAGTGTCAGTCATGTTTTGGCCTTTGGCTGACTCTTAGTATAATATTCCAGAAATATTGACAGAAGATGAAATTCATGATATTCATCTCAACATATGGAAAACTCTTTGTCAGTTGAAAAAGAAAGTATTATCTTATCATGAATATGAAAATCATCTTAAGATAATAGAAGGGTTACAATGTTAGGTTGATTTGGCGTCTCTATCAGTCTCTCAATATCCGAAGGCTGAAAAGCAGCAGAGAGCCCTTCAACGTTCATGCCTTGGCACACTAAGAAGATTTCGTCAGTTAATTGCCAATTCCCCATCTGGTATTCGTGTCATAGTATGGGGTGTTCATGGAGCATTTCATTTCATGGTGCTCTCCAGTCAGCAAAGCCCGCTGAAAATGGTCTCATGCAATGTTATTGCCCATAACCAGCCACAGTCAATGGGCTTTGTTTGTAATCAAAAGCTTTCCCAAGAACAGGCTTCAACTAGTTCCTCTCAAAATCAAGAATACAGAGAACAAATTGTTGAATTACTCTTTCATCAAGAAAATGAGAATATTAAACAGGCCTCTCGTTTGGAGCAAGCACGTCACCAAGTGACAGAAGTGTCAGAAATCATCCAACGGTCTTTTGAACCGGGTGATAAAAGCAGATACAGGTTAATGCATCCAGCTAATTTCTGGACTAAGGCTCGCAAGATCATGAGGACTTTCAAGAAAGTCTCAGACATAGCATGTCAAGAACCACCCCAGCTTGCCAGACTGGGGACTCTTTTAAACCAACCCTCGGAATCAACAAATAGTATTCGAGGAGTTGAGCGAGAACAGCAGGAACAGCCCTAGTCCACTGGACTGGGGACTTTTTCAAATCATCAATCCCCTCCTCATAGAAAGTCGGTCTTTTCTCGATTGGGGAAGAAACCTCAAGAGGAAAAAAGAGCCAAATTATCAGGAGATTCCCTCCAAATTACGGTTCGTCAAGAAGTTCCTGAGGGATTGAATCAACAAAAGGAAATGTCTCATCAAAGACATGGAAGAAGACAATATCAAAGAAATGCTGATATAAGGGATGCGATGAGTTATCCATTAATCAATGTCATCAATGCCGTTTTTGTTGATCCACCAGATGAGGCTCACTCAGGGGATTCAGATGAAGAGGTTCCTGCTTAAGAAGATGTATGCACTGACACAAATGAAGAAAGTGTGTGTACACGAAGTCAAAGGATTACTCAGAACTTAGGTAATCCTTCGAGTAACCCACTTCCCCCTCTCCGAAAAGGATCAAACAAAGGAAAGGGAAAGAACCAGGTTACATATCCTTCCTCTAGAGAAGGTCAATCTCTCTCACTAGAGCAAAGGTTTGCACAACAGGAGGAAGAAATGAAGGAATTAAGAAGGTTGAATGCAAAACTACTTTAGAGTAGTCTTCTTCTTAAGCATGCTGGAGTCAGTCAGCCAAAGGAATTTGTTGTAGCTACTGAGATGGATCAAGAATATCCTCCTCTCTCAGTACACCCTCACAGGTCTAATCCTACGGGTTAAGTACAACAACAGTTGGCAGGGCTACCATCAGTCGAAGCACCAATCGCCACATTTGTCCAAGCTCCAGTCATTGCACCTACCCAAGTCCAAGTTCAACCGAATGTTTCTCAAAAGTTAATAACTACTATTGAGTCATTAAAAGCTCGGTTAGAAACTATTGAAGGGAAAAGTGCGCAAGTTCAACCAGAAAAGAAAGTTTACCCTGAATGGGTAGATTCAATTTCTCCTCCATCTAGTTTTGGGAGCCCTGTATTCCCTATTTTCAATGGATCAGGCGATCCTGAACAACATTTGACGCATTACGTGTCTTGTTGTGATCCTATGATGGGAACTCCGGAGTAGAAAGAAGCATTGAAACTCAGATTCTTCGTGCGAACCGTGCAAGGACCAGATTTTGTTTGGTATACAAGCTTTCAATCCCAGTCAATTACCGGATGTGAGGATCTTCGCCAAAAATTCCTCCTTCAGTTCAGCTCAACATTTCCAAAGACAACAGTTTTCGATCTTACAAACTGTAAGAAAAGGGAGAATGAAAGGGTCTCTGATTTCATTGCTATATGGAAGGGATTAACATATTCCTTGAGTTTAGCACTCCCTCAAGAATAATTGTTGCCAATATGTGTGGAAAATCTGCATGACGAATTATGCACACCATTAATCCCTGTGAAATACATAGGAGGGTTTCGAGACCTTACTTCAATCGCTCAGCAGATTGAAGATTCCCTTATACAGGCTAAGGCTAAATCTTGTGTAATTCCATCAGCTCTAGTAAGGAGAATGGGTAAAGCAGAAACTACTATAGTTATGCTTAAACAAGCACCTGTACCTGTTTCTACCTCAAAACCTTTATCTTCTCGAAGGGCACCACCTTCTGAGCGCCAACAACAAAGGCCTTTTCATCCAGATGATCAAAAAGATCAAAGACGAAAACAATTTGAGGATCTGAAGAGAAAAACATACTCTTTCCAAAATGAAAAAGTTCCTGGTTATTTCATTTCGGCTCTGGAAAACAATTTGGTTCAATTTCCAATACCCAAGAGGCCAAACAAGAAAGGAGATGAAGACCGTCCTAATTATTTCCCTTTTCATCAAATGTTGGGGCATCCCATCTAGGAGTGTTTCGTATTCAAAGACCTCCTGCAAAAGATGGTCGAATCGGGACAAGTCACATTGAAAGGCTCCTCAGCCCAGGTAGCATGTGTCACTACTGCAGTTCCAGAGGAGGAAGGTGAATGGAAAGAAGTCAAAAGAAAAAATGCACAGAATTATGATGATTGGATGGTCAGAAAGACAATCAATCGAAATCATGCTATTTTGTGAACACAATTAAAGAAACCAATTGTGTCTTCTGCCATGAATGTTGTGGAAAAACCCTCTTCGTCAGAGGGAAAGTCCTCAAAGAAACGGCATGATTCAAAGAAATAAAAAGAATCAGAAGAAGATGAGTATGTGTCAAAGCCTAAGTTGTCTTTGACTTTGGCGGACTTCATGTCATCTACTTAAAAGCCACGGGCACCGCCCCACCAAATGGCATAGACTAAATAGGCTAATCAGGCAGAGTCTTCATCAGACGAAGAGTTAATCTTTGGTTCTGTTAATATGATTCAATTAACAGATCCATATTCCAGTCGAAGTTTCAATTTCAATGAGCCTGAATTCCCTGTATCAAACAGAGGAATCAGAGGAAGTTCCAGGGGCTCAGGATATAGGGGAAGACGTGGATCTCTCAGAAGCCACTATTCCAATTCTACCCCTGCTAGAACTGTGTACGTGGTAGAAACTCATGGTAGAGCCCTTCAACGAGCTCAGAAAGAACAAGAAAGTTCTTCTACCAATAGAAAATTCAATCCTGGAACAGTTATTTTGGAAGACCGGTTGAAGGTTCCATCTTCTTCCACTCAGCAAGTAAATGGATCTAATCGGTCTAATTTTCTAAAACTAGGAATATTGCCAACTCCTATCCCAATACAAGATGCATCAACTTCCAAAGCATCTGCTTCCAAGGTACCTGCTAAACCACATATTCCTATTGGGAAACGCAGACCTCTGGATCAAAAGTATGATATATTGAAATACTTGGCCCAAGTACCAGCCAAGTTATCAATTCTGGATGCTCTAAATCTGTCAAAAGATCTTCGGGAAGCACTCATCGAGGCTTTGTCAAGCCCTCAGGAGTTTGAAACTGAAATTGCTGCAGCTGAAGTCTATCACATAGAGAATAATCCTGCAGAATGCCATTCAATAATATATTTTACTGATGAAGATGAAGATTTTGTTGTGCATGGACATATTAGACCATTGTACTTGTCTGGCAAGGTCAATGACGTGGATGTTCGAAGAGTTTTCAATGACAATGGTTTAGGAGTCAACCTCATGCCCATTCGTACACTTCATCGATTGGGCCTCACAGAATCTGATTTATCTCCTTCTACCATGATGTTACAAGGATATGATAAAAATGAACAAGAACCACTGGGTGAGGTTACATTCAGAACTCAGTTTTGAGATCTTTTATCCAATTCAGATTTCATGGTTGTTGATCAAGACTCAGCCTTCAACATCTTGCTTGGAAGACCCTGACCATATCAACATGTGGTTATCCCTTCATCATACCATCAATGTCTCAGGTATTGTTTCGATGGTCAATTTGAGGCATTGTATGGTGATAAGGCCTTATTCAAGACATGTGAGTCTCAATACATTGAGGCGGAATTCTATCACATGAAGCAAAGGGATAAATCCATAACAAAGGAGATTACCAAAGTTAATTCTCCATATGGTTTGGAAAAAATTCCAATAAATCCATTTACACATGTGAGTACAGATTATGTGTTGTCTATCAGTAAAATTTACAAGATAGACCCAAATAAAAATACTCTTATGGAAAGATCCATAATGTCAATTACGGCAATCGAGCCAGACAACATGGGAGAAATTGGTAATCTACCAAGCAGTGATGAAAGCACAAATGGTGACGTATTCATTTCATCTGCTGAAATCCATCAATTCTATGCTTCGCCAATTAGGCCAGAAGAAGTTATAGAAACATCGGAGGTGAACAATGATGTCGATTCTCAATCCATCATCTCCTATTTATTACCCAAAGAAGACCCTTCATCATCAAGCGGGTCAGAAATGGAAGCTTCTTCTTCAAGATATGAAAATTTTGACATCTCTTCGGATCATGAGAATTCTACTTTATCATCTACTATGCAAGTAGAAAAGGAAGAAATAACACATGATGAAGAAGAAGAGGAAGATGTCAGAGATGCTCCTCCAGCATTTGAAGAGGGTATCTCTACCACTGTGGATGAACTCAGAGAAATAAATCTGGGTACAAAAGAAGATCCACGCCCCATTTTAATCAGTGCGGCCATGACTCTTGAAGAGTAAGAGATGTATATTTCTTTTCTAAAGAAAAATAGAGATATAATTGCTTGGAACTATATAGAAATACCCAGGCTTGATCCTGATGTTGCTACTCATAATTTGGGTTTACCAGAAGAACATCAAGGATTTAAGCAAGCCGTGAGAAGAACGCACCCAACTTATGCTTCCAAAATTGAAGCTGAAGTGGATAATTTTATCAAAGCTAACTTCGTCAGAGAAGTTCAATATCCCAAATGGTTGGCTAATATTGTCCCTGTAAAGAAAAAAACAGACAAATTAGAGTTTGCATCGATTTCAGAGATCTTAATCGGCATTGTCGTAAGGATTATTTCCCAGTTCCGATTACAGAACTTCTAATTGATGCAACAGCTAGCTATGAATCACTTTCCTTCATGGAAGGATATTCTGGATATAATCAGATCTGAATGGCCCCAGAGGACGAGGAATCTATAACCTTCAGAGCCCCTCAGGGTGTGTTTTTCTACCGGGTAATTCCCTTTGACTTAAAGAATGCAGGTGCAACTTATCAGCGTGCCATGCATCATATCTTCACACCCTTATTAGTGAAGTTTATTGAATGCTATGTAGATGATTTGGTAGTTAAATCTAAACAACGTTCTAATCACTTGGCTGATTTGGAAGTCATATTCTGAAAGCTTCGACAACATAATTTGAAGATGAACCCCTTAAAATGTTCTTTTGGGGTAACCTCAGGAAAATTTCTCGGCTTTGTTGTACACCATAGTGGTATTGAAGTCGATCCTGAGAAGACCAAGTCAATCCTTGGTATGTCACCTCCTCAAAATTTGAAGGAATTAATAGGACTTCAAGGACACTTAGCCTATATTCGGCGTTTCATCGCCAATTTGGCAGGCAAAAGTTTACCCTTCACCAAATTGATGAAGAAGAGAGTTACTTACCAGTGGAATGAAGAATGTTAAGAAGCATTTGATATTCTCAAGAAATACCTCTTGAGTCTACCGGTACTCATTCCACCTGTTGAAGGAAGATCACTTATCCTCTACGTGACAGCTCTAGAGCGATCATTGGGTGCCTTTCTTGCTCAAAATAATGATGCTGGGAATGAAAACAGACTCTACTATCTCAGTCGAACCATGATTGAAGCAGAAACCCGGTATTCAAGTATTGAGAAGTGCTTCCTGGCATTAATATTTGCAGTTCAGAAGTTGAGACATTACCTGCAACATCATGAGGTCCAATTGGTATCTCGCAATAACCCGCTCAAATTTATCCTTAGTCGTCCAATTCTTACAGGACGTCTGGCAAGGTGGGCTGTTATTTTGCAGCAATTCGACATTCAGTATGTGTCTCAAAAAGCGATAAAGGGCCAAGCTCTGGCTGATTTCCTGGCTGAACTGTAGAGACCCGGAGCCTGACGTACATGTACATTACATTACTTTTGCGGAATACTTAGTACATTACAAAAACACACACACAAGGACCGTAATAGTTTAGTGTCTTTGGAAACTCGGAATATAATCTTCTAATCGTGGTGAAAGATCTTCAACATCTCCCATAAAGATCTTCCTTTTTTTTACCTAAAACCTTTCTTTATATCCTGGGGAAAAGAAAACATAAAAGGGTGAGCTCAAATTCTCAGTAAGGGTAAACAAAAGAAATATCAATCACATCATATTCATAAGAACATAACATTTTGGAAATCATAACCTGCAAAAGAGAGCATAATTTTATAACATGGGATAAATCATGGCAGTGAAATGTAATCACAATAATCATAACTTAAATCATGAAACTTTGTGGCATTCACACATAATAATAGCGAATCATTTCTTGTTAGTCAAGACTCATTGCCAAGACTATCTTAGTGGACAAAGTCCCTTTCTGAATCGAGTAACCCACATTTCAGTCCTGTTTCACTGAACCGGTATAACCTACCATTCCAGCCATGTCTATCTCATGAGATATAAAATCTTTACCCAATGCATTGTAGGGAGATATAGGTCCCACCCATCTCATAATGATACCATTATTATGTGTGCCACAAAATCATAAACCATACATCATTGCATAACCCATGTAATAAAAATGGGAATCTTAAACATCATGACATCATAAAACAATTCATATAAGATAAATTAATTCATAAAAATAATTCCATCACTAAATTATCAAATCAATGTAATAATAGGGATAAAAACAGAACCCTTTATTATCTTAGTTGAAAAATAATTTTGATAAAACACTTGAACTCCATTCTTGAGGAAAATATCATTTCTTCTTCAAAAACATTTTTTCCTTTCTTAACATGTCATACAACTTTAAAATAAATGAATTTGGTTAAAAATAAACTTGAAAACATGTAAAGGAAGCTTCTTTGAAATAATTTTTTTAAAATCCATTCATGCCGTATAAGTTAAAAAACATTCTTCTTGTACTTTTGTCGGAAAAGTCAAAAAGTACCTCGTATGAAAAACGACAAAAGATTCCTTTCATATCTTTTACTAAAAACTCACTGAAGGTTAAAATTGGATATAAACTATTGTATAAGGATATAAATATTACATATTGAGGAAACATGGATGTGGATGATAAAATACACCCCAGTAAATACCAAAGTAAAAACAATCTCAGTTAAAAATGAGATTGTGATATTTCCCTTACCTTAGGTACGACTTGCTTTGTAAGTGTCCGAACCTCCTGTATAATGATTTAAATCATGTTATTGACTTATTCCAGAATCATATTCATTGTTATTATATCATATATGGTCCACTTATGACTTTATATTACCTGTTCTTTTGTAAATTCATGTTAAAGTAGCGTTTTGGGTAAAATCGTCTCATTTGTCGTTCGTGTTTTTAACTTGTAATTATTAATATGATTACTTGGATCATGATTACTTATATCCAGAATGTAAAACATGATTTATATATAATATATATTCATAATATATATATATATATAATATCGATAAATGGAATGAAATACACCGTTCATGGAGACGGTAGTCCGTACGTACGCATGAACGCTGTTTTCGTTTCCTTATTGAAGTGAATGGAATTAAGTATATGACATACATATAAATTTACATAAATCCAGTATCATTATTATGTCATATATTTCATTAGTACTTATTATATATACTTTATAATCATTCATGAATGGTTAATCATTGAGAATGAATCTCATCGCGTCGTGGAGACGGTAGTCCGTACGTATGCACGAGCGATGATATCGTTCCCATGGTCATGGAATTGTGTTGAAGTGTATTTAGACTATTTCAGTATCAATATCACTTTATAATAATCATATATAGTTACTCATTACACCATTATACCCATCCTTGTAAGGTTATGATGGAAAATAGATTACACCACGGCGTGGAGACGGTATTCCGTACGTACGCACGCGCGGTGATTTCATTTTTCCGTAGGATGGATAGAAGTTGAATTAGGGTTGTTTCATATTTATAAAAACATATAAGTATGTAAGTAATACTGATGTTATTACTTAATCATGAAACAACTAAAGAAGAAGAAGTTGAATAAGAAAGAAATTGAAAAGATCGGTAATGGATATTACCTCTTTTTTGAAACGCCTCTTTGAATCCTCCACTTAGGGAACTAAGATTGGTCTTTGAAGAAGACCAGGACCTCTAGGATTATTCTAGGGAAGTGGAGAAGGGATTTTGGCAGGGTTTGGCCGAGCTTGATTGCTCAAATTGGTGTGAGTAGGAGGGGGAGGAGGTGCCCTTTTATAAGGGAGGAGAGGGGCACCTTAGGAATATCTCAAAATATTATTTTATATTAAAGTCAAAATCGGTTTATAATGGTTCCAAAGGGTCTTATTTCGAAGCTAAAGTGGGTATGGGTCTAAATAATATCAACCAATAGGATTTAGACAAGTTTAGGTTATTATTTTAACCTTATCAATTAGATTTAACTCTAAGTTAAATAATTTAACTTTTACCGTGTCTTTTTGTTTTCTTACACTATATGGTTAATACACTTACTATAACATGCCAAACGCACCCCAAATTGTTTATCATTAACATATATATCCTTATCTAAGTCATTTGGCCAAACCTTAGATTTTTAAGAATAAAATAACAATTAATAATATAATATTTTATTTAAAAACTATTTTGTGTCAATTTTGACACTATTTGATATATGATTTTTGTGAAAGTCATAACAGAATTATATGTTCGAACCAAGTTGATTAAATCAACACTAATATATCATAGTAACCTAGAAAATTAGTGTAATTCATAAAAAGTCTCAAATTACATTTATTTTGGTGTTTATAACATCAATTATGTCAATATTTCATTAATAAGATAATTACTGCATCATCATTGTGTCATAAATAAATTAACTTATTTAATGTCTAAAAATTACAAATAAAATATCATTATGTAGGAAATCCTTTTATCTTTCTAATTAATATTTATAGTCGAATTTATCTTATGTATAACCCCATATTAAAAATGTTTTAGTAAATAAACTTTGATTTTAACTCTTTTAACCCTTCTTTAAATAAATTAATAATAAATGTCCTAATCTAATCCAAGTGGGCCTAAATGGTCATATTTTATTCCTAAGTTTTTTTTTGGTCGAATTACACTTATCCAATAGAATTAGGACATGTGTTAGGGTAATAATAATATCATCTTTACCCTTAATTACCCTATTTACTTTTAACCGTGGTAAAAAAAAGTAAAAAGTTACTATTCACCAAAAAATATTTTCATCTCATTGAACCACATTTTAGTCCTTGATATTAACTGTGTCTCTCGGATTTTCGAAATTCCACTCACAGAAGCGGTAAAATTATGTTTTATGAACAATTCAGTTTTTTTAACTACCACTTAGTGGTTTCACTATTCATCAAAAATTGAAAGTTTTCAGAAAAATACCAAAAATTGGTCCTAAGCTATATTTGATATTATGAACTCAAAAATGATGTCTATTTTACCAAATTCAAAACATATCAGTTGCATTAACTAATTTAAAAATTAATTCTCGTCGTCAAAACAAATAGCGTGTTTTTTAGAGATAATAACTATCAAAAGATTGACACTAGTTTATAACTGGTTTAAATGTGAAATTACATCCAACGACCAACATTGTATTAAATTGTAAAAATATATTCTAAATATACTTTAAAACCACTCAAATTAATAATTTATCACTATTAATTATTTCGATTGAAAAAGTTGTTTTTAATTAAAATTTAGTAATTTTCACTATTCATCAAAATATGAAAGTTATCTGAAAATCACCAAAATTTCACCCTAAACTAATTTCGATATTACGAATCCAAAAATGAATTCTATTTTGAAAAATAAAATTTACAAAATTTCAAAAAGTGGTTATTACTATTCATAACGGCTAGTTTTGATAATATTTTAATAGCATATCGTTGTTTAGCGAAACTTGGTGTTGCGTACAACACACGCTATCGTGGAAGGTCGCGATTGCATGTAATTCAAGCCAGGTCAGAGATGTGTGTTGTGAAAGATCCTTTTGGTATAGCGTATAACACAAGACATTAATGAAATTAAAAAGAATATTTTTCATAAAATCTCGGGGTGTTACATTCTACCCCCCTTAAAATGAATTTCGCCCTCGAAATTCGTCGGGGTTATAAATGGTTTACTACTCGAAAGTTTCTTTAATAGAAACCCACATCGTAAAAAGGAATACCAAAACCAATCTTTAAAAACAAAAGTATGAAACGTAACGGTTACCCAAATAAACTAATCACTGGGTTTCCACATAGGTGAAAATATGGATATGGAAGAGAAATCTAACCATCATGTTCTGATGGAGAGTGGTAGAGAACATGGCTATGGAAAATCCAACAATCACAAATCCATAAATTTGTGACGATCTAAGGTACCATCTGATTAATCAGATATAAGAGCACTAGGACAACATTTTTGGTTTTCAAGTCTGTTTCCCTAAAGTTGAAGAATTTGAATTAGAATAAATACTTACTTTATTTTGGTACAATCTCACTGTTGTTCGTGCCTTGAACAATTTCCACTTCATCTCTTAAATAAATGAAGTTGAATTTGTTATTCGTGAAGTGTTAGCAGATCATGTGATAGAATGACGGGTCATTCCATCTGTCTTAAACAAAAGGTTAGCAAAAGTTATTAAATATACATAAGTCATTCTATAGTGAGATTAATCATATATGGTTCCTAAAATGGACTTATACTTCATATATCATACTGCTTAATATAATAAAACTAGTTTCTACTAAACAGGGACTTCCTGTAGGCCAGTGGTAGGCGATAAAGGCCAGTCGCACTTCGGTTGTGGGTTCGATTTCCACAGCCTTGTCCGACGCGATGGGTTGTCGCCCATCCTGCAGGTTGTCCTTTTTCTAAAACTACATTACTATAAAATCACATAAATAATATCAAAAAAAAATGTTCTATCCTTAAAAAATACTAACTTATGTCCAACATAATCCATTCCAACCTTTAGGCTTATCCATAATACTGCAGTCCAATCTCATAACATAGTGAAAATGATTACCAGAGATTTAACACCATAGTCGATCCCCATATATCATAAGATATGTTTTGTTGGTCACATTCCAAACATTCAAAGTCCTTAATCATGTATTCTCTTGAATACCTTAGTGAAAACATGAATGCAGTTAAAAGTTAACACTTTCCACATACCAAAATCCTCAAAATTCTATATACTCAAACCATGATATCACTTAGTCCTTATATCAATCATGAGCTCATGAATACTGTTAAACATTTCGTTTTCTCGTTTTCCCTTCATTATGTGCATATCATCTTATTTCCAAAAATATCTCAATCACTTTTAATACCACATTAGACCAACACATAAATATTCCAATACTTTATGATACAACATTATTTTGGAATCCCATTATATAAATACGTAATCATTCCACCACATCGTTGTCATATTCAACATCGCCAATAGTGATCGCATGTGACTTCCCTTTGTCCTTTGCCTTAAGTGGTTGCTCATATTGATCATGACTAACCCATGGATTAGGGCATTTATTAGCATAATGCCCCATTTCCTTGAACTTGAAGCATTGAAGTGTTGGTGGTGCGTTCTCTGCAGTGTTTGATTTATTCACATCATTAGAAACCCTTTTTCCATTACTTCGACACTCAGCTGCTCGATGACCTTCTTTTCCACACTTAAAACATTTTCTAGTCCCTTTAAGACAATCTCCACCAAGCTTCTTTCCACACTTTGTGCATAAGGAAACATTCATCTTCTTTTCACCATTATTTTGAGATTTCTCCTTGAACTCCATCTTTCGTTTCTTGTCAAAACTATGAGATGGTTAAGTAACACCAACTTCCATTTCTACTTTGATAGCACAACGCACAATTTCTTCATAGCTACTGAAGTCTCTTATAGCTAATGCCCTTCGAAGACTTGGTTTTAAGCCACTGAAAAATCGATCAACTTTACTTTCAGGTTGGATGATAATGCCAGATGCATACCTTGCAAGTCTTGTAATATTCGCTTCGTATATACCAACAGATTCATCATCATTCTGCTTCATCTCAAGAAACTCCTTTTCCATCTTTGTTCGAAGAATACGAGGGAAGTACTTACTGAAAAACAAGTTCTTGAACTCGTCCCATTCCATGGACTCAATTTCATCTCTTGGCCTCGTATTCTTGATAAGATTCCACCATTGATCAGCTTCACCTTCCAAACGATATACTGCTAAGATGACTTTATCATGTTCAGAACATTGAAGAACTGAAAATATCTTTTCAGTGGTACTGATCCATTGTTCAGCAACAAGTGGATCGGAAGTCCCACTGAAAGAAGGTGGACGTTGCCTCATGAAGGACTCAATAGAATATTGTTCCCTTCTCTACTCATTTGGAAGTCCAGAATGATTCATAGCTTGTGTAAGTATAGCAATAAGATTTTGCACTCCATCTCCCATAACATTTGTTTGTTCAGGAGGGCAATCATTGCATTTTCCATTGCATTGATCAACACGGTTCCTTCGGGTTCCAGCCATCGTCTAAAACCCAAAGAATAGTGTGAGAGGCAAAAATCATGCTAGGGAAAACAACATAGTAAAGGGGGAGTACCCTTAATATCTAACATCTTAGGTTAAATTCTAAGATCGTTACCATAGTTCTAGGACCATATCCTATAGGTATACTTATCCTTAGGGACATCCCTAGACATACCTTAGAAATATCTCTAGGGATCTCACTAACGTTTTCGCATCCTAGTTTCCAAAAGTTGACTAAACCTTTCCTCTGATACCAACTGTAGAGACCCGGAGCCTGACGTACATGTACATTACATTACTTTTGTGGAATACTTAGTACATTACAAAAACACACACACAAGGACCGTAATAGTTTAGTGTCTTTGGAAACTCGGAATATAATCTTCTAATCGTGGTGAAAGATCTTCAACATCTCCCATAAAGATCTTCCTTTTTTTACCTAAAACCTTTCTTTATATCCTGGGGAAAAGAAAACATAAAAGGGTGAGCTCAAATGCTCAGTAAGGGTAAACAAAAGAAATATCAATCACATCATATTCATAAGAACATAACATTTTGGAAATCATAACCTGCAAAAGAGAGAATAATTTTATAACATGGGATAAATCATGGCAATGAAATGTAATCACAATAATCATAACTTAAATCATGAAACTTTGTGGCATTCACACATAATCATAGCGAATCATTTCTTGTTAGTCAAGACTCATTGCCAAGACTATCTTAGTGGACAAAGTCCCTTTCTGAATCGAGTAACCCTCGTTTCAGTCCTGTTTCACTGAACTGGTATAACCTACCATTCCATCCATGTCTATCTCATGAGATATAAAATCTTTACCCAATGCATTGTAGGGAGATATAGGTCCCACCCATCTCATAATGATACCATTCTTATGTGTGCCACAAAATCATAAACCATACATCATTGCATAACCCATGTAATAAAAATGGGAATCTTAAACATCATGACATCATAAAACAATTCATATAAGATAAATGAATTCATAAAAATAATTCCATCACTAAATTATCAAATCAATGTAATAATAGGGATAAAAACAGAACCCTTTATTATCTTATTTGAAAAATAATTTTGATAAAACACTTGAACTCCATTCTTGAGGAAAATATCCTTTCTTCTTCAAAAACATTTTTTCCTTTCTTAACATGTCATACAACTTTAAAATAAATGAATTTGTTTAAAAATAAACTTGAAAACATGTAAAGGAATCTTCTTTGAAATAATTTTTTTAAAATCCATTCATGCCGTATAAGTTAAAAAACATTCTTCTCGTACTTTTGTCGGAAAAGTCAAAAAGTACCTCGTACGAAAAACGACAAAAGATTCCTTTCATATCTTTTACTAAAAACTCACCGAAGGTTAAAATTGGATATAAACTATTGTATAAGGATATAAATATTACATATTGAGGAAACATGGATGTGGATGATAAAATACACCCCAGTAAATACCAAAGTAAAAACAATCTCGGTTAAAAATGAGATTGTGATATTTCCCTTACCTTAGGTACGACTTGCTTTGTAAGTGTCCGAACCTCCTGTATAATGATTTAAATCATGTTATTGACTTATTCCAGAATCATATTCATTGTTATTATATCATATATGGTCCACTTATGACTTTATATTACCTGTTCTTTTGTAAATTCATGTTAAAGTAGCGTTTTGGGTAAAATCGTCTCATTTGTCGTTCGTGTTTTTAACTTGTAATTATTAATATGATTACTTGGATCATGATTACTTATATACAGAATGTAAAACATGATTTATATATAATATATATTCATAATATATATATATATATATATATAATATCGATAAATGGAATGAAATACACCGTTCATGGAGACGGTAGTCTGTACGTACGCATGAACGTTGTTTTCGTTTCCTTATTGAAGTGAATGGAATTAAGTATATGACATACATATAAATTTACATAAATCCAGTATCATTATTATGTCATATATTTCATTATTACTTATTATATATACTTTATAATCATTCATGAATGGTTAATCATTGAGAATGAATCTCATCGCGTCGTGGAGACGGTAGTCCGTACGTATGCACGAGCGATGATATCGTTCCCATGGTCATGGAATTGTGTTGAAGTGTATGTAGACTATTTCAGTATCAATATCACTTTATAATAATCATATATAGTTACTCATTACACCATTATACCCATCCTTGTAAGGTTATGATGGAAAATAGATTACACCACGGCGTGGAGACGGTATTCCGTACGTACGCACGCGCGGTGATTTCATTTTTCCGTAGGATGGATAGAAGGTGAATTAGGGTTGTTTCATATTTATAATAACATATCAGTATTTAAGTAATACTGATGTTATTACTTTATCATGAAACAACTAAAGAAGAAGAAGTTGAATAAGAAAGAAATTGAAAAGATCGGTAATGGATATTACCTCTTCTTTGAAACGCCTCTTTGAATCCTCCACTTAGGGAACTAATATTGGTCTTTGAAGAAGACCAGGACCTCTAGGATTATTCTAGGGAAGTGGAGAAGGGATTTTGGCAGGGTTTGGCCGAGCTTGATTGCTCAAATTGGTGTGAGTAGGAGGGGGAGGAGGTGCCCTTTTATAAGGGAGGAGAGGGGCACCTTAGGAATATCTCAAAATATTATTTTATATTAAAGTCAAAATCGGTTTATAATGGTTCCAAAGGGTCTTATTTCGAAGCTAAAGTGGGGATGGGTCGAAATCCTATCAACCAATAGGATTTAGACAAGTTTAGGTTATTATTTTAACCTTATCAATTAGATTTAACTCTAAGTTAAATAATTTAACTTTTACCGTGTCTTTTTGTTTTCTTACACTATATGGTTAATACACTTACTATAACATGCCAAACGAACCCCAAATTGTTTATAATTAACATATATATCCTTATCTAAGTCATTTGGCCGAACCTTAGATTTTTAGGAATAAAATAACAATTAATAATATAATATTTTATTTAAAAACTATTTTGTGTCAATTTTGACACTATTTGATATATGATTTTTGTGAAAGTCATAACAGAATTATATGTTCGAACCAAGTTGATTAAATCAACACTAATATATCATAGTAACCTAGAAAATTAGTGGAATTCATAAAAAGTCTCAAATTACATTTATTTTGGTGTTTATAACATCAATTATGTCAATATTTCATTAATAAGATAATTACTGCATCATCATTGTGTCATAAATAAATTAAATTATTTAATGTATAAAAATTAAAAATAAAATATCATTATGTAGGACATCTTTTTATATTTCTAATTAATATTTATAGTTGAATTTATCTTATGTATAACCCCATATTAAAAATGTTTTAGTAAATAATCTTTGATTTTAACTCTTTTAACCCTTCTTTAAATAAATTAATAATAAATGTCCTAATCTAATCCAAGTGGGCCTAAATGGTCATATTTTATTCCTAAGTTTGTTTTTGGTCGAATTACACTTATCCAATAGAATTAGGACATGTGTTAGGGTAATAATAATATCATCTTTACCCTTAATTACCCTATTTACTTTTAACCGTGGTAAAAAAAAGTAAAAAGTTACTATTCACCAAAAATTATTTTCATCTCATTGAACCACATTTTAGTCCTTGATATTAACCGTGTCTCTCGGATTTTCGAAATTCCACTCACAGAAGCGGTAAAATTATGTTTTGTGAACAATTCAGTTTTTTTAACTACCACTTAGTGGTTTCACTATTCATCGAAAATTGAAAGTTTTCAGAAAAATACCAAAAATTCGTCCTAAGCTATATTTGATATTATGAACTCAAAAATGATGTCTATTTTACCAAATTCAAAACATATCAGTTGCATTAACTAATTTAAAATTAATTCTCGTCGTCAAAACAAATAGCGTGTTTTTTAGAGATAATAACTATCAAGAGATTGACACTAGTTTATAACTGGTTTAAATGTGAAATTACATCCAACGACCAACATTGTATTAAATTGTAAAAATATATTCTAAATATGCTTTAAAACCACTCAAATTAATAATTTATCACTATTAATTATTTCGATTGAAAAAGTTGTTTTTAATTAAAATTTAGTAATTTTCACTATTCATCAAAATATGAAAGTTATCCGAAAATCACCAAAATTTCACCCTAAACTAATTTCGATATTACGAATCCAAAAATGAATTCCATTTTGAAAAATAAAATTTAAAAAATTTCAAAAAGTGGTTATTACTATTCATAACGGCTAGTTTTGATAATATTTTAATAGCATATCGTTGTTTAACGAAACTTGGTGTTGCGTACAACACACGCTATCGTGGAAGGTCGCGATTGCGTGTAATTCAAGTCAGGTCAGAGATGTGTGTTGTGAAAGCTCCTTTTGGTGTAGCGTATAACACAAGACATTAATGAAATTAAAAAGAATATTTTTCATAAAATCTCGGGGTGTTACATGAACACCCTTCAGTAGATGATACATCTTCAAATATTTAACTCCCTTATGAGGAAGTCTTCTCTATTCAAGAAAGTCCTCAGGCATGGTAAATGTATTTTGATGGTGCTTCCAGAAGTCCAACAGGGAGGAAAATGGAAAATCCTAAATTCAACAAAGTTGGATTAGGAATTGTGCTCATTTCTCCAGAAAAGGTAGTGTTAGCTTATTCCTTCTTATTATGGGAAGGTGGTACCAATAATGAAGCATAATACCAAGCTCTCATCATAGGCTTGGAATTAGCACTTCAAGCATAAGTGAATCACTTAAAGGTGAAATGTGATTCAGACCTGGTAATAAAACAAGTCAATGGGGATTATGCCATCAGAAAAGAAGAACTAATCCCTTTGTATGATTACGTCAGAGAGTTAATGGCGGAATTCCCTTTGGAACCGACATTTTCTTATGTCCCAAGATCACAAAATGCTCAAGCTGATGCATTGGCTAATATAGCCACAGCTCTGGCAGATCCAAATCGGGACGAGACAACCATCAGTATTTCCCACCGTCATGTAATTTCACCTTATGTTCGAATTAGAATAGAGGAAATTCATGAAATTTATCCCATTCTTGAACCGTATGGCCATACTACAGGATGGATGTCACCTATCAGGGAATACCTTCAAAATGGAACACTTCCACTTGATAGAGCTGAGAAAGAACAAATCTGGCGACGTGTGGTTAATTTTACTCTTTATGATAGCCTAGATCACCTAGAGAAACTTCTCTACAAAAGTGGTTTTGATGGAGTTCTCTTCAGATGCATTGATGGTGAAGAGACAATGGCTGTCATGAAAGAAGTGCATGCAAGAGTCTGTGGTTCCCACCAGTTTGGACATAGATTGTCTGATCAGATTCGAAGGCTTGGATACTTTTGGACTTCAATGATACAAGATTGTGTCAATTTCACAAAGAAGTGTCATTCATGCCAAGTACATGCCAACTTCATTCATCAACCTCCAGAGTTGCTTCATACAGCTAAATACTCATGGCCATTTTCCACATGGGGAATGGATGTGGTGGGACCTTACCCTTCGGCTACGGCCAAGCAGTTTAAGTACATTCTTACTATTACTGACTTCTTTTCCAAATGGGAAGAGGCAATACCTCTCAAGGAAGTCAGTTCTAAATGCATTGTTAGCTTCATCAAGTCTAACATCATTACCAGATTTGGTGTCCCTCATACCATATTGACGGACAATGGAACCAATTTTTGTTCATCCGAGGTGAAGAAGTTGTATCAAGAATACAACATCAAATCCAACCATTCATCTCAGTATCATGCAGCGGCCAATGGCCAGATAGAAGCCTTTAACAAGACTCTTTCAAATATACTGCAAAAGATGGTGGATAAAGATAAGAGGTCATGTCCTGATAAACTCTTTCATGCTTTATGGGCTTATCGGACTACCACCTGCACTGCAACTCGGTCTACTCCATATTCATTGGTATATGGAACGGAAGTCGTCTTTCCCATTGAAGTTCAACTACCCTCACTCAGAGTTTCCATTTTTGATCAATCATCTACAGATGAAAAATCTCAAAAGTGATTGAATGAATTGGAATGGTTAGATGAGAAAAGATTGTGCACTTTGCACCACTTGGAAGTCTATCAGAATCTAATAGCATGAGCTTTTAATAAAAAATTTCGTCTTCATTCATTCACTCAGGGAGAATTGGTATTAGTTCTCAGAAATCAAATGATAACAGGAAACAAACCTCCCAAACTTGAGCCAAAATTGTAAGGACCTTATTCAATACATAGGGTCTACTCCAATGGAGCTTATTCATTAATCTCGATGGATGGAGAACTCATCACTACTCCAACCAATGCCAGATTTTTGAAGAAGTATTTTGTATAAACTGCAAAGTATGTACTATGTCCCTGCAACATGACACTAAACTGTGCAGCACCAGTTCGTCCTTGCTATATGACGTTAAACTATACAGCAATGGTCTAGTATGACTTTAAACTACAACTTCGTCCCACACGACATTAAACTGTGAAAAAGTTCCCTAAATGGTCCAGTATGACCTTAAACTACAACTAGGTCTTGTATGACCTTAAACTACATCAATGGTCCAGTATGAATTTAAATTGCATCATCAACGGTCCATGCATATGACCCTAAACTATTTTCAAGTCCTTTACGTCCAGCAAGACGTTAAACTGTGACGTCCTAACTACATGACGCTAAACTGTATAAAAGTCCCTTACATCCGGAAAGACGTTAAACTACATAATCATCAAAGGTCCTGTATGACCTTAAACTACACTTTTGTCCAGCATGACATTAAACTGCACCATCCACGGTCCATGCATATGACCTTAAACTATTCGCACTTTCGTCCAACATGACGCTAAACTGTGGAAAAAATCCCCAATGCGTCCAACATGACGATAAATGGTGTACTCTTTTGTCCTCACTACATGACATTAAATTGCACAGTCACCCTTTCGTCCAACATGACATTAAACTCTATTGCCCCCATCGTCCTAACTACATGATGCTAAACTGTACAGAAGGTCCGTGATATGTCCTACATGACATTAAACTGTACTTTTTCCCTGCTACATGACACTAAACTATGCAGCACCAATAGTCCTAACTGCAAGACTTTAAACTGCATAGTCCCTTCATACGTCCTACATGACGTTAAATTGTGTATCGTTAAGGTTGTTACTACCTCTTGTTTCTCACACCGAGTATGAATCACGTGAGCTTAGAGCAAACTTCAACCATAACACTCTCTTTGGGCCGCTAACCATGTGTAAGTCCCAACAATATTTTTTTTAGGTCGTTGTCCCCAAGAACAACTTGATCATTAATTCATTCTTTAATTGAACTACACGAACTTTGATCCTTGCCTTCTAGGCTGGGTATGTAGGAAACCTCCTAAGGTTCAAGCCCAAAACCAATCTCATCACATCGGTTCACCTCCATCTCATACGATGTTGATTCGTGAAACCGCCCCTAGAATCAATATCTTTACATTGGTTCACTTTCGTCCTTGTTATACGACGTTAAACTATACAACATTTTTTGTCCAGTATGATAATAAACTACAATATTCTTTGATACCCTCACCTAAGAGCGAACCAATATTTACATTCATTTTTCAGTCATGTTTCATTTCAAAGACTACGTGCATACATGGCAATGCCCAAACCTTTTATCTTGGGTTAAACCATCATTGTACTAAAGTCCCCTTTCACCCTTCATATGTACGAACCAAATTTGTACAAAGGGTATTTCTAGAACTATGTGGGCTTGATTCCCATCCTTATGGGATATGTAGGAATGTTCGAGTGTCCCTCGAATCCAGCCCCAAGTCTTTGGGCCTAACCCCAAATTCCACTTTCAGTCCCTTGGCTGAAAAGTCCCCATGAAAACACACACTGTGTATTTTTTACAATAGTCCAATCTCTATGACCCTAAACTAAGATCTCTAATCCTTTTGTCCCACACGACGTTAAACTGTAGTTTAAGAACTACGTATGGCTTGATTCTCATCCTTATGGGATACGTAGTGAAGTCCAACATTTCAATTCAGGACCCAGCCACAACATGATTATGGTTAGCATTGATCTGTGTATCTCTGTATACATTGAATAATATCCATCTTTATGTGTCATAATCCTAACCTTAAATATTTTCAGATCCTCATAACTCTTTTCATGACTTCTAGTCACAAAAATGTCAAACTTCTGAGAGTTATTTTGCCTGACTATGCAGCACGTGCCCATAGGAGGCCTTGCATAAACAGTCTACATAACAGACTTGTTAGCCAAAAGATACTATTATTTGACTATGTAGCCAATGCCCTTAGGTGGCCCTGCATAATTCAACCCCCTAACGGGTTTGTTAAATAATGGAAACTTCATTCTTGGGAAGAATGCCTCTTTTGTCCTTATTTGTCTTAAATGATAGTATGTAGGTATTTGAAAAAATAGCCATCCTTAACATATTTGTCCCATATCCTTTTTCATGATCTGAAAGTATTCAAGTCTATGGTTTATATTCTCCTTCCCTATGTTTGGGTCAGACCTTTGTAGGAGTGATATTCATCCAGTTCTTTGATAATCTTGTTTGGAAATATCTTCTCCATATTTAAGTACCTCTTTCCATACAGAAAACTCTATACTTTGGAAGATTTGAATCTCCATAAACATTCACTAGCTTTTAGCACTAGGAAAGTAAATTTCTGAGAGTTCTTTTTCCTGACTATGCAGCACGTGCCCATAGGAGGCCTTGTATAAACAGTATACATAACAGACTTGTTAGCCAAAAGATACTATTTTATTTAACTATGCATCCAATTCCCTTAGGTGGCCCTGCATAATTCAACCCCCTAACGGGTTTGTTAAATAATGGTAACTTCATTCTTGGAAACTACTTCTTCTAATGCCTTTTAGCTCTTTTTCATGTCATTTCTCAGATTCAAATATTCTTAAGTCATAGCTTACATATTTTCCCTCATACTTGAGTATGGTACTATGTTTTCAGATGAGTTATCAAGGAATTGAGTCAATTCTAACCCATTTCGGTCAAAGCTATTTTTACCTTAAACATTATCCTTTTTATGTCCGACGTGCATGACTTTAAACTGCCCACAAAAGACAAGGGAACTCTAAATAAAATTCAAGTTCCCAGCTCACTAAACATACATTTTGTATGATTTAGGTAACATTGAGCAATTAAAAGGTTTGAAGTTTGTAGGGTTATTTACATTAATCCAAGTAAAAATAAAACTATGCTTACTAGGCCCATTGGCTTAGGTAAAATCTAAAGCATGTAGAAAAAGATAATGCAGGTACAAATGAGTGAAGGTGAAAGTGTTTTTCATTGATGCACAAGAGTTAGAAGGACATCCACAGATTGGAGTTTCTTCTCTTTTCCAAGGAGATTACAAAAGACTGTCAACATAAGTTTTCATTTGATGTACAGCATCCTGAGATTCATCAACAACTACTTAAATCTCGTGCGCTCGATCAACTTCACTCTTCTCAACTTGATGGAGTGCCTTCTTGGCATCTGCAATGGCTTTCATACCATTCGTTTTAGCTCCCTCCAATGAATTATTGAGCTGATCAAGTTCCCCAGTAACAGTATCTAACTGTTGCTGGAGTTGCACCTACTGGACGACTTTTTCATTGATTTTATGCTTCAGCTCCTTCATCTTGGCAGCATAATCAGCCTCAGCTCGGGATACCGCAGCCTCAAATTCGCCTATGTTAACTGACAATTTCACCTTGGTCAGATCTTTGCGTCACTTTTTCTCCTGCTCCCTCCTGAAGATGATCTTTTTCACTGTGGTATGGATCTTTTCATATCCAAAACCGCCAAGTCCTAGTATGACAAATTGGGAGGAAAATCGAGGAATTTTCGATGATAAATCTTCTAAAGGCACCTCAGATATGATTTTCCATATGTTGTTCCATGCCTTGCGTTGTGAAAAGCTGAACGATTTAAGCATCTCTGGGTTTGATTCAACATCATCATCACAGGGGGATACGTAATTTGGGATTAATGCACTTAATGAAGTGCCCTGTTCTGCTCTTTCCCCCCTGGCTTGTGCTTCTTCGCTTTCAATTCCTGTGGGGACAGAGGCTGAGGCCTCACCTCCAGACCTAGCCACTGCAGTTGACAGCCCTGCATGATTAATTGAAAGCTTTTGTTAGCTTCAAAGGATAACAGAATAATCGATTGTCTTGAAAATTAAGTACAATCACAAATATTGTTATCCCTTTCCCAATGGTGGGTCAGCAACCTGAGAAGACTCCTCCCCATCTTTCCTAGTCTCAACAAGATTATCAAGATGGTTCTCAGGAGGTTTTACTGGGTTTATCTCTACTTGAGATAATGTTTCGGCAATGGTAGGGTTGACATCAATGTTCACACCCTCTTCAGGCATTGGCAGTTCAACAGTTTCTATGGATGGAACTGCGTATCATTTTCATTCATGATTAGAAGTGTAAATTATAATAAAATTTATTGGTAAAAGGATAACACTCACACCCAAGGTCTTCTAAATCACAGGAAAACTTAGCATGATCATAAAATTCTTTGAAAGACATTCCATGATTCATCATTTCATCCAATGATATTTCAGAATCCTGGTTAGTCTCACCAGTGGGAGCGTTTGGTGTTTCTTCTTGATGACTTACGTCCTGCCGCCCCTAACCCTTGACAACATCTTCGGGTAAAATCACAGCATCAGTTGTAACAGTTTCCAGAAGCTCTAATGCGGGAGTTGAACCTGAAGTATCACAAAATGGAAGTCAGTTAGTGTTTCATTCAACATTTTTTTATGAAGCATTGTTGACTTACCAGAAATAGGTTCTTCTCTTCTTGCAACAACAGCATGAGGGATACTGGGAATAGATGCTAACTCTTCTCCAGGAGCAGCCAAGTCGGCTTGGATCTGTGATTGTTCCACAGCACCCTCTGTGGTCTTTGAAGGAGGATCAGTCCTTTCCTTCAGGGGGGAAATTGAAGAAGCCCCTGCAATCCCCAGAAATATGAGTAACCATGTGGTCACGGGTATAAACTCATGATTACTCGAAGGACTTACCGCTGCTAATGAAGTGTTTAGCTGTGGACTTCCTCCTTCGTTGTCTTTTCTTCTTTGGTTTTTTGGGAGTATCGGTAGTCTCCCTTATTGGCACTTGGATTGGCGAATGGAAGGCTATGTCGAGTGCCTCATTCATGGCCTGCTGGCCTAGAGATATCTCGCCTGGTTCACAAGGAGAATCAGTAGTAGCCCCGATGGCAGTACCACCAGGGCTATACTGTGGCAAAGGAACCCCAGTTCCTTTCTTTGAAAGCTTCAAGATGAAGAAAATAACTTCCTTAAGTAACAAAGATTCAACTGAAATCATGTTGCAAAGCAAATAAGGAAAGAAAACTTACATCTTCAGGAGCCACATATTCATGCCACTCCTCATCTCCAGAACCACCAGCCCCCACACTGGCACCACGATCAATCATTTCCTTCACCCGCCTGGTGGCAGGAATAGATTCATCAGTGGCATATATGAGCATTTCCAAATCTCTGATATAAGACCGCACTTCATTAGGGTCATCCTCGTATTGAATATTTGTAGAAGCCATAAGATTCCCTATTCCAGGAAGTTGTAGGCCCTCACACAAATCCAGACAGGCGGTCTCAGTACCACAGTATAAACCCTACCATAGTTGGACAGCCTCTGGTCTTAGATATGAAGGCTGCGAGGAAGGTCCTACAATTTTTTACTTCAATTTCTTCCCAACTCCTGCAACTACAGATAGAGAATAAGAAAGTGAGACTTATTGCTTTATAAAGTAGCAGTGATTAAATTACGACAATGAAGTAACTCACCAGGAGTTGATGGAGTGGGTCTTTTAATTCTGACCGGAGGATTATATCGGGCATGAAACTGCTTTGTCGCTGGTTGTGCCTCATCATCCCCATCATGGGAATCCGGTGAATCAGTTCTAGAGGAGGAGTCTGTTGAATCAACTTCAGGTGGGGAAGCATCACCTTCATGAGGAAGGGTTTCTTTATCTACAGTCCTCTTCCTTTTCCCCACCTGATAAACTTGGTGATTCAATATCCCTTTAGGGTATGATGCTATCCAGTGTTCGGTATAATATGTAGTCAAATTATGTGCCGCTTTTTCAACTGGTAGATGAAATACTGCTCCAGTCTTCTCCCTTGACGTCAGCAGCCATAGTTGCCAAGAAACCATTGGATGTTTCTTTAACCTGAAATGTACTGAAGGAGATACTGAAATATGTTGCAGACAGTTAAATTGATGTGAAAATCTATATGAAGCATAGGCCTCGCATATGATTTCTCCGTCAATCCTGGAAACTAGCACACCATCCCTGCAAGATAGCATGTATTCCCTCAAATCCAAATGGGTTGTTTCATCATCAATAAACCGCCTGGTTGGAGGACTTCCATAAGGAAAGAAGTTGAATTCCTTAAACATGCTCAGCCTCACTTTCATGTCATAGGCATTAACATCTAATGGAGAAACTCCAGAGAATGCTTGCACTGACGGCCTGAAAGAACTTCCAGGAATTTGTAATCCATTCTGTACATTGTAAGTCCTGAAGTGAGTGGCAATCCATCCCCATAAAACTTTGAATGGTCCCACTATTCTTAAAGAAGATTTACCCATGAAGACATGAAGTAAACTCCTGTGAATCTTTGCTAAAATGGGGGTAGCCAACCCAACCATTTTTTCCTCAGCCAACTCTGCCGCAATGGTGAAGGTCCCTGGCCTGACGCCTCCCTTCGAATCCCTGACTGTCAAGAGATAAACACTGAGCCACATTTCTAAGAATCCCGCCAGACGAGTCTTCTTTGGGATTCTTTGATTCACCTCATATCCCCACTTCTTGAACTCTCTTGCTTCTAGAGTTGGCCAGAATGTGCCAGGATCACCCCTCTTCTCAGGTTTTGGGTAGGTAGTAGGACGTTTGGGACTCTTATCCTTGGATTTCTTTTTCTTGGATCCTTTTTCTTTTGGCTCCTTGTCCTTTGGCTCCCTCTCTTTATTCTCAATAAGAAATATATTCATCCATTCCTCCGAATGAATATCCTTTCTAGAATGAGTTAATGAGGTCTCTGAACTCTTGAGCCTATGGAAGATCTTAAATAATTCCCGATCTAAAGCAGGAGTTTTCTCTGAACCATTCTAAGTCACCTTAGGATGAATGAATTCATCATACATATCGCCCAAAATTGGATCCCCTGAGATCTTGTGGACATCCCACGGACTGATTCCTATTTATCCATGAGTCAGATGGAAAGAATTAGTTGCTGGGCTCTAGTGGATGAGTATCTCCGGCACGAAGCTATCATGTCTGTAAACATATGTTTGCCCAACCCAGACAGCTTCGTATATTGTAGCTCCCTTTAGAACCTCGACAAACTCTGCATAGGTTTGTCGCACCCAGTATACCCACATCCAAGTTGGCTTCACGCCTCCCCTAGGACGGAAGTCCTAACTTTTCTTCCAGCCTTTGGATTGATCCATTTGAGCATTTCGGAAGATTGAAGGATGACAATGTGGTTTCAGCTCAGGTGTATGATCTTTCAGATCTGGTGTTCAAGGGCTATGATGCATTATGTAGGCCTTCTCCAATGTTCCAGCATTTAGAAATACTCCTCCACCTGAGATATTTGCTAAAGCAAAGTTGGTGTAATTATGAAACCATGAAAATGGAAGATAGTGCTTTGCTTCTGGAATGGTGACTTCTCACAGATGACCATATCCATACAAAGGCAGATAAGTGCTCTGTGGGAAGTCACGATGATATTTCTTCAGATACTTAGCCAAATCCGGAAGAGTACTATATTTGACAGTATAATAATCATGGCCAATGATGTTCATCATATCATCTACCCACTTGCTATCCAGTTCATCAACTATTCCGGGTCTAAGAGACATTGATTCTGCACAAGAGTTGAATAAATTAACTCTTAAATGAATTGATTTATCGTAAAACTTTGTGAATAAATTCGAAAAAATGGATAAGGCATTAAGGTGCGCAAGTATGGATGTGTCGTGCAAGTGTTACATGTGCCGCGCAACTTTTTGTCGTGCATGTTTTCACCGCGCAAGTCCTATTACCTTAACAGCAGTGCGGCGGTGAGGAAATAGCGGAAAGAAGATGACTTGCGTGGCGAGAGCTCGAGAATTCGGAATCAGATTCCATGTGCGGGAAAAGAACATGTATTTATAGGCCAGGCGGCCTATCTGCATTCCGTACCCTGGCCGACTAAAGGACGTCCTCTGCGCGCCGAACTCTGTGCACCCGAAGCTCATTTGCGCGCCCAAACTTGCGCGCCGCCTTTCCATTGGTTTTCTTCTTTTCCTCAGAGTCAAATCCGCATTTCTTTTGGATCTAACTCTGAGGGGGGGACTTTTTTTGACACTCCTTTTCATCACATTGTCTAAAATAATGGAAAGGGAAATGACTTAGCACAAATTGATTCATCCTTTGAAAAAAACATCAAAAATAGACAGAGGCATGAACAAGGGATCAAGAGCACATGTGCTACGCAAGTTATATCACTGTCGCGCAAGTCTACTTGCGTGAAACATGATGGTCACACAAGTGACTTGTGCGACCTAAGTGATAACTGACCGGGGTCTTCTCCTGCCTATAAATAGACCCTATGGGCCCCCCATTCGAGAGAGGATTTTTTCCAGAAACCCAGATTTGAGCTCCCGGCACCCTAGTCTCTTCTCAAAGCTTCTGAAGCACTTCTAAGGTAATTTCTTACCTAGAACGAAAGATCTAAAGAGGGGGAGGAAGGACTAAGTGTTCAAACTCATCAAAACTTGTGCGCCTGAGTGGCCGACCCTTAAGGGAAAAGGCCACACTTGCGCGCCGCCTTACTCCTTCAATAGAACTTGCGTGCCCCTCTTCTGGAAGAACCTCAGGAGGATTCTAAAGGATTTAATCAGGAGTCACTCAAGTATTACCCTTCTGGTTAAAACGTCACGCAAGTACCTCATATGTCACGCAGGAATACCTGAGCGTCCAGGACTTGCGCGCCCACGCAGTACCTACGCGCCTGCTAGGACTTGCGCGCCCCTGCCTTTTTGGGTGTCCTTATTGCCCATTTCACCCTTCTTATGCTATTCCATCTTTCCTATTCAAGATTCAGTCTTCAAGACACTCTTCAAATACATTTATGGCATGATTTCTTGATTTGAATTCCTTATCTGAAAACAATTCTGTGGAAAATCTCTCAAAACCTAGTGATTTACACATCTTTATGTCACTAAAGATTAAGATTTCATCCATTCAACCTCATCCTTTAAGATGAGAGATCCCCTAACCTAGGCCTCCTTTTCAGGAATAATCCCCAGTCATAATTCTCAAATCTGGGCATCCTCCTTAGGAGTAATCCCCAGTCATCATTCTCAAATCTGGGCACCCTCCTTAGGAGTAAGCCCCAAGTCCTCATTAACCTGGGCCTCGTTTTCAGGAATAATACCCAGTCCCCTAATTTGGGAATCCTCTTCAGGAGTAAGCCCCAAATCCCCTTATTTTTTTAAGACTCTTAACCTGGGCCTCCTTTTCAGGAGTAATCCCCAGTCATAATTCTCTTAACCAGTCCCAATTTACCTTTGATCTGGGATTCCTTTTCAGGAGTAAAACCCAAATCATAAGTCCTATCCTAATTTGGGCCTCCCTTTCAGGATTAAGCCCCAAGTTATAGTATTCAAAATCTCCATAAATCACATATACCTTTATGGAACCTTCTCCTGGATTTCTTCCCTAAATTAAATCATAACCTTTCATTTATCTGGCCAGTCATACATACATAATCCTCACATTATTTCTTATGATTGCATCTTTCATGGCACAATTGTTTAATTTTTTACCAATACCTCTTGTTTCTCACATCGAGCATGACTTACGTGAGCTTAGAGTGTAAAAGTAATTATGAAATCCTTCTTTGAGCCATCAATCATAAACATCATACTCCCTTACTTGAACTACGTGGGTTATGATTCATTTTCTAAACAAAGGATACGTAGGTAGCCCGTCTGCGGGTTCGATCCCAACTCTGAAATAATCCATGTCCTTCTGAATGACAATAAACTTCAAGTGCCCCACTGAGTGGCTTTAAAACCAGCATGGTCATCATAATGACCAAGAGACTTCTATATAAATGTGTCGAAGGGTACCATTGACCAAGAATCTCTAATAAATACAGATGATTCTCTATCGATGAAGAACCTCGAATACATATAAAAGATTCTCTAAATTTCCTACATATCGATCATTGATTTTCAAATCTAAAGGAAAACTCATTTTAAACTTGGTAATGTAATAAGGATTCACGAACATAACTTAAATCTATAAAGAGAGTCCCAGAGTAGACAACAATTCCCCTCAAAAAGGTGTGATGAGTCTGACCTCCCATCCTCTCGACCAATGCAAATTCCTAAGCCTCATCAGTCCACAAACTAATGAGAACCTACCTTTGAAAATTAGGTCCGAATGGATGTGGAATCATTGGATGTTTCTGGTTCTATGAACAAACCCGTTAGAAACTGATCGGAATGTTTGAACCACCCATCAAAGGAGATCATCCCTGAAATCCGAGGGAAACACTCACCCACCTTATGCCAACAGAGCAGTAAGCGAAACGACCTCCCATAAAGAGCCTCATAATGTAACATCTAAATCGATTCTTGATAACTATTATTTTATGAAACCTCAATCAAGGCTAGGTGATCATCCCATGCTCTGCCAAATTATAGCACGCAATCTCGAAGCATATCCTCTAATATGCGTATGGTCCACTCAGACTGTCTTTCGGTCTAAGGATGATATGTCATGCTCAATATCAGCTGATTCCCTAGGGATTTTTGTAATCCCTGCCAAAATCTTGATTTAAAATTTGAATATCTATCTAAAAAAATACTCAAAGGGACTCCATGCAGGCATACGATCTCTCAGACATAGAGATTCCCTAGCTCTTCCATTGAGTGAGTCTCTCTGATCTATAAGAAGTGAGAAGACTTCGTTAACTGATCAAAAATCACCCAAATTTTGTCACGAATCCTTATTTTCCTAGTTAACCCCATTAACAATTCCATTTTTATGTCTTCCCACTACCACATAAGGATCTGTAGTGGCTATAAAAACCCACCAGGACACTTGTGCTTGGCCTTCACCAACTGACAGGTGAGGCATCAAGAGACAAAACCAGCAATGTCTCTCTTCATCTCTGGCCACTAGAACTATCACCTGAAGTTGTGATACATCTTGGACACACTAGAGAGTATTTTCCATATATAGTTATGGTAATCCCACATCATCTCCTCTCTGATGGATGTAGGTACTACTACTCTCCCATGTACCAAGATCACATCATTGTTGTCCATCGACCATATGGGCATCAAGTCATCACCAGCTAGTTTTTTCCTCATTACAACACACTCAGAGTATGACTCATGTTCATCTTTTACCCAGTCCACAAATAAGGATGTGAATATCGAGGGAGAAAAATTCATAGAACCATGGTCCTCTAATTAATCCATCCTTTAATAAGCCAATAAACTCATCAAATGCTACTGCTCCTATAAGGACTTCTCGCCAAGTTCATGCTCAGCTTGATTATTACGGCTAAGGGAATCTGCTATGAAATTTACTTTCCCAGGTGCATATTCTATCTCAAAATAAAACATCTATAGATACTCAACCCAGTACCTCTAACACAAATTTAGGTCCCTCTGTGTGAAGATATAGAGAAGGATCTTGTGTTCCATGTAAAAAAATAAATCTCTCACCGAAGATATAGTGTTTCCATCAATTTAGATCATGAACCACTTCTTCCAGCTCCAAGTCATGTGTAGGGTATTTATTATCATGGTTTTGTAGATAACAAGACCCATATGTAACTACCTACTCTCTTTTCATTATCACTTATCCCAGACCAAATCTTGATGCATCACAATATACTTCATAACCAATCCTGGACTCAGGTAGTGTTAGTACTAGATATATTGTCATCCTTTTCCTTAGCTCAAGGAAAGAATCTTCACACTGGTCTGACCACTATAAATTTACTCCCTTCTTTTTCAGTGTTGTCATGGGTGATAATAGTTGGGAGAATTCCTAGATAAACCTTCGGTAATATCCTTCCAAACCCATAAATATCCTAACTGAAAATTATATTTTTATTTGATTTTAGAAATCCTCTTTATGGGTGAGTGGGAACCAGAACATACACCAAATTAACAGATCACCAAATTCAAAAATAAATCCACTTGATTCAAAATTTAAAATAATCATCACATCCACACTGGTATGCCTCGGGACACGGATTCTTGAAACACGAGTCTCCTCGATCCACTCCCCCGCCATCAAACCACCTCATCATCACTTTAAACACCATCGACAGACATCACCCCTCATATGCCGCATCTTCAGAACATCATACCGAAAAAACCTTCACCCGCTTCATCAAATTCTCATCACAGAAGAACCAACCTCGTTAAAATTTACCACACCGTCGAGATATCAAATGGCCACCACCAAAACCAGAAACGAACGGCCTAAGACTAGATCGGCATCTCACCGAACAAAATCATAGAAATAAACCTAAAAAATGTCACTGATGTATGAGGAAACACTAACCAGAAACCTGAGAGCCAAGATGCGAAGCAATTTTCCAAAGAACCAACATCAAAACCTCAGCCAAATCATGAATCAACAAAACAAAATCATCGCCGCCTCACAAACTTAGCCGCATTCCAAACCAAGAAAGACCTCAAAAAACCTAAAATGGAAAACCATCACCAGATGCCGGAATGAAGGCCAACCATAGACAGATCTCATCACCGCCATACCAGTTGTATGCAAAGGCCACGACGAACCACGCAACGCACCCATAGGAGACACAGCGGTAGACTCAAGGAGTTGAAGATCGTACTTGGTTGTAGACCCACACTGAACCGCCTTGAGAAACCCAATCCAGTGAAGAAGGAATTGGGGAATAAGAGGACATTCGTGGTGTAGGTGGTCGAGACGGTCGAGTCCCCAAAGTCGTCGATGCCCCAAAACCGAGGATCCACCACCATGAAACCACTAAGCACGAATAAGGAAGCATCGTTACAACCCTCAATGAAGGAGGCAGTGATGAGAGGAAAACCTAATGCACAGATCCCCTTACGGGCTCATAGGTCACATGAAATAACATATAACTAGGTTTCAAATCCAAACCCATAAAGCTTCTAATATCAAACACATTTTAGGGATGTGTTAAAGACATGACTTCCTCAACCTTCTCTGAGTTTACTAATATACTGGTCTCTGACACCACATGTCCTAGGAACTTCACCTGTTTGATCTAAAAGTCACATTTCGATAGCTTAGTGTATATCTTGTGTGCTCGAAGCATACTCAGGACTATGTCTAGGTGCCAAGCATGTTTTTATGGTGTCAGTGAGTATATGAGAATATCATTTATGAATACTATGATGAAATATTCCAAATATGGATGAAATATCTTGTTCATGAAGACCATGAACACCACTAGTGTGTTCATCATCTCAAACGGCATCACCAAGTACTCATAAACTCCATATCTCCTCTGAATCTCCATCATCAGAATATCCTCCTCCTTAACTCGCAACTGGTGTTAACGCAATCAAAGATAAATCTTGGAGAAACATCATGATCCCCATGGATAATTGAAAATATCGTTGATCCTAGGAAATAGATATTGTCTCTTCACTATCACCTATTTTATCTTCTGATAATCAACGCATAGTCGAAGACCACCATCCGCTTTTTAGAAGAAAAAAAGTATACCCCATAGTGAATTACTAGGTCTAATAAATACCTTCCTCTCCAAGTCATCTAGTTGTACCTTGATCTCCTTTATCTCAGTTGGATATATATGATACGGGGGTATCAAAATGGGTTGGGCACCCGGTACAAGATCTAACTCAAAGTAAACTCCCCTATTATGAGGGAGTCCTATGAATTCATTTGAAAAGACATCCTGATAGAGATCCATGACTGGGGGAAAAGATAAGGGGGTTTCCACTGATGCTGCTAAAAGGTCCAAGCCTGCCATCTGTGATGTGATTGTCTTGAGCTATCTCAAGTCTAGACCAACTCTTTCTACTCCTAATTCACACTCTCTAGTCATCAAGAACTTATCTCCCTTTGGTAAAGTAAAGTATATCCACCTATGATAGAGATCAATGTGATCTCAAAAACTAGTCAGCCAGTCCATGCCAAGAATCACATTTAAATTCATCATCTCCAAAATCAAGAATTTTGATATATTTCCATAGTCAGTGATGATTAGTGGACACTCTAGGAATCAGTGAAGATGGTCCACTATTGTTCCCAAAGGTGTATCAAGGGAGACTAACTCAGATGATAACTTGACTGGTAAGTCAAGTCTAGTAACTACTTGTGATGATATGAAAGAATGGGAAGCACTGGTATCGAATAAAGAAGTAGATATAGTAGAGTTGATTGGGATTGTACCTCAAATAGTGGATGGTCCCTCTCCACCATCTACTAGAATCTAGTCCACAGCGTATATGCAACATGCCTCAGCTCCTCTTCCCTATCCCTGGGTTGCATGACTAACCTAACTCTACTGTTGAGAACCTCAATCGGATCCCCATTTTTTTACCTTTACCTCTATGGTAATCTGGACTTACCCTTCTATAGAAAAACTATTGAAGGTTCCCCTTATTCCCTTAATGTAAACACATACTCTTAGGTGCAATACAAAACCTACAAAAGTGTTTAGTATTTTCATAGTTGAAACTGTTGGAACCAGGGTCTTCAAAGCATCTTTTGGCATATGGTTTGTGTTTTTTGTCAATCCTCAGTGGAAGTTCAGGATGTGTACCAACAAAGCGATCATACCTTTCAAGAAGAAAACAGTAGTGAAGGTGGCGCTGTTTCCCAGTGTTTGCCAAATTTTGGGGCCTAAAAATCGGCCAATAAAGTAAAGTGTTTTTGGCAAAGGTACTTGCGCGCCGTTCTCTTGGAGGATAAAAGACTTGCACGCCATATGTTTTTGAGGATCAGAACATCAAAATTTGGCTAAGGAAAGAAGTTCGCGCAAGTATTGGTTGGGTCGCGCAAGTGAGTTGCGCGACAGAGGTTCTGGAGAGAAGACTTGCGCGTCGTCGAGGGACTTGCGCGCCGCCGTGCAGGGGGTCCAGTTTGCCTATAAATACTGGACCACCCCTTCTCATTTTGGATGGAGCTCAAGACTTCGATATTGTTCGAGCTCTCGTCGCACAGGTGGTCGAGTCGCGCAGGTGGTAGTTTTGTCGCGCAAGTGGAGCTTGCGCGCCGGTTGTTGGTTGTGCGCCCAAGGCGGTTTGGAAGAGAAAGGAAGTGGAGCGCGCAAGTTTGAAGTCGGGGAAGGAAGCGTCGTGTAGGTGCGTTGATGACACTTGCGCACCAGTTTGGACTTGCGCGCCGTAGTGGGACTTGCGTAACTGTCTTGGAGAAGCACACCTGGTTTTGCTGAAGCCCGCCGGCCTGTTTGGAGCTGCACGAAAGCCGAGAGACTACTCGATACTTTCGAGGAAAAGTGATATTCTTCTTCTGGTGAGAATCAGACTTCAATAGAGCATCTACATACAACAAAGGATGCATTCTTATGCAAATGATGAAGAGACCTTCATGTCTATAAACAGAGTGGGACTTCACCAATGGAAGTGAGCCAGGGGGAGTCAACGGGAGTGACCCAAGGGAAGCAGTGAGCTATCCCTGAACCTTTGTAAAGGCAGTGAGCCTGGGACAGAGTGACTGTACCCGAACCTTTGTAATCTACAACTAGTGAAGCATAGTGGATTTAGGTACGACCGACAACCTGTCGGCGTATGCTCCTTGGACGTAGCCCTTAGTGGTGAACCAAGTAAAAATGGTCATGTCTTCTCTGTGCATGTGAATGTTTGCTTTCTAATCATAATCATCATATAGGTTCAACAAGTTCCTACCAACGTGGGAACAAGATCCATCACTTTAATAGAAAATGTGGTCACCCTGATTCACCCCTCCCCTCTCAGGGTGTCCCGGGGTCCTACAAGTGGTATCAGAGGGTAAAGGTTGTTGGGTTTGAATCTGTCCTTTGTCGCCATGGAGAATGCAGTCAATGTTAGGGGAGTCCCTCTCTTCGATGGAAATAATTTTCAGATCTGGAAGAATAGGATGAGATCTCATATAAGATCTCTTGTAATGGAAGTTTTGTTTTCTATTGTGCAAGGAATACAATTCACTGATCCAACAGGACTTGCTATGACTGACACAGACAGGAAAATTCTTGATGTTGATGCTAAAGCACAAAATGCACTCACTGCAGCTCTTTCCGATCAGATCTATCTAAAGGTGATGAGTTGCACTTCAGAAAAGTCTTTGTGGGATAAACTTGAAAACATTTATGAAGGAGATAGCAAGTTAAAGGAGGCAAAACTTCAAGTTTTACACAACAGGTTTGACGACCTAAAGATGCACCCCAATGAAAATGCAGACTCATTTTTTAATCGAATTACTGAAGTAGTGGGAGCAATTCGAGGTCTTGGAGAAGAAATCAAAGACATTGATATCATAAAGAAAATCTTGAGAAGACTTCCTCCCATGTACAATGCAAAGGTGTCAGCACTCGAAGAAAGAGATCTATCTAAACTATCTCTGGATGATTTGTTAAGTAGTTTAGTGGCATATGAGATGAGAGTCAAACCCGAAGATGCCACGACTCGCGTGACCAAGGAAATGGCATTCAAAGACATGGACAAACTGAAAATTTCAGAAGATAGTGGTGGTGAAGATGACGAAGAAAAAGAAATTCTTTCCCTCATCGCCAAGAAGTTGAAAAAGGGAAAAAGGTAAATTTAGAGGTAAGCTACCTCTTGCATGCTTCCATTGTGGAAGAGTTGGTCACATTGCCTCTCAGTGCCAAAGAAAGTTATATGATGATGAGAGCGAAGCTGAAGACATTGAGAACCCTCGGAAAAGGTTTTTCAAAAAGGGTGACTTAAAATCTGGAAAGAAAATGCAGAGGAAGAGTTTTTTCTGTGAAGAAGAAGATGATGATATTGAATTTTGTGAGGAAGAAGAACCAGAATTTAAAACCAAAAACCATGCTTCGATGATGGCTACCACTGAAATATCAGAATCCTCAATCAATAAAGACAGAGATAATCAGACTACTTCTATTGGTAATCCAAAGATTCAAATTAAGGATGCCTTCTCCAACCTTGAGAGTAAATGTAAGAGATGTAATAAGTGGAAGGAAATGGTCAAAGAATCATCAGAATATGTTGATGAACTTAAAACTGAAATTGAACGTCCGGAAGAATTTGTGAAAGTTCAATCTAAAATCCTTGAAAGAAATGATGATGTAGTGGATCTAAAACTGAGAATTGAGGAGCAGGGAAAGTTCATCAATGACCTCACGTCAAGACTGGAAGAAAAGTCCAAGACTGCTAAGGGTCTTGAGGAGGAAGTTGTTACTCTTAGAAGTAAACTTGAAACTGAATCATTTTCAAAATAATCAAGGGAGAAAATACCTCTTAGAAGATTCTCAGATGCAGAGTTACTGGCAAGATCCAAATGTGGTTCAGATAGGGTTGAAAAAATCTTGAGCGTTCAAAGACCCGCCTGCATGGGAAAGAGTGGAATTGGCTATGAAGCTGAAACATCAACTTCTGGAAATAAAGAGAGCCATAAGAAAGACAAAACGAAGGTTGAACATGTCGAAATATTGCCTGAAGTGCGGAAAAAGGAACCCTCAATCCAAACTAGAAGGAGAACTGACAATTATCCTCAAACATTCAGAAATGATAGGAAGTTCAACTATTCTCACAAGGATGAAGGTATGAGGAAAAATTCAGGTGAGAAGACATTCCCTCACATGAAGTGTCAGTTCTGTGGCTATCTGGGCCATACCATGACATATTGCGAAGAGGCAAGGAGCTACCTGAATGGAGAAGATCTTGGAATTCAACAAAGGAGAACGATTTCATATCCTCCATCTTATAGAAGAAATATGTTTTATGGTTACTGTTTTAATTGTTCTAACTTTGGCCATAAAGCTATGTATTGCAGGCAGCGGTACGACAGGAGGAATTCATATAAAACTCAAAGACGGGACTGTGCTCATCCTCCTGATGATGTTGTTCTCACAAACAGTTTTTCCCCTCTAGAATAAGATCATGGGTATGAAGAATCAGATTATGTAGAAGAATGTATTAAAAGGCCACCATTATCCTATGCTCAATCCAATATCTCATGGAAAGAGAAGAAGAAGATTGAGAAATCCAATCTTGCAGAAGTAGCACTCAAAGCTACAAAAAGCAGCAGCACCTGGATCCTTGATAGTGGATGCTCTTCCCATATGACGGGAAATGCTGACCTTTTGATGAACATTGAAAAGAAGGTTGATGGAACAGTACAGTTTGGTAATGATGGTGCTTTGAAGATCAAAGGCAGCGGGAATACTGCTCTCGCCAACGGGGAACTGAAGAAGACTGAGGTTCTCTACGTGGACAGTCTACCCCACAATCTCCTGAGTGTAAGTCAACTCTGTGACTCAGGGCTCATAGTAACCTTCAATCAAAAAGGCTGCACCATAAAAGGAAAAACAGGAAATTCTCTTATGAAAGGCAGTAGAACAGATGGAAATTTATATCAGGTTGACAGCAAAGTGAACTCTTGCAATTTGTCTGTTGAAGAAGAAAATAATTTATGGCATCGAAGGCTAGGGCACATTAACCAACAAGACATGGAAAAGATATCTAAGTTAAATATAGTCATGGATATTCCCATTCTAAAACGTGAACGGGAAAAGTCTTGTTATGCTTGTATTCATGGGAAACTGGTATGTAGTTCATATCGACCAAAGAAGAAAAGGGCATCACATCTTCTTGATCTCATTCATACAGACGTATGTGGCCCAATAAATGTTGCTAGAACCTATGGAGAAAGTTACTTCGTCCTTTTCATTGATTATTATAGCAGAATGGCTTGTGTAATGGTTATCCACAGGAAGCGACAAGTGCTTGATTGTATGAAAACTTATCGACGGATTTCAGAGAACGATACAGGCCGGACAATAAAAGTCCTGCGATCTGAAAATGGAGGGGAATACACATCCATTGAGTTTGATAATTACTTAGAAAAACATGGAATACAGCATGAGGTAGCTGCTGTGAGAACTCCGCAACAAAATGGAGTTGTTGAGCGCTGGAATCGGCAGGTCAACAATATGGCTAGGACTATGCTGATTGAGAGTGGTATCTCTTGCCATTACTGGAAAGAAGTTTTTGAGGCTGCAGTGCACATTCAGAATCAAATAGGTCTTTATATGGGAGAAATAAAGACACCATATGAATTGTGGCATGGAAGGAAGCCTTCGTTGAAATACTTTCGTGTTTTCGGAAGAAAATGCTTCATCCGGAATAAAGAAGGAAACCAAGGAAAGTATGGTGACAATGCTGATGAAGGAATTTTTCTTGGATATCCAATGAATAGAAAAGCTTACAAGTGTTTCAATAAACGCTTGGGGAGGATTGTGGAAAGCAATGATGTTAATATCATTGAAGGAAAAAATCCAAACACTTCAAATAGTACTTATGCTGATGAAATAGAAGATGAGAATGAATGTGAACATGAAATAAATAAAAATACAGAAATAGAGGAAGGTGTAAAAAATACTCAAGGGTCACATCATGATGTTGACTCAGACGAAGAATATGAAATAGAAATCTTGGATGGTAAGAATGTGTCTGAACCTCATAAGAAAAATCGAAGAGCAGAAATTGATCCATCTTACATAATTGGAGACATGAATTCACCTACACAGACAAGGAGGATGAGGAATAACACACAAACTGCATTTCTTTCTGTTGTGGAGCCATCCTCATTTGAAGAAGCTGCAAAGGATGAATCCTGGGTAAAATCCATGAATGAAGAGTTAGATCAGATTGACAAGAATCAGACATGGGATCTTGTCCAGAGACCGGAAGGTCACAATGTGATTGGTACCAAATGGGTATTCAAAAATAAGTTTGATGAGCATGGAAGTGTCATCAGAAACAAGGCAATACTGGTATGTAAAGGATACTCCCAGATTGAAGGGATTGATGTTGAAGAAACCTTTGCTCCAGTGGCTAGACTGGAGTCAATCAGGCTTTTCCTTGCCATGGCACTCCAAATAGGATATAAAGTATATCAAATGGATGTCAAGACAGCATTCTTGAATGGTGTACTCGAAGAGGAAGTCTATATTGAACAACCAGTGGGTTTTGTTTTGGATATTGATGAAACAAAGGTCTGCAAACTGAAGAAAGCTCTATATGGTTTGAAGCAGGCATCACGGGCGTGGTACTCATGGTTGTATTCATATCTCAAGAAGTTGGAATTCAAAAGAGGAGGAGTTGATCACAATCTCTATGTGAAGAATTCTCCAAAAGATCAATTCATGGTTCTTGTCTACATTGATGATATCATATTTGGTGGCAGTAGGCAGAAATCAGTGGATGAATTTTCCAATCACATGAAATCAGAATTTGAAATGTCTATGATTGGGGAGCTCACATATTTCTTGGAGATGCAGGTGATTCAAAAGAAGGAATACACTTTCATTTCTCAGGAAAAATATGCAACAGAGCTACTGAAGAAGTTCAATATGCAAGACTCCAAACCAATGTCAACTCCAATTGCAGATGGAACTAAACTTGGAAATCATGAGGATGGGGAATCTGTTGATCCCACCATGTACAGGAGGATCATTGGAAGCCTACTATATCTGACAGCGACAAGGCCAGATATTGTCTTTGCCACATGCCTTACGGCCCGCTTTAAGAGTAATCCAAAGGAGGAACATATGGAAGCAGTAAAAAGAATCATGAGGTACATTCAAGGTACACATAATTTTGGGTTATTTTTTGCTGCAGGCAGGGATAGTGAATTATCCGCATTTTCTGATGCTGACTGGGCTGGTGATGTGGTAGAGAGAAAGTCCACTAGTGGTGGAGCTTTCTATATTGGGCAGAAATGTGTTGGCTGGTTGAGCAAGAAACAAGAAACTACTTCTCTTAGTACTGCTGAAGCAGAGTATATATCTGCCACAAAGGCATGCACTCAACTGCTTTGGATGAAGCAACAACTAATAGATATTGGTGATAAGGTGCAGCAACCAATGGTGATTTACTGTGATAACAAAAGCGCAATTGATCTTACGAAGAATCTGGTTCAGAATTCTCATACAAAGCATATTGAAATACGGTATCATTTTATCAAATAAAAGGTTGAACAAGGTGTGATTAGAATGGATCATGTTGGAACTGATGAGCAAGTGGCTGATATCCTGACCAAGCCATTGTCCGCGGCTGTGTTTGAGAAGCATCGGTTGAACCTCGGTGTTCAACCACCTCCTACTGCATAAGGAGGATCTGGAAATCCCCTCTCCCCGTTTGTTTTAACTTTTTTTTTTCTGCTTATGGCTGTGATGCAGGTTTATGGGGGAGATACTATCCAGGGGGAGTATGGCTTGAGCTGAACGTTGAACAACTTATCAGTCTTTGGTTTTATTGTCAATGGGGGAGAAAGGAATAAATTCGAGGCAAGAATTTCAAGGCAAGAAATTCTTCTGTGATGAGAAGTGTAAGATTGTGATGAGAAGTTTAATAAGGATAAAATCGGGCGTCATGGAGAATTTAAAAACACTGGAACCCAATTCAAGCTTCCTCTCTTGTTTTCTACACCGAGCATTGCTCACGTAGACTTAGAGTGTTGGCTGAGTTGATTCTTGCGTTTTGGATTTGCTCTTGGTTGGAGATCTATTGAATTTATTCTGATTGCCAACAAACCCAAAGGGGGAGATTGTTGGAACCAGGGTCTTCAAAGCATGTTTTGGCATATGGTTTGTGTTTTTTGTCAATCCTCAGTGGAAGTTCAGGATGTGTACCAACAAAGCGATCATACCGTTCAAGCAGAAAACAGTAGTGAAGGTGGCGCTGTTTCCCAGTGTTTTCCAAATTTTGGGGCCTAAAAATCGGCCAATAAAGTAAAGTGTTTTTGGCAAAGGTACTTGCGCGCCGTTCTCTTAGAGGATAAAATAATTGCACGCCATATGTTTTTGAGTATCAGAACATCAAAATTTGGCTAAGGAAAGAAGTCCGCGCAAGTATTGGTTGGGTCGCGCAAGTGAGTTGCGCGACAGAGGTTCTGGAGAGAAGACTTGCGCGCCATCGAGGGACTTGCGTGCCGCCGCGCAGGGGGTCCAGTTTGCCTATAAATACTGGACCACCCCTTCTCATTTTGGACGGATCTCAAGACTTCAAGATTGTTCAAGCTCTCGTTGCGCAGGTGGTCGAGTCGCGCAGGTGGTAGTTTTGTCGCGCAAGTGGAGCTTGCGCGCCGGTTGTTGGCTGTGCGCCCAAGGTGGTTTGGAAGAGAAAGGAAGTGGAGCGCGCAAGTTTGAAGTCGGGAAAGGAAGCGTCGCGCAGGTGCGTTGATGACACTTACGCGCCAGTTTGGACTTACGCGCCATAGTGGGACTTGCGCGATTGTCTTGGAGAAGCACACCTGGTTTTGCTGAAGCCCGCCAGCCTGTTTGGAGTTGCACGAAAGCCGAGAGACTACTCGATACTTTCGAGGAAAAGTGATATTCTTCTTCTGGTGAGAATCAGACTTCAATAGAGAATCTACAAACAACAAAGGATGCATTCTTATGCAAATGATGAAGAGACCTTCATGTCTATAAACTGAGTGGGACTTCACCAACGGCAGTGAGCCAGGGGGAGTCAACGGGAGTGACCCGAGGGAAGCAGTGAGCTATCCCTGAACCTTTGTAAAGGCAGTGAGCCTGGGACAGAGTGATTGTACCCGAACCTTTGTAATCTACAGCTAGTGAAGCATAGTGGATTTAGGTACGACCGACAACCTGTCGGCGTATGCTCCTTGGACGTAGCCCTTAGTGGTGAACCAAGTAAAAATGGTCGTGTCTTCTCTGTGCATGTGAATGTTTGCTTTCTAATCATAATCATCATACAGGTTCAGCAAGTTCCTACCAACGTGGGAACAAGATCCATCACTTTAATAGAAAAAGTGGTCACCCTGATTCACCCCTCCCCTCTCAGGGTGTCCCAGGGTCCTACAGAAACACTATGAAGATCCTTCCGAAGGGGATAATGAAACTACACTTTTCTCCACTTGTATACTGGTATTCCATTAAATGTCTTTGGTCTTATTCTTCTTACCAGCAGAATGAAATCCCGTAGTGTTCATAAGAAACTTGGTCACTAAACCATCATGGGATGGGAGTAATCTTGATACCCTATCCTCCTCTATACCCTTTTCAAAGGTCAGGGCCTTGCGAAAGACCTGTGTATATGTCATCAGGTAGAATCCCTTAACTTAACATTTCAGCTTTGGTCGAAGGAATATCTTGAAATTCTAAGCCTTATGTGCCTCATTCCCATCTAAAAAGGATCAAAATGATGAAACTCTATAAATCAAGTAGGATATATAGATATTTTCATGGAACCCTATCATAATTCCATGAATTTCTGGGTACAACCCAACTTCATCATGACTGGAAGATACTGCTCGAGAAAAAGCTCTTTAAAGGTCATCCAAGTAAGACCCTCTCATCTCCCAGATTGGATTATAGTAGTCCACCATCTCCTAGAGAGTCCCTAAAACATGATGGTCATTAGGATCATGAACCCTTCTTCAGAAGTCTGGAGCAGGTCAAATATACTCTCAATATAGTCTATCCAATCCTATGCATCATGTGGGTCACTAGTACCTTGGAATGCCAGAGGATTCTGGAGTTGGAAATCCTGAGCATGGTCAGTCATGTTCCTCTATGTTGGTCTACCCTGGATAGGTACTATCTGAAAAAATTCTAGATTAATGGGCTCTATAGCCTAAATTTCCTATTCCGGTATAGGATCGTTCTAGGCTATATCCCCTAGTACCACTGGAGGTGACATGGGAGCATACTGGGCTTCCACAGCTAGCGGTCCCATCAGACATCTCTGAGGTGGCATCTTTTGCAAAACAAGGAACATCAAGAAAATAAAAAAAATCCTAATCAGTCTATTGGATCATACAAGGTTTCTATAAAATAGTCCTATGGGAGAAAACAAGGTTTTCCTAGTAATATACCCTTAACCCAAGGTATACCCCTCCTGACACTAACCCTTGTATCCATCCCTTCACATTAGTCATAGTTTTCATATATATACTAACAAAAAATTATGCTTTGTTCAACTAATTAGTTCCAATAAAGATATATCACACATCTTGGTAACACAGATATATCACACAGAACAAACTATCCCAAACAGATAGCACAATTCAATTCATTTAACTATTGAAATACTATGCAGCACAATAACATGTATATATATGGCATGTAAACCTACGTGCCTAGTCATGATGCATGAACATATGAAAAATATCATAAATCACATATATCATCATGTGCATCACCTGAGCTGAGTTTAATCAATAGTAACAACAAAACATAAGTTCACAACTTTATGGAAACTTGGAGGTCCACTATACAGTATTGGCCAGACACTGATATAGTTCCCATGCTCGAGTCCCACCATCCTAACTCAGTTTTACCTGGTCCCAAACTAATATAAGATAATAAACAAGTTAGTTAGTCCTGACCTCTAATACCATTTTGTAACATCCTAACCCGAACCATCAGTTCTGAGCTGGAATGCTATGTGACTTCATGTGCACCTATTCATACACAAAAGGTTGCAGACTAGCAGTGAGAGTATCAAGTGGAATCTTGGGAAGACTATACCCTCTGTATCATGTCATATGATCAATAATCAACAAAAATAATGTAAATAATTAGAGTAAATATGTGGAAATGTAAAATGGAATACATAAATTACAATGAACAGCTCCTAAAGTGGAAAGAAAACTAAAGTGAATAAAAATAGAAAATAAATAAGAGAACTACATGGTCCTACAATGCCTATCCTGACCCACCCCAGCTCCATACTCCACCTTCTCATCTAACTACCATAGGGCCCTTTCCCTTCACCGGATCTCTCAGGAAATATTTAAGCGCATCGAAAAATTCTTGAGTAGGGTATGATTACAAGACTCGGTAGGACACCACCAATGCGTCCTTAACCAAATGTGATAAAGTATATAAGTGTATTCTACAATAAAATAAATGTGTACCAAACATAGTAATACACAATAAAAAACTGAGTGGTCATGTGCTAACCAAGATTCCACAACCCCTAGTCATACCTTCTTTGGCTCTATGTTAGATGGATAATCAATGTGTGATATGAAACAAGGATTATCCACGAGGCTAATGAATCATGCTTCTCAGTGTCGTGTGATCATAAAACTTAACATTAAAGCTCATCAAGAAGATATTTTCTCTATATATGCAAGGGAATGAGAACTAATTAGCTTCCTTTATTCATCAAGTGACATACTAGGGACTGAGAGCTAATCAGTATCCTCTAGTCATCAAAGCATATACTAGGGACCGAGAGCTAGTCAGTATCACTTTTTCTTCAAGTAACATACTAGGGACCGATAGATAGTTATTATCCCCTATTCATTGAGTGCATACCAGGGATCAAGATTTAGTCATTATCTCTTATTCATTGAGTGCATCACATGGCATCCCCAAGGCATCATTGTATGCCTACCTCGTTCATTGGTCCCTCATCGTCACTATCGCAAGTAATGTGCACTACCCCTCCAAGGGATAACATGTCACAATGGTAAACCTGTCTTAGGCTCCAAGAACAATACTACAAGGCATGTGTAGCATGCAGGATACATGATAAATCATAACATATCTTCATAAGTAAAGTATCACACATAATACATTTGACCAAACACCAAACATGAATAACAAGATACAAGTACTCATGGTATCATAAGGATTCTAGGGCTATACACACACCTGTTTGCAATAAAAATCTAGAATGTTAATTAAAAATATATCTACACATAATCATATTAATGGAAACATGTGTAAATGATCCCAAAAGTTAAAGAACTTCCTACCTAAAAATTTGGAAAAACCTCTGCGGTTTTATTATCATCAAAGGTGATATGTCAAAGTCTCTAGTTATTGGCACATTGATGCTCGAGGTATATCAAAGGTTTCCTATAACCAAAAAAATTATTTTATTTTAAAATGAAATAAAATATTATATGTGATGATACCTTATTTCTCCTAGATAATTTTCAAATTATTTATTAAAATTATCACTTGCGTTGATAAATTATAATTTTCACTTTATCATTTTAAATTACCCCAAGTGATGATAATTTATGATTTTCAAATTAAAATTATCACATGCACTGATAAATTATAATTTTCACTTTATCATTTTAAATTATCCTATGTGATGATAATTTTTTATTTTCAAATTAAAATTATCACATGTGCTGATAAATTGTAATTTTCACTTTATCATTTTCAATTTTCCCAGGTGATGATAATTTATGATTTTTAGATTACCCCTTAAATTTTCACGTGTGATGATAATTATATTTCCTGGATAATTTAAAATGCAATGATAATTTATTATTTTCAAATTAAAATTATCACATGCGTTGATTAATTATAATTTTTTCTTTATCAAATTTAAAATATCTCATGCAATGATAATTATCAATTTTTCAATTTTATCATAAGTTATTAACTTATAAATATTACAATTATCATTTGAAATTTTTTTCAAAATTATACTTTGATAATTTTTTTAATCATATTTTGATAATTTATTTAATAAAATTGTTATTTGATAATCCAATTAAAATTATTTCTTGATAATTGGGTTATCATTTTTTATTCAAGATCCAATTTTTCCTTTTTTTAAGATTTAAGGAAAGTAGTAATTATAAATTATAAATAAGATAATCTAATTAAATTAAAAAAACAGATCAAAATAAGAACACCTACAGGGGTGTTCCATGCTGGGTTGAGGGAGACCGCAAGAAGAGTTCCCCACCTACTGAATCTATAAAGAACAACATCAATGGGATTCTACAAAATTGTTCTGAGATTGATTGGTTGAAGTCCGGGTAATTTATAGGAGATATTCCACGTGAGAAAATCTGGGAAATAAAACTCTATTCAATCCACCATTTTAAAACACATAATGACCGTATTTTGATTAGGAAGTGATTAATTTCACCTATGTGACGTATCTCTAATTTTAGATCATAAAAAATGGTCCCAAATATAAGTTTTAAAAACCTTCCATGGTCAACCATGAAGAAAAAAGGTGTGGGGAAGAAATGTGAATAGTTCCCCCTTTTTTATTAATTAAATTAATTAATCATTTAATTTAATTTTCAAAAAGAAATCAAATTAATTGGTGACCCGACCAAAATGGTTGTTGCATATAAAAATTATACACTTCCTAGGGTAAACACTATGTTACATACCCAAAGGTGGTCTCAAAATTCTCATACGAAATACCTTTTAAGAGATATTAATTATTAATTAATTAAAAAAATAATTAATTAATTAAAAATATAAAAAAAAGTTTTTATCATTAGAGAGTTTTCCAAATGTATGATACTTAAAAAAGTTATACCCCGATTAGGGTAAAAACCATGTCTTGGATCTAACGGTTGTCTCATATTTCACACATGATTCACTATTTTGAAGTTATTCAATTATTTTTAACAAATTTCCTGCACTTTATATAATATATTTAATATTTTTACTATGTCTTCACCGAGGCTTTACAGGCCTCGGAATCTCAAACTAACACAATGTATGAATCCGTAAATATGTCATTGAATATTCTAAAGTTTTAATAAGGATTTTTATCTTATGCACATCCTTTAACACATTTATTAAGTTATTTCACTAATAAATAATTTTTTCCCATAATAAATTTATAAATTATCAAATAAGTGGGATTTTATTATCATTGTAAAAATAAGGATATTATAATGAATGTGCTAGGATTTATGATATTTTATTTAGGTATGTCACTTTTTTTATTTAATTATGGATTTCCATTACTTTGGGTGTAATTGATAAATGAGTAAAAATGATGAATTTAGGGATTTTGTATGTTAGAGGTCCTGGTGGATATCAAGGGTGGTGTTCACTATGATTCTCAAGGTCTATCCATGAAAGATTAATCAATGAGTAATTTTTTTATTATGCCCAAATAATTAAAAATGGAATTAATATTTATTTAATGTGTAAATTAATTATAATTTTTTAATAATTAAATTAAATTGGAGTGAATTTGGTTTAGTTAATGACTCATGCAATTGGGTGATAATCAGTTGGGCTTGGACGATCATGGGTGAGGGTGGACAACCTTAGATTAAGGGAAATAACATATAATGAAGTAGGTGGTCCCAAAATATCTCCCTAAGGTTTATGCATTCCATTTATGTAGAATGTGATATATGGTCTGACCATTTATGTGTGATCAACCTTGAACTATAAATGATCTATTTCCTTTTAAAATCTCATGAGTTGAACAAAAGTTTCTTAGGACATGATGGACCCTTTAACACTATTTTGGTGCCTTGATCATCAATGGTTGTGGGATTGACTATAATTATGTTCTATGTGATATAGGGACCCTAGAGGGGTATAAACTCAATGGATGAGCATATTGGGACTTAAATTAGGTGCCTTTATCTCCCTATGAGTAGGGAAGTGTGATGGATAGGGAATGGTGGGATTAAGGGTAGGGAATAAGGAGCCTTGAGTTACATTATTTCATCTTACATATGTTGGGAGATGTTATTCTCTTTTGGGTGATGGGATTTGGTGCAAGAGTTTGAAATGAGATAAAGGGGACCATGTGGGTGTATAGGATTTTTTGTGAGCTGGTAAGCTGAATGTGGATTACCTAGGATTAAGCCTAGGATGAAATCATGTGCTAAGTGTAGGATAGTATAGCGGTAGCCTATATGAGTATGGGTAGAGACCATGGATGGTCTAGTGACACTTTAGAGTTGAAAACTAAAATGTTAGTCTTAGAAATTCATATGACTTGGATTGTTAATTAAATATGAAAAGCATATTATTGCTAAATGATTAAATTTTTTTATTCTAAAAAACATACAAGTCACAAAATGGACCCCATAGGTGATATTCTAAAAAGGTTTCGAGGAAGGGAATGTTTCCCTCTTGTAATATGTTATATAAATATTTCATAGAGAAGATTTCCCCTAGTTTTATGTTATATTAAGGTATTATGGATGATATTTCCCCTAAGTGTATGTTATATAAAGGTTTCAAGGAGGATATTTCCCCTTTTTGTTTATTATATAAAGGTTTAGGGGAGGAGATACACTCAAATGTATGTTATATAAAGTTTATAGGGAGGATATTCCCTTGGGATTATAATATATTTATGATGGTTCCTGGGAGGAGATTCCCCCATGTGTTTGTGTTGGAGTTTATGTCCTAGGACCAAATGTTTTTAATTTTATTACATGAATATTCGATGTATTGAATATTAATAAAACCTCATATTACATATTTTTTATTATTATACATTAATCTAATGTAATAATGTCCTAGATTATATGTCTCATTGATAAGGTCATAGCAGTTCCCCGCTATGATGAGAACCTTAATGTGTTATAATGATATTCCCAAATAATGTTTTGTGTTTGGATAAAATACTATGATGGAACACATAGTATATATATTGTTAGGTGTGGGTACTCGTAAGAGTATAATGCTTCTTCTTATGAAGTTCGCACTTAGTAATCTCCAAGATGAGAGATTATGAGAATAGACCCTCTGGTAGGAATTTCGTATGTTTTGGTGTCATTTGATATTCTTATCTACGAGAATGTGTGATGGTACTTAGACTGTAATATTATTATTAATTCATGTTACATCTCACATACATAGATTTATTTCGTAAAGCATGAAGATAATAGTTCATGGAGAAGTTGGATACATTGGGTGTGTCATGAGTGACATTTCATTAGTGAATAAGTCGATGAAGAATTTTTCCCTTACATCTTTATGGAATCTGATATCTCAACCCATTGATTGTAATATAATCGTCACATTAAATTTCATGTCCATGGTGTAACAACGTGTTTATTTCAAATAGTTAAAGAAAGACATGTCGAACATATATTGTATTTGGGGTTTGTCTCAGTGGTAAGCACCTCGTAATTCTACATGAAAAATGGGGGTTCAAAATCCATTGGGCGCAGGTACTATAGCAGTACTGTAGCGGTAGTGTAGCAGCAAAGATACTATAGCGACGGTGGTACTGTAGTGGTGACAGGGCACTGTAGCAATGGTGGGTATTGTGTGGTACTATAGTAGGTGGGTACTATTGCAGTACTATTCACAGAATGGGCCTTGGGCCAAAAATTTGGGGCTACGGGCTATGTAATGGGCTACATGCCCACTAGGCCTTCGGGCTATGTAATGGGTCTCCCTCTACCCAGTTAAAAGAGAGCTTTGCTTTGCTTTAATAATAAAATGAGGCTTAGGCCCCAACCTTTAAAAAACATATCGAACATATAGGTTGGTGACATGGATGTGCAACCTACTTTCTGAGATATTGTGACAAAAAAATTATATTACACAGTGAGCATTCGTATGTGGTTATTGACATTGTGACATTAAGTTCTTTCTCTTGGGTGTCTTCACCCATTGCTAGACAGTAATCTTAGACTTTAAACAATCCCACCTAATACTAATAAGAAAGAATCCTATAGGGTCACACTCTATGTGTTTCTATTGATCTTGATTAAATTTTTTTTAGTTTAATTAATGGAACAAATATTATTCTCAAGTTTGAGGAATAATTTTATTCAAGTTATATTGATCACATAAATTAAATAAATATTTATTCGTCAGCTTGTGAATAAAATATTTATTTTATTTATTGAATATTTTAATAAATATTTATTTTCTATATTGTGAATAAAATATTTATTTATTAATAAAATATTTATTCGATTATTCAATAAATTCTAGAGTCTGAACAGACCAAGACTGAGTTTGGTGACAAATATTAATTAACAAGACCATTACATAATATTTTTTATTATGCAAGTTGGAACGCAGCACAAGATAATAATTATGTAATTATTATTATATGGAATGGTATTTATTAAAGGTAATAAATGTTATTTAATGTATGATATGCAATTAAATAAAATTTTAACTCAAATACTAACTCTATAAATTGATGACTATGTCTATTGTGTAGAGTATCCAAATTTGAGAATATTGAATTGTTACGTACAACAAATTCTCTCTCAACTCCTCCTCATCTCTTCCTCTCAAGAACGATAAGTGTAATATATATTTCTGTAAGACCAGAGAACAAGTGATCAAGAATGAAAAATTAAATGCAGTCGACTCACCATGCTATCACCTGAAGATCAAGTGGTGTTGTTCGGAGATCATAGGTGCATGTGTGGATCACCACTATAGGGATTCTATCTTTTTATCCTTACAATGTGATGAAGGTAATCTGAAAGGGTCTTTTAGTACAATCAAAATTCACAAATGAAGAAAGTTCATAAGCCTAGGTATTTATTTCTTCAAATATTAAATAAATTAATTATAAATTTGATGTTCAAGATCCTCATTATTGGTTTCAAACAAATATTATTAAAAGAAATTTTAATATATCTCCCATCTACGTATGCTTCCATTGTGCCAGGAACCATCAAGTGGTATCAGAGTATTCACGTTTAAATTTATAATTATTTATTTGATTTTTGATCCATGTGAAATTGTGGTTATATTATCATTTCATGTTATTCATTATTTAACCCTATTTTAATTAACATGTTATTTATATATTAGTCATTTTCATTAAGTGTTTCATTTTCTTAAAGGTTTAAGAAAAAATAAAGAATGATCGGAGATTCCATCGGGAAGTACCAAATCATTGGCTGATAAAATTGGGTTAAAGTGCATGCAGATAGAGTACACACTATATACCCATGCTCATTGTATCTAGATGCACTGAGAAATTTATTACATGTGGTGATTTTATTGAACATTTCATGTTGACCAAGACAACTTGGCACATAGAAACTAGATATAGGGTGTGTAACATGCATTTACGCATCATGTAATCTGGCCGAGTCAACACGTTGAAGCCCCAGGCATGTGACTTGGATATACGGAAACTGAGGTACATGGCATGTAGCTTCATGTACACACCATGTAGTCTCTCATTAATGGACAAAATTAAAATTACATTAAATTTGAAATTATAGCATTAAAACCTTATTTTATTGATTGGCACACCATTGTGTGTTTGAAATTTTAATAATGGTTTTAAATAATTTTAAATGCTCAATTAATTTATTGTAATTAATATTTCATTATTGGTTCTTTCATCTATTTTACATAAATTACATTAATGATGGGTATCTCTAAATAAGATTGGATTATAATTAAGATGAAAGGGAATTGATTAATTAATTTATTAATTAATTTAAGTTCATTGATCTAAAATAATAAAAGAATGAATAAATAAATAAATTCTAGTCATTTACTTTTACTTATTCATTGTATGTATCATGAGCTTGACCAAGACATGTGTATCTACTAGATGTTTTAATTTAATTGTATGAGTTTGCAATTATTTAATATTAAATTAAATGATGGTCTTCTAGTCATCCCTCCCTCCATTATTATGTAGGACCTGCATGTCCATAGATATTTATGTTATCCCCTTTACCCAATCATGTGGGTCCCCTCTCATGTGTGTGAGTAATAAATATTTGTAATTAATGGAGAATACCTAAGGTGTGTGGAGGTAGTTCAAGATTTAACCATAATGATGCCAACTTAGGTAATACACAGGTGGATGGTTCGCATGTTGTAACTCATGCCAAGACCGGAAATAGTAGTTATTTCCCCTAGGTCAAAAGTTGATTTATTTTCTTCTCATTAAATCAACTATTAGATAAAACTCATGAATGGGTTATTTAATTATTTATTTATTTCTGTCTATGTAATTATTTATTTCATGGATGAAAGGTCATGATCACATAAATAAATGAATTAATGTTAAGAGATGGAAATTAAATAAATGAGTTATGTGTAAATGTTTTATCCAACATGGTTAATTAATTAATTAACATCCACTTAAAATTAACAAGATGTGTAAAGGATAAAACAAGGTAAAATTTATTCATAATAAATTAAAATCCCTTAATTAAATATTAATTTATACTAAACTATTCATTACTTGATTGGGAATGAAACCATAAAACTAAGTGTAGTACATGGAAAAAGTCTGGACACTTATTTTTATTGGGGATTTTTCATGAGAGTTTTAGTTGACTTAACTGAAATTGTATTGAGTTTAATGGAAAAATTATATTCAATAAAAATTTGTAGGCAAGTGTTGAGGAAATCCAAGTCAGGATTTTAGGATAGGCAAATCCACTCAATGGATCAAGGAGCTGCAAGTCTGCAGTTAGCAAGACCACCTACCTAATTAATTTATTATGGTTTTCATTTCCAAAGTCTAGATCATTAATAAAATTAATGGGGATCCTTTACGCTAGAATGTTAAAGAAACTAGGCATCTCGGGTTCAATGGTGAGGACTATTGAGACTTGATAAAATAGTGGGAGATTTAAAAAATAGATAAAAAAAATTGATTTATTATATCTTACTTATTTTTTAATCATGAAAAATACTAATAATATTCTCTTTCTAATTGTAGAATAAAATTACAAGTTCATCATCCACACTATCCCTACGATCAATATTGGAGAAAGATAACCTCCTAAATAGTAGTAACTTCTGGGAGTGGTTTAGACGTCTTTGGATTGTGCTACACCATGAATAGAAATCTTACGTGCTAGAATCTTCAATGCCTGATCTGCCAGCTAAATAGGGGAGTGATGAAGAGTTCCTTTTCTATGAAAAAAATTTGATAAAAGTGATCTATTTTCAATGTTTTATGATTTCATCAATGTTTGTTTAACTAATTAAGTCCCATGAAAACATGGATGTGTATATCATGCTTAAGAACCTCTGTGGTCTTTACCAAAAGAAATCTAGACATGAACGGTTAGAGATTTCCAAGGTTCTATTTCAGAGAAATCTTGGATAGGGTACCCCATCTAGGCCTCATTTAGTCAAACTCATCAGATACATTGAGTGATTAGAGGTTATGGGGTTTAAACTCTCCAAATAATTGGGCACTAACCTCATTTTGGCATCACTCCCTTAGAGATTCTCTATTTTTGTTGTGAATTTTAATATTAACAACATTGAGAAGTCTCCATCATATCTTCTTACTCTTCTTCTCCAAGTAGATAAGGATATGAAGTTAGGAAAACCTTTCATCCTTATGGTGAAAAAAATGTAAAGAGAAAGAAAATAGATTTAAGACCAAATCTTCTTCATGCCCTTCCAAGAAGAGGAAGATCAAGGGGAAATCAACGGAATAGGATACTATCTATTTCGCATGTGGTGAGAAGGTCCACTGGAGAAAAACTACACCTGAACAAAGAAGCAAGGGGAATCTTCAGGTGCGTTTGTTATCAATTAAAATTTATCTATTTCCAAAAATTGGGTATTAGATACATATTATGGTTTTCACATATGTATTCAAATATAGGAACCAAGTAGATTCAAAAATATTGACTAAGAAGAGGTAGATCTTTGAGCATTTGGTGGAGCTAAACTTGCTGTTGGAGTTGTTGGGGACTACCACCTCACGTTTCCAACTAGAATGATCTTGTTTTTAAATGGATGTTACTATGTTCCTTTAGTTACCCAAAACATTATTTCTATATCCAGACTTGTTTCAGATGGATTTATTTTCAAATTTGGGAATAATTTTTTTTTATTTTATAAAGATAGCATTTTTATGGTAAGGAACATTTAAATAATGGTCTTTATGTGTTGGATTACATGAACTAAATAATGGCAATTGATAACGACGTTACTTCACAAGACATATACCATGCCCAACTTTGGCATCACCAGCTAGGCCATGTAAATGAAAATTGTTTAACTAAATTACATCAAGATATATATTTAGATTATTTTGAACTAAAACCAATTGGTGTATGTCATGCATGTTTATAAGGAAAAATGACCAAATCCCCATTTAGTGGGAAAGGTGAAAGGGATAAAGATATTCTTGAATTAGTTCATAATGATGTGTGTGGACCATTTCATGTTGAATCAAGGGGTGGGTACTCAAAATTCATAACTTTTATTGATGATTTTAGTAGATATGGATATGTTTAATTAATGAGTTTTAAGTCATATTCTTTTTAAAAAATCAAGGAATACAAGAATGAAGTTAAGAACCATCTTGGTAATAAGATTAAGAAACTTCGCTCAAACCATGGTGAAGAATATCTTAATCAAGACTTTATTGATTATCTACATGAGTTTGGGATTTTATCTCAACTCACTCCTCATTATATGCCACAGTGGAATGGTGTAAGTGAAATAAGTAATCTCACTTTTTTGGACATGGAGATATCAATGATGAGTCATGCAAGTCTTCCATTATCCTTTTGGGGATATCCGTTACAAACAGCAGCATACATACTAAACTGAGTGCCAACTAAATCAATAGATGGTATACCATACCAATTATGGAATGAAAAGAAACTTGGGTTGTCTTACTTACATGTGTGGGGTTGTGAAGAATTTTTTAAGGACTCTTCAGGTAACAAGCTTTCACCCTAAGGAATAAAGTGTATCTTTATATGATATCCCAAAGAAATAAAGGAATACTGCCTATATAATCCTTCAGAAAAAATGGTTTTGGTTCATAGATGTCCCACATTTCTTGCGGATGATTTTATCCATAAAAGAGATATTGGGAGAAAGATAGACTTTGATTAAGTCCATGATCAATATACACAAGAGTTGGCACATGAACAAATTCCATAAATCCCTATGGAAGAAAAAAAATTTCCAGAGCCACAATTACTACATAGGAGTACTATAGAGGTTAGAGAACCAGAAAATTATGGTTTTCTAGTCACCTAGGATGGTGACTCATTATTAGTTGAAAATAATGATCCTTTAACCTAAAAGTAAGTATTAAGTGGTATAGATGTTTCCAAGTGGAAAGAATATATGAATTATGAAATGGATTCCATGTACTAAAACCAAGTTTCGATTTTGGTAGACCCTCCAGAATATGTAAATATAATTGGTTAAAAAAGGGTATTCAATAAGAAACTGGACATGAAAGTAAAATTCATTACATATAAGGAACAACTGGTTGCAAAAGGATTTAAACAATATCAAGGAATTGACTATAATGAAACCTTTTCACCAGTTGCAATGGTGAAATCCATCAAAATTCTACTTTCCATTGTGGATTTCTATGATTATGAGATTTGAAAAATGGATGTCAAAACTGGCTTCCTTAATAAGAACCTTTATGAAGATGTCTATATGAAACATCCTAAAGGTTTTGTGACTCCAAAGGATTTCAAAAAGGTATGCAAGTTACAAAGATCTATTTATGGATTAAAGTAAGAATCCAGGTCATGGAACATTCATTTTTATGAGGCCATAATGAAATTTGGATTCATAAAGAACAAATGTGAGTTGTGTGTCTTTAAACAGTTTAGTAGGAGTGAAATTGTTTTATTAATAGTATATTTTGATGACATATTACTCAATAGAAGTGAAATATAAATCTTACATCCTTTTAAGTCATGGTTGAATAAATTATTCTCTATGAAGGACTTGGGTGAGGCAGCATATATTCTCGAGATCAAGATCTATCATGATAGATCTAATAGGTTTCTAGGCCTAAGTCAAAGTACATAAATTGAAAAGATACTGAAGAGATTCAGTATAAAACAATCAAAGAGGGTGTTGTTTCTAGCATCACACGGCATTCACCATTCTAGGAAAATGTTTCCTCAAACACATGAGGAAAGAAACATAATGATAAGGATTCTATACGCATCAGCGATTGGGTCGGTCATGAATGTTATGATATGTACTGGGATATATGTCACCTACACATTAATTGTGGTAAGAATATATCAAGATGATCCAAGTGACCTCCACTAGATGGAAGTCAAGACTATCCTTAAGTATCTTATGTGTACTAAGGATATGTCCCTAGTTTATGGAGGATATGATGAACTAGTCATTAGGGGATATGAAGGTGATGGTTTCCAAACTAATCAAGATGAAATGAATTCACTAATGGGATATATATTAATTTTGAATAGAGGTGTTGAGCTGGAAGAGCTCAAAGCAGGTTGTGGTTGCAGATTCTATAGAATAGCCTGATTGTATTGCGGCTTATGAGGCAGATAAAGAAGCAGTATGGATGCGTAACTTCATCCAAGATCTTGATGTGGTACCTATAAGTAAATATCACATCACACTCTATTGTGATAATACTGTAGTGGTGGCTCTTTCAAAAGGTACAAGGTTACATCAGTGGACAAATCATATATTTTATAAGTATCATATCTTGATAGATTTTTCTCATAGAGGTGAAGTTATAGTTAATAGTATTTCCATGGAAGAAAATGTGGTGTACCCCTTGACTAAATACTTGACTCATCAGAAACATGGCTATCATGTGATTTCTAGTGGATTGAAGGTCGTAGGTAGTTGTCTCTAGTCTAATTGGTATTTTGTTGGATTTTGTGTCCTAGGACCAACTATTTATACTTTTATTATAGGAATATTCTATGCATTGAATATTAATAAAACTTCTTATTACATATTTTTTGTTGTTTAGCATGACTCTGATGTAATAATTTCCAAGTGTATATGTCACATTGATAAGGTCGTAGCAGTTCCACACTATGATGAGAACCATGATATGCTATGATGATATTCTCAAATAATGTTCTATAGTTGGATAACATACAATGATGGGACACCTAGTACATATACTGTCAGGCTTGAGTACTCATAAACAGATGAGGCTTCTTCTCGTGAATTTTGCACTTGGTAATCTCTGAGATGGGAGATTATGAGAACAGACCCGCCAGTAGGAATTACGCATGTTTTGGTGTCATTGGATATTCCTATCTATGATCATGTGTGATGGTCCTCAGACTTTAATATTATTATTAATTAATGTTATAACTCGAGTACTTAGATGTATTTATTAAACTATGAAAATAACAGTTCATGGTGAAGTTGGATGCATTGGGCGTGTCATGAGTGACATGTCAGTAATGAATAAGTTGAGGAAGGATTTGTACCTTCCATATTTATGGAAGTTGATATCTCAACCCTTTGATTGTAATATAACCATCCAATTAAATTCCATAGACATGGTGTAAGAACGTGTTTATTTTAGATATTCAAAGAAAGATATATCGAGCATATAGGTTGGTGACACGAATGTGAAACCTACTTGATGAGATATTATGAAAAGGGGATTATATTACATAGTGAGCATTCATATGTGGTTGTTGTAATTGTGACATTAATTTATTTCTCTTTAGTGCCTTGACCTATTTCTAGATAGTAATCTTGGACTTTAATCAAACCCACCTAATGCCAATGAGAAAAAATCCTAGAGGTCCACACACTAAGAGTTTCCATTGACATTTATTAAATTATATTTGAGTTAAATTAATAGAATAAATATTATTCTCAAGTTTGAGGAATAATTTTATTCAAGTTATATTGATTTCATAAATTAAATAAATATTTATTTGTTGTCTTGTGAATAAAATATTTATTTTATTTATTGAATATTTTAATAAATATTTATTCACTAGTTTGTGAATAAAATATTTATTTATGAATAAAATATTTATTTGGTTATTCAATAAATTCTAAAGGAGTTCGAACGGACTAAGACTGAGTCTTGTGACAAATTTTAATTAACAAGACTATTACATAATATTTATTATTTCACAAGTTGGTGAATGCCACAAAATAATAATTATATAATTATTATTATGTGGCATGGTATTTATTAAAGAAAATAAATGTTATTTAATGGCTGGTATTTAATTAAATAATATTTTAACTCAAATACTAACTCTATAAATAGAATTATATGTCTATTATGTAGAGTATCCAAAATTGATAATAGTGAATTGTTGCACACAATGAATTCTCTCTCAACTCCTCCTCCTTTATCTATCTCAAAACCGAGAAGTTCAAGAGATATTTATTCAAGATCGAAGAACGAGTAATCAATAATAAACAACACAAGACATTCGAATCATTGTGCTATCACCTATAGATCGAGTGGTGTTTCTCAGAGATCATAGGAGCATGTGTGGATCACCACTAGAGGGATTCTATTATTTGATCTTTACAGCGCAACAAAGGTAATCTGAAAGGGTCTTTTCAGATGATCAAAATTCAACAACGAATAAAGTTCTTAAGCCCAAGTATTTATTTCTTCAAATATTAAATAAATTAATTATAAATTTTACATGCAAGATCCTCTCTCTTAGTTCCAAGTAACAATTATTAATATAAATTTTAATATATCTCCCACCTACGCATGCTTCTATTGTGCCAGGAACCATTAGTTTGATACCTTTATCTTGGTTTCAAGGAGGAGATTACCCCATGGTGTATGATATATTTATTATGGTTTCATTGATTATGTTTTTCCTAGGTGTGTGATTATATATGATGGTTCTAGGGTGGGAACTATTTACCCCTAGGTATTTATGTGACATGTTCAAATACACTTGGCATTATCCGAAGTAGGTATGACCAATATCAGGTTTCACCATAGAACTTGAGGATCGATGATGATTTGTTTTATTATATTTTAATTATTTATTCATTATTTTAAGAATATCATATCATAAATGCACTACATATACTAGTTATGTTAGGGTAACTATTGGTGGTGGACTACTAAGTTATACTCATACCCCGCTTGGGTGGCCCTGGTACATTGGCCCCAAGAAAACCACATGAACATGAGTATAGGTAGAGCAGAGGCCTGGTATTGAATGGTTGAGTTGAGTGGTAGGGGTGGAGTCAGGATATGGGACTGGTTGTGGGGATCAGGACCTGATGGTGATTATTTTTCTATATTTATTTTTATCTAAGATGTATATGATTTTTCCATGGGAAATCTTGTTGGTGTCTTTCTAACTAACGTGACATTATTAGAATAGTTTATTTTGTTATAGAATGTGGTATATTATTTATTTTTAGCAGATTTAGTCATGATGTTAATTTATTCTTTCAGGTACAGTTATTATTGAATTTATGTTATTTATTTTGTGTTTTTTTAGTCTATCATTAGGGTATAGTCTCATATGGTGACACCTTAGACCCTTTCTTCTAGTAAATAGGATCTAGTGTATGAGGAGGCATGCATAAGATCATGTGGTGCTCTGATCCAGTTTCATTATAGTGAACTAGATTAATACATTATAATAGAATTGATTATTTTCTAGTGGTCATTATTTTCTTGAAGTTATGAATTCAAGAATTCATATTTATCTTCAATTCTAAAAAATTACAAGGGGTCATGCTTTGTGGTCAACTAAATGGGGATTGAGTTTTAAAAACCCCCCCATTGATATTCTCTAAAAGTGTTTTATAGTTTATCCCAAAGAAGTTTTGTATAGATATTCACAAATTATTATATATGATGTGAAATAAGGTAATGATTGATGATGGCATTCGAAAAAAAATCAGAAGATATCCAAGGTGTTTTGGAAATGGTTTTCATAAGTTATTGCATATAATACAATGTAATTTGAAATAGCACAGATTATATTATGGTTTAGTATAAGTGTGATATTGATAAATATATTCCCTAAATCCTAATGTATATATGATATATATTATCCTATATTATATTGTACAATATATATATATATTGTATAGTATTAAATACATGTTACAAAAGGAATGTATTATTATTTTATGAAAAATAATTTCTTATGATATGGAGGTACTATAAAACACCTTTTCATAGGACAGTCATAGTGTAAAACATGGGAAATTTGTAAGAAAAAGTTGTGTGGAGAGTTAAATTTTATGATTTTTTTAACCACCTATGATTGATTATGGAATTAAAACATTAAGTGTCAATATTTAGGAATCTTCCATGTATGGTTATCATTGATTGTTAACATTTCATATGATGAAACATTTGGGGGAATGAATTTAGGTTGAGGGTTATAAATAATTATAACTAGAATTTCATTTACTCATACATTATGTAATGTACTAGTAAATGCAGGAAAGGCTCACTAAGTGTCCATGAGGCCTATATATAGAGGATGAAATCATTGAGGTGGTGTCCTAGTATTCTTCTATTGATTCTCCCTGAAGTATTTCTTTCTCCTTCTTCCCTTTCCTTGAGAGGTACTAGCATATAAAGAAATAAGGAGAATCCCACCAAAGAATTGGGTGGTCCAGGTCAATCCATGGATGCACCATGGAGGAAGGATTTCTCTGTATACTTCTCAGGGATCCTCATCAAATGTGTGATTGAACACTAAAGCTACAACTATCTTGTATGTCATTTATAAACACATATTCTTCATTTTTTATATGTATGGTTTTATTTTCATATCATGGTGATCTTAGGTTTTTGATTTCTTTTTTTCTTCCACTACTTGAATAAGTGTTATTATATCCTTAAAAACCCTTCAAATGTGTTAATTCTACTTCAATTAACCTCATAATAATTGTTTTATATTTTTTCCAAAGGATAAATAATGGATTTGTGATTTAATATCTATAAAATTTTTGTTATGTGATTTCATGGAGATTAAAAGAGATATTTGTGAATAAATTAAGCTCAAAATATTTTTTATGTGGTTTTATAGAGGATAAATAAGATATTTTTGCTAAAAATAAATACAAAATACTTGTTTTTATTTACATAGAGAATAAATAAAATAGTTTTCCTTAAATTAGACACACAACAATTGTTTTATATTTTTATGAAAGGTAAACAAGTGGTTTTAATTTAAATTAAATATAAAACAATTGTTTTATGTTTTGATAAAAATGAAACAAGAGATTTATGCTTCAATTGATAAAAGAATAATTATTTTGTGCTTTCATGCATAATAAACTACGATTTGTGTTTCAATTAAATATATAACAATTATGATTTTTTTATGGTGAGTAAATAAATTGTTTATATTTTAATGAACTATATAACTAATTTCCTATGATTTTATGAAGAATATATGAGTTATTTATAATTAAATTAAATAAAAAATAGTTAGTTATTTAATATAGGATAAACTAGATATTTTTACTTTAACCAAGTATGGAATATTTTTTATATGATTTCAAAAAGGATAAAAATGATATTTTTATTTCAATAAATAATTGAATATTTTTTTATGATATTATGATAAATAAATAAATATTTTTTCCAAAAATTAACCACAATAAATTTTTATGACTTCATATAGAATAAAAAACTAGTTGAACTTAATTTAACCCTAAAATGTTTTTTTCTACATTTTTGTGGAGAGTAAACGAGTTATTTGTGTTTCAATTAAGTATAAAAAATAATTGTGTTTTGATGGAGTGTAAAAAAATTATTTTTTCTTAGATTAATCTCTTAACAGTTCTTATTTGTTTTCATGGATGGTATATAAGTGATGTGCTCTTCAATTAACCACAAAACAATTGTTTTGTGCAATCATAGAGAATAAATAAGGGGTGTATGCTTTAATTAAGTACAAAAATTGTGTTTGGTGATTTTGTAGTGACTAGCCTGGGGATGTTTACTTCAATTAACCATGAAAGTTTGTTTTATGGTTTTTTGAAGGATAAATAATGGATTTTTTTTCAAATAATTTTAAAAACATTTTTTTATGTTTCCATGGAAAATGAATATGAGATTTATATTTCAATTAACAACATAAAATTTTTTTCTATGATTTATTTGAGGATAAATAAGATATTTATTTTTTGATCAATAAAATAAATTTTTTTATATTTATATGGAAAATAAATATGAGTTTTATGCTTCAATTAACTATAAAATAATTTTTATGTTATTTCTTGAATAATAAATAAGGAATATGTGTGTCGATTAAGAACCTTATATTTTTTTCTTTTATATTGAACTGTATTTTCTTTATTAAATGATTTTTTTTATGTTTAGTATAATTTAATTTTGTTTTACTAGTGAAAATTATAGATTCAATCACTAAAAAATTGTTCTGTAATTTTTTAGATGTTCTATTTTAATACTTTTTTAACAAAAAATAATGAAATTATTGAAAATGTTTCATAAATTATATTACAAATATATAAAGGAAAAATTAAGAAATAAAATTATAAAATAGTTTAGATAAAAATTATATTACTCATATATTATATTATAATTTTATAATTTTTTTTGGTATTTCATAAAAAATGACAACCAAAACGAATGATAAGGTTATAGATAGAATTTTGATTTGTTTATATGTTGTGTTTATCTTGATTTTATGTTTTTTTCATTGGCTACTTAATTTTATTAGTTTGTGTTGCATATGTACCAAAATATTTCAATATAAGACTTTTATAACAAGTTATATAGATTTTTTGAGTGGGTGGTCATGTTTTCCCTAAGAAATGAATTGTATACAAAAATAAGTTTGAATAGTGGGTTTCATATTTGGTTTTTTTTTGTTGATTGAAATTTTACCATGGTTTACTTGATTGATTTTCTGGATCTTTATTTATAGTATATTTTAATCATTGTTTGATTTCAGTTATAAATTTGAATTTTAAATTTTCAATTAATTAATAATAAGAGTAATGGTTTCACTCATATTATATATATAGGTGTTCATGAGAGAGTGAGAGATTAAGAGAGATAGAGTTTTTTTAAAACAAAATTAGAGTGATAATAAGATAATTGTTTGGATTTTTTCGCATACATTTTTATGAGTTTTTTTTTATTAATTAATAAATTTAATTATTTTTAATTACTTTTTAAATTCAAATAAAATAATTATTATGTTTGATGGATGATAATAATACCATTTTTACTTCATTATATAATATTTAATAATGGGTAGAACTTAAATTATAAGAGAAACTTATAAATGGACCGCATTTCCCATGATGCTCTCTCACTTCATTGATCAATTCCATGTGAATAGGAATATTACATAAGATTATTCCATTATAAAATATCCTAAAATTAGTATTCTAATCATTAACTAAACTATAAAAATAAATTTTCAAAAGCATGGAATTTTTATGCTAAAAATCATCATTAAATAATTGTATTGTATTTTCATGTAGAATAAATTTTTTATTTTTTATTTAATTAATCAAAAAATATTTGTCTTATGATTTAATAATAAGTAAACAAGTTATTTAATATTAAAATAACTAAAAAATATTTTTTTATGCCTTTTGATAGGGATTTAGGCAGTTATTTCTATTTTAATTAATAATCAAACAATTATAATGTATTTTTTAGAGAGTAAACAAGTTATTTGTTCCTAAATTAATCACATAATAAAAAATTTATATTAATAGATTAAAAATAAGGGTTTTGTGTTTTTATTAAATATGGAATAATTTTTATGTATTTTTATGGAGAATAAAGAAGTTATTTGTGTTCAAGTTAACAAAAAACAGTTATTATGTGTTTTAATGGAAAATAAATAAGTTTTTGTATTGAAATTAATATATATTTTACATTCTATAATTTCATAAAGACTAGAATATAAATTTTTTCTTCAATTAAGCACATAATATTTGTTAATTGGTTTCATCGAGGATCAACATGAGATTTGTGTTTTGGTTAACAGTGTAATTTCTATGTGATTTCATAGAAAATAACTATGATATTTTTTCTATGATTAATCACATAATAATTGTTTTTCATATTTATGAGCAATAAGTGGGATATTTGTCTTGTAATTAACTAAAAATATTTATTTTTCATTTTGATGGAGAGTAAGTAAATTGTTTTTATTTTAATTAATCATATTATAATTATTTTTTATCATATAAAATAAACATTTCATTTGAGTTTCAACTAACTATTGAACATTTTTTTATGGAGAGTAAACATGTGATATATGCTTCAATTAATCATAAAAATTTGTTTTTTTTATTTTCATGAAGAATGGATAATGGATTTATATTTTAATTGAAAATAATTTTTTATATGATTTTATGGATTTTAAACTAGAGTTTTATTATTTAATTAAGTGTATAATATTTTTTTGTGATTTTATAAAAGATATATAAGATATTTGGTTTTTTGATCAAATTTTTATTTATTTTTATTGAGGTTGGACAAGGTATTTTTGTAACAAAATAAATTTAAAAAATTATGTTTTAATGGACAGTAAACATATTATTTGTGTTTCAATTAACCATTTAACATTTTTTTTGTATTTTGATAGATTAAATAAGTGATTTTTAATTTAATTAAACATAAAAATGTTGTGTGTGTTTTATAGAGAGTAACAAAGTGATTTGTGCATCAACCAAAAAAAATAATTATGTGCTTTGATGGAAAATAAAAAATATATATTAAACAAGTTCTTAAATTAAACACAAATCAGTTTTTGTGCATTTTCATGAAGAGTAAATAAGTAATTTTTTATTCAATGAAGTAAAAAAGTAATTTATTTGTGTTTTTATGTATAATTGTCAAGTTATTTTCACTTCAATTAATCATCAAAAATTATGATTTTATGGAGAAAAAATAAGAAACTTATGATTTAATTAACCAAAGAATGTTTTTCAATGATTTTATAAAGGATAGATAATAAAAAAATCCAATAAATAATAGAATACTTTTTTAGTGATTCTAGGAGAAAAAATGGTATTTTTGATATAATTAATAACAAAATAATTGTTTTCTATTCATAAATAATTAATTTGTGATTCAATTAACCAAGAATATTTGTTATTTATTTTCATATAGAATAAACAATGGATTTGAACTTTAATTAACCAAAGAATAATTTTTCATTTATTTTGGTAGAGTGTAAAAAATAATTTATGCTTCATTTAAGAATTTTTTTTAAGGAGAGTATATGAGTGTTTTTTTCAATTAATCATACAACCACAAAAAAAATATGTTATTCCAAGTGGATTAACCTATGAAATTGTAATTAAATTTATAATGATTTTTTTTTGATTTCATCAAGGATAAAAAAAAGAATTGTGTTTTAGTCAATCACAAGAAAATGATTTCATAAATTTTTTTTTTTTTGATTTTATGAAGACTAAATCATATATAATCACTTTAATTAATCATAGAATATTTTTATTAGGAATTTATTTATGAAAAACAATCATTTCAATGTCAATTTATTATAGAAATTTTTTTATGTGTGTGGATGAAGAATATATACGAGATTTGTTTTTTAATTAACCATAAAATATTTGTTTTATGATTTCATGAAGATTGATATAAAAGTTCAAAAAAATCCAAAAATTACAAGACAATTATATCATATAGGGAAAACACAATAATAACAAGAACATCCTTGGGCAGCTGAAAAACATCAGAAATTCTAATTTAGTTTGTGAATGTTAAAACCATCATAGATCACTTCATCCACTAAAAGAAATTTGGATTTAATTATCATACTATAAATTACAATTCTATGATCAATGAAACAAAAATTAATTTTTTTGGGACTAGATTGACCTAAAACACCCTGAGGGGGGTGAATTAGGGTGCTCACTGATTAAAATTTTTCTTCTCATTGGTCTTTTTATCCATATGAATATTATTCCTATGTTAGCAAGAACATATTAAATCTCAAATTATTATGATCACTGGTCACACCAAATAATAAAACATATACATAAAGTAAAGAATACAGGACATTGTGATTTTACTTGGTTTTCCACTAAGGATAATCCAAAGAGAATACATCAAAGGTTTGTTGGCAAGCCAAAATATAACACTACACAATGTATGTATTATAAATAGTTTTGGAAAGAGGAACTATCAATATAGGGGAAGTCCCTCTTCTTTCATTTATTCGCTTCTTAGAGACAAGGTTTGGAAATATTGTTAACTTTTGGGTCTTTTTAAATAGTTTAAGGACATGTTATTCTATCTCTATTAAGATTGATACTTTGCTTGAACCATTTCTCCTAATTTAATTATCTCTATATATTTACTTTACTACGTTTACCTTATTAAATACATGATAATACCAACCCCTCTATGTGAGGGTTTAATATATGTATTCTATTATATCTCAATAGATAATCCTTCTAGATGAGGTTAATTTCAAATTAAAATTATCATATTATGCTCCAACTGGATAGAGTAGTGTAACACCACCTTCTTCTATGAGCCTTCTCAAAACTGAACTAAATGTGATAATAAAAAACTATGTTGATCTCTTCTCCTCATTTTTTGATGTATCAATATTCTATCTATCACTTTTTCTTCTTCTTTAAAACTAGTATATTTCAATATGCTTCAATTATATATTTCTATAGAACTATCACAAGTAGTTAAATAGAATTTCTTGAATCCAACCCTTTTGATCTGAGGATTGGGATCAATTCATTTTTTTCAAATATCTCTATGATCCTTCTAAGTGAACCAATTTATTTAATGTGGTCATAAACATCCTAATTAAATCAAATTAATTTCTAAAACCTTTATTCAAATATCCTCCTTTTAAATTTTAGTTGAATCTATCAATTATTCGAGAAAATAACTATTCAATGTGGGACTTATACCTTTATAGTGTGTGATCCTCAACTTGAACCACTTTTCATTATGATATCCTACTTCACTGCACAATGACTATTTAACCATCAGATCCAAAAAATATAGCTAAATGTCTTTCTATTTAATCCTCTAAATACCATTATGTAATGTTTCCACTTTATTTGACCCTCAAACTTGTCATAGCTTGAGGGATATACTTCATGGAACATTGTTTGGTTCCAATGTTCAATATCTCATAGTTCTAAAATCACAAGTCCATATCTTTTCCATGTTAATTCATCATGGCATGATATTCCCACCCATATTTTTATTGATAAACCAATCGTGACCTGAAATTTAGTTCATGGTATAGATATTAGATTTCAAAATTCACTAAAATCCTTAAATAATCATTCATGGTGTGGTATATCCACCACAGTTCCAATATCTTCACTCTAAAATCACTAAAATCAACCTGAACAGTCTCTACAGCATGAAGTTTATGTCACAGTGCATACCAAAAACTTCTGAATTTTTTAAAGTAAAACATCTTATGTTTCAACCATAAAAATATTACATTTTCTCCCTAATATATCATACACACGTTCCCCTATATGAGACTTAGATAAATATCTATTATCTACACTTGCATAACCATTAGTGTTAGGGTGTGACCCATGCCTTTTAGAAATAAACCAACCTTATAAAATGAGATTTTCCATTTTTATCATCTTCAACTCTAGTTGTAGCATGATTCATGATCTCACAGTGTGAGAATCCTTCAAAAACCAGTAGTAATTATAATCACTTAACTTTATCCATAGATCATCCAGTTATTTTTGGTATATATGAATCTTCTGAAATAGTGTAATAACTCTCACTCATGATGTGATTCATTTAGTCTTGTCCTGATCCTACTCCTCTTGCACTGTCATACTTTTCATTTTATCTTCACTATTTCTAAATCAATGACCTTGATATATAGATATATTAAAGTGATTGTTTTCATTTCTCCACCAGTGTATCCATGTTCACCTCTTCTCCAAATATTTTATAAACATCCTCACATCACTAAGTCTTCAACTAATGCTTCTAAGGTGCTTAAAATATAGTGCATCTAACACTAGATCACTTTTGGTTCCAATGATTAACAAAAAAATACAACACCAAATACCTTTGGTTACAACATTATCCCCCTTTAGATTTTTTTAGTCCTATCATAAATATATATTCTAGTAAATAAATGAAATACCTCAAAGGCTATAGATTCCTGATCCCTTGATTTCCTCTCCCATTGACATCAAAATAAAAAGGGCCTTCCAACATTGAATCTTCACTTCCACTCCCCTATTTCTCTACACTCCATAGGGATTCCTCTATCATCTCTACTCACCATTTATCAATATTATCATTAACTATATTTTCAATTATCTTTACAAATATTATGTTGGGATAATCTATTTCTTCTAAAATTTAGATAAGATATATATTTTTCCACTTTTCTATACATACCTTCTTATCCCATTTAATATCATAAGTTTTTATCCAAAAACCACCTGAATTTTCCAAACATTTGAGAAGATTATATCCAAACATATTGACTAGTCTCAACCATTTTCAATTCATCCTAAGTTATTGAACTTTTGGATCAACCACTTGTTGAATGATTCTATGGCTCTTTTATCTCATGTTAATACTAGTAGATAGATATAAACTTTATATTTTTAAATCATCTTTGGTTCCACTTTATGATATTATTTTTTGAGTAAAAAAACTTATATATCAGCCTCTAAACCACTTTTAAAATATAGTAATTTTATATTTACCACTTTTCAAGTTTTGAGCCACTTTCTCCTCTTCCACTACATTTTACTCAATCATTTTCAGTGAGTGAATTTACCACTTAGTATTTGATTCATCAAAAAACCATCTATGCCTAATGTGTCGGAACTTAGTGTGGGAAATGATATTTTAAGTCAATAATATCAAATTTAACCATGTCACTCACCTACTTATAGAAATGCATATAGCGTTATATTCTTATTTTGTAAACAAATATTCTATGGTTTTAATCAATTGATATCGCTGATTTTTTATGAACTTTTGATACCAATTGAAATCCAAGAACATTTTATCTTCATAGGGCTACCACTTTTTTTCTCATATAAGGCTAAGGAAACTTTAAGTGCTTGTCACTAACTCCCCCTAAATTCCTTTAACTTTTGACATCATATCTTGAGATAATATTCATAATGAGAATCCACCTTATTGATAATACTATTTTTCCTCAACAACTTCTTGGTATCCTAAAAATGTTCATTTGATACCACTTGTTAATATATAAAAATATAAATATGGAAACCATAATTTTTAATGCTACATTAATAATTTTTTTATCCTCCTTAGTGGTCTTTTACCACTTTAAAAATGAAATGTTATCACTAATTGATTTCTGATAGTGGATAGATACCACTAGAACTATCAGATAGATCTTTAACACTTCATTTACACTGGATCAAACTCTTCATAGTTTTTTCTCTACCATCCTAGAATACAACTATTATATCTAGATTTGCAAAAAAAATGGTTGCTTAACATCACTTATTGAGTCAAATCATATCCTTGATACTATTTATTCTTTCTATTTAGGCCTAATACCAATTAGGACATTCAAGTGTTCTAACTCCACTAGTTTCATTTGTCTCCTACCATCTCATCACATCCTTTTCCATCACATCACATGTTTTCCTTTTTTAGCACATATAACCCCATAGATCATATCTCCCCCTCAAGAATACACCACTACCAATAGATATTAGAAACATTAAATGAATGGTAATATGGGTACCTCCCTCCACCTATATTTGAGGATTTTTTTTTGTTATTGTGAACCAATCATTTACTTTCAACCTTATTCCAAGACTAGTTAGTGGTTCTACTTTGGATGATACGACTTATATAGATTTCATTTTGGATTCTCTATTCAGGTTTCTTTAATTTCCTTGAATTTTGATCCATTTTTATGGTGAGAATAATCCTATTATTGCAAGTTTATTTCTTGGATGAATTTTCATTGCATCCTTCTTCATGATTCCTTCACCATATGAGGGTTTGTAAACCAACCTTCACCTCTTTCCTTATGATGTATTTATTAACACAAGTAAGGCATGATTCATTCCTACCTTTCTCAATATCCATTAGAGTCACTTTGGACTTATTTTTCCTTAGTTTTTATCTCTTGACATGCACTTATTTTTCTCACATTTGGAGTAGCTCCCTTATTTCTCTTCCACATCTAATTTCCTTCTCACTATAATGGGTGATATGATTCTACCATAATAGGTGATCGATGAACCTTCTGTTGTGCTCCATGATTTTCCTATAAGATAATTAATATATTTATTATCTTAACAAATTTACTTCTAATATAAATTATCTTCTTATATTTCATGGGAATGGATGGATTCCTTATGAATTTTTTATTCTTCTCTTATTGCACCATCTTTCCATATAACCATAGTTAGTACATATAAAACATATCCTGTAAAATTCATAAAACTTGTTATTTTTTATTGGTTTATATGTTTCCATAGCATAATTTCTCTTTCCTTTAATCCATTGGGCGTATAGACACACACTCATGGTGTGATATATTCTTCCATAATAGTACCATTTTATTGTTACCTTATTCTGAGAGCCTTTATTTCCAGATCTATCATGACTCATCTATTTAATTTTTAATTCCATGTTAGAATTTTCTTTACTTAAACTTTTTATGGTTTATATGGATAATATCCAAATTATCTTTACCCTTTTAAGATTTTAGCTTTATCTCAAGATCTCTAATCCTCTCATCCTTCTCCCTTAACTAAGAAGTCATCTTCTTTATCCTTGATATTGATTCATTTTTAGATCTTCTCATGTCTTAAAGTTGTATATTGAGAGGGATAATTATTTCTTTCAATTCATTACTAGTGGTCATTTTCTTTCATATCTCTTGTTCAATAACTTCAAGTAAATCACTTTGATCCTTCATTTTTTCACCCATTTTATTCATGTCAAAAGTCAATTCCACTTCTACTCTCTTCATACTTATGTTCTCCATGACCAAATATTAAATTAATACAAGATTAACTTCATGCATGATCTCTAGTTGATAAACCATCTCATTTGGATATTATATCTTTTCTTGATTACTGCATGAACATTCTTCATATTGATGACTAGATGACTTTACCACTTCTTCCATAGACTTTATATTCTCATCTATATCTAAAGGTGATTCTAAGTTTTTATATTTTCAAGAAGCCTCTAAAACATAATTATAATATAAATTAACAATGAAATCAAATTTATTCACCTTAATTAGAGATTTCATCTTTATTGGAGCCTTATTCTTCTTAACTTTTTACATAAGGAAGTATTTTCTAGATTTATTCATTAAATTTTCATTACAACCCTTACAATATTATTTTAAATAGATTTTATCAATATTATTTTATTCCCCTAATTTCCTATAAATAAACTCCATAATCTTCCACATATTGAATATAGTAAAAAGATGAGTGGTTTTCTTATAAACTACATTAGAAAATAATATTTATAAGATCTTCTATATCTTTGCATCACCCATTATTTCATTGTTCTTGTTCAAATTAGTATCTCAAATAATATATTTCATAACCTCCTTTCCACAATCCTGTAAGAATATGATAATTTATTTCTTCCAAGATTAATAGTAAGTTACTTTGAAAAATGGAGGATTCATCATAGATTTAATGTGTGTTAATACAAAAAGATAGATATTAAACTACAAGGCAAAATATTTTTGTCTCTAATATTAATTATTGGGACCAGATTAACCTAAAACACCCTAATAGGCTATGTGAAATAGGATTCTCTCTGATTAAAAACTTTTTTATTGGTCCTTTTAGTTGTATGGATATTGTTTCTATGTTAGAAAGAACACATTAAATATCTCATTTTTATGCACACCTATCACACTGAATAATAAAATATATGAAAAAAATAAAGCACACACAACATGATGATTTTACTTGGTTCAACACTAAGGTCTAATCCAAGGATTATATTCCAATGGTGTGTCTGAATACTTAAATATAACACTACACACTATATGTCTTAGAAATAGTTTCAGAAAGACACATCACCAATCCAAGGGTACTCCCTATTATTTATCTTTGTGTGTTGTTCAAATATGAGGCTTGAATAGTTTATAAACTTGTGGGTATTATTCAATAGTTTAAGAATTTTTTGGACTATTTTTTCATCATGAGACTCCACTTGCGCCATTACTTCTAATTTGATGCTCTATTTATTGTCACTTTATTTCAGTTCCCTTCTTCATTGCCTGATAATACCAACTCCACGTTGTGAGCATTGAATCTATGTATTATAAAATATCACATCAATATCCCCCTTCTTTCATATGAGGATAATTCCATATCAAAATTTTCTTATTATGATCCAATTGGATATAGCAATGTAATACCACTTTCTTTTATGACCCTTCTCTGAAGTGAACAAGATGTGCCAACAGAAATCTATGTGGATCTCTTCTTCTCCTTTCTGAATGTATCAAAATAATCTCTAACTCTTTTATTTTCTTTAATGAAACCCATATATTGAAATATTCTTCAACAATATATTCCTCCACAGTTATTAAAATACGTTAAATAGAATTTCTTACACCCAACCCTTATAATCCAAGGATTGGGATTAATTTGTTTTCTCTGATATCACTATGATTATTCCAGGTGTTCCAATTAATTCAATGTGGTAATAATCATTCTAATTAAATTGAATCAATTCCTAAAATTCTAATCCAGATATCCTAATTTAAAATTCTAATTGAATCATCCAATTATATTATAAACAACCACTTTTTTATGTGACTTCTACCTTCACGAAATGGTCTACTTAACTAAAAACACTTCAAGAAATGATATCCTACTTTAAAAAATGGTGAACATTCAACCATCATATCCAAAAAAAAATCTTGCTGAATATATTCTTCTTTAATCCCCTGAATATCACAACAAGATGTTTATACTTTATTCAACCCTCATACTCTTCACAAAATGAGGTTTATGCTTCATGGGGTGTTATAAGGACCTGACCTTATTACATACATAATCTTGAATTTAGTCAAGAAAAAACTTCCTTTTAAATTGAGGGTATTTTCAAGTTTAGAGCTTTAGAGAATTAGGACAATGCATTCATAACATTACACATTATTACAGAGTGGATACCATAAAAATAGTTTCCATTTTTTTCAAAATATAAAACATTAAAACTTAAAACAAGACTCCTTGACAATTCTTAAACATTTAATATTTCATCCTTCCTTGTATTACACATCCATTAACCTGTGAAAAATCATTTAAAAATTTTGTATGGTCACAAAAGCTCAGTAAGGGATGGAAAATAAGGAAAAATCACATTAGTCCATTAATACTCATAACGTATGAAAGCATTTTCAAAAGATATTCTTATCACCCATATATACTTAATTTGTGTAACATGATATTTACACAAGATCCACACAAAACATGAGAACATAAATATAATCATAAAGGTATCTTGGGGCATTACTTACATAATCTTGTAACCATTCTTGGCTACCTTATAATTTGTAACCCTCACGGCTACCTTACTTTGTGTAACCATCGCAGTTACACTTGGAGTAACCATACAGCCGACCTCCAACATACACATACCCAATGCATTGGAGGGAGATATAGGTCCCACCCTTCATCATAAATAATTCCCAATAACCAAAACATAATCATACAACATGAATAATTCCATAAAAACATTGATTTTGAATTTCATAAAACCGAATTTAAAAAGGGGATTTTAAAGAAAATCCCCTTATAAATATCATACAATTGAAGAGAGAATTAATAGAGTGGATGGAGTATGAATATATACTGTAAATAAAAATAATAAAACATAATATAAACAGAACCCATCACTCAAACAATTTAAATATCACATAAATAATGAAGTAGAAGGCTAACCCGAAGAATGGAAATTGGGTTAAGAATTCTCTTACCTCCGGTTTTTCTTACTTAAAAATTGTTTAAACCTCATGTATAATGGTTAAAATAGTGTTATTAATATTTTTCAGAAACATTTTCATGTTTATAACATCTTATATGATCATTTAATAAAATAATTTCAACCTTAATTGTTAGTATTTTTCCCCTTGCACTGTTTTTGGGTGAATTCTTTACATGATTCCTATGATTGGTTCATGGTGGACATTCTTGTCGATTGGAAGTGAAACTAAAAAATTGTAAAGGATTAGTATTTACATATATAAAGTAACATAAATTATTCCATTCATAATTTTTAATTCTTACATGATGATGATTCATAAGTTAGAATATTAATGATGTTCGTTTAGATTATTTTAGTGGTTATTTGATAATAACAACCTCATTTTGTCTTATAAATTAGAACCATGAGTAAAAAATAATTACAGAACTATGGGTGAGTCATAAAACATATATTATAACCTGTTTCAACCATATAAATGGTTTCATGACCAGTATTGAAAGAATTAATGGAAATTGAAATCACATCGTCCACGATGTTGGTAATTCGACACAAACGGAAAATGTTTTTATTCTTTAAATAAGTGGGAGAGGAGAAGAATAATGATGAGTAATTTTCCATAAACATGATAAAATATAGAATATACATGATTTCTGTAGATTTCATTCCTCTTGTTTAAGGAGATATGAAGAAAAAATAAGGAAAGAACTCAAAATAAAAGAATAATTGTGAAATCACTTACAAAAAATCCGGCAGCCTAATGGCTACGCAACATGGTTTTAGAAAATATTAAAAAGAGAGGGAACAAGGGTCTCCCATACAGAAATGAATAATAATATGTATTATGTCAATAATAAGAATAAAATAAGAACATGGTATGGAAACTTGAAAGTTATACCACATAAAATAGAACTTGAAAGGAAAAAAAAGAAATTGAGAATTTTCTTACCTTGTAGAGTAACCCTTAGAACTTGAAGGTTGGGACCTTGGGGGCTTGAGGAAACCTTGGGATGACTACTATGAAGGTAAGGAGGCCAGATATTCGTTTATGGAGAATTGGGAATGAATTCAATGAAGGGAAGAGTTGGTATTTATAGGAAAAGTGAGGGATTATTTTAATAATTTTCAAGGGACACCTCATGAGTGGTATTTACAAAACCATGGGATTGCCCATGGTATTTTCCCATGGTATAATCCACTTGGGAAACCTCTCATATTATTTAACTATACACAAGTCGACCAGATTTATGAAATCATTATTATATCATTAATGATGTCATTAATACACTGAAACTAAAACTGTATTTTTTACTATTCACTGAAAAATCAATTGTTTCAGAAAAAATCACAAAATTCACCCTAACCATTTATTGACATGTAGATTTCAAAAATTAATTCCATTTTTTGAAAATAATTTTCTAAATATTATTAATTTAATTTTTAAATAAAATCATACTTAATTCAAAAATTAACAATTCTAATTCTGTAACTACTTCTATATCACAATGAAAAATTAACCTAGATGTTATTATCTTAAAGCCTTAATAAAATAAAATAATAATAAAATTTACTATTCATTAGGGTCTTATCACTATTCATTTTACTATTTATAAGGGTATGTTACTATTCACCAAAAAAAACAAGTTGGTTCCAATAGACTTCAAATAACATACTGAACACAAATGTAGATGACAGTTTCTTAAAATTTAGAACATAGAAGAAGAAAAGTTTTGTTTTAAAGGCTAATTAAAAATATCTACTTAAAACAAAGTTCCATACATTTCTAATTGTTTTTAGAAAAACTTGGGGTGTTACATTATCCCCTCCTTCTTGAAATTGTGTCCTCGAAATTTTATTTACTTATTAAACAACTGAGGGTACTTTTCCCTCATAGCATTTTCAGACTCCCATGTTGCTTCTTCAACCATGTGGCTTCTCCACAAAATCTTTACCTAGTGGATTACCTTATTCCGCAATACTTGTTCCCTTCGATCAAGAATCTGAACTGGTTTCTCTTCATAAGAAAGGTTCTCTTCCAGCTGAACTGCTTATGGGCTCAAGACATGTGATGAATTTGGCACATAATTTATCAACATCAAAACATGAAAAACATTGTGTACCTGAAACAAACTCAAAGGCAAAGCTACGCGGTATGAAATTGTTCCAACTTTCTCCAAGATTTCAAAAGGACCAATGAACCATGGACTTAGCATTCCTTTCTTACCAAAACGCATCACACTTTTCCAAGGAGATACTTTAAGGAAAAAATAGTCACCTACCTCGAAAGAGAAGTATTTCCTTCTGTTATCTGCATAACTTTTCTACCTACTCTGAGCTATCCTCATGTGTTGCTGGATCATCCTTACTTTCTCAGCCACTTCTTCAACTAATTCTAGCCCCATCAACTTTCTTTCACCAACTTCATCCCAAAAAACTGGAGTCTGACACCGCTTTCCATAAAAGGCCTCAAAAGGTGTCATCTGAATACTGGAATGAAAACTGTTATTATAAGAAATCTCAACTAATGAAAGATATTGATCCCAACTTCCCTAATAGTCCATTGAACAAGTTTGAAGCATATCCTCCAAAGTTTGAATCATTTGTTCTGACTGCCCATCTTATTGAGGATGAAAAGTTGTACTGAAATTTAACTATGTACCCATCGACTTCTGAAGTCCCTTCCAAAAGTTAGAAGTGAACCTTGGATCTTGGTTAGATACAATGGAAAGAGGAACTCCATGTAACCTGAAAATATTCTTGAGGTAAAATCGAGAAATATGATCCAAAGACATTGTATCTCAAATTGATAGAAAATGTGCAGACTTTGTTAGTCGATCAATAATAACCCAAATAACATTGTTACCTCGATAATTCTTTGGTAGTCCCACTACAAAGTCCATGGATACATTCTCCCATTTCCACTCTGGAACTGGAAAAGGCGGAAGCATCCCCTTAGGTAACTACCGCTCTGCTTTAACCTTTTGACACGTCAAACATTTCATGTTAAAATCAACAATATATCTTTTCATTCCATCCCACCAATAATACTTCTGAAGGTCTCTGTACATCTTAGTACTACCAGGATAAACAGAAAATGGATAACTGTGAACTTTTCACAACAAATATTTCTTCAACTAAGAATCACTAGGCACACACAACCTTTTTTCAAATCTTAAAACACAATCTTTATCAAGATTAAATTCTAGAAACTTACCCATTTTAACCAATTCTACCTTTTTCTATAGCTCACGATCTTCCTTTTGCGCTTGCTTAATTCTGTCTGACAATGAAGACTGCACTGAAACCTGAAACAAAACAGAGGTATTCCCTGCACCAACAACTTCTAAGCCAAAATTCATCAAATCATTAATCAAGGGATCATGTTCCAAATGTAGCATGATTAATGATGCATGATGTTTCCGACTTAAGTCATGTGCCACTTTTTTTTCTTTCCCAATATGGTAATTGATCATGCAGTCATAATCCTTTATCAGTTCTAGCCATCTTCTCTACCTCATTTTTAATTCCTTCTAAGTGAATATATACTTTACACTTTTATGGTCAGTATATATTTGACATTTGGTTCCGTATAAATGATGCCTCTATATTTTCAAAGAAAAAAACCACAGCTTCTAATTCCAAATCATGTTTGGGATAATTTAGCTCAGGAAGTTTAAGTTGTCTCAAAGAATGTGAAATTACCTGATCATTCTTCGTCAAAACACAACCAAGTACCTTCAAAGAAGAATCATTGTAGATGAAAAACTCACTATTTCAGGAAGGTAAGGCCAAAACTGGATCATTCACCAATCTCTTCTTCAGTTCCTGAAAACAAACATCACATTCCTCTATCTAAACAAATTTAACCCCTTTCTATGTTAACTTAGTTATCGGGCTAGATAATCGTGCAAAGTTCTTAACAAACCATCAGTAATAACTTTCTAATCCCATAAAACTATGAATCTCTGTAACATTTTTGGGTCTTGGCCATTCATCAACTACTTTTGTTTTGGAAGGATCAACTGTTATTCCATCCTTATTTACAATGTGCCCAAAAAATAAATATGTTGCAACCAAAAATCACACTTGATGAATTTTCCATATAGTTTCTTTTATTTTAATGTTTGTAAAACAACCCTTAGATGTTTTTCATGCTCCTCTTTATTTTTAGAAAATAACAGAATGTCATCAATAAATACAACCACAAACTTATCCAATAACTCATGAAATACTCTATTCATAAGATTCATGAATAAAGTAGGTGCATTAGTTAATCCAAACGGCATAACAACAAATTCATAATGCCCATATCTAGTACGAAAGGCTGTTTTCGGGATGTCATTCTCCTTCACCTTCAACTGATGGTATCCAGATCTCAAGTCAATCTTGGAAAAGTACCGAGCTCCCTGGAGCTGATCAAATAAGTCATCAATATGAGGAAAAGGATACTTGTTTTTAATAGTGATGTCATTCAAAGCTCTATAATCAATGCAAATTCTCATAGAACCATCTTTCTTTTTAACAAACAAAACAGGGGCTCCCCATGGTGAAGTGCTAGGATGAATGAATCATCAAGAAAATCCTGCAAATGATTTTTCAATTCAATAAGTTCTATTGGAGCCATACAATATGGGGGTTTTGAAATTGTCTTAGCATCAGGAACTAAGTCAATTTTGAATTCAACTTCTCGATCAGGTATGAAACTGGGTAACTCATCTTGAAAAACATCAAGGTATTCATTTACCACTGGCACATCATTAATTTGAATAGTTCCCTTGTTTTCAACAATATGAGAAAGATAACTTTCATTTCCATATTTAAATAGTTTCTCATATTCCTGATATGTTATCAATTGTATGGGTTCATTCTTGTATACAAACTGAAACTCTTTCTGAAAAACAATTTCTTTAGCTCTACAGTCAATCTTAGAATGATAATCAAAAAGTCAGTCCATCCCCAAAATAACATCAAACTCAACTAAGGGTAAAACAACAAGGTTTGCAGGTAAAGTCTTTCCACAGACCACAATAGAAAGATTCTTATAATTCTTCTTTTCTATAACATTTCTCCCTAGTGTTTTAACAAAAAGTTCGGGTCTCATTTGTTGAGGTGATATTTCAAATTTACCAGAAAATTTATCAGAGATGAAGGAATGTGTAGACCCTGTATCAAACAAAACTTTAGCAAAATCTGAGTGAACAAACAAAGTACCTGATACAACTTCATTGTATGGCCCAACATCTGCTGACGTAGTTGCAAAGGATCTCACTACACCTTTATGCTTGTAGTCTGTCTTCTTTTCATCATTCGGATCTCTCTTTGGGAAGACATTTTCATAGTGACCCATGTCACCACATTTAAAACACTTTACAGTTTGCTTATCAGGATTATTCTTAGGATCATTTTCATTTCAATCTTGGGCCATATGTCCAAACTTACCACATTTAAAACACTTCCTAGTTTTGTTAATACATTCCCTAGGGTGTTTTTTGCCACACTTTTCACAAACAGAAAATTGGATTTTCTTACCATTAGATTTCTTTGGTTGATTCTTACCCATTTCTTGCCAACTGGACCTCTTCTTATCTTTATTTCCAAAATTCATGTGATCATCAGCAAACTCCATCTCTACCCACTCAGCACATCAAACAAGTTTCTCATAACTTTTTAATTCACGGGAGGCCAATGCCCTTCGATACCTTGGCTTTAATCCAGAGTAAAAGTGGTTGATTTTTCTATCAAGATCCAGAATAAGATTTGGAGCATACCTCACTAGTCGGGTGAAGTTCTCTTCATACACAGCCACCGAATCTTCTTCCTTCTGTTTCAATTCAAGTAATTTCTTCTCCATTCTTAATCGCGCCGCCTTAGGAAAATATTTTTCAAGGAAAAGACTTTTAAATTCATCCCACTATAAGGCATCAAAATCTTCTATAACCCTGATATTACTTACCATTGACCATCACTGATCATCTTCCCATTAAAATGATAAATGGAAAGACTTACCTTTTGATTATCTGAACATCCCATAACATCGAATATCTTTTCAAGGGATTTGATCCATCCTTCAGCTGCTACTAGGTCAGAAGATCCATTGAATGTAGGAGGATGTTGTATCATAAAATGTTCCACTACTATCATGTTCCGTTGTGGTACCTATATTGGTTCTCTTTCATGGATTCCACCACCATTTATTGCCTTCTTTAGCTGAGCCATTACTATCACAAACTGCTCAGTTCCAATCCCAACCATTCCGGGCTGTAGTTCCGGAAGGATGTCATTCTGTCGGTGCCTCTCCTCTTCAGCATCCATGTTCCTTCTGCAGACAACCATTCTGAACAAACATGTCTTAGATAAAGCAACATGGTAATCTTTAAATGCTATAACATTTCAAATTAAACATAGAGTGAAAATCATTTATGGTATTCTATTAACATCACCCTATCCCCTAAAGTTATCTAAACCATCCTCTGATACCAACTATAAGGACCCGACCTTATTACATAAATAATCATGAATTTAGTCAAGAAAAAACTTCATTTTACATTGAAGATATTTTCAAGTTTATAGATTTAGATAATTAGGACAATGCATTCATAACATTACACATTATTACATAGTGGATACCATAAAAACAGTTTCCATTTTTTTCAAAATATAAAACATTAAAACTTAAAACAAGACTCCTTGACAATGCTTAAACATTTAACATGTCTTCCTTCCTTGTATTACACATCCATTAACCTATGAAAAATCATTTAAAAACGTGTTATGAGCACAAAAGCTCAGTAAGGGATGGAAAAGAAGGAAAAATCACATTAGTCTATGAATACTCATAATGTATGAAAACATTTTCAAAAGACATTCTTGTCACCCATATATACTTAATTTGTGTAACATGAGATTTACACAAGATCCACACAAAAAATGAGAACATAAATATAATCATAAATGTATCTTGTCGAATTACTTATATAATCTTGTAACCATTCTTGGCTGCCTTATAATTTTTAACCCTCACGGCTACCTTACTTTGTGTAACCATCACAGTTACACTTGGAGTAACCATACGGCCGAACTCCAACATACACATACCCAATGAATTGGAGGGAGATATAGGTCCCACCCTTCATCATAAATAATTCCCAAGAACCAAAACATAATCATGCAATATGAATAATTCCATAAAAACATTGCTTTGGAATTTTGTAAAACCGAATTTAAAAATAGAATTTTAAAGAAAATACCCTTATAAATATCATACAATTGAAGAGAGAATTAACAGAGTTGATGGAGTATGAATATATACTGTAAATAAACATAATAAAACATAATATAAATAGAACCCATCACACAAACAATTTAAATAGCACATAAATAATAAAGTAGAAGGTTAACCCAAAGAATGGAAATCGGGTTAAGAATTCCCTTACCTCAGGTTTGTCTTACTTAAAACTTGTTTAAACCTCCTGTATAATGGTTAAAAGAGTGTTATTAATATTTTTCAGAAACATTTTCATGTTTATAACATCTTATATGATCATTTAATAACATCATTTCACCCTTAATTGTTAGTATTTTTCCCCTTGCACTGTTTTTGGGTGAATTCTTTACATGATTTCTATGATTGGTTCATGGTGGACATTCTTGTCGATTGGAAGTGAAACTCCAGAATTGAAAAGGAGTAGTATTTAGATATATTCAGTAACATAAATTATTCCATTAATCATATTTAATTCTTACATGAGGATGATTCATAAGTTAGAACATTAATGATGTTCGTTTAGATCATTTTAGTGGTTATTTGATAATAACAACCTCATTTTGTCTTATAAATTAGAACCATGAGTACAAAAGAATTACAGAACCATGGGTGATTCATAAAACATATATTATAACCTGGTTTAACCATATAAATAGTTTCATGACCATTATTGAAAGAATTAATGGAAATGTAAATCACATTGTCCACGATGTCGGTAATTCGACACAAACAGACAATGTTTTTATTCTTTAAATAAGTGGGAGAGGAGAAGAATAATGATGAGTAATTTTCCATAAACATGATAACATATATAATATACATGATTTATTGAGATTTCATGCCTCTTGGGTAAGGAGATATGAAGAAAGAATAAGGAAATAACTCAAAATAAAGGAATAATTGTGAAATTGCTTACAAAAAATTTGGCAGCCTAACGGCTACGCAACATGGTTTTTGAAAATATTAAAAAGAGAGGGGACAAGGGTCACCCATCCAGAAATAAATCATAATATAGATTATATCAATAATAAGAAGAAAATAATAACATGGTATGGAAACTTTAAAGTTATACCACATAAAAGAGAACTTGAAAGGGAAAAAGAAAGAAATTGAGAATTTTCTTACCTTGTAGAGTAACCCTGGTTGGGACCTTATGGGCTAGAGGAAACCTTGGGAGGACTACTATGATGGTAAGGAGGCCAGAGCTTCTTTTAGGGAGAATTGGGAATGAATTCAATGAAGGGAAGAGTTGGTATTTATAGGAAAAGTGAGGGATTATTTTAATAATTTTCAAGGGACACCTTATGAGTGGTATTTACAAAACCATGGGCTTGCCCATGGTATTTTCCCATGGTATAAGCCACTTGGGACACCTCACATATTATTTAACTATAAAAAAGTCAACCAGATTTATGAAATCATTATTATATCATTAATGATGTCATTAATACACCGAAACTAAAACTGTATTTTTTACTATTCAATGAAAAATCAACTATTTCGGAAAAATTCCCAAAATTCACCCGAACCATTTATCAATGTGTAGATTTTAAAAATGAAGTACATTTTTTTAAAATAATTTTCTAAATATTATTAGTTTAATTTTTAAATAAAAGCATACTTTATTCAAAAATTAACAATTCTAATTTTGTAACTACTTCTATATCATAATTAAAAATTAACCTAGATGTTATTATCTTAAATCCTTAATAAAATAAAATAATAATAAAATTTACTATTCATTAGGGTCTTATCACTATTCATAAGAGTATGTTACTATTCACCAAAAAACAAGTTGGTTCCAATAGACTCCAAATAACATACTGAACACAAATGTAGATGACAGTTTCTTAAAATTCAGAACATAGAAGTAGAAAAGTTATGTTTTCAAGGATAATTAAAAATATCTACTTAAAACAAAGTTCCATGAATTTCTAATTATTTTTAGAAAAACTTGGGGTGTTACAGGTTTACTTTGGTTCTAATTTTGAACATGGATCCAAAATCATAGATCTATATAATTTTCATGGTATTTTTTCACGATGTGAGATCTTCACCCATATTTTATGGATGAACCATTCATGACATGGAATTTAGTTCACAGTGTGCAAATTAGATCTCAAAAACCATTGAAATCCTTTAATCATCCTTTGTAGTGTAGTATATCCTCCACTACATGAGCATATTCACTCCATAATCACTAAAATATGCTTGACTAGTCTTATTGATATGATGCCTACGTTGCGGTGTGTACCAAAAACCACCGAATTTTTCAAATTAAAATATCTTACCTTTCAACTAATAATAAATTATGTTTTTTCACTGATTTATCATATGCATGAGCTCTTGTGGGATACTTAGTCAAATATCTATTAGTTACACTTCACAGAAAAATCATCAGTTTCATGGAGTGAACTATTCCTTTTAGAAATAAAGCTTATGAAGTCCCATATCAACCTTATAAAGGGGAAATTTTCCATTTTTCTATACTTTAACATCAGTTGTGACCCAACGCATGAGCTCAAATTGAGAGAATACCCCAAAAACCAATATCTCAAAAAAATACCCTAACCTCCTTCATGGATTGTTTAGTTATTAGTGACCTGAATGGATCTTCTAAAATATCTCAATGAATCATCCACGGTGTGACACATTTAGTCATGGAATGACTTTACTCCTCCCCATAAAATGTCACCCTTTTTATTTCATCTTAACCATTTCCAAATCAATAACCATGATATATAGAGATATCAAAGTGTGTCTTTTCATTTTTTCCGTAAGTTCATCCATGTGAACCTCTTCTCCAAATCTTCCATAAACATCCTCACATCACCAAGTATTCAATGAATGCTTCTACAGTACATGACATTCAATTCATCCAACACTGGATCACTTTTGGTTTCAATGATTTAAAACAAATACAATACGAAATAACTTTAGTTATAATATATTTTCATTCTATGACTTTATATTAACATGATAAAAAACTTATCCTTACATGAAATTTATAATTTACTATTTCACTAAGTAATTATAGAAGATTCCTTCCATATGAGGATCAATATATTCCCCTATTTTTTAGTTTAATCACACCATATTCCCCCCAACTTTCTCTCCTTAAATAAAATTAACACTATCAAACTAAGATATAAATACTTACATTGAAACCAAGGAATAAAGCATTAATACCATGAGATAAAATACCATGTCATGATAAGCTCTGAGTTCTCAACTAGAATCTTCATCACCTAGATAAGGGCATTGGAAAATGCCTCCACACCAACTTGAGATCACTGATAAAACCATCAAGACCCATTAGATTTTTTAATTGATACATGATGTGGATATATTGGGTGCCTCCATGTCAAATTGATAAGGTCATCTAAAAATCTATCTCACCACAAGATTACTCTCTAAATCCTCATATAATATAAATATAGTAAACCATGAAAATTTACTAACAAAGTAACACCGCACCAAATTCCATACTAATCTCACCACCACCATGTACCAAAGAAATATGTATTGATACTCCCATTACTTCCTATATCCACACACCACTACCAAATACCACCACCACATACCACAACCACATACTATAGCCGCATACCAAAACCTCATACCATAGCTAATCCACCACATACCACAATCACTATCACAATTAGGGAAAAGAGGAATATTATGAGAGAAGGAGTATTCATGATTTTTTTCCCACCATATCATAGATTTTGGGGGTTCACCTGGTATCCAATATCTCATTTAGTAATCAGTTATGTTATCTAACTTAGTTGATGGTGTGTAAGAAATAACAAAATATAAAATGAATATAATAGCTCTTAATCCTACCATATGGTCCAAATCCTATTAAATCATCTCTATAATCATACCATTATCAAACCATCATGATCATATAAACAAAATTTTAAAATATAACCATGAAATAAGTTAATACATTAACAACACTATTTAGTTAAAAATTATCACATCATCCTTCCTATTTCATATTCATTTACCAATTTCTATATCATTCAGTTACCAATTTTCAAAATTAACTTGATCATTTCTCAATTAATTTCATACCATGAATTACAACACATTAAACATTTTATAATATTAATTATAACATTTTCTAAGTCAAATTATAACATATCCTAACCAATTCCATTTGATTATTTCATTTTTCATTCTACATCCATATTCATGGAAATAAATATTTGACAACCTATCCATACCAACCTCGTAATACTACCACATCAACTAAACTACACCAACTCTATTATATTACAACATTTATATCATACTACCACATACTTAATAGTAATATCATATACCATAATAAAAAAAATATAATAATCATGATATAAATAACAATAATAAATCACATAAATCATATAAGCCTCACTTCCCTCTTAAGGTTCAATTCATTTTATATTATTTAAATAATCTAAATAATCTATCTCAAGGAAAATGAAGCATGAAATTTTCATATTAACATCAATAAAATAAATAGATTTCTTAAATAACCTACCTTAACCATATGCTTAGATAATTTCATCATCAAATAATGAATTCCAATGCTCAAACTCCCATGTTCTCACTGAATTCTTCCCATGAACCTATAATTCATCCACCCCACATCAATCTTCTATCACCACTATACTCCAACTACCATCCATGGATCCTTTATATGAAATAAAAGTTTAAAGGGGAAAGGATCAAGGGAAAGAGTGCCTTATATTATAAGTATTCAATCTCATGCGAATAGGAACTCAAGGATCCACCAAAGGTATAAAAAAATAAAAAATAAGATTTATATAGATTCTAAATTAACCAAAAAGAATAATGGATCAAATAATGGGAAAATAGAAACCATAATTTATATTTGAACTTTGGAAGAATAATAAATAAAGTGGTACCCTAAACCATGTTGTGGTTTGGATCATTCAAGAGTGATCCAAAAATCAAGGCAACTTAAATATTGGTTTTCTTTAATTTTCACTGACCTATTTACCTTTAAAATTCATATCTGACCAAAATAATGACTTTTCATATCATACCATGATGTGGTTTCATTTAATTTCATCCATTATACAAGTTCAAACCATGAGGTCTCTCACATCACTACATCGTTTTCTCCAAACCGTGACATATTCCTTCATTGTTTCTAATTTTAACTCCAATAAAATGTTCCTCCAAACCAAAACATGAACCAAGAACTTTTTTATTAAACCACATTATAGTGAAAATAACCATGATGTAATTTCACTCTTCATGGTGTTGAGTGAATCCTTCAATTCACTCCCACAAACCATGGTCACCCCCCATGATGAGACCACCAACCATGATGAAGCAAAAAAAATCATTTTATAATGAGGATAAAACCATGAACTTGAATACTTTAGAACCTAAATTTCAGATGAAGACCTAAAATTCACCTTCAAGATCACTTTTTTCTCCTCTAACACCTCAAATATCACAATTTTTGGGACCATTAATTTTTTGGCTTCTACTTTTTTAATGGAGAATAAATATGATACTCGTAATAAAATTAAACACACAAAAAAATAGTATGTGTTTTTATAGAGATTAAAAAAATTATTTTCACTATAATTAATCATAGAAAAATTCTCATGTGTTTTCATGGAGAACAAAACAAGATATTTTTATTTCAATTAAACACAAAATTTTATATTATGAATTAATGGAGACTAAATAATATATGTATACTTAAAATAAGTACCAAATATTTATTTTATGATTTTATGGAGGATAAACAAGGGGTTTGGTGTTCATTAAATAACATAATTTTTTATGATTTCATGGAAAGTAAATAATGGATTTATACTAAAATTGGTAATATTTTTTTGTAATTTTATGGAAAATAAATAGCCAATTTGTGATTCAATTAACCGTGTAATATGTTTATATATTTTGATGCAGAATAAATGAGAAATTTTTATTTTAATTAACCATTATAAGGGACTAGATTTCTAGATCCCTCCCTTTATGTTTTATCAGAACTTGGAGGTGCTGAGAGGGAGTTCATAAGTGTTTTAGAGGCTAGAGTCAGTTTTATTTAATTTAAATTTAATTTGTTTTAAATTTCATTCCTTACCCTTATATAGGACTTGCTACCTCTCATAAGGTTAAATTAGTTCTCATATATGTAAGGGTGGATCCCTAGATTTCATTAGGGTAGATTTGGTATTTAATGAGGGTAATAAAAGGATTTTATGTGTTTCGTTAAGGTACTTATGAACCTTTTAATCTCACATAAAGGTAAACCCCCCTTTCCCTTTTTTGTATGAATTTATCCAAGATTATTTATAGGTGGATCACATTTTACATTAGGGTGATGATGGGATTTCTAAGCTCACATTAGGGTAAATCCTTTACATTAGGGTAGAGATCACATAAGGTTCTTCATGAAAAGGTCCCTTCCAAATCTCATGTCAAGGTATTTTAGGAAGCTTGGACATTTTTGTGGTGTTCGTTTTGATGCCTCGAGTATGGTGTGTGGGTTGTGTGGTTCTTGGATCACCATGATGAGAGAAACATACATGGTGTCTATTTTAGTGAATTTTTTTCATGGGGTGTCTACCTATAAAAATGGTCATGTTGAAAATGGATGAGGATCCCATTTTTCTGAGCACGGTAGTGGATAGATGAGGAGTCACTTGTCAAGGACTTATAGGATTATTATAATGGGAAACATTCAAGAGGGAAAACCTATGGGATCCCATTTCATTGGGTATATCAGCATGTGAGGACATGGTGAGACCAAGTGCGTGAGATAGAGGAAACAGAAAGTTGGATATTTCTACACTATAGACCATGGTGTGGTGGGTTAAAATAGAAATTAATTTCTCTCTATTCTATAGTAGAGGTCATGGGGGCTATCAAGGGTAATTTAAAATGGTTTTTAAAATGTATGGAAATTGGGGGTTCAATTGCTTGAATTTAGGATCTCCTCCTTAACTAGAGGCACCAAGGGAATAGTGTGATCCACTACACCATAGAGGAGTCTTTCATATCCCCTCTATAAATATGGGTTCTGGTATTCCTTGGTTCATGTTTTTTATTCTTATCTCAAACCATAGTCAACCCCAACACTTCTCAGCATCTGGAAGCCACCTCTCTTAAGAGTTTAAACACCTTATATTATCAAATAGATTTCTAAGATCAAGGTACTCTCTATATTATCCCCTCTCATTTTCATTATCCTTTAATTTATTTATTTTTTAAGGATCATATAATGAGTTTTATATATTTTTTCTAAGAAATGAGTAAGATTTTATGGTGTCTTATTGTGCTTAGGTTCTGATAAAATTCCTTCTATGGTGGTTGATCATTGATCATATGTTCTTGCATAAAAGGTTGAACTTATAGTCAAGGTAGGGGATTCGTTACTTCTCCTATTTATGTTCAAGTGTGAATATATCATGATTTAATTTCTTTGGGTAATTATGTAATCAACTTAATGAATATAATAGCTGGTAAATATAGGAATAATGAATTATGATTTTTGAATATTGTGATCGCATATGTTTTTATCATGTTGATGTCACCTATTGATTTTATAGATAGTTTAATATATAATTATTTTTGTTGTTGTTTTTGTTTATCATGATTAATATTCTTGGAATTTGATAAAAAAATATAAAGTTTGAATGATTTACTAATTAATAAAAGAGGCATGTAAATCATTTATCTTTCTTTATCAAGGTTGATGGAATTTGGAAGTTATCCATGAATCAATTTTCTAATTGATTTTTGGATATAGATAGATATTTAATATAGGTTTATTGGTATTTTTTAACCTATACAAAATGAATTGGTTAATTCAATATAGTAATTAAATGGTTTTTGCTGAGGATAATTGATTATGGTTGAGTGAGACTGTTCTTGTTTGATAAATTCTTAAAAGAGTTTTTGATATAGTCCTAGCTACTCTGTGAGTGTTTTATGAAGAAATTAATTTGTTTTCTTTTATATTTACTCGAGGATGATAGATACATGGTGTGATTTTTTGATAACCTAGAATGATTGATAAAAATTGGTAAACAGTAGGATAGTTTTTCTTGGGTTCCAGTGATGGCTTGATGTAAGTGTTGGTGGGATGAAATGTGTTATGTGAAATGGTTTCAGGGATTACACTGAGGCATTTTAAATGATTTTAGATCTAGGATAGATCATTGGTTATATTCTTTATGCTTTATTTGATGTATAGTTTTCAGATGTTTGTTTAATATGATTTCCAACTACTTGATGTGGTTTGACTCTAGGAATAAGAAGTACTTATTTTCATGTGGTATCTTAGAATGAGTCCTAGAGTACCCATAAATTTATGGAAGGATAATTTAATTGATAATAAACCCATGGGATGGGGTGTTTTTTATATTAGTACTAAAATGATTATATATTTAAATGAGAACCATGTGGATGGTTGGAATTAAATTCTTAAAGGGAGTGGATATTAAATCTGGAATTGAATAAATTATAGAGGCATAATGGCTTGGGTATTGAATTTGGAAATGTATAATATAATTTAATAATCATGTTGGCTTGAGTTAATTAAATGGAAAAATTGGGATAAATAATTGTTTAATAGAATATTGGTAATTGTTTAACTATTTAAATGAATGAATAGTAATATGTAATTACTAAGTAGAAATGGTTAAATATGTTAATCATGATGTTGATGTGTATTTTTTAGAACTAGTATCCTAGGCCTTAGTAGTGGAAGTTGGGTATACAGTGTGATGATAATTGCAGTTTGAGTCTAAGGATGGGTAGTTTTCCTTAGTGTGGTTGTGCATGATGTATCTTATATTTCATTATTTTATATAATTCACCATAGGAGTTATTAGGGAAAATTAAAACCAAATGTTTTGAGGGGTGTTTCCCCCAACATATAGGTTAGTGAGGGAATGGATGGATGACTACTCCCTCTCCCCCACTCTGCCTTTGGTTTTAGTATTTTATATGGTCATACCCGAGCTATGACGGATTAAGGTATAGGGTATAGACTCATGTTGGCTATTATAGATCTCATTTTACCATATATTTATGTGTGGGCTGTAATGCCTTAATATTATAACACATACTTGTATCTATTCATGTTGATTGCAGCCTCCCATGGGAGTATATTCATGGGTTATGATGGCTTGAGGTATGATACATGATACAAGGAATGTAGTGGATTTCATAATAATAATTTTTTATGGATGAGTTCTTTGTATACTACACAATATACATGTCTATATATGATTCCATGGGTTAGGGTGATATGAATTATAGGATGGATGAGCACAGGGAATGAATCATTAGTGCATGAGAGAGACATGCTAGTGGGGAAGTGGAAGCGGGGTACCTTCATTGATATTTATATAATTTTATATGTATATTCTTACTTATTTTTGTTACTTGGTGAGTAATAAATGGTGAGGATAGGAAATAGATTTAACTTTTTAGGTAATAAGTAGGTTTCACTTGTTTATACACTAAGATTTATTATACTTCTTTCACATTTTTCATAATATTTTATGGGGAGGATCCTGCTGAGTATACTTGTATACTCACCCTACATATATATATAAACTTTTTTTCATGTCTGTAAGAGCTAGTTTCTAGTCTAGTTGGTAATTACTAGATTAAGGAGTTATCCAAGAGTTTTTATAGTTCATGTAGCTGCATAGTCTTTTTTATTTTGGTACCTTTTAGTTGTTTCATTTTATTTATGACATTACATTATGTATTGGGATTACTTCTTTATTTATGGATTGTGTTGATTGGTAGAGCTCATATTTCCTCTTATTCCTTAAATTTCATAAAGAGGGTAATGCCTCCCATTGTATGGATTGAATATGCTCAGTTAAATGAATCAATCTAGGGCCTATTAGAGGTGGGTTTCTAGGGTCATCATCCTTATCTTCACTAATGGTCTAGAAGGGGTACCAGCGGAGGGGGGTCATGACAACCATAGAATTTTTTATTTATTTTTATAGAGAATAAGTAAGTTATTTTTTCTTTGATTAATCATTAAACAATTTTTATCTATTTTTATTGAGATTAAATAAGTGAATTCTACTTCAATTAACCACATAATAATTGGTTTATGTTTTTTCAAAGAATAATTAAGGTATTTTTTCTTCATTAACAATAAAATTTTTGTTTTATACTTTCATGGAGGATAAACAACATGTTTTTTCTTCAAATACCCATAAAATATTATTTTATATATTTTATATCAAGTAACAAACTTATTTTTGTTTTAACTAAGGGAAAATAAATCAAGTTTTAATAGATAATAAACAAATTATTTATGCTTCGGTTAATCATTTAATAGTTGTTATGTGTTTTGATAAAGAGTAAATAAGTGATGTGTGCTTAAATTAATCAAAAATAAATTGTTTTTTATTTTAATAGATAATAAATAAGTAATTTTTTCTTTAATTACCTACAAAATTTTTGTTTTTTGATTTCATGGGGACTCACCTAGGGATTTTTTACTTTAATTAACTATAAAAAAACAATTGTGTGGTTTCATGAAGGATAAAAAATGGATTTGAGTTTTGATAAATTATAGAAAATTATTTATATGATTTCATGGATATCAAATATGATATTTATGTTTTAATTAACAACATAATATTTATTTTTTCACCCAAGACACCCCAAGAGGGAGGTGAATCAGGTTATTAATAGATATAAACTTTATCTTTATTCATATCTCTTTTCTTCTAGATCATGTTCTCTTGTTAGAAGGAATGATAATTCAACCTATCACTTAGTCAAATGTATTCACATCAAATGTTATGCACATGTATATAATATAAAAATGTAGGACCACATGGATTTTACTTGGTTCACCCATGTAACACCCTTCTACCCAGAACCACTAATCAATTCATGGACTAGTAGTTACTATATGTCCTCAAGCGCACCTCCCCTGTAATGACCCAAACTTTTGAATAATATTTTTTTCCTGAAAATGTATGTTTTACTGTGTCATAATCAATAAAAATATATAAGTATAATTGAAATTTTATATGACCATTGGAAACAATAATAATTTTTTAATGTTATAAATGTTGTTTTAAATAGAAATAATAATGGATAATTAATATAGAAAGAAGATTAGATGGCCTCATCTAGTAGACTTAGGCCATACGAATCCCATCTATCAGAGCTTAGTAAGGAGGTAGAATGACTGAGATTTTCTCTAGACCAAGCCCAATATGAGCTTCAACATATTAATCTTGAATGTAATCATCTTTGGGAGAAGTTCAAGCTGATAGAAATAACCACTCGGGCAATGTTGTCTGAGCTACCCCAAGATTCCATCACCATTGCACACCTTACTCTTAGGTCATATGCAGGTGTTATAAGGGGATATGTAATGAGACCTTAGTTACTTTGTGTAATCCTTTTGTATAAATAAAATTATTTTTCTTATTATGGTAAAATTTTTGAATTTCAAAAGTCAAAATAAATATAGTATAGATTTATAGAAGTTCTATATTATTGATGAATATTGGAAAAAAATTATTTTAAAATATTTTTTTATACTTTAAATAATTAATAATGTGAAATGATTTTCAAAAAATGTTCTTCTACAGTTGTGATCAGTAATAAATTTATATTCTAATAAGATAAACTTATTTTTTTGTGAATAGAAAATTATGAATAGTAATATTACCCTTATGAATAGTAATGTGACCAATGGAATCGTAACCCCACTTAAGAAAGTGTAAATATAATTTATCCATCTTGATTGGTAATATGATATAATAGCATAATTAAATAACTGTTTCATAAATTATTAGTTAAGTATTAGTATTTTTTCAGGTAAATAGTGTTTTTACTTAAAGATTAAATATATCATAATTAGAAAATTATTTTCATAAAATGGAGTTCATTTTTGAATTCAAAGCATAAATATTAGGTTAGTTTGAATTTATGAGATTTTTATAAAATGTTTTATTTTTCAATAAATAGTAAAAATATAGTTTTGAGTTTTGGTGTGTTTAATGGCATCATTAATGATGTAATAATGATGTAATAATTATGGTTGACTTGTGTATATTAAAATATGTTATGAGGTATCCCAATTGGCTAATACCATGGGAAAATACCATGGGAAATCCCATGGTTTTGCAAATACCACTAATGAGGTGTCCCTTGGAAATTAATAAAATATTCCCCCACTTTTGCTATAAATACCAACCCATTGCTTAATTAATTTCATTAAAAATTATTACTCAATTAATATATGGTATTTTTACCTCCCAAGGTTTTCGCAAGCCCCCCAAGGTCCCAACCTTTGAGTTTTTGAAGTTACTCATCAAGGTAAGGGAACCTTTCACCCTCCTTTTTAGTCAACACTTCTTTTATGTTATGTCTTTGAATTTCCAATTTCATATGTTGGGGTATGATATTATGTATCCCTATTACTATCCTTTTTATTTCCATATTATGAGATGCCCTTTTTTCTCTCATAAATTCATTTTCTGAATTTTTAAGTGACGTCGTTAGGCTGCCGAATTTTTGTAAAAGAAATCACATCTTCTCTTTTCTCTCAAGTTTCCTTTTCATGTGGTATTTAATTCAAATATCCATAACATGACCTTATTTATATTTTATTCTATCCCTATATTTTATTATGATTTATTTATAATATCTATTTTAAATGTTTTCTAAAACCATGTTACATAACCGTATGCTGCAGAATTTTCGTCTCAAAACTTATCTTTTTTTTCAAGAAATTAATTAATTTTATTTTGTGAATACCCAAACATATTTCTTATCTAATGATATTCATATATATTTTAAAATTATTTTTTTCATTATGTTAATAACATACCCGAAACTTCCTTCCTTTTTTGTGGGTTTAAAATGACATAAAAAACATGTTTTTTAAGTAATTTTTAAAATGCCGCGATTTTGATATAAATCCCATTTATTTTATTCTCTTGGGGTTATTTATGAAATGTTTTTTTATTATATATTTGTCTCACATGAAAATAAATACATATTAAGGGTGTAGCCTTATAGCGATCCAATTTATTGGGTAAAGAAATTAATCTCTGGAGATGACAATTTTTATGATACCTTGGTGAGTAACCTTGGTAATTTTTATGACACCTTGGGGATATAACTTGGTTATATGCTTTTGAATGTCTAAATTAAATGTTGTAGACACATTTTCAAGTTATGATTTCATTTATTATTATTATTATATTCCTATTTATCATTACTTTATGATATTCCTCATGTTTTTATTGATATCGATCAAGTTAACATGTAAATTGTTTCACTTGTTTTCCTTACTTGGCCTTATGCTCACCCTTTCCTTTGATGTATGTATCCAGGTTATGAGATATAGTAATTGTACTCAGTATGAAAATTTCAAGAAGCCTTTCAAGAGTATTAAAATAATATTATATTCTTTCATGTATTATGTACCTTTTTTTCAAGACACTAACCTTTAAAATCCTCTATTTGTAATGTAATGAAAAGTTATGTAATAAGAAGGTAGGATTCCATAGTTGGTATCAAAGGGATAATTTAGTTATTTGAGGAAATTAGGCTATGAAAACTGTAGGAATAACTCTATATAAAAGTTTAATATAGGAAAAATTCTTGGTATTTTGGTGAAATATTAAGTGGTTTCCGAAAAAATAAATCCATGTCTGGATACGAACAAGTGGATGCGACTCTGGCACAGATGTATCTAGGGGTAAAACCTGAAAACACCACTTTGATATAGACTCGAATGGGAAATGGTTCACAACAACGGTCCTTACTACACTCCTAGTTTGACACTCTTAGGGGATATTTTTGGTTAATCACAATCTTTTATGAATTGTTATGAAGGATTTATCAAGAAATGTAATTGTTGTTAAAGAATAATATGTTTAAGCATAAAGTTTTAAGACATAAAAATCCTTTATAGTTAAAAGATTCGTAAATGAAATAAGATTATCAATAAGGTTTTATTATTTTAGAAAATTGTGGGTAATATAAGGAATCGTACAAATGGTGACCACAATGGACCATGCGCTGACAACCCTCCGATGGAAGCTGGAAGGGAAAATTTCATGATAATGATAAACAAATTGACTCAAATTATGGGAAATAACTTGAATCAAGATAAGAGATCGATTTCACCATGAAGGGAACAAATTTGTTTTGAGTCCTTTATGAATCAATGACCACCAATGTTCAGTGGATCTACCGACCCATTGATTGTTGAACAGTGGATCAGCTATATCGAAAAGATCTTTTCTGTGCTCAATTGTCTAGAACAAGAGAAGGTTACCCTGGTTGTTTACCGCTTAGAGGGAGAAGCTGATCAATGGTGCGAACTGATTAAAAACACAAGGCCAAGATTGTAGGTTGAATCTATGGAGTGGGAAGAGTTCATAGGTATCTTCTTCAACAGTATTAGAATGACCTTAAGCTAATAATCATAGAATCCTCTTCATCCCATGACAATTACACAATTCTCTAGTTTAATCATCACTCAAATCCCTAATTGGAACAACCTAAAATTAGATAAAGAAAAGTAGGAGATAAAACTAACTCATATACTTATCTATAACTCACCAATTACACATATGGGAGTCTATTTTTCCACCATATAGAGGATATACATCAAGAGAAGAGAGGGAGATAGGGAGGGTGGGTGAGAGGATAGTGGGTTGAGGGGGATAAGAAATGGAGGGGAGTTTTTTAAAAACTTACAAGGGTAAAATGGTAAAAATACAATTTTTAAGGGGTTCATGGTTTACCAAACCATGTATTCAACACTATCCCAAAACCATCACCTCAAACATTTTTATCGAACAGTTTGAAAACCATATACAAACTCTGAAATTTGGCTCTAGATGCCTCTATAAGAAGGTGCATGGTTTTTCTGCAACCATGTGCAAACTATTCATCAAGTCCCAAACCCTTTCTACTTCACATGGTTTCCTATTAAGTTTTCATGGTTTAACCTAAAATGTGTGCTAATATTGAAACTCAAACATGATCTATAGAACTTGAATTTAAAATCACCCCATTCTCAAGGTGTCATGTGGTTTATCTTAAACCTGCACACCAAACCATTCTCCTTTGACAGAAAACTCCAAAAACCTATAAAACACATATCAAAGCTCCAAAATCTTATCTAAGAACCCAACACACCTCTAAATCCCCAACCATATCTAAAAAAAACACTTATAGTTATTTAAACTTTTAGATTTCCATTTTAATCCCTGACTAAAAATTCAGCCCTTCTACCAAATGAAAATTAAAATTTCTTTTGAAATCAAAACATTTTCATAAATGTGGGGTATTACAAACTCCCAACTATAATAATTTTTATCCTTGAGAAGTCTTGGTGGTTTCCCAAGTGGATCTTTCAACCTATGTCAGTAACCAAATCCTGCTCAATTATTGTGTTCCAACCCTAAGCTCCCGATGTGAATCATGAGAAAAACCTAAATTTTAATGTGATTAAACCATCCTATATATGACAATACCTAAACTCATCACCGAAACAATAATAAAACACTCACCTATGATAATATACCCTGATAAACTGATGTGTCTTCATCTATACACTCACTTAGTCTATAGTGCTCCCCACCATAAAACTTAGCTAAGAGAGGCCAATTCTAAGCCATGGTACCCTCCACCATTAAAATTTCCCATTGGAATATGATATATTAATTCTAATGATTCAAATAAATTTGGTTCCCAAAATATCATTCCAAACACTCACAAAAACACTAATCTAATGCCAGTACCCCTCTCCATTCTCAAATTTCAAAAAAAATCAGATAGACCACCACCATCCAAGCATTGTTCTAACAAGCTGGCTTTTTCCTTGAAAAGGAATCGGAAAATTCTCAAAACTCACCCATCATACAAAAAACTATGCACCTTATATGTTTTTTCTCCCATTACATCCAACTACACATAAAAACACAAGTCAAGCCTCCTTCATTCAACCTTTCTCAAAATGATCAGCTTCAACTGCACGACGCACCACTAATCCACCAAACCATGATGTTGTAAACCCCAAGGAATCTTGTGATTGTCCAAATATGCCTGAATAATTCTATAACTAGATTATGATTACATTTTATGGTTGAACCATCAACCTTATACTTCCATTTTCAGGTTATACCATGAGTGTCGATGCACCACCGACCTGATTCCCACTCAAAATATACTCAAACCATCTCGATCCTAAGACCAATACTTGGACCCAAACAATAAAAAACCTAATTATATATTTATAATTTAACAATATTTCTATTAATTGTCCATTATAATCATAATTCCATGTAAATTATCCATTGATAAATCTTTTTCACCCCTAATTCCTCCCACATGAAAGCCACGCCACCACAACCAACATCTCGCTCCTTGCTATAGGAGCATCCATGTTGTCACGTCATAGAAACATTCTTGATACCCATAGCCCACACTTAGTACATCACTAGACATGATAGATATATGGGATCATTATCGCTCACCAATGGGTGTATCTTCAAAAGGAAACCAATGCTCGTTCCTGGCTTAAGGGAACATTACCCAAGGCTTCCATTGAAAAACTCACCGACAACAAGGGTCACACCTTGAAATGAATGATGTTGAATCCAAAACTATCCGGATAGTCTATTATCACACCTATAGAATCGACCCAAATGGGTATCATTGATATAAAATGGGTTTCACTCCTCCCAAAACATGCTCTGGTACCCATCATGTCAACCTCTTACACTCTCATTGAGGTTCCAACTAGATCGGTTGTTCCACCACACCTGATCCTTCCACATTCTTGTTTCCACTAATAGAACATCATAATTATCATAAATTAGCCTTAGTTAACCATAACCATAAGTCTCTAATCATACCCACATTAGTCATTATCCTATGCACACAGTTTCCCTTTCATTAAAAATCGTGGGTGTATGCACCCGCACTACCCAAACATGATCCAAATGGCATTTCATATCTCTAAAGAATGATTTTATCCCATATTCCATTAAAAATAAGTGGTTACATGCTCCTATGAAACCCAATAATGATGACTTGTATCAAGCACCAACAACCCATGTGTCAGCAAAACCTAACCTACGTGTCCAAGTCTTTGGTCATGCCTCTCATGCATGCTAGCCTCACCAAACACATAGTACCTTTGGTGATTCTCGAAACCAAAAAATCTCATCAAACCAAAATTGTTCACACGACCACTCAAAACTCATGTGTTTTTATGAAGTTATACTAAGGTTCATTTATGCCCTCACCATGTTCCTGAGGGAACATCCTAGTCTGATAGGGTTGGGAACCTAACTAGCCCTTCCCTCGAAAACCGTAAGAGATGTTATAAGAATAGCACCCATGGTGCTTTTTATTTCAATAAAAATAGGAATTTATATATTCCTCATGGTAAAATACATTCATGGACGTACCTATCCATAGGTACATCATGGTTAAACCACCTTAAAATCACATGTCCTACCTCACCTATACAGTCATCCTCAAAGCATATTTGGAGTCTAAATTCACACATCCCTAAGCACCTCCTATGTTTCGATCACTAACAAGGAATTTATCCACACTATTATAGTTTGATACCTACCACACAAGGTTCTTATTGACTAACACACCATAAAATATACAAGTAATATTAAAAGGATAGGCATACAAATGAACCTTCCCTTCCTAATACTAGCCTCAAAGCTGAAAGTGCTCACACACAAGTGATTTTCCCCAGAAAACCAAAGGTATCCAATGAATCTAAACCAAAAACCCAAATTCACTCATAGAATAGATAAACCCTTATCGCAGGTCACCCTTTAAGGTAAGAAAGAACCAACTCCCTAATTGGGAGTCTCACCAAGGAAGGTTACAAGGTTTTTCCCACCTATCCCACACCCCAAGCCCCATACAGGTCACATCCCAAGGTGGAACCTACCCCCGTATCAAGATCACATGACACCAAATATTCTAAAAACGCACTAAAAAGTATCAAATGTAGTTTTTTATCTAACCTATTTTATCCATTATCAGGTTAGACACAACCACATTCCATATAATATCAACACATCATAGTTCTTAAGGTCGCAGGGATATCACATTACTCAGGTGCCCTCATAGACCCAAAAACCCATAAATGGGGCCAAAAACAATACTCATTGGGCTCACGTCATATACATAGGGTTCAAAAAAAACATTCTATTTCTATTTCATGTTATCCAGTATCTCTAAAAAATGGATCAGATATATGAAATTTAAAGTACAAGTTATATAGGAAGAAGATTTATAAGTTTTACTTGGAATTTAATTCAGTTGATTATATATATAAATCAAGGGAAATTATCACATAATTTATTTATAAAAAAATAATTCATATAGATGTTATTACATTGATGATCAATTAAATAATATTTCAATCATAATTTATAGATGAAATCACTCAATAAGTTGTAATTGGTATTTTAATTAATCGACGTATCAAAACAATCAAAGAAAAATAATCACATAATATTACTTTTATTCATTTAGAGGGATTTTTTAAGTAATATTATACCATAAAATTATACAAAAACACTATATAAATGGTTTCAGTAACTTTAAATAATTAACACAAGTCACAATCTAGGTAATCAAGTAATCAATCACAAGTAATCATGTGAATCCTTCATGCTTAATATGATGCATGAACAAACCCTCTATTTCCATGTTAGAACAAGATATAAATCCCATAAATAATAAACCTAACAATCAATTGTATCACTCTAGGTGAAATTAGATAAACTATAAAAATTAACAACATGAACAACAATCTCATACCTAGAAATATAGACTTTCCTCATGTGTGGGGTGTCCAATCCTAGTTAAAAGCTCCATACCATGTCCTAGAATATTTTTATTCTCCTATATACCTTTCCAAAATAGTAATACAAAATAAAAAACACCTTCGATTCCATTTTGTAACACCCCGGTGCCTCATACCACTAATCAATGCCCAGACTGGTGGACACTACATGGCCTCTATAACACCTCCCCATATGCCAAAGGCTACTGACTAGTAATGTGAGTATATGGTGTTATAGTGGGGAGAAAATACCAGTATATCATAGTAAAACCATAGTATAAATAAAATCAAATAGATACAGTATCCAAATAAGTGTTAGTAAATAAAAAAAATAACTATGCGGTAATAAATGGGGTAAAGATAACATGTCAGGAAAGGCATACATCAATAGCAAGAAAAAACAATATCTAAAAGACCAAAATAAAAAATAATGGTAGACCAAAAAAATAGAATCGATTCCTAGCTGACCCAAACTCTCATAATTCATCCTAGAAACCAAGTGATCAACATCATCAAGCACTTTCCCATACCTAAACCTATAATGAAATAATGATGGTTGCTTAAGTACCCAAGTGTCATGGTGGCCCAAGAAGGGTTTGAGTATAACTTGGTAGGCCACCACCAATGGAATCCCTAAAATAACTAGTCAATAATAAAGTTCATGCAGGTGTTCCATAAATAAACATCAATGCAGTTTTACTATTTAACAATTAATAGTTAAAATAAATATAACAAAACAATAAAACACCCCTGATGTCTACGGATTCATGGTGACATGTGAAATTGATCAATACTTTAATTTTAAATCATTGTTAAGTCTTTTATAATGGTATACATCATGGATCAACTGGTTCCTAGGTATACTACCAAGGAAACCACAGTCATGATAATCGAAGGGAACCCACATGGAGGCACCGAGAATTCCCTCTCAATAAATCATCTAGGGAATCCAAGGGGTATGACCCTTGGAATTAAACTATATATAGTATATCAGTATGATCTCAAGGGATCATCCTTTACACTTATAATCTTGGACTAATTTGAATCCATGACTTACGGCCAAGTAATTCCACCCAAGATCAAGTTGAATATGGGGAGCTCATCCTGTAGCATTCAACTAGGGTACCCAACAAGAATCCATGGAATTGATCTGTAGAATTTTATGCATTAGAAATTACATGATCTAAGGGGTCCGTATAGAGGAATTCTTGGTATAGAATCTAAGAGGAATACAATTTCTTTCTCAATTAATTCCATAGTATTGGCCCTCAATGAACCTGAGGTTATCATCAATCCATGGCATTTATATGAGTCCCGTAACAAAATATAGGGCTTCTTCACAACATTCCACACCAATCAAATCCATATATAATCCCATAGATTCTATTTAAGTCATTCCATACACATTATCAAAATAAATAGCAAAATCATGAAAATAAATCATTTGATTCATTCTTTAATTATCACATGGTAAACTCCTTGATTTAAAACATTCAATTACACTCTTCATTTCATTGGGTAACAAAGTCATTTAGTTACCATTTAACAACTCAATATCATGGAAAATTATCATTTCCAAACATATCACCCATTTTACTATCTTCCCAATTTCACAATTAATCTTTCCAAATTTTAACAAGATTCTCGATTTTATAAGGCTTGACTAAATAGGGTTTCATTCACAAGATATAAGGTAAAACACATTATAGGTTGATTACTATTACTTTATTTAATCAAAAAACTATTAACAATTCACTTTTAAGCATGTTACCTATATCCCCCTTCATGGACCATTCTACCAACTAATTATATTAGGCCAAAACTAAGTTTGAGTTCCAAGTGGAGCATCATATTGGTACCTCCCTATATAATGGGTATATAACACATCCAACTAGGGGTTTAACAAGGTAAAGGAAATAACATAGGGTTCCATTTAATTTTATATATCATTTACTAAAAATACAGTGAGACCACACGACTAATTAATTTTAAAAGTAAACAAGACTATGGGTTAATTAGAGGGACCACCTACCTCTAATAAAGGATTTCTATATAACTCTAAACTCTACAACCTACTACTCAAGATCATGAGATACCAATAGACAAGTCCCAAACCATCCAGGTAACTATCTTGCATCAAAATAACCAATATTAATTAATTATAATTATAATATAATTAATTAACAACTTAAAACTAATTAACCAAAATAAAACACTTAGTAATAAGTGGCAATTCGGTCATTGGATGCTTCAACCACACCAATGCAAAGAAAAAATATCTTCTGAAGGCCCACCCAAGCTTCTAACACTAACCCAAGATAAAGACATGTCATATAGAATTGAAACCATCAGATATGATATTTAATTTAACCCAAAAAACATGAAAAATCACCCAGGGAAATACCTCCATCAAAATATTGGGCGACAACATGCAGTCATAGTCTTGAGATGTCTTCAAGATAATTAGCATGGTATCCCCATAATCCTAGGAATATTCCACCATTATTTGGTGGTTTAATCACTCAAATACCTGATTTTAACAACCCTAAATTATATAAAGAGTATGAGAATATAAAACATACTCATAGACTTACCTCTAGCATGCCAACATCTTGGAAAGGAGTTTATTTGTCCATAAGATATAGGAGATCTACACAAGGTAGATAGGGAGGAGGGGAAAGTACATGGGAGGATTTTTGGTTGAGGTAGAGAAGAAATAGAGGGGGTTGGTTTAAAAACCCACAAGGGTAAAAGGGTAAAACCCCACTTTTTAAGGGGTTCATAGTTTCGCCCCAGGTTTTCCAAACCATACACTAACTGTGAAGTCATCATTTTCCCAAAAACTCCACTTCACATGGTTGTACCACATGGTTTGAAAACAATGTTCCAACCATGTAATTAATCTATAGACCTCTCTACAAAAAATTTCATAGTTTTTCTACAATTGAGTTTCAAGTCCCAGACCCTTTCCACCTTGCTCTATCTCCCCTTAATCTTACATGGTTTACCCTAAACAATGCACTAACCATGAAACTTAACCATGTACTATAAAACATGAACTAAAAATCACCCCATTCTCAATTTTCCATGTGGTTTCTTCTAAACCATGCACACCAAACTATACGCCTTGTACATAAAACTCCAAAAACCTTCAAAACTCATACTGAAGTTATTGGGTATTATCCAAGAACCCGATGAACCTCTTGGGCCCTAAATAAATTCAAAAACATCACTTAAATATATAAAAACTTTTGGAATTAAATTATGAACCCTGATTCAAAATTCATCCCATCCAACAAATAAAAATTAAAATTTCCTTTGAAATACAAACTCATCCATACACGTGGGTTTTATAACCCACACTAGGCTACATCCAATGAGAATACACTCATTATTGTGTTTGTGTACCAAATTTTGCCATGAATTACTATTTTTTAGATACAATATTTACTTAAGGCTACTCATCACCAAGGATCACTATATGTACAATATTTAGGATAGCTCACTCCTCACTAAGGATTACTTCATATTGATTGGTTTAGGGATAAACTTGATGCCTCCCAAGTGTCTCTCACTTTATTATATTTTTTAAACTAATCCAAAATATATCAATATACTTATAGGTCTTATTATTAGTGTAATGAAATATAGGTCACTCTAAATTCAGTATTTAGAACTATTGGAATATGCATCACAATTTTCATATGTTAATTCTCCAGTGAATATTAGTGTACTGCTTCTCAAATAAACTCCCAGATATAAAAAACTATTTTTGATATGAGTTGAGTCTTTAATATTAGATCTAACTTCACATAGTAGTAATTAATCTATATATATTAATTTTATCATTATAATTATTCTTAAATATACTTCTTCATCCTATTTTCTATTTAATTACACAATCTACTCTTCCCCTTCAAAATAGATATTTGATATATCCCTATTCAGAAATAACTCTTCCTCTCTAATTCAAATATAAAATAAATATATTAGTTTTTGAATTACTTATACCTTATAAGAATACACAATTCCTATTTTTTCTTCTCTATATTTTCCTATATTCTTTTTCGCTCTCTATAGTTGGTTTCAATATAACCTAGATTTTAAATTTTCAAATTAAAAATCCAGATCTCAATTCAAATTTCAGCATCTGATCCTTCAAATTTTATCTTCAGTTCATCTTTCATAAAATCATCACCATTGAAATCCCTTTGGGTTGTTGAGGTTTGATCCAAAACTGCCAAGCATTTTTAGAAGTGTCAAATGTTCAAAACTGAGCAAAACCTCCATGTTTCAAAATCCATGGAATATTCCCTTCTCAAAAATCCCATTTTGATCTTTGTATCATAGTAATGGTGATTTGGTACTCTAAATACCACAAAAAGTTATTACCCATGTGTAAAAACCCATCAAAATTCCTACCAATGCACTCACTTTCCCATGTTTCTTTAGCTCTATAAATTCTGGTGAATAACATGACTACCTACATGATGTGTTTATATTTAAGTACCTGTTTTCAAAAAAAATACATTCAATTAATTATGTCCTTCAAAACTCCCATGTTAGGTATCCACATTTTACAAAGGGGTTTTTTAATCCAAAACTTCCCTCTACGTTGGTATGGACTCTATCTCATCCACATTTCACTTTAGTATTCATCACCATAGTCTTCCAAAATCCTAGAAAAATGGTTTTTAGGTCATTTACACATCTATAGGTTTTCAATTATTTCATATGTCCACCATAACTACTACAACTTCCATAAATCCCATAATGGTCCTTCCCATGTTGCATATGGATTCTTCCAATTCAAAACACCAAGTGTCATGGCATGGCCAGGTTAACTATTTTTTACTGAAAAAGATTTCATATTGAAATGGAATATAAAAATAATTATAGATACTCTACTACATCTATTTCCTAGTCCACTATGTATAAGAAAGATTTGATATGTAATGGTTAATGGTGTGGGGAATATATCTTTCACAAAACTGCTTTTATTCATCTCTAAATAATTCCTTGTGATCTCAAACTATTTACAAAGCCATAATAAACTTAACTAAACATATTAAAAATCATAAAATGTCTATTTGATTCATATTTTACCTTCCACCTCAATATTAATCTTCCAAATACCAGTCCTTGATATATAAAGATGTCAAGGTGTCTCTATGAATCTCTTCACTAGGTGATTTCATGTTCAGCTCTTCATATCAGATCACTATCATTGACATAAATTTATACTCATACTCAAACCATGTTTTTAATAAATCTAACCATTTTTTATTGTTAAAAAATCCAACATTTATTTTTCATCATCTTTAACCTCAAGGATTTTCAATCCCTCTATCAATCTTCCATGATGATTGTTAAATAATCTAATATGAAACTCTTTCAACTTTCTCATCAGTGATTGTAAAAAAATCCTTTTCACCAGTGATTATCTTCCTTAAATTATTTTCAATAAATCCAATATATAACCTCTTTATTGTAACAATATATCCCTTTGTATTTCGTTGACAATACTTTCATAAAATACAATGACCATAATAGATAGAGATAATCTCTCCCCCTTTCTTCCATAATCTAAGATCCACTAAAATTATGGATACTTATAGATTTTATGGAATTATTTTCCTCTATATTTGTCAATAAAATTAAAAGGGTGGTTTATTACCCCTTTAAAAGGATATTGAGGTATCTATACTATATTTACACCCCCATTTTCAAAATTATTTTTGCACCAAATTTTTCAATAAAGTCAATATATTTTCATACATTGAAGAATTATAGAATAAGAGTGACTATGCTCTCCCTTCATATTTTCATTAAAATATATTATCATACCACTTTTAAGAATATTATCAAAAGCTTTAAAATTATTTCATCCATACTTCAATGTAACCTGTTTCATTCCACTTTCACTTAAAGCTACAATCTTCAAAACAATCTAAGGTTGAGCCCCTTTTTATTAAGGAAAGAAACCACTTTTTAATTAGGTTGACAGGGAAACCTTAAATGAACTAAAGGACAAAATAATTACATGAACTGAAGTCTTAGATGATTATTTCCTAAAATATTAGTTTAATATGGACCAAGGACCCATGAAAAGACCTTGAAGGACCAATTGAGCAACATTCATCACACCACAACCATAGGCTTCACATCCCCCCTATCAAGTCATACCACTAGAAAAAAAACTATAATGTACCACACCACATTTATCACACGTGTGCCTATGTTATATTATGAAATCCTTCAGCACACCATACTGCCTTTGTCACACAATGATAGGGAATCCCTCTGTACCGCATCAAAAAATTGCATGGATGGAGGGCCAGAAGATGGATACCAACACACAAATCACTCATTAGATCTTCCACCCACCCAAAAGTGCTTGCATACCAGCACACCTCACCACACCTATCATGTCATAACATTTATTATAACTAAAATTTCCAGATTTTTTTAGTGTTTTCCAATGAAAATAACCCATTAAAAATTTCAAAAATAGGTAATTGCTGTATTTTTTTTTTTTTTGATTTTTCAAATTTATAATTTTATTTTTATTGTATTTTTAGTTATTTTTAAGTGTTTTTATACTCCCTTATATTAATTTTATCAATCCATTATTTTTGTAAAAAATATGAAAATATGTGTTGAGCTCAAAATCATGAAATTTGGAAAAGTCTTTAAATTCTGTACGATAATTATCTTAGTAGTGTAAGAGAAATTTTAAAGTGCATAATATAATTCATATATTCTGAAAAAAAAATTAAGAAAATTTATGAGCCATAAGATAATTGACTTTTCAAGAATTTAGAGTCGAGTAAACACATAAGATAATTCATCTACATCGGGTGGTCACGTAAGAGAAATTTATTATCATGTGATAATGTCAACACCCATAAATAAAAATCATTTTTAAAATTTTGATATTTTGGGCTACATAAGATAAAATTTTATTTTTGTAAGATAATCCATCCCATAATAGAATTTTATCCCACATAAAATAAATCACTGTGTGAAAATTTCAATATTATCTGTAGGAGAATATATAAGATAAGGGAACTTTTCTAATCGCATCTCAATCAACCTACCGTAGAACCACTTATATGACTAAGTCCAGGACCAATCCAATTTCAAGGCCTAGTGATTTTTCAAGTCTACTATTGAAGCAGCAACTGAACTTCACTATTCCATGATGAAACAACTCACTTTTTCTTTTATTATTCTAGAAAAAGTATGGATTTCAATCATAGGACCATGGGAGGAGAAAGTTTTAATAAAAAAATATTCAAATGATGATAATTTGGAGAAATATAAACTGTCGATCTATATACATAGAGGAAAACTAAATAGAGGCCTAGAATATGAGGAATGATTTTCAAAGTACCCAAAGAACCCCAAGTCATTATATTAAGGACTTATCATTAAATATAATTTAACACAATCACTAAACCTATAGTGGCTATATCTTGTTCCTAGTTTCCTTTGTTTCATTTTTTATTTGTAATTCTCTGGTGATTGTATAATAATCCATTAGTGGCTGATATGAGGAGATTCTATTTACCTTCCTATTAATGAATTCAATATTTTAATTTAATATCTCTTCTAATAATCTCATAATTCATTAAAATTATTTAGATGGTGTGATATTTTCTTAATTATATTCATTTTGAATTCATTCTACCTATTCCATAGTTTGTGAAAATAGGTCACCTATAACATATTCACTACAGTGATAGTTAGCAGTGTGATGAACCAGGAGTGATCAAATATTTTTGATCACTAGGAAAATAAAGATAAAGGTATGTAGTGATTATTTTACTCTCAAATTTAAGTCAAAATAACCAAATGAGGGTGATAAAGAAATGTTTCACTTTATTAGAAAGAAAACAAGGGGTGAAATAATTATTTAATAGAAAATATAAGGGGATATCTATGTTAGTCCACTTCATTCTAATTTTAATTTTAAAAACTAATAAAATTTAATATATCACACTATTTTCACATACTAAACTAATAAAATAAAAAGGATAACATACCCATAAAACTTTCCTCTCTAGAGACAACCTGATTTCACCACTACTATATTTTTTTTGGGTTCAAATTTTATTTTGTTGAGGGCCTTGTAATAGGTTGTTCATAAAACCTATCACCATTTCTAGGGAGGCCAGTGTTTTTGTATTAATTTTATTTTAAAATTATTTCTAAAAATGAAAAAATCTAGTTCATATCAACTCGTTGATTTTGATCTATAGGTCTAGTGAAATATTCTAGTGAGACTAATAACTTTAAAAAACAATGAATAATAAGAGAGGGAATTTGTCATAATTCCATTGACAATTTCCCCATCCTTAGATTATTCTTTCACCAAAGTGACATTAGGGATTTAAAACATATAAAATAAATTGTAATAATTAAAAATGAATTTGAGAAAACTATATGTGCCCAATTTCAATGATGATAATCATCTTCAACCACCTAATAATCAATAATATTTTGAACTATGAATTAGGATGGTCCAAATCCTACCCAATTTTTATGGATTGGAAGGAGAGGAACCTAACCAGCATCTAAGATAATTTTATAATGTTTTCATCAATTATAATCTTATAAAATTTCCAAAATATAAAGTTATCTGGAAGTTCTTCCCTTTATCTCATGAAGGAAAATCCATGAATGAATCTATAACTTCCATCCTAGGTAAGTCACAACATGGGATGGATTGAAGAAGGTGTTACTCTAGAAGTATTTCTATACCTCAAGGATCACTTAGATAAGAATTAAAAAATATGGGATCAAGTAAGAAAATGGATAAACTCTCTATGAGTTCTATGAGATATTCAAGCAGTTGAAAACCTCCTTCCCACGTCATACTTCTAAATATCACCATTTATTATTATTATTTTACCAAGGATTGATTAAAAATTGACAAATTTTTCTAGATTCTGCCTCTCGGAGAGAATAAATAGAAAAATACCCCACTGAATTCAGAGATCTAATCAAGAGGATCTCACAAAATTCATAGCAATTTGGTACAAGATCCACAACTAAGAGTTTACATGAGGTACAAAGTTATAACTCCCCTTTAAATGAAAATAAAATTGAAAAACTAACCTCATTTCTAAGAAATTTAGATTTGAGCATGTACCGAAAACATCACCCACCACACCCTCTTGAGTCCTTCAGCTTTTCTACTCTTATACTGATAGATACCATAAGGGATTGAAAGTTATGATTTCATGTTTTAGATACAGTACTGGAAACAACCAGTAAGTAATCAAGGATATAATGAGTATTCTAATACTCAATTTGGATCTATGAACCAATAATAGAAAAGGCTTTATAGTAAGGTTTTCAACTATATTTATAACCCACACCCTTCCAAAGAGACAACTCTCATCCCTCTACAAGCTACCAATAGAAGAAAAATCAAGAACCTACCATAAAGTAATTGTTGAAACAACTTTTGGAATCTCACACAACTTAAAAAAATTAACCTCAAAACTCATGGATCATCACTTAAAGAGATGCAAAGATAGTACAGTTATATTATGACTACCATCAATGACTTGAATAATCAAGGATTATGTAAGCTTTGTACTTAGTCAATTCCAAACTCCAATGGTAATGTTAGTTCTATTTCATTAAGAAGTTCCAAGGATTGGGGAATCAGTGAAGAATCACCATCTATAGAAGGGTCTGTAAGTGAACAACCCGTTATACCTAAAGAATATACCCATGAAAAATAATATGAAGTACTAATTGAAACACCCCCAATGAACAAAGATAAATGTAATACCAAGTTATAAGACTAAATTCAACCACAACCATCCTTCCCTATAAGGATTAAACCACCCAAGAGAGACAATAAAGACACATTGTAATAGGATATTCTAGAGATATTCAAAAAGGTGTAGATCAATATCCCATTTCTAGAAGCCATATACTAAATTAATAGGTATGAAAAAATCATTAAAGACATGTAAAATGAGAGGAGATGATTATATGGTAATAAAAAGATAATTTTGGGTTAAAAATATTCCACACTTGTAACCCCATAAATTCCAAGATTTGGTTATATTTATTATCCCTTGAACTATTGGAAGGCTTAATTTTCCAATTCACTTTGTGATTTAGGATAATCAATTAATGAAATACCTTATTCAGTTTATTCATTACTAAATATAAGAGAACTCAAACCCACATGAGTGGCTATACAGCTTTCTAACTGATTAATTTCCTACCCAGTAATTTTAATTGAAGATGTTATAGAAAGTGTACATGGTTTTTATTCCTTGATAATTTCTATATTTTAAACATGGAGGAGGGAAAAGGTAAAGATCACTCCCCTATCATCTTAAGTAGTCCATTTCTAAAGAATATACAAATAGTTATCAATGTTAATGAAGGAACTTTTTCAATAATTTTTTTTTAAAAAAATATGAATTTTTTACATTTTATATTTAATGAAATGATCCCATAAAGAGAAAAAAATTACTTTGAATGTCACGACCCGTTCCCCCGGGGCTCGTCTCGTGACTACCCCAAGCCTACCTTCCATAGGCTAGGGGCTTGCGACTATCACCAAAGGTGTAAAATCCCTAAAATGGGAAGGCATTGCCTTTATAAACTATAAACACACACGATAAGAGTACAAAATGGAAGAAAACACTAAGTAAATATTGTATACAAAGGAAGTGCTAGAAGTAAAAGGGTCCAGAAATACAAGCCCAACAGGAAAGTACAAGTAAAACTGAAAAACAAGTACAACTAAAGAAAAGTAAAGCAGCTACCAGGTCGTCCTCTGAGGTTCCTACCTGAAGGGTAGGTATAGATGGCCTCCCCAGCACTCCACGTCCGTCAGTCTCCTCCGTGTACTGACTCGTCGTATGGTCCGCCTACTGGTACCGTCCGGTCCTGCTACTCTGATCCTCAGTCAGCGTTGTCTATTGTCTGCATCCAACACAACGAGGTGCGGGCATACCCCGTGTAGGGGTGAGTATAACGATAATCAGTAGGGACCCCGAGACCCTCAAGGTCTCACAAAATCCAACAAGGATAAACCACAAAGTATGAAATCGACAGATAACCCCACTTAGGTATATGCCCATACATATACCTAAGTTATCAAGTAATCCGTCTCATTCATGAGGAAACACAAGAGTTGCTGACTCAGCTCACACAGGTATACAACTTATATAGAGAGATATAGATGATTAGATATAGTCACTAAATCATCAGACCACCAATGTTCAGTGGATCTACTGACCCATTGATTTCTGAACAGTGGATCAGCTCTATCGAAAAGATCTTTTCTGTGCTCTATTGTCTAGAACAAGAGAAGGTTACCCTGGTTGTTTACCGCTTAGAGGGAGAAGCTGATCTGTGGTGGGAACTGATTAAAAACATGAGGCCAAGATTGTAGGTTGAATCTATGGAGTGGGAAGAGTTCAGAGGTATCTTCTTAAATAGTATTAGAATGACCTTAAGCTAATAATCATAGAATCCTCTTCATCCCAAGGCAATTACACAATTCTCTAGTTTAATCATCACTCAAATCCCTAATTGGAACAACATAAAATTAGAGAAAGAAAAGTAGGAGATAAAACTAACTCATATAATTATATATAACTCACCAATTCCACATATGGGAGTCTATTTTTCCACCATATAGAGGATATACATCAAGAGAAGAGAGGGAGATAGGGAGGGTGGGTGAGAGGATAGTGGGTTGAGGGGGATAAGAAATGGAGGGGAGTTTTTTAAAAACTTACAAGGGTAAAATGGTAAAAATACAATTTTTAAGGGGTTCATGGTTTACCAAACCATATATTCAACACTATCCCAAAACCATCACCTCACACATTTGTACCGAACTATTTGAAAACCATACACAAACTCTGAAATTTGGCTCTAGATGCCTCTATAAGAAGGTGCATGGTTTTTCTACAACCATGTGCAAACTATTCATCAAGTCCCAAACCCTTTCTACTTCACATGGTTTACTATTAAGTTTTCATGGTTTAACCAAAAATGTGTGCTAATATTGAAACTCAAACATGATCTATAGAACTTGAATTTAAAATCACCCCATTCTCAAGGTGTCATGTGGTTTATCTTAAACCTGCACACCAAACTATTCTCCTTGGACAGAAAACTCCAAAAACCTATAAAACACATATCAAAGCTCCAAAGTCTTATCTAAGAACCCAAAAAACCTCTAAATCCCCAACCATATCTAAAAACATCACTTATAGTTATTTAAACTTTTAGATTTCCATTTTAATCCCTGACTAAAAATTCAGCCCTTCTACCAAATGAAAATTAAAATTTCTTTTGAAATCAAAACCTTTTCATAAATGTGGGGTATTACAAACTCCCAACTATAATAATTTTCATCCTTGAGAAGTCTTGGTGGTTTCCCAAGTGGATATTTCAACCTATGTCAGCAACCAAATCCTGCCAATTATTGTGTTCCAACCCTAAACTCCCAATGTGAATCATGAGAAAAACCTAAATTTTAATGTGATTAAACCATCCTATATATGACAATACCTAAACTCATCACCGAAACAATAATAAAACACTCACCTATGCTAATCTACCCTGAGAAACTGATGTGTCTTCATCTATACACTCACTTAGTCTATAGTGCTCCCCACCATAAAACTTAGCTAAGAGAGGCCAATTCTAAGCCATGGTACCCTCCACCATTAGAATTTACAATTGGAATATGATATATTAATTCCAATGATTCAAATAAATGTGGTTCCCAATATATCATTCCAAACACTCACAAAAACACTAATCTAATGCCAGTACCCCTCTCCATTCTCAAATTTCAAAAAAAATCAGATAGACCACCACCATCCAAGCATTGTTCTAACAAGCTGGCTTTTTCCTTGAAAAGGAATCGGACAATTATCAAAACTCACCCATAATACAAAAAACTATGAACCTTATATGTTTTTTCTCCCATTACATCCAACTACACATGAAAACACAAGTCAAACCTCCTTCATTCAACCTTTCTCAAAATGACCAACTTCAACTGCTGACGCGCCACTAATCCACCAAACCATGATGTTGTAAACCCCAAGGAATCTTGTGATTGTCCAAATATGCCTGAATAATTCTATAACTAGATTATGATTACATTTTATGGTCAAACCATCAACCTTATACTTCCATTTTTTAGGTTATACCATGAGTGTCGATGCACCACCGACCCGATTCCCACTCAAAATCTACTCAAACCATCTCGATCCTGAGACCAATACTAGGACCCAAAAAATAAAAAACCTAATTATATATTTATAATTTAACTATATTTCTATTAATTGTCCATTATAATCACAATTACATGTAAATAATCCATTGATAAATCTTTTTCACCCCTAATTCCTCCCACCTGAAATCCACGTCACCACAACCAACATCCTGCTCCTTGCTATAGGAGCATCCATGTTGTCACATCATAGAAACATTCTTGATACCCATATCCCACACTTAGTCCATCACTATACATGATAGATATATGGGATCATTATCTCTCACCAATGGGTGTATCTTCAAAAGGAAACCAATGCTCATTCCTGGCTCAAGGGAACATTACCCAAGGCTTCCATTGAAAAACTCACCGACAATAAGGGTCACACCTTGAAATGAATGATGTTGAATCCCAAACTATCCGGATAGTCTATTATCACACCTATAGAATCAACCCAAATGGGTATCATTGATATAAAATGGGTTTCACTCCTCCCAAAACATGCTCTGGTACCCATCATATCAACCTCTTACACTCTCATTGAGGTTCCAACTAGATCGGTTGTTCCACTACACCTGATCCTTCCACATTCTTGTTTCCACTAATAGAACATCATAATTATCATAAAAAAGCCTCAGGTAACCATAACCATAAGTCTCTCATCATACCCACATTAGTCATTATCCTATGCACACAGTTTCCCTTTCATTAAAAATCGTGGGTGTATGCGCCCGCACTACCCAAACATGATCCAAATGGCATTTCATATCTCTAAAGAATGATTTTATCCCATATTCCATTAAAAATAAGTGGTTACATGATCCTATGAAACCCAATAATGATGACTTGTCTCAAGCACCAACAACCCATGTGTCAGCAAAACCTAACCTACATGTCCAAGTCTTTGGTCATGCCTCTCATGCATGCTAGCCTCACCAAACACATAGTACCTTTGGTGATTCTCGAAACCAAAAAATCTCATCAAACCAAAATTGTTCACATGACCACTCAAAACTCTTGTGTTTTTATGATGTTATACTGAGGTTAATTTATGCTCTCACCATGTTCTTGAGTGAACATCCTAGTCTGATAGGGTTGGGAACCTAACTAGCCCTTCCCTCGAAAACCGTAAGAGATGTTATAAGAATAGCACCCATGGTGCTTTTTATTTCAATAAAAATAGGAATTTATATATTACTCATGGTAAAATACATTCATGGACGTACTTATCCATAGGTACATAATGGTTAAACCACCTTAAAATCACCTTTCCTACCTCACCTATACAGTCATCCTCAAAGCATATTTGGAGTCTAAAATCACACATCCCTAAGCACCTCCTATGCTTCGATCACTAACAAGGAATTTATCCACACTATTCTAGTGTGATACCTACCACACAAGGTTCTCATCGACTAAAACACCATAAAATATACAAGTAATATAAAAAGGATAGGCATACAAATGAACCTTCCCTTCCTAATATTATCCTCAAAGCTGAAAGTGCTCACACACAAGTGCTTTTCCCCAGAAAACCAAAGGTATCCAATGAATCTAAACCAAATACCCAAATTCACTCATAGAATCGATAAACCCTTATCACAGGTCACCCTTTAAGGTAAGAAAGAACCAACTCCCTAATTGGGAGTCTCACCAAGGAAGGTTACTAGGTTTTTCCCACCTATCCCACACACCAAGCCCCATACAGGTCGCATCCCAAGGTGGAACCTACCCCCATATCAAGATCACATGACACCAAATATTCTAAAAACGCACTAAAAAGTATCAAATGTAGTTTTGTATCTAACCTATTTTATCCATTATCAGGTTATACAAAACCACATTCCATATAAAATCAAACACATCATAGTTCTTAAGGTCGTAGGGATATCACATTACTCGGGTGCCCTCACAGACCCAAAAACCCATACACGGGGCCAAAACCCATACTCATTGGGCTCACGTCATATACATAGGGTTCAAAAAAAATATTCTATTTCTATTTCATGTTATCCATTATCTCTAAAAAATGGATCAGATATATGAAATTTAAATTACAAGTTATATAGGAAGAAGATTTATAAGTTTTACTTGGAATTTAATTCAGTTGATTATATATATAAATCAAGGGAAATTATCACATAATTTATTTATAAAAAAATAATTCATATAGGTGTTATTACATTGATGATCAATTAAAGAATATTTCAATCATAATTTATAGATGAAATCACTCAATAAGTTGTAATTGGTATTTTAATTAATCGACGTCTCAAAACAATCAAAGAAAAATAATCACATAATATTACTTTTATTCATTTAGAGGGATTTTTTAAGTAATATTATACCATAAACTTATACAAAAACACTATATAAATGGTTTCGGTAACTTTAAATAATCAACACAAGTCACAATCTAGGTAATCAAGTAATCAATCACAAGTAATCATGTGAATCCTTCATGCTTAATATGATGCATGAACACACCCTCTCTTTCCATGTCAGAACAAGATATAAATCCCATAAATAAGAAACCTAACAATCAAGTGTATCACTCTAGGTGAAATTAGATAAACTATAAAAATTAACAACATGAACAACAATCCCATACCTAGAAATATAGACTTTCCTCATGTGTGGGGTGTCCAATCCTAGTTAAAAGCTCCATACCATGTCCTAGAATATTTTTATTCTCCTATATACCTTTCCCAAATAGTAATACAAAATAAAAAAACACCTTCGATGCCATTTTGTAACACCCCAGTGCCTCATACCACTAATCAATGCCCAGACTGGTGGTCACTACATGGCCTCTATAACACCTCCCCATATGCAAAAGGCTACTGACTAGTAATGTGAGTATAAGGTGGTATAGTGGGGAGAAAATACTAGTATATCATAGTAATACCATAGTATAAATAAAATAAAATATATACAGTATCCAAATAAGTGTCAGTAAATAAAAAAAATAACTATGCGGTAATAAATGGGGTAAAGATAACATGTCAGGAAAGGCATACATCAATAGCAAGAAAAAACAATATCTAAAAGACCAAAATAAAAAATAATGGTAGAACAACAAAATAGAACCGATTACTAGCTGACCCAAACTCTCATAATTCATCCTAGAAACCAAGTGATCAACATCATCGAGCACTTTCCCATACCTAAACCTATAATGAAATAATGATGGTTTCTTAAGTACCCAAGTGTCATGGTGGCCCAAGAAGGGTTTGAGTATAACTTGGTAGGCCACCACCAATGGAATCCCTAAAATAACTAGTCAATAATAAAGTTCATGCAGGTGTTCCATAAATAAACATCAATGCAGTTTTACTATTTAACAATTAATAGTTAAAATAAATATAACAAAACAATAAAACACCCTTGATGTCTACGGATTCATGGTGACATGTGAAATTGATCTATACTTTCCTTGTAAATCATTGTTAAGTATTTTATAATGCTATACATCATGGATCAACTGGTTCCTAGGTATACTACCAAGGAAACCACAGTCATGATAATCGAAGGGAACCCACATGGAGGCACCGAGAATTCCCTCTCAATAAATCCTCTAGGGAATCCAAGGGGTATGACCCTTGGAATTAAACTATATATAGTATATCATAATGATCTCAAGGGATCATCCTTGACACTTAGAATCTTGGACTAATTGGAATCCATGACTTACGGCCAAGGAATTCCACCCAAGATCAAGTCGAATATGGGGAGCTCATCCTGTAGCATTCAACTAGGGTACCCAACAAGAATCCACAGAATTGATCTGTAGAATTTTATGCATTAGAAATTACAAGATCTAAGGGGTCTGTATAGAGGAATTCTTGGTATAGAATCTAAGAGGAATACAGTTTCTTTCTCAATGAATTCCATAGTATCAGCCCTCAATGAACCTGAGGTTATCATCACCCCATGGAATTTATATGAGTCCCCTAAAAAAATATAGGGCTTCCTCACAACATTCCACACCAATCAAATCCATATATAATCCCATAGATTCTATTTAATTCATTCCATACACATTATCAAAATAAATAGAAAAATCATGAAAATAAATCATTTGATTCATTCTTTAATTATCACATGGTAAACTCCTTGATTTAAAACATTCAATTACACTCTTCAGTTCATTGGGTAACAAAGTCCTTTAGTTACCATTTAACAACTCAATATCATGGAAAATTATCATTTCCAAACATATCACCAATTTTATTATCTTCCCAATTTCACAATTAATCTTCCCAAATTTTAACAAGATTCTCGATTTTATAAGGCTTGACTAAATTGGGTTTCATTCACAAGATATAAGGTAAAACGCATTATAGGTTGATTACTAGTACTTTATTTAATCAAAAAAACTATTAACAATTCACTTTTAAGCATGTTACCTATATCCCCCTTCATGGACCATTCTACCAACTGATTATATTAGGCCAAAACTAAGTTTTAGTTCCAAGTGGAGCATCATATTGGTACCTCCCTATATAATGGGTATATAACACATCCAACTAGGGGTTTAACAAGGTAAAGGAAATAACATAGGGTTCCATTTAATTTCATATATCATTTACTAAAATTACAGTGAGACCACACGACTAATTAATTTTAAAAGTAAACAAGACTATGGGTTAATTAGAGGGACCACCTACCTCTATTAAAGGATTTATATATAACTCTAAACTCTACAACCTACTACTCAAGCTCATGAGATACCAATAGACAAGTCCAAAACCATCCAGGGAACTATCTTGCATCAAAATAACCAATATTAATTAATTATAATTATAATATAATTAATTAACAACTTAAAACTAATTAACCAAAATAAAACACTTAGTAATAAGTGGAAATTTGGTCATTGGACGCTTCAACCACACCAATGCAAAGAAAAAATATCTTCTGAAGGCCCACCCAAGATTCTAACACTAACCCAAGATAAAGACATGTCATATAGAATTGAAACCATCAGATATGATATTTAATTTAACCCAAAAACCCTGAAAAAATCACCGAGGGACATACCTCCATCAAAATATTGGTCCACAACATGCAGTCATAGTCTTGAGATATCTTCAAGATAAGTAGCATGGTATCCCCATAATCCTAGGAATATTCCAACATTATTTGGTGGTTTAATCACTCAAATACCTGATTTTAACAACCCTAAATTATATAAAGAGTATGATAATATAAAACATACTCATAGACTTACCTCTAACATGCCAACATCTTGGAAAGGAGTTTATTTGTCCATAAGATATAGGAGATCTACCCAAGGAAGAGAGGGAGGAGGGGAGAGTACATGGGAGTATTTTGGGTTGAGGTAGAGAAGAAATGGAGGGGGTTGGGTTAAAAACCCACAAGGGTAAAAGGGTAAAACCCCACTTTTTAAGGGGTTCATAGTTTCGCCCCAGGTTTTCCAAACCGTACACTAACTGTGAAGTCAGCATTTTCCCAAAAACTCCACTTCACATGGTTGTACCACATGGTTTGAAAACAATGTTCCAACCATGTAATTAATCTATAGACCTCTCTATAAAAATTTTCATAGGTTTTCTACAATTTAGTTTCAAGTCCCATACCCTTTCCACCTTGCTCTATTTCCCCTTAATCTTGCATGGTTTACCCTAAACAATGCACTAACCATGAAACTTAACCATGTACTATAAAACATGAACTAAAAATCACCCCATTCTCAATTTTTCATGTGGTTTCTTCTAAACCATGCACACCAAACTATACACCTTGTACATAAAACTCCAAAAACCTTCAAAACTCATACTGAAGTTATTGGGTATTATCCAAGAACCCGATGAACCTCTTTGGCCCTAAATAAATTCAAAAACATCACTTAAATATATAAAAACTTTTGGAATTAAATTCTGAACCCTGATTCAAAATTCATCCCATCCAACAAATAAAAATTAAAATTTCCTTTAAAATACAAACTCATCCATACACATGGGTTTTATAACCCACACTAGGCTATATCCAATGAGAATACACTCGGTATTCTGTTTGTGTACCAAATTCTGCCATGAATTACTATTTTTTAGATATAATATTTACATAAGCCTACTCATCACCAAGGATAACTATATGTACAATATTTAGGATAACTCACTCTTCACTAAGGCTTACTTCATATTGATTGGTTTAGGGATAAACTTGATGCCTCCCAAGTGTCTCTCACTTTATTATATTTTTTAAACTACTCCAAAATATATCAATATAATTATAGGTCTTTTTATTAGTTTAATGAAATAAAGGTCACTCTAAATTCAGTATTTAGAACTGTTGGAATATGCATCACAATTTTCATATGTTAATTCTCCAGTGAATACTAGTGTACTGCTTCTCAAATAAACTCCCAGATATAAAAAACTCTTTTTGATATGAGTTGAGTCTTTAATCTTAGATCTAACTTCACATAGTAGTAATTAATCTATATATATTAATTTTATCATTATAATTATTCTTAAATATACTTCTTCATCCTATTTTCTATTTAATTACACAATCTACTCTTCCCCTTCAAAATAGATATTTGATATATCCCTATTCAGAAATAACTCTTCCTCTCTAATTCAAATAGAAAATAAATATCTTAGTTTTTGAATTACTTATACCTTATAAGAATACACAATTCCTATTTTTTATTCTCTATATTTTCCTATATTCTTTTTCGCTCTCTATAGTTGGTTTCAATATAACCTAGATTTTAAATTTTCAAATTAAAAATCCAGATCTCAATTCAAATTTCAGCATCTGATCCTTCAAATTTTATCTTCAGTTCATCTTTCATAAAATCATCACCATTAAAATCCCTTTGGATTGTTGAGGTTTGATCCAAAACTGCCAAGCATTTGTAGAAGTGTCAAATGTTCAAAACTGAGCAAAACCTCCATATTTCAAAATCCATGGAATATTCCCTTCTCAAAAATCCCATTTTGATCTTTGTATCATAGTAATGGTGATTTGGTACTCTAAATACCACAAAAAAGTTATTATCCATGTGTAAACACCCTTCAAAATTCCTACCAACGCACTCACTTTCCCATGTTTCTTTAGCTCTAGAAATTCTGGTGAATAACATGACTACATACATGATGTGTTTATATTTAAGTACCTGTTTTCAAAAAAAATACATTCAATTAATTATATCCTTCAAAACTCCCATATTAGGTATCCACATTTTACAAAGGGGTTTTTTAATCCAAAACTTCCCTCTACGTTGGTATGGACTCTATCTCATCCTCATTTCACTTTAGTATTCATCACCATAGTCTTCCAAAATCCTATAAAATGGTTTTTAGGTCATTTAAACATCTATTGGTATTCAATTATTTTATATGTCCACCATAACTACTAAAAATTCCATAAATCCCATAATGGTCCTTCCCATGTTGCATATGGATTCTTCCAATTCAAAACACCAAGTGTCATGGCATGGCCAGGTTAACCATTTTTTACTGAAAAAGATTTCATATTGAAATGGAATATAAAAAAAATTATAGATACTCTACTACATCTATTTCCTAGTCCACTATGTATAAGAAAGATTTGATATGTAATGGTTAATGGTGTGGGGAATATATCTTTCACAAAACTACTTTTATTCATCTCTAAATAATTCCTTGTAATCTCAAACTATTTTGAAAGCCATAATACACTTAACTAAGCATATTAAAAATCATAAAATGTCTATTTTATTCATTTTTTACCTTCCACCTCAATCTTAATCTTACAAATACAAGTCCTTGATATATAAATATGTCAAGGTGTCTCTATGAATCTCTTCACTAGGTGATTTCATGTACACCTCTTCATATCAAATCACTATCATTGACATAAATTTATACTCATACTAAAACCATGTTTTTAATAAATCTAACCATTTTTTATTGTTAAAAAATCCAACATTTATTTTTCATCATCTTTAACCTCAAGGATTTTAAATCCCTCTATCAATCTTCCATAATGATTGTTAAATAATCTAATATGAAACTCCTTCAACTTTCTTATCAATGATTGTCAAAAAATAATTTCCACCAGTGATTATCTTCCTTAAATTATTTTCAATAAATCCAATATATAACCTCTTTATTGTAACAATATCTCCCTTTGTATTTCGTTGACAATACTTTCATAAAATATAATGACCATAATAGATAGAGATAATCTCTCCCCCTTTCTTCCATAATCTAAGATCCACTAAAATTATGGATACTTATAGATTTTATGGAATTATTTTCCTCTATATTTGTCAATAAAATTAAAAGGGTGGTTTCTTACCCCTTTAAAAGGATATTGGGGTATCTATACTATATTTACACCCCCTTTTTCAAAATTATTTTTGCACCAAATTTTTCAATAAAGTCAATATATTTTCATACATTGAAGAATTATAGAATAAGAGTGACTATGCTCTCCCTTCATATTTTCATTAAAATATCTTATCATACCACTTGTAAGAATATTATCAAAAGCTTTAAAATTATTTCATCCATCCTTCAATGTAACCTGTTTCATTCCACTTTCACATAAAGCTACAATCTTCAAAACAAGCTAAGGTTGAGCCCCTTTTTATTAAGGAAAGAAACCACTTTTTAATTAGGTTGATAGGGAAACCATACATGAACTAAAGGACAAAATAATTACATGAACTGAAGTCTTAGATGATGATTTCCTAAAATATTAGTTTAATATGGACCAAGGACCCATGAAAAGACCTTGAAGGACCAATTGAGCAACATTCATCACACCACAACCATAGGCTTCACATCCCCCCTATCAGGTCATACCACTAGAAAAAAAAACTATAATGTACCACACCATATTTGTCACACTTGTGCCTATGTTCTATTATGAAATCCTTCAGCACACCATACTGCCTTTGTCACATAATGATAGGGAATCCCTCTGTACCGCATCAAAAAATTGCATGGATGGAGGGCCAGAAGATGGATACCAACACACAAATCACTCATTAGAGCTTCCACCCACCCAAAAGTGCTTGCATACCAGCACACCTCACCACACCTATCATGTCATAACATTTATTATAACTAAAATTTCCAGATTTTTTTAGTGTTTTCCAATGAAAATAGCCCCTTAAACAATTCAAAACTAGGTAATTGCTGTATTTTTTTTTGATTTTTCAAATTTATAATTTTATTTTTAATGTGTTTTTAGTTATTTTTAAGTGTTTTTATACTCCCTTATATTAATTTTATCAATCCATTATTTTTTGTAAAAAATATGAAAATATGTGTTGAGCTCAAAATCATGAAATTTGAAAAAGTCTTTAAATTCTGTACGATAATTATGTTAGTAGTGTAAGAGAAATTTTAAAGTGCATAATATAATTCATATATTCTGAAAAAAATTAAGAAAATTTATGAGCCATAAGATAATTGACTTTTCTAGAATTTAGAGTTGAGTAAACACATAAGATGATTCATCTACATCGGGTGGTCACGTAAGAGAATTTTTTTATCATGTGATAATGTCAACACCCATAAATAAAAATCATTTTTAAAATTATGATATTTTGGGCTACATAAGATAAAATTTTATTTTGTAAGATAATCCATCCCATAATAGAATTTTATCCCACATAAGATAAATCACTTTGTGAAAATTTCAATATTATCTGTAGGATAATATATAAGATAAGGGAACTTTTCTAATCACATCTCAATCAACCTACCGTAGAACAACTTGTATGACCAAGTCCAGGACCAATCCAATCTCATGGCCTAGTGATTTTTCAAGTCTACTATTGAAGCAGTAACTGAACATCACTATTCCATGATGAAACAACTCACTTTTACTTTTATTATTCTAGAAAAAGTATGGATTTCAATCATAGGACCATGGTAGGAGAATGTTTTAATAAAAAAATATTCAAATGATGATAATTTGGAGAAATCTCAACTATCGATCTATATACATGGAGGAAAACTAAATAGAGGCCTGGAATATGAGGAATGATTTTCAAAGTACCCAAAGAACCCCAAGTAATTATATTAAGGACTTATCATTAAATATAATTTATCACAATCACCAAACCTATAGTGGCTATATCTTGTTCCTAGTTTCCTTTGTTTCATTTTTTTATTTGTAATTATCTGGTGATTATATAATAATCCATTAATGGCTGATTTGAGGAGATTCTGTTCACCTTCCTATTAATGAATTCAATATTTTAATTTAATATCTCTTCTAATAATCTCATAATTCATTAAAATTAATTATATGGTATGATATTTTCTTAATTATATTCATTTTTAATTCATTCTACCTATTCCATAGTTTGTGAAAATAGGTCACCTAGAACAAATTCACTACAGTGATAGTTAGCAGTGTGATGAACCAGGAGTGATCAAATATTTTTGATCACTAGGAAAATAAATATAAAGGTATGTAGTGATTATTTTACTCTCAAATTTAATTCAAAACAACCAAATGAGGGTGATAAAGAAAGGTTTCACTTTATTAGAAAGAAAACACGGGGGTGAAATAATTATTTAATATAAAATATAAGAGGATATCTATGTTAGTCCACTTAATTCTAATTTGAATTTAAAAACTAATAAAATTTAATATATCACACTATTTTCACATACTAAACTAATAAAATAAAAAGGATAACATACCCATAAAAATTTCCTCTCTAGAGACAACCTGATTTCACCACTACTATATTTTTTTTGGGTTCAAATTTTATTTTGTTGAGGGCCTTGTAATAGGTTATTCATAAAACCTATCACCATTTCTAGGGAGGCCAGTGTTTTTGTATTAATTTTATCTTAAAATTATTTCTAAAAATGAAAAAATCTAGTTCATATCAACTCATTGATTTTGATCTATAGGTCTAGTGAAATATTCTAGTGAGACTAATAACTTTAAAAAACAATGAATAATAAGAGAGGGAATTTGTCATAATTCCATTGACAATTTCCCCATCCTTAGATTATTCTTTCACCAAAGTGACATTAGGGATTTAAAACATATAAAATAAATTGTAATAATTAAAAATGAATTTGAGAAAACTATATGTGCCCAATTTCAATGATGATAATCATCTTCAACCACCTAATAATCAATAATATTTTGAACTAAGAATTAGGATGGTCCAAATCCTACCCAATTTTTATGGATTGGAAGGAGAGGAACCTAACCAGCATCTAAGATAATTTTATAATGTTTTCATCAATTATAATCTTATAAAATTTCCAAAATATAAAGTTAGCTGGAAGTTCTTCCCTTTATCTCATGATGGAAAATCCATGAATGAATCTATAACTTCCAGCCTAGGTAAGTCACAACATGGGATGGATTGAAGAAGGTGTTACTCTAGAAGTATTTCTATACCTCAAGGATCACTTAGATAAGAATTAAAAAATATGGGATCAAGTAAGAAAATGGATAAAATCTCTATGAGTTCTATGAGATATTCAAGCAGTTGAAAACCTCCTTCCCACGTAATACTTCTAAATATCACCATTTATTATTATTATTTTACCAAGGATTGATTAAAAATTGACAAATTTTTCTAGATTCTGCCTCTCGGAGAGAATAAATAGAAAAATACCCCACTGAATTCAGAGATCTAATCAAGAGGATCTCACAAAATTCATAGCAATTTGGTACAAGATCCACAACTAAGAGTTTACATGAGGTACAAAGTTATAACTCCCCTTTAAATGAAAATAAAATTGAAAAACTAACCTCATTTCTAAGAAATTTAGATTTGAGCATGTACCGAAAACATCACCCACCACACCCTCTTGAGTCCTTCAGCTTTTCTACTCTTATACTGATAGATACCATAAGGGATTGAAAGTTATGATTTCATGTTTTAGATACAGTACTGGAAACAACCAGTAAGTAATCAAGGATATAATGAGTATTCTAATACTCAATTTGGATCTATGAACCAATAATAGAAAAGGCTTTATAGTAAGGTTTTCAACTATATTTCTAACCCACACCCTTCCAAAGAGACAACTCTCATCCCTCTACAAGCTACCAATAGAAGAAAAATCAAGAACCTACCATAAAGTAATTGTTGAAAAAACTTTTGGAATCTCACACAACTTAAAAAATTAACCTCAAAACTCATGGATCATCACTTAAAGAGATGAAAAGATAGTACAGTTATATTATGACTACCATCAATGACTTGAATAATCAAGGATTATGTAAGCTTTGTACTCAGTCAATTCCTAACTCCAATGGTAATGTTAGTTCTATTTCATTAAGAAGTTCCAAGGATTGGGGAATCAGTGAAGAATCACCATCTATAGAAGGGTCTGTAAGTGAACAACCCATTATACCTAAAGAATATACCCATGAAAAATAATATGAAGTACTAATTGAAACACCCCCAATGAACAAAGATAAATGTAATACCAAGTTATAAGACTAAATTCAACCACAACCATCCTTCCCTATAAGGATTAAACCACCCAAGAGAGACAATAAAGACACACTGTAATAGGATATTCTAGAGATATTCAAAAAGGTGTAGATCAATATCCCATTTCTAGAAGCCATATACTAAATTAATAGGTATGAAAAAATCATTAAAGACATGTAAAATGAGAGGAGATGATTATATGGTAATAAAAAGATAATTTTGGGTTAAAAATATTCCACACTTGTAACCCCATAAATTCCAATATTTGGTTATATTTATTATCCCTTGAACTATTGGAAGGCTTAATTTTCCAATTCACTTTGTGATTTAGGATAATCAATTAATGAAATACCTTATTCAGTTTATTAATTACTAAATATAAGAGAACTCAAACCCAGATGAGTGGCTATACAGCTTTCTAACTGATTAATTTCCTACCCAGTAAGTTTAATTGAAGATGTTATAGAAAGTGTACATGGTTTTTATTCCTTGATAATTTCTATATTTTAAACATGGAGGAGGGAAAAGGTAAAGATCACTCCCCTATCATCTTAAGTAGTCCATTTCTCAAGAATATACAAATAGTTATCAATGTTAATGAAGGAACTTTTTCAATAATTTTTTTTAAAAAAAATATGAATTTTTTACATTTTATATTTAATGAAATGATCCCATAAAGAGAAAAAAATTACTTTGAATGTCACGACCCGTTCCCCCGGGGCTCGTCTCGTGACTACCCCAAGCCTACCTTCCATAGTCTAGGGGCTTGCGACTATCACCAAAGGTGTAAAATCCCTAAAATGGGAAGGCATTGCCTTTATAAACTATAAACACACACGATAAGAGTACAAAATGGAAGAAAACACTAAGTAAATATTGTATACAAAAGAAGTGCTGGAAGTAAAAGGGTCCAGAAATACAAGCCCAACAGGAAAGTACAAGTAAAACTGAAAAACAAGTACAACTAAAGAAAAGTAAAGCAGCTACCAGGTCGTCCTCCGAGGTTCCTACCTGAAGGGTAGGTATAGATGGACTCCTCAGCACTCCACGTCCGTCAGTCTCCTCCGTGTACCGACTCGTCGTAAGGTCCGCCTCCCGGTACCGTCCGGTCCTGCTACTCTGATCCTCAGTCAGCATTGTCTATTGTCTGCGTCCAACACAACGAGTTGCGGGCATACCCCGTGTAGGGGTGAGTATAACGATAATCAGTAGGGACCCCGAGACCCTCAAGGTCTCACAAAATCCAACAAGGATAAACCACAAAGTATGAAATCGACAGATAACCCCACTTAGGTATATGCCCATACATATACCTAAGTTATCAAGTAATCCATCTCATTCATGAGGAAACACAAGAGTTGCTGACTTAGCTCACACAGGTATACAACTTATGTAGAGAGATATAGATGATTAGATATAGTCACTAAATCATCAGAGTTGTCAAACCAACACATGATCCAGGACCAGCTATTCTGTCGGACCAACACATGATCCAGGAACAGAAGTCAGAACTGTCGGACCAACACATGATCCAGGAACAGTCATCAGAGCTGTCGGACCAACACATGATCTAGGACCAACTATTCTGTCAAACCAACACATGATCCAGGAACAGAAGTCAGAACTGTCAGACCAACACATGATCCAGGAATAGTCATCAGTGCACAGTCAGCCAAAGGGTTTCCACAAAGCACGCTTGATTCTAGGAGTGTCCACTCCTCAAGCCAAGTGTCAACACGTCAACTGCCACCAAGTCCCATGAAGAATTATCTCAAAGGTCCGTCTCATCATAGGGGTCTCAACGCAATAGACGACGCGTCAATCAGACCCTTGGTCTGTGAGTTATTAGCTTTTTAGTCCCGGGGGGCCGGTTGGATACGTGTACGATCCAACCTTACCATATCTCAACATTACCCCGAACTCCAGTGGAGTATACTCAAAAGGACTGTCATGCTCTAAGAAAACTAGTACCGCTGACGGTTCGTCAAACGGTCTTTCGATGCCAAAGTTATGGTCAAAGGAAGTAACAGGGTCGGTAATGGGCCTGGGCCCGGTCGGACCGACTCGTCCCAACCCAGGCTGGGCCGACCTGGTCTGGGTCGACCCGGTCAACCTACTAGGTTCGGCCCGGTCCGCTGGGCCCGGCCCAGTGGACTGTGGGGGTGGTTCGGCCTGGAGGCCTCCGCGTAGGTGGCTCAGCCCAGAGGTCGGGGCCAGTTCGGCCAGCACCGCGAGGGGCACGGTTCGGGCGGCTTGGCTCGGGAGGTTGATTCAGGCGCTGGCAGGGCTCCGGGATGCCACGCAGGGCACGACCAGGCCGGTGGGGCACCAGGAAGGGCACCGGGAGGCCGGCGGGGCACCGGGAGGCCGGCGGGGCACCAGGAAGGGTGCTGGGAGGCCGGTGGGGAGCGTGGGCAGGCTGCAGGGTGAGGGGCAGGGCGCACGGCGGTCCGCGAGGCGTCGGGCAGGGTGAGAGGCGTCGGGTAGCGCGAGGGTAGGTCGCGGGGCGCCGGGCAGGGCGCGCGGCGGGCCGTGGGGCGCCAGGCAGGGCGCGCAGCATGTTGCGGGGTGCGGGGCAGGGCACGCGGCGGGCCGCGGGGTGCCAGGCAGGGGGCACTGCGGGCCATGGGGCATCGGGCAGGGAGTGAGGTGCAGGGAGGAGAGTGGGCAAGCCGGACGGGCGCTGGGCAGCGCGCGGGTAGGCTGGCGGGGCGTCGAGCAGCGCGCGGGCAGGCCGAGGGTAGGCTGCGGGTAGGCGGGCCAATGGCCGATGGTGGCTAGGTAGGCCGGTTCGGCGCAGCTCGGGCCGGCGCAGGTCGGTGGTGTTCAGCCAGGAACACCAGTGCGCCGCGGGGGCGGCGCGGTTCACGGAGGCCGCGGGTAGTGCGGCCTTTGTCGTCGTTGCCTTCTTCGCCACGTCTAAGATCACCAAAAAAACAATAACGGCAGAGAGGGTCGGTCCATGTTGGTTTGGCCTACTCCCTTCGCGTTTAGGGTGGTAGTATGCGGTTCATCAAGATTTTAAGAAAGATAAACAACAACTCACCCGCAACGAATCCTTTCCAACCGAAGAAGAAGATTCAAGGAAAGCATCAACATGAAATAAACCCCCTACCTTTTGATTCGCCATTCGTCGTTTGTTGATGTCGCGGAGAGTAGATGAATAGAATCTTCATTCGTCGCATCCGCTACACATTTCCAAAATCGAGCTGTGTCGACTTGTGGAAGACGCTCCATGTTGGTAAGATTCTAGGAAGGAAGTCGAAGAAGAAATCTTCTCCGGCATTCTTCGCATTCTACGTTCTTCGTTGGGAGGAGCGTTCTTAGTTGGGATAATTTTAATCCTCCCAAGCTTTCCCCTTATCAAGTTCCACCAAAATTCCAAGTGAAATAATATTAGATTGGGTGTCAAATATTTCATTGGCACGACAATTCAATTTGGGAATTAAATTCAGTGGCTCCACCTAATTAATGCATGAGAGTTGTCATGGATTAATTAGGGGATGTCAAAGGGTTTCCCCCATTTAATGGGGGTGGGGGGTTGAGTAGGTTTTATCCTCCTCCATCAATAGGGGTCGGGTGGTCCCTACCCCTATTATTCAAGAGAGGTTATGCGATCTCGGGTGGGACCCACCACCATAACCTCTCATGGGAGGTTACGGTGTGGTGGCCCCACCTCCAACCTCCATAAGGAGCTTTTAAGCACCTCACACCAAACGAAGGATCAAAATAAAATAAAGTGTTGCACACTTTATTTTATTATTTTTTTATGAAAATCCAAAAACTAACTTTTATTCCCGACCAAATGTCGTCAGGGTGAAAGTATCCTTAAGAGAATATTGGTGCTTCGAGTTCAACGGTGCCCTCGGATTTTAATTCCAAGCATCGATTCAAAAGTTACAAAACGCCGCTTATGCATTTACTGAATGTACTCGAAAAAAAAAGTTCGGAAAATTATTATCAGTCACCCTCGACTCGCGCCGGTCGAGGTTAGGCACTGCCTAGGTGAAACACGCCCCAAAAAACCCAATGGTACTCTCAGATTTTCAATCCTAGTTACCGTTTAGAAGTTATGAATTTTACAATAAAATAATTGTCACTTAATTATTTTATTTGCGGCCAAAAACTAACTTTCTCTGGTGGCCCGTGTCGGCCAAAGTTAGTATATTCTCAAAAAAATCATACACTCACAAGTTCAGCGGTGGTATTGGATTTTTAATCCGAGTTACCATTTTTGAGTTATAAGATTTTGAAAAATAAAATAATTTATTTAATTATTTTATTTACAATTATGCCATTTTTGGGTTTCCTCATAGGAGGCTTGCACCGACTAATCTTAAGTCACGTCAAGGGTAAACCCACCATCCTGAGCACAGCGGTTCCCTCAGATTTCTGATCTAATTCACCTTTTAAGAGTTATTCCACTTTTTCAAGAAAACTGTTTACACGTGTTAACTTAATCTTAACAAAAACTTCGATGGATCATTCCGGCCACTCCGGGTCTCGGAATCGCGCGTCGTCAGATTTCTCAAACTCGTAAAATTTCCATTTAATTAAAAAAAATTACATGGAAATTTCAGGTCTTTACATTGAAAATTTTTTAATTTCCTTATTTATTTATGGAATAAATTGAAATATTTGATGAAATAATTTGATTAGGAGAAATTTTGGAAACACTATATTTTGATGATAAATCTATTTTTGAAAATGAGCTAAATTTATAAACTATGATGTGTGCTGATGAAATCTATTTTGATGATATTTAGTTTTATTAATTTCTCAAAACCATCACTAAAACTTTTACTTTACATATACAAGCTACCAGGATGGAGAAAATTGAATTGGAAACATCACTAAAAAACCCCCTGATCTAAAATTGAAGTTGCTGCTATCAAATATAAAATATTCTTATTTAAAATAAAATGAAAAAAAGTGTCAACAATCATTTCAAATAATTTAAAACCCAAAAAATAATATCAACTTCTGTAAATTTTGAAACAAAGTGCTAGGGAAATAGGCTGGAAACTAGAATACATTCTAGAGATTAGATCTACTCCTTTCATGCATGGTATTTTCTTTGAAAATGATCCCAAACTAGTAATACAACATCATTGAAGGTTCAACCCAACCCTTATATAAGTAGTTAAGGAAGTAGAAATACTGTTAGGATATGGAATAATTTTCCTATCTTATACTCCCAATGGGTGAGTCCCATTCAAATTTTCCCTAAGAAAACTGGATACACAATTGTATAAAAATGAGTATAATGAACTAGTGGCTATAAGAATTTATAATAGTTGGATATTTTCATTGATTATAGGATATTGAACCATGTGACCCACAAATATTACTTCCTTATTCACTTTATACACCAAATGTTAGAGTGGCTAGTTGGGAAAGATTATTTTTGTTTCCATGATAATTTTTCTAGGTTATTTTAGGTTCCAATTACTCTAGAGGACCAAGAAAAGACAACATTCACATGTCCCTTTAGTAAGTTGTCCTAATAAAGGATGTATTTTAGTATTTCCAATTCCCTAGGTACCTTTTCAAGGTTGTATGGTAAGTATCTTCTCAGACCTGATTAAGAGATTCACAGAGGTATTTCTTAACTAAATTTACTATGTATGAAACATGTTTTTAAATTTTTATAGGGAGACTTGAGAAATTTTTAAAGGTATGTATTGAGAAAAACTTGGTGTTAAATGTTGAAAAATGTAATTAAATGGTATAAAAAGTAAATATTTTGGGCCAAATAATTTCTAAATATGAAATTAAAGTTGATAAGGACAAAATTGATGTTATTTCTACATTTCCTTTCCCCACCACTGTGTGGCACATTCGATCATTTTTAGGGCATGTTGAATTTTATATAAGTTTTATTAGAGACTTTATCAGAATTTCTCTACCTCTAACTAACATACTCAAGAAGAAAATTAGGTTTGTGTTTAGTGATTCATGAATGATAGATTTTGACAAGATAAAAGAAATTTTGATCACCACCCCATAATCTTCCCACTAAACTGGGATCATCCTTTTGAGATACTATCACAAACCAACCCAGGTACCCTAGTAAACTAATAACCAAGCCGACATTGACATAACCCGAAGGGTGTTCTCAATACCCATGGGTCGAAGTATAGAACCTAGAATCATACAAACTTAAAGTGGGAATGGTTTTTTCACAAAAATTTTGAAATTAAAAGAAATAAGACATTTTTTATATTGAAAGAAACTCCATTGGGTGTAATGTACTATAAGTTAAACAGGTATTAAATCCCAAAGTACTACAACCAAAGTACCAAAATAGGGAAAACATTCCAAGTACCAATGGACACAACTCACCAAGTCCAAGTTTCAACAGATAGATACACCTCTAAGAGATCCCTTCCCCTTACTTGAACCTAGAAGGAGATAATCTACAAACACCTGAAGGAACAAGTATGGTGTAAGACAAAACCTAGTATAATTTCACCAAATATTCCATAACAAGTTTCCAATATCAAATTAACCAAGAAATTTCTTTTTATTTTCAAATAAATAGGTTTGGAATTCACAAAATCAAATTTAAAAAAATCATGCTTTACAATTTAAAAGATGGAAATACATTAGCAATTCATGATTCACATTTCAGATGATGGAAATACATTTCACATGATGTAATTTTCCTTTAAACAAATGGTTCTTTATAAAAATATAACTTTTCAAAAAATGTATTAAATAAAAATGTTTATATAAAATAGTTTATATAAATTTACAAGGAATGTAAAGCAATTTATAATAATTGAATGTGAATTTGAAATACAAACAAGTGAGCAACATGGTCATGTGCAAAATATGTATGGAACTTCCAGACTATAGGGACCCAAAATTGTGAAATGGAAAGTATGTACATATTCCCCTTTGGGCCTAATTCAAATGGGACCCATCACCATCACCTAAGGAATTGGATGTGCTGATATACAGTTTTATAACATTGTAAATCGTAAAGTGTTGTCCAAATAACACACTAACTACCTAAGGCTTTAATGTTCTCAAGTACCAACAATGATGGGAAATTTATTTCAAGACTTCTTAAAATAAAATTAAATCTCACTTCCCCCATTTCAAATATGTGAATTTTCTCTTTAAAAAACATAATGGGTTTTTGATCAAAAACATGCCCTTTTACGATAAAACCACTGGGTTTCCATAAAAACCACTTTTAATCCATTTTCAAAAAAAATAGGGATTTGAAACAAATTAATTCAATTTCACAATCCATTTAACAATTAAATAAAACAATATAATTTTCATATAGTTTTCATCCATTTCATAAACACACCCCAATTAACTGGAATTGCGGGTTTTCCCAATTTCATGCCAAAGCAAACCAAAACCCTAATTCACTGAAATTGGGTTTTGAATAACATGATTAAAATAAATTTATTAAATTTGAGTAATTTCATTTTTAAATCTAACTGAATTTAAATCAAGAAAATAAAGGTTAATTAAATTGGAAACCAAGGATGGAACCACCTACCTTCCTCACAGAAACACAACGCCCGTAATAGTACCCACCAACAAGAATGAAGGCGTAAAAGATCTAGGAACTCATCCTAGAAATGAGATTCAAAAACACGGGGATTAAATCCATCAAACTCAATATGATCCAAAAAACTTCAAGGAAGGAATGGAGAAATAGACAAAGAGTCATGAAGAACACTTACCCAGAAAGACACATTGTGATCGCCACAACGATTAATCGCCGAACAAAAAGGTACGAAGGGGTTGGAGGCTCCTAAAATTTTCTGGGGAAGGCTCTAGGTTGAGAGAAAAGAAGTATGAAGGAATAAAAAATGAAAAATCAATTGGAAATCCTGTTAAAAAGACAAGGCTTGGGGTTTTACATGGTGTGTAACCCAATTACATGTCGTGTAATTGGTAATGATCATATCTGCTGAAAAACTCATCACCTCTTACTAAAAAGGGATTATTTTCATTTTAGGGTTTACACAGTATTTAACTATATTACACAGCACGTAATTATTTAGAAGGCTACAGAAATGATTAGTTAAAGATGAGAATCCAACAAATATCTGACTTCATCATTATAGGTATCCTCCCAATACCTTCTCGACCCTACCCAGACAATGAAAAAAAGAAAACCACATCTTGGTTTATAAATTACCTATCAGAACGATAATGGGATGTTACAAAATCTCCAATATAAAAATATTATATCCCTAGAAAGACTATGAAGAAGCTTCCATGACAAAAATACGAGGTCACTGTTCTCTCGTCATTTCCTCGAATTCAAACATCTCATGAAAATATAAATTGTGTTGTTATAACACTTGAACTAAAGGTATCATCCTCCCACAAAGTAACTTGGTTTCAGAATAAACTATCATGACTGATCATTCAGTCAAAGATAAATTAGGTTTAATCTCAAGATCACTCTAGCTAAAAATGTGATATTGATTAGAAATATACTTCTAGAGATGATATACATGAAACACATTATGTATCGATCTTAGCAATAGTGGTAGTTCCAAAAGATATGAAATTTTCCCCACCTTCTCAATAACCTCAAAAGGTCCAAAAAAACTAGGAGTAATCTTCCCTTGCCTCCCAAGTTTTCATTGACACAAATAGGGTGAAACCTTCAAGAACACCTGGTCATCAATTGAGAACTCCAAAGGTTTACAGCGATGATCACCATAAGATTTATATCAGCTCTGTATCGTCAAAATCCTATGACAAATCAACCAAATATTTTTTATCATCTCTTAGACTAAGCTTAGTCCAACCAAGAAACTTTCACCAATATCTGACCAACACAACATAGATTTACAAGGTCAGCCAAAAAAACCTCAAAAGGATCCATTCTAATTGTGGATAGGTAACTATTATTATAAGAAAACTCAACCAACCCCAAATGATTATCCCATACTCTTACAAAGTCAATAACACAAGCACTAAGAATATACTCAATAATATATATAGCTATTTCTATTTGGCCATCCGACTACTGATGGTATGTCATACTCAAATGGATATGAGATCCTAGTGCCTCCTGAAAGCCCCTCCAAAAGTGAAAAGTGAACCGAGGATCCCTATTAGAGAATAAAGTAGAGGGAAATCTGTGCAAACAAATAATATCTTTCACATTGAGATTTCCCAACTCCTCAACTTTGGTTTTATTGTGAATGGGTATAAAGTGAGATGATTTCATTAGCCTATCGATCACCGCACATATCATATTATTCTTTCTCTAGGTATGTGTAAACCCAAACAAAAATTCCATAGATATCTCATCCCACTTCCAAGTTAGGATTGGAAGTGAATGAATCAAATCTTAAGTTTTATAGTGCTTGACCTTAACCAGTTGGCATGTATAATAATGAGAAACAAACTCAGCAATTCCCCAACTCATACCTGTCCACCAAAACTATTGTCACATTTCATAGAACATCTTTGTGGATCCAGGGTTCACTACCCACTGGGAACAATGAAAATCCCCCATCACACCCTTCCTTACTGAAGACGATATCACAAATAAATTATGATATCATAGAATAAATCATTGGAGAATGACCATTGGGAAACGATCTTCCCACCATAAAGAGAGTCTCTAATGCTATAGAACTCATCATCAAGCTATTGATACTGAATAATTAATTATAGAAGAGCATATGTCAACTGAACATTTTCTAAATAAACTTCATCCCCTTTCTCATGAATTCCAATATACAACTGTGAAAAGATAGCCATAAAATTACACTCTTTTAATGATTCTTTTACTACCTGGGTTGGAAGTTTCTTTCTCAAGGAATCTAAAATAACATTCCCTTTCCTTGGGGTATAGGCGATGTTGAAACTAAAAGACTATAGGTATTCCACCCAATGCCTCTAGTGGAGATTCAAATATTTTTTAGAGAAGATATAACTCAAGCAATTATGGTCAGAATATATGGTAAACCTTTCTCTATAAAGGTAATGCTTCCAACATTTAAGTGTGTGCATCACAGATACTTGTTCAAGGTCATGGGTTGGATAATTATTCTCATGTGGCCTAATATGATGAGATCCATAAGAAACTACATGATTACCCTTCATAAGAACATAGCCCAAGCCCGAACCCAATGCATCAAAAAACACCACATAGCCCTGCCCAGCCCCTGGAAGAGTCAACACTAGAATAGTTTTAAAAATATGTTTCAAGTTAGTAAAATAATTCTGACATTTCTCATCCCAAGCGAACTTTACTCCCTTCGAAGTTAGTGTAGTAATTAGAGAATTAATCTTTTATAAGTCCTTCATGAATGGGTGATAATATCCATCTAAGCCTAATAATATCTAAATATCAAAGACATTTTGTGGTTTTTCTCATATAATAGCCTTCACCTTCTCATGATTAACTAATATTCCATGTTTTGACACTACGTGTCCCAATAATTTCACTTCCTGAATCCATAAATCACATTTTTAAAGCTTTTTATAAAGTTGGTTATTTCTCAATAAACTCATAACTATTCTTAGATAATGCACAAGATTCTCCTCAGACTTAGAGTAAATAAAGATATCATCCACAAATAATACCATGAAGGTTTCAAGTTACTCATGGAAAATCATATTCATTAAATCCATGAAAAATACAGGAGAATTTTTTATTCCAAAGTTCATGACAAGTTACTCATAATGATTGTACTAGTTCCAAAAGTTGGTTTTATGAATGTTAGATTCTTTTATTCTTAACTGATGGTAACCAAATCTAAGTTCAATCTTTGATAACCAATTCACCCCCTTCAACTGGTCAAAAAAATCATCAATCCTTGGTAATGGATATTTTTTATTTATAGTAACTCAATTAAGATTTCGGTAATCAATATAAAGATGGATTGAACTATTAGATTTCTTAGCAAATAGAGCAGTCATTGCCCAAGGTGACACACTCGAGTGTATAAATCCTTTATCTAGAAGATATTCCAACTATGAATTTAGCTCTTTAATTTCAACTGGTACCATATGGTAAGAGGGGATAGATGTTGGTTGAGTACTAGGCATTAATTCAATAGATAACTCAACCTCCCTTACCAACAAAAAACTAAAGAAGTCGAAAGGAAACATGTTGGGAAACTCGATGAAAACTGGAGGGAGATCACCACTCAAAGATTCGTACTCCATATCAAAGGAAAACATTGATATTACTTTCTCCAACTCTAGAAAAGAAGGTACAACCTTGTTCAAACTTGGATCCCATTCTCCTTGAAAAAACATGAGACACAACACTGGGTGTGGTAAAGGAGACCCATAAAATATAACAATAAATATGGGCTTTATTGGAAATGATCTAATCCATCCTGAATATGATTTCAATAGGTTTCATGTAAATAACCAAAAAATTATAAGCAATCTCAACATCTCATAGAGAAAAGACACAATTGATACTATGGAAAACCTGCTCTCCCTTTTTACCAAGGGGTGTAGTAATATCCATTGTACAATATAAAATATCCATAGAAAGGTTTAGAATATTAACAATAAAAGTTGAAATAAATGAATGATATGAACCAGTATCAAATAAATAATTCACTAATGACAAAGCTATAGTGATGGTACCTCTCATAGTCGATAGACTCGTGTTTGCTTCCTTTAGAGACTCTTCCACTGCATGAAGAAGCTTCATTCTAGATGTCTATGGATGGAACCCTATTATACATGAAGAATTTTATTTACCCACAGTTTTAGGAAGATATTATGATCAAGTTCCACTAAATGGATTAGAATAAATATGGTATAATCTTTGTAAGTTCCCTAAACGTCCATAGGATCTATAGTTTTTTGGTGCCTCAGTGCAAACCCTCTTTAAATGACCCATATTTCCACACTGGTAAAAAAAATAAAGGACCTATTACATGCACTTTAGGAGGTCTATAATGTCCCTTCCATCAAGAACTATCATGAGAATCATCACACTTCCACTTTCCATTGAAGGAACTCATGCTACCACTGGGAGAGAAAGAAACTCCCAATAACCCTGACCTTCCAGTCAAGTCCATTTCAACCATAAGTTCTCTATCTAGTAAATCAGCATAAGAAGGTTGCTTCAGTAAGAAAACTTGAGAACGAATATCCTGAATAAGTCTCAACTCGAACCTTCGAGCCTTCATCCTCTCATTCGATACTATCTATGGTGTGAAATGAACGAGCTCAGAAAAATGGTTTGAATACTCTTTCATGGTCCTTTTAGCGTGCTCAAGTTTTAAAAACTCTATAGACTTGGCCAACAACATTTTTTCTAGATAGAAATTTTTATTGAAAAGAAATTTGAAGTATTTCTACTCTAATATCTTATTCTTCTTCACCATTACCATAGTGTACAGCCATCTCATGCTTTGTCCTTCCAGCATGAAGGTGGCGGACTTCACTTTGATTTCATAGGGTGTGTCCAAAACCCAAACAAGCATTCCATCCTTCTTAAACACTCATCATCCTCTTGAGTATCATTTGATCCTTTGAATAGTTCTAGATTCTGACGAAGTAATTCTTGAGAATAAATATTGAGAGCATCCCTATGAGGTTCCAAAGTTGGACCCTAAATGGGAACTGAAGGTGGTTCTTGTCCTATAGATTGGGTTCCACAAGAGGATTTTCTCACTAAGGTTCAACGTCATCTTTCTCTTGGATCTGATTTGCATGTCTTCTTAGAGGAATGATGCTACACAGCATCAAAAGACAACAATGAATACATCATATTAACACTAAAAGATAGTGATAAGGGAAATTAATCCCAACAGATAGAACAAACAATATTTGTATTTCACTCTATCCAAATAAAAAAAGAGAAAATAACAGAACCAGACATCAAGACTTCTTTCCCTAGACACCCTTGGCGACTTAAGGTCCATTGTGGTGAGAGATGGCCAGGCACTAAAGATTTCACAAATTCTTACTAACTTCAAGACAAAATCTTAACCTCCCTCTAATACCAGTTCATCATGAACCAACCCAGAAACCCTGGTAACCTAATAACCGATCTGGCACTAACATATCCTAAAGGGTGTTCTCAACCCCCATAAGTCGGCTACTAGCACCTGGAATCATACAAACTGAAAGTGGGAATGGTTTTTCCACAAACATTGTGAAAGTAAAAGAAACAAGACAATATGAATATTGAAAGAAACTCCACTGGGAATAATGTACCAGAATTCAAACATGCATTAAATCCCAAAGTACTATTACCAAAGTACCAGAATAAGGAAAATAGCCCAAGTCCCAATGGAAACAATTCACCAAGTCTAAGGTTCAACATCTAGATCCACCTCTAAGAGATTCATTTCCCTTGCTCAAACCTGGAATGAGATAATCTATAAACACCTGAAAGCACAAGTAGGGTGTGAGCCAAATCCTAGTAGTATTTCACCAAATATTCCATAATAAGTTTCTAAAATCAAATTAACCAAGAAAGTTCTTTAAATTTTCAAATAAATATTTTTGGAATTCACAAAATCATATTTAAACAAATAAATATTTAAAATTTAAAAGATGTAAATACAGTAGAAATTCATGCTTCACATTTCAGATGATGCAAATACATTTCACATGATGGAATTTTCCTTTAAACAAAGGGTGATTTATAAAACTATAAATTTTCACAAAATGGATTAAATAAACACTTTTATATAAAATATTTTATATAAATTTACAAGTCATATAAAGTAATTTATAACAATGGAATATAAATTTTAAATACAAACAAGCAAGAAATATGGTCATGTTCCAAATAGATACAAAAGTTCTAGGATATAGGGACCCAACATAGTGAAATGAAAAGTATGTACATATAACCCTTTGGGCCTAAGGAAAAGGGGACTCATCACCATCACCTAAAAAATGGTATGTGCTAATATAAATTTTTAGAACATTGAAAATCATAAAGTTTTGTCCAAATAACACACTAACTGCCTATGTTTTTCATGTGATCAAGTACCAACAATGATGGGAAATTTATTTCAAGATTTCTTAAAATACAATTAAATAACATTTCCTCCATTTCAAATATTCTAATTTTCTCTTTAAAAACCATAATGGGTTTTTAATCAAAAACATGCCTTTTATGATGAAACCACTAGGTTTCCATCAAAACCATTTTTAATCCATTTTCACAAAAATAGGGATTTGAAACCAATTCATGAAATTTTACAATACATTTCACAATTAGATCCAGTTATTTATTTTTCATACAGTTTCAATCCATTTCACAAACACATCCCAATTCACTGGAATTGGGGGTTTTCCTAATTTCATGCCAAAGTGAACCTAAACCCTAATTCATTGGAATTGTGTTTCCAATAACATGATTGAAAGAAATTTATTCAATTTTAGAAATTTAATTTTTAAATCAAACTGAATTTAAATTAAGAAATTAAAGGTTAATTAAATTGGCAACCAAGGAGGGAACCACCTACCTTCCTCATGGAAACACAATGCCCGCAAAAAAACCCCACCAACAAGAATAAAGGTGTATAAGATCTAGTAACTTATCCTAGAAACAATATTTAACAACACAGGGCTTAGACCCATCAAACTCACTACTACAAAAACAGGCGAGGGAAGCGATACCCCTTTATCAGTGCTGATAAAGGGACCCCTTTATCAGTGCTTCTTTTAGTAGCGCTGATAAAGGGGGATTTATCAGCGCTGAAAAAAAGTATATTTCAAAAAAATCATGAAAAATAAATTATTTTTATATAAGTATATTTATTCATATATAAATATAATATATATTTTTTAAATATGTTTTATATACGTATAAATAGAATATTACATTTAATATATAAGATATTTAGTGTAAATGGATTTAAAATATTTTAAAAAAATATTATTAATTAATAATTTTCTAATTATTATCGATTAAAAATCATTTAATAACAATTTGAAGACACAAAAAAATCAAAAAAAATAATAAAAGATCTAAAATAAGTTGAAAATGGAACTCAAACTTCAAACAGCCATAACTTTTGATCCGGGTGTCTGTTTAAGCTCTACAGCATATCAAATCGAAGCTTGCGACGAGCTCTACACGCTAGTGACCAAGGAAAATCCTATATCACATTTTTCAAGGACAAAATAGGCCTATAAGGCCTCTAAAACTGAGTTTTTAGTCAGGATACCCTGATTTATTAACATTCAAATAAATATAACTTCTGATTCGGATGTCCCTTAGGCCTGTACCACATATCATATCGAAGATTGTTTCATTTTATTCGATTTGACAGGTTGTGGATTTGAAACAGGCTTCTAGATTATAGGTTATGATTGTTTTAACATTATATGGCTTTTCAAATACACACACACACACACACACACATATATATATATATATATTTATTTATTTATTCATAAATATATATATGTGTCTGTGTGTGTTTGTGTCTGTGTGTGTGTCTGTGTATTGTATATATATATGTATTTATTTATTTATTTATTTATTTAATTATAAACATACATACAAAACATTTTTCATAAATGTATTTAAAACTAATCATATAATTATATATTAATATACAAATAAATATACAGATAAAAATTTATAACTAAAAATATATATATAAATAAATAAATATAAAAATATATTAATATACGAATGAATATATATATACTAATATATGAATAAATATATTTATATTAATATGAATATATATCAATATATGAATAAATATAACTATATATAAATATATATAAAGAGATATATCATTAAATAGAGAAAATAACGAAATAGCTTAGTGGTAAAGGTGCAGCTGCGAAATGGGGGGGTTGTGGGTTCGAGTTCGGGTAGAGGCAAAGGTGGTGCGCGTGTGTGAGGATGCGCGGGAAGGGCAGCGCGTGGGAGACCTCCTAGCGCTGATAAAGGGGTGGTCATGCACTGATAAAAGCTCTCCCCATGCATTATTTAATTTTTTTTATTTTTTTTATTTTTGTGACTTTTATCAGTGCTTTTTAAAAAGAGCTGATAAAGTCCCCTTTTATCAGCGCTAAAAAAAAGCACTGATAAAGGGGTCTTTTATCAACACTTTTTTTAGCGCTGATAAAAGTGGCCTTTATCAGCACTTTTCAGAGCACTGATAAAAGGGACCCCCTATATTAGCACTGAGCTTTACAGTGCTTTTTTAGCGCTGTTAAATCCCGTTTTGAGCGCTGATATAGGCTGTTTTTGTAGTAGTGACTCAAGATGATCCATCAAATTTCAAGGAAGGAATAGGGAAAGAGACAGAGATGAATGAATAATGCTTACCTAAAAAGACACACTATGATCTTCACAATGATCAATCATCGAACAAAAAGTTATAGAGGTGTTGGAGGCTCCCAAAATCACTTAGAGAAGGCTCTAGGTTGAGAGAAAGAAAATCTAGAGGAAGAAAAAATGAAAAAACAGTTGGAATGCTCGTTAAAAAAATAAGGCTTGGTATTTTACACAACGTGTAACATAGTTACATATCGTGTAATTGGTAATTCTCATATCCGCTGAAAAACCTGTTACCACTTGCTAAAAATGATTTATAATTTTAGTATTTACATGGCATGTAACCATATTACACAGCATATAATTATTCATCGGGCTGTAGAAATGACTGGTTAAAGATGAGAATCGAACAAATATTTGACTTCACCATTATAGGTATCCTCAAAATACCTTCTCAACCCTACCCAGAAAATGAAAAAAAATAAAAATACAACATGTTTTAGAACGTACCTGTCAGAAAGATAATAGGATGTTACAAATACTATGTGGCACTTCAAACAAATATGTAGGAGATGTAATTTCCAAGACAATTAATGGGCACCCACAAGTGATATCCTAAACTTAATAGACCTTTTACATATATTAGATCAATTATACCATGAAAGAGAATGATTTTCTTTCAATTATTGTTTTATAAAAATTTTGATCTTATTTGTTAGGAAGTAAAGTAACTATTTTCTATGATCATGAAGTACTCGGTTATTTGACCAAGAAGGATGATGAAAATTCAAGGCTAGTGATATTTATGTTTCTACTACAATAATTTAACTTGGGTATCAAAGATAAGAAGGGTACCGGAAATATGGTTGTAGGCCACATGAGTATACCGCCCCACACTATTAAGGTAGAACAGCCTATTGAAACAAACTTGGATAAATCCCTCCCTAGTGAGAAGCTATATGAAGCTACTCAGTCACCCTGGTATTCTAACATAGTGAATTTTCTAGTTATAATAAAGATACCCTTATTATTTTCCAAATATCAAGTAATTAAATTAAAAACAAAATCAAAATTTTATGTTTGGGAAGATCCATATTTATAGAAAATGTGTAGTGATCAAGTAATTAGAAGGTGTATCCCTAAATAGGAGGCTAAGTTTTTTCTTACATTTTCTCATAAACTTACATGTTAAGGCCATTTTGGACCTCAGATAACAACCATGAAATATTTTGAAGCTGGATTATTTTGGCCCTCAATTTTCGAAGACTCGCATGATTTTTGAAAAAGGTGTATAAAATTTTAGTTTACTAGAGTAATTTTCAAAAGACATGAAATTCTCTAAGAACCCTTGATTTTAATGAAATATTTTATGTATGGGGATTGGATTTCATGGGGAAATTTCCCATCTAATTTGGATTTTCCTATATATTATTAGTATTGGATTATATTTCTAAGTGGATTGAAATAAAAATCACATGAACTGATGATTCCAACATTGTGATGGAGTTTCTAAAATCAAACACTTTTTATAGGTTTTGAGTTACTCAAGAAATTATAAGCAGCCAAGGGATACACTTATTCAATAAGAGCATGGGATACCTAGTTAAGAAGTATGGATAGCACCACAAAAATTATACTACCTACCACCTAGATACCAATGGTATGGTCAAGGTTTAAAATAGGAATATTAAAATAATTATGGAGAAGACAGCACAACCCAACTGTAAATATTCAAGTAATAATTTTAAAGATGCACCATAGGCATACAGAATTGCCTAAAAAACCCATAGGTATGTCCCCTTATAGAATTGTTTATGGAAAGCATTGTCACCTACCTGTTGAGTTGCAGCACAAATCCTATTGGTATGTCAAGAGAGTTAACTTGGATTTTGGTAAATTTTGAGAGAATAGAAAGCTACAGATGATGGAGTTTGAGGATCATAGAAGAGAATATTATGATAATTCCCTATTGTATAAGGAAAAAAGATAGATCTTTTCATGACAGACTTATCCAAGAAAGACACTTTTATATAATAGATAAAGTGTTATTATTCTCTTAAAGGATGAAACTCATTCTAGGTAAACTTCATTCTAAATGGATTGGACCATACATAGTGACTAATACTTTCTCATTTGGTGTAGTTGAAATCAAAGAAGAATATTCATCCATTAAAGGTGAATGGACAGAAAATGAAGCATTAACATGAAGAATTTTGGAAAGAGATAATGGAGGAGTTTAAACTCCTCCCTACTTCTGTTAAATAAAGAACCTTGGGTTGTCTCTTTCATCCACACCAGTTTTGATTCTTTTTATTTTTTTTATTTTTTTTATTTTTGTTCCTTGATAAATTCATGCTATAATTAAATAGAAGTGTTTCTTGACTAAGTGTGGAGGGGACAAGTAGATTATATGTAAATACTTTTCTTTTTTCTTATTATATACTCAAATATATATAAAAACTATTCTACTTGTAAATTGTGTACATAGATATTTTGTATAATTTTTGTTAGGATTCTTCAAACTTTAATTGATCCAAATGATACCCTACCAAAATTGAATAACATTCTAGAGTGGAGGAAGTTATTTAGTTTTAAAATTGTGAAATTTGGATAATTGTTTAGTGAACTTGCCATTGAATTCATGGAATTTTTTTCTTTTTGAACTATAAAAAGAGCTATAAATGAAAATGAACTTATTGGAACCAAAATCAAATATTGAGGGAACTAGATCGATGAAATAAAACCAAAGTAATTAGAAATTATAGATTGATTAGCACCTTAGGGCCCTCCATAAAAGAAAATCATATATCTCATATGAACTGGAATAAAACAAACAGATGGGTTTTGATCTAAAAATATTCCTAAGTCAACATAAGCACTTGTGTGTGTGCATTATCCACCAAATAAGAGTTAGAGTGGCCTAAGTGATAGATTCTCAAGAATTTATCACATTCCTTGATTATTATAATTATTCATGGGGAGTAACTACTATATTGGGATGATTTAGTTTTGGATTTATCTACACTCATTTAATAAGTTATTTTTGTGAGTATGGATAGGAAAAAATTCAAATAATGCTAATTGAAAAATGGGGTGGATATATTTGAGGAATTATAAACTTGGATGAAGAAGGGGTAGAGGATATATCTTAATTTCATTTATGAAGATTCAAGGATGTGAAAAAAATGAACCTTGGAAAGAGAGATTTAGGGAGAAAAATTAGGAAGTTTTCACTTGTTAAAATTTTGACTCCACTGGGATCTATCTTATTCACAACCTAAAACTGGAACTTGGGTGAGAATTGAATTGATTTAGTGAATTGAAATCATAAAATAGGTATTATAATTCAAACATTATAGAGATCTATGATTTTATTTTTCATTGGATTAGGTATTAATATTATAATGAACAATTATTTTCTAATAATTGAATTCAATGTATTTCCTGAGAGTGCAATAGTTGAAGTATGGGGAGTGTTGAGAGTTTAAATTTCCCAATATTTTTAGTTCTTACAATGAAAATAACCCCTAAATAATTTTAAAATTTGGAAATTACTTCATTTTTTGTTGTTGATTTTATAAATTTAGACATTAATTGTTTAATGGTTATTTTATTTGTTTTTAAGTGTTTTTATACTCCCTTGGATTAATTTGATAAAGTTGTGATTGTTATGAAAATTCTATAAATATAGTGAAAAAATATTTTGAGATTGAAATAATTAAATTCAGAAAATTTTAGAAATATTGTAATATGGTTATGTCATTCATGTAGGATAAATTTTAAATAGAATAAGATAATTCATCTACCTTGTTCAGTTCGTAAGAAAATTGATGAGCCTTAAGATAATTGAATTTGTTGAAATTCATATTCAGGTATCCATGTAAGATAATTCATCTATATCAGGTGGTCACATAAGAGAATTTTACTTCTCATAAGATAATTTTTCCCCCATAAATAAAACTCCTTTTCCAAATTCTAATATTTTTTTCATAATATAAATAAATATTTCATAACATAATCAAACCCGTAATATATTTTTCTCCCACGTAAGATAAATCACTTTGTGAAAATTTTAATAATCTATGGAGGAGAAGGTATGCTTTAAGGGAACTCATCTAACTGCATATTGATCCACCTGCCACAGTAGCACTTCTAAGCCCAAGTTTGGGACTAGGACCATTTCTAAGTCCATTGATTTTTAAATTCCACTGTTGAAGTAGAACCTAAACTTTACTATTCCATGACGCAATAGCTAAATTTTTCTTCAAGTCTTCCAAAACAAATATAGAGTTCACTCATAGGATCATGGGAGGAGTATTTTTAACAAAAAATATTCGAATAATACTGATTTAGAGAAATCTCAACCATTGAGTTGTGCACATGGAGGGAATATGAAGAGAGGCACAGAAAGTGATGAATGATTTTAAAAGAACCTAAAGAGACCCTTCTCATTATATAAATAATTTTTCACTAAATAGAGGTTCCCATTATCACTAAATCGAGAGTGACTACATCTTGTTCCTAGCTTCATTTCTTTCATTTTTTAGCAATAATTCTCTATTGATGGAACATTAATCCAATAGTGGATGAGAAGAAGAGAATCTCCTTACTTCCTTGTTAATGAATTAAATTATTTAATTTAATATCTCTTCTACTAATCTTAGGATTCATTCAAATTTTTTATATGATAGGATATTTCCTTAATTCTGTATATTTTGAATCCATTCTCTCTCTTCTTGTAGTTTACACACATAGGCCACCAAAAACTTATTCACTACTATGATGGTTAGTAGTGTGATGAATTAGGAGTGATCATGTATTTTGAATCACTATTTCAAGAAAGATAAATAGATACATTGATTATTGTACTCTCTCATTCAAGCCAAAAAAACCTGAGGCGGATGATTAAGATAGGTTTTACTTGATTAAAGATAAAACATGAGGGTAAAATGAAATAATTAATTAACAGGAAAGGTAAGGGTATTTTCGAGTTTAGGACACTTCATTATAATCTTAATTTGAAAGGTAATCAAATTCAATCTCACACACTAAGTTTATACACTAAACCCATAAAATAAAATGCAAACAAACCATAACACTTTCCTATCTAGAGACAACCTAAGTATACTATAACTACATTTTTCTTGTGTTAAAATTTTTTTTTGTTTAGGTCCCTATGATAAGTCATTTATAAAACATATGAATAAGTCACACCACTATGCCTACCAACTGATTACTCCTTCAATGGCCTCCCCTCCTGAGATAATGGATCAGTGGACCATAGGTCCATACACATGGACCAAAATTCCAAATTGGGTGAATAGTAATGATGAAACAGTATCCCACTATAATACCTACAATTCTACAGTTTTACAATACTACATGTAACACCCCAAGTTTTTGTGAAATGCTTTTTTTCAATTAATTTTATAATTCTGATATTTTGCATTTCACACAACAATGAATATAGCTTGTGTTATATAAAGGAACCAAGTTATTATTTATTTGTATGCTACACCATGTTAATATTTCATTATACGGTACCCTAATATAAGGTTTTACTACATGAAACACCAACTTTTCTTGTGTTATACGTAACACCGACTTGGCTTGCGTTACACACAACGCTGAGTTTCTACAAAACAACATTTTTTATAATTAATTAAATGAGATAGTTATAACATATTCATTAAACATAATAATATGAAAATTAATAAAAAAAATTAAATATTATTTATAATTTTTTTATATAAATAAAACATAATGATGATAAAACTTATAATTTCTGGTAAAGCCTTTATATGTTAAGAAATACTATTTTCTCAAAAGAACTACTTTTTAAGTCCTTCTCTGAACAACAATAAAATTAATTTTAGACACTTTTAGAAATTTAATTTAATAAAATAAACATAATTTTTTAATTATTAATGTTAAAATTATCTTAGGATTAATTTTTGGTATTTTTCTAAGAAACTTCATTTTTGGGTGAATAGTGAAAAATACAGAATTTTAATTCAAAACTGCTTATTTGTATAATTTATTTATATAGTTAAATTATATTTTAAGTTGGTTTTAAAGTCCCAATATATAAATTATACATATATTAATCTAATTTAGTTCATTTGAATCATTTTTATGTTGAATTTAGATATAAAATATTAATGAAATTTTGAACATTCTCACTTTAAAAACCCACTTTCTCACCACATCTATGAAATTGGAATTAAAATTAATTTTTCCACTTATATAAATTGAATTTAAAAAAATGTATATACATAGTTTTAATCATTATAATATTTATATTCTAATAATATCAACTTTATTTTTTACAAAAAATATTAGTGAAAGTGATTAAAATTAATTACAACAATTAAGGTAAAATTAAGGTTAACAAGAGACTCAACCTTAAACTTAAGGGGCCAAATGACCTATAAAATTGTCCAAAACCCATTTTATATACATATTTAGGACATACACCTTCCATTATTGAGTTTTTTTGGTTTTTTATGACTTTTTAGGTAAAAATGTGGGTACACCTAACTTGTTTTCTAAAATGGCAAGTGTGTCCCCTCCCTCCTCTATAAAAGTCCACCACCTATACCCCTTCTTCACACCTATAAATCCACTTGATTTTGGAAAATATGTACCCAATTAACTTCCCAAAAACCCTAATTTACTCCTTTAATCCTCCCTTTGGGAAGAAATTCAACCAAGGAAGCCCTTTGGTGCAAACCAAAATGAGTTACCTAAAGAAGAGGCATCACCCTTCCTTAAGGTCCTTTCTTTTAATTTTTTCTCCACTAACTCAATTTTTATTATTTAATGCATAAATAATGGCCTAATTGTCATAAATATACTAATATGTTGTTATTATAATTTTTTTACCTACACATACACACACTTCCATCTAATGGGTAACAAACTTACCATTCTTGTGTACAGCGAACTACCGCCTCATGAAACGATGTTGTTCGTTTTTCCTTTACCAACTTTTGTGGTTGGAAATTATTATGGACACACTATTTATATATTTTATATTTTATATTTATAACATCTTTATGATTCTTTAATTTTTATAAATAACATACCTTTATTCTTTCCATTTTGTGTAACTATGATAATTTCATTTAGTTAAGTGTGGACTACCGCCTCCTCAAAGCGATGTGATTCATTCACACTATACATGAAATGTATTAAGGTTAGGTTAAGTAAACATATATGATATATATGAAATCATAATTCTATTGGAATTATTATATATATATATATTTCATTTACTTTTTTTCTTTCAATATGATAATTAAACGGAAACAGCGTTCATGCGTACATATGGCCTACCATCTCCATGAACGGTGTCTTCCATTTCATATTTCTATAATTAATAGATTATTATAAATTAGTATATAAAGAATATAAATTAAATTTATATCATGTTTTACATTCTTTAAATCATTATATAAGTGTGAGGACCAAAAACATAACAAATTAAGACACAAGCAAAAAACAAAGAGGATATTACCCGAAGTGAAACCTTAACTTGGAATTGTTAATAAGTGGGTAATATAAAGTCATAATCAAACCATATATGGTATTATATATATTAATGTGGTTATTTAAAATATTTATAATAAACTTATATTTATTATATAGTAGTTTTTATGAGTATGAAGAGATTTGATATATAAGGTAAGGGAATTTCATCTCAGTTTTTATTTTCATGAGATTCATGTTTTATTCACCACTCATTTAATTTGTGTGATGTGTATACTGCTCAGGGATGTATTCTATGATTATTATACTTAAATTTATTCATATTTACATATCTATTTTATTATCTTTATTTTATGTGGTTTGTGTTTCAAAAGTTACCAAATCGGTAAAGTAAATTTGTCTCAATTTGCCTTCTTTGAGACACGTACCATGTTATGTACCTATATTTTTTCATGAGGTGTATATACTTTCTTTGAAAATTTATATAATGAATATCCTTATTTTAATTATATTTAAATAATCATTTAATTTTATCCTTTCCATTGTGTTGTGGTTCAAAGTTACCAAATTGGTAACGGTTTATAGCTACAATCTCACCGTTTATTGAGATTGTTTATGATTATGCTCCCATTGATAAAATATTGTGATCCACCTCTCAAGAACTCTCATGATTTTTCTTACCCTCTATTTATTCATGTTATATCCAAGTAATGTTACCAATTTCCACTCTTTGGTACATAGGATGGTAAATAAAGTTTTTTTAATAAATTCAAACTTTACCTCTCTCTTCGGTCGGAAATTTGTGTTCCTTCAAAATAATGTTTTCTAAAAGTTTCTAAAAATATTCTACTATGGTATTTAAAATAAACTTTTACCCATGTTTTACATTTTAAAAAAAGGTTTTTTAAAAATTAATATTATTTTTATTTTTCAATTGAGGCACGTTTCTAAACTTTTTACGATGAAAAAAGGAATGTTCAGAATGTATGGATTTACCCATCGTCATGACCGTCATTCCAATGAAGATTATTTTAAAATATTACAAAGTTATTTTTTTAGAAAAAAAATTCTTAATATTCTATAAATTTTTTGTTTTAAAGTGGTTTTCAATGAAAAAGTTTTTCAAAAATGTTTTATGTTTAAAAAATGTTTTAAATGATTTTCAAAATTTCCTTTATAAGTTTTCAAAAGGTTGTTTTAAAAGAAAAGGATTTTCAATGATCTTGAACCTTTTTTTATAAGTTTTCAAATTATTTTAAAATAAAAAGGATTTATAAATTTTTTCAATATTCTTTTATAAGTTTTCAAGTGAAAAGGTTTTAAAAATGATTTCAATCTTTCATTTTATGCTTTAAAATTGGTTTTCAAATAAAATGGTTTTCAAAAAGGATTTATGTTTTCAAATCATTTTTTTAAAGAAGAAAAGAAATTTTTTATAATAAAAGTTTTTAAAAGGATCTTTACAAATTATTTTCCATATAAAATGACATATATTGTTGTTACTCATGCCTTTCTGGGAAATGATCCAAATGTTACATTCATATTCTTTCTCTGAATGGTTTATATTTTGATATCATGATGTTTATGAAACCCATTTGTCTTTCACAGGTTATATATTTATGAAACCCATTCCTCTCCCACAGGTTTTATACTTATTAAACTCGATTATTTTCATGGGTTATTCTATGATGAAATGATTATGAAACCTATCTTTTTCTGAAGGTTAAGATATGATTACATGTTTATGACACCCATTTCATTTCATGGGTAATGATAGGATGTTTACGAAACCCATATCTTTTTATGGGTCATGATATGATGAAATTTTTATTATCTTTTGACACATGTATGAATGATTTTATTATGAGATGGGTGGGACCTATATCTCCCTCCAATGAATTTGATAGAGATTTATATCTCATGAGATAATGATGCGAATAAAGTTAACAGGCTTGATCCAATATGGGAAGATGGGGAAACTCAATACCTTACAAGGAAAGTACTGTGACTGGGGATGGTGGTGTGTCCCACCCAATAGGTGTAGTCACCATGAATATGAAATATGGGGAAACCCAATCTACTATTAGAAGATAGGGAAACTTGATACACTATTGGAAGATAGGGAAACCTGATCCCTTACAAGGAAAGGACTATGACTGGGAATGGTGGTGTGTCCCTCCTAGTAGGTGTAGTCCCCATAAAGTACCCTAATAAGTTTTGTAAATATTTCTTAACTTATAGGAAATGATATTACATGTTTATGTGTATGCCACAATTCCATGTCGTATTCCAATATTATGATTTCATGGATCATGCTCTTGATTTCCTTATGATTCATGTCTTATGAACTACTAATATTTATTCCATGATTTATGTTTATGATATTTAATATGAAAGGTATTATCTTATATTGTTATTATCGTGTTCTTATACCCTTATATGCATGTTTATGATTACATATCTCTCATGTTTACCCTTATTGGGAATCTGATCTCACCCCTTTTTATGTTTCATTCCTTGGGATATGAAGATATGTATTAATTATGATGTGTATAAGAATGGTGTTAGTCATGAAGAATCTAGTGGGAGATAATGTATCTCAATTATGTACCAATGTTTATGTTTCCATTTTTTCAAAGGCACTAAACTAATACTGTATTTTGGTGTCTGTTTGTGTAATGTATTAAGTTTTCCTCAAAAATGATGTAATGTATATATACGTTAATATTGGGTTTTTATAGTTGTTATTAGAGGAAATTTTTAGTTAACCTTTGGAAACTAGAATGATAAAAACTTAGTGATAACTCTAAGGATATGATTAAGGATAAGTCTAAGGATAATGAAAAGCATAGAAAAATTTCATAGAATTTTTATAAAGGATAGAGTGAGTGGTTTACTAGAAATACAACCCTATTTGGATACTAAAAGTGGATATGGTTCTATCACATATGTACCTAGAAGTAATAAATCTGACAAGGTGCATCGGGCCTGACTTGAGTGCAACCCGATACACGACAATGGTCCTTACTATGCAGCTAGTTTGACAATCCTGAGGGATATGCTTTTGTAATTAACAAACTCTTCATGAACCATCACGAAGGATTTAAAAAATGGCTATGAATAACCTAGGATAAACCTAAGGTGTCATATATTAAATAATGTGTCATAATTTAGATATCCTATAAGTGGTTTTTCATGATTATTTGGTTCCTCGCTATGACAATTATTTCTTACTCTATGATTTTTGGTTTAAGTCAATAGAGGGAACTAAAAGGAACTGGGTTAATGATAAATGTTATAGAAAACTTTCTAATGATCAGTGAAATGGGATGATCACTGGAGTTAAGGATGTTGTAATCATGCCTAATTAGTTTTCAAGGAACATGATTAACAATGCGTACCTTAACCAACTCTCAGACTCACCAAAGAAGAGAATGAAAGAGATCACTGAGAATTCAGGTAATGAAGACCATCAAGGAAGTAAAATTCAGTTTCTTATATGTCAATAATGTGGGAAGAAACACCCAAGTGAATGTCTCATAGGAACAGGAAGATGTTTTGACTATGGAAAATAAGGACACGGAGCAATTAACTGGAAATGGGGAATAAAAATTTCAGTTAACGTAATGGATGGAAATGTTGTCCTCCCTAAGTTATTATCAATTTATTACTGCTTTAAATGTGGAAATTATGGTCATTATAAAAATTTATGTCCTATGTGGAAGGCTCGTGAAGAGAATCAGCAAGGTCGTATAAGTAATATTTTTACTACTAATGATGAAGAGACAATGAAAATCATATGAAAGGTATATGATCTTCTAATAGTATTTTTGATAAGTATGATTAAATTGAGTTTGATAAATTTTAATAAATGATTCTTATTTCATATTCTATGAAAGAGGTATTAAGGAATAAGTTGATGAATCCTGGGTAATGGTTTAAGAATAAATTTTGATGATTAGAGTATATATGTTATATAATTAAAATATTATATTATATGAATCATGAAATATATAAGTATTTTTAGTATAATTTTTTCATTTAGTATTTGAAGGGATATGTTGAATGGTGTTTGTGAGGTAGAAAGGTGATTTCATGTAAAGGTGATAATTTGATCAAGGGAAGGTAACCCTTAATTTATTCCTAATGTTGAGATAATGATGTTTGGATAATAATATGTTGGATATGAATAATTAAATTGGATGGTACTGATTACCTTAGAACTGATAAATGATTTTTTGACAAAGTATTCTATGTTTTCATGGATGAAGTTTACAAATCCTTATATTTAAGTAATATATCCACTAATCTTTGTAACAAGGAAGCATGCATGTTTTCAAAGAGGATTTATGGTAATTTAGGTTATTACCATGTTTCAATAGAATATATGATGAGGGTATTAACATGTTTGGAATGTGAAAACCAAGAGATAATTTATGATATAGGGGAGCAGTTTTAAGCTGATTTAGTGACCTTATTTCTAAATTTTTGGATTTTTATCTTTCAGAAGGGTTATAAGGCTAACCATTTGTGGAATGTTTAAGTTAAAATTTGGATAAAGTTTGTGATATTAAAGTATTATCTCACCACATGAGGATTTATGCATATTGGATAACCTGCTCTAACAACTTCATGTTGATGGTAATTTAGGAGAGATAGGATGAATTATCAAGGATCTCATGATATGTTAGTGCTTTGGGAATGAAAAATTCACCATCCTTTTTAGAGAAAAAGGTGAAGTGGAAATTGGTCAAGACACGAGAAAAGGGTGAGATTTTACTTATGAAAGGGAATGAAATAAATTAAGTCTCATGAAAATTCTTCAACTCTAGGGAAATAATATTGAAATTGAAAAGTTTATCCTAGTAACTTCTTTTCTGATGAATCAAATGGTCCCTTAGATCATCACAGATTTATGTATTTGTGATTGTTAACTTTCTCCTAACTATGTTCTCTATCACTCTCCTCCAGAACTTGGTAGTTATATTTCTCTTCCATGTCTATTTTTTCACTTACCACATATGTTCTCCTACATGGAAACCCAACTATGAGTTACTTTGGGTAACTATTATCATTCCAACTTTTTTTTAAAGGAATTTTTAGTGTTCATTTTTACAATGTGAGTTTATATTAAAGGAACTTCAAAGTATTAAAAGATTGATAACCCAGATAAATTTTGAGGGAAAAATTAATTTTAAGGGAGGTATAATTTAACACCCATAGTTTTTTTTTTTGAAATATTTATTTGAATTAATTTAATCATTTTGATATTTTTCATTTCACACAACACTGGATATAGTTTGTGTTATATGAAAGCACTAAGTTATTCTTACTTTGTATGCTACACCATGTTAATATTTCTTTATATGATACCCCAATATATGTTTTTTCTATACAAAATATTTACTTGGATTGTGTTATACGCAATACCAACTTGGCCTATGTTATATGCAACACTGAGTTTCTATGAAACAATATTTTTTATAATTAATTAAATGATATAGTTTTAACATAGCTATTAAAAATAATAATATGAATAGTAATAACAAATTTTAAAAAAAAAATTATAATTTTTTTATATAAATAAAACATAATGTTGATAAAACATATAATTTTTGGTAAAGTACTTATATGTTTTGAAATACTATTTTCTCAAAAGAACTAATTTTTAAGCCCTTATATGAATAATAATAAAATTAATTTTAGAATATTTTATAAATTTAATTTTATAAAATAAAAAACATTTTTTAATTCATAATTTCGAAATTATCTTAGGGTGATTTTTTGGGATTTTTCTAAGAAACTTCATTTTTGGGTGAATAGTGAAAAATACTGAATTTTAATTCAAAACTACTTTTTCGTCTAATTTATTTATATATTTAAATTATATTTTAAGTTGGTTTTAAAGTAAAAATATATCAATTATACATCTATTAATCCAATTTAGTTCATTGTAATTATTTTTATGTTGAATTTAGATATAAAATCTTAATGAACTTTTGTACATTCTCACTTTAAAAACATAATTTCTCACCACGTCTGCGAGATTAGCATTAAAATTAATTTTGATGCTTCTCTAAATTAAATTTTGAAAAATGGAAATAAACAGTTTTAATCAGTGTAATATCTATAGTCTAATAAGATCAACTTAATTTTTGACCAAAAATATTATTGAAAGTGATTAAAATTAATTACAGCGATTAAGGTAAAATTAAGCTTAACAAGGGACTAAAACTTAAACTTAAAGGCTAAAATGACCTATAAAATTGTAAAAAACCCAATTTATGGACATATTTTGGCTATAAACCTTCCATTATTTAGTTTTAATGGTTTTTTATGACTTTTCTTAGGTAAAAATGTGGGTACACCTAACTTGTTTTAAAAAATGGCAAGTGTGTCCCCTCCCTCCTCTATAAAAGGCCACCACCTATCCCCCTTATTCACACATCTAAAGACACTTAATTTCATAAAATATCTACACAATTAACTTCCCAACATGCCTATATTACTACTTTAATCCTTCCTTTGGGTATAAATCCAACCAATGAATCCCTTTAGTGCAAACTAAAAGGAGTGACCTGATGAAGAGGTAACACCATTCCTCAAGATCCTTTCTTTTATTTTCTTTCTCCACTACATAAATTATTATTATTTAATGAATGAAAAATATTATAAGTATCCTAAATATACTTATATGTTTTTATGATAATTTTTTTACCTAAACTTATACACACTTCCATATAATGGGTAACAAACTTACCATTCTTGTGTACGGTGAACTACCGCCTCACAAAATGATGTTGTTAATTTTTCTTTTACCACCTTTCACGGTTGGAAATTATGATGGAAATTATATTTAACTATGATACATGTGATATTTATAATTTATTTATAATTTTTTAACTTTTATATAGAACATACCTTTATTATTTCCATTTTTTGTAACTACAATAATTTCGTTTGGGGAAGTGTGGACTACCACCTTCTCAAAGCAATGTGATTTTTTTCACACTCTACATGGAATGTATTAAGGTTGGTTTTAGTAAATTTATATGATATATGTAGAGACCCAAAGATTTACATACATATACATTACACTACTTTTGTGGAATACTTAATACATGACAAAAACAGATGCCCAAAGACCGTATTAGTTTAGTGTCTTTGGAAACTCAGAACAAAATCTTCTAATCATGGTGAAAGATATTCAAAATCTTCCATAAAGATCTTAACCTTTGGTTTTCTTACCTAAAATTTTTCTTTATATCTTGGGGAAAAGAAAACATAAAAATGGTGAGCTCAAATGCTCAGTAAGGGTAAACATGGAGAACTTAAAAACAATCCATAAACATTTGAACGTAAAAATATGAACATAATGACATAAATCTTGGAAGTACATAAGGAATAGATCATAAATGAACATTAATCATGATAAAATGTAATGGGAATAAAACATGTAATTGTGGAAACCATTAATCACATGTTATGATTTCCATATTAGCCAAGGCATTGCTTCCAAGACCATCATAGTGGACAAAGTCCATTACTGAATCGGGTTTACTTGTCGTTCTAGCCCTGTATTACTGAACCGGATTCACTTTCTGTTCCATCCATGTCTATATCATGAGATATAAATATTTACCCAATTAATTTGAGGGAGTTATAGGTCCCACCCATCTCATAATGAAATCATTCTTTCATGTTCCATAAAATAAACATAAATCATTCATCATAACCCAACGAATAAAATGGGTTTCATAAACATCATCCCATCATAACATAATCCATATAGAATAAATGGATATCATTTAATCATAAGAAAAATAAAACCATGTAAATAATAGAGACATTATACTTGAAACATAAACATATTAAATAATGTCATCTTAGATGGAAAATAGTTTTGATAAAACACTTGAGATGAATTCTTGAGGAAAATATCCTTTCTTCTTCAAAATAATTTTCTTTTCACAAAAAGCCATGCAATTTTAAAAGAAAAGGATTTTATTGAAAATAATAATGAAATATTGTAGAGTAATATTAATGAAGAAAAGGCATTATGAAACCGTAAAAATCGGTTCATGCCGTATAAATTTTAAAAAAACTTTCTCCTCGTACTTTTACCAAAAAAGTCAAAAAGTACCTCATATGGTAAACAAAAGAAAGATTCCTTCCATAACACAAAGTAAAAGTCAAAAGGGGGTAAACATGACTTTAAACATACATGGAATAATAGTAAAAATTTTATGAAATAATTTTTAGAAAACATGGGCATGAATGATAAACATAACCCCAGCAAATACTTACGAATAAACAATCTCGGATAAGAACGAGATTGGAATAATTATCCCTTACCTTAGGTCCAATTTATTCCATACATGTATGAAACTCCTATATAGTGGTTTTAAAAATATTATTAACTTGTAACAGAACCATAATAATATTTATGATATCATATATGATTCACTTATGACTTTATATTACCCGTTCATTTGTCAATTCCATGTTAAAGCAGTGTTTTGGGTAAAATTGTTTCATTTGTCGTGCGTGTTTGGACTAGTTGTTCTTGATATTATTATTACATATATCATGATTTAATTACTTCCATAATTTAAAACATGATTTATATATCATATATATTCAGTATATATATGTATAGTAGATATATAAATGAAATGAAATACACCGTTCATGGAGACGGTACGTCGTACGTACGCATGAATGTTGTTTTCATTTCCTTATTGAATTGAATGGAAGTAAGTAAATGACATATATATATATATATAAATCCATTAGCATTATTATGTCATATATTTCATTATTATTCATTATATATACTTTATAATTATTCTTTAATGGTTAACATGGAGAATGAATCTCATCGCGTCGTGGAGACAGAAATCTGTACGTACGCACGAGCGATGATATCATTCCTATAATTATTGAATGGAATTGGAGTGGATAATGGAAAATATCATAATTAGTATCATATTATAATAATAATATATAGTTATTATTTACACCATTATACCCATCCATGTAAGGTGGTGGTGGAAAACAAATTACACCACGACGTGGAGACGGTATTCCATACATACGCACACGCGGTGATTTTCATTTTCCGTAGGATGGATAGAAGGTGAAATAGGTTATTTTCATATATATAATAACATATCAGTATATTATTGATACTGATGTTTTTAATTTATAATGAAACAAATAAATAAGAGGAAGTAGAAGAAGAAAGAAACTTGAAAGAAACGGTAGAAGGGATTACCTCTTCCTCGACGTGCCTCTTTTAAACTTCCTCTTAGGGCACTAGAGTTGGTCTTTTGAGAAGACTAGATACTCTATGATATAAATATAGAGGTTTAGAATAGTAATTGGCAGGTTTTTTCCTAGATTTAAGGCTCAAAATTGTGTAAAGAGGAGAGGGAGGAGGTGTCCTTTTATAAGGGAGGAGAGGGGCACTTTAGGAAACCTAAAAAATATTAATTTATAATAAATTCAAACCCCACATAAAAACATCTAAAATGACACAAATTAGAATATGAGATGATATAGGATTGTAATCTCATAAACCAATAAAATTTAAAAATGTTTTAAGTTTATTTTAAACCTTATCACTTTGATTTATCCTTATTTAATTTATTTAATTTTATTTGTGGCAATAATATTCTAATTATTAAATTGTTATAAATACTTACTTATTTGTTGTGAATTTCCCATAATTAGATAAGTTAATACATTTTAGACCATATAATTTTCAATTTGTAATTTTTCAATATTTTTATGATTTTTAAACAATTTATTAATATGTTATTTTTATAAAATATCAATAGTGTCAATTTTGACACTATTCAATTATTTGAACATAAATAACAACCACACAGAATATATATTTGAACCAAAATATTTAATATATTACTAACATGTAATATTCATCTAAAAAATTCTTGGAGAAAATTAATTTTTTCATATAATATTTATTTTAATATTTTTAAAACCATTTAGTTGATATTTCTCTTAGTAAAATAATTACTACAACATTTTTGTATGATTATTTAATATATTTATTTGTTGCATAAAAATTAAAAAAATCATATGATGAATATAAATCTATTAACTTTAATAATAATACTTTTACTCTAATTTATCATCTTAAAATCACAACATTTAAATTATTATATTTATTAAATTATGAAGGTGACAACTTTGACATCATTTAAAATAAAATAATATAAATGTCCTAATCTGTTTTATAAGGCTCCAAATGGTCCACAAGTCGACACTTGGATTATTATGTTGTAGATATACTAGACCAATAAGGTTTTGTCAAGTTTCTGGTCCTTTGGATAGATATTATTATTTTAATAATAACTATATTATTGATTTTTCACTAAATAAATAATCTATGCATCATTAATGTATAAGCTATTAAGGTAATTATATATTTCTTAAAAATCACAAATAAATTACCATGATGAAGAAAAACATTTTATATTTATAATGAGTATTTTTAATCGAATTTATATTCTGTATAACCTTATATTAAAAATACTTTAATTATTAAAGTTTGAGTGAGACATATTTCACTTTCCTTTAAATAAAATAAACTGAAGGTCTTAATCACATCCATGTGGGTTCAAAAAGATAAAATTTCGATCCAAGTATATTTTAGAACGAAATATAATCATCCAATTATATTAAGACAAGTGTTAGGGTAATTTTATAATATTATTTTTACCCTTAATTTCCTAATTTACCTTTAATTGTGGTAAATAAAATTTACCGTAGTTACTATTCATAATGCCCAAAAATAAAAAGTATCCTATTAACATAATTTGGACCTACTAATTTCAAATATGGAATCCCTTTTTCCAAATTCAAGACACAGAAGTTTCAGAAATTAATTTAAAATTAATCTCGTTGTCGAAAAAAACGGGTTTTTGTTTAAAACATTACAAAAGATTGAATTGATTTAACCTACTAATTCAATGTAAAATCAATGATAATTAAATAAATTATATTAAATGGTAAAAATATATTATATTTATACTTTAAAACCATTCAAAATTATAATTTAACCATATAAATTATCTCAATGAAAAAAGTTGTTTTTAATTAAAATTTAGCGTGTTTTTACTATTCATTAAAATATGAAAGTTATCAAAAATATCAAAAACTTATACAAAGTAAATTTTTATATCCTGATTAAAAATAATTAGTTTATTTTTTCAAATTTAACTTATAAACATGTCAAAAATTAGAATTAAAATGGGTGCGCCATCAAAAGGCGGCAAAACTGCATTTTTCGAAAAAAATACTTTTTTTCCGAAAAAATTGATTTTGTTCTCATACCACATTCTAGAAAATGTTTAAGATGAATTATAATGTTATAAAATTCAAAATGTAGTTAATACTATTCATAATGGCTAGTTCATAATAATAATATCTAATTTGGTGAAACTCGGTATTGCGTACAACACACGCTATCGAGGAAGGTTGCTCCTACGTGTAATGCAAGCCAAGTCAGGGTTGCGTGTAGTGGAAGCTTCCTTTTTTATTGAGTATAATATAATCAAAATATAGTTCATTTATTCATTGATCAAAACTTATACTTGGTGTTGTGTAAAATGAATTTTATTCGAAAGAACTTGAAATTGTGTGCAACACAAGCCAAGAATAGTGTTGCGTATACTACAAGCTAATATGGTGTTGAGTATAGTGCAAGCTAATCTTAGTGAATTTTACAACACAAGACATCAAAGAAATTAAACATAATATTTATCATAAAATCTCAGGGTGTTACATTCTACCCCCCTTAAAATGAATTTTTCCCTCGAAATTTTTCGGGGTTATAAATGGTTTTATACTTGAAATTTTCTTTCATAGAAACCCACATCTTAAAAAGGAAATACTAAAACTTAATTTTAAAAAGTAAATTTAGAAACATAATATTCACCCAAAGTAACTCAGCACTGGGTTTCCACATAGGAGAATATAGGTGAAAATATGGATATGGAGGAGAAATATTACCATCATGTTCTGATGAAGTGTGGTAGAGAACATGGCTATGAAAAAGCCATCAATCACAAAGCCATAAATTTGTGATGATATAAGGTACCATCTAATTCATCAGATATGAGGGCATTAGGACAACATTTTTGGGTTTTCAATATCATTTCCCTAAATTTGATGAATTAAAATAAATACTTACTTAATTTTGGTACAATCTCACCATTGTTCATGCCTTGAAAAATTTCCACTTCATCTCTTAAAGAAATTAAGTAGAATTTGTTATTCATGAAGTGTTAGTAGATCATGAGATAGAATGATAGGTCGTTCCATCTGTTTTTATCACAAAAAGGTTAGCACAAATTATTAAATATACATAAGTCCATCTATGGTGATATTAACCGTATATGATTCTAAAAATGGACTTATACTTCATTTATCATACCCCTTAATAAAATAAAAAATAATTTTCACTATCTAGGGACTTCTTGTAGGCCAGTGGTAGGAGATAAAGGCATGTTACACTTCGTTTGTGGGTTTGATTCCCGCATCCTTGTCCGATACGATGGGTTGTCGCCCATCCTACAGGTTGTCCTTTTTCTAAAACTATACTATTATAAAATTTTAGAATAAAAAAGGTTCTATCCTTAAACAATACTATCTTATGTCCAACATAATCCATTCCAATATTTAATCTTATCCAAAATACTTCTGTCCAATCTCATAGTATAAAGAAAACGATTACTAGAAAGGTAAACTACCAAGAATGTGAATACAAGCATTTATCCCACATAAATCATAAGATATAACTTGTTGGTTACATTCCAAACACGTGAATACCTTAATCATGTCTTCTCTTGAAACATTAATTTTCATAGAAACTTAGTGAAAACACGAATGTTGTCAAAAGTTAACTCTTTACACATACCAAAATCCCAGAAATTCTATATACTCAAACCATGAAATCATTTTGTCCTTTTATCAGTCATGAGCTCATGAATACTATCAAACATATTATTTTCTCCTTATCCCTTCATTGTGCGCATATCATCTTCTTTCCAAAAATATTTCAAACACTTTTCATAGTTACTGATACCATATAATTATTTAAAACCACAATAAACCAATACATAGATATTCTAATATTCCACAATACTATAAATGAGATTCCACAACATTATTTTGGAATCCCATTACATAAACACTTAATCATTCCACCACTCCATTTTCATACTCAACATCACAGATAGTGATCACATGTGACTTCCCTTTGTCCTTTTCCTTAAGAGGTTTTTCACATTGATCATCATTAACCCTTGGATTATGGAATTGATTAGCATAATGCCCCATTTCCTTGCACTTGTAGCATTGAAGTGTTGTTGGTGCGTTCTCTGTATTCTTTTCTCTATTCACATCATTAGATACCTTTTTCCCATTACTTTGACACTCAGATGCTCGATGACCTTCTTTTCCTCACTTAAAACATTTTCTAGTTCCTTTAAGACAATCTCCACCGTGCTTCTTTCCACACTTTGAGCATAAAAAAACATTTGTCTTCTTTTCACCATTGTTTTGAGATTTTTCCTTAAACTCCATCTTTTGTTTCTTGTCAAAACCATGAGATGGATATGTAACACCAACTTCTTGTTCTACCTTGATAGAACAATGCACAATTTCTTCATAGATACGGAAGTCTCTTATAGCTAATGCCCTTAGAAGACTTGGTTTTAAGCCACTGAAGAATCGATCAACTTTACTTTCAGGTTGGATGATAAATCCAGATGCATACCTTGAAAGACTTGTAAAATTCACTTCGTATATACCAACAGATTCATCATCCTTTTTCTTAATCTCAGGGAACTCATTTTCTATCTTTGTTCGAATAATACGAGGGAAGTACATATTGAAAAACAAGTTCTTGAATGCGTCCCATTCCATGGATTAAATTTCATCTTAAGGCCTTGTATTTTTAATTAGAGTCCACCACTGGTCTGCTTCACCTTCTAAATGGTAAACAGCCAAAATAAATTTTTAATGTTCTGAACAGCGAAGTATGGAAAATATCTTTTCAATGGTACTGATCCATTTTTCGGCAATAAGTGGATCATAATACCCATTGAAAGAAGGTGGACATTGCCTCATGAAGGACTCAATAGAATATTGTTCCCTTCTATGATCATTTGGAAGTCCAGAATGATTCATAGCTTGTGTAAGTATAGCAATAATATTTTTCACTCCATATCCCATAACATTTCTTTGTTCAGGAGGACAATAATTGCATTGTCCATTACATTGATCAACACGATTCCTTCGGGTTCCATCCATTATCTAAAACCCAAAAAGAATAGTGTGAGAGGAAAAAATCATGCTAGGAAAACAACATAATAAATGGATAGTACTTTCAATATCTAACATCTTAGGTTTAATTCTAAGATCGTTACCGTAATTCTTGGATTTTAACCTATACTTATACTTAACCTTAGGGACATCCCTAGACATACCTTAGAAATATATCTAAGGATCTCACTAAAGTTTTCGCATCCTAGTTTCCAAAGGTTAACTAAAAATTCGCTCTGATACCAAATGTAGAGACCCAAAGCTTGATGTACATAGACATTACATTACTTTTGAGGAATACTTAATACATGACAAAAACAGACGCCCAAAGATCGTATTAGTTTAGTGTATTTGGAAACTCAGAACATAATCTTCTAATCATGGTAAAATATCTTCAACATCTCCCATAAAGATCTTCACCTTTGGTTTTCTTACCTAAAATTTTTCCTTATACCCTGGGGAAAAGAAAACATAAAAATAGTGAGCTAAAATTCTCAGTAAGGGTAAACATGGAGAACTTAAAAATAATCCATAAATATTTGAACGTAAAAACATGAACATAAAACATCAAAATCTTGAGCAATGACATAAATCTTGGTAGTACATAAGGCATATATTATAAAGGAACATTAATCATGATAAAATGGAATGGGAATAAAACATTTAATTGTGGTAACCATTAAGCACATGTTATTATTTCCATAGTAGCCAAGGCATTTCTTCCAAGACCATCATAGTGGACAAAGTCCATTACTAACCGGGTTTACTTGTCATTCCATCCCTTTATTACTGAACCGGATTCACTTTCCATTCCAGCCATGTCTATATCATGAGATATAAATATTTACCCAATGCATTGGAGGTAGATATAGGTCCCACCCATCTCATAATGAAATCATTCTTTCATGTGCCACAAAATAAACATAAATCATTTATCATAACCCAACAAATAAAATGGGTTTTATAAACATCATCTCATCATAACATAATCCATATAGAATAAATGGATATCATTTAACCATAAGAAAAATGAAACCATTTAAATAATAGAGACATTATACTTGAAACATAAACATATTAAATAATGTCATCTTAGTTGGAAAATAGTTTTGATAAAACACTTGAGATGAATTCTTGAGGAAAATATCCTTTCTTCTTCAAAATCATTTTCTGTTCACAAAATGCCACGCAATTTTAAAAGAAAAAGATTTTATTGAAAATAATCATGAAATATTGTAGAGTAATATTCATGAAGAAAAGGAATTATGAAACTATAAAAATCTATTCATGCCGTATAAATTAAAAAAAACATTCTCCTCGTACTTTTACCGAAAAATTCAAAAAGTACCTCGTATGGTAAAAAAAAGAAAGATTCCTTCCATAACAAAAAGTAAAAGTCAAAAAGGGGTAAACATGACTTTAAACATACATGGAATAATAGTAAACATTTTATGAAATCATTTTTAGAAAACATGGGAATGCATGATAAACATAACCCCAGTAAATACTTACGAATAAACAATCTCAGATAAGAACGAGATTGGAATAATTATCCCTTAACTTAAGTCCAATTTCTTCCATACATGTCTGAAACTCCTGTATAGTGGGTTTAAACATATTATTAACTTGTAACTGAACCATAATAATATTTATGATATCATATATGATTCACTTATGACTTTATATTACCCGTTCATTTGTCAATTCCATGTTAAAGCAGCGTTGTGGGTAAAATCGTTTCATTTGTCGTACATGTTTGGACTTGTTGTTCTTGATATTATTATTACATATATCATGATTTACTTACTTATATAATTTAAAACATGATTTATATATCATATATATTCATTATATATCTGTATAGTAGATAGATAAATGAAATTAAATACACCGTTCATGGAGACGGTAGGTCGTACGTACGCATGAACGTTGTTTTCATTTCCTTATTGAATTGAATGGAAGTAAGGAGATGATATATATATATATATAAATCCAGTAGCATTATTATGTCATATATTTAATTATTATTCATTATATATACTTTATAATTATTCTTGAATGGTTAACATGGAGAATTAATCTCATCGCGTCGTGGAGACGGTAATCCGTACGTACGCACGAGCGATGATATCATTCCTATAATTATTGAATGGAATTTGAGTGGATAATGGAATATCTAATAATTAGTATCATATTATAATAATCATATATAGTTATTCTTTACACCATTATACTCATCCAAGTAAGGTGGTGGTGGAAAACAAATTACACCATGACGTGGAGACGGTATTCCATACGTACGCACGCGCGGTAATTTTCATTTTCCGTAGGATGTATAGAAGGTAAAATAGGGTATTTTAATATATATAATAACATATCAGTATATTATTTATACTTATGTTTTTACTTTATAATGAAACAAATAAATAATAGGAAGTAGAAGAATAAAGAAACTTGAAAGAAACGGTAGAAGGGATTACCTCTTCCTCGACGTGCCTCTTTTAAAATTCCTTTTAGGGCACTAGAGTTGGTCTTTTGAGAAGACAAGAACCTCTATGATATAACTATAGAGGTTTAGAAGAGGAATTTCCAGGGTTTGGTCGAGCTTGACGGATCAAAATTTTGTAAAGAGGAGAGGGAGGAGGTGTCCTTTTATAAGGGGGGAGAGGGGCACTTTTGGAAACCTAAAAAATATTAATTTATAATAAATTCAAACCCCACTTAAAAACCTCCAAAATGACTCACATTAAAATATGAGATGATATAGGGTTTTAATATCATCAAACAATAAAATTTAGACATGTTTTGAGTTTATTTTAAACCTTATCACTTTGATTTATCCTTATTTAATTTATTTAATTTTATTTGTGGCAATAATATTCTAATTATTAAATTGTTATAAATACTTATTTATTTGTTTTTAATTTTCAATAATTATATATATTATTACATTTTAGACCATATAATTTTCATTTGTAATTTTTAAATATTTTTATGATTTTTAAACAATTTATTAATATGTTATTTTTATAAAATATCAATAGTGTCAATTTTGACACTATTCAATTATTTGAACATAAATAACATCCACACAGAATATATATTCTAAAAAAATATTTAATAGATTAATAACATGACATATTCATCTAAAAAATTCTTTTAGAACCACTACTAGATTAAGCACCAATAGCGACCGCCAAAAGCGGTCGCTATAGGTTTTTAGCGACCACCTTGCGACCGCTTTTGGTGGTCGCAATTGCTCCGTCGGTAAAAACCAATAGCGACCGCCAATGGCGGCCGCTAAAGGTCCTTTTAAAAAAATCAGGTTTCATGTCCGCGGGATAGTGTGGGTGCGACACCGGACGCGCGGGGGCACGAGGCGGAACCAGAGACCTTGAGTGGTCGGCCATGGCGGATCTACGGCGGCGGAGGGAGGGGCGGGTGTGACGGCATGTGAAGGAGGGGTGGCCGGAGGGTGGTAGGGCGATGGCATGTGAGGGAGGGGTGACTGGAAGGCGGTGACCGAGGGAGGTAGCGCGACGGCAGGGCGCGACGGTGGGCCGTGACGGCGGGGCGCGACGGCGGGGCGCAACGGCGGGCCGCGACGGCAGGGCGCGACGGCGGGGCACCACCGCGGCAATGAGGAAGAGAGCAACGATGCGGCGGGAAAAATCCCGCCCATTTATTTCCGTATTAGCGACCGCCTTTGGCGGTCGCTAATACTCTCAGTAGCGACCGCCAATGGCGGTCGCCCGTACCCAGAGGCGCAGAAGCCAGTTTTTGTAGTAGTGAACATTAATTTGTTCATATAATATTTATTTTAATATTTTTAAAACCATTTATTTGATATTTCTCTTAGTAAAATAGTTACTACAACATTTTTGTATAATTATTTAATATATTTATTTTTTGTATAAAAATTAAAAATAAAATCCTATGATGAAGATAAATCTATTACCTTTAATAATAATACTTTTACTCGAATTTATAATCTTAAAATCACAACATTTAAATTGTTATATTTATTAAATTATGAAGGTGAAAACTTCGACATCATTTAAAATAAAATAATATAAATGTCATAATCTGTTTTATAAGGTTACAAATGGTCCACAAGTATACACTTGGATTATTATGGTGTAGATATAATCAACCAATAAGTTTTGGTCAAGTTTCTGGTCCTTTGGATAGATATTATTATTTTAATAAAAACTATATTATTGATTTTTCACTAAATAAATAATTTTTGCATCATTAATGTATAAGCTATTAAGGTAATTATATATTTCTTAAAAATCACAAATAAATTACCATGATAAATAAAAACATTTTATATTTCAAATGAGTATTTATAATTGAATTTATATTCTGTATAACCTTATATTAAAAATAATTTAATTATTAAAGTTTGAGTGAGACATATTTTACTTTCCTTTAAATAAAATAAACTAAAGGTCTTAATCACATCCACGTGGGTTCCAAAAGATACCATTTCGACCCAAGTATATTTTAGGACGAAATATAATCATCCAAATATATTAAGACAAGTATTAGGGTAATTTTATAATATTATTTTTACCCTTAATTACCTAATTTACCTTTTAACTGTGGTAAATAAAATTTACTGTAGTTACTATTCATAATGCCCAAAAATAAAAAGTATCCTATTAACATAATTTGAACCTAATGATTCCAAATATGAAATCAATTTTTTAAAATTCAAGACACAGAAATTGCAGAAATTAATTTAAAATTAATCCCATTGTTGAAAAAAATGGGTTTTGGTTTAAAACATTGCAAAAGATTGAATTGATTTAACCTACGAATTCAATTTAAAATCAATGATAATGAAATAAATTATATTAAATGGTAAAAATATATTCTATTTGTACTTTATAACCATTCAACATTATAATTTAACCATATAAATTATCTCGATGAAAAAAGTTGTTTTTAATTAAAATTTAGCGTGTTTTTACTATTCATTAAAATATGAAAGTTATCAGAAAAATATCAAAAACTTATCCAAAGTAAATTTTTATATCCTGATTCAAAATTATTAGTTTATTTTGTAAAATTTAACTTATAAAAATTTCAAAAATTAGATTTAAAATGGGTGTGCCATCAAAAGGCGGCAAAACTGCATTTTTTTAAAAATACTTTTTTTCGAAAAAAAATTGATTTTGTTCTCATACCTCATTCTAGAAAATGTTTAAGATGAATTATAATGTTATAAAATTTAAAATTTAGTTAATACTATTCATAAAAACTAGTTCATAATAATAATATCTTATTTGGTGAAACTCGGTATTGCGTACAACACACGCTATCGAGGAAGGTCGCCCATGTGTGTAATGCAAGCCAAGTCAGGGTTGCGTGTAGTGAAAGCTTCCTTTGTTGTTGCGTATAACATAATCAAAATATAGTTCATTTATAAATTGATCAAAACTTATACTTGGTGTTGTGTAAAATGAATTTTATTCGAAAGAACTTGAAATTGTGTGCAACACAAGCCAAGAATAGTGTTGCATATACTACAAGCTAATACGGTGTTGTGTATAGCACTGGATAATCTTGGTGAAGTGTACAACACAAGATATCAAAGAAATTAAAAAGAATATTTCTCATAAAATCTTGGGGTGTTACAATATATATGACATAATAATTCTACTGTAATTATTATATACATATATATACATATATGTTATTTACTTTCTTTCTTTCAATGCGATAATTAAACAAAAACAGCATTCATGCGTACATACGGCATACCGTCTCCATGAACGGTGTATTCCATTTAATATTTATATCATTAATAGATTATTATAAATACATATATAATGAATATAAATGAAATTTATATCATGTTTTAAATTCTTTAAATCATGATATAATTATGATGACCAAAAACATGACAAATTAAGACACATGTGAAAAACAAAGCAGATAATACCCGAAGCGAAACCTTAACTTGGAATTGTTAATAAGTGGGTAATATAAAGTCATAATAAAACTATATATTGTATTATATATAAGAATATTGTTTTTTTAAATATAATAAAATTATATTTATTATATAGGATTTTTTTACAAGTATGAAGAGATTCAAGACATAAGGTAAGGGAATTTCATCTCACTTTTTATTTTTGAGATATTCATGCCTTATTAACCACTCATTTATTTTTTTTGGTGTGTATAATTCTAATGGATTTGTTATATAATTATTATAATTAAATTTATATGTATTTATATATCCATTTTATGATCTTTATTTCATGGGTTTTATGTTTTAAAAGTTTCCAAATCGATAAAGTAAATTTGTCTTGATTTTATTTCTTTCAGACACATGTTATGTTATGCACCTATATTTTTTCATGAGGTGTATATGATGCCTTTGAAATTTTATATAATGAATCTAATTATTTTCATTATATGTTAATCTTCATGTAATTTTATCCTTTCCATTGTGTTATTATTCAAAGTTACCAAATTAGTAATGGTTTATTGCTACAATATCATTGTTTATCGATATTGTTTATGATTATGCTCTCATTGATGAAATATTATGATCCATATCTCATTAACTCTCATGAGTTTTATTACCCTCTATTTATTCATGTTATATCCAATTAATGGTACCATTTTTTCACTCTTTAGTATATATGATGATAAAGAAATTGTTTTTAATAAATTCTGACTTTACCTCTCTCTTCGGTCAAAAATATGTATTCTTTCAAAACTATGTTTTCTAAAAGGTTTCCAAAAATATTATACTATTATATTTAAAAGACATTTTTACCCTTGTTTTACCTTTTAAAAAAAGTCTTTTTCAAGTAATCTTTTTGTCATTTTCCATTTGATGAACTTTTCTAAACTTTTTACAGTGAAAAAAGAATGTTATGAATATATGTATTTACCTGCCATCATGATCGTCATTCCCTTGAAGCTTCTTTTACAAGATTAAAAAGTTATTTTTTTAGAAAAATATTTTCTAATATTTTGGAAAATTTGTGTTCTAAAGTGGTTTCAATGAAAGTGGTTTTCAAAAAAAAAATTATGTTTAAAAATTGTTTCATATTATTTTCAAAGCTTCTTTTATAAGTTTTAAAAGTTTTCTTTTAAAAGAAAAGGATTTTCAATGATATTGAAAAATTTTTTATAAGTTTTCAAAGTATTTTCAAAGAATAAGGCTTTCAAAAAAATTAATATTCTTTTATAAGTTTTTGAAGTAAAAGGTTTTCAAAATTATTTCAAGACTTATTTATATGTTTTAAAAGTGTTTTTAACAGAAAATGGTTTTCAAAAAGGCTTTATGTTTTAAAATAATTTTTTTAATAAGAGAGGACATTTTTCTCAAGAAAAGTTTTTAAAAGGATCTTTCTAAATTATTTTCTATCTAAGATGACATACATTGGTGTTACTCATTCCTTTATGGGAAATGATCCAAATGTTCCATTCATATTCTTTCTCTGAATGGTTTATGTTTTAATGTCATGAGGTTTATGAAACCCATTTCTCTTTCACGGGTTATACTTTTATGAAACATGTTCCTATCTCATAGGTTTTATGCTTATGAAACCCACTTATTTTCATAGGATATTCTATGATGAAATAATTATGGAACCTATCTTTTTTTAATAGTTAAGATATTATTACATGTTTATGACACCCATTTCATTTCATGGGTTATGATAGGATGTTTATGAAACCCATCTCTTTTTATGGGTCATGATATGGTTAAAGTTTTATTATCTTGTGAAACATGTATGAATGATTTTATTATGAGATTTGTGGGACCTATATCTCCCTCTAATGCATTGGGTAAATATTTTTATCACATGAGATAATTATGGGAATCAAGTCAACGAGCTTGATCCACTATAGAAATATGGGGAAACCCGATCCATTATAAGAAAAGGATTATGACTGGGGATGGTGGTGTGTACCACCTAGTAGGTGTAGTCACCATGACGATGGAATATTGGTAAAGTTGATCCACTCTTGAAATATGGGGAAACCTGATCCCTTATAAGTAAATGGCTATGACTAAGGATGGTGGTGTGCCCCTCCCAGTAGGTGTAGTCCCCATTAAGTGCCCTGATAAGTTCTAGCAATGTGTATTAACTTATAGGGAATGATATTACATATTTATGTGTATTCCACAATTCCATGTCTTATTACTATGTTATTCTTTCATGGATCATGCTCTTGATTCCCTTATGATTCATTCCTTGTAAACTACTAATCTTTATTCCGTGATTTATGTGTATGATATTTTATATGCATGGCATGATCTTCTAATGTTATGATCACATTATAATACCCTTCTACTCATTTTTATGCTTACATATCTCCCTTGTTTACCCTTACTAAGCATATGATATCACCCCTTTTTATGTTTTCTTCCCTATGATATAAAGATATGTATTAAGTATGAAGTTTCTAAGAAGGGTGTTAGTCATGAAGAACCTAGTGGGAGATAATGTAGCTCACTTATCTACCAGTGTTTATGTTTCCATGTTTCCAAAGGAACTAGACTAATACGGTATTTTGGTGTCAGTTTGTGTAATATATTAAGTTTTCCACAAAAATGATGTAATGTCTATGTATGTTAAGACTGGGCTGTTATATTACAACAGTACTATAGAAATCCTTCCCTATCTAGATTTGATACCAAGTTTTTTATATAGTATTACAAGGTGTTTACCACTCAGGTATTTCCCTAAAGATTCATTCTTCTCAAAAAGTCCAGAAAGTGAATTTACAACTTGGTAATAAGTTATCAATAAATTCTTTAATCCTACTAAGTTAAAACTTGGTTTAGGAAAAAAAATGTGTTAAGAATATCCATGTTTCCTATATCACCCATTATTTTACATCAATAACTTGTAGCTTAAAAAATTAATTCTTTTAACAAAAAAAATCCTATTATTTTAATCACATTAATTAAAAAACCATCGATGCATAAAAATTATAATCACAATAGTGTGATACATGCCACAGGTTGAATCAATTGATACCACATGTTTATAATAAACTAGTGATACCACTTGATATTAATGATTTTCCTTTATTCATAGGAGTTATCCATTTCATATAGTTATTACCACTTATAGATTCCCAATAACTTGTTAGTCGTAATAAATTTATTCTCAATGGATTTTTAGTATACTAAAAAGAAAACAAATTATACTACATTTTAAATTCATAAATAGATACAATAAATATTCCTCCATTATTATAGTTGTTACACCAAAAAAAATTATATATTCTTATTTGTAGACTATCATCATTTTATAAATTCATAATACCATAATTTTAATTCCAAAATTTTCTTTATATCATATATAAAATTTAGATATGGATTCGACACCTATTTCACTCCATATCAGGTTGTGTACCATTTGTACTTAATAATCTCATAATGTATAACTATATTAAATGTTTATTATTCATGGTGGCTGCTTGACATAACTACTGATTTCACTTTTAGATCATGTTTGGACTTAGTACCACTTTAATTTCTTTACTATTGCACGAATTTCCAAATTTAACAAAGTTCTTATTTCAATCTCTCAACAAACTTTTAGTTTAAACCTTTGATTATTTTACCATTGGTGATACCACTTATAAAAATATATTTTTTATTTTCAACCAATAATTATGTTTTTTCATTTCAAAAACTATTAATATTCTTCTTTTATCAATGCAAACACTATGCATATTCCTCTTATATCAATACACACATAGTGTATATCCCTATTCTATTAACACACACATAGTGAATATTCCCCATGGATCGTATTTATATCTTAATACTACAAAAATTTAAACACCTATAGGATAGGGGTACCTCCTATCATCCTCAATTAGAGAAAGTTTTTTATCCATTCCAAACCAACCTTTAACATCTAATTTGATTCCAATATTTTCTTTGGATAACACCATTGGAGTAAATTTATCTCTAAATGTTTAGATCAAAATTCGTCTTCTTACATAGTTTATTATTCATATCCTTTTTTTTTAAAACTCACTAGTTTAACACCCCAAAAATTAAGTTTAAAATAATAAAAATCTCAATAGTCTACTTAACACGCAACACAAATCTATAAGCGAATTGAGATATATTATAAAAATATTATATTTAAATATGACTGTTATAACTTAAAAAATGAATTGGAGGGTATGAATATTAGTAAATACATAATGAAATATATTTTCTTACTCAATAAAAATTTATTGATGGATTAATAGGAATTAAGCACTCAATTCTTAGTGAAGTCATTTTATGCTTCAAAATGCATTTTCTTTAAAAATCAATCTTATTACATTTTTTGCATGGAAATTATAATTAATTTCAACCACTTTTAGAAATTTTATTTTTTAAAATGAAAAAAAAATTGAAATCATCATATCAAAATTAATATAGGGTGAAATTTTTAGATTTTTATGAAATGATTGATTTTCCAGTAAATAGTGAAAATGTAAATATCTAAAAACCTATGATTTTAATTCATTTAAAATTACCATAATGAATTTAATTTTATCATAAATTAACATAAAACTACTTTAATTATATATAATATAATTAATTATATGTTAATCATCATTATAATTTATTTTGGTATAAGTTCATTTTTGGGCTTAAAAACACATATTTTCTAAAAGATGTTTTTATAAGCACAATGTGTTTTTAACTTAATAATTAAATTTATCTCAATTAATTAATGATATTAATTAAATTTATAGAATATATATTAAATAAAATTATTTTACATTCATTTTAGGGTTTTTACTAGGCATGTAATAAGAATAAATCCATTTTTATGCTTTAAAATGCATTTATTTAAAAATCTCTTTTCATCGCATTAGAGGTTTAATTTTAAATCAAATTATACCAATTATATACACTAAATTTGATAAAATAGATTTAAAATTTTGAATCTTAATAATTAATATATTTTAATATGGTCAACTTAATTTTTTCATTATGAATAGTGATCATGGTAAAGATTTTTCACCTCGGAAAAAGAGGTAAAACTAGGTTAAAACTATGGGGTAAAACATTAAAATCTCCTTAAAACTTTAATTTATCCTATTTTATGAGTGTTTTTTCTTAAAATATATATTTAATTAGTTAAATAATTTATTTTATAACATTATTTTGAATTTGGGAACCCAATCTTGACTTTTGTGAAGATAAGTTATATTTTATTAAAATTAAAAACTATTTTAGGGTCTTTGCATTTAATAGGGTGGTTGGAATATTTAATTCGGTTTTGGATTACCCCAAAAGTATAAAAACATTATTTTTTAATTATTTAACAAAATAACATGTAAACCAATTTCTTAATTTATTTTAAGGTGAAAGGATTTTTACTCTTAAATCGGGTATTTTCTTAAAAATTGTTTTTCATGTATTTTGTGTTCTCATATTGAAATTAATTTCTACCACCTATAGAAATTAAATCTACTAAAATGTATTCAAATTTTTGAATCATTATTTTCAAAAAAAATATACTCACCCTTTTATTTTTTTCAAATAATTAAGTTATCATGGTAAAAAATTAAGTTATCTCAATCAAGGTTAAAATGTATTTAAAGTGGTTTAACTAAAAGATAAGGCTTAAAATATATCCAAAACTTGGAAAAATGTGATATATTGAGTTTATTCCAACCCTATTACATATTATATTCAAATTTTTTGTTCCTTTATGTCACTTGACATGATTATGATATATATATATATATATTATTTAATCTTGTAAGTAATTTTAAGTGTGTCATTTCCCTCCCTTGTAAAAGGATACCACCCCTCCTATATTATTCACACTTAATGATACTTATATATCATCCAATACATACCGCAATAAATTCATATATTATTTCTAAAAATCATATATCTTCTGGTATTTCTAAAATACCATCCTTTCAAGTCTTAAGGTGTAAGTCAAAAGAGGTTTCTCAACAAAGAGGTATAACTCTTAACTGAGTACTTTCAATTTTATTTCTCATTCCAAATCCTATAAATATATGGTATTCATTATAAAATAATTAATTAATTATCTTAAATATAATAATTCTTATTATTATTATGTAACAACCATTATCCTCTTCCTTTCATCCTATGAAAAACAAAAACATCGCACGCGTGTGTGTATGACTTATTATCTCCACGTAGCGGTGTAATTCATTTTTCATCACCATTTTACTTGGATGGTTATAAATATGGAAATAATATTTATATATTATATTTATTATATTTTTATTTTTATTTAATTATGAAATATTTTTTTATCTTTCTTTCTTTCTTTTCTTTAGAAAATGAAAACAGTGTTCATGTGCACATATGACCTATAATCTCCATGAATGATGTAAATAATTATTCTATTTATACATTTTATGTATGATTATAAATATGTCAAAAATGAATATATATTATATTTATATCATGATTAAAATTATATATATGATGAAACCATGATCAAAGTACAAGGATCAGGACTGCTGAACCTAAACATGAATGAAAAATGAAGCAGTTATCATCCAAAATAGTGATTTTAATAAAAAATTGTTAATAAATGGTTGTTTAAATATTATAATTGGATCATATATGATATTATAATTATTTAAATTATTATTTTATATAATTATAATAAATTTAAATTTATCATACAGTAGGTTAGAGTACTTTCGAAGCAAGTCAAACTTTAGGTAAGGGATTTTTGTCTCACTTTTATTTCTGAGAGACACATTCCATATTAATCACTTTCTTATTTTATGTGGTGTATATAAAAACCATTAATATATTTTATGATAATTCTCATGAAAATTATGGATATTTACATATCCATACAAGGTTCCCTCATTCATGAGGTTGTGATTCAAAAGTTACCAAAGTGGTAAGGGTTTTATGTTATAATCTCATTATTTACTGATATTGTTTATGAATAAGTTTGGGATGATGAAATTTCATGATATACCTCTTAATAATGTTATTAATTTTATTATACCCTATTTAGTTATGTAATTTTCAAGTAATAATACCATTTTCCTATCTTTGATACTTAAAATGACTAAGAAAATTCTACAAATAAAAATAGACTTTATTTCCTCTTTGGTCGGGAATATTTTTCTTCCATGTCCATGTTTCTTTAGAATATTTTCAATAATTTTTTTAATATTATCCTATTATTATTTAAATTCATTTTCACCCATTTCTTACTTGTTAAAAAAGGTTTTAAAATGAATATTTTTATCATTTTCTAAACAAGGTACTTTTGCCTTTTTACCAAAAATGTGAAAAGAGTATCTATTTTTACATACAATGTGTGAATGGAAATTCCCATCATCATGAATTCTTGATTATTTAAAGTTTTTTCAAAATTAAAATGGTATTTTCATAAATAAATATTCCAAGTGATTTTTTAAAGTCATTTTTAATTTAAGATAACATCCTTTGATTTTACTTATGCTTTACTGGGGATATGATCAAATGATACTAGCCTTATTTTTTCTATGGATGTTTTATGATTATAATGATGAGATTTTTATGAATTCCATTTATTTTACATTGTTTATTTTATAATGAAATGTTTAAATTTTTATGAAATTTGTTTTCTTTCAATGGGTTATGATATATGATGAATGATTTATGATCTTTTTGAACACATATTAATGGATTATTATTATGTGATGGGTAGTCCTATAATTATATATCCCTCTTATGCATTGGGTAAATATGGATATCTCATGTTATGGAATGGGGAGTAAACCCATTTTAATAAGGGAATATTTCCACTATGATAGTCTTGGGAGTGAACCTTAACTAAGGATATGATGGAATATATAATAAAAATAATCCACTATGATAGTATTGGAAGTGAGCCTTGACTAAGTAAATTATTTTCTATGATTATGTGTATTACAAAAAATTATGTATTAAGCTAAAGTTATTCTCTCATAGATCATGTTATTTGATTCCTTTATGATTCATGTCTTATGAATCACCAAGCTTTATTCCATGATTCAATATTATGATCTATGATATGTTGGGTATATATTTTCAAATCTTAAGATCATGTTATCATGCCCTTATACTCATGTTACGTTTAAGTGATCATCGATATCTCCCTTTTTTACCCTTACTGAGCATCTGAGCTCACCCTTTATTATGTTTACTTTCCCTAGGTTATGAAGAAATGTTGTAAATAGGTTATTTATAATAAGATTACTATATAGGAAGATATTTTTTGTAATATATTTAATATCTTTCATGAAATAATAATATTGTGTATCTAGTCTCAAAATACACTAAACCTTTATAGTCCCCGAGCATGTATTTGTAAAATATATTTAATATTCATATATAAAGATGTAATATCAATGTATGAAAAGTATGGGTCAAAATAGTTGGTATCATATGAGGGTTTAGTCAATATTTATAGATTATTATTATAGAAATTTATTGAAACCTCTAGGGATAATCCTATGTATAGGATAATATCCTAAAGTTTTGGAAAGATGGAGATTATGTGGTTTTCCTAGCAATACATCCATGTGTGGATACTACGAGTGGATGTGGTTTTAGCACAGATGCATCTAGGGGTAATGAACCTAAAAATAGTTAGTCGAGTATATCTCATACATAATTCTGGTTCATGATGAATGTTCCCTTATTGTGCACCTTATCTTACACTCTCATAGTATATTCTTGGGTTAACTCACATTTTTCTTATGAACCGTTATAAAGGATTTGAATAGATGACCAAAGATAACCTAGGTTAAACTAAAGTCTACATGGATTAAAAATAATTTTTCATTACTTATACATCATATGAATGATTTTTTATGGATATATAATTTTTCACTATGATTATTGTTACTTACACTGTGTTTTTTAGTTTTATTCAATGGCTGGAACTAGGAGGAATCGATTTGACAATAAATATGATGTAAAATACAATTATTTTACTTCTGAGAAACTAAATTAGATGGTAATTAGAAATAGAAAACTCGTGGTTATGCCTAATAATATATCATGATATATGATTAATTATCTAAACATGGGTGATTTTCTTAACATTTCAAATAATAGGAAATGGAATTTTATGGAAGTTCAGCTGGGAATGATCATGGAGGAAAAAAATTAATTTCCTTCATGTCAAGAATCTAGGAAGAAACACCCAAAATAATATCTCAAAGGAAGGGTGTGTTTTATGTGTGGACAATAAGGGAATAGATCAATTAATTTCCATGTAAAAATAGAGAGTTCAATATAGGGATATGAATTCCATCCTAAGGTACAATTTACAGTTCAATGTATTATGTGTGGGGAATATGGGAATTATCCAAGTAAATTCCCTAATCCAAGGGTTAACTCCTAGACCATGGTAGGACCTATGTTATGCCATTCATTTAAGTGAAAGGATTGAATTATTTATGTATTTGGATTTGATAATTACATTTTAGAAGTGTTTTACCAATGATATTATAGTTATAAAAATCATGAAACATCTAAGGATTTTTACGCAATAGTTTTTATTTCAAGATTTGATAATATATTATGAATGGTACCAATAACCAAGAAAAAGATTTAGTAGTAAGGTGACATTTTTATAGAACACATGATTAAGGGAAATATAACCCTTAATATGTGTCTAATGTTGAATTAATAATGTTTAGTTGGGATAAATAGATGATTGACATTGATGAAGTAAATGGGATAGTATTGGTAACTATGAAATTGGTTAGTGATTTGATGGAAAATTGATTTAGGCCATCTTTGAATAAGTTTATTGCATTTTTGGATTTATGGAATATATTCAATAGTCTATTATTTTATTTTAGTAATAAATATAGTGTTAGTTTTTTGAATCATATATGTTTTCATTGAGGTTTTATGGTAATTCAGGTTATTAGTATGTTTTAATAGAATTAAGGTATTCACATGTTTGGTATGTGACATTATGTCCTGCTTCATGTTGTATGGGGATAAATATTAAATTTGGTCCTAGAAAAATAAATGTGATAAATTTTTTAAATTTTTTGGTTTTGAATTTGGTCAATCATATTTTGGAGGAGTCTTAAGGTTAACTATTTATGTAATGGAATAAGTTGAAGATTGGGTGTTACTATTGGGGTTTTAGATATTAATGTATTATATTTATCCATATTGGATAACTTGTTCTAACCATTTTTGGTTTTGGTAAATATATTGATACATAAGGAATTACTTTTCATTATTTTATGGTTATGATCCATTAAAAGTTAATTTTATCTATTCATACATAAAAATTTCACTTTGAATATCTATTTCTTATAGTAAGAGATGAGATAGAAATGGAATTGATTGAAGTACAACCAAAGGATGGAATCGTGATTATGAAATGGAAAGAAATAAATTAAGTATATTTTCTCATGTAATATATCTTGATAGTAAAATAATACTTCAACTTTAGGAAAAGGATCTTGAAATAAAAAAAGATTTTTCTTTTACCCTCATTTCTGATGAATTAATAGTCATTTCACCACACACCAGTTTATGGTTTTATGGTCATTAATATTCTCATGACCATGTTATTTGTCACTATATACTATTTATTGGATGGTATTTTTCTCTAATATGTCTATATTTTAACTTTCCATAGATATTATCCTTATTTGGTAACCTGATTATATTTTATTTCAGGTAACCTTTATCTTTCTCACTTCCCCTTTTTTATCCCTATGTATGGTGTGGGTTATCAATAAAGGTATTTTAAAATATTGATCCTTTGATGATTGAGATAAACTTTTTAGGGTGAAATTTATTTAAGAAAGTGAGAATGTAACACCCCAAAATATTAATATAAAATAATAATAATCTCAATAACTTTCTTAACACACAACACTAAGCTTTAAGTGAATTAAGATATATTATAAAAAATTATTATTTAAATGTGTCACGACCCCCTCCCACCAAAGATGCCCCTCCTGAGCTGGCAATGGTGAAAGGGAGAAAATGACCCCCGAGTCTCGCCTCCAGTAGGCCCCGGGTTGGCGACTAGCACCAAGGGTATGAGTTTTCACAAATATGGGAGGCATTACCCTTTTATTATTTTAAGATCGGGAAATAGGAAAAGTCAACCACCAAAAAGGAAAAGAAAAAGTGTATATAAATAAACCCAAACTAAGCCCACATGCATATTTAAACAATTTTATAACAAGGTACAAGTACAAGAAAGCTCAAAAGTACAATACCAAAAGAAAACAAGAGTACACCAACTGCAACAACTCCAACTGTCCGACTAGTAGGGTCCCGCATGGCCCTGGTAATCCTCCTAGAAACCTGAAAGTAAACGTAGGGTGAGCATACAAGTATACTCAGTAGGGAAACCTAAAGCTCTCGTGCACAAGTGGGGAGACATCCTAATGTCCCGTGATAACAGTAGAAGAAACCTAGCAAGGAAATATATCCACCCAACCTCACTAGCCACTCTCACCAAAACACAATCACGATAGGTAGTAGTATATAAGAACAAGAGTATTGGGTATCCCACACCATTTCCCACTAGTTAGCTGCTCTTCCTAACGGCGAACGTCCTGACGCTGCCACACTCTTCCCACTCGCACACACCTGGGCCTCACAACCACACATCTCACCCGCACACACCTGGGCCTCACCACCACGTATCCTGCCCGCACACACCTGGGCCTTACAACCACGTATCCTACCCGCACACACCTGGGCCTCACAACCACGTATCCCTCCCGCACACACCTGGGCCTCACAACCACGTATCCCGCCTGCACACACCTGGGCCTCACAACCTCGTATCCCACCCGCACACACCTGGGCCTCACAACCACGTATCCCGCCTGCACACACCTGGGCCTCACCACTACGTATCCCGCCCGCACACACCTAGGCCTCATCCCGGAGGTTCTTGGGAAAAAGTAAGCCTGCCCTAAGAGTCTTGGGCCAATCCACCCCAATCGAAACCTACCCGAAGAGTCTTAGGTGTAAGGTCGCCTCAAGCCATCACAGCCTAGGGAAGAAGGAGCAGGAAGGAGCTAGTAAATAAGGGAAAAACACCCTCTCCCATGAAATGGGAGTGTTCAGAACTAAGTGCTCAACATGGGTGGGGTGTGATAAAACACAAAAGATACAGATATATATATATATAGCAACCACTCATCCCAACCTATGGCTTCTAAACAGAGAAACTGAGCACGTGCCTCGGCACTGCTACCACGAAGCATGCATACAACAAACAACCCCAACCCCATTTAGGTTTTCACGTTTTAGTAGAATTAGTTTATTAGTTCCTTAACTACTCGGAAACTATCCACAACCAACCACATCGATCGTTCGTAGAACATATCCCTGCCATCCACAAATCAAGTTAGGAAAACACAAGCACAACAAACAATTCCTTCTTATCAACCAACCAACCCATTGATTATTAATCTCATTACATTACCATGACCCACCATTCATTAACTATTCCACTTTTTATTTATTATTCACAACTCGTAGTCCGTTCACATTCAAACCCAACCCTGCATCCCCACTGCCAACTGCCATAACCACAACTGCACCGTACATCATTATCCCTTTAATACCATTTATCGCAGCCCCACTACCTGTTCTATTCATAACAATCCAGGATTCACCCCCCCCCCTTTCACACACCAGTAACCAAGCCAAAACCCACATATTCATTATTTCATTTTGTTTAACCGGGGTGATCACACAAGGGTTCTAGATTTTAAACATCCAACTTTACGTGATTAACCAATTTCCACATTCCACAAAGTTTCCATCCACAAAACGGTCTAGAAATATAGGGAAACATTTAATTTCACAATCAAAGGCCCCCAACGACCGTGATTTTCAGTAGGTATAATCCTATTCAATTCACAACATAATATCACAAATATAAAATAAAGTTACCGCATTCAAAAACTTCCTATCCCTGTTATGTAAGACAATTATTTTATTTATTAAATTGGTTCAAAAGTGTTTCACGTAAACAAGAGAACACCCACCCCGCATGATGCACAAATTAGAGAGATGAAGGTAAGATCCCTACCTCAACAGGTTCTTATCACAACGCTCCCCCGGATCAACTTTAAAATATGTCCGTCGGCGTCCGTCACTTCTGTCGAGTCCCAGAAAAACCTCCTCGGGTGGAAGTCAAAAAGTAAAGGCCAAAGTAAAGACAACATATCCAAGCTCGGAAGTTCCACCTCTTCGTTAAAATTTCATGGCCATTGACGGATCGTAAATCGGAGCTCGGACGAAGAAGTTATGGAAGAAAAAGGAGCCTTCAAGTCTTTTGGGAGAGCTCTGCTCAGAGGAATGGGGAGGAGAGGGGTGAGTTGAAAAGGAGGAGGGGACCCCTCCTTTTATAGGAGAGAAAATCAAAAGTACACGGCGTGTACTTTATGGTACACGGCGTGTACTCGGCCGTTTCACACAGTCACCACGCGGCTTCCAACACGGCCTTCAACGCGGAACGTGGCCGTTGACTGGTCAACACATGGCTTGAAGGTAACGCATACACGGGGAGGGACTACACGGCGTGTAGTTTGGACACACAGCGTGTACCCATTTATTTCACACAGCTCCAACACGGCACACGGTCGTTGACTGGTCAACACACGGTAACGCGTACGCGGGGAGAGACTTCACGGCGTGTAGTATTGGATACACGACGTGTACCCATTTATTTCACATGGCAAGGACACGACCTTCAACACGGGGTATACCCGGAAAGGGGGTACATGGCGTGTACTCAAATTACACGGTGTGTAGTTTCAAAATTCTGGAAAGTGTGGGAAAAGTCCATTTTACCCTCCAGAACACTTCGTGGCCTTCTTTTTGACAAAGGAATGGGCCGGAGAGGTCCGGGCCATTACATCAGATACCTATTAAAACATTCCCGTCCCCGAGAATTCAAAAACCAACCCAGAGGAACCCAACAAGATACCTCTTAGGGTTCTCATTATAACAGGAACCCAGCCAACAACCCTAATCATATGTGTTAGGAATTCCTTCTCCTATGTCGAGATATTATCCGCTTTAGGCAGCACTGACTCGCCTGCACGGGTTTAATCGCATCCTCATTAATGCGTCTCGATTAAGAATTGGGTCTTCCCACTTTCATAAATTATAATTTTCCAACTTACACTTCCTCTAACACCATACAACCCACACATTGCCCGAACACGTGGTTTGGGAAAAAAATCCTTCTCCTATGTCGAGATATTATCTGCTTTAGGTGACACTGACTCGCCCGCACGGGTTCAATCGCATCTGCATTAATGCGTCTCGATTAAGGATCAGTTTTTCCCCTTCCCCACACATCTGGACATGTTACACATTACCAGGGAACAAGGAAGCAAAATGTCTCACAACCGACAAGCCAAGAATTCCATACATTAAAGGTACAAATTATAACATCAACACAAAGCTCAGAAGAACAAGGGAAAACACAATTCAAAACAACTCTGGGTACTGAGTGTGCATCTGGGTCTCCTGCTCCCAAGTGCTCTCCTCGAGGCCGCCATGCCTCCACAACACACAAACCAACGGAATGGTTCGTCCACGGAGCACCTTCTCTTTACGATCCTCGATTTTGACTGGTCGTTCCTCAAAGGTCACGTCGTCTCCCATATCTAACTCTCCCCAGTCGATAACGTGAGATTCATCGTGTAAGTACCGACGAAGCTGGGAGACGTGGAAGACGTCCTGGACCTTCTCCAACTAAGGTGGAAGGGCTAGCTGATATGCCACCTCGCCGACTCGCCTCAGCACCTCAAAAGGTCCGATGAACCTAGGGGAGAGCTTACTCCCCTTCCCAAACCTATGTTCCCCCGTCGAGGGGAAACCTTCAAGAAAACATGATCTCCCACCTCAAACTCCAAGGGCCTCCTCCGAAGATCAGCATAAGACTTCTGTCGGTCCTGAGCCACTTTCATCCTCTCACGTACAAGATGGACTTTCTCCGTGGTGCTCTGTACTACCTCTGGCCCAAGAGCACCTGTCTCACCAACCTCTTCCCAGCAAATGGGTTAACGACATGGTCTTTTATACAAAGCCTCAAATGGCGCCATGCCAATAGTAGAGTGGAAGCTATTGTTGTAGGAAAACTCTACTAAAGGCAAGTTTCGTACCCATGATCCTCAGAAATCCAGAACGCATGCTCGCAGCATGTCCTCCAGCGTCTGGATAGTCCGCTCTGTCTGTCCATCGGTCTGGGGGTGGAAAGAAGTTCTAAGGCGTAGCTGGGTGCCAAAATCATGTTGTAACCCCCTCCATACTTGTGAGGTAAACCGAGTATCCCGATCTGAGATGATAGTCTTTGGGACTCCATGTAACCGCACAAACTCGTCTACGTACCTCTGTGCTAAGGTACTCACCGGTCCTAACTTATTAATTGGTAAGAAGTGAGATGATTTCGTCAGTCGATCCACCACTACCCAGATAGTATCATAACCACCCTGATCTCTAGGTAGTCCTATGAATAATTCCATTGATATGTCATCCCACTTCCACTCGGGAACATCTAAAGGATGCAACAACCCACTGGGAACACAGTGTTCAGCCTTCACTTACTGACACACTAGGCATCTAGCCACAAACTCCACCACTTCCCGTTTCACCCCGAGCCACCAAAATTGTTCCCTCAAGCCTCGGTACATTTTTAAAACTCCTGGATGTACCACCAAGGCTGATCTATGGAACTCACGGAGAACTCCCCCATGCATCGCCTCCGGAACAAACAACCTTCCATGGAAAAGCATCTGATGTTGGTTGCCCTCTGACCATCCTTCTGGAGCGTTTCCCTGATCAACACGATCCCGCATCACTTCTGCCTTGGAGTCCCCCCACTGAGACTCTTCCATCTGCTGCGACAAGGAGGACTGCACCGTCATCTGAAACAAACAGCCTCTAACACCCTCTACCCTTGCATCCAAGTGCAAGGCATCCAACTCTCCCATCGCTTTCTAAGCATCAGTGGATTCCCGAACCACTTCCTTATGTGACTTCCTGCTCAGGGCATCAGTCACAACATTGCCCTTACCTTAAGTGTAAGAGATCTCGAAGTCATAGTCTTGGAGAAACTCAACCCATATCCGCTGCCACAAGTTTAAGTCACGTTGGGAGAAGATATAATGTAAGCTCTTGTGATCTGAGAAGACCACAAAGTGCTCCCCAAAGAGGTAATGTCGCCACAATTTCAGTGCGAACACTACTGCTGCAGGCTCCAGGTCATGGGTGGCATAGTTACGCTCGTGAGGGAGCAACTGCCTAGACCCATAACAGATCACACCCTTCTTCTGCATCATCACGCACCCCAGACCAAGGCCAGAAGCATCAAAAAACACCTCATACAACAACCCTTCCTCTGGAAACCTGAGTACAGGAGAACTAACCAACTTATCCTTCAGGTAGTAGAAAGCCTTCTGGCACTACTCGATCCATAGGAAGACCTGGTTCTTCCTAGTCAAAGCTGTCAATGGAGTAGAAACTCGAGAGAAGTCTGAAACGAACCTCCGATAGTAACCTGCTAACCCCAGGAAACTACGAACTTCTTCCACGCTCTTGGGTGCTTCCCAAGAAACAACTGCTTCCACCTTCGATGGGTCCACTGACACTCCATGCTGAGACACCACGTGTCCAAGTAAGTGTACTTCTTATGTCAAGAACTTACACTTTGACAATTTCCCATAAAGATGGTGGTGTCTAAGGACTTCCAAGACTGCCCTGAGATGCTCAACATGCTCCTCCTTTGATCTTGAGTAGATCAGGATGTCATCGATAAACACAACGAAGAACTGGTCCAGAAACTCTCGGAAGACAAAGTTCATAAGTCCCATGAACACAGCCAGTGCATTCGTAACTCCAAACAGCATCACTACAAACTCGAAGTGCCCATACCTACACCTGAAATCCGTCTTCGAGATTTCACTGTCCTTTACCCTCAACTGATGATATCCAGATCATAGATCAATCTTAGAAAACCAACCTACTCCCCTCAGTTGGTCGAAGAGATCATTTATCCTTGGAAGGGGGTAACGGTTCTTGACCATTACCTGGTTCAACCTTCGGTAGTCTATGCATATCCTGAGACCACCATCTGCCTTCTTCACAAACAAAACTGGAGCACCCCATGGAAACATGCTGGGTCGAACAAAACCCTTCTCCATCAGATCATCAATCTGAATCTGCAACTCCCGCAACTCCGAAGGTTCCATCCGATAAGGGACCATCGAAATCGGACGGGCACCAGGCATTAAGTCTATCCCGAACTCAACGTCACGTCGGGGGGGTAGAGTCACAACCTCCTCAGAAAAAACATCGAGGAACTCCCCAACAACCTTTGTAACATCCATCATCTATGTATCAGCTAGAACCACTGATAAACTGCCTAACAAATAAAGAAGAGGCTCCACACGTTGGCTTCCTACCTAATAGCTCCTCTCGCCAACAAAAGATACGCGCTGCTCATCCACATAGTAGAACACGACTCTTATCTGGAAGCAGTCGATAACGACACTAACAGAAAACAACCAGTCGATGCCTAGTATGACATCTTATGGCTGCATCTGTAACAGAAGAAGGTCCCCACTAGATTTATGTGGTCCCAACGTCAGCCCACATCTCCGGAAAACACAAGATATGCTGGTCTGGCCTCCAACTGGTGTACTCATCACCAGTGGTACGGAAAGTCTCTCTACATCTAGTCCCAAAGCATGGTCTAGACCAGGTGCAACAAAGTAGTGTGAAGCTCCCAAATCGAACAAAGCAGAAACAAGAGTGGTGAACAAACAAATCGTACCCCGCACCACCTCTGGTCCTGCTGGAGCTGTCAACTCTACTGCGTGCAACTGTCCACACCCAGCTCCTCTGCCTCTCTGATGTCGTCCACCTCCCCGACCACGCCCTAGTCGAGGTCCCTAAGGAGCACCCTGAGGTCGGCCTCCTCCCACAAAGTCTTCCCTCAGAGGAGCATGGTCCTGCTACTGCTGGAAGGGCCTTGCCGGCAACTGGTGCTGCTGAGGTGGGCGCTGAACCTACACACCCCCACCGTACTGAGCTCAGGTCGGGCACATACTCTAAACGTGCCTGAAACCTTCACAAGAAAAACACTTCAGTCCTGGGTTTGTGAAAAAGGGACGAGGACCCGAAGATCTGAACTGGAACTACTAGGGCCTGCTCCCCACTGGCCTGAACCTGGAAGGTCCCGTCGCAGGAGACCTGCTGCTGACTGCCTTCCCCTTCGACGAGCCCAGCTGGATCCCCTCTCGGGGTGCACCTCCCAGCGAGTGCAGCCTCTCTACAACCTCTGCCTTCTTCTGTACCGCCAAGTACATCGGAAGGGTGAAGGGGGTGATAGCATACTGAAGCGAAGGATGAAGCGCCTCCTCCAAACGTCTCGTCCGAGACTCCTCATCCGGAAAGATATCCGGAGAAAAGCATAGGAGATCCTTGAACTTGATCCCCAACTCTCGTACAGACATACTCCCCTGCTGAAGGGAGAGCAACTCCTGCCGCTTCTCTGCCATGATCATGGAAGAAAGGAATTCCTCTCGGAATTCCTTCTCAAAGTCAGCCCACGGAACCTCTTCCTCTATCCTCTCTCCGAGGTAGAGCGTCCACCACTATCGCGCCACAACTCTTAGTTGACTGAATTCTGGGGGAACCCAGTACTACCTCGGAGCACAGATCAAGGTAAAAGAAATCCCTAGCTCCTCAAGCCACCCCTCTGTCCCCGTATTCGAAGTACTACCCTCATACTTCTTGAGGGTCTGCCGCTGGAAAGAATGGAGAGTCTTCTGCCACTGGCTATCTTCCTCCTCTCGGTCAATCCTCAACTGATCGACCGCCTGAATCTGCTGGGCCTCGGCCATCTGAGCCACTCGGGGATGAAGTCCAAGTGCCATAGCTGTACGGTAAACAAAGATTGCCTAATCCCAAGTAGTAAGGATATTTCTCAGGGTTTCATTTTATCATTTTATTTCAATTTCTTTCCCAGAACACCCAAATCAAGTAAAACACAATCATGATGATGCATGTACATTCCCTAGGGTCTCTACCCTATAATCAATGTAGTCTCACTTGGTCGTTTGGTAGGCTCAGATTCCTTGCATCAGATCACGGGGGGGGCCTAAAATCCTGTGTCCTAGCCGGTCTTCCCTGGCCTATGTCACGCACCAAGATTAACTAACATTGTTTCCCTACCATCCCATGCAATCCTCACTGTGCCTAACTCCAGACTCCATCCTATCTCTCAACCTCCCTCTGATACCATTCTGTCATGACCCCCTCCCACCAAAGATTCCCCTCCTAAGCTGGCAATGGTGAAAGAGAGATAATGACCCCCGAGTCCCACCTCCAGTAGGCCCCGGGTTGGCGACTAGAACCAAGGGTATGAGTTTTCACAAATATGGGAGGAATTACCCTTTTATTATTTTAAGATCAGGAAATAGGAAAAGTCAACCACCAAAAAGGAAAATAACAAGTGTATAGAAATAAACCCAAACCAAGTCCACATGCATGTTTAAACAATTTTATAATAAGGTACAAGTACAAGAAATATAAAAAGTACAATACCAAAAGAAAACAAGAGTACACCAACTGCAACAACTCCAACTGTAGAGACCCGAAGCCTAACGTACATTGACATTACATTACATTTGCGGAATACTTAGTACATAACAAAAACACACACGCAAGGATAGTAATAGTTTAGTGTCTTTGGAAACTCGGAATATAATCTTCTAATCCTGGTGAAAGATCTTCAACATCTCCCAAAAAGATCTTCCTTTTTTTTTACCTAAAACATTTCTTTATATCCTGGGGAAAAGAAAACATAAAAGGGTGAGCTCAAATGCTCAGTAAGGGTAAACAACAGAAATATCAATCACATCATATTCAAAAGAACATAACATTTTGGAAATCTTAACCTGCAAAAGAGAGCATAATTTCATAACATGGGATAAATCATGGCAGTGAAATGTAATCACAATAATCATAACTTAAAACATGAATCTTTGTGGCATTCACACATAATCATAGAGAATCATTTATTGTTAGTCAAGACTCATTTCCAAGACTATCTTAGTGGACAAAGTCCATTTCTGAATCGAGTAACCCTCGTTTCAGTCCTGTTTCACTGAACCGGTATAACCTACCATTTCAGCCAAGTCTATCTCATGAGATATAAAATCTTTACCCAATGCATTGGAGGGAGATATAGGTCCCACCCATCTCATAATGAAACCATTCTTATGTGTGCCACAAAATCATAAATCATACATCATTTCATAACCCATATAGTAAAAATGGGAATCTTAAACATCGTGACATCATAAAACAACTCATATAAGATAAAGGAATTCATAAAAATAATTCCATCACAACATAATCAAATCAATGTAATAATAGGGATAGAAACAGAACCCTTTATTTTCTTAGATGGAAAATAATTTTGATAAAACACTTGAACTCCATTCTTGAGGAAAATATCCTTTCTTCTTCAAAAACACTTTTCCTTTCATAACATGTCATACAATTCTAAACTAAAAGAAGTTGAATAAACTTGAAAACTTGTAAATGAAGCTTCTTGGAAATAATGTTTTAAAAATCCATTCATGCCGTATAAGTTAAAAAAAATTCTTCGTACTTTTGTCAGAAAAGTCAAAAAGTACCTCGTACGAAAAACGACAAAAGATTCCTTTCATACATATTACTAAAAACTCACCGAAGGGTAAAAATGGATTTAAACAATTATAGGTGGATGGAAATAATATTACATATTGATGAAACATGGATGTGGATGATAAAATACACCCCAGTAAATACTTATGAATAAACAATCTCGGATAAAAATGAGATTGTGATATTTCCCTTACCTTAGGTCCGATTTGCTTCGTAAGTGTCCGAACCTCCTGTATAATGATTTAAATAATGTCATTGACTTATTCCTGAATCATACTAATTGTTATGATATCATATATGGTTCACTTATGACTTTATTTTACCCATTCTTTTGTAAATTCCATGTTAAAGAGCGTTTTGGGTAAAATCGTTTCATTTATCGTAGGTGTTTTGACTTGTTGTTCTTGACATTATTATTACTTATATCATGATTTACTTACTTCCAGAATATAAAATATTATTTATATATCATATATATTCAGTATATATATATATATAATAGATAGATAAATGAAATGAAAAACACCGTTCATGGAGACGGTAGTCCGTACGTACGCATGAACGCTGTTTTTCTTTCCTTATTGTCTTGAATGGAAGTAAGTAGATGACATACATATAAATATACATAAATCCAGTATCATTATTATGTCATATATTTCATTAGTACTTATTATATATACTTTATAATCATTCATGAATGGTTAATCATTGAGAATGAATCTCATCGCGTCGTGGAGACGGTAGTCCGTACGTACGCACGAGCGATGATATCATTTCCATAATTATTGAATTGAATTGGAGTGGATGATACAATATATCAGAATCATTATGATGTTATAATAACTATTTATAGTTATTCTTTACACCATAATACCCATCCATGTAAGGTGTTGGTGGAAAAACAGATTACACCACAGCGTGGAGACGGTATTCCGTACGTACGCACGCGCAGTGATTTCGTTTTCCGTAGGATGGATAGATGGTGAATTAGGATTGTTTCATACTTATAATAACATATCAGTATATTAGTGATACTGATGTTATTACTTCATAATGAAACAACCTAAGAAGAAGAAGTGGAAGAAGAAATAAAGGTGAAAGAATTGGTAACGGAAATTACCTCTTCTTTGAAGCGCCTCTTTGAGACCTCCTCTTAGGGCACTAAAATTGGTCTTTGAGGAAGACCAGAACCTCTAGGATTATTCTAGGGAAGTGGATAAGGGATTTTGGCAGGGTTTGGCCGAGCTTGAGTGCTAAAATTGGTGTGAGGAGGAGGGGGAGGAGGTGTCCTTTTATTAGGGAGGAGAGGGGCACCTTAGGAATATCTCAAAATATTATTTTATATTAAAGTCAAAATCGGTTTATAATGGTTCCAAAGGGTCTTATTTCGGAGATAAAGTGGGGATGGGTCAAAATACTATCAACCAATAGGATTTAGACAAGTTTAGGTTATTATTTTAACCTTATCAATTAGATTTAACTCTAAGTTAAATAATTTAACTTTTACCGTGTCTTTTTGTTTTCTTACACTATATGGTTAATACAATTACTATAACATGCCAAACGAACCCCAAATTGTTTATTATTAATATATATATCCTTATCTAAGTCATTTGGCCGAACCTTAGATTTTTAGGAATAAAATAACAATTAATAATATAATATTTTATTTAAAAACTATTTTGTGTCAATTTTGACACTATTTGATATATGATTTTTGTCAAAGTCATAACAGAATTATATGTTCGAACCAAGTTGATTAAATCAACACTAATATATCATAGTAACCTAGAAAATTAGTTGAATTCATAAAAAGTCTCAAATTATATTTATTTTGGTATTTATAACATCAATTATGTCAATATTTCATTAATAAGATAATTACTACATCATCTTTGTGTCATAAATAAATTAAATTATTTAATGTCTAAAAATTACAAATAAAATACCATTATGTAGGAAAGATTTTTATCTTTATAATGAATATTTATAGTCGAATTTATCTTATGTATAACCCCATATTAAAAATATTTTAGTAAATAAACTTTGATTTTAACTCTTTTAACCCTTCTTTAAATAAATTAATAATAAATGTCCTAATCTAATCCATGTGGGCCTAAATGGTCATATTTTATTCCTAAGTTTGTTTTTGGTCGAATTACACTTATCCAATAGAATTAGGACATGTGTTAGGGTAATAATAATATCATCTTTACCCTTAATTACCCTATTTACTTTTAACCGTGGTAAAAAAAAGTAAAAAGTTACTATTCACCAAAAATTATTTTCATCTCATTGAACCACATTTTAGTCCTTGGTATTAACCGTGTCTCTCGGATTTTCGAAATTCCATTCACAGAAGCGGTAAAATTAAGTTTTATGCAAAATTCAGTTTTTAACCTACCACTTAGTGGTTTCACTATTCATCAAAAATTGAAAGTTTTCAGAAAAATACCAAAAATTAGGCCTAAGCTATATTTGATATTATGAACTCAAAAATGATGTCTATTTTACCAAATTCAAAACATATCAGTTGCATTAACTAATTTAAAAATTAATTCCCGTCATCAAAACAAATAGCGTGTTTTTAAGAGATAATAACTATCAAAAGATTGAAACTTGTTTATAACTGGTTTAAATGTGAAATTACATCCAATGACCCTCATTGTATTAAATTGTAAAAATATATTCTAAATATACTTTAAAACCACTAAAATTAATAATTTATCACTATTAATTATTTCGATTAAAAAAGTTGTTTTTAATTAAAATTTAGTAATTTTCACTATTCATTAGAATATGAAAGTTATCCGAAAAGTACCAAAATTTCACCCTAAGCTAATTTCGATATTACGAATCCAAAAATGAATTCCATTTTGAAAAATAAAATTTACAAAATTTCAAAAAGTGGTTATTAATATTCATAACGGCTAGTTTTAATAATATCTTAATAGCATATCATTGTTTAGCGAAATTTGGTGTTGCGTACAACACACGCTATCGTGGAAGGTTGCGATTGCGTGTAATTCAAGCCAAGTCAGAGATGTGTGTTGTGAAAGCTCCTTTTGGTGTAGCGTATAACACAAGACATTAATGAAATTAAAAAGAATATTTTTCATAAAATCTCGGGGTGTTACATTCTACCCCCCTTAAAATGAATTTCGCCCTCGAAATTCGTCGGGGTTATAAATGGTTTACTATTTGAAAGTTTCTTTGATAGAAACCCACATCGTAAAAAGGAATACCAAAACTTATCTTTAAAAACAAAAGTATGAAACTTAACGGTTACCCAAATAAACTAATCACTGGGTTTCCACATAGGTGAAAATATGGATATGGAAGAGAAATCTAACCATCATGTTCTGATGGAGAGTGGTAGAGAACATGGCTATGGAAAAGCTAGAAATCACAAAGCAATAAATTTGTGAGGATCTAAGGTACCATCTGATTCATCAGATATAAGAGCACTAAGACAACATTTTTGGTTTTCAAGATCATTTCCCTAAAGTTGATGAAATTGGAATTAGAAGAAATACTTTCGTGATTTTGGTATAGTCTCACCGTTTGTCGTTCTTTGGACAATTTCCACTTCATATCTTAAAGAAATGAAGTTGAATTTGTCATTCGTGATGTGTTAGCAGATCATGTGATAGAATGATGGGTCATTCCATCTGTCTCAAACAAAAGGTTAGAAAAGTTATCAAAAAAATACATAAGTCCATCTATAGTGAGATTAATCATATATGGTTCCTAAAATGAACTTATACTTCACATATCATACTACTTAATATAATAAAACTAGTTTCTACTAAACAGGGACTTCCTGTAGGTCAGTGGTGGGCGATAAAGGCCAGTCGCACTTTGGTTGTGGGTTCGATTCCCACAGCCTTGTCCGACGCGATGGGTTGTCGCCCGTCCTGCAGGTTGTCCTTTTTCTAAAACTATATTACTATAACATCCCATCAATAATATCGAAAATCTTCTATCCTTAAACAATACTAACTTATGTCCAACATAATCCATTCTAATCATTAGGCTTATCCATAATATTGCAGTCCACTCTCATAATATAGTGAAAACGATTACCGGAGATTTAATACCATCGTTGATCCCCATATATCATAAGATATGTCTTTTTGGTCACATTCTAAACATTCAAAGGCCTTAATCATGTATTCTCTTGAATACCCATTGAACCTTATTGAAAACATGAATGCAGTTAAACGTTAACACTTTCCACATACCAAAATCCTCAAAATTCTATATACTCAAACCATGATATCACTTAGTCCTTATATCAATCATGAGCTCATGAATACTGTCAAACATTTCATTTTCTCTTTATCACTTCATTATGCATATCATCTACATTCCAAAAATATCTGAATAACCTTTCATGGATACTGGTAACATCAATCAGACAACAGTGTAACAATCCTTACATTTCTCTTTATTCCATAGTACCATGAGATTACTTATACAACATTACACATGATAAACATGTAATCATTCCACTATATTCTTAAACCATTGACCGAGCTTCAACAATTCTTTCATCTCACATATCATTTGTAGTCTCATCATCATCATCCACATAAATACTACCCATACGACCATACTGATTTTCTTCATGAGACATTACCTTAGGGCATTGGTTTGCATAATGCCCGTACATTCCACATTTAAAACATTTAACCATTGTTGATGTTGTAGCAATACCATTATCCTCATCCCTGGTGTTAACTGAACCTTTTCCTTTGCACTTACTGGCTTTTTGTCCTTCTTTTCCACACCCAAAGCATCGTCCAGTTCCTTTGAAACATTCTCCTTGATGCCTCTTCCCACATGATTTACATAGGGGAAATTGAACTTTCTTTCCTCTATGATCATCATGAAACTCCATCTTTCTCTTATTAGCTGAGCCAGGAAACTTACCAAATTTTGTTTTATTGATCATATTATGAGATTGCTGATTCGGCATAATAATGATGTTTGGACCTCCAAATCCCATTTCATTTGGTTTCTCATGAAGAATATCATTCCATTGTCCATCATATCCTCCATTATCGTGAATCATCCTGTTTCCAGCCATTTTCTAAAACCCAAAAAGAATAGTGTGAGAGGCAAAAATCATAATAAAGGGGGAGTATCCTCAATATCTAACTTCTTAGGTTAAATTCTAAGATCGTTACCGTAGTTATAGTATTTTATCCTGTACGTATACTTATCCTTAGGGACATCCCTAGACAAACCTTATAAATATCTCTAGGGATCTCACTAAAGTTCTCGCATCCTAGTTTCCAAAGGTTTACTAAACCTTTCCTCTCATACCAACTGTAGAGACCCGAAGCCTGACGTACATTGACATTACATTACATTTGTGGAATACTTAGTACATAACAAAAACACACACGCAAGGATCGTAATAGTTTAGTGTCTTTGGAAACTCGGAATATAATCTTCTAATCCTGGTGAAAGATCTTCAACATCTCCCAAAAAGATCTTCCTTTTTTTTACCTAAAACCTTTCTTTATATCCTGGGGAAAAGAAAACATAAAAGGGTGATCTCAAATTCTCAGTAAGGGTAAACAACAGAAATATCAATCACATCATATTCAAAAGAACATAACATTTTGGAAATCTTAACCTGCAAAAGAGAGCATAATTTCATAACATGGGATAAATCATGGCAGTGAAATGTAATCACAATAATCATAACTTAAAACATGAATCTTTGTGGCATTCACACATAATCATAGAGAATCATTTCTTTTCAGTCAAGACTCATTTCCAAGACTATCTTAGTGGACAAAGTCCATTTCTGAATCGAGTAACCCTCGTTTCAGTCCTGTTTCACTGAACCGGTATAACCTACCATTTCAGCCAAGTCTATCTTATGAGATATAAAATCTTTACCCAATGCATTGGAGGGAGATATAGGTCCCACCCATCTCATAATGAAACCATTCTTATGTGTGCCACAAAATCATAAATCATACATCATTTCATAACCCATATAGTAAAAATGGGAATCTTAAACATCGTGACATCATAAAACAACTCATATAAGATAAAGGAATTCATAAAAATAATTCCATCACAACATAATCAAATCAATGTAATAATAGGGATAGAAACAGAACCCTTTATTTTCTTAGATGGAAAATAATTTTGATAAAACACTTGAACTCCATTCTTGAGGAAAATATCCTTTCTTCTTCAAAAACACTTTTCCTTTCATAACATGTCATACAATTATAAACTAAAAGAAGTTGAATAAACTTGAAAACTTGTAAAGGAATATTCTTGGAAATAATGTTTTAAAAATCCATTCATGCCGTATAAGTTAAAAAAAACATTCTTCGTACTTTTGTCGGAAAAGTCAAAAAGTACCTCGTACGAAAAACGACAAAAGATTCCTTTCATACATATTACTAAAAACTCACCGAAGGGTAAAAATGGATTTAAACAATTGTAAGTGGATGGAAATAATATTACATATTGATGAAACATGGATGTGTATGATAAAATACACCCCAGTAAATACTTACGAATAAACAATCTCGGATAAAAATGAGATTGTGATATTTCCCTTACCTTAGGTCCGATTTGCTTCGTAAGTGTCCGAACCTCCTGTATAATGATTTAAATAATGTCATTGACTTATTCCTGAATCATAATAATTGTTATGATATCATATATGGTTCACTTATGACTTTATTTTACCCGTTCTTTTGTAAATTCCATGTTAAAGAGCGTTTTGGGTAAAATCGTTTCATTTATCGTAGGTGTTTTGACTTGTTGTTCTTGACATTATTATTACTTATATCATGATTTACTTACTTCCAGAATATAAAATATGATTTATATATCATATATATTCAGTATATATATATATATATAATAGATAGATAAATGAAATGAAAAACATCGTTCATGGAGACGGTAGTCCGTACGTACGCATGAACGCTGTTTTTCTTTCCTTATTGTCTTGAATGGAAGTAAGTAGATGACATACATATAAATATACATAAATCCAGTATCATTATTATGTCATATATTTCATTAGTACTTATTATATATACTTTATAATCATTCATGAATGGTTAATCATTGAGAATGAATCTCATCGCGTCGTGGAGACGGTAGTCCGTACGTACGCACGAGCGATGATATCATTTCCATAATTATTGAATTGAATTGGAGTGGATGATACAATATATCAGAATCATTATGATGTTATAATAACTATTTATAGTTATTCTTTACACCATAATACCCATCCATGTAAGGTGTTGGTGGAAAAACAGATTACACCACAGCGTGGAGACGGTATTCTGTACGTACGCACGCGCGGTGATTTCGTTTTCCGTAGGATGGATAGATGGTGAATTAGGATTGTTTCATACTTATAATAACATATCAGTATATTAGTGATACTGATGTTATTACTTCATACTGAAACAACCTAATAAGAAGAAGTGGAAGAAGAAATAAAGGTGAAAGAATTGGTAACGGAAATTACCTCTTCTTTGAAGCGCCTCTTTGAGACCTCCTCTTAGGGCACTAAAATTGGTCTTTGAGGAAGACCAGAACCTCTAGGATTATTCTAGGGAAGTGGAGAAGGGATTTTGTCAGGGGTTGGACGAGCTTGAGTGCTCAAATTGGTGTGAGGAGGAGGGGGAGGAGGTGTCCTTTTATTAGGGAGGAGAGGGGCACCTTAGGAATATCTCAAAATATTATTTTATATTAAAGTCAAAATCGGTTTATAATGGTTCCAAAGGGTCTTATTTCGGAGCTAAAGTGGGGATGGGTCAAAATCATATCAACCAATAGGATTTAGACAAGTTTAGGTTATTATTTTAACCTTATCAATTAGATTTAACTCTAAGTTAAATAATTTAACTTTTACCGTGTCTTTTTGTTTTCTTACACTATATGGTTAATACAATTACTATAACATGCCAAACGAACCCCAAATTGTTTATTATTAATATATATATCCTTATCTAAGTCATTTGGCCGAACCTTAGATTTTTAGGAATAAAATAACAATTAATAATATAATATTTTATTTAAAAACTATTTTGTGTCAATTTTGACATTATTTGATATGTGATTTTTGTGAAAGTCATAAAAGAATTATATTTTCGAACCAAGTTGATTAAATCAACACTGATATATCATAGTAACCTAGAAAATTAGTGTAATTCATAAAAATTCTCAAATTATATTTATTTTGGTATTTATAACATCAATTATGTCAATATTTCATTAATAAGATAATTACTACATCATCTTTGTGTCATAAATAAATTAAATTATTTAATGTCTAAAAATTAAAAATAAAATATCATTATGTAGGAAAGATTTTTATCTTTCTAATGAATATTTATAGTCGAATTTATCTTATGTATAACCCCATATTAAAAATATTTTAGTAAATAAACTTTGATTTTAACTCTTTTAACCCTTCTTTAAATAAATTAATAATAAATGTCCTAATCTAATCCATGTGGGCCTAAATGGTCATATTTTATTCCTAAGTTTGTTTTTGGTCGAATTACACTTATCCAATAGAATTAGGACATGTGTTAGGGTAATAATAATATCATCTTTACCCTTAATTACCCTATTTACTTTTAACCGTGGTAAAAAAAGTAAAAAGTTACTATTCACCAAAAATTATTTTCATCTCATTGAACCACATTTTAGTCCTTGGTATTAACCGTGTCTCTCGAATTTTCGAAATTCCATTCATAGAAGCGGTAAAATTAAGTTTTATGCAAAATTCAGTTTTTAACCTACCACTTAGTGGTTTCACTATTCATCAAAAATTGAAAGTTTTCAGAAAAATACCAAAAATTAGGCCTAAGCTATATTTGATATTATGAACTCAAAAATGATGTCTATTTTACCAAATTAAAAACATATCAGTTGCATTAACTAATTTAAAAATTAATTCCCGTCATCAAAACAAATAGCGTGTTTTTAAGAGATAATAACTATCAAAAGATTGAAACTTGTTTATAACTGGTTTAAATGTGAAATTACATCCAATGACCATCATTGTATTAAATTGTAAAAATATATTCTAAATATACTTTAAAACCACTAAAATTTATAATTTATCACTATTAATTATTTCGATTAAAAAAGTTGTTTTTAATTAAAATTTAGTAATTTTCACTATTCATTAGAATATGAAAGTTATCTGAAAAGTACCAAAATTTCACCCTAAGCTAATTTCGATATTACTAATCCAAAAATGAATTCCATTTTGAAAAATAAAATTTACAAAATTTCAAAAAGTGGTTATTACTATTCATAACGGCTAGTTTTAATAATATCTTAATAGCATATCATTGTTTAGCGAAACTTGGTGTTGCGTACAACACACGCTATCGTGGAAGGTTGTGATTGCGTGTAATTCAAGCCAAGTCAGAGATGTGTGTTGTGAAAGCTCCTTTTGGTGTAGCGTATAACATGAGACATTAATGAAATTAAAAAGAATATTTTTCATAAAATCTCGGGGTGTTACACCAACTGTCTGACTAGTAGGGTCCCGCACGACCCTGGTAGTCCTCTTGGAAACCTGAAAGTAAACGTAGGGTGAGAATGCAAGTATACTCAGTAGGGAAACCTAAAGCTCTCTTGCACAATTGGGGAGACATCCTAATGTCCCGTGAGAACAACAGAAGAAACCTAGCAAGGAAATCTATCCACCCGACCTCACCAGCCACTCTCACCAAAACACAATCATGACAGGTAATAGTATATAAGAACAAGAGTATTGGGTACCCTGCACCATTTCCCACTAGTTAACTGCTCTTCCTAACGGCGAATGTCCTGACGCTGCCACACTCTTCCCGCCCACACACACCTGGGCCTCACAACCACACATCCCGCTCGCACACACCTGGGCCTCACCACCACGTATCCCGCCCGCACACACCTGGGCCTCACAACCACGTATCCCGCCCGCACACACCTGGGCCTCACAACCACATATCCCGCCCGCACACACCTGGGCCTCACAACCACGTATCTCGCCCGCACACACCTGGGCCTCACAACCACGTATCTCGCCCGCACACCCTTGGGCCTCACAACCACGTATCCCGCCAGCACACACCTGGACCTCACCACCATGTATCCCGACCGCACACACCTGGGCCTCATCCCGAAGGTTCTTGGGAAAAAGTAAGCCTGCTCGAAGAGTCTTGGGCCAATCCACCCCAATCGAAACCTACCCGAAGAGTCTTAGGTGTAAGGTCGCCTCAAGCCATCACATCCTAAGGAAGAAGGAGCAGGAAGGAGCTAGTAATTAAGGGGAAAACACCCTCTCCCATGAAATGGGAGTGTTCGGAACTAAGTGCTCAACATGGGTGGGGTGTGATAAAACACAAAAGATACAGATATATATATATATATATATATATATATATATAGCAACCACTCAGCCCAACCTATGGCTTCTAAATAGAGAAACTGAGCACATGCCTCGGCACTACTACCACGAAGCATACATACAGCAAACAACCCCAACCCCATTTAGGTTTTCACATTTTAGCAGAATTAGTTTATTAGTTCCTTAACTACTGGGCAACTATCCACAACCAACCACATTGATCGTTCGTAGAACATATCCCTACCATCCACAAATCAAGTTAGGAAAACACAAGCACAACAAACAAGTCCTTCTTATCAACCAACCAACCCATTGATTATTAATCCTGTTCCATACCATGACCCACCATTCATTAACTCTTCCACTTTTTATTTATTATTCACAACCCGTAGTCCGTTCACATTCAAACCCAACCCTGCAGCCCCGCTGCCAACTGCCATAACCACAACTGCACTGTACATCATTATCCCTTTAATACCATTTATCGCAGCCCCACTGCCTGTTCTATTCATAACAACCCAGGATTCACCCCTCCCCCCCTTTCACACACCAGTAACCAAGCCAAAACCCACATGTTCATTATTCCATTTTGTTTAACCGGGGTGATCACACAAGGGTTCTAGATTTTAAACAGCCAAATTTACGTGATTAACCAATTTCCACATTCCACAAAGTTTCCATCCACAAAACGGTCTATAAAGATAGGGAAACATTTAATTACACAAGAAAAGTCCCCCAACGACCGTGATTTTCGGTAGGCATAAGCCTATTCAATTCACAACATAATATCACAGGATATAAAATAAAGTAACTGCATTCAAAAACTTCCCATCCTCGTTATGTAATCCAGTTATTTTCTTTATTAAACTGGTTCAAAAGTGTTTCACATAAACAAGAGAACACCCACCCTACATGAGGCACAAATTATAGAGACGAAGGTAAGATCCCTACCTCAACAGGTTCTGATCACAACGCTCCCCCGGATCAACTTTAGAAGATGTCTGTCGGTATCCGTCACTTCTGTCGAGTCCCGGAAAAACCTCCTCAGGTGGAAGTCGGAAAGGAAAGGCCAAAGGAAAGAAAACGGATCCAAGCTCAGAAGTTCCACCTCATCGTTATGATCTCGTGGCCGCTTACGAATCGTAAATCGGATCTCGGACGAAGAAGTTATGGAAGAAAAAGGAGACTTCGAGTCTCTTGGGGGAGCTCTGCTCAGAGGAATGGGGAGGAGAGGGGTGAGTTGAAAAGGAGGAGGGGACCCCTCCTTTTATAGGCGAGAAAAGAAAAATTACACAGCATGTACTTTATGGTACACGGCGTGTACTCGGCCGTTTCACACGGTCACCACGCGGCTTCCAACATGGCCTTCAACGCGGAACACGGCCGTTGACTGGTCAACACACAACTTGAAGGTAACGCATACACGGGGAGGGACTACATGGCATGTAGTTTGGACACACGGAGTGTACCCATTTATTTCTCACGGCTCCAACATGGAACATGGTCGTTGACTGGTCAACACACGGTAATGCGTACGCGGGGAGAGAATACACGGCGTGTAGTATTGGATACACGGCGTGTACCCATTTATTTCACATGGCAAGGACACGACCTTCAACACGGGGTATACCCGGCAAGGGGGTACACGGCGTGTACTCAAATTACACGGAGTGTACTTTCAAAATTCTGGAAAGTGTGGGAAAAGTCCCTTTTACCCTCCAGAACACTTCGTGGCCTTCTTTTTGACAAAGGAATGGGTCGGAGAGGTTCGGGCCATTACAAATGTGACCGTTATAACCTATACATTGAATTGGAGGGTATGAATATGAGTGATCATGTAATTAAATATATTTTAATACTCAATACAAATTTATTTATTAATTCTTTTTAATTAAGCACTCAAATTTTAGTGAATTTATTTTATGCTTCAAAAATGCATTTTCTTCAAAAATGATTTTTATTGCATTTTGTGGGTGGAAATTATAATTAATTTATACCAATTTTAGAAATTTTATTTTATAAAATTAACATAATTTTTTTAAATAATCACATAAAAATTAACTTAGGGTAAATTTTTTGGATTTTTATGAAATGATTGATTTTTTAGTGAATAATGAAAAATGCCAATTTTTATAAAACTATTATTTCTATTCATTTAAAAGTCCCATCATGAATTAAATTTAATGTTAAAGTAAAATAACTATCTGATTATTATATATAATATAATTAATTCCATAAGAATAATTATTATACTTTATTTTATTATAAGTTCATTTTTTGGGCTTAAAACACATTTTTTCTAAAAACTATTTTTATGCACACAATGTTTTTTTAACTTAATGATTAAATTTATATAAATTTATAAATTATGTTAATTAAATTTATATATTACATATTCAATAAAATTATTTCACATTCATTTTATGGTTTTTATTAGGTATTTAATAAGAATGAATCCATTTTTATGCTTAAAAATGAATTTTTCTAAAAATCAAATTTCGTCACATTTTGCAGGTATAATTTTAAATTAAATTTTCCTAGTTATATGAATTTAATTTGATAAAAATGGGTTAAATATTTTTAATCATCATAATTGATATAATTTAATAGGCTCAACTGAATCTTTGGTCATCATGAATAGTGACCATGGTAAAGATTTCTTACCTCGGTAAAAGAGGTAAAAGTGGGTTAAAACTATAGGGTAAAACACTAAAACCACTTTAACACTTTCCTTTATAGTATTGGATTAATTTTTTCATACAAATATATTTTTAATGAGTTAAATTATTTATTTTAAAATATTATTTTAAATTTGGTAACCCAAGGTTGACTTTTGTGAAGATGAGTTATATTTTATTCAAATTAAAAACTATTTTTAGGTCTTTTCATTTAATGGTGTGGTTGGAAGATGAAATTCGGTTTTTTATTTCCCTAAAAATCTAAAAAACTTAATTTTTTTATTATTTAAATAAAAAAATATTGTAAACAAATTTATTACTTTATTTCAAGGTGAAAGGGATTTTACTATTAAATCTGATATTTTCCTAAAAACTATTTTTCATGAATTTTGTGTTATTATATTGAAAGTAATTTCTACCACATATAGAAATTAAATCTGATAAAATGGATTACAAATTCTGAATCATCATTTTCAAATTTTTTTATAATCGCATTTTTATTTTGGTCATATAATTAATTTATCATGGTAAAAAAGTTAAGTTATCTCAGTTGAGGTTAAAATGGGTTTAAAGTGGTTTAACTAGAAGATAAGGCTTAAAATGCATCCAACACTTGAACAAATGTGATTGGTTGAGTTTATTTCAAATATATCACATATTATATTTAAATTTTGGGTTCCTTTATACCACTTTACATGATTATGATAAATATATATTATTTAATCTTTTAAGTAATTCCAAGTGTGTCATTTCCCTCCCCTGTAAAAGGATACCACCTATCCTCTCTCTATGAACTTAGTGAGCCTTATATATTAGAATATCCTTACCATAATACCTTCTTATATTCCTTCTCTACATATTATAAAAATTGTTATTTCCAAAATAGAATCCTTTCATGGATTAAGGTGTATTCCAAAATAGGTTTCTCAATAAAGATATATAACTCTTAACTGAGTACTTTCAATTTTATTTATTCTTATACCTTCCATAAATATATGGTATACATTAAAAAATATTTAATTTGGTATATCTAATATACTTAATTTTTATTATGATGATGTAACAACCATTATTCACTTCCTTACATCCTATATAAAATGAAAACATTGCCCATACGTACATACGGATTTCCATCTCCACGAAGCGGTGTAATTCATTTTTCATCACCATTTTACTTAGATGGTTATAAATATATAAATAATGTTGATATATGATATTTATTATATTATTATGGTTATTTAATGATAAAATATTTTTTATCTTTATTTCATTCTTTTTTTTAGAAAATAAAAATATTGTTCATGCGGACATATGGTCTACCATCTCCATGAACAATGTAGATTGTTTTTCTATCTATACCTTTTATAGATTATTTCAAAATAAAAAAGTTATTTCCCTCAAAAATTATTCCAAGTGATCATTTAAAGTTATTTTTCAGTTAATATAATATCCTTTGATGTTACTTATACTTTACTGATGATGTGATCCAATGATTACATACTTATTCTTTCTCTATATGATTTATGATTATGATAATGAGATGGTTATGAAACCCATTTATTTTCTATGAGTTATTTTATTATTAAATGTTGATTTTTTTATGAAAATCATTTCCTTTACAAGGGTTATGATATATTATGAATGATTTATGATCTTGTGGCATATATATTAATGGATTATGATTATGTAATGGGTGGGCTCAAAATTATATAGCCCTCCAATGAATTTGGTAAAGATAAATATATCATGAGATAATAAGGGTGGGAATGGGGAGTGAACCTAATTCAGTAAGGGTTTATGTATACTATGATAGTATTGGGAGTGAACCTTGACTAAGGATATAATGGAATGAGGAGTGAACCCAATCCACTATGATAGTCTTGGTAGTGATCATTAATTAAGTAAATGATTTTATATGATTATTTATATTACATAAACTTATGTCTTATGCCAATGTTATTATCTCATGGATCATGTTATTTGATTCCTTTATGATCATGTATTATGAACTTCCAAGCTTTATACCATGATTCAATATTATGATATATGATATGATGGGTGTGGACTTTAAAATGTAAATATCATGTTCTCAAACCCTTATGCTCATGTTATGTTTAAGTGTTCATTGATATCTCCCTTATTTAACCTTATTGAGCATCTGAGATCACCCTTTCTTATGTTTCCTTTCCCGAGGTTAAGAAGAAATGTTCTAAGTAGGGTATGTCTAAGAATAGTACTAAATGGGAAGATATTTGTTAGATATTTTGACTATAATTCATAAAATAATAATATTGTGTATCTAGTCTCCAAAGACACTAAACCTTTATAGTTATCAGGCATGTATTTTTAAAATATATTTAATACTCATCTATTAAGATGTGATATATATGTATGAAAATTATAGATTGCTATAGTTGGTATCAGATAAGGTTTTAGTTAATATTTTTAGATTAGGATTAGATAAATTTGATGAAAACCCTGAGGATAAGCCTAAGTATATGATAACATCTCAAAATTTTGGAAAGATAGAGATTGTGTAGTTTTCCTAGCAATAAATCCCTTTATGAATACTATAAGTGGATGTGGTTTTGTAATAGATACATATTGGGGAAATAACCCAAAAATGGTTGGTTGAGTATATCTCAGCCATCATTCTAGTGTACGGTGAATGTGCCCTTATTGTGCACCTAGTTTGACACTCTCGTTGTATATTCTTAGGTTAACTCACATTTTCCTGATAAACCATTGTGAAGGATTTGAATAGATTATAACTAAGTATGTACTAGGTTAAACATAATTTGGAATATATTGAAAAAATGTGTTATAATTTAGATATACTATGAATAATTTTTCATGATTATATTATTTCTCACTATGACTATTTTTTCTCGCACTATGATTTTTGGCTTTATTCAATGGCTCAAACCAAGAGGAATCGATTTGATAATGAATGTGATGAACAATGTAATTATTTTCCTCTTGAGATACTAAATGAGATAGGAACTGGAAGGTGAAACCTTATGATAATTTCTAATTAGGTATCATGATATATAATTAACAATCTAAACATATGTGAGTTTACTAACATGTAAAATAAGAGGAAAATGTCCCTCTATGGAATTTCATATGGAAATGATCATGGAGTAAAGAAAGATTAATTTAATTCATGTTAAGAATGTGGGAAAAACACCCAAGAGAATATCTCAAAGTAAGATGAAGTTATTTTTATGTGTGGAAAAAAAGGTAATAGAGTAATTAATTAGTGAGGAAAAATAAAGATTTCATTAGAGGGATATGAAGTTCATCCTAAGGTACCATTTATAGTTAAATGTATTATATTTGGGGAACATAGGAATTATCCAAGTCAATTCCCTAATATGAGGGTTAACTCCTAGACCATATAAGGATCTATGTTGTGTTAATCATTGAAGTGAAAATATTAAAGTGTTTATGTATTGGGATTTGAGAATTAAGTTGTAGAAATATTATACCAATTATATTTTTTCATAAGAATCATGAAACATCTAAGGATTTTTTCACAGTAGTTTTTATTTTTCAATAGTTTTTCAATAGTTTTTATTTGGGTTATTGGCATGTTTTAAGAGAATTAATATATTCACATGTTTGGTAAGTGACATTATGAGCTACTTCATGTTTTATGGGGATAAATTCTAAAGTTAAACTTGAAAAAAAAATATGTGATAAATTTTTCTGATTTTTGGATTTTTAATTTACACATATTTTATATGAGTATTAATTTTAACTATTTATGTAATGGAATAAGTTGATCATTGGGTGTTATTATTAATTTTTTAGAGATTAATGTATTATATTTATCCATATTGGATAATTTATGCTAACCATTTTGGTTTTGGAAAATATCTTGAGACAGAAGTAATGACTTGAAATTAATTTATGGATATTATAATCTATTAAAAGTTAATTTTAGTGCTATGGGCATGAAAAATTCATCTTGAATATCCATTTCATGGAGTAAGATATTAGATAGAAGTGGAATTGATCAAAACACAACCAGAGGATGGAATTATACTTATGAAATGGAAATAAATCAGGTAAGTATATTTTATCATCTACTCTATATTTATAGTAAAATAATCCATCAACTTTAGTAAAGGGGTATTTAAATAACAAAATTTATCCTTTTACCTTCATTTCTCATGAATCGATGGTCTTTTTATCCCTCACTGGTTTATTTTTTTGTGGTCATTAACTTTCTCATGACCATGTTTTTTCACTCTATATTAGTAATTGGATGGTATTTTTATCCTCTATGTATATATTTTAAATTTACACTAATTTTATCCTTATTTGGGAATCTGATTATGTGTTATTTCAGGTAACATTAATCTTTCTCACTTCCCCTTTTTTATCCATTTGTACGATGTGGGTTTTAAATAAAGGTAATTTCAAATATTAAACCTTTTAGGACCAAGATAAAAAATTTAGGGAACAATTTTTTTATTAAGGGGATGTAACACCCTAAAAAATTATCTTAAAATAATAATAATATTGATTTATTTAACATGCAATACCGATCTTTAATCGAATTGTAATATATTATAAAAATGTTATTATTTAAATGTAACCATTACAACCTAACCATTGAATTGTAGGGTATTAATATGAGTAATAACATAATGAAATATATTTTATTACTCAAATAAAAATATTTTGATTAATTATTATTAATTAATCACTTTATTTTTAGTGAATTCATTTTATGCTTTAAAAATGCATCTTCTTCAAAAAAGTTTTTTATTGCATTTTGTGAGTGGAAATTATAATTAATTTATAACACTTTTAAAAATTGTATTTTATAAAATTAACATAATTTTTTAAATCAGAATATCAAAATTACCTTATGGTGAAATTTTTATATTTTTATGAAATGATTGATTTTCCATTGAATAGTGAAAAATGCCGATTTTTATAAAACTGTGCTTTCAATTCATTTAAAAGTACCATCATGAATTGAATTTTATCATAAATTAAAATAATTATAATTTAATTATATATAATATAATTAATTACATATTAATCATAATTATACTTGATTTTGGTTTAAGTTCATTTTTTGGCTTAAAAATACATTTTTTTATAAAAACGTTTTTTATGCGCTCAATGTGTTTTTAAATTAATAATTAAATTTATATCGTTTTATTAATTATGTTAATAAAATGTATAGATTATATATTCTATAAAATTATTTTATAATCATTTTATTGTTTTTACTAGGCATGGAATGAGAATAAATCCATTTTTATGCTTAAAAATGCATTTATCTAAAACCCGTTTTTTGTCACGTTTTGCAAGTTTAATTTTAAATTGAATTATATCAATAATTATAATTAAATTTTATAAAATGTATTAAATATTTTAAATAATCATAACTAATATAATTTAATAGGGTTAACTTAATTTTTAGTCATTATGAATAGTGACAATGGTAAAGATTTGTCACCTCGGTAAAAGAGGTAAAACTAGGTTAAAACTATGGGGTAAAACATTAAAATATATTTAAAACATGACATTATCCTATTTTATAAGTGGTTTTAAGAAATATATATGTTTAATTAATTAAATAAAATATTTTAAAACATTATTTTTAATTTTTTATCCCAGGCTTGACTTTTGTGAAGATGAGTTATACTTTATTCAAATTAAAAACTGTTTTTAGGTCTTTGCATTAAATGACATGGTTTGAAGATATAATTTAATTTTTGGTTGCATAAAAAGTATAAAAATCTTAATTTTTTATTTTTTAACCAATAAAAATTTTTTAAACCAATTTATATTTTGATTTCATGGTGAAAGTATTTTTACTCTTAAATCAGATATTTTTCTAAAAACTATTTTTCATGCATTTTGTGTTCTTATATTGAAATTAATTTATAATAACTATAGAAATTAAATATTATAAAATTGGTTCAAAAATTATAATCATAATTTTTTAATTTTTTTATAAGTCCCCTTCTATTTTTGGTCATATAATTAAGTTATCATAGTAAAAATGTAAGTTATCTCGGTTAAAGTTAAAATGGGTTTAAAGTGGTTTAACTAGAATATAAGGCTTAAAATTTATCCATAAATTTCACTGGTTGAGTTTATTTTAAACCTATAACATCATATATTTTAATTTTTTGTTCCTTTATGCCACCTTACATGATTATGATATATAAATTATTTAATCTTTTAAGTAATTCCAAATGTTTGTTTTCCCTCTCCTATAAAAGGATACCACATATCCTATCTTCTCCACACTTAATGGGACTTATATATCATCCAATACCTACCATAATACCTTACTATATTCCTTATCCACGTCTCAGATATTATGGTATTTCTAAAATACCATCCTCTCGAGGGTTAATGTGCAAGCCAAAGCAGCTTCTCAACAAAAAGGTATAACTCTTAACTGAGTACTTTCAATTTTATTTCCTCTTCTACCTCATATAAATATATGGTATACATTATAAAATAATTAAATAATTATCTTATATATACCTAATTTTTTATAATGATTTAACAACCATTATCCACTTCCTTTTCATCCTATGGAAAATGAAAATATCGCTCGTGCGTACTTACAGTTTGCTGTCTCCATGTAGCGATGTAATTTTTTTTCATCACCATTTAACTTAGATAGTTATAAATATATAAATTATGTTTATATATGATATTTATGATATTATTGTAGTTTTTTAATGATAAAATATCATTTATATTTCTTTTCATTAGAAAATGAAAAGAGTGTGCATGCGTACATACGGTCTACTGTCTCCATGAACAGTGTAAATCATTTTTCTATATATAACTTTTATAGATGATTATAAATATTTATATAATGAAAATATATTATATTTATATAATTATTAAAAAAATATTATGAAACTATGATCAAAGTACAAGGATTGGGACTGCTGAACCAAAACATAAATGAAAAACGAAGCAGTTATCACCCAAAATAGTGATTTTAATAAATAATTGTTAACAAATAGGTATTTAAATGTTATAAGTGGATCATATATGATATTATAAGTATTTATATTATTTTTTTATATATTTATAATAAATTTAAATTTATTATACGGCCAGTTATGGTGATTTTGAAGCAAGTCAAACTTGAGGTAAGAGATTTTTCCCTCACTTTTTTTGTGAGACACATGCCATATTCACCACTTGTTTATTTTATGCGGTGTATATACTTACCATGAATATATTTTATGATAATTATAATTAAAATTATGTGGATTTACATATCTATATAATTTTGTCTCTTTCATGAGGTTTTTATCTGAAAGTTACCAAAGTGGTAAGGGTTTTATGTTACAATCTCATTGTTTACTAAGATTATTTATGAATAAGTTTATGATGATGAAATTTCATGATATAACTATAAATAATCTCATTAATTTTATTATCCTATTTTTATTCATTTAATTTTCAATCAATTATACCATTTTTCTCTCTTTTATACTTAAAATTATTCAAAAAAAAATTTAAGAAAAACAGACTTTATTTCTTCTTTGGTTGGGAATTTTTTATTCCATTCCCATGTTTTCTTAAAAATATTTTCAAGAATGTTTTTAAAATTATCCTATGATTTTTTAAAGTCATTTTTACCCAAGTTTTAATTTTTACAAAATGGTTTTAAATGGATATTCTTATTGTTTTCCAAATAAGCCATTTTGACTTTTTACCAAAAATGTGAAAGGAAACTTTGTTTTAATGTACATGGCATGATAGGAATTTCCCATTATAATGATGGATCAGTGATTTTAATATTACTTTAAAAGTTTCTAAGTTTATTTTCAAAGAAAATTTTTTCCTTAATATTTGGTACATTTTTTAGATTTTAAATAAGTTATTTCAAAATGAAAATGTTATTTTCATCAAGGAATATTACAAGTGGTCTTTTAAATAAATTTTTCATTTAAGATAGAATCCTTTGATGTGACTTATTATTTACTAGGGATATGATCCAATGATACCATCCTTATTCTTTCCCTAGATGGTTTATTATTATGATTATGAGATATTTATAAAACCCATTTATTTTCTACAGGTTATGTTATAATGAAATGTTGAAATTTTAATGAAACTAGTTTTCTTTCCACGGGTTATGATATGTGATAAATGGTTTATGATCATGTTTCACACATATGAATGGATTATTATTATTTGACGAGTGGACCCAGAATTATATACCCCACCAATGCATTGGGTTAAGTTGGATATATAATTAGATAATAAGGATAGGAATAGAGAGTGAACCCAGTTCATCAAAGAACTTTATCCACTATAATAGTCTTGGGAGTGAACCTTGACTAAGGATATGATGGAATTGGTAGTGAAACCAATACACTGTGATAGTCTTGTAAGTGATCCTTGACTCTGGAAATGATTTTCTATGATTATGTCTATGTCACAAACTTATGTCTTATATCAATGTTATACTCACATGACTCATGTTCTTTGATTATTTTATGATTCATGTCTTATAAACTACCAATATTTATTCCATTATTAAATATTATGATTTATGATATGCTGGGTATGGATTTTGAAATCTTAAGATTGTGTTCTCATACCCTTATGATCATGTTATGTTTAAGTTATCATTGATATCTCCCTTTTTTACCCTTACTGAGCATCTAAACTCATCCTTTATTATGTTTCATTTCCCAATATTATGAATAAAGGTTCTAAGTATGGTATTTAAAATAAGAGTACTATATGGGAAGATCTTTGTGGGAGATATTGAAGATATTTCATGAAATAAGAAGATTTTGTATCTAGTATCCAAAGAAACTAAACCTTTATAGTCCCAGAACATATATTTGTAAAATATATTGAATATTCATCTATTAATATAATATATATATATATATATATGTATTTATGTATGAAAAGTATGGGTTGCTATAACTAGTACAAGTTTCTTCATTCATTACACAATTTCTTCATTATTTTCCAAGATTCTTTCTATATGAAAGGAAAACTCCACTAGTCATATACTCTTACTTCATACTAGTATAAATGAAACCACTTAAGTATGCCTCTTGATTTCCTTCCATGATTTCCATGAGAGAAACCACTTATTTCTTTTTTAATCTTCATGATTTCTTATTTTATTTCTATGGGAGTTGTTGTAAGTAAATTACCATTGATTTTTAATGCAGTCTATATTCCTTTCCTTCATCACTATCTTTGAAAATCATGAATTTTTTCTCCAGTGAGATTGATTATTTTAACTTCTAGATTATTTGATTATTTATCTTTATGTATTTTATATACACATATATCATGTGTTCAATACTTTTACAACATCTAAATTTATTCTTTTCTCTCCATTATTTTTGCTATAAATAATCCATCAATGATACTTGAGGAATTTTCCTTTGCTTTATCACTTCATAATCATCCAATTACAAAAAACTATTTTTGAATTGAAAATATTTATCATTCCTATATTCATGTATCCTTATTATATGATTTTAGGATATCATATTGATACATTTATTTATTTTGTTTCTACAATATCATGCCATATGACCAAGGTTAACACAACCATAACATCTCTCAATGAAATTATACCACATTAAAAGAGAAAATGTTTTAAATTGTTTTAATTTAAATTTAAATGTTTTTAATCTGAAAAAAGTGTTATTTTAAGGGAAATTGTCACATTTTATAGTTTTATAATCATTTTGAGCTTAATTAGAAAAATGTCCTAATTTTGGATTTTAACTGTTTTAATTTTATTCTGTATTGAGCCACAACTTTCTTTACACTGGTCCAAATTGTGTAATTATTTTTTTAGGAAATTATGCATGCTATTATTAATTTCAACCAACTGTATCCAAATTTCAATCTATCATTTGAAGGCACAAAACCATCTCACAATTCAGGCCTCAAAAACTATGCACAAATCGAGATACTTATAAAGGTGAGTTATATATTGAAGAGTGATAGCCTAATGGATATTAAATTTCACATGGAGACATAAAATATGTTGGTAAATATTTTTATCTTATATTACCATGTGATATTCATCCTTTATAAATTTTATAAATGCATGGGAAGTTGGAGCCTTGGAATTCAAACAGTCACATGGTCATAATAATCTTTTGGAGTAAAATAGCCATAACTCACTAAATTATTCTCCAATAAAGATGAAATTTCTTGGGTGAAAACCTAATAAATAGGTGAGAAACTTTAAAGAAGACATTTTTTCCAATTATTACATTTAATGGGGATAACATGAAATAACTTTAGAATGATATTTTTGGAGAGAAAATTCCTCTCCCCTCTCCCTATAAAAATGTGTTTCCTCTTCATTTCAAGGGTTTGGAAAATTAGTGGTCATTTTGTGTAGGTTTAGAGGTTATTTTATTCTATAGTATATTTTATACTTTTAATATATATTATAATTATTCCTAATAACCTCATTCACTAATTTTTACTTTTATGTGTCTCTCCCACCGTGTTCTCTTCTAACTCCTTGAGTATGGGGAACTAACCTTGGTGTTTGTTCAAGGGGGGGAATGGTAGTTGATTGAGTTTCTTTTCAATTAAATTTAAAACTCTTTATTTAATTATAAGAATTTAGGTGGTGGTTAAATTGATTATGTTGTGTGATTTCCCCCTTTTTTTCCGCTAAGTTCCTCTTTTCATTCATTATTCATCCTTACCTTCGTTATCTGAGTCATGTATACGATGGAGTATGGTTTGGGTAGCAATGTTCGTAGAATAGATCTACTATCTAGATTTAGGAATAGTATTTGACCAAATGAAGAGATCTCATTATTGGGGTAATAAAAATTCAAATTCTAGGGTGTAGTGTGATAGATCTTGATCACTACATTGAATTGAGTATCAAGAATATTTTAATAAACAATGATATCAATAATTATGACCTCTTAAGAATGAATGTATCCATTATTTATTTATAACTTAATTTTGTTCACATTTAATTTATATATATATATAAATATTTCATGCATCTTTCAAACTTGTCCTATTTATATTATTTGGTTTTATATTAGTTAGAATATAAATAGTGATAATAGAAATTTGGTGTTGTATGAGATGACTCCTTGATACCGAACCTAGGTGTGCACTATATTGAATGCTTAGGTAAATAAAATATTGACCAAGTATCCATGAAAAATCCAAGAACATAAATTTATTACCCTACACTTAAACATTTCACTCCTGGGAAATCATCAAATACCAAGGTCAAAACAAACTTCCCAAAGCATAAATGACAACACAAATCAATTATTATATCAAAGAAAATATCATTCCTCCTACATGGATCAAAATCACATAACTCCTAAAAAATAATAAAAATATGTTTAATCTCATGTTAATCCCCATGTGCACTTTGTACCAACCTCCCTAGAAAAATATTTCTCTCTTCAATTAAGGATTTTTTATGTGGAGTTTTTCTCATTCTCAATAACATGTGTAATCTCCATAGACTTACTATCCTCCTAGTATCAATACTTAACAGAGTCACAAATGGGTAAATAATGAGGTCTTTTTCATAGGTTGTTCTAAGTTTTAGGATTTCTAGGTTTTAAATGTAAAAAAATTGAGGTAGAATTAGGAGGTTTAAGCACTAAAGTAAAGTAAATTCATAAAATAGTTTTTCTAAAGAATGGTGTGTTCCTCAATAATATTTAAAATGAATCACCTCCAACCACCTATTGATATTATTGGGAATTTCACACTTGTAATTTAATTATAAATGATTATTTTCTTCCCTGTTTTTTCCCATTTTCATGATTGTTTCATCTTGAATTCAAATATGGATTTCTCTTCAAAATCATATTTTTGAGGAAAAGATTGGTGTATTTTGATCTTAAAATATTGGTGAACACCTATCCCATATTTGTAATGATGTTTTGGGTCACCTATCCATATTTTCATAATAAAATTTCTTCCACCAAATTAGTAATAAATATTGAAATACTTTTTTCATTTCAGCTCAAACAGATTCTTTAGGAGATCAAAATACATCTCGTCTTCTCCCTCCCCCACACTTGAGTTCAAAAATAATCATGCATTTAACTTTTAGAAAGGGATAAAAAGTGATAAATGGTTTTTAATTTGGTTTCCTAATAAATAATTTCATGGAAACTTGGTTCTTAATAAAGGTAAGATGAAAATTTAGGCCAAAATTAGAGTTCAATGTAAAAAAGGGCTTTCAAAATGGTGACTCAATCATACTTAACACATTTCAAGAACTATAAAAGGTTTGAAAAGGGATAAAAACAAAAAATTATGGATCACACAACAAGTATCAAAACTATAAAAAAAATAGAAACATAAGAAGATGTAAAAAAATGTTTATAAACCTCTCAGGTTAGGTATAATTTTCAATTCAGACAGTACTAGTGCACATGAGTTTCACAATCAATCAAACTTCATCAAATAAAAAGATTAGAAATCGAGAAAAAAAATCCATTCAAAAATTATTGAAATCCTAAAACTTTAAAATAAATAAATGTACCCAAAATAATAATATAGATTGAATTTTCTAAATTATTTGATTTAAATCAAAAATCCTAAAAACAAACTAATAATGAAAAAAGGAAAACATGAAAAAATCAGTAAAAGACATGAAAAAAAATGTAAGAACACACAAATTTCCTAAAAACATATTTACATCCCTCCCTAACACTTATTCCATTTAATAACCTATTTTTAGTTCAAATAATATCAATAAGTCTTTGAATATAGAATTTTAATTGGGTAGAAAATAATGTAAAGGAAATACATGACCTGACTTATTTTTCAGTGGCAGTATTGAGTTAAGCTCTTAGATGCTAACACATTAAAACTTAAAGTAATAAGAAAACAAAACATAAGAAAAAAATAAAGATAAAGGGGAAAGAAAATTTATAATTCTTGGTTTAGACCCCAGAATGGGTGCTAGGTTTTAACTGAACCTAGTTAGGTGATTGTATAATTTTATCCACAATTAGAAGGTGGGTGTGGTTTCTTTGATATGAACCACCACATGTGACTTTTTTTAGTTTCCATGAGTAGACACAAATAATGGATAACCCCAAAGAATATAAGAAAACTCCCAAATCCTAATAAATAAGAAATTTATAATTTTAGGTCTGTAGTGGGATGGAAAAGAAGATGGGGGATCCTTCCTATTGATTATCGTTATGTCCTCCTCTATATAGTATAAAATTGGTTGTAAAGGAGGTGGTTGTATCACCACATGATAATTAAAATAATCCTATTCATTGATAAACACCACTTGGGTGGTATATTCTATAATATCCAAGGCTTGATTTATTTTTTATATATCAGATATTTCAAAAAAATATAATTTATAAAATAATTCAGATTGAATAAGAATAAAACATGATGAATCAATAAAAAATATTCCCTTTCAAGTATGTTAGCATGGAAATTTATTTCTTCTGGAAGGACCACTAGCATATCAATATCATAAGGTTCATATTTTTTATCATCTTCCAAATCAAGAGAAAGGTATAGAGGTGATGATTTTTCATTATCAAGGATGGGAAGATTGAGTTTCAGGTTATCTTCAACAAATAGATTCTAGGATTCTTCCAAAAAATATTGATCTCCCATAATTGCATCAGCATGAATATTTTCTTTAGGGACCTCCTCGGGAAATAGTTGAGTGAGGTATGATGTGATTAATTCCTTCAGTATCTCTTTATCAATCACATCAGGTTATTTAACATAAAAAATTATTGGTGAAATCTATTCCTCCACACATTCCGGTTCTAGTTCTGGTTTCGGTTCAGGTTTCTCCAGCAGTGTATGAATATATTCTTATGCCATTTCATCTTGTATCTTCAGTTTTTATACATATTATTTAATTTTTTTCATATTGTATTCAATTTAATTTTAAAATTATTCTTTCACCTTTGATTTTTTTAGTCCATTCACAATAATTTGAATTGTAAAACATTAGGAACAAAGAATGTTTTTTTTAGTTTTTAAAATTTGTGATTTTTTTTGTTTTTTATGAAAAACAGAGCGTGGAAGTGTAGTTCCTCTCTAATAGTGGTGCCAAATTTATGAATGGTAATTTTTCACAGATCCTCATACAAAATTTTATTTACTTAAGCATTCAATATAGTGCACATCTAGGGTCGGTCTCACGGAGGCAACTTACACAACACTGAATTTCTATTATCACTATTTATATTCTAACTAATATGAAACTAAATATTATAAAGGGGAAAAGTTTGAAAGATTCATAAAATATTAATATATATAAATTAAATGGGAAAAAATAAGTTATAAATATATAAGGATGACATTATTTCTTAGGTGATCATAATTATTGATATCATTGTTTATTAAAATATTCTTGATACTCAATTCAATGTAGTGGTAAAGATCTCTCACACTACACCCTCTCATTCAAATTTTTTTTACCCCAACACTGAGATCTCTACATGTGGGTAAATACTCTTCCTAAATATAGATATTATATCTCTTTACCAACCATCACTGCCCAAATCATACTCCATCATATGCATGACTTAGATAGTGAAGGGAAGGATAAATGATGAACAACAAGAAGAACTTAGTGGCAGAGGAAATGGGGGAATTATACACTATAATCAATTTAACAACCATAAAATTCTCAAAATAAAATAAATATTTTTAAATTTAAGTGCAATGAAACTCAATAAACCATCATTCTATCCCTCAAACAAATTTTGAGGTTAGTTTCCCATTCTCATGGAGTTAAAAGAGAACACGGTGGGAGAAACACATAAAAGTAAAAATAAGTGAATGTGGTATGAAAAATAATAAAAATATATATTAAAATTATTAAAATATACTATATAATCAAAGAACCTATAAAAATACAAAAAAATCAACTAATTTTCCAACCCCTTGAAATGAAGAGGAGGTGTATTTTTTTAAAGAGAGGGGAGAGGAATTTTCACTCCAAAAATATACTTCAAAAGTTGGAGCATGTTATTCCTACTAAATAGATTAATTGGGAAAATTGGAATTATTTAAAGTTGTTCATATATTTCTTGTTAATGTACCCATGAAATTTAAACTTTATTGGAGAATAATTTAAATATTTACGGCTATTTTACTTCTAAAAATTATTATGCCCATGTGACTATTTGAATTCCAAGTATTGAGATTCCCATGCATTTATGGAATTGATGAAGGTAGAATAATACATGTTCATATAAAGAGAAAAATGTTCCATAACTTCTTTTAGGATTCCATATGAAATTTTAGTTCTATTTGGATGGTCCTGTTCAAGATATAAGCTCACATTTTAAAGTATCCAAACCTATGCATAGTTTTTGAGGCCTGAATTGTGAGATAGTTTTGGGCCTTCAAATAATAGATTTAGATTATGATATAGTTGGATGAAATGAATCCAAACATTTATAAAATCATAAAAAATACACAATTTAGATCAATGTATAAAAAAAAAATTGCAATATAGAATAAAATTAAAACAGTTAAAATCCAAAATTATACCTTTTCCAATTAAGCTCAAAATGATTCTAAAACCATAAAATGTGACAATTAAAATTAAAACAACACTTTAATTGGATTAAAAATTAAATTAAAAGTAAAATAATTGAAAATATTTTCTCTGTCACTCATATAATATTGTCTCGGCTGAGATGCAGTTGCAACAAATCTTCCGCCTTTTTTAAAATTTTTATATTCCATATACACACTTATAGTGTATCCCAATATTTCAAAAATATATAATTGTAATATCAAATTTCTTTGAGGACCATTTATACTAAATTTAGAAATATTTTTCTATCACTTCTAAGATTCTAGATTTTTGTACTTCTTACTACTATATAAATTATTCATATGAGAAACTAAGGTGTTTAGATTCTTATTTTTATCATGAAGTTATCCTTAAAGTTTATTCATCATCAAATCCTTTTCCTTTAATTTATATTCTAAATTCTCAATGTAAAAAATCATTTAATTTTATATAAATTTCACTTGATATTTATGATTCTCTCTCAAGGCAGACATTGATGCTTCATGGAATTTCTATTTTTCCATGTTTAACTCCAACTCATGAAGAAGTTAATCAATTAAATCACTTTGTTATTTTATTTTATTAATAATTATTTCAATGGTATCCTTTTAATTTATCCCTTATTTTATTATCTTTTTATTTTATTCCTACAAATTTTATATTTAAATTGAGTTTTTTTCACCTTCAGCCTTCAAAAAATGTACTTCGCTCCTCAATTTTTGAGGATTCTCTTGGTTTTTGTACAAATAATCTCTAGATTTACCACATGATATATTTACCTCTTTTTACCATAACCCTCTAAGAATTCATGTTATATATAAATTTTATCTTCATATTTACAAGAAACATTTCTACAAAGTTAGATTCAAATATATATAAGGAATCTACATTGTTCGCCTCCTTGGTAACACTCAATTTCTTAACTGCCTTATTGTTCTTATTCCTATTGATTCTAGACATATGGAATTCTTATACAATAGAATTCATACCGATATCTTTAACTAATTCATAATTTTTTACTCATAGATTCAACCAGGTTTTCTTCTCTCAACACAGATGCTTCACCATACAACTATTCCAAATTCATTCACATATCTTAAAAAAACTTGTAATGATATATTTTATTGAATACACATTCTTTAAAAACATACTTTAATACTTCCTTATCTTATGCATCAATCTCTAATTTTCTTTTATCTGTGTCATATTTAATTCCATGTCAAGATTATAGAATAAATACAATTAATAAGATATTACAAGGAATTATAATATGCACTTCCAAATAAGACATGAACTTATTCTTTAAAATTAAAAAAAAAGTTATTTACATCAAATCGGGGAACTTTTAATATAGAAACCATAACTTTCATAATCCTAAAATATTCACAAACTAAATATTAGGTTGAATCCACAATAGAAAATTCAGACTCTGGTACCACTTGTTGTACCTTGAAACACCTTGGGAGGGGGGAGAATCAAGGTGTTATAATATTCAAACTTATTCTTTATTCTTATCCATTTTCTTACAGATCTTTTTCCTTTGTTATAAGGAACAATTATTTAGTCTTCCACTTCCTCGAATTCATTCAAATCATACATCATTAAAATGTATAGAATATAAAAATGTAGGAACACACAAATTTTACCTAGTTCTCCCGCGCTAGGATACATACAAGGATCATATATGTAACATCCCAATATTTTACAGTGTTTCACTTTTTAAATCTAACTTCTTTGATATCTTACATTACACAGAACATCTATCTTAAAAAATGATTAAATATTGTTATATAATTATGATATTTATCACCTAACCGTTAGAATGGTGGGAATGAATGAGATAAAGTAAATTGTGAAAATATTGTTTACACATGTTTATAAAATTAATTCATTGGTTAACAATTAATTAGAAACTAAATAAAAACCAATTGAACATAAAGGATGTTTTTTTATAAAAAAACTATTTTTATGACCACAATGAAATTTTATCTAAATAAATTAAATTGATCACTACTAGTGAAATATATTTAAAAAAAATTATATATTACAAATTCAATCAATTTTTTTCAACCAATAAGTTTGATAGACTTAAGATAAGAATAAATCCAATTTTAAGCATAAAAAGATATATTTTATAAAAGGCAATTTTACCACCTTTTAATGGCGAAATTATTTTAAATCTAAATTTTAAAAAATTTATAAATTCTATTTGATAAAATAAAATTAATTTTTAAAATCATAATTTCAAAATTAACTTAGGCTGGATTTTTGGAATTTTTAGAAAATATTTATTTTCTAATGAATAGTGAAAAATAACAATTTTTTTATAAAATTATTGATTTCATTATATTAAAGATATATTTATGATTTTAATATGATATAAATATAACTTAAATACTATTTATTTATAAATAATCTAATTTTAATCATCATTATACCTTATTTTGGTATGAGTACATTTTGGGCTTAAATTGCATCTTCAAGAAAACTGCTTTTAGTTGCATTTTATCAGTTTAATTTTAAATTAAATTCCGACACTCCTATGTTTTGAATATTGAAAAATGGATTCCATGTTTTTATTCAAAATATCCAAATTTATTTAATATTTCTATTTTAATTTTTTACAATATGAATAGTAACTTTGGTAATTTTTATTACCACGGTTAATGGTAAATCGGGTAATTTAGGGAAAAAATAATTTGATAAGGATTAGAAAATTACCCTAAAAGTTTAAAAAAAATTATTGGATGATTTATATTCAACCATTATAACCTAAGTTTCAAATCTTATCTATTTAATGGATACTTTTTCATGATAATTACTTTTATATTATTTAAATTAGAGAAAATTACAAATGTCGCTTTCTTTGTCTTATATATCTCTTATGTATACACATGGGGAAAAAGGTTGGTTCTGAAAAACTATAAGTGTCCATTTTGAACTTAATAAAGTTATTTTAATTATAAAAATTTATTTATGATTTTTTGGAACCATTTGGATGGTGTTATAATATTTTATTTAAGGAAAAGACAAAATTGTCACATTCATATTTTAATAACTATATTCTTTTTACTATGGTTCTATTCAAAAGATATATTCAACTATAAATATTATTTTTAAATATAAAATATTTATCTACATAATTTTATTTTAATTTTAATTTTTACAGAAAAATAATTACCTTAAAGAATTATACAACGATGAAGCATTAATTATTTTATTAATGAAATAATCAAATAAATGATATTAAAATTATTAAAATAAATATAATTTGAATTAATTAAGGTTATAAAAGAATTTTATAAATGATTATGACATATTAGAGATATTTTAAATGTTTTGGTTTGAATTTATTCGGTTTTCTTGATTTACTCAAGGCTAATGTAATAAATAGTGTCAAAATTGACACTAATGATATTTTATCAAAATAATATTTTATTAAATTATTTAAAAATAATAAAAATATTTAAAAATAAAAAGTTATTATTATTTGGTATAAAATTTAATAAATTATTCATTTATGGTCTAATTGATATTTTATAAGTAAAAATTACCACCTTTTAATATTATATAAATTGTTATCATAATTAAAATTAAATTATGTTAACTAAAGTCAGTCAAAATGATAAGGTTTAAAGTATAACCAAAAATGTCAAAATTTTATTAGATGATGATATTATAACCTTATCTCATCTTATATTTTAATCCTTGTACATTTGGTTATATTTGGATACAAAATTAATTTAATATAACTTAATATTTTTAGGTTCTCAAAGGGTGCCCCTCACCTGAATTATAAAAGGTCACTCCATATTTCATTTAATTTCACCCCATGAGCCTATTTTATTATCCAATTACTAACCATTTCTACTCATAACATCCTTATACAATTTTTTGAGGTCCTGGTTTTCTAAAAATATGATCTCTAGATCCTTTAATAAGAGATCTAAAAGAATTTCACTGAAGAAGAGGTGATTGTTTTTACCAACTCATTCAAATTAATTTCTTCTTTTAATTACTCTTAATGTGTTTCTTAATTTATAAAATAATAAATCCAGTATCATATATATACTTATTTGTTATTATGATTATGAAAAAACCATATTCTACCTTTTATCCATCTTACAAAAAACGAAAGCACTGCACGTGCGTACATACAGATTACCGTCTCCATGTGGTGGTGTAATTTGTTTTCTATGTTCAAAATTAACGAATGGTTATGAAAATTTATTTAATGATTAAATATTATATTTATTAAATTAATTTTATTCTGTAGATGTTGTATCTATACCCTATACAAGATAATCGAGACTTACATGAGAAAACATGTATAGAAAAATGAAGTAATTAACATCTAAAACAAAGGTAATAAAAAAATGTCATTAAAAAACGAGTGGTAAAATGTTATAAGGGGATAATATATGATTTCATAAATATTAATATGAATCTTTTATAAGTTAATAATATTTTTGGATATGTTTGAAGGAATTCCAACCTGAGGTAAGGGTTTTCTCATCTCACTTTTATTTTTATGAGATGTGGCTTATTCACCACTTATTTCTTATGTGTGGTGTATGTATTCTGAAATTTGATATATCATATCATTAATCACATTATATTAATGTTGTTAAATGTTCCATTTTATGTTCATTAATTTTATGGGGCATACGGTTCGACTATTTTCATAGTAGTAATGGAATTTTTAACCCAATTTTCATTTTTTGGGTTAAACATCTACTCCAATGATTATGTCATGCTATGATTATGTGTTAAATGAATTTTGATAATCTTAATTTGTATTTAAACTATTTTTATGTTTATTTATATCTAATACACATAATTTATTCATTTTTTTAACGCTCATGCTTTCTTTTAAAAATACTCTTTTAAGTGTTTTTTTCAAAATTTAAAAGAAATGTTTTTTTAAAACTTATACAGTATGAGCAGATTTTTCTACTTTTATGATGAATTAATGTTTTCAGAAATAATTTACATTTTTACAAGGTTATTTCCAAAGAAAATTTTTTCTTTTATAATTATATGGTTTTTTAAATAAATTATTCCAAAGTAAAAAATGGTATTTCTCTCAAGAAATTTTTAATGATTTCGTAAGAGTATTTTCATCTATGTCAACACCCTATATTGAATATTATTCTTAATTGAGGTTGATCTATTATGATACCATATACTATATTTTATTGAATGTTTTATGATCAATTTGATGGGGGATTTACTATCTTAATATCATTCACTATATTACTCTGGATAGTTTGGGATTATGTTTACTCATTGGGGAAATTATTTACATTTCATATGCTAGTTTCAATATAAATGTATATGTTGATTATGTTTCACCCCTTTTATCTGAGGAATGAATTGGACTTAGTAATTTCTGGGTGGGTCCTATTATATCCCCTCAATGTATCAGTAGGTCTCATGAGACAAACTATTTTGGGTATTGGCTAATGTCTTACTCGGTTATATATGGTGTCTTGGTCGAAGCCTTGATGGTATGTTTATGATGTCCCACATTATGAATTCTCTCATTATGATATTAGTTATTGATAATCCATGTGATTATTTGACTATTATAATATTTATTGTTAAGTTTCATTCTCATGTGATTATTTATATGGCATTATTTGATCAGATTTTATTCCTTCCATATTATGCTCAACATTATGTTTTAATGGCATGTGTTTTAAGTTATTCACCTTACATTATTTTTTATATAAGGCCCCAACCTTAAAACTTACTTAATCTTGAGTTATTACAAGATTACACATTGAGGATATTTTCAGGTTTAGATTTTTAGAGAATTGGATCATAAAACTTGCATTACATTCCACATTTAAACAAAGTGGTTACATAAAAGATAGTATTCATTTTTTCCATAAACGGAAACATATTTAAAATAAAACATGGATTCTTTCTTGACACTTCCTTGACACTATCATCATATCATGTACTATTCCCTTGACCTGTGAAAAAAAATTCAAAAACATGGGATGAGCATAAAAAGCTCAGTAAGGGATATAAAAATTATGGAAAGGAAACATGAGTACATATATACATAAGAATGAAATCATAATTTACCCATAAAACATAAGCACTTTAACATACCTCATAAAATCATGAATAAATCATAGAGATCATAAGACATAAAGCTAACTTGAGGCATTCATAACATTCTTACGTAGGGAGTAACCCTCTTGGTTACGTTTGGAATACCCATCACAGTATATTCCCTAAATATCTTTGGAGAAACCTTAACTTTTAACTCCTTCACGTTACCCAATGCATTAGAGAGCTATATCGGGCTCACCCACCCTTAGTTTATCACAGAACCACCCGTATTCAAAAAAAATGCCCAAGAACCATAACATAATCACATCACATAACTTAAGTATAAAGGAAGGATAACATTCCCACATTTCAATAACAATATAACCTTTTAAGATATTGAAATAATGAATCCATTCTAAAAACCATTTTCAAAACCATTTAAAACATTTAATAAAGATATTTTTGAATCAAAGTGTCTCATACCACTTTGATTCTTTTAACATTTTAAACCATTAATATCCATATAAATAAATCCTTCAAACCATTTTTAAAACATGGATATTAATGAGAAATATTTATAAGAAGAAATCATTAAAACATTTAAAACGATATTTTAGTTAAAGGGATTTTAACAAAATGAGAGACACTTGAATACAATAATTGAGGAATAACATTTAATCAGAACTTTATAATATCATGATAATAAATGTATTCATGGTATAATATTCCAAAGGGCATTATATACACCATATAAGAGTGAATTGGTGCATAACAACAACGAAGTCTCAATGTAAAATGAGATGAAATCCCTTATCAAGAAGGTATCCTTAAATTAAGGATAAATCAGTCTCAAAATTATGTGTGACAAATATAAATACACCCAATATAAGTGGATATTAAGTGTAAAACAATCAAATTTCATTCACACATATTCAAAGGATGACATATTCAATAACTACATGTTGAACCCAAAGAAATCGAAATAGGGTTAAAAAGTTCCCTTGGTAAAATTCGACAGCCTAACGGCGTCACTTTAAAATTCATAAAATTAGTTGATGAGAGAGAAAATGGTATCTCATCACTTGGAAATAAAATTTACAACAATAAGGATATATAAGAACATATCTCAACATTACAATATGTAAATTAAAAGACCCAACAAAAGAAGTCTTTTAAAAAGAGGAGGGTGAAAAGTTCCCTTACCGACTTGGGTATCTTTAGAAATATACACCCCATGAAAGAAGTACAATACAACATTGATGTAAATACTCATAAAAGAAATTATATTACATAAAGATTATAATAATGGGCAGTACATATATCACTCAAATGAAATGGTGTCAAATGTAGCATAAATCTCACGGGAATAAAAGTGAGATGAAAAATCCCTTGCGAAAACTCGGCAGCCTAACGGCACCACTTAAAACTTCCAAAAATGGATTGATGAGATAAAATAGGGTATCTCACCATATTAACATAAAATTTAAATAAATAGGAATATAAAATAACATCCCCCAACATAACAAATAGAAGCTTAAAAGAAGTGACATAAAGGAGAGTACTTAAAAAGAAAGAGAGAGCTTGGATCTCTTACGAAAATTCGGCAGCCTAACGACGCCAATCAAAACTTACAAAAATGGATTGATGATATAAAATAGGGTCTCTCATAATATTAACATAAAAATTACAGTAATATTAATATAAAAGAACATCCCAATCATAATAAAGATGAGCTTAAAAGGAATGACATAAAAGAGTGTACTTTAAAAGAAAGAGAGGGGTAGGTTCCCTTACCTCGGGTCCGACTTGACTCGATCGTTCTTTAACCTCCTGAATAATAAACTTGAGTTAATTTATACTTGCTTAAGAACATTTTTTAATTTCATTATTCCTTTTATATCACTTACTACCATGCTATGAACACTATGTAATTATTTAAGTTAATAATGGTCGTTTTGTAGATCATTGCTACTTGAGTCAAAAATAAACTCTTTATATTTACAAGTTTTTCATGTGGTAAAATATATATTATATCCAAAATTATATTAATTATGTATATATCATGTATATCATATATATCCATTATATACATGCATTTATAATATTACATAACATTTAGAGGTAAGAAATCAAATGCACCGTTCATGGAGACGGTAAGCCGTACGTACGCATGAACGCTACTTCCATTTCTATTTCTTATTTAATGGAATTAAAACATAATGATAAATAATAGTATTATAATTAAAGTATGGTTTCATATATAATATCATTAAATCTATCCTTTATACGTACCACATATGGTATTAACGAATCAAATCACTTTGAGGGGGCGGTAGTCCGCACTTCCTAAAATGAAGATATCGCGTTTAACCATAATGGAAACCATAAAGGTATGCCATAAATGAAAAATACAGAAGCTTAAGTAAAACATAAACATAATATATATAATATATAAATATATTGACATCCTAATGTCCACCTTTGAGGGTGTTAAAATAATATTGAACAATCATCGTTTCGTGAGGTAGAAATTCACCATCCACAGAAACAGTATGTTCATTAACCATTAGATGTAGGTGTGTGTAAGTGTATCTAGAATCCTTATTATAACAACATCCTATTATATTTAAGATACTGGAGTTTTTAAAAAATAAATGAATAAAAAGAGTTTAGGGGGTTGTAGAAGCAAAATAAAACAAAAGAACACAAGTGAAGACATTACCTTAAAATCGGGTATCTCTCTTTGATTTGAGCTCAAAGGCTTCCTTGGGAAGACTTCTGCCCAATGTGAGGCTTATAGGAGTAAGATAGGGATGTGGAGAGACAAAATTAGTAGGGTTTGGCCAAGCCAAAGGCTTTAGAGGTGTGGGTAAGGTGGTAGAGGTGGGGGCCTTTTATAAGAGGAGGGGTGGGGCACTCTTGGAAAGTTACAAAATGTTACTTTATTTTCAAATGAGTTTCGGATTTTAAAGGTCCCACATTGATGTATTTTGAGGATAATGTGGTAAGGGTTCGAAATATACTCATCCAATAGGTCTTTTACAAGTGTAAGTTATAGTTTTAACATTATCTTTTCATTTTATTTAAATCCTTTATTAATGAGGTAATCATTGCATCATCATGATGTCATAAATAATTTAATTTATTTAATGTATAAAAATTATAAAACAAATATCATGATGTAGGAAATATTTTTAGAATTCTAATGAATATTTATAGTCAAAAATATGGCTTTTATAACCCCATTTAAAAATTGTTTTAGTAAAACAACTCATGCTTGTGACATTTTTATTTTAACTTAAAATAAAAAGTTATTTATGTCATTTTCCAACCAAAGTGGCTCCATGGGGTCCCCAAGTTGACCCATAGATTTTCTTGGTCGGACATGACACATCCAATGAGGGTAGGACATGTGTCTAGGTCATTTCATATTATTAAAACATTATTTTTACCTTAAATTACACTAATTACCTCTAATCGCGATTAAAAACTTAAAAGTTACTATTCACCAAAAAAATTATTTTAATCCCATTGAACCACATTTTACATCCTAATGACAACCATGTATGTAGGATTTTTGAAATTCAAATCACATAAGTGGTAAAGTTTCATTTAAACGAAAAATCAGTTTTTAAACTACCACTTAGTGGTTTCACTATTCATCAAAAATTGAAGTTTTTCAGAAAAATACCAAAAATTCACCCTAAGCTATATTTGATATTCTGAATTCAAAAATGATTTCTATTTTACAAAATTCAAAACATATATGTTGCATTAATTAATTTAATAATTAATTCTCGTTATCAAAACAAATAGCATGTTTTTAAGAAACAATGTCTATTAAAAGATTGACACTAGTTTAAGTCCAATTTCAAAGTGAAATTAATTCCAATTACCACCATTAGATTAAATGGTAAAAATATATTCTAAATACACTCTAATATAAATTAAAAATATTATCTATCCATATAAATAAATCAGATTAAAAGGTGGTTTTGAATTAAAATGCAACATTTTCAATAAAAATGATCTTTATCGGAAAAATAAAAAAAAATTACACAAAGTAAATTTTGATGTCCAGATTCTAAAGAAGGATTTTATTTTGTCAAATACAACATATAAAATTGTTAAAAGTATATTTAAAAATGGTTCTCCATCAAAAGGTGGTTAATCAACCTGTTAAAGAATATTAGAAGATTTATGCTTAAAATTGGATTCATTTGCATTTTAAGCCTCCAACATTTATTGGATAAAAGGAAAAATATTTGACAAACATATATAATCATTTTTTAGTTAGTTCCGTTCATTTCCACCATTACAACGGCTAGGCATTAACTACCTTTTAAAATAATATTATTTTATTATTAGAGTGCAACGTAAGATTTCAAAGAAACTCGTTGTTGCGTATTGGGTACGCCCTCAAGCATAGCATTACCTTTAAAGTATTATTAATATTTTATTCAAAAATATGGATAAATATGAAAATGTCATATTCTTTATTTACCTGGGGTGTTACATCCTTCCCCCTTTTGGGAATTGCGTCCTCACAATTTTAAAATTGGGCTTGGAAGCTTCATTGAAAATCCCACATCGGACCAAGATTCAGTACAACTATCACTTTCAAAGAATGGGAGAGAAGTACAAATGTCACCCGAGTTAACCCATACTAGGATTCCAAGTATGAAAATATGGATATGGAGGAAAAAACAAAGGGTCATGTTCTGATGGAGAGTGATAGTAAACATGTCTAGGAGAAAGTTAACAACAAGAAAATCACAAACTTGTGATGGGTTAAACGGTATTTGATTCCCCAGTAGGAAAAATTAACAGACAACATTTTTGTTTTAAGTTACTTTTCATTGAGTAATTTATTTATGATCTTAACTAAAACATAAGGAATCATACTTAATTGTCATGTTGACTTTCAACTTTTACTAGATTTCTTACACGAACTCATATTTTCTCCAAAAGACGAGTATTTAGGATGACTTGTTCACATTAAGAGAGCTATAATCAACTTATAGAGAATCACCTAATCCACAAAAGAGAACTATATACTTCCCATGTCTTTAGACCTTAACCAAAACTAAAACCCAAAGTTCAACAAAGACCATTCAATAAACATCTATCCATAAAATTCTACAAAGTAAACCAAACTAAGATTGAAACCCAATTCTCTGAAGGATTTAATCACATAGTCTCCTAAGATAAATTTTAACATTTTCCTCCAAAATAACATCAGTTACTCTTACAGTATCATACTGAAAAGTAATTAACCTAATCACATATCCTCCATGATAGGCTAATCATTTCCATTGATAACCAAAAAAAATCAACTTACTCTTAATTCATAAAATCATCTAACTAAAAAGAATCATTCAAACTAAACAGGGACTTCATATAGTCCAGTGGTAGGCGATAAATACCAGTTGCAATTTGGTTGTGGGTTCGATTCCCGCAGCTTCGTCCGACGCGATGGGTTGTCACACGGTCTGCGTGTTGTCCATTTTCAAAAACTATATAATTTTATAACATTCCTCAAAAAGAGATAAATTCATCAAAAATAACCATAACATATTTTAACCACAAATTTTATCTGATAACTTCCATTTTTCAACCCAAAATGTATTAACTAGTAATTGCCTCAAATTCAAGGATCATATAAACCCAAATGGTTCTTTATAACTATATCCACAAAAGAAAGGATAATTATTCCTTGAATAAAATTTTCTTATATCAAACATCAGGGTTACTATAAAAAGTCTTCTAATGTAACCCCATCATCAAAAGAGACTTAATACATATAATAATTTCACCATCCTAAAATCTACCATAACTCTTGAATCCCTTATATGATGACTTCTTACTCAGTAAAAATTCTTCATGATCCATTAGCCATTCCTTTTCAACTTATTCTGAAGTACTTATTTCCTACAAACAAAATCATGAATCATATCCTAAGATTCCAATAATAGGAAAACATATGTTAAGAAATATTTCATACCTTTCATTATTCATTTTCAGTTTCTTCATCCTCAATCGGAATGGCATTAGGTATTGGTAAATGAATATTTGTACGATCCTGGTGACCCCATTCCCGAAACTTCTTCGTAGGACATGTGTTTTCATAATGACCATGCACACCACATTTAAAACGTTCAATTGATGCTTCAGAAAGAACTTCTTTCCCTTTCCTAGAGTCAACTAGATGCTTCCTTTTTCTATGGCAGGTACTTGCTTTATGACCTTCATTTCCACATCTATAGCATCTTTCTGTCCCTTTTAAACATTTTCCTATGTGTTTCTTTCCACATATTTGACACATAGGCTTTTTAACATACTTACCTTTATGATTATTACCTGAACTTCCATAGGGATTTGTTTCTCGCATATACGATGCCTTATAAAAATCACTATGGTTTAGGTGGTCAATCATGACTCCAGATAGTTGGTTGAGGATAACCACAAGAGTTCTCATTGCAGATCCCATATCATTCAGTTGTTCTTTCATAAAACCATCACAGTTTTCTTCAAATCCACTGTTACTTTGGTGCTTGCTAGATCCAGCCATTTACTAAAACCAAAAAGGTCAGTGTGAGTATATCAGTAAAATCATCAAATAAAAAAGAGGAAGATAAACACCAAGATATACTTATCCAAGTTATCTTAAACTCATTCTAACTTTCAAAAAAAACGATGACTCCATCTAATATACTAACCATTGTGGTTATATAAAACTTGTCACTTTATCTTAAACAACACTCTAACCTCTACAATTATCTAAACCGACCTCTGATACCAACTATAAGGCCCCAGCCTTAAACCTTACTTAATCTTGAGTTATTACAAGATTACACATTGAGGATATTTTTAGGTTTAGAGTTTTAGAAAATTAGATCATAAAACTTGCATTACATTCCACATTTAAACAAAGTGGTTACATAAAAGATAGTATTCATTTTTCCCATCAACGGAAACATATTTAAAATAAAACATGGATTCTTTCTTGACACTTCCTTGACACTATCATCATATCATGTACCATTCCCTTGACCTGTGAAAAAATTTTCAAAAACTTGGGATGAGAATAAAAAGCTCAGTAAGTGTTATAAAAAGTATGGAAAGGAAACATGAGTACATATATACATAAGAATGAAATCATACTTTACCCATAAAACATAAGTACTTTAACATACCTCATAAAATCATGAATAAATCATAGAAATCATAAGACATATAGGTAACTTAAGGAATTCATAACATTATTACGTAGGGAGCAACCCTCTTGGTTATGTTTGGAATACCCATCACAGTATATTCCCAAAATCTCTTTGGAGAAACCTTAACGTTTAACTCCTTCGCGTTACCCAATGCATTGGAGAGCTATATCGGGCTCACTCGCCCTTAGTTTATCACGGAACCACTCGTCTTCAAAAACAATGCCCAAAAACCATAACATAATCACATCACATAACTTAAGTATAAAGTAAAGATAACATTCCCAAATTTCAATAACAATATAACCTTTTAAGATATTGAAATAATGAATCCATTCTAAAAACCATTTAAAACATTTAATAAAGATATTTTTGAATCAAAGTGTCCCATACCACTTTGATGATTTCAACATTTTAAACCATTAATATCCATATAAATAAATACTTAAAACCATTTTTAAAACATGGATATTAATGAGAAATATGTATAATAATAAATCATTAAAACATTTAAAATGATATTTTAGTTAAAGGGATTTTAACAAAATGAGAGACACTTGAATACAATAATTGAGGAATAACATTTAATCAGAACTTTATAATATCATGAGAATAAATGGATTCATGATATAATATTCCAAATGGAAGTATATACACCATATAATAGTGAATTGGTGCATAACAACAATGAAGTCTCAATGTAAAATGAGATGAAATCCCTTATCAAGAAGGTATCCTTAAATTAAGGATAAATCAGTCTCAAAATTATGTGTGACAAATATAAATACACCCAATATAAGTGGATATTAAGTGTAAAACAATCAAAGTTCATTAACACATATTCAAAGGATGACATATTCAATAACTACATGTTGAACCCAAAGAAATCGAAATTGGGTTAAAAAGTTCCCTTGGTAAAATTCGACAGCCTAACGGCGTCACTTTAAAATTCATAAAATTAGTTGATGAGAGAGAAAATGGTATATAATCACTTAGACATAAAATTTACAACAATAAGGATATATAATAACATATCTCAACATTACAATATGTAAATTAAAAGACCCAACAAAATAAGTCTTTTAAAAAGAGGAGGGTGAAAAGTTCCCTTACCGACTTGGGTATCTTTAGAAATATACACCCCATGAAAGAAGGACAATAAAAAATTGATTTAAATACTCATAAACGAAATTATATTACATAAAGAGTAGAATAATGGGCAGTACATATACCACTCAAATGAAATGGTGGAAAATGTAGCATAAATCTCACGGGAATAAAAGTGAGATGAAAAATCCCTTACGAAAACTCGGCAGCCTAACGGCGCCACTTAAAACTTCCAAAAATGGATTGATGATATCAAATAGGGTCTATCACCATATTAAAATAAAATGTAAAGAAAGAGTAATATAAAATAACATCCCCCAACATAACAAAGAGGATCTTAAAAGAAGTGACATAAAGGAGAGTACTTAAAAAGAAAGAGAGAGGTTGGATCTCTTACGAAAATTCGGCAGCCTAACGGCGCCAATCAAAACTTCCAAAATGGATTGATGAGAGAAAATAGGGTCTATCATAATATGAACATAAAAATTACAGTAAGATTAATATAAAATAACATCCCAATTATAATAAAGATGAGCTTAAAAGGAATGACATAAAAGAGTGTACTTTAAAAGAAAGAGAGGGGTAGGTTCCCTTACCTCGGGTCCGACTTGACTCGATCGTTCTTTAACCTCCTGAATAATAAACTTGAGTTAATTTCTACTTTATTAGGAACCTTTTTAAAGTTAATTATTTCTTTTATATCACTTACTACCATTCTATGAACACTATGTAATTATTTAAGTTAATAATGGTCGTTTTGTAGATCATTGCTACTTGAGTCAAAAATAAACTCTTTATAATTACAAGTTGTTCATGTGGTAAAATATATATTATATACAGAATTATATTCATTATGTAGATATAATATATATCATATATATCTATTATATACATGCATTTATATTACATAACATTTAGAGGTAAGAAATGAAATGCACCGTTCATGGAGACGGTAAGTCGTACATACGCATGAACGCTACTTCCATTTCTATTTCTTATTTAATGGAATTAAAACATAATGATACATAATAGTATTATAATTGTAGTATGGTATCATATATAATATCATTAAATATATCCTTTATATGTACCACATATGGTATTAACGAATCAAATCACTTTGAGGGGGCGGTAGTCCGCACTTTCTAAAATGAAGATATCGCCTTTAACCATAATGGAAACCATAAAGGTATGCCATAAATGAAAAATACAGAAGCTTAAGTAAAACATAAACATACTATATATCATATATAAATATAGTGACATCCTAATGGCCACCTTTTAGGGTGTTAATATAATATTGAACAATCATCGTTTCGTGAGGCAGAAATTCACCATCCACAGAAATAGTATGTTCATTAACCATTATATGTAGGTGTGTGTAATTGTAGATCGAATACTTCTTATAACAACATCCTATTATATTTAAGATACTGGAGTTGTTACAAAATAAATGAATAAAAATAGTTTAGGGGGTTGGAGAAGGAAAATAAAACAAAAGAACACAAGTGAAGACATTACCTTAAAATCGGGTATCTCTCTTTAATTTGAGCTCAAAGGCTTACTTGGGAAGACTTCTACCCAAAGTGAGGCTTATAGGAGTAATAGAGGGATTTGGAGAGACAAAATGAGCAGGGGTTGGCCGAGCCAAAGGCTTGAGAGGTTTGGGTAAGGTGGTAGAGGTGGGGGCCTTTTATAAGAGGAGAGGGGGGGCACTCTTAAAAAGTTACAAAATGTTACTTTATTTTCAAATGAGTTTTGGATTTTAAAGGTCCCACATTGATGTATTTCTAGGATAAGGTAGTAAGGGTTCTAAATATACTCATCCAATAGGTCTTTTACAAGTTTAAGTTATAGTTTTAACATTATATTTTCATTTTATTTAAATCCTTTATTAATGAGGTAATCGCTGCATCATCATGATGTCATAAATAATTTAATTTATTTAATGTCTAAAAATTATAAAAAAAATATCATGATGTAGGAAATATTTTTATCATTATAATTAATATTTATAGTCAAAAATATGACTTGTATAACCTCATTTAAAAATTGTTTTAGTAAAACAACTCATGCTTGTGACATTTTTATTTTAACTTAAAATAAAAAGTTATTTATGTCATTTTCCAACCAAAGTGGCTCCATGGGGTCCCCAAGTTGACCTATGGATTGTCTTGGTCGTCCATGACACATAAAATTAGGGTATCACATGTTTCTAGGTCATTTCATATTATTAAAACATTATTTTTACCTTAAATTACACTAATTACCTCTAATCGCGATTAAAAACTTAAAAGTTACTATTCACCAAAAAATTATTTTAATCCCATTGAACCAAATTTTACATACTAATGAAAAACATGTATGTCAGATTTTTGAAATTCAAATCACAGAAGTGGTAAAGTTTCATTTAAACGAAAAATCAGTTTTTAAATTACCACTTAGTGGTTTCACTATTCATCAAAAATTGAAGTTTTTCAGAAAAATACCAAAAATTCACCCTAAGCTATATTTGATATTCCGAATTCAAAAATGATGTCTATTTTAAAAAATTCAAAACATATATGTTTCATTAATTAATTTAATAATTAATTCTCGCTGTCAAAACAAATAGCGTGTTTTTAAGAAACAATATCTATTAAAAGATTGACACTAGTTTAAGTCCAATTTCAAAGTGAAATTAATTACAATGACCACCATTAGATTAAATGGTAAAAATATATTCTAAATACACTCTAATATAAATTAAAAATATAATCTATCCATATAAATAAGTCAGATTAAAAGGAGGTTTTGAATTAAAATGTAACATTTTCAATAAAAATGATCTTTATCAGAAAAATAACAAAATTTTACACAAAGTAAATTTTGATGTCCAGATTATAAAGAATGATTTTATTTTGTCAAATAAAACATATAAAATTGTCAAAAGTATATTTAAAAAGGGTTCTCCATCAAAAGGCGGTTAATCGACCTTTTAAAGAATATTAGAAGATTTATGCTTAAAATTGGATTCATTTGCATTTTAAGCCTCCAACATTTATTGGATAAAAGTAAAAATATTTGACAAACATATATAATCATTTTGTAGTTAGTTCCGTTCATTTCTGCCATTACAACGGCTAGGCGTTAACTACCTTTTAAAATAATATTATTTTATTATTAGAGTGCAACGTAAGATTTCAAAGAAACTTGTTGTTGCGTATTGGGTACGCCCTCGAGCATAGCATTCCCTTTAAATTATTATTAATATTTTATTCAAAAATATGGATAAATATGAAAATGTAATATTATTTATTTACCTGGGGTGTTACAGTTTATGTTTATTTATAATAGCTTTTGTTGTATGCTTACCCTTACTGAGCATCTGAGATCACCCATTTCTTATGTTTTATTCTTCCCTAGGTTTCCAAGAAGTTTATTATGATTGATATGTAGGGTTACACTAACGAGAACAATGGTGTTCTCAAAGAAAATAATATTTTTTTATTTTAATTCTAAAATGTAATTTTAATTTCAAATATGTATCTAGTTTTTCAAGACTACTAAACTATTTGGTCCTTAGGGATAATATTTCCTTGTTTATTATGACAATGTAATAAATTAATGCATCGGTACTGGGCTACTGGGGTTAGGGTCTTTATAGTTGGTATTAGATGAAGTTTAGTATAAACTTTGGAAATTAGATTTAGGAAAACTCATATTAGAGAACATAACCCTAATATAGACTTTGAGAATAACTATATAAGAACATCCCAAACAAACCTTGTTTATAAGATTATCTATGCATAAATTTTTCAATTTATGATAATTATTTCACTAGTCTTGAGATTATACATAGTGTCATGGCCTAATCTAGTGTACGTCGTCACTTCCAAGTAGAATTAATAGAAACTTCATCAATGTGAATGATCTAAAGAGTAAGAAGGATCATATTTTTTATGGTCTTATGTCAATATTTCGAATAGAACAAGTCTCCCAAACATTCTCATCATATGAGGATGTAGTATCATGTGCTAAAAATATAAAGAAATAATTCTATAAGTATTATGGATTCAAATGGAAGCATGAGAACAAGAGTAAATCTTGAAAAAAGTTGGATAAAGGAAAGAAGAGAAACAAGTATTTTCCCACTTGTGATAATTGTGGAAGAAAACACCCTGGTACTTTATTAAGAGTAATGGGAGTTTTATGCAAGTGTGAAGATAAATTCCACCATGCTTGTGATTTAAATGGTAAGAAAAATGTTGTCAATATATAATGGTTTAACTACATGGATGTGGTATACTACGCAAATCAATGTCTCGAGCATCAAAGGAATATACACCAAAAGAGAATGATGTATCATGTTCAAGCTTATGCTATTACCTTAGATGAAGAGGAATGATTGTATGAATGTTTTTAGATTCAAGAATTATGAGTATTATATCAATAATTCTCTAGTTATGAGAATCATGAGATATACAAGGATTGTATTGTAGTAATTCTTCTTTAAACAATTGGAAGTATATGATAAATGGTACTAGTAATCAATAGAAGTGATTCTGTTGTAAGTTGATCTTATTTAAAACATGTGAATTGGTAAATATAACCCTAAATATGTGGTTGATTTTGAGATAATAATAATTATATGTTTATGGGATAGTATTGCTGACCATGAAGGTGGTTAGTGATATGATGGTTTATTCTGGAATTATTAAATGTTTGGATTTAAGGAATATATTCAACAACCTAATATTTTACTCTTGGAAGCGTACATATTTTCATAAGGGTTTAAAGAAGATTAAGGTATTAATATATTTAGTGTGTGACAATAAGAGCTACATTATTTGGGGAAATATTATGCTAAGTTGATTTTTTAAATTTAGTGACCTTCCTTCTAATTTTTTCATCATTGAATTTGGATAGACATGTTTTGGACAAGTCTTAAAATTAACTACATGTGAAATGGATTAAGTTAAAAATTTTAAATTATTGTTTTTTGATAAAATTTTCTATAATTTTTGGTTTCATTAAACATTTAAAGGGTGAATTAATGACTTAAGGACTACATTATTCATTAAAAGTGCTCCAGGTATGAAAAATTCACCATGAATATCCATTTCCTAGCATAAGATCAAAGCACAACCAAAGGATTAGATTATGAATTTGAAAGGAATCAAGTAAGTTTATTTTATCAAGTGATTCATTGGATAGTAAAATAAATCCTAAACACTGGGAAGTGAATTTTGGAACAATAACATCATTTTTTTACTTTTCTTTCTAAGAAATCAATAGTTTTTTAACCAATCGCAAATTTATGGTTTTGTTATGGTAGACTTTCTAATGATAATGTTCTCTATCTCTCACCATAAAAACATGATAGTTTGATTTATTCTCCATTCCCATGTTTTCAATTTATAATAATTTTTTCCTATAGGGAAACCTACTTTTTTTGTGACCATCACATTGTCCTTTCCCACTATTTAAGAGGAAGTTTTATTAACCCAATTTATGATGTGGGTTTCCCACAAAAGAATTTTCATGTATCAAACTTTGATATTCAAAGTGAAATTTCAAAATTGCAAGGATGAAATTTATTGAAGAAAGGGATAATGTAACACCCAAATATTTTATTGTATGTCTATTTTTAAATTTAACTTCTTTGATAGCTTATGTTACACAGAACACCAAACTTAAACAAATGATTAAATATTATTACTTAATTATGATAGTTATCACCTAGTTGTTGGAATGAAGGTAATGAATTATATTAATTAAATTATGAAAATATAGTTTAAACATGTTCATAAAATGAATTCATTGGTTACCAATTAATTAGAAATGAAAATAAAAACTAATTGAACATAAAGGATGTGTTTTTATAAAAAAAAATATTTTTATGACTGTAATGGAATTTTATCTAAAAAAATTAAATTAATCACTATTAGTTAAATATATTAATAAAATTTATATGTTAAAAATTCAATAAAAATTTTTCAACCAATAATTTTGATATACTTAAGATAATAATAAATCTAATTTTAAGCATAAAAATATATATTTTCTAAAAGGCAATTTTACCACCTTTTAATGGCTCACTTGTTTTAAATATAAATTTTGAAACTTTTATAAATTATATTTGACAAAATAAACTTAATTTTTAAAATAATAATTTCAAAATTAGCTTATGGTGAATTTTTTGTATTTTTTAGAAAATATTTATTTTCTAGTGAATAGTGAAAAATAACAATTTTTTTATAAAATTGTCAATTTTGTTATATTAAGGGTCTATTTATGATTTTAATATGATATAAATTTAAATTAAATTCTATTTAGTTATAAATAATCTAATTTTAATCATCATTATACCTTATTTTGGTATAAGTACATTTTGGACTTAAAAATGAATTTTCAAGAAAACAGGTTTTAGTTGCATTTTATCAGTTTAATTTTAAATTAAATTTTTCCAATAATGTTTTTTTTATATTTAAAAATTAATTCCATATTTATATTCAAAAGGTAAAAATTTAGTAAATATTTCTCTTTTATTTTTTTTAATATTAATAGTAACCTTGGTAATTTTTATTACCACAATTAAGGGTAAATTGGGTAATTTAGGGTAAAAATAATATGATAAGGATTATAAAATTATCCTAAAAGTTTCAAAAAATTTATTGGATGATTTATATTCGTCCCGTAGAATAAAAGGTTCAAATTTTAGTTATTTAATGGATACTTGTCTATGAGAATGACTTTTATATTATTTAAATTAAAGAAAATCACAAATGTCACTTTCTTTGTCTTATATATCTCTTATGTGTCCACATAGAGAAAAATGTTTGTTGTGAACTAATATAAGTGTCCATTTTAAACTTAATAAAACTTATTTTAATTATATAAATTAATTTATGATTTTTGGGAACCATTTGGATGAGGTTATGATATTTATAATATTTTATTTAAGGAAAAGACATAAATGTCACATTCATATTTTAATAACTATATTATTTTTACTATGGTGTTATTTAGAATATATCTTTGAATATAAATATTATTTTTAAATATAAAATATTTTTATACGTCATGGTATTTTATTTTTATTTTTTAGTGAATAAATAATTACATTAAATAATTATACAATGATGATGTGGTAATTATTTTATTAATGAAACAATAAAATATATGATAGTAAAAGTATTAAAATAAATGTGATTTTAATTAATTAAGGTGATCCAAGAATTTAATGGATGATTATGACATATTAGGGTTGTTTTAAATGTTTTGGTTTGAAGTTATCCAGTTTTCTTTATTTCCTTAAGGCCAATATAATGAATGGTGTCAAAATTGGCACTAATGATATTTTATCAAAATAATATTTTATTAAATTATTTAAAAAAACTTTAAAAATAAAAATTGGTTATTATTTGATTGAAAATGTCATAAATAATTCATTTATGGTCCAATTGAAAATTTATAAGTAAAAAACACCACCTTTTAATATTAAATAAATTATTACCATAATTAAAATTAAATTATGTTAACTAAATTCAATCAAAATGATAAGGTTTGAAGTATAACCAAAACATGTCAAAATTTTATTGGATGATGATATTAAAACCTTGTCTCATCTTATATTTTAATCCTTTTCCATTTGGTTGTATTTGGATACAAAATGAATTTAATATAATTTAATATTTTGAGGTTTTCCAAGGGTGTCCCTCACCTTAATTATAAAAGAAAACTCTTTATTTTATTTTATTTCACCACCTTGAGCCTCTTTTCTCAACCAATTACTGCCCATTTTTTCTCATAAAATCGTTATATAAGTTCTGGAGGTCCTAGTTTTCCAAAAATACCATCTCTAGATCCCTTCAGAAGAGATCTAAAGCAAGTCAGTCAAAGAAGAGGTAATCATTTTTACCAACTCATTCAAATTAATTTCTTCTTTTACTTCATATTCATATGTTTTTTTTCATTATAAAATAATAAATCCATTATCATATATATGTTGATATGTTATTATGATTATAAAACAACCATATTTTACCATTTATCCATCTTACGAAAAATGAAAGCAACGCACATGTGTACATATGGCTTATTGTCTCCACGTAGCGGTGTAATTCGTTTTCTATGTTCAACATTCAAAAATAGTTATAAAAATTTATTTAATTATTAAATATGATATTTATGAAATTAATTTTATTTTGGATATTTTTTATTTATACCCCATGTAAGAGAATCGGGATTTACATGAGAAAACATACATAGGAAAATGAAGTGGTTAACACCAGAAACAAGGGTAACAATGAAGTATCATAGAAAAATGAGTGGTAAAATGTTATAAGGGGTAATATATGATACCATAAATATTAACATGACTCTGTTATAAGTTAATAATATTTTCGGATACAGTTGAATGAATTCAAACCTGTGGTAAGGGTTTTCTCATCTCACTTTTATTTCTGTGAGATATGCCTTATTTATCACTTATTTATTATGTGTGGTGTATGTATAATTCTATTTGATATATAATATCCTGAATATATTTATATTTTTGGTGTTAATTGTTTAATTTTATGATCATTAATTTTATGAGGCATACGGTTCAACTGTTTGCATAGTGGTAAGGGAATTCTTAACTCAATTTTCATTATTTGGGTTAAACATTTACTCCAATGATTATATCACTACTGGAAAAGTAGGCTATACCAACGGTTTATAACCGTTGCTATAGGCTGTAAAACTGTTGGTATAGGGTATACCAACGGTTTTCCAAACCGTTGGCCAGTAAGGCGTGGGGAAATCCCTTTACCAACGGTTTCATTTAAACCGTTGGTATAGGTTCTGAGAAATCTGGAAAACAATTTACCAACGGTTCAGAACCGTTGGTATAAGTTTTTCCAGATTTCTGGAAAACAATTTACCAATGGTTTTGAACCGTTGGTAAAGCTTTTTCCAGATATCTAGAAAACAATTTACCAACAGTTCAGAACCGTTGGTATAAGTTTTTCCAGATTTTTGGAAAAAGCTTTACCAAAGATTGTAAACTGTTGGTATAAGTTTTTCCAGATTTCTGGAAAATGCTTTACCAATGGTTCAAAACTGTTGGTAAAGAGTTTCCCAAAACTACTGCACAGCAGCACCCAGAAGCCCCCCCAGAAGCTGCACCTGCATAAAAAACAGCACAACAGCCCTTAGTATACCCTCCACTATACACCTGCATAAAAAATATCACAAAAGCCACATAAAAACTTTAAACAGTATAAAAAACACCTAAAATAGCCCAAAAAAACACATGACAACAATCATCCGGTGGTAATTCACCTCACCCATCAAATTATAATAGGCAGAATAGTTTGATAAATATCTATTAGAGTTGAATAAGACATTCAAATTGACTCAAATCCCTTTTTTTTTGTGATACTAGGTTTGGGTATGTAATGATTTGTGATGAATTTTGCATTGAACTTGTATTGTTTATAATATATGGTAAAAAGATATTTTCTTAGGAGTCTCGTCACTTATGAACCCATGAGTGAAACTACCAAACTCATGAAAAATAGTCGTTGATGAATATAAATTTCAGTTTTATTCACTTAAAATGATTTCCTTTTGAAATAAAAGAGAGACATTGAGTGGTTTCGTCTACACCATGCCTCGGATTGAGGCGGAGTTGACTCGTACACATCACAAATGACCCATGGATACATGTCCTAAAGTATCAACAGTATCTGAATGCCTTTGGTCTATTTTACATATGTCAGTTGTTGTTTTAACTTAAACTGTTTTCCATTTCAAAGAAAAGTGAAACACTTTGAGTGGTGCTTGCCACACCGCGTCTCGGATTGAGGCGGGGTTGACTCGTACACGTCACAAATGACCCATGGATCATTGTCCTAAAGTTTCAATAGAATCCGAAAGCTTTTGGTCGGTTTTCCGTATGTCGTTTTTTTTACTTAAAAGCGCATCCATTTTAAACAAAAGAAAGACACTTTGAGTGGTGTCGGCCACACCGCACCTCGTATTGAGGCGGGGTTTACTCGTACACGTCACAAATGACCAATGGATACATGTCCTAAAGTATCAACAGTATCCGAATGTGTTTGGTCAGTTTTCCGTATGTGGTTTTTTTACTTAAAAGTGCATCCATTTTAAACAAAAGAAAGACACTTTGAGTGGTCCCAGCCACACCGGCCCTCAGATTGAGGAGGTGTTGACTCTTACATGTCACATATGACCCATGGATACATGTCCTAAAGTATAAACAGTATCTGAATGCCTTTGGTCCGTTTTCCGTATGTCAGTTGTTGTTTTAACTTAAACCGTTGTCCATTTCAAAGAAAAGTGACAAACTTTGAGTGGTATCGGCCACACCGGCCCTCGGATTGAGGAGGGGTTGACTCGTACACGTCACATATGACCCATGGATCTTTTTCCTAAAGTTTCAATAGAATCCGAATGCGTTTGGTCGGTTTTCCGTATGGAAGTTGTTGTTTTCACTTAAAATCCTGTCCATTTCAAATAAAAGTTAGACACTTTGAGTGGTGTCGGCCACACCGCGCCTCGTATTGAGGTGGGGTTGACTCGTACACATCACAAATGACCCATAAATCATTTTCTTAAAGTTTCAACAGAATCCGAAAGTGTTTGGTCAGTTTTCCGTATGTCGTTTATTTTACTTAAAAGCGCATCCATTTTAAACAAAAGAAAGACACTTTGAGTGGTACCGGCCACACCGGCCCTCGGATTGAGGCGGGTTTGAATCTTACACGTCACATATGACCCATGAATCGTTGTCCTACATTTTCAACAGAATCTGAATGTGTTTGGTTGGTTTTCGGTATGTCAGTTGTTGTTTTAACTTAAACTGGTGTTCATTTCAAAGAAAAGTTAGACATTTTGAGTGGTACCAGTCACACTGCGCCTCGGATTGAGGCGGGGTTGACTCGTACACGTCACATATGACCCATGGATCGTTGTCCTAATTTTTCAACAGAATACGAATGCGTTTGGTCGGTTTTCCGTATGTCAGTTGTTCTTTTAACTTAAATTGTTGTCCATTTCAAAGAAAAGTTAGACACTTTGAGTGGTTCCGGCCACATCGCGCCTCGGATTGAGGCGGGGTTGACTCTTACACGTCATAAATGACCCATGGATCGTTTTCATAAAGTTTAAACAGAATCCAAATTCTTTTGGTTGGTTTTCCGTATGTCAGTTGTTGTTTTAACTTAAACTGTTGTCCATTTCAAAGAAAAGTGACAAACTTTGAGTGGTCTTGGCCACACCGGTCCTCGGATTGAGGCGGGGTTGACTCTTACACGTCACATATGACCCATGGATCATTTTCCTAAAGTTTCAACAGAATCCGAATGCGTTTGGTTGGTTTTCCGTATGTCAGTTGTTGTTTTAACTTAAACCGTTGTCCATTTCAAAGAAAAGTGACAAACTTTGAGTGGTCCTGGCCACACCGGCCCTCGGATTGAGGCGGGGTTGACTCGTACACGTCACATATGACCCATGGATCATTTTACTAAAGTTTCAACAGAATCCTAATGTGTTTGGTTGGTTTTCCGTATGTCAGTTGTTGTTTTAACTTAAACTGTTGTCCATTTCAAAGAAAAGTGACAAACTTTGAGTGGTCCTGGCCACACCGGCCCTCGGATTGAGACGGGGTTGACTCGTACACATCACATATGACCCATGGATCGTTGTCCTAAAGTTTCAACAGAAACCGAAAGCGTTTGGTTGGTTTTCCGTATGTCAGTTGTTCTTTTAACTTAAATTGTTGTCCATTTCAAAGAAAAGTTAGACACTTTGAGTGGTTCCAGCCACACTACGCCTCGGATTGAGGCGGGGTTGACTTGTACACGTCACAAATGACCCATGGATCGTTGTCCTAAAGTTTCAACAGAATCCAAATGCGTTTGGTCGGTTATCCATATGTGGTTTTTTTTTACTTAAAAGCGCATCCATTTTAAACAAAAGAAAGACACTTTGAGTGGTACCGGCCACACCGGCCCTAGGATTGAGGAGGGTTTGACTCCTACATGTCACAAATGACCCATGGATACATGTCCTAAAGTATCAACAGTATCTGAATTCCATTGGTCCGTTTACTGTATGTCAGTTGTTGTTTTAACTTAAACAATTGTCCATTTCAAAGAAAAGTGACACACTTTGAGTGGTCCCGGCCACATCGGCCCTCGGATTGAGGAGGGGTTGACTCGTACACGTCACATATAACCCATGGATACATTTCCTAAAGTATAAACAGTATCTGAATGCCTTTGGTCCTTTTTCCGTATGTCAGTTGTTGTTTTAACTTAAACTCTTGTCCATTTCAAAGAAAAGTGACACACTTTGAGTGGTCCCGACTACACCGGCCCTCGGATTGAGACGGGGTTGACTCGTACACGTCACATATGACCCATGGATCTTTTTCCTAAAGTTTCAATAGAATCCGAATGCGTTTGGTTGGTTTTCCGTATGTCAGTTGTTGTTTTAACTTAAACTGTTTTCCATTTCAAAGAAAAGTGACAAACTTTGAGTGGTCCTTGCCACACCGGACCTCGGATTGAGGCGGGGTTGACTCATACACGTCACATATGACCCATGGATCGTTTTCCTATAGTTTAAACAGAATACGAATGCATTTGGTCTGTATTCCTTATGCCAGTTGTTGTTTTCACTTAAAATCCTGTCCATTTCAAATAAATGTTAGTGGTGTCGGCCACTACTTCAAAGCACATTTTCCATATCATCTTCCACATGAATAAACATGAAATACATGGCTAACTAAGAAATCTAAGTAAAAAAAATAGAAAAATGAGCATCACAGTACCAAGGAATACTAAAGTTTTATGTAGTAGACTAATCATACAATAAGAATCAAGTGCAAAAAACAGAATTTGAATGCAACGTCCCTATGAAGCAGAGGAAAACCCCAAAGTGGAAAACTATGTTCAAAAATAAAGAGTTATACAGAATTCAAAAATGTAATGGATCAATCTGCCTCTGATCACCATCACCATCACTACTATCATCATCAGCCTCATCCTCACCGCCATCTCTTTCCTCGTCGTCATCCTCATCCTCGGCATCATCCTCGCCCTCAGCCCCATCCTCGCCCTTGGCCCCATCCTCGCCCTCGTCCACATCCTCATCCTCACCCTCTTCCTCTTCAGCATCCTCGTCATCACCAGGAACATCATCATCTCGATCGCCACTAGAGCTTCCGCCTGGTGCATTGGATGATGCACCCATCGACGACATAAATGTCTGACAAGCCGCACTAGCCTCTGGTGGAAGTGATGAAGATAAAGCTCTCATCAGTTTCATAAATTCTCTGTCTCTTGTTTGAACTTGTAATTCCAACTCTGTGACCCTTTTATCAGACTTTCTTTCATGATACTTGACCTGTTCCAACTCGGTGGTACTAGAATGGATACCTGGAGACGACCAATATCTCGTCGGGACTATATTCTTACCAGGTCGGCAGCGTACTCGACCAGAGTGCTCATCTCCCAAAACCTGATATAAATGATCGTGTGGCCCAAAATTGTCAGGATCCTGGGCATCAAGAGCCTCTAAAGCATCCTGTAAAAAATATTAATAGATTATTAAATTTCAAATTAGATATTAAACTTTGAAATAAAAAAATTAAAACTTACAATCTTCTCTTGGGTCGGTTCATTTACCGCAGTTCTATCTTTTTTCTTCTACTCGAGCAAAACAATTTTGCTCGAGGGATACGTCCTTCAATATTCATTTTGTGCTTCTGTAATGAAATTGAAACAATATAAAGTGAAAGTATAATCATATATTCATTATTAAATAAATCACATAATTTAAGTAGGATCCAATAAAAAGGGAAAGTCCTAAAGAAAAATTATAAACAACTATATCGTACCTGCTGCCTCTCATGATCTGACATTGTTGTGCGCCCCAAAGTGTGGAGGTATTTCTTTGAATCAATGTTTTTTTTTTGTTTTTTTTCAGAATATTCCTAAATAATGATTAATAATTAATAAGATTATATTAATGAAAAATATGAAAACTCTCATTTAAATAACTCAAATGAGATTAATACCTTAAATTTGGCAGTCGCCCAATGGGTAATCATTTGGTGATATTGCTCTATCGGGCAGTCATCCACGATAGGTAATGTCTCTAACTCCGTGCCCACTCTATCACACCAGCCAACATACAGCTCATGCTTATAAGCTCTCCAAATCTCTCCTAGCTCTTTTAAACGCGCTGATCGTGCACCTTCGCCATCAGGGAAGTTAAACCGAAGCTGAAACCAAATTGATTAGTTCATTTAAATACAAAAATATAATACATTAAATCCAATAGATTTTTTACCCATATTTGTGCCCACACGTTATCCTTGACTTCAGGTGGCAGATGTCTCCAAGAGAGAGGGCTGACCGGAATGATATCGGAGTATTTGGCTAGCGTCGCCAAAAAACCCCAACATTGCTGCCCAGATTTCTCAATCATTTTTCCATAAACATTGTATTCTACCATCAACTGTGTCTGGCGGTTCCATACCGCACGCAAGAGAGTACGCCCCCTCCCCCGCCTCCTATCTGTAGATGAATATGTTATTAAAGAAAAATAATATCAATACAAGTTATAATAAAAATAAATTTTGGTATAAAAATTTGATAGAGTTATATAAATATACCTGTGGTAGTCGGATCAATGGGTGCAGAAGCTGAAGGAATATCCTGTACAGGTGGAGTGTCCCTCAGTGTATGCTCCTCAGCCACATACTGTGTCGCAGCAGGAGTCGAAGAAGGTGGAATATAATAACCTAGAGATAATGAACCAGAAGAAAAAGATGATGGCATAGACGTCTGGCCAGCTGGTAGTGTAAACATCGGAGGTCTAAATATCTCATATGTCCCTGATGAAACGCCAGGATCAAAATAGGGCGTAGAAGATACGTCTGTGGTAGTGGATTGTCTAACTCTCACCCCACGAGCCCTCGTACCACAAACCTCTCTACTGGGAGCAATATCAGGTTCCTCGTCAGATATCTGTCGTCTAGGGTGTGGATCCTGAAAAAAAGTTTGACAGAAAAGTAAACACATGATATTATAAGTTATTGAAATATTTATATTTGAAATAAAATACTCACAACAGGGATGAGTGGGGGAACACCCATCTGTACCATGCGATGATTATTATCTGTCATCTTTTTCCGCCGCCTCTCTTCAATGGGTGTCATTTCTTGCAATGAAAAAAAATATGGAAGTAATTAGAAACAGATAACTAATGTGTAACCCAACAAACAAAATATAGAAAAACCATTATGATAAAAAGAACATAATGAAACAGAAGATTTATGGTGTGATGAAGTTAAGTACTAGGATACACACTCTGAATGATGTAGGTGAAACATGTAGGTGAGAACACGACTGTATGATTCTATATATTTCCCACCACAACTTTGGGTTCACAATCAACTCTGACAATTGAGCTGTTGGGGTCATCATAAGTAATAAACAGATTGCTTCCAACTGCAGTAGGGATAGTGTCAACTTCATCATCACCATCATCAAAAACATGTCTGGGATTTACTTCAATAATTACACCGAATTTAGGATGACGATGATCTTTGACATAAAAAACTTGTTTCACCATTGATGCCAATACATATGGTTCATCGGTGGCAAGAGTGCGAGTCATGTCAATAACTCGAAATCCACAATCATCAATAAAGGTGTCTTGCCTCGTCATTGAATCAAACCATTGACATTTCATCATCGTGACTCGACCATGCGAGTAATAATCCAAAATTATTATTTTCTCTACGACACCATAATAAGCAACATTTTCAGAACGAGGTCTAGTGTCCGATGAACTGGCATAACAGTCTGTTGTGGCAGTTAGCATAACACCATTATGCTGTGTTCTCATGTTTCTTGCTCCTTCAATGATAACAAATTTGTATCCATTGATCACAAGTGATTTACAAGCACGAACCATGGTATTAGGACCAAAATCCAAAGCTCTTATTTCCTCAGAAACAGAGTCTGTAGGCAAACTCGATACCTGAAATATAAACAAATAGTAAACTTAATTAAATATTATTTTTATTTAGTTATTACAGAAATATTTTTACCTTCAATTTCAACCAAGCAAAAAACCCTTTGCTATGAAAAGTCTCCTTCTTTCTCAAAGATAAAGAACGATGCTTTCTATATATCAATTCTTTATGTTCACTGTAGATAAAAATAATAATAGTTTAACAAATATTTAAAATTACAAGAGATAATATAAGAGTTACATGTACAATTAACTTACTTTATATACTCATCGAACAAATCACAATTGAACAACACTGTGCGATGTGCCATCTCTCGCTCTTCAAGGCTTAATGTTGTCAATGTATATGATCCCAGAATTCCTCCTGTCTGAGGAAGTGATGGAAAACTGGGTTCAATTTTCCCATACTATTCTTCTTCATTTCTCATTGGTCTGTTTATTCTTGTAGTATGATCAGACAAATACATTGAGCAGAAATCCATACATTCTTGAGCCAAGTAACCATTCACAATAGAACCTTCGGGATAATTCCTGTTCCGAACATATGATTTCAATGTGCACATGTTTCTTTCAGTTGGATACATCCAACGGAAAGCAACGGGTCCTCCAAGAAGTATTTCGGTCGGAAGATGGACAGTCAGATGCAACATGCATTTAAAAAATGATGGAGGGAATATTTTCTCTAACTCACACAAAATTAATGGTGTCTCTGCCAACAGTTTTTGCACGAGGGATTTGGACAACCTCTTAGCACAAAGATCTCTAAACAAATAGCACAACCGAATAACTGAGACTCTAACATTATTGGACAAGAGATGACGGATTGCTATTGGAATCAACTCATGCAAAAGGACGTGATAATCATGAGTCTTCAAAGATTTAAACTTCAACTCTTTTCTGTTGACCCGTTTAGATATATTGATTGAATATCCATCAGGAACTTTAATAGTCTCTAGCACTTCTAGAAATTGATTTTTTTCAGCAGGAGTCATCACATAAGAAGCACATGGAACTTGCCATTTATTTTCACTGATACAAACAGGATGCAATTCTAGTCTGATCCCCCAATCTACCAAGTCACGCCAAGATCGTAAATCATCTTTTGTCCTCCCCTTGACATTTAGAAGAATCGAAAGCAACATTTCACATATATTTTTTTCAATGTTCATTACGTCTAAGAAATGACGTAACAAGTTAGTTGACCAATATGACAACTCAAAGAATATACTCTTCTTATTCCAATTGTAACAGGTATCATTGGAAACATTTTTCCTCTTTCTAGATTTCATTACACTCTTCCTAAATGAATAACTGAAATCTTTCAATTCATTAAGCACATCAATTCCAGACATACGCTGAGGTGGATCGTCATTCTCCATGGTATTGTCAAATCTTCGACGATTGTTTCTATATGGATGGTTCATTGGCAAGAATCGTCGATGTCCCATAAAACTAAAACTACGACGATATTTCAGTCTTCTCGATCGAGTATTCTTCATACAAACAGGACATGACAATTTTCCTTTTGTGCTCCATCCAGACATCATTTCATAAGCAATAAAATCATTAATAGTCCACATAAGTGCAGCATGCATCTGAAATATGTCTTTCGAACATGCATCGTATGTGGGCACACCCACATCCCAAAGAAGTTTCAACTCTTTTATTAAAGGTTTCATGTATACATCTATATCATTGTCGGGATCAGAAGGGCCAGATATCAGTATACTCAAGAAAGTGTAAGGCTTTTTCATACACAACCAAGGGGGAAGGTTATAAATGTGTATGAAAACCGGCCATGTGTTGTGTGAAGTAAGCATCTGCCCAAATGGATTAAAGCCGTCACATGAAAGACCCAGTCTCACATTACGCACGTCGGCTGCAAATTCAGGATATCGAGCATCAAATCTCTGCCATGTAAATCCATCTGCAGGGTGAACCAACTCTTCATTATTCTTTTTTCTCTCGGTGTCATGCCATCGCATTTTTACGGATATTTCATCAGACATGAAAAGGTTCTGTAATCTGGGGATCAATGTAAAGTGCCACATTACTTTTTGTGGCACACGAGATGGTGTTCCATCATCTTTTGGCTTCCATCGGGAGGTTCCGCATTTTATACAATCATTTCTTTCAGCAGTTTCCTCCCAAAATAAGCTGCAATCATTCGGGCAAGCATGAATTTTTTTTTTGAGAATCCAAGTTCATCAACCAACTTCCATACCATATAGTGGTTTGAGGGAATATCTGCATCATCTGGAAGTAAGTCCTTCAAGAAGGTAAGAATATAATCAATTGCTGTATTTGAAATCCCATACATAGTTTTCCCATGAAACAATCGGATTAAAAATTCCAACTTTTTCATTTTATCACATTGGCGATATATTGGAGTCGTCGCAGCATCATTCAATTTTTTCACCCTATCAACATCATCATTTTCATTGGACGCATCATGTGTGCTTGTATTGAAATCTTGTTGGTTGGACATCCTTTCCTTCTCATGATGTCGAATAAATGGAAACCGATCATATATCAAACTCTCCAATTCAGTCCTATCATTTGGATCATCAACATTTTGAGATTCCATTTTCTCTCCATTGTGATACCACACATAATAGTTTGTTTGGAAACCATATTTGGTTATATGATAGCTAACTGCTTCACAGCTCAATCAAGGTCTTCCAACACAATTAAAACATGGGCAGTGTATGCGACCACTATCTGAAGCCTTGTCAAATGCAAAATCTAGAAAGTTGTTCAAATTATTTTGAAAATCGGTTAAAATCCGATCAGTTTCGTACATAAAACTTCTATCCATTCTGTAAAAAATCGCAATAAGTCATTTCAAAGCAATTCAATAATATTAAAGTTTAATCAAAAAAATATTTACGTAAATGACAATTGTTTACTCTATATAAAAGCATAACTGACACATTACTCTATATGAGAATCATATTAAGAAATACAACAAAATACAGTGTATATAAGAAAATAAGATACAAAATTTCTAATGCCTATATTCACGGATTGAACAGTAAGATATTGGAAGTGGATCAAGGAATACATAATCCTTAAGGGTCTTGTTGGGAGTATATGAGTTTTATACTTTAACTTCTCCAAGTAGATCAGGATGAGGAGTAGGATGAGGATCATGGGAGTGGCGGGACTATCCAAGGGGGGTGTGGCATGTCCAAGGGGGGTGCGGGGTGTCTAGGGGGTGGTGGGGTCGTTCGGGGGGTCAGAGGTGTCCAGGGGGTGGGGGGCTGTCTAGGGGGGTCGGGGGTGTCCAGGTGGGCGGGCTATCCATGGGGGTGGTCAGGTTGTCCAAGGGGGGTCGGGGTGTATAGGTATATTTATATGAAAAGAATACCCCCCGCAATAATCATGCAGCCCTGTCATTAGTCTAAACCCCTAGAACACATAAAAGAAGCTAGTATGAACATTTACTAAAATATTTAACACCATACGATTGAAAATACAATCTAAATATAGTTTGAGAGGATATAATGGTGTGTGTGAAAAAAATGATATTAAATCAATTTAAATGAATATGAAACAAATGAGGGTTTATAATACACTAAGAGTACCTCAAACAATCCAAAACCACTATAGCACCACCCCCTTGGATAGCCCGCCCACCCCCCCTCGACACCCCTTCTCCCTATGGACAGCCCCCCACCCCCTTGGATAGCCCGCCCACCCCCCTGGACACCCCTACCCCCCGTGGCCATCCCACCCACCCCCCCTGGACAGCCCGCCCACCCCTCCTTGACAGCCCAACCACCCCCGTGGACAGCCCGTCCACCCTTGTGGACAGCCCGCCCACCCCCGTACCCCCCCTGGACACCCCGTACCCCCCTGGGATAGCCCCGCCCACCCCTCCCAAATAGCCCACACCCCCCATCCCCCTGCAACCCCACCACCACCACCTAGACATACCAATCCCCCTGGACACCCCACACACCCCCTCCCCCAACAGGACACCCCACCCAGACCCCCAGGACAGCCCACACCCCCTGGACAGCCCCGCCCACCCCTGTGGACAGCCTTTCCACCCTCGTGGATAGCCCCGCCCACCCCCGTGGACAACCCACCCACCCCCGTGGACACCCCCCTACCCCCTAGACAGCCCAACCACCCCCGTGGACAGCCCACCCACCCCCCTCGACACCCCTTCTCCCTATGGACATCCCCCCACCCCCTTGGATAGCCCGCCCACCCCCCTGGACACCCCTACCCCCTGTGGCCAGCCCACCCACCCCCCCCTGGACAGCCCGCCCACCCCTCCTTGACAGGCCCGGCCACCCCCGTGGACAGTCCGTCCACCCTTGTGGACAGCCCGCCCACCCTCGTACCCCCCTGGACACCCCGTACCCCCCCGGGATAGCCCCGCCCACCCTCCCAAACAGCCCACACCCACTCCCCCTGCAACCCCACCACCACCACCTAGACATACCAACCCCCCCTGGACACCCCACACACCCCTCCCCCACCAGGACACCCCACCCAGACCCCCAGGGACAGCCCACACCCCCTGGACAGCCCCGCCCACCCCCGTGGACAGCCTTTCCCACCCCCGTGGACAGCCCCGCCCACCCCCGTGGACAACCCACCCACCCCCGTGGACACCCCCTACCCCCTAGACAGCCCAACCACCCCCGTGGACAGCCCACCCACCCCCCTCGACACCCCTTCTCCCTATGACAGCCCCCCACCCCCTTGGATAGCCCGCCCACCCCCCTGGACACCCCTACCCCCTGTGGCCAGCCCACCCACCCCCCTGGACAGCCCGCCCACCCCTCCTTGACAGCCCGGCCACCCCCGTGGACAGCCCGTCCACCCTTGTGGATAGCCCGCCCACCCCCCGTACCCCCCTGGACACCCCGTACCCCCCCTGGATAGCCCCTCCCACCCTCCCAAACAGCCACACCCCCCTCCCCTGCAACCCCACCACCACCACCTAGACATACCAACCCCCCTGGACACCCCACACACCCCTCCCCCACTAGGACACCCCACCCAGACCCCCAGGATAGCCCACACCCCCTGGACAGCCCCGCCCACCCCCGTGGACAGCCTTTCCCACCCCCGTGGACAGCCCCGCCCACCCCCGTGGACAACCCACCCACCCCCATGGACGCCCCCTACCCCCTAGACAGCCCAACCACCCCCGTGGACAGCCCACCCACCCCCCTCGACACCCCTACCCCCCGTGGCTAGCCCACCCACCCCCCTGGACAGCCCGCCCACCCCTCCTTGACAGCCCGGCCACCCCCGTGGACAGCCCGTCCACCCTTGTGGACAACCCCGCCCACCCCCGTACCCCCCCCTGGACACCACCCGTACCCCCCCCTGGATAGCCCCGCCCACCCTCCCAAACAGCCCACACCCCCCCTCCCCTGCAACCCCCACCACCACCACCTAGACATACCACCCCCCCCCCTGGACACCCCACACACCCCTCCCCCACCAGGACACCCCACCCAGACCCCTAGGACAGCCCACACCCCCTAGACAGCCCCGCCCACCCCCGTGGACAGCCTTTCCCACCCCCGTGGACAGCCCCGCCCACCCCCGTGGACAACCCACCCACCCCCGTGGACACCCCCTACCCCCTAGACAGCCCAACCACCCCCGTGGACAGCCCACCCACCCCCCTCGACACCCCTTCTCCCTATGGACAGCCCCCCACCCCCTTGGATAGCCCGCCCACCCCCCTGGACACCCCTACCCCCTGTGGCCAGCCCACCCACCCCCCCTGGACAGCCCGCCCACCCCTCCTTGACAGCCCGGCCACCCCCGTGGACAGCCCGTCCACCCTTGTGGATAGCCCGCCCACCCCCGTACCCCCCTGGACACCCCGTACCCCCCCTGGATAGCCCCTCCCACCCTACCAAACAGCCCACACCCCCCTCCCCTGCAACCCCACCACCACCACCTAGACATACCAACCCCCCTGGACACCCCACACACCCCTCCCCCACTAGGACACCCCACCCAGACCCCCAGGATAGCCCACACCCCCTGGACAGCCCCGCCCACCCCCGTGGACAGCCTTTCCCACCCCCGTGGACAGCCCCGCCCACCCCCGTGGACAACCCACCCACCCCCATGGACGCCCCCTACCCCCTAGACAGCCCAACCACCCCCGTGGACAGCCCACCCACCCCCCTCGACACCCCTACCCCCCGTGGCTAGCCCACCCACCCCCCTGGACAGCCCGCCCACCCCTCCTTGACAGCCCGGCCACCCCCGTGGACAGCCCGTCCACCCTTGTGGACAACCCGCCCACCCCCGTACCCCCCTGGACACCCCGTTCCCCCCTGGATAGCCCCGCCCACCCTCCCAAACAGCCCACACCCCCCTCCCCTGCAACCCCACCACCACCACCTAGACATACCACCCCCCCCCCCTGGACACCCCACACACCCCTCCCCCACCAGGACACCCCACCCAGACCCCTAGGACAGCCCACACCCCCTAGACAGCCCCGCCCACCCCCGTGGACAGCCTTTCCCACCCCCGTGGACAGCCCCGCCCACCCCCGTGGACAACCCACCCACCCTCGTGGACACCCCCTACCCCCACAATCCATTATCCAAAACATATCAAATTGGTTTGAACACAATCCATAATTCCCACAATCCATTATCCAAAACATGTAAACGTTCACGACAGCCTCCCCCAACTCTGATTTACATGTTTTGAACACTATCCTTCCAAACATAGAATATAAAAACATTAAAGAAGTATTCAAAAACACAAACAATATCCTATTTAGATATTAATTTCAATAATCAAGTAAACCACCAACACCTGGAAAAAATCTATTCATTAAAACAACTACAACAATATGGTTGAGATCAAATTTTACCTATTCGTATGGGGTTGTACCTGTTGGGATGGGGGTGCTGGTGTTCGGATTCGCGAGAGCAGTGGAGTTGGATGGGGATCACGAGAGCAGCGGAGCGAATAGATTAGGGCTCTGTCCGAATGGGGAGAGGAGATCGCGATCTGGAATTTGGGGAAAACCTTTGCCAACAGTTTATAAAAAGTGTTGGCAAAGGCACACATTTCCCAACGGTTCCAGTGAACCGTTGGGAAATGTGTGAGTTTAGCACCCATTTCCCAACAGTTCCAGTGAACCGTTGGGAAAGGGTCCACCGAAATTCCCTTTGCCAACGGTTTGATTAAACCGTTGGCAAAGGCTCACTATACCAACGGTTTAAGTAAACCGTTGGTATACTACCATTGGTAAAAGACCAAATTCCAGTAGTTTATCATTCTATGATTGTGTTTAAAATGAATTTTGATTATATTAATTTTTATTTACACTTGTCTTATGTGTATTTACATCTAATATACATAATTGATTCATTTAGTTAATTCTCACACTTTCTTTTAAAAGTACTCTTTTAAGAGAAATTTTTTTTTAACTTATATGGCATGAGTGGATTTTCCCACTTTCATGATGCCTTGATGTTTTCAGAAATCCTTTGAATGTTTATAAGGTTATTTAAAAATAAAAAAAAATCCTTTATAATTGTGCGGCTTTTTAAATAAATTATTCTGAAGTAAAAAAGGGGTATTTCTCTTGAGAAATTTTCAATGATTTTGTTAGATTATCTTCATATATGTCAACACCCTCTATTGAATCTTATGATTAATTGAGTTTTATCGCTTATAATATCATCTACTATATTTTATTGGATGGTTTATGATCAATTTTACTAGGGATGTACTATCTTGATATCATTCTCTATATTACTCTAGATAATTTCTAATCATGTTTACTGATTGGGTAAATTATTTACATTTCATATACTAGTTTCAATATGAATTTATATATTGATTATGTTTCACCCCTTTCATATGAGGAATGTATTAAACTTAGTAAGTGTCATATGGGGTCTGCTATAGTCTCTCGATGCATTGGTAGGTCTCATGAGACAAACTAGTTTGGGTATTGGATGATGTCTTGCCTAGTTATGTATGGTGTCTTGGCCAAAACTTTGGCGGTATCTTTATGATGTCCCGAATTATAAATTTCCTCATTATGAGATTAGTTATTGATAATCCATGTGATTATTATACTAGTAGAATATTCATGGTTAATTTTTATTCTTATGTGGTTATTTATATGGAATTATTTGATCAGCTTTTATTTCTACCATATTATGTTCAGGATTATGTTTTAATGGAATGTTTTTTTAGTTATTCACCTTGTCTTATTGTTTATATTTATTTATTATAGATTATGTTGTATGCTTAACCTTACTGGGCATTTTATATCACCATTTTCTTATGTTTTATTCTTCCACGGGTTTTTAAGAAGTTTATTATGATTGATGTGGAAGGTTACACTAAGGGTAATGATGGTGTTTTCAAAGAAAATATTTTTTTGTATTTTAAGTCTAAAATATAATGTGGATTTCAAATCTGTATCTATTTTTTCAAGACTGATAAACTATTTATTCCTTTAGGATGTGATTTCCTTTTTATTATGCCAATATAATAAAGTAAGGCACCAGATCTGGGCTACTAGAGTTGGGGCCTTTATAATATACCCATCATTGTGTTAGTGTACCAAATTACACTATAAATCACTATTTTTGTAGATACAATATTTTGGTAAGGTCACTCCTCACCTAGACTCACTTACTATACAAGATTTAGGTGAGGTCACTCGCTATCAAGGATCACTCCCTATTGATTGGTTTAGGGGTGTGCTCACTACCTACCAAAAAACACTCCCTTTATCCTCCTTTGAACACTACTCAAGAAGATGTCATTTTATTAACTTTTATGTCTTCTTCTCAGTTTAATGACATTATGGTCACTCTAAGTTTAGTAAAAAGAATATTGGTTGTAGTAGAGTACTCAAGAGGGGGGTGAATTGAGTATCTATTAAAATTTCTGTTTGAAAGTTTTTCTTAAAAGATTTCTCAATAAAATAAATATAGCTCAGTTAATCAAAGTAATACGGTTATGAAAGTTTGACTATTTAAATAACTTCTCAGAAGATTGATTAATTATTAGTAATATTAATATCAATTATTAATATTACTTTTTAAGTTATTCTAATAAGGGAAAAAATTATAATTTCTTTCCAAGATTAAATATCAAAGTAAATTTAGTGATTTCTGAATTGTGTAGTAAAATAGAGAAAACTAAATCAAACAACATAGAAGATATAAAAAAAGTAGTTCAGTCTCAATATGAGACCTAATCCACTTCACTTGGTGATCACCCTCTACCAAGAAGTTTATATTAATAAACTTGATCCACACCCTGGATCGGGGTAAACAATAGTACACGGGACTGTCCAGGTCACACGACCTCTTCCACAGTTCTTTGTGGGTATAAACTAATAGGTCACACAAGGAACTCTTCCTCACTTATCTGTGGGAGTAAACAAGTGTAAAAAGATTTGAGAGGAAGGATATCTTGTATCCTCTAGTTTAATGTAGGAGACAGTGTGTGTTTTTATACACACACACACACACTGCTCAAAAGATAAAAACAATACACAACAGAGAAAAGATGATGAGATAAGGTTAGAAGTGTTCTGAGTGTTAGTCTATGCAGATCTGGACTTCTAGGATGAAGCAGATGCAGAAATAGAGTCCTCTTGTGAGAAACAGAGTATCGCAAGTCAGTTAGATATGTATCGTGTTCTTTTTGGAGTTGATAGTGTGAATATGTTCTTGAATCTGATGTATTGTCTCTCAACTTTTGGATTCTTGAATGATTCGTGTGTTCTTTAGATGTATCTTGTTGCATGTGTCATTTTTTTTCTTCAAGAATGCATATGCTTCTTCGCTATCTCGCATGTTAGTTTTTGAGCCACGCTTTTATTTTTATTCTTGGAGTGCATGTTTTGGAGCCGAAAGGATGCATGTATTTTGCACCTCGTACCTCATACTGTCAGGTCACATGTCTACAAAGAAATATTAATTATTTCAGTGCATTTAAAAGACTCAAATATGATTGTTAGAAATTAAATTGAAAACAACAAAACATATTAAAAACGGTGTCACAGTCTGTCTGGAAACAGTCACTTAGAAATGGTGTCACCAAGAAACGGTGTCTTCTTATTTTCTTTTGAGCAGTGAGACAGTCATGATGTAATAGTTTTATAGAGATCAAGAACCGGTAGCACTGATGCGGTGTTAGGAACATAGTGTCTGGTCCTTTACCAAACTTCAAACGGTGTCTTATCAAGGAATCAGTGTCACAAACTTCAAACAGATCTAAAACTAATTACAATGTCTAGGTCATGGTTTCTGGTTCACGGTGTCTGGGTTATGGTGTCTGGGTCATGGTGTCTGGGCCATGGTGTCTGGGTTATGGTGTCTGGTCACGGTGTCTGGGTCCTTTTCCAGAAAAACAGAACTGGTGGCAGACTCACGGTTTCTCAGATTTAGCCAAATATCTATATATAGACTTAAGCAGTAATATCCACAGAATGAATTAGACTTAGTCATTCATAAAATAAATTCATTATAAAACAAATTAAATATAGTTTACACAAATCAGACATGATTTTAGAAATTAAGATCTTGGGTAGGTTTATTTAAAGCATAAAGAAACAAACCATCTGTACATGTGATTTGAGACAAATTAAACAGGATTTATAGGGTATATAAGATTTGTGATCATTAAAACAAGATTAATAATGAAGGATTCCAACATAGAACTATTGGAATTAGCATCATATTTTATAGATGTTGATGCTCTAATGAATACTAGTGTGTTGCTTCTCAATTACACTTCCAAATATAAGAAACTTCTTGTGAGATGGGTTAAGTCTTTAATCTTCAATCTAAATTCACACAGCAACAATTACTTTAGATATAATAATTCCATGTAATGCCCTGACCTAAGAGCCACTAACCTGGTGTTATGGGATGGAGATCCATGTGGTCTTAAGTGTGCCTCCCCGTATATCAATGGTTGCTAGCTAGAAATGAGGTTCTATTGGGTGATAGTGGGGAGACTATAAACTTTAGAGATAATAATGATAATGGTAATAACGACAGCTCTATGAAAGCACTCAACCCTACACAGTGGAAGAAAAAGAGATAAAGAACAATATCAATAAGCTAAAGTAGAACTTATATATAAACCAGACAATGTATACATTCCATGACAATCATACAAAAAGCATAGAATATTGATCATGGGTCGATTGTATAAATACGTATGAAAAATCCCAAAAAGAACTCTAGATTGGCACCAAGGAACCACCTGGTCCAACTTCCAAAAATCATTCCATCCATCCTATGCACCTTGGCATATCCCATCTCATTAAGGTCTTGTCTATGAGCCTAGTCCCTTTCATGTACTCAAGGCCATAAAGTATGCACACATCCTGAGGGTCCCATGTTATGTGTGAGTATGAAATCATTAGGTCACCACCAACATGTGTTTTCCTTATATCCATAGATATACCAGTATATGAAAAACATAAATAAATAGAAACTACACATATATCACATAACCCTCTTTGCTTGTGATCAACAGTCACAAGGGAGAATTTACCTACTTTGGCCAATGCTAGAGTCAAACAATGTATCCACAATTATTCATACCGGAATAACCCTTAGTCTCATATCCATTTACATGTCACGCGGCATCACATTCCACTCATCACCATTGGCACATCATGAGTATATCACAAGTCCATTGGAATTTCATTCATTAAATCACTGACGGCATAACAGCCTGACATCCTAAGGCACGGTGATATCTATCCTTCCATAATCCCAGCCCATCAGCCTCAACATCATGGAGAGCCTCATCCCCCATCTGATGTTCTCTCACACCATCACTTGTGGATTTATATGGTGATCACCTCCTCCTTACTGATAATCATCATCATCCCTTATGTCGCTAAATTTATAGAGATCTCCACCCACATCAAGTGGCCAAACCACCTTACTGGGTCCTGATCTAGTGTGCACACATCCTCAATGACGCTTTTGGCCAACAAAAATGAGCTTCATTTCACCAATAACCTAATCCATGCCTATGATGAACCTTCATCACCACATGAAAACCATGTCGCCCAACTGCGGTTCTGATCATCACTATCTGCCTTAACCCAATGAAACACATTGCCCCATTTATAGTGATCAACATCACCCAAGGTATCACAGGAAATTCCCTTCACATTACCATAGAAACCATATATCCATAGGCTCCATTTAAATAAATTAAATAATTAGCAATATACTGCTGAACCACAAGGAACAATGTTTCACCCCTGCCATTCCATACCTAGATCAAACATACTTTAACAAACACGAGACTACCCTTCAACATCTCTTGGTAATAATAAAAAAAGGAAATAAATATAAAAATGGTCACACCTGAACCACCCACTCATGCCTATTTATCATGCATCACATAAACACATGTATAAATTACGATAAATATAAGAACCACCTTCCTTAACCCATATATGTTCACTCATTGAATATCGGACTCTGATTCGAGCTGAAATGATAGAAAATGAAGAATTAGACAAATTCTCTAGAAATAGGGAATATTAGATGGCATGGAAATAGCATTCTAAATGGAAAGAGAAACCAAGAAAATAGACTAAGGGAATCCAATGCTTTTTGTTGGATATCCAACATGATGAACAGTGGTCAAATCATACATCGTATGGAGAATCTACCTCAAAGACTAGAGGAGGGAGGAAAAGAGCTCACCCATGGTGGGATGTTGTGCGAATGGGGGAAGAAAAATAGAGGTTGAAAGGTTATAGGAGGAGAGTTTTGGTTATTTCATCCCCTTTAATGAGTTTCATGGTTTAGCTGTATGGTTTGGCTAACTATATTCCAAACATGTGGTGCCATTATCCAAAGGTACACCCCCCTCACACATCTAAGCACACGATTTGAAAAATTGTGTACAACCCTTGTGGTTCACCTCTAAAATTTACTACAGGTTCTTAGCACATCTATTCACCCCTAGGTTAATGGTTTCTCAAACTGTGTGACACCCCTTACAGGGACACATAGATGAGGTGAGTGGTTATCACTAATTATGCTCTAACCATGTGCCACCCCTTATCTTTCCAAGACCCAATATTTCAAATCCCAACACTCCCAAAAATCATTGGGGATCTTGAGACAACTCTTGGACCTTAAATCTCATCCAAAAAAACTCCTTAATGTGTTGAAACACTCAAAATTACATTTCGAAGCTCAAACTGAGAGTTTTCTTACCTAATAAACTAAAAGTTAAAATTCTCTTGGAATTTCTGACTCGCTTAGAACACAGAGTATTACGACCTCCCCGCTTTACCATAGCTCATCCCCAAGCTATTTAGCCACATGCTAACTCAAACCCCCACTTGTCTAAGCATTCCACTCTCCACCTTCCTACACAATGAGATGATACCAAACATATCCATATCATAACCAACATCCCAGAATACCTCGGTTATTCACTCATAGGATAATTCCTCTTACAGAGTTCCCCACCTTCGAAATTACCTACCCGGTCATTTCCTGGCCCACTTCTCAAAATTATGATGTTACCACACCAAACATCCATCGTACATGAATGTCCCTATAATCACATATTGTCAATATTGTATCTCTTCATATGATCATCTCATACCCACGTCACATATGACACCCATAAGGTCCTGTATTGCAACTGATGCCTGAAAATTCTTTCATCTCACATAATGCCCAAAAGTTTTCCACATCATATTTATATATAATGCCCAAAAAAATTCCCTGATGAAATTGCATCATGTATAAGCCATGTACAATTCCTATTTCCCACATATTAACCATCAGCTGGTTAATTAAATTACCATACATGCATCGGTGTCTGTCATGCCAAAAAAACATGACTATGATCATGGTGTACCTCTAACCATCATCGGCTCCCTGACCTGCTCTAAACCTGTCAACTCAACCACATGCACCTGGCTTGAATCTCGACTGCCTGACATGTGTCCTCCCTATGGATATGTACCTTCTACCGACCATTTCCCCCACTACTAGGTATCTCTCTCCCTATCATGACCTATGCATGTAGTCGTATCCCAGTTACTTTCTCCTAGAACTGATCCCGATCCAACCTCAGATCCTTAAGTCTAACTTATTCTCTGAATCCCAGTTATATGAGACATATTTTGACAGAACCTCTTTAGATGACCCATCTTCCCACACACCTGAAACTCCATTGGCGGTTCCTCTCACTAAGTCCAAACATGTCCCAGCTTACCACACTGGAAGAACACCGTTAACGGCCCCCTCCTTGGTGGCATGCCCGAATCTCTGGCTTGAATGCCCAAATAAGATCTTTATGACCTCGCTTTCAGCTACCCAAAGCACCACCGCTTACCTCACTTGGCATCATCATCCATCTCGAATAAGTCTTGTCCTTCAAGTTCCCCTCAGCTATCAATGCCTGGTTCATTTCCTATAAGAATGAGGTCAACCTGAAGATGTTCACTTGTACCCTGATGGCATGTTGCAAACCATATTAGAACCACCTCACCCTGTCGATTTCATCTCCTAACATGGAGGATGAAAAATATGATAGATCCATGAACCTCCTAGCATAATCCATGAATGATGTATCCCCCTATTGCAAGTTCATGAACTCGTGAGCTCGATATGCCCTCAATGTCTCAGGGAATAAGTTCTCAAAGAACCTGGTCTCAAAGTCCTTCCATGTTAATCCCTCATGCTTACATGCATGTGCTTGTACGTCCCACCAACACTTCATCGGTACCCTAAGCATATACATGGCCAGCTTCACCCTCCACCCTAGGGGTGTCTCAATATGATCAAAAATATTCTGCACAAACTTTATCCATAACTTTTCTACTTGTAGTCCACCCTCACCCTGGAACAAAGGAGGGTGTTGTGACTGAAACTCATGCATCATAAATTCCATGGATGGATCAGCTCCCTAATCTCCCCTATCGATACTCTGAAAAACTTGTACCAAGCTCACCTTGAGCTTCTCATCTAGTCACGTCTCAAACTCTACTACCTATTGTAGCTATCGTGCTTGCCTTGGAGACTCCACTTGTAGCTCATGCTCATCCCTACCCTCTGAGGCCTCATCCTATGTGTGACCTGGAGACACCATATCTCTACCCTCCTGATGCTCCATTAAAATCTATCTAGGTGGCATCATATTGATGACCAAATAACATGATCAATACTAATAATAACAATCCATATATCTCAAATAGGTAAAGTTGTAACAAGTAGTGCATCTCACCACCCTTACACTTCACTATCACACCTATATCACATATCATCTAGCCTCATGGCCCCCTACCTGCCCATATCAAAATCAAGCATCGTATATAAATCACACCAAAAACCATCAGTCTAGGATGGCTGAGTAGAATTACACTAAGAGGCTATGTAAGAAAACATTGTTTATCCTGTTGTTGAAATTTTAAACAGCTCGCCCCTTCTTTTATTCCTACCTAACCATATTAGATTCAGGACCACATATTCCATATATGCATAGGATCACATGCTGATTTCATAGGGAATCACATACCAGGGATGGATGAGTAGAATGCCACCAAGAGGCTATATAGGAAAACATTGTTTAGCCTATTGTTGAAACTTTAAAAAACCCAACCCCTTTCTCACTATTTTAAGTTCCAAGCAACAATCATAAGAACATGCATATTTCATGTGATCCTGGGTGCTTATCATGATGCATGAATTCTCTTCATTTACCCTATTGGGCCAAGTGAAAAAACCTCATAAACCAATAACATCACATCCATGTGTACCACTCGAGGTGGAAAATCAGTCAACGGTAAAATCACAAAGCAAGAACATCCATATCCCACCCTTGGAAAGTCAATTTTTCCCCCATGCATGGGGCTTCAAGCACCCAGGCACAAGCTATTTACCAAGATCTAACATGATCCTAGTCTCTTGTCTACCATGCCCAAATAGTATGAAAAAATACAATGTTCTGATACCACTTTATAGCACCCCGACCTAGGATCCACTGATCTAGTGCTTCAGGATGGAGAGCCATGTGGCTTTAAACGTGCCTCCATGTGCGCCAAAGGCTTCTGACTAGCAGTGAGGGTTTATAGGGTGATAATAGGGAGACTATACCCTCTGGAGATAATAATGATAATGGTAATAATAATAGCACTATAGAAGTGCTCAATCAGAAATAATGAAAGCAATAGAGATAAACAACAGTAGTAAAAAACCAAAGTAGACTTGCTATATAAACCAGATAATCTATACATGCCATGACATTTATACAAAATCATATAATATTGTTTGTGGGTTGATCATATAAATACATATGAAAAATCCCAAAAATAACTCCAGCTTGGCACCGAGGAACCACCTGGTCTAACTTCCAAAAACCATGTCATCCATCCTGTGAACCTTGGCACATCCCATCTCACTAAGGTCTAGTCCATGAGCCTGATCCCTTTCATACACTCAAGCCCATAACGTCTACATGTGTCCCGAGGGGCCCATGCAGGGTCTGAGTATGAACTCAGTAGGACACCACCAACGTGTGTCTATCTTACATCCATAGATATACCAGTGTATGAGAAACATAAATAAATAGAAACTACACACATATCATATAACCCGCTTCACTTGTGCTCAACATCCAAAAGGCAACGTTTACTAACTTCGGCCAAGTCAGAGTGGAATGATGTATCCATGGTAAGTTATACTGGAAAAACCCTCAAACTCTCATTTATTTCCATATCACACAGCATCAGGTTCCACTCATCACCACATATACAATATGTCGAGTAAATCTGACGTACCATTGGCACACCCATAAGTATATCACAAGTCCAGCAGACTTCGATTGATTAATTCATGGTCGGCATAATAGCTTGGCATCCCAAGGCACAGTGATATTCATCCTTCCATAATCCCAACCCATCAGCCTCAACATCACGGCGAGACTCATCCCCCATATGGTGGTCTCTCAAACCATCACTTATGGATTTCTATAGTGAGCACCTCCTTTATACTAATGATCATAACCATCCCTTATGCTTCTAAATCTACAGAGGCCTCCACCCACATCTAGTGGTCAAAACCACCTCATTGGGTCCTAATCCAGTGTGCACATGACCCCAATGGAACTTTTGGCCAACAACAATGAGTGGAATTTCACCAACAACCTAATCCACACCTCCAAAAAACCTTTATCACCACATGAAAATCACATCACCCAACTTTGGTTTTTTTCATCACCATACACCTTAACCCAACAAACCACAACGTCCCATTTCCAATGATCAACATCACCCAAGGTATCAAAGATCATTCCCTTCACATTCCCACAAAAACCACATAGTCATAGGCTTCATTTAAATAAATTACATAACTGGGAATATCTTGTTGAACCACAAGGAACTATGTTTGACCCTTATCTTACCTGGATCAAACGTACTTTAATAGACATGAGACTACCCTTCAGCATCTCCCAGTAATAATAGAAAAAGAAAATCAATATAAAAATGTCCACACCTAGACCACCCACTCACGCCTATTTATTATGCATCACATAAACACCTGTATAAATTAAGAGAAATCTTGGCACCACCTACCATATACCCATAGACGTTCACTCATCGATGATCGGCCTCTGATTCAATCCGAAATGAGAGAAAATGAAGAATCAAACAAATTCCCTAAAAATAGGGAATATGGGCTCACATGGAAATAGCATTTTGAATAGTAAGAGAAACTAATAAAAATACTAAAGGAATAAAAGATGTATCGTTGGCTATCAAACATGACAAATGGTGGTCGAATTGAACGTCGTATGGAGAAGATACCTCAAATCCTAGAGGAGGGAGGAGAAGAGATCACCCACAATGGGTTATTGTGTGAATGGGGAAGAAAATGGAGGCTTAAAGGTTAAAGGAGGGAGGGGTAGTTTGGTCATTTTATCCCCTTTAATGATCCGCATAGTTTGGATAATCGTACGGTGCCACTATCCAAAGGGACTCATCCTCACATGGCTAGCACACGGTTTGGAAAACCATATGCATCCCTTGTTTTTTGTGCAGTTTGGTCATTTCAACCCCTTTAATGAGTCATATGGTTTGGCTAACCATGCACCAACTGTGCGGTGCCACTGTCTAAAGGGACTCCCCATTTTCACGGCTTGGCACACGGTTTGAAAATCCATGTGCAGACTGTGTGGTTCACCTATGCAATTTACTGCAGGTGCTTCATATGATCGTGCACCCCCAGATGCATGGTTTATCAAACCATGTGACACCCCTTACAAATTTTCACAGTTGAGGTGCATGGTTAGCACTAACCATGCTCTAATTGTGCGCCTCCCCTTACCTTTTCAAAATTCAGGCTTTCAAAACCCAACACTCATGAAACTCATAGTGGATCTCGAGAAACCTCTTGGGCCTTAAATTTAAGAACCCGGTTTTTACTAAGACAGAATTTGGAATATTCTTGATAATATTCCAGAGCAGTGCCTTCAGACGGTGTGCGATTCTGAGCCCCGGAGTGGCCGGAATTAAATTTTCAGTGCGTTCACACTGGAAACGCCAAATAAATAAGATAACTCCTAAATGGAGTTCCGGATCAGAGATCCGAGTGTACGGATGGGTTCGGAATGGGGTTTTTACCCTAGGAACGACATAAAACTTGTCGTCGCGGGACGTTTGGACCCCTCGCCCGCTTCTGGAACGTTAAACGGATTAATTAATTAATTAATTAATTCGTCTAATGGCGAAACGCTAGTATCTCTTAAACGGTGGCTCGGATTGGAAAAATGAGGGCACCGTTGAGTTCAGAGCGTGTCGTTTACCCTAGGAGGGGTATAATTTTCGCGGGCGTGGGCCGTTTGTGAAAAATGGCCCCAGGGGCGTTTTCGTAATTTGGCGGCCTCGGGCGCTAAGTTTAGTAACTTTTGAACGGGGTCTCGAAATAAAATTACGAGACCGCCGTTGTGCTCAGAGCGTGGTTCTTAGCCTAGGGGAGGCTAAATCCCGACCCCGTCAGGAGTTCGGGTACGGGGCTGCCGGGCGGGAGTGTTTAAGTGTTATTACTTAAACGCACCCCCTCCCTCTTCTCTTCCCCTTCTCCTCCCTCACACCCTCTTCCCCTTCCCTCCTCCATTCTGGCGAGCTCCGGCGAGGCGAGTTCCGGCGAGCTCTGGCGAGGCGAGTTCCGGTGAGCTCCGGCGAGGCGAGCTCCGGCGAGCCAACTCCGGCGAGGCAACGGCGCGGGGCGGATCGCGCGGGAAGCGTCGGGCGAAGCCCAACGAGGTAGGCGGATTTGAGTTTTCCTCCCCTTCCCCGTTTTAATCCTCATTTATGATCAATCGCAGCATTGGATCCTCGAAAAAATCCCTTGGTTGCGTAGATCTCGTCCCGAGCTTTCCGGAAAGCTATCCGGATCGAAATTTCGACCACCGGATCGTTCCCGGTGGTCCTTGGAAATTTTTCCAGCCACGGCCGGTTTCCGGCAAGGGTCGAAGGCGGCAGACGACGGCGGCGCGGGGTGGCGCGGGGTGGAGCAGGGCGGTCGGCGGTCAGCCGGGGCTTCAGAAGGCAGCGGTGGCGCTTCCGGGAGGCGGCGGCGGCCTTCGGCGGCGGCTGTCGGAAGCCGGCCGCGGCGCCGGCCGCGGGCGCCGGCAAGCGGAGGAGAGGAAGGCCGCGAAGCGCGCGACCCTCGTGCGTCGACCGCGACCCGCAAAACGCGGGTCGCTGTGGGGCATCAACCGGCCGCGAGGCGGCCGGTTGGAGAAGCAAGCCGCGGCCAGCTGGCCGCGGCGGGGTGAACCGGACCCGCGGTTGCGCCGTGGGCCGGCTCTGCAGACCGGGCCGGCCCAAGCAGGGCGGACCGGCCGGTCCGGCCCAAGGGGCTTTGCCCTTCAGCCTTCAGACGCCCGTATTTCGGGCTACGGGCGTCCGTTTTGCGTGCCGTCTGCGGCGGCGCGGACCTGACGTAGAGACGGTATTTTTGAGATGGTTTCGGGAATTTTTAATTCCCGAAATGAGGGGCCGCGGAGGCGCAGCGTGTCTTTAAGTAGACGAGCGTTTTTCCCGAGATTCTTGTTTTGGACGGCGCGGACGCGTCCGACGTCCGATTTAAGCGCCGCCAGTGGCGTTGGAACCCTGGCGTCGAGGCGGAGGTTTGCAGGGTGGTTTCAGGCGTGAGGCCGGAGTTGAGGCGCGGGCCCCACGGCCCGTCTTTTGAGCTGCGGGCGGCGTTTCACGACTTTTTCACCGGACGTCCGTTCAGGGCATGCGAGCAGTCGTTTTTGGATGTTTTTCTGAGGGGATTACAGTGGTGCAATCCGCACGCCCTAATTCGGCGCGGTGGTGTGGGCCCCACGAGAGTCGTTGGGGCGTTGACGGTGTTTTTGCAGCAGTATCATCGGGCAACCGTTTTGGACAAATGAATAGTCCATCTTGTGTGCTTTTTCGAGAGGATCGCAACGGTGCGATCCGTTCATTGAGATTTAGGACCGAGATGCGGGTCCCACGTGGCACCGCTCGTGTGCGGTGTGCCGGAACGCATCTTTTTCTCCGGGTACCCATCCCAGGCAAGTAAGCAGTCAATTTGACGTGCTTTTCTGAGAGCTTTGCGATGGCGCAGTCCGCCCGACCTTTTTTGGGGACGTGGTGTGGGTCCCACCTGACCCGGCTACGGTGAATAGTGCCCTTTTCACCAGGTGTTCGTTTTGGGCGATTGAGTACTCAATCCCGTGTGTTTTTCCGAGGGGATCGCAGTGGCGTGATCCGTTGGTTCAGTTTCGGGATCTTGGGGTGGGCCCCACACGAGTTTGACTATGGTGAATAGTGCCCTTTTCACCGATTGACCGTTTCAGGTGAGTGAGTAGTCTATCTCGCGTGTTTTTCTGCGAGAATTACAACGGTGCGCTCTGTTTGGTTGTGAGGAGCCTCTTGCACGATCTTGTTAAATGTGGAAATGTGGAGGTGCCCCCGGTGGCGGTCCTTCTACCGTGTTTGTAGCGGACCTTTGGCGAGTGATCGCGTGCACTCCCGTGTGAGTGATGTAAATGCTTGAAGTGATGTGGTTGGCCGTTCCTGGGCCCTTGAGGTGGAGTTGTTACGTCACGCCTTCGCGTTGACGTTGGGTGCCGTGTGTACGATAGCCCTTGGGATGGAGACGTGGTATACTCTGGGAGTATACGAGAGCACTTGGAGGTGCGTGTGGTTCGTACCTGAGACGTTCGTGTGCTCGGTTGGGGTTTGACTTGGGGCCACACGTCGTGTGGGCCCCACATGCGTGTTGTGTTCTGCTTTGCATACTTGGACCTCTCGCGGCGTAGAGGGTCCCTTTGTGCTCGTTGGTTTGACCATCAGGGTTGAGTGGTCTCCCCTGGTTTCGTTCTCGATGGATTGGCCGGTAGCGGTGCTAGTGACACCCAGTGCTGGGGCAGACGCTACACCTCTTTTGGGAGAGCTGTTCTGGAGTTGGGTGGTTGTGAGAAACCCACTCCGTGTTCGATCGGCCAGTGTTGTACCCTCCTGTAGAGATGGCAGAGCGGTTCTGAGTTTTACCCTCCAGCGGGGCTGGGCAGTGGGTTACTCATCGACTTCCTCGGGCTTACCCTCCAGCAGGGCTGGGCAGTGGGTTGCTCACTGACTTCTAGGTTTTACCCTCCAGCAAAGACTGGGCAGTGGGTCACCCGACGCTATTAGGGTCTACCCTCCAGCAGAGACTAGGCAGTGGGTCACCCATCATCTAGTTCCAGGTCTACCCTCTAGCAAGGCTGGGCAGTGGGTCACCTGTCGACTTATTCCAGGTTTACCCTCCAGTGGGGCTGGGCAGTGGGTCACCGGATGATGTGTTATGGTTTACCCTCCAGTAGGGCTGGGCAGTGGGTCACCCAGTATCTTATTATGGTTTACCCTCCAGCGGGGCTAGGCAGTGGGTCGCCGGTTGATGTATTAGGGTTTACCCTCCAGCAGGGCTGGGCAGTGGGTCACCCGATATCTGGTTATGAATTACCCTCCAGCAGGGCTGGGCAGTGGGACACCGGTTAGCATTCCAGGCTCAGTCCTTTTTACTAGGCTAGCTTGTGGCTTTCCTCCGTGATTACCGGAGCGGGACCCCTGGTTACGGGCCAGTGTTGTGATGGCTTGACTTTGAGGAGACCTCTCGACTGCAGGGCAGTGATGAGGTGTGGTTTGACTTTCCTAGAACTCTCAAGTACGAGGGGCGCTTTCCCCACCGAGACGTGTTCTTGCGACGCGATCAAAAACCGTGTGGGCGAGTCAGTGCCGCCCAAAGCGGATAGTATCAAGGTGCGGTGACTGAGCCCCTTAGCTTGTCGTTCAGGGAAGACGTGCGGGATGCTGGGCATCAATGATGGGGTTATGTTCGGTACTGTTGGCGACACTATTCTTGGGCTGAGCTACGGTATGGAGATCCCCTTACGACATTGTTCGGGCTTCTTGCTGAGCATAAGGATATGTATATACCTTGTTCGAGTACCCACTTCTTGGGCTTGGTTACTCTCTCTCCAGAAGAGGCGAAGACGCGCGGGCTATGCCACGTGCTTTCCGTGTCTAGCTTCTTGTGGTTGGATGAGCCTACTCTCCTACTATAGGTAGCGAAGACTCGACGGGAAGATCATCTTCTCACTGTTTCCAGCTCCTTATGCCTGGACGAGTCTACTTCCTTTCTTTAGTTGGGTTGAGTTGGACTCTTTACTGCACTCTCTGTTGTACTCCCTTTGCTTTTCCTTGTTCTCTCTACTGCTCACCCTTCGGTACCTCCTTTGTTGCTCCCTCGAGCCTTCGGGGTATCCTACTGAGTATTTTTATACTCACCCCTGCTTGGGCTTTGCCCGCACTTGGTGTGCCCTTGCAGACGACGGACAGGTGGAGCGTGACTTCAGGGGAGCGTAGGAGCTTGGGATCTTGGACTGCGTGCGGTGGTCGTGGCCGGGTTCCAGGTGGGAGACCCGTCAGCAGTTTCTTCTTGTTTACCTATTGCCGGGTTGTGGCACCTTTTTGGTTGGGCGCGTGTTTGCCCCTTTTCTTTTCAGCTTGTACCTTGTACTGATTAGAGTTCGATGCACATTTGTGGTATATATATAGCAGTTGCCCTTTCCTTTTCTTTGCTTTTCTTTACTTTTACTCTGCACTATTGCATTGAGTTTGTTGCGTGTGTGTGTACAGGTGCTTAGGCAAAGGCCTCCCCGAGTTGTTGTGCCTTTGGCGCTGGTCGCCAGCCCCTGGCCTATGGAGGCGGGCCTGGGGTAGTTGCGGCTCGAGCCCGGGTAGGGTCAGGTCATGACAAAGTGGTATCAAAGGTGGTTCGTTCCTTGGGACGTTGTGCGGACGTCCCTAAAAGAGGAATTGGTTGGGATATGGGGCAATAGTGTTAATGTGTCTCGAGAACGGCTCTCAGGCCAGGGAGTCCAGTGATGGTGCGGCGGCCGACGTATCCATTCACCAGGACCTTGATAACCCACTTGTCGACTCGACATGCTGAGACACTTGTTGCAGGGAAAATTGGTTTGTGCATCACATAGGACTGAGTCTTGATTTTCCTTCTTGAGTCAGCTCCCCATCGTTGTTGTTATCGGTATATACATATATGCTCATTTGACCGCGGCACTCCTTGATAATATTCAGGATGTCTCCGCGAGGATAGCCAGCCAGGATACCAGCTTTGGGTGCGTGAAGACGACCCTGTGAGCTATGAGGCCACAGTCCAGGACCCATCATGCGAGCCCCTTTCTCCGGGTGGGCCGGTAGCAGCACCCCCACCTGTTGAGCAGCAGACAGTTTCAGCAGATCAGGCTGAGCTTGAGCGCAGGTTGAGCACGCTCCGTGAGTTCCAGCGGCAGAGACCGCTAAGGTTCAGTGGTGATCCAGACCCTCAGGCAGTAGAGGTTTGGCTAGAGACAGTGGTTCTCCTTTTTAGGCTTGTGCAGACACCGACAGATCAGAGAGTGGCTTTGGCAGCCAGCTTTTTTCGTGGAGTAGCTTAGCGTTGGTGGAGTCTGGTGACTCAGCTTCTTGATGAGTCGTCGCTTTCGTTGTACGACTTTCAGTTATTGTTTCATGAGGAGTTTTTCCCCTCCTGCTTGCGCTCCATTCGGATTCAGGAGCTCCTACAGTTTCAGTAGGGAGGGATGACGGTGGCCGAGTACGCGGCTAGTTTTACAGACCGTGCACGCTTTTACCCGGACTTGGTCCATGACGACGACCTCCAATCGCGGAAGTTTGAGCAGGGTCTCCGCCGAGAGATTCGTGCTATCAGAGTACCCTTGGGCATTTCCACATATGTCGGGGTGCTAGAGCAGGCGCTGGTGACAGAGGGCTTCCTATCATGTTTTGTGGTTGGTAGTGGCAGTGGGCGCGACGGAGCCGGGACGTCTGCCGTAGCTAGCAGGCGCCGGAGGACAGGACCTCGATGCAGGTGGCCTTCCCACTGTTGGTTTCGGAGATGTGGTCATATACCATTGTGGCGAAAAGGCGCAGGGCCCCAGCCGCGGATGCCCTTCCGTGAGTGGATCCCGGGCCATGGTCGTACACCACAGTGGCGTCGGAGGGCACCAGTGCAGCCCAGAGAGAGTCGGTGCTATGCTTGTGATGGGCGAGGTCACTTGACACGAGACTGCCTGCCCCGAGTTGCTGGGAGCTTCGGGCAGGCAGCAGGAGCACCACCACAGCAGAGGCAGCGCCGTGATCGGAGTAGTACCCGGGGAGGTGGTGCTAGCAGAGGAGCGAGAGGAGCTGGTAGTGGGGGATTACTTTACGAGATCTCCCCATCACCACTATGCGGTCCACGTCAGGCTCCGGGAGCTGACAGTTGGGACCCTGGGTAGCCGCGAGCTTTGGATGTCTACGATCCTGCAGAGCATGGGATGGTGAGAGGTACCCCCATGAGACTCTTCTACTTCTTATAGTAGAATTGTTAGGCTCTGCGTGTGAAAGGATTTTCTCCCTGCTCCTTGTTTGAGGTATTACCAGGGTGACGCAGGGCGTCGGGTGTAACCCTGTGTTGGTAAGGAAAAAGGCGTGAGACCTTTTCCTTTAGTCGATGGTGTTGACTCCTTTGCCTTTTGAGCGTGTAAGAGAGCATCGATTGTGGAACCTTGCATGACCAGATATCCTTGGGTGTTTCACCATATGGATATTCTGAAGGATTGAATCACCGGGCCTTGTTCCAGGTGCGGGCGGTGATTCCAGTCGCGGCATGCGACGTAGAGGTTGGACCGGGGAGGTGAGCTACCCCCGAGGGCCTTCGGGTCGTTTGAGACCGTGCAAAGGGATGGCGAGCCCTACCGCCTTGCCCTAACCCCAAAGTCTGGAGTGGGTGCACGACATCGGCAAGGGATGACCTCGCATGAATAGATCAATCCTTTGGTCTGTGTGCGATGACACAGATCTGTGCGTGGGTTCTTCTGGGTATGAGGAAGTCAGGTGTGGGCTCTGTACCCTGTGTTGCTCCCTAGGTTTGCTTTTCGAGGACGAAAATATTGAAGGAGTGAATGATGTAAGAACCCGGTTTTTTCTGAGAAAGACTTTGGAATATTCTTGATAATATTTCAGAGCAGCGCCTTCAGACGGCGTGCGATTCCGAGCCCCGGAGTGGCCGGAATTAAATTTTCAGTGCATTCACACTGGAAACGCCAAATAAATGAGATAACTCCTAAACGGAGTTCTGGATCAGAGATCCGAGTGTATGGATGGGTCCGGAATGGGGTTTTTACCCTAGGAACGACATAAAACTTGTCGGCGCTGGGTTTTTGGACCCCTCGCCTTCTTCTGGAACGTTAAACGGATTAATTAATTAATTAATTAATTCATTTAATGGAGAAACGCTAGTATCTCTTAAACGGTGGCTCGGATTGGAAAACTGAGGGCACTGTTGAGTTCAGATCGTGCTGTTTACCCTAGGAGGGGTATAAGTTTCGTGGGAGCGGGTCGTTTCTGAAAAATGGCCCCAGGGGCGTTTTCGTAATTTGGCGGCCTCGGGAGCTAAGTTAGTAACTTTTGAACGGGGTCTCGAAATAAAATTCCGAGACCGCCGTTGTGCTCAGAGCGTGGTTCTCAGCCTAGGGGAGGCTAAATCCCGACCCCGTCGGGAGTTCGGGTTCGGGGCTGTCGGGCGGGGGTGTTTAAGTGTTATTACTTAAACGCACCCCCTCCCTCTTCTCTTCCCCTTCTCCTCCCTCACACCCTCTTCCCCTTCCCTCCTCCATTCTGGCGAGCTCCGGCGAGGCGAGTTCCGACGAGCTCCGGCGAGCCAACTCCGACGAGGCAACGGCGCGGGGCGGATCGCGCGGGAAGCGCCGGGCGAAGCCCAACGAGGTAGGCGGATTTGAGTTTTCCTCCCCTTCCCCGTTTTAATCCTCATTTATGCTCAATCGCACCATTGGATCCTCGAAAAAATCTCGTGGTTGCGTAGATCTCATCCCGAGCTTTCCGGAAAGCTATCCGGATCGAAATTTCGACCACCGGATCGTTCCCGGTGGTCCTTGGAAATTTTTCCGGCCACGGCCGGTTTCCGGCGAGGGTCGAAGGCGGCAGACGGCGGCGGCGCAGGGCAGCACGGGGCGGAGCAGGGCGGTCGGCGGTCAGCCGGGGCTTCAGAAGGCGGCGGCGGCGCTTCCGGGAGGCGGCGGCGGCCTTCGGCGGCGACTGTCGGAAGCCGGCCGCGGCGCCGGCCGCGGGTGCCGGCAAGCGGAGGAGAGGGGGGGCCGCGAAGCGCGCGACCCCCGTGCGTCGACCGCGACCCGCAAAACGCGGGTCGCTGTGGGGCATCAACCGGTCGCGAGGCAGCCGGTCGGGAGAAGCAAGCCGCAGCCAGCTGGCCGCGGCGGGGTGAACCGGACCCGCGGCTGAGCCGCGGGCCGGCTGTGCGGACCGGGCCGGCCGGCGCGGGCCGGTCCGGCCCAAGGGGCTTTGCCCCTCAGCCTTCGGACGCCCGTATTTCGGGCTACGGGCGTCCGTTTTGCGTGCCGTCTGCGGCGGCGCGGACCTGACGCAGAGACGGTCTTTTTGAGATGGTTTTGGGAATTTTTAATTCCCGAAACGAGGGGGCCGCGGAGGCGCGGCGTGTCTTTAAGTAGACGAACGTTTTTCCCGAGATTCTTGTTTTGGACGGCGCGGACGCATCCGACGTCCGATTTAAGCGCCGTCAGTGGCCTTGGAACCCTAGCGTCAAGGCAGAGGTTTGCAGGGTGGTTTCAGGCGTTGAGGCCGGAGTTGAGGCGCGGGCCCCACGGCCCGTCTTTTGAGCTGCGGGCGGCGTTTCACGACTTTTTCACCGGACGTCCGTTCGGGGCGTGCGAGCAGTCGTTTTTGGATGTTTTTCTGAGGGGATTACAGTGGTGCAATCCACCTGCCCTAATTCGGCGCGGTGGTGCGGGCCCCACGAGGGTCGTTCGGGCGTTGACGGTGTTTTTGCAGCAGTATCACCGGGCAACCATTTTGGACAAATGAATAGTTCATCTTGTGTGCTTTTTTGAGAGGATCGCAACGGTGCGATCCGTTCGTTGAGATTCGGGACCGGGATGCGGGTCCCACGTGGCACCGCTCGTGTGCGGTGTGCCGGAACGCATCTTTTTCTCCGGGTACTCGTCCCACGCAAGTAAGCAGTCAATTTGACGTGCTTTTCCGAGAGCTTTGCGATGGCGCAGTCCGCCCGACCTTTTTCGGGGACGTGGTGTGGGTCCCACCCGACCCGGCTACGGTGAATAGTGCCCTTTTCACCGGGTGTCCGTTTTGGGCGATTGAGTACTCAATCCCGTGTGTTTTTCCGAGGGGATCACAGTGGTGTGATCTGTTGGTTCGGTTTCGGGATCTTGGGGTGGGCCCCACACGAGTTTGACTATGGTGAATAGTGCCCTTTTCACCGGTTGACCGTTTCAGGCGAGTGAGTAGTCTATCTCGCGTGTTTTTTCTGCGAGGATTACAACGGTGCGCTCCGTTTGTTGTGCGGAGCCTCTTACACGATCTTGTTAAATGTGGAAATGTGGAGGTGCCCCGGGTGGCGGTCCTTCTACCGTGTTTGTAGCAGACCTTTGGCGAGTGATCGCGTGCACTCCCGTGTGAGTGATGTAAATGCTTGAGTGATGTGGTTGGTCCGTGCCTGGGCCCTTGAGGTGGAGTTGTTACGTCACGCCTTCCGCGTTGACGTTGGGTGCCGTGTGCACGATAGCCCTTGGGCTGGAGACGTGGTATTACTCTGGGAGTATACGAGAGCGCTTGGAGGTACGTGTGGTTCGTACCTGAGACGTTTGTGCGCTCGGTTGGGGTTGACTTGGAGGCCACACGTCATGTGGGACCCACGTGTGTGTTGTTTTCTGCTTTGCGTACTTGGACCTCTCGCGGCGTAGAGGGTCCCTTTGTGCTCATTGGTTTGACCAGCAGGGTTGAGTGGTCTCCCCCTGGTTTTGGTTCTCGATGGATTGGCCGGTAGCGGTGCTAGTGACACCCAGTGCTGGGGCAGACGTTGCACCTCTTTTGGGAGAGCTGTTCTGGAGTTGGGTGGTTGCGCGACACCCACTCCATGTTCGGTCGACCAGTGTTGTACCCTCTCTGTAGAGATGGCAGAGCGGTTCTGAGTTTTACCCTCCAGCGGGGCTGGGCAGTGGGTTACTCATCGACTTCCTCGGGCTTACCCTCCAGCAGGGCTGGGCAGTGGGTTGCTCACTGACTTCTAGGGTTTACCCTCCAGCAGAGACTGGGCAGTGGGTCACCCGACGCTATTAGGGTCTACCCTCCAGCAGAGACTGGGCAGTGGGTCACCCGTCGTCTAGTTCCAGGTCTACCCTCCAGCAAGGCTGGGTAGTGGGTCGCATGTCGACTTATTCCAGGTTTACCCTCCAGCGGGGTTGGGCAGTGGGTCGTCGGATGAGTGTTATGGTTTACCCTCCAGCAGGGCTGGACAGTTGGGTCACCCAGTATCTTATTATGGTTTACCCTCCAGCGGGGCTGGGCAGTGGGTCGCCGGTTGATGTATTAGGGTTTACCCTCCAGTAGGGCTGGGCAGTGGGTCACCCGATATCTGGTTATTAATTACCCTCCAGCAGGGCTGGGCAGTGGGACACCGGTTAGCATTCCAGGCTCAGCCCTTTTTACTAGGCTAGCATGTGGCTTTCCTCCATGATTACCGGAGCGGGACCCCTGGTTACGGGTCAGTGTTGTGACGGCTTGACTTTGAGGAGACCTCTCGACTGCAGGGCAGTGATGAGGTGTGGTTTGACTTTCCTAGAACTCTCAAGTACGAGGGGCACTTTCCCCACCGAGACGCGTTCTTGCGACGCGATCTAAAACCGTGTGGGCGAGTCAATGCCGCCCAAAGCGGATAGTATCAAGGTGCGGTAACTGAGCCCCTTGGCTTGCGGTTTAGGGCAGACGTGCGGGATGTTGGGCATCAATGATGGGGTTATGTCTGGGACTGTTGGCGACACTTTTCTTGGTCTGAGCTACGGGATGGAGATCCCCTTACGACATTGTTCGGGCTTCTTGTTGAGCATAAGGATATGTATATACCTTGTTCGAGTACCCACTTCTTGGGCTTGGTTACTCTCCCTCCAGAAGAGGCGAAGACGCGCGGGGTATGCCACGTGCTTTCCGTGTCTAGCTTCTCGTGGTTGGATGAGCCTACTCTCCTGCTATAGGTAGCGAAGACTCGACGGGAAGATCATCTTCTCACCGTTTCCAGCTTCTTGTGCCTGGACGAGTCTACTTCCTTTCTTTAGTTGGGTTGAGCTGGACTCTTTACTGCACTCTCTGTTGTACTCCCTTTGCTTTTCCTTGTTCTCTCTACTGCTCACCCTTCGGTACCTCCTTTGTTGCTCCCTCGAGCCTTCGGGGTATCCTACTGAGTATTTTTATACTCACCCCTGCTTGGTCTTTGCCCCCACTTGGTGTGCCCTTGCAGACGATGGACAGGTGGAGCGTGACTTCAGGGGAGCGTAGGAGCTTGGGAGCTTGGACTGCGTGCGGTGGTCGTGGCCGGGTTCCAGGTGGGAGACTCGTCAGCAGTTTCTTCTTGTTTACCTGTTGCCGGGTTGTGGCACCTTTTTGGTTGGGCGTGTGTTTGACCCTTTTCTTTTCAGCTTGTACCTTGTACTGATTAGAGGTTGATGCACGTTTGTGGTATATATATAGCAGTTGCCCTTTCCTTTTTCTTTGCTTGTCTTTACTTTTACTCTGCACTGTTGCATTGAGTTTGCTGCGTGTGTGTGTACAGGTGCTTAGACAAAGGTCTCCCCGAGTTGTTGTGCCTTCGGCGCTGGTCGCCAGCCCCTGGCCTATGGAGGCGGGCCTGGGGTAGTTGCGGCTCGAGCCCGGGTAGGGTCGGGTCGTGACATTAAATATCATCCAAAAACAACTCCTTAATGCATTGAAACACTTGAAATTGCATTTTGAAGCTCAAGTTGAAAATTGAATCGCCCGCCAAACTGAAAGTTCAAATTCCCTTGGAATTTTGACTCGCTCGTAACATAGGGTGTTACATTCTCACATTGGAAATATTTTCTAATATGTTTTATCCTCCTCTTTTCTCTTCACTTGCACAAATCACTCTTCCTCTTCAAAACAGTTCTTTGATATATCCATGTTTAGCAACAACTCTTCCTCTTTAATTCAGATATACAATAAAGCGCTTAGTTGTTGACTTCCTTCTACCTTCTTGGAACACACAGTTCCTCTTCTTCCTTCTCTATATTTTACTCTCTTCTTTTTTGTTCTACACAACAGGTTCTAATATAACTTGAAAATTTTAATTTCAAATTCAAAATTCAAATCTAAAATAAACTTTCAACTTCTACTCCTTCAAATCTGATCTTTGGACCATCTTTTAGCAAATCATCACCATTGAAACTCATTTGGTCATCGAGGTTCAATCCATAACTACCAAGTGGTTGTAGAAGTTCTAAATCTTAAAAATTGGGTGTAACCACCATATTTCAAACTCTATAGTGTGTTCCCTTCTCAAATCGCTCGTGTTGTGCTTTGTATCACAACCACGGAGTGGTACTCCAAATACCATGGCATATTGATTCTCCAGGCGTGAACGCCCTTAAAAAATATTTCCAACACACTCACTTGCTTGTGTTGCTTCAACTCTAGAAATTATGATGAATAACACGCCTACCTCCATTATGTGGTGCTCTTTAAGTGCTTGTTTTGACAATTCTTGCATACAATTCAAAATGGCCTTCAAAACGCCCATGTTGGGTATCCCCATTTTACACATGGATTTTGTAATCCCAAAATGCCCTATGCTTCGGCATGGCCACCATCTCCTCCACATTTCACTTTAAACTTCATCATCACGGTCTTTCACATGCCTGGTGAAACGGCTTAAATGTCATTTCCACATCTTTGGGTCTTCGTCGATTTCATATGTCCACCATGATTATCACGGTTTCCACAACGCCCATAATGGGTCTTTTCGTGTTGAACAGAGATTTTTCCAATTCAAAACGTCAAGATCCATGACGTGGCCAACTTAATTATTATATATCAAAAAACCTTCCATATTGAAATGGTGTATAAAAATGTGCACAAATACTTCACTCTAGTCATATCTTGATCCACTGTGGCTAAGTCGGATTCACCACAGTGTGGTGAATGTCTCCTTCACCAAACTACTTTTATTCATCTCCAAATAATTCCATGTAAACTCCAACTCTTTCCAAATCCACAATATACATGAGTGAGCATATTAAACATCATCAAATGTGCATTTGATTCGGATTCCACATTCCACCCCAATCTCAATCTTCCAAAGACAAGTCCTCGATATATAAAGATATCAAGGTGTCTCTATGCATCTCTCCGCTGGGTGATTTCATGTTCATATATTCTTCTCTGGTCACTATCATTGACTTCGATGCCTACTCATAGAGGATCAACAAGGGATTTTTGTTTTAGTTGTCAACCTGATTTTTATGTGATTTCATAGTAAATAAATAAGAGATTTGTGGTATGATTATTATAGCAATGGTTTTGTATTTTTATGAGGAATAAACGGGATATTTGTATTTCAATTAACCATTAAATATTTATTTTATATTTTGATAGAGAGTAAATAAGTGTTTTGTGTTTCAATTAATGGCATTATAATTATTTTGTGTTTTGATGGAAAATAAACAAGTCATTTGTGTTTCAACTGACTATTGAATAATTTTTAAGTGTTTTAATGGAGAGTAAACAGACAACTTATGATTCAAAACAATTGCCTTGTGTTTTAAGGAAGAATAAATAAGGGATTTATGTTTCAATTAAACACAATTTTTTATGCGATTTCATGGAGACTGAACTAAAGATTCTGGACGCAGCGGAATCGCCTGGTGAGCGAATAACCATAAAAGTTTTGTGGGATTCAATGAATCATTTGTCAATCGTGCAATACGTAAACGTCGTGACCAACGAAATTTTTCCATCGATCATTGACATAAAAAAGCCCGGAACTCAGAGAGGGGATCTTTTGCACGTTAAATTTATAATTAATTTAATTTAGATATGAAGAAAAGTTACCAAATCTTAATATCTTTTTTTATTGATGTTGTTGATCGTTCGAAAAAACCCTTTTTGGATTGTCGATGTTGCACTTGTAGGATCCAAGTGTAGAATCCCTCTAGCGGTGATTCACACGTGCTCCTTTGATTTCTGAACGATACTGATTAATTGTTGGGTGCTAGCGCGGTGGATCGATCATCTTGTGTTGTCTTGATCGCTTCAAGATCTTCCAGGCTTGAATGAATTATTCTCGTTCTTGAGAAAATGGGAGAAGAGTCAAATGAGAAGTCCATTATGTGCAACAATTCTCGATTTTCGATCAATCTTACATAATAGACATAGTAGTCTATTTATAGAGTTAGGGTTTAGGTTAAAATATTATTTAATTGTGTATCATCCCTTAAATAATATAATAAATCATTCTTGACCTCATATCATAATAATATTAATAAAATTATTTTATGGATTGCGTTAATTGGCACAATGATGCCCCATCGTTGGTGGTGGGGTGGTAAGGGCTTGGGGGGGTGAGGGGCAGGTCGCGGGGTCAAGTCCTCGGGCTTGCGATTTACATGTAATTTTTTTCCTTGCGTGTGTGCCGCTTTTGCGGTTGTACCCAAATTTTTTTTTTAATTGGCACAATGATAAATATTATTTTACCAGCTTGCAGATTAATATTTATCATCGGACACGATCATGATCTGTTCGTCATTCTCATAATTTATCGAACACCCGAATAAATATTTAATTAAATATTTATTTGTAAACGAATATTTTATTCATAACCTGACAAATAAATATTTATTAATTATTCAATAAATAAAATAAATATTATATTCACAGTCTGACAAATAAATATTTATTAAATATTTGCAATCAATAAAACCTGAATAAAATTATTCATCAATCTTGAAAATAATATTTATTCCAATAATTAAATTCAAATAGAATTTAATTGAAATCAACATAAATACTTAATGTGTGACCATCTAGAATTTTTTCTCGTTGACATTAGGTGAACTTGCTTAAAGTTCAAGATTACTGTCTAACAATGGGTCAAGACACCCAAAAGAAAGAATTTAATATCATAATGTCAGACAGCAACATACGAACACTTATTGTGTAATATAATCACTTTATCACAATACTTCATCAAATAGGTTGTGTATTTGTGTCATCAAACAATATGTTCAACACATCTTTCTTGGACTATCTAAAATTAACTTGTCATTATACCATGACCATAGAATTTATTATGATAGTTCAATTTCAATACAATGATCAAAATATCATTTTCAATAAAGATGGAAAGGACAAATCATTCCTCAACTTTTAATTAATGACATCACTCGTGACACACCCAACATATTCAACCCCGCCATGAAATGTATCATCAAGTTTACGAAATAACATCTAAATGTGCAAATTGTAACATGTGTCAATGATAATTTTAAAGTCTACGAACCATTACACATACTCACATATAGAAATATCTGATTACATATAAATATGCAAAATTCCTACATGCGAATATGTTCTCATAATCTTATCTTAAATATTATCAAGTGTAACCTTTATAAAAAAAATCTCATCAGGTTATAAATACTCACCTGACAGTCAACATTTTATGTGTCACATCATAGTATGTTATATGGTCGTAGAAATATATTTAAGAATGTGGTCATGACACTTCAATGTTCTTATTATAGCGTAAAACTGCTATAACCTTATCAATACGACAATAAACAATATATAATAAGATATTTTTATTAATATTCAAACCTTCAAATATACATCTAATCCAAAATATATTCAATTGGTTCTTAAACGCCAACACCAACATGAACTACAGATTTGTGCTTTAATGTAACGTAATTGTTTTTTGATTTCATTTTGGATGAAAGATACTTTTGTTTTCAATCAAATTGGGATTTGTGCAACACAATCAACCACAAAACAATTGTTATATGTTTTAATAGAGAATAAACAAATGATTTATGTTTCAATTAACCATTGATTTGGGATTTAATTAAACATTAAAAAATTGTTATTTGTTGTTTATGGATAGTAAACAAGAGATTTGTGCATTAAACACAGAACAATAGTGACGAGTTTTGATGAAAAATAAACCAGAGTAAACAAGAGCTTCAATTAAACACAAATTAACTGCATGTGTTCGGATGATGATTGTTTTTCAATTGACCATAAAACATTTGTTTTGTGATTTCATGAAGATTGATATCATAGTCCAAACAAAATTTCCAGTCCCAACATAATCAGAGGGAAAAACAAAAACACAAGAACAACAAGGACATACTGAGGCCGCCGACAAACATCCGAAATGCTAATTCGGTTTCCGCATGTTACGGCCGGCGCGAACCACTTCATCCACCAGCAGCAACTGGGATGCGATTACCGGCCTGCAAATTACAAGAAAGTCGACGATCACCAAAACAGCAATTAAGTTGCATTCATCGACTTTCCATTGAAACGCTTGGAAACGCTTTCAAACGCAGCCTTACCCGGAATTTATAATTTGACGCTTCACCGAGTAGTTGTCGAAGATACCTTCCATCTGAGGATCAATGGCTTCCCCTGTTTGCTGGTTTAATCCCACCACATTCCCCCCATCATGCTCTCCCTGAATCAAATTAGCACAACCAAACTAATATCCGCATCTTAAAATAAAATCCGAGGGAAGCAAGCATGCATACAGTGAGAGCAATTATCACGTCCTGCTTGTTGAGCCCCGAGTTCTCGGCTAGCGTCTTCGGCACGACGAGAAGGGCGTCGGCAAACGCCTCCACACCAACTTGGGCCCGCTGACAAAATTATCAAGATCCATTAATTATTTTTAATCAACACGCGAAAGGACAGTTTGTGTGGCTAATTATATTTACCCCTTTCACAGTCTTCTTTACTTGGCTCATTAGATGCTGTCTTGCTGCAACCTCAAAAGCACCCGCACCCAATACAACAGCTTCGTCTTCGATGGTGTTTTTGACAGCTCTCAGGCCATCGCGGACAGCGTCCTTTATTTGAGCAATAGTATGATCATTTGGCCCTGCAAAATGTGCATTTCATACAGAAGGGTTCAGACATTGAAATCAACTGTTAGAACACGAAAACCCAGTTCAGTACCGTACCTTTGATTAAAATGGTACAAGAATGAGGGTTCTTCACGTGTTCCACAAAGGTGTATTTCTCTTCGCCGAGAACATGCTCATAGACCAAACCAGCCCAGCCGAGGCAGTCGGGGGTCAAGTCGTCTACAGAATTAACAGCCTCTCCCCCACAAGCAAGAAACAACCGTTCCATGTTTCTCCTCTTCGCTCTACGAAGAGCTGTGATTCCTTCCTTCGCAAGAAGGTCCAGAGATGGAGGGTCTATTCCCTTTTGATTAATGACAACAAAGTTGTTCTCATTACCTGAACAAACCTTGTTCTTGAGCTCGATGATCTTCTTCACTCTTTCATCAACCTGACGCCTCTCCGCAGTTACCATGGCCTCTCTTTGCTCTGCGTTTGAGTAGAAAAAACCTGCATTTACTTCACTGAAAGGATAAGTGTTAATTCCAAGACATCCATACGCAAATCTTGCAACAACTTAACCATTAATGTGAGCCATTTTACACAATAATTTAATTTCTGCTTTCTAAATCAGCTGATTAAACAAAAAGGCGTGATTTTGACTACAAATGTCCTTTGGAATTACCAAATGTGTCCAGATGTTTTTTTTTTTTTTTTTTGGATTCAAACCTGAGTCCGATGACCTAACAAGCTCGGTCCAAGCTCAATGCTTTTTTACCTAGCAGCTATGGTGTTCAGTAAAATAATGAAAAATTTCTTCAAATTTTCTAAGCTATTCAAATTTACCTCTTCTCATACTCCAAAGTCACATTACATGTCAAGATGTAACAATTCTCAGCTCGCCTCTTCATGTCAGGATGTCGAGAACCATGATCAAGGACAAGACCCTCAACCTTAAAAAAAAAAAAAGGATAAGAAATCAAAGGCGACAAAAGATACCCCAACTCTTTGTATGTCATGGCGCATCAAGAGGACATTCAATTCATGAACTGCATGTATGCTTCAAAAATGAACCACTAGCAATCAAGGTCAGGCTGCACAGAACCCTAAACCAAATAAATATCAAACACAAAGCGGACCATTTAAGGGTCTGCTTGATGGTTGTTTTTTATTTCTGTTTCTAAAATACTGTTATAAAACAATTTTTGAAATCTGCTTTTGAGAACAGGGTATAAAAAAATTGTCTGATAGAATCGACTTAAATTTTTGTTTTAAAATAAGAAAACAAAAAAACTCAAACTATAAAATCTGTTTTCGAAACTGTTTTTGAACAAAATAAAAGAATTAATATTTGTTTTATACATACATACATAATATTTTTTTTATTTGTAACAAATTTATTTTTAAAATTTATAAAAAATAACAAATAATATATATATATATACTTATTTTTGGAAATCCATAACCACCAAGATTTATATATGAAACAAGAGCAATGCATTGACCAAGGAGAATAGTGGTGATCAAGGTCGGAACAGATTTTAGTTCATATATCACATTTAACATTGGAAAGACTACAGATATAATGATAAGGCCCATGACCCAAGTGACTTAAATGAGCCTGCAGAGCACCAGCAGGAAAGGTGATAAAAGTGAGAGGGAAGCACCGGTCTGGAGAGTATATTCCAGAAGGCCACGTGGGCAGAAAGTTGTTACGGGAGGCCTCTAACAGAACGGAGAGAGTAGATAAAAGAGGGGAAGCGGGAAACATGGTGGGGAGAAGAAGTGGAACACTCGGCTCCACTCCAGCTTGGGACTTCTGGCTCTGAGAGTTGCAGGTTATTCCTTCCATCTCTGTTCTCTATTTTCTGCTTCTGCTCCCAAGAAATTGAATTATTCAACCCATGGATGGAGACTTGCAGTGGACAGCAACCTCGGATTGAACAACAAGATGCTATAATTGAAAAAATAGGAAGCCAATTAGAAAAATTGACCAATTCGGTTGCAATGATCAAGAAGGGACAAAAAGAGTTTGCGGCGATGCTCTCATTATATTATTCATCAAGAAAAGCAACCTATCGAGGATGAGGCGCTCTGGATTCAGGCATGACAGGGGGGGTAACTCTGAGAATAATGATTGTTTCACAAATGGAAAGGCAGGAACAGGAACGGGTCGTCGAGGATTCACTGTGAACCTCGCATTCATGGCCAAATGACTACAGCTCCCTTCATTCCATGGAGATGATTCGCATGGTTGGCTTTTCCCACACTGACTTGGGATCAATTTCATGAAGAGTTGCTGTGTGATTTTGAGGTATGGAATTGCAGAATCCTTATCAAGTGATGGCAGTGCTCAAACAAAAGGGAACAGTTGCGGACTTCATTGTGGAACAGCACCATGTGAACCTTTTTTTGAACGAGCTCAGGTCAGAAATAAGAGACTAGGTTAGGGTCCACAATCCCCAAATCCGGCTCGAGGTGATGCGAGCAGCTCGCAGCATCAATGAAACTGTGCAAAAGGTAGCGCCAAAACCCAATAATGGTTTGGGCTACCACCGTGGGACAGGCTATCAATTCAATCCAGGACCAGCGTACTCGCTAGCGCTGTCGGTACGACCAATGACAAGTTTTGACCAGAGCCCGCCCATGAGCAAGGTCATGGGAAGCGATGAGAAGTTCTCCCGTGGATGGTGATAGGAGCGGCAGACGGGTAGTACATAATCTCGTCTGTTAAACCATGTTTTTATTATTCTGGGTATTTCCGAGTCCCACGGGATACTCTATGTATTCCGTTTTCTCAATCTATAAAAGGAGGTCTCTGCCTCGCCTTGAGGTAAGGAGATTTCATCTTCTACATGGTATCATAGGGTACTCTAACCCGAACCCTCCCTCCCTCTCTTTTCCCTCTCCAGTCAAGGGTTGCGAGAAAAACCCCTGGGGATTCCCGGTTCTGTCCAGCAGTTCTCCCCTGCGCTTTGTGCGCCTGAACGACGACCGGCACCCTCCCGCAATCCCGACGGCCAGCCGCGGCTCGTTCTCCTCCCAGTGCGCCTCCTCCCGACAGCTCCCTTCCCCGGCGTCCCCTCCTTCCCCAACGTCTCCTCACCGCTGTGTGCGCCAGACCCGGCCCACACGATCCAGTCGCGCATCTGGTTGCCCCGCCTGAGCGGCGCCCTCCTCCCGTCGTTGCGCGCCCTCCGCCCCTTTGCGGGGCCTCCTCCCGTCGCGAACCCCCCCCAGCGGAGCCTCCTCTCGTCGCAATCGCCCCCCCAAGCAGCGCCCTCCCATCACGCGGACCCCCCAACCCCCCTGTTACTCCAGGCAAACTCCCCCGCCTCCCAACCTAGGCCCCCCCACCCGTCCCGGTTGACCCTCCCTGCGGTCTTCCGACATCATCTGACCGCCCTTCTCGACGGCTCCCTCCAGCATCTTATCGGCGGCTCCCTCCCACCCTACACGGATTCTCAGCGCTATCCTGTCAGCCTCCCTCCTGTCGCGGCATCCCGATGCGCCTACCGTTGTTCGCCGCGACTCGCGGCTCCCGACCTACGCGGCTCCCCTCCTGGCTTCAACTATAGCGCAGCATCCCGGCCTCCTGTGCACCAAAACGACGCTCCTCGGCGCTCCCCAGCCAGCCTTCGACGATGCATCCCGGCCCTTCCCCCCTCGGCACTCTTGCGGCGGCTTCCCAGCCCCCGCCCTACTCAGCAACTCCCGGCCCGCCATTCCGCGGTACAGCCCCACGCATCATCTGTGAGTCGATGCGCCCGCCTGAGCAGTTGTCCCATGATCTGCCTTCGGCTATCACACACGACACCCCCCTTCATCCAATACCCATTACAGAACAACGTGCTTGAAGGAGGAGATTGCCTTGATACAATCTTATCGGGCGATTGTGTCACCGTCCTCTTCTCCAACCCCCATTGCGCAGACTGACAGCTCTACAGCCTGTGTTTCTCATCGACAGACAGCTTGGATGCATGATTCTGGTGCGTCGAAACATCTCACAGGGGACTCTGGTATGTTCACTACCTATCATCCGTACACTGGTGCCTCTACAATTACTATTGCAAATTGATTAACAATCCCCATCGTCGGCTTTGGCACATGCCACTTAACCCCGTCTATTCACCTGGATTCGGTTGCTCATATTCCTCAAAGACCATTTAATCTTCTCTCCACCATATCACGTTTGCTCATCCACCTCAGCCCGTGCTCTTGACCTACATTCCCGTTTTGGTCATCCACCGGCTTCCATCCTACATAAAATGAGCCCCCAATTCAATTCACAGCTATCCTTCCATTGTGAATCCCGCAAGTTTGCTAAACATCATCGGGTGATATGTGTTCCTCGACAAGAACCTCGTGCAGTGAATCCTTTCGATCTTGTTCATTCCGATGTATGGGGTCCTTGCGGGGTTTATAGCCAGTCTGGATACCGCTATTGTATCACCTTTATTGATGACTACTCCCGCATGACATGGCTTTACATGTTTCGTGATTAGTCTGAAGTATTTCCTACCTTTCAAACCTTTTACAATGAAATTCATACTCAATTCTCCACCTCCATCAAATGTCTACGCTCCGACAATGGACGAGAATATTTATCTACTTCTTTTTAACAGTTTCTCAAGGATTACGACATCATTCATCAGACATCCTATTCAGATACACCTTAGCAGAATGGAGTGGCGGAGTGGAAACATCACCATATTCTGAAGACTGCTCGTGCCCTCATATTCCACATGCAGGTGTCCCTCCTCTTTTGGACTGATGTCATCCTGACTGCCACCTACCTTCTAAACTGACTACCTTCTTTTATCCTTCAGGAGGAGACTCCTTTTCGGACTCTGTTCTCTCTCCCTCACTCACTTCCACTTCGTGTGTTTGGATGTCTATGTTATGTCTGTAACACTCGTCCTGACCTCTCCAAACTCTCTCTCAAATCCCTCCGCTACATATTCCTCGGATATTCACACACTCAGCGCAGATACTGGTGCTTCTCTCCAAACCTACGACGTTATATCACCTCTACTGACGTCTCATTTGTTGAGAGTTATCCATTCTCACTTCTCTCTCCCCATCCAAATACTGACATCGATGATTGTCTTCCACTCATCATCCATCCTCCTCCGGTACTGCCCCCTGTTGATCACCGGTTTGGTACAGTCTACTCTCGTCGCCCATCGAATGTGCCCTCCGTCCAGGCCAAGGAAACCATTGTCCGAAACTTCGTCTGATGCTCCTGCACCGCCACCAGACAACCTGCTCATTGCACTGCGGAAAGGTACTCACTCTTGCCAGAACACTCTATTTACATTTTCATACAGAGGTCTATCAGCTCTGAAAACGTTATCTATTCCCCGCACAGTTGGCAATGCCAAATCTCATCTGGGGTGGTTGCAAGCGATGCAAGATGAATTGCAAGCTTTGGAAGACAGCCATACTTAGGATCTGGTCCCCCTCCGTGCAAGTAAATAAGCAGTCAGCAGCAAATGGATTTACACGGTCTGTCTGAACGTCGATGGCACTCTCCATCGACTCAAAGTCCGCCTTGTGGCCAAAGGGCTTTGCTCAGACATATGGTGTCGGCTATTTTGATACTTTCTCTCCAGTTACCAAGATGGCATTCGTTCGATTATCAATCTCTTTGGCCGCTCATTATCATTGATCGCTTCATCAACTAGACGTTAAGAATGTCTTTCTCCATGGATTTCTTGAGGAAGAGGTTTATCTGCAGCAACCCCCTGGATTTTGTGCATCCGGCGCCGAGTCCCAAGTATGTCGACTACACCACTCTCTATATGGTCTCAAGCAGTCTCATCGTGCTTTGTTTGGCCAATTCAACATTGTCGTCACCGACTTCGGGTTCTCTCGCAGCATGAAGAACCACACTATGTTCTACAGGACAACATCCACCGGTTGCATCCAGTTGGTCGTATATGTGAATGATATCATCATCACCGTTCTTCGGACACCATCTTCCTCTGCCAACGGAAATATGCGTTGAATATTTTGTAGGATGCTGGGCTAACCCAGGTCATTGTTGTTGACACTCCTCTTGAGCCTGGGGAACGGTCTCTATGACTCCTCGGAACCATATTCACACCCAAAGCGGTACCGTCAGCTGGTGGGCAAACTCAATTATCTCACCATGACTCGTCCCGACATAGCATGCTGGCAAAGTGAGCAAATTCATGAAGCATCTAACCACCTCTCAGTGAGATGTTGTCCTCCGCATCACCAAATACATCAAGAGAGATCATGCTTGTGGTCTTCGCTACTCCCACCACGCTCATCTAAATATTGAGGCCTTCTGTGATGCTGACTATACCGGTTGCCTTGCTACCCAAAAATCTACTTCTGGCTTTGTCGTGTTCTTGGAAGGCAACCTCATCTCTTAGCGTAGCAAGAAACAAATTGTCGTCTCTCGATCCAGTGCGGAGTCTGAGTACCGTGCCATGGCCACCGTCACTACGGAGATCATTTGGCTTCGACATCTCCTCCAGGAGCTTGGCTTTCCTCCACAGACATCTGCTCATATCCGGTGTGACAATCAAGCACCACCAAGATTGCTTCAAATCCCATTTTCCATGAACGCACGAAGCATATCGAGGTGGACTGTCACTTTCTTCGCCACCACTTGGAGCACAATCGTGTCAGCTTTAGCCACATCCCAACGGCAGACCAACTTGCTGACATCTTCACCAAGGACCTCCCAGGAGCTCGTCTGGCCTCGCTCAGTTCCAAGCTGGGCATCCACAACATCTGCGACCCAGCTTGAGGAGGAGTTTGTCTGATCTTGCCTGATGTCATCTTTCTTTTGTGGGACTCGTGGTCCAAGTTGGGCATGTCCAACTTGAGGGGAAGTGTAACCCTGTTTTTATTATTCTGGGTATTTCCAAGTCCCACATCAGGATACTCCTCTATGTATTCTGTTTTCTCAATCTATAAAAGAAGGCATCCACCTCACCTTGAGGTAAGGAGATTTCATCTTCTACATCATCAAACACGAATGAGAAGAAAGGCATCGCAAGGGACTGTTTCCAGTGTGACCAACAATTTGGCCCACTACACAAGTGTCCTAATCCTAAACTCAGAGTAAAGGTACTAGGGGAAGACGAACCATTGGCAGACAAAAGTGAAACACAGGAGTTAGTTGATGTGCCGGAGGAGGGAGAATGTAAAGCAATTGATTCAGTGGATTTATGGAGCTGAAAAATATCCTTGGGTCCTTGGGCATTCAGGTAAGGAACCTCAAACTATGAAATTATTTGAGACTCTCAATCGCATCCCAGTAATGTCTGAGACTCTCAATCGCATCTCAGCTTTGAGGTTGCACGCAGAAAGCATGCCAGGTGGATTGGGAATTGTTGGAGTCTACATCCCGCATCGGACTTGAGGTCCGGTGTGGTCTTAATTATTCATTATAAAAGAACCCCAAGGGCTTCTTTAGAGAGTACACCTTGGGGGTTCGAGTCTCTCATTTTATTCTCCTGCATGGTATCAGAGGAGGTTTGATCCAACCCGATCTCTCCCTCGTATTTTTTTTTATCTTCCATTTAGGGTTTCTATTTTTTTTTCTCTCATGCGGGGCGGCGTCTCTCAGAATGGGTCGCCCCCCCCCCCCCAACCCTCTGCCGCTCCCTCCGGCATCGTCTCTGCGGGATCAACCCCGCCTCCATCAGACGGCCTCTCTTCCCGGCCGCATTCCGCCCTTCCCAGCGGGTGAACTCCGCGCGACGGCCTGGCCTCCCTGCGCCGTCCTGCCCCTGCCTTCTTCCTGCACGTGATCGGTCTCATGCGCCGCAACCCTCCCTTGCGGCTTCTTCCTGGCGCTCTCTCCCGACGATCCTGGCGTCCCTCCCGACAGATCCAACGCGGGTTCCCAGGCCGGCCATAATTTCAGCGACTGCCGCCTCCCGCCTCTCCCGTTGCGCACGACCCAGTTCTGCGCGACAACCTTCCTGCACAGCTCCCACGCGACGGTCCTCCAGCAGTCGGCGCTCCTTCCCCTCCCGATCTCGGCGACTCCTTCCATGCGCGCTCCATCCCCGCCGCGGCTTCCTTCCCAGCGTCGTGTCCCTCCTGCGCGCCGCCTCCTGTGCAGACCTTGGGGATTGTGGTCTTTTTTTCTTTCTCGGCCCCTCTTCCAGACGCAGTTCCCCTGCTGGATCTCCTCTTGTCCGGCGGCTCACTCCAGCGCGACGGCCCCATCCCGGTGGATCGCTGCTGCCCTACGGCTCTCGCCTCCCTACGCCTCCAGTCGGCCCGCCTCCCGTCGCGGCGCCTCCTGTCTCCCGTTACATATCCCGAGCGGCATCGTACCAGCCCGCTGCTCCACCTGTGCGAGACTCCCGACGGACCAGGTTCCCCGTCTGCTGCTCCCTCCTTGTTGGCCTCCTCCAGCAAGGCAGCCCTCCCTCCGGCGTCGTCTCTGCGGGATCGACCCCGCCTCCATCAGGTGGCCTCTCTTCCCGGCCGCATTCCGCCCTTCCCAGCGGGTGAACTCTGCGTGACGGTCTAGCCTCCCTGCGCCGTTATGCCCCTGCCTTCTTCCTGCACGTGATCAGTCTCATGCGCCGCAGCCCTCCCTCGCGGCTTCTTCCCGGCGCTCTCTCTCGACGATCCTGGCATCCCTCCCGACGGATCCAGCGCGGGTTCCCTGGCCGGCCATAATTCTGGTGACTACCGCCTCTTGCCTCTCGCCTCTCCCATTGCGAACAGCCCAGTTCTGCGCGACAGCCTTCTTGCAAAGCTCCCACGCGACGGTCCTCCAGCAGTTGGCGCTCCTTCCCCTCCCGATCCCGGCGACTCCTTCCATGCGCACTCCATCCCCGTCACGGCTTCCTTCCCAGCACCGCGTCCCTCCTACGTGTCGCCTCCTGTGCGAACCTTGGGTTTTTTCTCTTTCTTGGCCCCTTTTCCAGACGCAGTTCCCCTACTGGATGTCCTCTTGTCCGACGGCTCGCTCCAGCGCGACGGCCCCATCCCGGTGGATCGCTGGTGCCCTACGGCTCCCAACTCCCTACGCCTCCAGTCGGCCCACCTCCCGTCGCGGTGCCTCCTGTCTCCCGTCGCATATCCCGAGCGGCACCGTACCGGCCCGCTGCTCCACCTGTGTGAGACTCCCGACGGACCAGGTTCCATGTCTGCTACTCCCTCTTGTCGTCCTCCTCCAGCAAGGCAACCCTCCCTCCGACCGGATTCATCTGCTCCCCTCCGGCGAATCTCATCATCCGGCACTTCCATGTCGGCCTCCTCCTAGCGGTTGCCCTGCTTCCAAATCCGGATCTCCAGCACCTCCTGCGGAGTCCCCGCCTCCCTGTCCGCCGGCACGCCTTCGCACTTCCTCCTCCGTGGCGCAGCAGCTCAACCACCTTGGATTCGGGCCATTTGGCTCCGCCAGATCCCGCAACACTTCTGCGGAATCCCCGCCTACCGTCGTCGGCCCCACAAATGCGGCTTTCCCGGTGCTAGTGTGGATTTCCCGGCATCTCCTCGACCGGCACCACTAATGCGGCATTCCTGGCACTCCGTCAATCGGCCCGATCTGTGTGGTTCTTCTGCTGCGCCCGCGACAACTTCATTCATTCATCATCCAGAAGGGGGAGTTGAGATCGTGAGGGGGAGCAGCAGCCTTGAAGCTTTATCTTTTGTACTGTTTCGTTTATTTCTTCTTGTTTTGTACTGTTTCGTTTATTTCTTCTTGTTTTGTAATCAAGCTGGGTTTGTCCAGCTTGAGGGGGAGTGTTTGCAGCGTTTATTGTCTGCTTTATTTTTCTTTATGTATCCAAGCTAGGTACACCTAGCTTGAGGGGGAGTGTTGGAGTCTGCATCCCACATCGGACTTGAGGTCCGGTGTGGTCTTAATTATTCATTATAAAAGAACCCCAAAGGCTCCTTTAGAGAGTACACTTTGAGGGTTCGGGTCTCTCATTTTATTCTCCTACAGGAATAAATTAGGAGATGGGTATCAAACAGTCATTCAGGAAAAATTCCAATCTGAAGGTTGCTATAGCTGATTTTAGTTGCAGGATTGATGCTTGGGTTCTAGAGATAGGAGGCCTTGATGTGATTTTGGGGGTAGCTTGGTTGCGGACTCACGGAGAAATTATAACTAATTTTGACAACATGTACATCAGATTTCAGGTGGCCAACAGGATTACTGAACTTCAGAGAAGTTGAACCACACACTGAAAAGTGTATTGGGATCAAGTTCAATGGTCATACCGAAAATCTGCTGCAGACCAATGACTTTGCAAACAAATAAAGACAGCAATTAAGTTCATTTTTCAACCCAAAAACAGGATATACAGCAGGTTTTGGATCGGTTTTCACCTGTTTTTCTCGAACCTAAGGGTCTGCCCCCCAAAAGGAGCTATGATCATGCCATTACTCTATGTCCTGGACAGGGACCAGTCTCGGCATGACCATACCTCTACCCCGCATCATCACAACAAATGAGATACAGAAACAAGTTCACAAACTGTCGCAGAATGGGGTCATCACCAGTTCCAGTACCAGCACTTACTCCAGGCTGGTTATTTTAGTAAAAAGGAAAGATTCCTCATGGCAAATGTGTGTGGACTATAGAGCTCTGAACAGGGTAAGGGTTTCAGATAAATTCCCCATACCAGTGGTGGAGGAACTATTAGATGAATTGCATGGTTCTCAAGTCTTTAAGAAGCTAGACCTCAAATCTGAATATCACCAAATCAGAATGAAGGAAGCTGATGTGAAGAAAACTGCTTTCCACACACACAATGAGCATTATGAGTTCCTTGTAATGTCATTCGAGCTTACCAATGCCTCATCAACATTCCAAGCAACAAAGACTGGAATTTTCCAGCCTTACCTTCAAAAGATTATCTTGGTCTTCTTCGATGATATACTGATCATGGAAGCAACACTTAGAAGACATTGCAGTGGCTTTAACCATATTGCAGCACAATAATTTTGCCATTAACCACAAGTGCCAATTTGGAAAACGTCGGTGGAATATTAGGGTCATGTCATTTTTGGAAAAGGAGTTTCTATGGATTCCATTAAAATCAAAGTTGTGCTTGACTGGCCTACTCCTCAAAATGTCAAGGGCGCGCAAGGCATTCCATACTTAACAAGATATTATCAAAAGTTCATCCAGGATTATGGCAAGATAGTACAACCCTCAACTGAATTTACAAAGGATGGTTTTTTATGGGGTGAAAGCTGCTCAAAGAGCTTTTGATTCACTTAAACAGAAAATCACTACAGCCCCTGTTTTGGCTCTACCAAATTTCACCCACATTTTTTATGTTGATTGTGACACTTTGGGGTCGAGAATTGGTGCCATACTTATGCAAGAACACTGACCTATAGCACATTTTAGTAAGGCTGTGTCTGCTGCGTTTCAACAGAAATCTACTTACGAACAGGAGATGATAATGGCCTTTTCTGCTTCAGCAGCGAATCACACCACTGACAAGCAACAAAAATGGATCTCTAGACTATTAGGCTATCAGTTTGAAGTTCAGAATAAGCCTGGCAGCGATAACACAGCTGCTGATGCGCTCTCCCAAATACATGAAGCAGATTTTCAAATAATTAAAGCTGTTCCAACATGGTTGGATGGCCCAGCTTAAATTGAGAGGAGTCTACACGACACTCGATCAGCAAAAATCGTTACAGGCCTGCAAAAGAAACCAACATCTCATCTAGGATACTCCTGGTCCCGCAGAGTTCTGTCATTTAAAGGGAGATTGGTCATCCCAGCCTCTTCTTCTTGGATATTGAAATTACTAGCAGAATTTCATGCAACACCTGAAAGAGGGCACTCTGGTTACATGGAAACTTACAAACGACTGTCCAGTGACAATTATTGGATAGGGATGAAAAGAAGAGTTCAATCATTTGTTCGGGAATGTGATGTCTGTCAACAGAACCCCGGGTGGCTTGTTGCAACCTCTTGAGATACCTGAACAAATTTGAGAGGATTTATCTATAGATTTTATCACTAGATTACCAAAATCCAAAGGTTAACGAGGCCATTTTGGTGGTGGTTGACTGGCTGCCCAAATACAACCATTTCATATTGCTGAAACATCCCTAAACAGCCCGAAGCATGGCAGAGTAATTCATCAAAGAAGTGGTTCGCTTACATGGAACACCTTCTTCCAATGTGAGCGATCGAGTTCCTTTATTCATGAGTGAATTTTGGCAAGAATTATTTAGGCTGCAAGGGGCTGCGTTGAAGATGAGTTCAGCTTACCACCCCAAAACCGATGGCCAAACAGAGGTAATTAATCACTGCCTCAAGACGCATTCATGCTGTTTTGCAACAGAGCAACCTAAAACGTGGTCCCTTTGGGTGCCCCTTGGGCGGAACTATGGTATAATACTTCCTTTCACAATTCCACAAATACCACTCCATTTGAAATGGTAAATGGGCAGAAACCACCTTCCCTCTTTTGCTTTATTCCAGGTGAAACATAGGTAGAGGCAATCAACCGAGACTTGATAGAGCGAGATGAAGCGCGGCATTCACTAATTCCATCTTCTTAAAGCCCAAGATCAGATGCAGCAACAGGACAATAAACGTCACCAACAGGTTGTTTTCCAAATAGGAAGCTGGGTTTTTTAAAAAATTAAGACCTCATCGGCAGCAAACAGTAGCTACCCAGATTAATCAGAAGCTGGCTCCAAGATTTTTTAGACCTTTCAAAATTATTAAAAGCATAAGACCTGTATCCTATCAATTGCTCCTACCTGAAACCTCTCGGGTGCAGCCAGTTTTTCATGTCTCCCGGCTTAAAAAGGCTGTGGGCAACAAGCTAATTTCTCCAACTTTCCCAGAAGGCCCAGAAATGGATTTCCATGATACTGTCTATCCATCAAAAATTGACTTCTTGAACTACTTTCAAATATGGCAAGAAAACCGTACAATGGCTCATCCAGTGGCATGACAAGACTGTTGACAACGCTACTTGGGAAGATGCTTTAATCATCAAACCCCAATTTCTTGATTGCAGTCTTGAGGACAAGACTGAAATTGATGGGAGATGTGGTGATAAAGCCCATGACCCAAGTGACTTAAACGGGCCAGTGGAGCAACAGCAGGAGGGAGATGATAAAAGGGGGAGGGAAGCACCGGTCTGGAGAGTATGTTCCAAAAGGCAACGTGGGCAGAAAGTTGTTACGGGAGCCTCTGACAGAATGGAAGAGAGAGGAGATAAAAGAGGGGAAGCGGGAAACGCGAGAGGAAGAGAAGAAGTGGAACACTCGACTCAGCTCTAGCTTGGGACTTCTGGCTCTGGGAGCTAGAGGCATTCCTTCCATCTCTGTTTTCTATTTTCTGCTTTCTCCTCCTGCTGCTGCTGTAAGGGTTGGTTTGGGCTGCCAAGAAGGGGAATTGGGACTGGGGGGTCTAACCATATATCACATTTAACATTGGAAAGACGGCAGATATAACCATATAGAAGAGAATGCTTATGTCTAACAAAAAAGCAATTATCAATGCTCCTCACAAAACATGACAAGTAACAAAGAATGGCATGCGTTTAAGTCCATATATCACATTGAACATGGGAAGGACAACAGATATAACCATATAGAAAAAAATGTTTATATCTTGCAGAAAAGCAATTATCAGTGCTCCTCGGGAAACACATTGCAAACATGATCTTGGCATATCCAACTACAATAAATTATATGAAATCAACATATTTTAAACTTTTTCTAAAAGATGAATAATAATCATTGCAGGACATACCAAACGTGTGTCCACATCGAACTTATGCCGCATGTGCATGATTTCCACCATAAATAAATCAATGGCTTCCTTGGGATTTCGGATGCAGAGCACCTGCAACATCGAGCCTAACATCTTAACATACACCAAAAAATTATAACTAAATAACCTACTTCAAACTGAAAAGTAAATAAGAGAATTAACTAAAACGCAAAAAAGAGCTTGAAGTCATGTGAGAAGATGTGAAGGGGGAAATCTACTTACCGCATTAACAACTATGTCTGTTAGCTGATCTGCCAATGCTTCGTACAACTAGTTAAAAATTTAAAAGCAAGCAATCAGATCCAATCACACGCAAGTAAATGAAATGTGATATTCAACAAAAGGATAAAAAATATAAAATGAAACAGGGGAAAATATGTAACAAAAAGAGAAAATATAGAAAAAATAACTACCTTGGTTCTAAGTGCAGTCCTTGCCACCATTCTCAAGATCTCTCTATCAGGCTCATCGCCCATAACTACTGGAGTCTTGAATTTTTCAAGAAATTGGAGAGTTTCATTTTTTGCGATCTCAAAACCATCAACCAAAACACGTGGATGCATCCCTGAAAAATGAATTTTTCCTCATCCTCAAAAAACTATACTTGTCAAGCGAAAAAAATTAAATGCTGGCATTAGGTAAGTCCAGAGTAACAACCATGAATGTCCAAAGCAAAAATAATTCAAGGAATTGAGGCATTTACTGGAAAATATGAAAAAGTACACCACATGAGATAGAACAAGGTTTGGATTTGCAGATAATAAAAGAGGGGAGGCAAGTGCATTCCAAAATGGCAATGAAAAATTACTTTACAATGGTAAACAACATAAATCTATAGCAAGTTGGAATAAAGGCCAGGGTTTCAAGCCAATGTGGTGGTGCAAATAAAAAGACTGCTGATAACCAACCATGAAAATCTGAAAGGACCAGATAATATATTTATTTTAATCAAGATCCTGACAAAAAAAAGGATATTGAGACATATGTAACCAACAAAAATTCCCATGCAAACAATGCCCATTGCAACCATCTAATTTTTAAGACCTTTGGGCTGCTTGCTCCAGATAATTGTCCAAAAATGCAGAACCAAGTTTGAACTTTCAATCAAATATCAGTAGGAAGGCAAAAAAGGGGGGGAACAAAAAAATAGAATAGTGACATTTTAGTCAACTTTTAATACAAAACGATTTGGGGAAAAAAACATTTGTAAAGCCAGATGGAAAATTTAAAAAAATGATGAACCTTCATTAATGTAGCGCTCTGATTGTTTCATGAGTTCTCCAATAAATAGGACTGTAGATGTTGTACCATCACCACTGATATCATCTTGAGCAACAGCAGTCCTTGCTATCATAATTGCCGTGGGGTTTTGAATTTGCTGAGAAACAAGGTAACATTAACTAATAAAATAGCATTCCAAGATGACTGGAATATCAACTATCGGAACAATTCAATGCTCATGAGATTGGCAACGATTCTAGTATATGATATTTTTATATTTTCTCAATTAGGAGCAGCTTTATATGTCACGTTCTTCAAACTAAACAATCGCTGATGCAATAAGGTGATCAATACCCATGGCCAAAAACTTGGACACATTTAGAATCTTGAGCAAAAACATAATGTTGATATGCCTATTCATCAAACCGAAAAACAAGTTCTCGGTTCGAAAAGTGTCTTGGACAGGGATGGTCATGTTTAAGCAGTGCGAATGCGATTTCCTGTTGTTTTAGTAAAATCAAGTAAATACGGCCTTTCCATTTGCCACTGCAACCACTGCATAATCCGTGTGCATCAGAATAAAACTGAGAGATGAACATAGAGTATAAATGACTAAATAAAACGTCAAGATGATATAAAGAGATAAAAAGCCAGGAGCCTTACCATTTCTTTTAAGAGGGTGTTCCCGTCTTTAGTAAGCTTAATGTCACCGGATCCGCCAACAAGCCTAGGAGAATGCGAGAGAAAACCGGAACAAAGTCACAAAACAACCAACAGCAACTGAAAAGGTGCAGCGGGAAGATTAAAATAGGACAAATGAAGACGGAATTTAAAGACAACCCCTACATCTTAATGGTACCCTTTGGACCAAGGTTGGTCTTGAGCACGTCTTGCAAACCCTTGGCGGCATTGATGTTCATATGAAGCGCCGCCGACTTGTTCAGAACTTCGGCGTTAGGGTTTAACATTCGAAGCGACATCTTCTACCAGCCCCGAAGATTCGTTGCCCGAGTGGGAGTGTAAAACGAAAAGAACCAAAAGTTAAGGAAGCGGAACTGATCAACGTCGAGAGAAAGGAAAGCTTTTGAGCATGGAGACTGTTGACTGTGGGACTGGAACGGAGAAGCGTCGAGAGGCGGAGTTGCCACTTGCAAGGGAGCCGGCTTCCAGGGCAGAAATGCGAAGCTGCAACAGCCAAGACGACGCCGTTTTAATCAGTAAAAAACCCAAAAAGCTGCCTGTTGATCCATTATTTAGTTTTTAAATTTCATTCATAAAGGGGTCTTTATTAACCGTGATCAAATGTGTAATTCATAAAAAAAAACTTTTAATATATAAATATATTTATATTCATATATATATAATATAGTTGCGTAAATATGATTTATTTAATATTAAATATGTGTTTACAATTGATATATAATATATAATATATTTAGTGAAAATGGTTTTAAAAGAAATAAAAATTAATATTAATTAATATTTTGATATTTAGCATTGAGTAATGAACATTTAATAACAATTTGATGATATGAAAAAATTTAAAAAGATTAATATATTAAGATATGTTGAAAACAAGATTTGAACTTTAAATAATCATAACTTTTGATTCATACGTCTGTTTGGACTATACGGGATATCAAATCAAAGTCTGCGAAAAGATATGTGTCATGTTAATAAAATATAGTCTCAATCGTTGTTTTTTAAGGTAGAAAAAGACTCAAAAGGCCTTTAAAAGTTAGTTTTTAGTTTAGATCTTCTAATTTCTAATATTTGATGATATTTCAGTTTTGTTTAAGGGAGTTTTCTTGTTTTTTTCGATGGGGACTAAATTTATTTTTAGGGTTTGAATTCATATAGATATTGTGGTGTTGAAATTTTATCTTCGCAATGTCCCGAATTTTCAGAGATGTGCGGATACTTTTAAATTCGATCAAACCCTTATTGGGTTTTCTTTTTGACTTATACCTCGGTGACTACGCCTTTAGGCCAGTCGATTTGCTTCTGGAAAGAAAGTAACAGAAGGGCTAGAGGTTGGCTACAGGCCAAATACACGTCGTATATTTGAATACACGAGTATTAGTCTAGCCAGACCCCCTGCACATTGTGAATCGGTTTTTCCTGAGAGGGGAAAACCCCGAACTTTACATGATGCGTGTTATATATACACTTAGTCTAAATACCATGATTCGTTTTTTTAAGGGGCAAGGCCTCTTTTTTTTTTGACATACCCCCCCTCTTTCCACACAGGAGCAATGACACGCAAGAGCTTCTCCACCCATGGTCCTTGGGTTCTCCTTTATCCGAGCTCTGTCTTCTTCATCGTTGATCATGTTAGTGCGAGCTCACATGCCCTATGTTCAAGAATTTTGTCAATTCTTCCAATTTTCTCCATTCTAGCTCGATTCAAGGGCCGATATTGAATGAGGAGAGTACTACATACATCAGGTAGGTGGTCTAGTTGTTTTCCCTAAAGTATCGTCGCATTTTATTATGCGTCATTGTGTTGTGCGCCAAACTCTTCCAGTGTCGTCTCCATAAAGTCTAATTAATTAAAATTTAGAGTTACTCTCATGTGTAACAGAAATGTAGTTGCCTGCTAATCAACGTTGTGGGGGTGATTACCACGACATGAGACACCCTTATGGGTGTGCCCCTTTTGAATGCTTAAGAGTCTTGTGCCTAGAAACCGATTTTAGTTGTTTTTATCTTAGGTGTGTGAATCGGCTTGTAATAAATGCAGTAAAATGCGAATTGAGCTAAGAGATATGATAGGTCATGTGTCTTGGCCCATGTATGTCATAGCTTGTTTTACTTGAATTAAATAAATTGTCCGACTTGATTAAAGAGTGTGATTGCAATGCCTTGTTAAATGGCATGAGTTCTTAATAGTTAAACCATACTTTTATATCAAGCCGAGGGCGATACAAGGGTCCCGACTCAAGGACGTCTTGGAAGGGCTCGTTGTGCTTTGTAATTAGTTTTGCAAATGAATCTTAATGCCTCAGGAGCGATACTTGGATTCATTATAGGATGTCTTGGATATGACAATTCTGCTCTTTATTACACACTAATTCGTGATTTATTATATAAAAGTGCACATAATACAACCTAAAAGATCGAGAAGTCCAGTGTCTATGAGAATTACTTACATTACATAACAACTTAAAACAGGAAATACATCGTCTCTATCGAAAACTTTCTTAACATGCTCGTACTTAAAACTACATGGGATAACCTGAGGATATACATAAGAAAGAAGTGAGCTATAAAGTTCAGTAAGAAAATAAACATGACATGACATGAAGAAGGTAATACATGTTAAACAATAGACATATCAATGAGGCATAAAAGGGGTGAAAATCATAAACTTGAACAATAAGACATGATATAACATGATAACATAAAGACAACATATAAAACGTGGCAATAACTTGAAACATTGCATCATAAACATATGTCAAAGCTAACTTGCCACGACCCCCTCCCTCCAATGATACCGCGATGAAGGGAGAGAGATAACGACCCCCGAGTCCCGCCTAGGCCCCAGGTTGGCAATTAGCACCGAGGGTATGAAAATGTCACACCCCAACCTAGGCGTTTATTTTATTTTATTATTTCTTTAGCCTTAAATAGTTTTTTGTTGGGGTCTAGGGTGAGTCCCGGACGAAAATTTTAAGTCTATGTTAAAAAGTGCGCGTTTTGGGTTCGACGTCATTGGGCGCACGGGCGGAGCGCAATGCCGCGCGGCTTCGCCCAGGAAACTGCGTGACCTTTTCGTCTTCGAAGAATTAAAGTGAATGAATAAATGTTAATTTATTATGTCATTTAAATTTTTTATGGTTATTAGGAATTTTAGTATTTTTATTCTAGGTGAAAACTGAAATTGGTAATTTTATTATTATGCATTATTATTAATGTTATTATGAATATTACAATTAAAAATTAGTGTCAATTAAAGCTATTGTTAGGAATTATTTTATTGTTGTATTAATATTATTGTTATTATGAATATTATTATTATGATTATTATTACGATTATTATTCATCTTATTATTATCATTAAGGCATTACTACTACTACTATTATTATTATATTATTATTATTATTATTATTATTATTATTTAAGTGGTAAGGTTTTGAAAAGAGAAAAGAAGAAAACATTTAATTAAAACCCTAACACTGCCTCCCTCTCTTCTCCACGCAACAGGGACCCAACCCCCACCCCCATTTTTTTTCTTTCCCTTTTTGTGTGGTGCGGCCCTCGCTCCCCTTGCTCTTCACGCGGTGAGGCCTCGACCTCCTTACAGTGCGCCCCAGCGACCCGACTGTTGGGGCGCGAAGCCCGGTGCCGCAGCGGAAGTTGTCGTTGCAGAAACACATGAGAGGAGAGAAGATTTCACCCGAATGCCTTTTATAACCCGAATGAATTTTACACAGCACCCGAAGGATTTTTCCACCCGAAGGAATTTTGACATACTCACCTGAAGGATTTTCACACCACACCCGAAGGCATTTTTACAACGCACCCACACCCATGAACGTACCATTTTGTTGTACCGCCGATCATCGCAACCGGGACACGCCGCTTGATCTCCGCAACCAAGAAGACTTTCGATACATGGCACCATCATGAACCTCTTTGCACGTCGTCGTTGACAATTCTCTCGCAATCGTCGCACGCCATTGTCTTCGTCATCTCTTCGCATGAGCTACTGCAAGCGGTAGCCTCTTCCCGATTATCCCTTGGCAGCTACTTCTTGTCTGCCCTTCCTCTGCACTGGTTGCCGCAAACGCGACAACCCCTTCTCGATTCTCTCTCGCAGCGGCTACATCTTGCCGACTCGCTTGTTCTAGAGGCCCGATGCAGCCATTTTATAAGAGACTTCCACCCCTCTCGAAGATATGAAAAGATCTCTTTTTTTTCATATCTAATCTCACATATTTCCTTTTTTCCATATCCAATCCCACATATCTCTTTTTTCATATCAAAATCTTTTATCCCCTTTTCTCTCTCTCATATTCAAATTTTAAAATCAAAATATCCCAACAATCACCACCTTGATTTAAAATTTGAATACTCCACTGTCATCTCCACCATCAACATCATCATGATTGTCGGCTCCACCATCATCGACTCAGCCATGATCAAATCTGTCACATCAACTCCACCTCAGTCAGCATCTGCATCAGATCATCCATCGCAATATCTCGATCTTCTCAGGTCGGAACCTTGAACCTCCTCTGATACCACTGTTGGGGCGCGAAGTCCGGTGCCGCAACGGAAGTTGTCGTTGCAAAAACACATGAGAGAAGAGAAGATTTCACCCAAATTCCTTTTATAACCCGAAGGAATTTTACACAGCACCCGAAGGATTTTTCCACCCGAAAGAATTTTGACATACTCACCCGAAGGATTTTCACACCACACCCGAAGGCATTTTTACAACGCACCCACACCCATGAACGTACAATTTTGTTGTACCGCTGATCATCGCAACCGGGACACGCCGCTTGATCTCCGCAACCAAGAAGACTTTCGATACATGGCACCATCATGAACCTCTTTGCACGTCATCGTTGACAATTCTCTCGCAATCGTCACACGCCATTGTCTTCGTCATCTCTTCGCATGAGCTACTGCAAGCGGTAGCCTCTTCCCGATTATCCCTTGGCAGGTACTTCTTGTCTGCCCTTCCTCTGCACTGGTTGCCACAAACGCGACAACCCCTTCTCGATTCTCTCTCGCAGCGGCTACATCTTGCTGACTCGCTTGTTCTAGAGGCCCGATGCAGCCATTTTATAAGAGACTTTTACCCCTCTCGAAGATATGAAAAGATCTCTTTTTTTTTTTCATATCTAATCTCACATATTTCCTTTTTTCCATATCCAATCCCACATCTCTTTTTTCATATCAAAATCTTTTATCCCCTTTTCTCTCTCTCATATTCAAATTTTAAAATCAAAATATCCCAACACCGACCATCCTCCTGCTTCCCCGAACGCGCTCTGCCCTCCTTCAACGTGCAACATTGGCCCCGACCTCCCGTTCTCCCTTGCAGCCGCCTCCAACGCCTCCTCCTCTGCACAGGTGACCCCGCCGCCTCCCTCTTTCATCGGCACGACACCCCGTCTCCCCTTTGCTCAAGCCGGAGGTGCGACCCCCCTGCTCCGGCGACCCTCGCCCGTAGCCTCCCGGTCGGCCCGCTTCCGACCGCAACCCCCTTTGCTAGTGGCACCCTCTCAGTGCGGCAGCCCGACGACCCTATTCTAGCTAGCCTGCAACCTCACACCGCCTCCCACTTCCAGTTGCACGGATCCCCTCTGGTTGGCGGTCTCTATTCGGTTGCAGCACGTCGTTACCCCCCTCGGATGCGGCCCCTTCTCCTGCTCAAACCAGCGGCGCAACTCTGAGTCCAGCCGACATCACAACCTTCCCGCTCGGCGTGCGCAGCCGTTGCATCCCTTCATCGGGCGTTGGACCTTACCACATGGCTTCAGACGCTTGTTGTTTCGTCGCACCTTGGTTCCAAGGTAGGTTCACCGGTGCACTCTCCTTTTTAATTTAAGAACCATTAATTTCATTCATTTTGCACCATCCTTGACTAATAATCAATGATATTTGATCTTCCAAATATTTCTTTTTGGTGTGCAAATGATGTTTTAAGCCCTACTTTGCGATAACTAGAATTGATTTCTTAAAAGTATCCACACCGTGTGTTTGGAAATATGTCCTGCTAGTCTTCGCACGCGGGTTATGTCATTTAAAGCATGGTTTCACAATTTAAATAAACTTATGGCTTTTAGACTAGTGTTTATACCTTGTTGAGTGATAATCTGAAATTGTTTTATTAGATGTTGCATCCCTTACGTGTGGTTAGTTGCCCAGTTGGCTTTTGAAGGTTAAACATGATATAAAATAACTTGTTTGAATTTATAAATGTAGCGGCAATGTGAGAAACAACGTTTTGAGTTCCTCATGTGGTTTCTCAAGTGTTTTGGGTTTTTATAAAGAAATGAGTATAGGTTTCTAAAGGCTTTTGGCATCTTATAAAAATGGTTTGGTTGGGTAAATGGGTAATCACATATGAAATGATGGTTTGCGTTTCTTGAATAATTTTTCCAAGTGGTTTGAAGTGGGAAGAAGAGTGCATTTAGATTTTGGGAATGGTTTGAAACATGTTGAAACGTTTAGCCCGTTTGGTATTTTAACAAAAGTGTATTTGGTTTGCAAATGCGGTGTGAATGCCCAAATGAGATTTTATAAATGTTTGTGGAATAACAAATGGTGTTTTTTCCTTTTTGGGAAAGTAAACTTGGTCCTTTTAAGGACGACGTTTTGTGAAGTGTGTTTGAGGCCCGTTTGACACCTTTATAAAATTGGTGAAAATTGTTGTTGTGAAAACTCTCCTTGGATAACTCTCTTGCATTCGTTGCGATTGTTTGTTTGGGAGACCCATGCTTAGAGGCTCTCGGGTGCTTGAATGGTTTAAAGGCAAGAGGTTATCCCATGGACTGGCTCAGGGTGATGCTTGTTATTATATATATATATATTCGTGATTGGATGCTCGACTGACATCAGTTGGCTCACCCCTATTATAAACATGAGACATGGGAACCTGACATATTGGGTGTAACACCCCAAGATTTTATAGTACATTATCTCTTCAAAGTAATTCAATAACTTGCGCTACACGCAACACCGAGTTCGAGCGCACAATGACTTACCAAACTAGCCGTTCAAAAAGCGGTTATGAATGATATTAACTGAATTTTGAATTTTATATACTCTATATAATTTTAGAATCCATATTATGTGTTTATTAGACATAATATAAGAACAAATTCATTTTTTTTCAGATAAAAGAAGTATTTTTCAAAAAAATGCAATTTTACCGCCTTTTAATGGAGAACCCTTTTTAAAACCAATAATTGACACTTTTATATATTCAATTTAATGAAATTAAATTTTTCTTTAGAATCGGGACATAAAAATTTAGTTTGGATAAATTTTTGGTACTTTTCTGATAACTTTCATATTTTGATGAATAGTGAAAAATACTAAATTTTAATTGAAAACAACTTTTTTAATCGAAATAATTTATAGTGTTAAATTATGCATTTAAATGGTTTGGAAGTATAATTAGATTATATTTTTATCATTTAATACAATGTAGGTCATTATAAGTAATTTCACATTTAAATTTGACATAAATACATATCAATCTTTTAATAGTTTTTACTTTTAAAAAACCCACTTTTTGGTTTTGACAACAAAAATTAATTTTAAATTAGTTAATGCAACTTCTATGTTTTGAATTTGGTAAAATAGAATTCATTTTTGAATTCGGAATATCAAAATTAGCTTAGGGTGACTTTTTGGTATTTTTCTGAAAACTTTCAATTTTTGATGAATAGTGAAAAACACTGCATTATTGTTTAAAACAGACTTTTTATTTAAATAATTATTTATTTTATTTAAATTTATTTTAAGTAAAAATATATATATAATACCTATATAAGTTCAGTTTAATTCATTGGAGTCATTTTATAATAAAACTAGATGTATAAAATTTTATTGAACTTTTTAACGTCTTTTACCTACCTTCTAGGCACATTTACAAATTTGCATAAAACGTAATTTTATCGCTTCTGTAAATTGAATTTCAAAAATCCAAGAGACATGGTTGACATCAGTAAGTAAAATGTGGTTCAATAAGATGAAAATATTTTTTTGTGAATAGTAACTTTTGACTTTTATTTACTACGGTTAAAAGTAAATAGGGTAATTAAAGGTAAAAATGATATTATAATTATCCTAACACATGTACTAATTCTATTGGATACGTGTATTTCGACCAAAACCAACCTTAGGAATAAAATATGATCCTTTTGGTCCACTTGGATTAGATTAGAACATTTATTATTATTTTATTTAAAGAAGAGTTAAAAGTGTTAAATTCAAAGTTTAATAACTAAACCATTTTTAATATAAGGTTATACATAAGATAAATTTGATTATAAATATTAATTATAAAGATAAAAAGATTTCCTACATAATGGTATTTTATTTATAATTTTTAGAGATTAAATAATTAAATTTATTTATAACACAATGATGATGCAATAATTACTTTGTCAATGAAAGATTAAAATAATTGATATTATAAATATAAAAATAAATATAAATTGAGGATTTTGATGCTATCCACAAATTTTATAAGTTAATATGACATTTTAGGGTTTATTAAATATTTTTTTTGAAGTTATAAAGTTGTTATGACTTTAACTAAAACAAAATACCAAATAATGCCAAAATTGACATAAATGAGTTTTTAAAAAAATACTATATTATTAATTGATATAATATTTCTAAAAATCTAAGGTTCAGACAAAGGACTTAGATAAGGTTAGATATATCAATAATGAACCAATTGGTATTCAATTGACTTTTTATAGTAAGTTTATTAACCATTTATTATAATAATACAAGAGGACATGATAAAAGTTGAACTATTTAACTAAGAGTTAAATCTAAAAGATAAGGTTAATATGGTGACCTAAAATTGTCTAAAACCTATTAGTTGAGAGGATTTAGACCCATACCCACATTAAGTTCTAAATAAATCAATTTGGTGCCATTAGAAACTGAAAATGATTTTATAATAAAATAGTATTTCAAAATTTTCTTAAAGTGACCCTCACCTCTCTTATAAAAGGGTACTTCCCCTTCTCTCAAAATCACACCTCCAATGCCATTTGACTAGGACAACCCCTGCCCAAATCTCCTCCAAACTTCCCTCACTTCAACCTATAGGCCTTCCCTTGAGCATAAATCCAACCTAAGGAGCCATTTTGTTCAAATCAAAAGGAAACACCCAAAGAAGAGGTAATTATTTTATCACCTCTTTCAAAGTTCTTTTCTTCTTCCACTTTCTATTTCTTTGTTATTTACATACCAAAATAATAAATCCAGTAACTTATAAATACTGTGATGTTATTATAAATATGGTACAACCATACTCATTATTCTATCCATCCAATGAATGATAATGTCATCATGCATGCGTACGTATGACTTACCGTCTCCACGTCGTGGTGTAATTTGTTATTAAACACTATGTTATTTGGATGGATATAATGATGAGTAATATGTATATAAATAATGAAAATAACATGATAATTTCTCTGTAAAATTAATATACCATCCAATTCCACACCATATAGTCATTAAGGAAATGACATCATCGCTCGTGTGTACGTACGGCTTACCGTCTCCACGACGCGATGAAATTCATTTCCAGGTTCACCATTCAACGATAATTATAAAAATATATATTATTAATAAGTATGTAATATATGAAATAATAATGCTACTGGATATATATATATATATATATTTATGTATGTATGTATGTATGTATGTACTTACATATATCTTATTCACTTACTTCCGTTCAATACGATATGAAAACGGAAACAACGTTTATGCGTACGTACGACCTACCATTTCCATAAATGGTGTTTTCCATTTTATATATCTACCTATTATATATATATATATATATTTATATTCTAAATATATATTATATATAAATCATGTTTTATATTCTGGAAGTATTTAAATCATGATCTAAATGATACGATCAAGAATAACAAGTTAAAACACGTACGATAAAGAAAGTGATTATTACCTGAAATGTTAATTTAACATGGAAATCATCATTAAATGGGTAGTATAAAGTCATAAATGAATCATTTAAGATATAAGAAATATGAATATGGTTCTGGAATAATTTAATAACATACTATGGTCATTATACAGGAGGTTAAACGTACCCTCGACCAAAGGAAAGTGCAAGGTAAGGGTTAATTCCTCAATCTCATTATTATCCGAGATTCTTTATGTGTGAGTATTTTCTGGTAAATATTTATTATCAATATCCATGTTTCATAAAATACATTTCAAAATGATTCTTTTAAGTCACTCTTTAACTAAAACATCGTTTTAAATATTTTAAATATTTATTCTTCTAAATCTTTTTCATTAATGTCCATGTTTTCAAAATGGTTTGGAGGATTTATTTAAATGGACATGATTGTTTTAAAATGTTAATTCCTTTCAAAAGTTTCAAAGTGGTATGAGACAATTTGATTCAAAAATCTCTTTTAAATGAATTCCTTTATAAATGTGTGACTTTTAAATGATTTCACAAAAAGGGATATTTCTCTCAAAAAGATTTACTGATCATTTTCAACTACGTCAACATTCTTTACTAGATATTATTATTGATTAAGGTTGATTTATTATAATACAATCTTCCATATTGTATCGAATGAGTTATTATATGTTTGACCACGAATGTGCTATTTTTATACCCTTCATGATTTATGGTTAAAGTATTGATATTTCATATACTAGTTTTAATACGAATGTTTATGTTCTGTTTCAACATTTTCATATGATGAATGCAGTGGACTTAGTAAGTGACGGGTGGGGCCCGTTATAGCCCCTTGATGCATCGGTAGGTTTTATGATACAAACTAGTGTCTTGACATAAGGCCTTGACAAAATTTTTATTTGGAGTCTTAGCACGAGGCATTGACTATGTGGTAATGATGTTTAGCGTTAGACATTCCCTCATTATGAAATTAATTATTACATGTGATTATTCGACTAGTAGAATATCCATGTGCATATTTATATGGTAATATTTGATTTATTTTCTCTATATTATGTACAAGTTTATGTTTAAAAGGCTATTGTTTTTATTACACATCTTTCCTTAAACGTTTATAGCTTCCGCTAAATTATTTACCCTTACTGAGCATCTGAGATCACCCCTTTCTTATGTTTTCTTTTCCTAGGATTCCAAGAAGTGTATTATGTTTGATATGCAGGGTTAAGATAGAGGAATAATGGTGTTCTCAACAGATTATTAATGTTGCATTTTATGTTTGAATGTGTAATGTAACATTCATGTATGTAATTTATTTTCCAAGACTACTAAACTGATCGGTCCTTCGGGACTTGATCCCTTGTAATCATGCTAATGTATTAAAATAATGCACCGGCTTTGGGATTCTGGGTTTGGGGTATTACATTGAGAGAGTAATCTGAAAATTAATGTCGCATTGATAGGTTATGGTACTGACCAGTGACCCATAGTAGGCAGATATGTTTGGGTTCATTGCTATGGGATTTTCCCTCGACCTGCTTGAGAAAGGATGGTCGATCATTTTGAGTGTTTTGATTTCATCATGTGTGACATGTCAACGAGGATATCACGACCCCCTCCCAACAAAGATGCCCATCCTGAGCTGGCAATGGTGACAGGGAGATAATGACCCCCGAGTCCCGCCTCAAGTAGGCCCCGGAGTGGCGATTAGCACCAAGGGTATGAGTTTTCACAAATATGGGAGGCATTACCCTTTTTATTATTTAAGATCAAGAAATAGGATGAGTCAAACACCAAAAGAAAAAGGAACAAGTAAATGAAAATAAACCCAAACCAATCCCACATGCATGTTTAAACAGTTCTAAAACAATGTACAAGTACACAAAAACTCAAAAGTGCAATACCAAAAGAAACAAGAGTACATCAACTGCAACAACTCCAACTGTCCCAACTAGTAGGGTCCCACATGGCCCTGGTAGTCCTCCTGGAAACCTGAAAGTAAATGTAGGGTGAGCATACAAGTGTACTTAGTAGGGAAACTTAAAGCTCTCGTGCACAAGGGGGAGACATCCTAATGTCCCGTGAGAACAACAGAAGAAACCAAAACCTAGCAAGGAATTATATCCACCCAACCTCACCGGCCACGCTCACCAAACACACAAAACAATAGGTATTAGTATATAAGAATAAGAGTATTGGGTACCTCACACCATTTCGCCCACTAGTTAGCCGCTCTTCCTAACGGCGAACGTCCTAACGATACCTCACTCTTCCCGCCCGCACACACCTGGGCCTCAAAAACCACACATCCCGCCCACACACACCTGGGCCTCACAAACTACACATCCCGCCCACACACACCTAGGCATCACAAACCACATATCCCGCCCATACACACTTGGGCCTCACAAACCACATATCCCGCCCGCACACACCTGAGCCTCACAAACCACAATCACATCCTCGCCCGAACACACCTGGGCCTCATCCTGAAGATTCATGGGAACAGTAAACCTTCCCGAAGAGTCTTGGGATAAAATCACACCAATCGAAACCTACCCGAAGAGTCTTAGGTGTAAGGTCGCCTCAAGCCATCACAACCTATGGAAGAAGAAGCATGAAGGAGCTAGTAACTAAGGGAAGAACACCCTATCCCATGAAATGGGAGTGTTCGACACTAGGTGCTCAACATGGGTGGGGCACGACAAAACACAAAGATACATATACATATATGTATACCAAACACACAACCCAACCTATGGCCTCTAAACAAAGAAACTGAGTACGTGCCTCAGCATTGCTACTACGAAGCGTGCATACAATAACCAATACCAACCCCATTTAGGTTTTCATGTTTCAATAGTATTAGTTCATTAGTTCCATAACTACTGGGCAATTATCAAACCAGATCAAGCGTTTCATAGAAAAACCCTGCCAACCACAAATCAAGTTAGATATAACACAATCAACACAAACCAACCTTTTTATCATCAATCAATCCCCATTGATTGTTCCCGCGTTTAATTCATTATCATTCCCCACAGTTCATTTATCAACTTTTCCACTTTCTTTTAATATCATAACCCAATACTGCAGCCCTGTTGCCACTATAACCACATCTCCACAACCGTATCACAAAACATGGCTCGTGCCACATCATTGCTCCTTTAACATCATTTACCGCAGCCCCGATGCCCATACTACTCGTAATGACCTAGGATTCACCCCCCCTTTCACACATCACGTAACCAAACCAACACCTACATGTTAATTATTCCATTTTGTTCAACTGGGGTAATCACACAAGGGTTCCAGATATTCATTTAATTAGCCAACTTTATGCGATTAACCAATTTCCATATTCCACAAAGTTTCCATCCACAAAAATGGTCTAGAAAGATAGGGAAACATTTAATTGTGCAAGCAAAGACCCCCAACGACCATGATTTTCAGTAGGCATAAGCCTATTCAATTCACAACATAACAATAGGATAAAAAAAGATAAACATAACAACTTCCCCATCCCCATTCTTTAAGCCAGTTATTATCTTCATTAAACTGGTTCAACTATGTCTCGTGAAATAAAGAGGACACCCATCCCGCATGATGCACAAATTAGAGAGACGAAGGTAAAATCCCTACCTCAAAGGTTTTTGACGAAACCACGACGGTCGAAGAACGCTCAAGAAACCAGGTCGATTCTCCACGAATCTTCTTTAGATATCCTCTCCTAACACAACCAAGACTAAAGCTCTTCATATTCGACATCCACATGCTTAGATCTACCCATAACGGGCGTAGATCTAAGAAACCAAGAGAGTAGAAGGAGTAGATCTAAGAAAGCAAGCAAGAACAATCACATACCTCAAGGAATCAGCTTCGATTCGCCAAGAAAAGCCTCTAGGTCGCCTCTATAACACTTGGGAGAGGTTCTTCTACCTCCAAGGAAGGGTAATCCTGAGTTATGTCTGCTTAGGTGCTTAAACGAACCATTTAGAGGCAAAAGAGTTCAGATCCACAATTTCAGGATTTAACTTTAAGTGCCTGCACGGTTTGGCCACACGGTTTAGCAAACCGTGCGCTAACCGTGCGTTAGCTTCTGCCTCGCCAAACACTCCTCGCATGGTTAGTCCACACAGTTAGACAAACCGTGCGCTAACCGTGCATTAGCTTCTGCCCCCAACACCAACCTTGCACGGTTTGGCCGCACGGTTTAGCCAAACCGTGCGAAAGCTATTGCCCTTAGCTCTCCTTAAAAGTCCACCCAAATGCACCCCCAAGGAACCTTGACCTCCTGTAACACCTCCAGCACCACATTTCACAAAGGAATAGACCGGAGAGGTCCGGGCCATTATATCAGATACCTCTCAAAACATTCTCATCCTCGAGAATTAAAAACCAACCCATAAAAAGGGGAATGGTCCGAACAACCACCCCGCAAGATACCTCTCAGGGCTCTCGTCATAACAGGAACCCAACCAACAACCCTAATCACAGGTGTTAGGAATTCCTTCTCCTATGTCGAGATATTGTCCGCTTTAGGCGGCACTGACTCGCCTGCACGGGTTTAATTGCATCCGCATTAATGCATCTCGATTAAGAATTGGGTCTTCCCACTTCCATATGTTAGAATTTTTCCAACTTACACTGCCCCTAACATCATACAACCACACACTACCCGAACACATGGCTTGGGGAATTCCTTCTCCCATGTAGAGATATTATCCGCTTTAGGCGGCACTGACTCACCCGCACGGGTTCAATCACATCCGCATTAATGTGTCTCGATTAAGGATCAAGTTTTTCCCTTTACCCACACATCCGTACATGTTACACACTTCCAAAGAACAAGGAAACAAAATGTCTCATGACCTACAAGCCAAGTATTCCATATAAAAAAGGTACAAAGTATAATATCAAAACAAAGTTCTGAATAACAAAGCAAAACACAAGTTAAAACAACTATGGGTACTGAGCGTACATCTAATCCTCCCGCTCCCAAGTGCTCTCCTCAAGGCCTCCATGCCTCCACAACACACAAACCAAGGCGATGGTTCGTCCCTAGAGCACCTTCTCTTCACAATCCTCAATTCTGACTGGTCGTTCCTCAAAGGTCGCGTCGTCTCCCATATCTAACTCTCCACAGTCGATAATGTGAGTGTCATCATGTAAGTACCGAAGAAGATGGGAGATGTGGAAGACGTCATGAACCTTCTCCAACTGAGGTGGAAGGGCCAGCTGATATGCCACCTCGCTGACTCGCCTTAGCACCTCGAAAGGTCTGATGACCTAGGGGAGAGCTTACTCCCCTTCCCAAAACTCTCCTGCCCCCGTCGAGGGGAAACCTTCAAGAACACATGATCTCCAACCTAGAACTCCAAGGTCCTCCTCCAAGGATTAACATAAGACTTCTATCGGTCCTGAGCCGCTTTCATCCTCTCACGCACAAGATGAACTTTCTCTGTGGTGATTTGTACTACCTCTGTCCCAAGAGCATCTGTCTCACCAACCTCTGCCCAACAAATGGGTGAACGACATGGTCTTCCATACAAAGCCTCAAACGGTGTCATGATAATAGTAGAGTGGAAGCTGTTGTTGTAAGAAAACTCTACTAAAGGCAAGTGTCGCACCCATGATCCTCCTAAATCTAGAACTCATGCTCGTAGCATGTCCTCCAATGTCTGGATAGTTCGCTTTGTCTGCCCATTGGTCTGGGGGTGGAAAGTAGTGCTAAGGTGTAGATGGGTGCCAAAAGCATGCTGTAACCCCCTCCAGACTCGTGAGGTAAACCGAGTATCCTGATTTGAGACGATAGTCTTTAGAACTCCATGCAAATGCACCACCTCGTCTACGTACCTCTGTGCTAAGGTACTCACTAGACCCGACTCCTTAATTGCTAAGAAGTGAGCTGATTTTGTCAGTCGATCCACCACTACCCAGATAGCATCATAAACACCCTAAGATTTGGGTAGTCCTGTGACGAATTCCATTGAGATGTCATCCCACTTCCACTCAGGGACATCTAAAGGATGCAACAAACCACTGAGAACATGGTGTTCAACCTTTACTTGCTGACACACTAGGCACCTAGCCACAAACTCCGCCACTGCCCGTTTCACCCTGGGCCACCAAAACTATTCCCTTAGGCCTCGATACATTTTTGAAACTCCTGGATGTACCGCCAATGCTGAGCTATGGAACTCACAGATAACTCCCTCACGCATCACCTCCGGAACAAACAACCTTCCATGAAAAAACATCTGATGTCAGCTGTCCTCTAACTATCCATCTGGAGCATTTCCCGGATCGATATGATCTTGAATTACTTTCGCCTCAGATTCTCACCACTGAGACTCTTCCACCTGCTACAACAAGTAGGAATGCACCGTCATATGAAACAAACAGCCTCTAACACCCTCTACCCTTGCATCCAAGTGCAAGGCAACCAACTCTCCCATCGCCTTCCAAGCATCAATGGATTATTGAACCACTTCCTTATGCGACTTCCTACTCAGAGAATCAGCCACAACGTTGCCCTTACCTTTAGTGTAAGAGATCTCAAATTCATAGTCTTGGAGAAACTCGACCCATCTCCGCTGCCGTAAGTTCAGGTCACACTGGGAGAAGATATAACGTAAGCTCTTATGATCTAAGAAGACCACAAAGTGCTCCCCAAAGAGGTAATGTCGCCACAACTTCAGTGCGAACACTACTGCTGCAAGCTCTAGGTCATGGGTGACATAGTTACGCTCATGAGGGAGCAACTGCCTAAACCCATAATAGATCACACCCTTATTCTGCATCAGTACACACCCTAAACCAAGGCCATAAGCATCACAAAACACCTCATACAACAACCCTTACTCTGGAAACCTGAGTACTGGAGCACTGAACAACTTCTCCTTCAGGTAGTCGAAAGCTTTCTGGCACTTCTCTCTCCTTAGGAAGATCTAGTCCTTCATATTCAAAGCTGTCAATGGAGCAGAAACTCGAGAGAAGTCTGAAATGAACCTATGATAATAACCTACCAACCCCAAGAAACTACAAACTTCTGCCACAATCTTGGGTGCCGCCCAAGAAACAACTGCCTCCACCTTCAACGGGTCCACTGACACTCCATGCTGAGACACTACGTGCCCAAGGAAGTGTACTTCTTGCGTCAAGAACTTACACTTCGACAATTTCCCATAAAGCTGGTGGTGTCGAGGGACTTCCAAGTCTACCCTGATATTCTCAACGTGTTCCTCCTATGATCTTGAGTAGATCAGGATGTCATCAATAAACACAACGATGAACCGGTCCAAAAACTCTCAGAAGGCAATGTTCATAAGTCCCATGAACACAACTGGTGCATTCGTAACTCCAAATGACATCACTACGAACTCTAAGTGCCCATACCTGCACCTGAAATCCATCTTCAAGATGTCACTATCCTTTACCCTCAGCTGGTGATATCCAGATCGTAGATCAATCTTAGAAAACCAACCTTCTCCCCTCAGCTGGTCAAAGAGATCATCTATCCTTGGAAGGGGGTAACAGTTCTTGACTGTTATCTGATTCAACCTTCGGTAGTCTATGCATAGCCTGAGACCACCATCTTCCTTCTTCACGAACAAAACTGGAGCACCCCATGGCTACATGCTGGGTCGAACAAAACCCTTCTCCATCAGATCGTTAATCTGAATATGCAACTCCCGCAACTCTGAAGGTGCCATCCGATAAGGGGCCATCGAAATCGGATGGGCACTAGGCTATAAGTCTTTCCCGAACTCAACATCACGTTGGGGGGGTAAAGTCACAACCTCCTCGGGGAAAACATCGAGGAACTCCCCAACAACTTCTGGGACATACATCATCTCTGTATCAGCTGAAACCACTGATAACCTGCCTAACAAGGAAATGAGAGGCTTCACATGCTAACTTCCCACCTGATAGCTCCTCTCGCCAACAAAAGCTACACGCTGCCCATCCACGTCGAAGAACATGACTCTTCTTCGGAAGAAGTCGATAATGACACTAACAGAAAATAGCCAGTCGATGCCTGGGATGACAATGTATGGCTGCATCTGTAACAAAAGAAGATCCCCACTAGATCGATGCGGTCCCAACGTCAGCCCACATCCCCGAAAAACACAAGATACACTAGTCTGACCTCCAACTGGTGTACTCAGAACCAGGGGTATGGAAAGTCTCTCTACGTCTAGAACCAAAGCATGGGATAAACCGGGTACAACAAAGGAGTGCGAAGCCCCCGAATCAAAAAAAACATAAACGAGAGTGCTGAACAAACAAATCATACCTCGCACCACCTCTGGTCCTGTAGGAGCTGCCAACTCTGCTGCGTGCAACTGTCCACGCCCAACTCCTCTACCTCTCTGATGTCGAACACCTCCCCGACCACGCCCTGGTCGAGGTCCCTGAGGAGCACCCTGAGGTCGGCCTCCTCCTGTAAAGTCTGCCCTCAGAGGAGCAGGGTCCTGCTGCTGTTGGAAGGGCCTCGCTAGCAACTGGTGCTGCTGAGGCAGGCGCTGAACCTGCCCACCTCCACCGTACTGAGCTCGGGTTGGGCACCGACTCTGAATGTGCCTGAAAACTCCGCAAGAGAAACACTTCGGTCCTAGGATCGTGAAAAAGGGACGAGGACCTAAAGATCTGAACTGGAACTGCTGGGGCATGCTCCCTACTGGCCTAAATCTGGAAGGTCCTGTCACAGGAGACCTGCTGCTGATTTGCCTTCCCCTTCGACGAACCCAGCTAGATCCCCTCTCATGGTGCACCTCCCTGTGAGTGCATCCTCTCTACAACCTCTGCCTTATTCTGTACTTCCAAGTACGTCAAAAGGGTGAAGGGGGTGACAACATACTAGAGAGAAGGATGAAGTGCCTCCTCCAAATGTCTCGCCCGAGACTCCTCATCCAGAAATAGATCCATAGCAAAGCGTAGTATATCCTTGAACTTGATCCCTAATTATCGTACTGACATACTCCCCTACTGGAGGGAGAGTAACTCCTGCCGCTTCTCTACCTTGATCATTGAAGAAAGGAATTCCTCTCAGAACTCCTTCTCAAAGTCAGCCCACGAAACCTATGCTTCTGACCTCTCCCCGAGGTAGAGCGTCCACCACTGACGCGCCGCACCTCTCAGCTAACTGACTGCTAGGGGAACCCAATACACCCTCGGAGCACGGATCAAATTAAAATCAATCCCTAGCTCCTTAAGCCACACCTCCGTCTCCATATCCGAATTATTACCCTCGTACTTCTTGAGGGTTTGTTGCTGGAAGGAATGAAGAGTCTTCTGCCACTGATCATCTTACTCCTCTCGGTCAATCCTCAACTGATCGACCGCCTGAATCTGTTAGGCCTCGACTGTCTGAGTCACCTGGGGACGACGTCCAGGTGCCATAACTGTACGGTAAACAAAGATTTCCTAAGCCCAAGTAGTAAGGAAATTTCTCAAGGTTTCATTTTATCACTTTATTTCAATTTCTTTCCCAGAACACCCAAATCAAGTAAAACACAAACATGATGATGCATGTACCTTCCCTAGGGTTTATACCCTGTAATCAATACAGTCTCACTTGGTCATTCGGTAGGCTTAGAGTCCTTGCATCGGATCACGGGGGGCCCTGAAATCCCGTGTCCAAGCCGGTCTTCCCTGGCCTATGTCACACACCAAGATCAGCCATCATTGTTTCCCTACCATCCCATGTAATCCTTACTGTGCCTAACTCCAGAATCCATCCTATCTCTCAACCATCAGCTCTGATACCATTTTTTCACGACCCCCTCCCACCAAAGATGCCCCTCCTGAGATGGCAATGGTGAAAGGGAGATAATGACCCCCGAGTCCCGCCTCCAGTAGGCCCCAGAGTGGCGACTAGCACCAAAGGTATGAGTTTTCACAAATATGGGAGGCATTAACCTTTTTATTATTTAAGATCGAGAAATAGGATGAGTCAAACACCAAAAGAAAAAGGAACAAGTAAATGAAAATAAACCCAAACCAATCCCACATGCATGTTTAAACAATTCTGAAACAAAGTACAAGTACAAGAAAACTCAAAAGTGTAATACCAAAAGAAAAAAGAGTACAACAACTACAACAACTCCAACTGTCCCGACTAGTAGGGTCTTGCACGGCCCTAGTAGTCCTCCTGGAAATCTGAAATTAAACGTAGGGTGAGCATACAAGTATACTCAATAGGAAAACCTAAAGCTCTCGTGAACAGGGGGGATACATCCTAATATCCCTTGAGAACAACAGAAGAAACCAAAACCTAATAAGGAATTCTATCCACCCAACCTCACCGGCCACGCTCACCAAAAACACAAAACAACAGGTAGTAGTATATAAGAACAAGATTATTGGGTACCCCACACCATTTCCCCCACTAGTTAGCCGCTCTTCCTAATGGAGAACATCCTGACACTACCACACTCTTCCCGCCCGCACGCACCTGGGCCTCACAAACCACACATCCCACCCGCACCCACCTGGGCCTCATAAACCACACATCCTGCCTGCACACACCTGGGCCTCACAAACCACAAACCCCGCCCGCACACACCTGGGCCTCACAAACCACAAATCCCGCCCGCACACACCTGGGACTCACAAACCAAAAATCCCGCCCACACACACCTGGTCCTCACAAACCACAATCACATCCCCGCCCGAACACACCTGGGCCTCACAAACCACAATCACATCCCCGCCCGAACACACCTGGGCCTCATCCCAAAGATTCTTGGGAATAGTAAACCTGCCCGAGGAGTCTTGGGCTAAAATCACACCAATCGAAACCTACCCAAAGAGTCTTAGGTGTAAGGTCGGCTCAAGCCATAACAGCCTATGGAAGAAGGAGCAGGAAGTAACTAGTAACTAAGGGGAAAACACCCTCTCCCATGAAATGGGAGTGTTCGGTACTAGGTGCTCAATATGGGTGGGGTGCGACAAAACACAAAGATACAAATACATATATGTATACCAAACACACAGCCCAACCTATAACCTCTAAACAGATAAACTGAGTACGTGCCTCGACACTGCTACTACGAAGCATGCATACAACAACCAATCCCAACCCCATTTAGGTTTTCATGTTTCAACAGCATTAGTTCATTAGTTCCTTAACTACTAGGTAATTATCAAACCAGATCAAGTGTTTCATAGAAAAACCCTACCAACCACAAATCAAGTTAGATAGAACACAATCAACACAAAACAACCTTTTTATCATCAATCAATCCACATTTATTGTTCCCGCGTTTAATTCATTATCATTCCCCACAGTTCATTTATCAACTTTTCCACTTTCTTTTAATATCATAACCCATTACTGCAGCCTTGCTGCCACTATAACCACATCTCCACAACCGTATCACAAAACAAGGCTCATGCCACATCATTGCTCCTTTAACATCATTTACTGCAGCCTCGCTGCCCATCCTACTCGTAATGACCTAGGATTCACCCCCCCTTTTTCACACACCACGTAACCAAACCAACACCCACATGTTCATTATTCCATTTTGTTCAACCGGGGTGATCACACAAGGGTTCCAGATATTCATTTAATCAGCCAACTTTACGTGATTAACCAATTTCCATATTCCACAAAGTTTCCATCCACAAAAACGGTCTAGAAAGATAGGGAAACATTTAATTGCGTAAGAAAAGGCCCCCAACGACCGTGATTTTCAGTAGGCATAAGCCTATTCAATTCACAACATAACAATAGGATAAACAAAGATAAAACATAATAACTTCCCCATCCCCGTTCTTTAAGCCAGTTATTATCTTCATTAAACTGGTTCAACTATGTCTCGTGAAAGCAAGAGGACACCCATCCCGCATGATGCACAAATTAGAGAGACAAAGGTAAAATCCCTACCTCAAAGGTTTTTTACGAAACCACGACGGTCGAAGAACGCTCAAGAAACTAGGTCGATTCTCCAGGAATATTCTTTATATATCCTCTCCTAACACAAACAAGAACAAAGATCTTCATATTTGACATCCACACACTTATATCTACCCATAACGGGCATAGATCTAAGAAACCGAGAGAGTAGGAGGAGTAGATCTAAGAAATCAAGTAAGAACTATCACATACCTCAAGGAACCAGCTTCGATTCGCCAAGATAAGCCTCCAGGTCGCCTCCAAAACGCCTGGGAGAGGTTCTTCTACCTCCAAGGAAGGGTAATCCTGAGTTATGACCACTTAGGGGCTTAAACGAACCATTTAGAGGCAAAAGAGTTCAGATCCACAATTTTAGGATCTAACTTTAAGTGTCTGCATAGTTTGGCCGCACAATTTAGCAAACCGTGCGCTAACTGTGCATTAGCTTCTACCTCGCCAAACACTCCTCACACAGTTAGCCAAACCGTGCACTAAATGTGCGTTAGCTTCTGCCTCCAACACCAACCTTGCACAATTTGGCCGCATGGTTTAGCCAAATTGTGCGCTAACCGTGCGAAAGCTATTGCCCTTAGCTCTCCTTAAAAGTCCATCCAAATGCTCCCCCAAGGAACCTTGACCTCATGACACACCTCCAACACCACATTTCACAAAGGAATGGACTGGAGAGGTCCGGGCCATTACAGAGGATGAGGTCTCATGTATTGGTATCTTCTAGATTATTCTTGATCTCTTGGGTTCACCTATGTCTACTTGTTATTAGTGACTGTTGTGTTGAATGTGTTTCTTGTATGTATATTTTCTTTTCACTGCCCTTGTCGTGTAACTACTATAACACTTTCATGTGTAGTGTTTTTACTGGAAAGTGATGTGTGGTTTTAATGTGGCTTATGAAAACTATTTTATCCTTTTTGTGTAAATTGAAAATGTAAGCATCACTTTCCCCTTTGAAAATGCTAATGTCTCACTAAAAGAATGACTTGGGTTAATGAGAAATGAATGAGGGAAATGACTCGTACTTTGTTTTTGAGTAACATGTAGAAAACCTTACTTTTATGCATTGTAGTTCAAACTTGAAAATGGACATTTCTTTTATTTTAAAGGAAGTGCATTGGGAATAGATATCGAGCTATCCTACTGAGTTTTAATACTCACGCATATTGTTCTTTTCTATTTTTAGTGTTTGTGCAGGCTCCCTCTTGGGTGCGCTCGCCTTGGGCGACTCTTGATCGTTGAGTCGGGGAGTGACCCGTGGGGTCACATGGAGTTAGTTCAGACATTGAGTTTGGTTAGTTTTATCTTCTTCAATTCTTGTTTAGTTGTGTGTTTGGTTTATTTATTCTGCGTTGCTCTTTATTTTTTTCCTATGCTTTTATTTATTTGTATTGAAAAAAATCATTCCCATTGTCTCTGTCGATGCCCTGACACTTGTTGCCAGCTTGGGAGGATTGAGAATGCCTCTCGGGCCTTGCCGTAGATCGGCTCGGGTGACTGGTTCAGGGTCGACCCAGGTTGGTTCATGAAAAAATGGTATCAGAGGAGGTCAGCTCTTAGCGGACCTCACTTTTCAGAGCACCCTTTGTTATTTGGGATGTCAAGGTAGAAGGAGTAGGATCATCGGGACTCGAGGGGTAGGTGCGGAAAGAGCGTCGCGAACTCTTACTCGTTCTGATCCTCGGGTTTTTATGGAAAGTTAGGTTTAATTAGTTTCTTTGGGTTTTTAGGATATGTTTTGTGATTGGTATATGAAAAAGGGAGTTGGGCTAATAGTCCTCATGACCCCGCACGGACTGGAAAGCCATGTGAAGATAGGGGCATTGTCCTGAAAGGATCTATGTGTTGGTGACATGTTTGGAATATGGTCTCCAACCATATGGTCAAGTCACCCACCGACACTAGTTCCCTGTTTGAGTTATTTTGGGTCTCCTCTGATTTCTGAAAGTTGTTTGAATTAGAAAAAGTTGGTTTTGAAAAATGGTTGTTTGAAATGAGGTTGTTTTGTTTTGGCCTTGGTGTTCTTAGGGGTGCTCACATGCATAGTGGTATGTTGGAATATGAACAGATGTTTGGTATGGCAGATGGATTCCCAGGGTGGCACAAATACATGCATGTGAGTGAGACTCTAAAGAATACTGATGACGAGGGTTTAACCCACCAAGCTTGTTTTTAAATTACAGATGTTTTTAAAAGGAATGTTTTGATGTTATGATAGTTTTTTTCTCATGTTTAGAGCTTGTCACCTATGCGGTGTTTGATTTTGAGTATTTTTATTATTGAGTTAGACTTGATTGGGTTCTTGACTTTTCTTGTCCAGTTGTTTCCCCCTTGAAGCTTCGATGGGTTATCGTAGTGCGGTTGATCAACCTAAGGATTTTATGCTTGAGTTTCAGAAACTAGATCCACCTCTCTTTTATGGCCAAGCAGACCCTTCTGTATAGGAGGAGTGGATGCTAAAGATTGAAAGGGACTTTAACCTCACTAAGTTTCCTGAGTCGTTGAAGGTCAAGTTTTCAACCTTCATGCTTGAAGGTTCACCGTGGATGTGGTGGAAGTTAGTGTCTCGGAACAAGCCCCATCAAGATCTTACTTGGGAGTATTTCAAGGCTTTGTTTATTCGTTAGTTTTTTCTCTATGGAAGAAAGGGTGATAAAGGGGATGGAGATGTGTTATCTGCAGTAGGGTGATAGATCAGTGTTGGAGTATTTCCAATGCTTTGTGGAGCTAGTCCCTTATGATTCATGGTATGCCACAGATGACTCCATGAATGCTCAGCGTTTTGAGGCGGGTCTCCGTCTTGATCTCCAATCAAAGGTGTTAACATCCAACCTAATCTCGATTGCCAATGTGGTGAGACAAGCTTTTCATGTTGAAGCTGTGTTGGCAGGAGTGCACAAGGTAGTCCTCCCTCCTTCAATTCCTAGGAGTAGTGGTGAGGATTCTAGCAAGGAGAAGAGGAAGCAATTGAAAGTGGATGGAGCAAGTTGTGGAATCAAAAGGCCTTAGGATCTTTCATCAACCTCTTCAGAGAAAGATATCCTCGTGTGTTATCAGTGTGTAAAGTTGGGTCACAAGAGGTTGTCCTACCCAAGTACTTCTAAGCCCTTACATGCTTGTGGATGTTTGTGTCACTTACAACAATTTTTTCAGGGTGTTTCTAGAAAGCGTCGCAGTGGAAGTTATCAGAAGTGATGTTCTGTAGGGTTTTTGTTTAAAGTTTATTGAGTAAGTTTCCTTCCAATGTAAAGGATCTTTTGTTGTGGTAGTTGTACTGATGGTATTTTGGGTTTTGAAATGTATGGGAATGTCACGGGTCTTTGATGAACTCCAGTTTTCAATGCCAGTGTGGCTTTTATTTTGAAATCATGCACTTTCTTTTTTCAAATCAAAAGATGTATGTTTCTTATTGGGATTATTAGAACCCGACTATGAGGTAGGAGACGCTTCATCCATTGGAGCTCTAGAAAAAAGGCCTCAGAGTGAAGCCGATGCGTAGTCAAGAACCCTAGGGAAATTTTAAGAAGCTTGGTTAAGGTTGTGCCTCTATCACGTGGTGAGACAGTTTTATCGTTTCTGTTGTGGTTTCTCTATCGTTGTAAAATTCCTCCAGTTGCAAAGAGCATGGTAGACTTATCCCTCATGCAATGTTAGTAATTGTGCATTTTTTATGCGAGTTACTGATCAATGGCCTTGTGTGGACCACCCATGTGAAATAGTTGCAGCTTTGGTTTGTGTCCATCCTGAAGTGACGAGTCGTGAGTAGTTGTCTGTTGTGGTCTCATTGATCCAATCCTTGGGCCCTCCCTCCACACCCATGGGGTGAGGGTTTTTGGTTCGTACATAGTTTTAGGTTCATCTATTATCCCATTCAGATAAGAGTTAGTGGTTTAAATGTTATTTATGTGCTTCTTTTAGCTTGAGTAAGGCCCGGTTTAGGTCTCAATTGATTTTTTATTTGGTCGTGTATAGGTTGGTTCTTTATGGTGTGGAGACCCACCATCTATTTGGGTTTTCTATTAAGTCGTTATCAGATGCTAGTTAAGTTCTTATAGTGGGGAGTCCATTCAGGCCTCCCCTCTACTGGTGATCTGTTTTGGACAATGAGGTTGAGTCTTGTTGGTGGTCGATAGAATGTCATGGGGTTAAGAGGTTGGATCGTGTTTATGTGAAGTCATTAAGTGTTTATTGATCGAATAGATGGTGTTGTGGCTTTCCAGGGATGAAAAATGTTATGGTGGGGAGAATTGTCACACCCCTACCTAGGTGTTTATTTTATTTTATTATTTCTTTGGATTTAAATAATTTTTTGTTGGGGTCCAAGGTGAGTCCTGGATGAAAATTTTGAGTTATGTTAAAAAGTGTGCGTTTTGGGTTCAACTTCGTTGGGTGCACGGGCAGAGCGTGATTTCGTGCGGCTTCGCTCAGGAAACTGCATGGCCTTTTCATCTACGAAGAATTAAAGTGAATAAATAAATGTTAATTTATTATGTCATTTAAAATTTTTATGGTTATTAAGAATTTTAATTTTTTTATTCTAGGCGAAAACTGAAATTTCTAATTTTATTATTATGCATTATTACTAATTTTATTATGAGTATTACAATTAAAAATTAATGTTAATTAAAACTATTATTAGGAATTATTTTATTGTTGTATTAATATTATTGTTATTGTGAATATTATTATTATGATTATTATTATAATTATTATTATCATTAAGGTATTACTACTACTATTATTATTATGATTTTATTATTATTATTATTATTATTATTATTATTAAAGTGGTAAGGTTTTAAAAAGAGAAAAGAAGAAAAAAATTAATTTAAACCCTAATACTACCTCCCTCCCTTCTTCACGCAGTAGGGACCTGACCCCCACCCCCATTTTTTTCTTTCCCTTTTTGTGCGGCGTGACCCTCGCTCCCCCCTGCTCTTCATATGGCAGGGCCTCGGCCTCCTTGTAGTGCACCCCAGCGACCCGACCATCCTCCTACTTCCCCAGACGAGCTCTACCCTCCTTCAGCGTACAACACCGGCCCTAACCTCTTGTTCTCCCTTACAGCAGCCTCCAACACCTCCTCCTCTACACAGGCAACCCCACCACCTCCCTCCTTCACCGGCGTGGCACCCCACGACCCCCCTCCCGCCTCCACTAGCTTGGGAGTTCCATCCATTACATATGCATTTATCTCACATGTAGGTGAGGGGTAAAAGGGGTTTTTACATAAAAGAAACATTGGGCACGCAGACCCTATATATTAATGAGGAGAAGGCTCACAGGGCAACAAATTTAATTTAAATAAATAAATTAAAATAAACCATTCACATACAAAGGTCTTGGTCTATCTCACGATCATCCATGCATGCACTGATATTATGCATTAATAAAACTAACATTCAATTCTTTAATCGTTCTTGTTTAAGATAAATCACGCTCGAATCAATTAATTATATTTAATTAATCAATCCTTTTATCTTAAACCCTTTTTCTGAATTTCCTTGAGATTCTCATCCATCATAATTTTAAATAAATAAATTCATTTAAAATTATCTTTGTATGTAACTTGTACCTTGGAGGTAACCTGGTGAATTCTTATTCATTACGCAGATGTTAAATTAAACACACATATATAAAACACCTACCACATGTTGTGCCTTAGCTTTACGCCTGCACTATGATACACATCTCAAGGGTTTGTATGATATAATAATAAATTTTAATAAATCTGTGTAATTTGGATGAGTACACGACATGTAGTTCCAACTACACAACGTGTACTTTTGTTCACCGTCCATCCAAAGTACACACCCAGGGACATGGCATGTATATGTACTTCAGAAATTTTTGGAGTACACGACGTGTTCAATTGGACACACACCGTTTAGTATCCGTGTTAAACGGTTTCCAGTTGGGCAAGCTGTGTACGGGGTACACAGTCCAACCCTAACCTGAAGGGACTACACACCATGTTCAATTGGACCAAAAAGCATGTAATCCGGAAACCGTGTGACACCTGTTCCTGGTCAACACACGGTGTCATAAATGACTTAGATAAGATCCAATACACGACCCGATTTAGCAGATCAGTCAATGCATTGAACCTAGACTACACGACGTGTACTTCCGAATACACACTGTTTATTCTGGTGTTATACGACCAAGATCATTTGGAACCTCTGAATGAGTTCCTCTATTTTATTTTAATCAAAATTAAAAGAAAAATTCGTTTCTGTAAGGTGAATGATAAACAAGAGGGGAGGAATAGATCTCGAGATTCAGATTTTAAAGAATGATTAACTTGAATTGAAACAACTAAATTATTAAATGCGTAAATCACCAATAAAAAACTAAATAATTATAACCAACAATATGACTGCTCTGATACCACTTATAGGTTCTGGGCGTAGTGGAATCATGTTGGTGGGTGTAACCAACTTTAATTTTAGCGCTCACAACGATCAATCCGAGATCCGTCATGAAAATAAAATGTCGGATCTTCAGAATGGAACAAAGAATGGAAAAAGATAGAGGGAGTCCTGGAACCATAAAGATAGGATCATCATATGTTGGTTATAATTAATTTAATTAATTGAAAAGAATTACCTTGATGGAATTCTTTCTTTGTTGATGTCTCCGGTCACGATCCAATGTGATTTTTCATTGCGTCATAGAAGCCAAGTGTAAACTTCCTCTAGCGGTGATCCACACGTGCACCACGTATCTCTGGATGTCACCAAAGGGATCTCCAGGTGATAGCATGGAGAAGCCTTTTCTTGCGTTGTCTGCCTTAAATCACCTTGATCCGATGGAGGAGGATCTCTCTCGGTCTTGAGAGCGTTCTTGGAGAAAAGAGTTCTTTCAGCCTTGAGAGAATTTTGCAGAATTGTTGTGCACAACGATTATCTCTAGAAAAGTGTTGGGGTTGTGAGGATATTTATAATCAGGTTTCAGGTTATAGAGTTATGATAATAAATAAACATGTTACACATTTTATTTATTTCATTAACTCTTATTGAAAACCCCATGTCGAATGATTAATTCATTGACATGCGCCCATGCTGATTTTAATAAATATCATTTAATAAAATGATATTATTTCCTCAAAATCCCGACTGGAAAAACTACACAGTGTTTAATCATTAATACACAACGTGTACTCGTTTTCCATGAAAAATACATGGCTTGTACATTCAATGTACACGACGTGTTTATCTTGTTTTCATTTTTCTTTATTTCCTCCACCACATTTATTAGACCTTGAGTAATGACTATTTATTTCTTAAATAAATGTAACTGCATTACTCGCTAATAAATATATATTATTTCTCCCACAATATATTCTCTCGAATAACTAGTGTCAAAATAAATGCGATCAAGCATCCTTAAATAATTATTAAACCACAGTCGGGAATAATCTTTATTTAACTTGTTAAATTAATATTTAACTGAGATACATAGACACACTTGGTGTGTGACCCTCTAGGCCTCTTTCTCAGTGGCATTAGGCGGATCCTGCCTAAAGTCCAAGGTTAGCGTCTAGCAACATGCCAAGACACCCATAGAGAAAGAAGTTAACACCTCAATGACGTGTCACCTCATATGAATGCATACCGTGTAATATAATCCCTTTGTCACGATATCTCGAATCAAGTGGGTCGCATGCTAGTTCCATCAACCCACATGCTCGATTATTCTTTCTTTAACTTTATGGAATTGAACTCGCCCATTCCTTACCATGGACATGGATTTATTTAGGCTATATAAATTCCATCAAAGGGACTGATATATCTACTTTCGTTATGAAACAGAAGGGAAAAATCCTTTCTCGCATTATCTATTAATGCAGTATTACTCGTGACGCACCCAGCGTATCCTACCTCGATGTGAACAGCATGTCGTCACAGTTTTCGTCAATACATCTAAGTGCGTGAGTTGTAATACCCATTAATAATAATCTTAAAGTCCAAGGATCAATACACATGTCCATAGATAGAAACATCCAATGACACTATGAAATGTGGATTTCCTGCTGGTGGGTCTTGTTCTCATAATATCCTCCTAGATATTACCAAGGGCGCACACCATGAGAAGGTGCCTCAAAGTTTTATGAGTCCTCACCCCTAATGGCCTGTATTATTTGTGTCCCTCAAATAACATCATCCGGCCATAGAACATATATTCAAGAACGATGTTATGGCACTTCCAGGTTCTCATCATAGTAGGGATCCGCTATGACCCTTTAATGCAAAATATATCCTTGAGACATTATCACATGCATTGTCACGTAGAAGAACAATCAAGATGTGATAAGGTGTTTATTTAATGAATAAAGTACAAAGTAGTTGGTTCTAGGCCACTAACTCCAACAGACTCCCACTTGGACTAGAGCCAACTGCTAACAACTTTTAACACGCTAGCTCTCGTATGATATTCATGCTTCTGATGAGATAGGAATTTAGTCATGGGGTCCACCACGTTCTCTTCCGTGGACACTCTGCTCACTGCAACTTCACCCCTTTGATAGAAATCCCTCAAGAGGTGATACTTTCAAAGTATGTGCTTTGTCCGTTGATGTAACCTTGGTTCTTTTGCAAGAGCCACCGCTGTATTATTATCACAATACAACATGATAAGATCTTTACTGCTAGGCACCAAATCAAGATCCTAGACAAAGTTCTGAATCCATATGGCTTCCTTGGATGCATTAAAAGCTGCTATATATTCAGACTCTGCTGTAGAATCAGCGACAACTGGCTGCTTTGAACTCTTTCAGCTCACAGCTCCTCTATTGAGACAGAAAACATATCTAGATTGCGACTTCAGATTGTTCTGATCTATTTGAAAACCAGCATCAACATACCCTCTAATGACAAGCTCCTCGTCTCCTCCATACACCAAGAACATATCCTTAGTTCTTCTCAGATACTTAAGGATAGTCTTAACAGCAGTCCAATGCTGTTCTCTTGGATCTTCTTGATATCTGCCTACCATGCTCAGTGCATAGGCAACATCAAGCTTGGTACATAACATGACATATATGATGGATCCAATAGCCGAAGCGTATGGGATCTTACTCATTATATCTTTCTCCTGTTGTGTCTGTGGACACATTTTCTTTGAAAGATGTAGTCCATGTGACACTGTAACTAATCCCCTCTTGGATTGTTCCATACTAAATCTCTTTAGTATCTGGTCAATGTATGTACCCTGAATTAGTCCAAGCAGTCTCTTGGATCTATCACAAATGATCAGGATCCCTAGAATGCAGTCTGCTTCACCCAAGTCCTTCATGGAGAAACACTTGTTCAACCAGTCCTTAACTAACTATAAGACTGTTACATCATTTCCAGTAAGCAACATGTCGTCAACATATACTACTAGGATAATGATCACATTCCCATTAAACCACTTATAAACACATGGATCACATTCATTATTAATAAAACCAAATTCCTTTATGGCTTCATCAAATCGAATGTTCCATGACTTGGATGATTTCTTTAATCCATAAATGGATTTCTGCAACTTGAAAACCCATTTGGCTTCAGCTAGTGTCACAAACCCTTCTGGTTGTGTCATATAGACATCTTCCCGAAGGTTCCCGTTAAGGAATTCAGTTTTGACATCCATCTTCCAAATTCATAGTCATGGTAAGCTGTTATGGAAAATATGATTCTTATGGATTTAAACATGGAAACTGGCAAAAAGGTTTCATCATAGTCAATTCCTTGACGTTGTCTGAATCCTTTAGCCACTAACATTGCTTTATAGGTGCTAACTTGACCTTCCATGTCCATTTTTCTCTTGAATACCCATTTTCATCCAATAGGCTTTACATCAACTGGCTCATCGACTAGAACCCAGACTTGGTTCTGATACATGGAATCCATCTCAGAATTCATAGCTTCCAGCCATCTTGCAGCTTCTAAGCTTTATACTGATTCCTTGTAGGAGAGAGGTTCATAATTGTACAACAATAATGATTCACCATCCTCGGTGACTAGAAAACCAAATCTCTCTGGTTCCCTTACCTCTCTTGAGCTTATATGCAGTACTTGTGTTTCTGAAACCTCTTACATGGGGACCTTTGGAACTTGTTCCTGTACCAACTCTTGTGTATCTTGAGCATCAACTTCATATAAGTCAATCTTTCTCCCACTATCCTTTTTGAGGATGTGCTCCATCTCAAGAAAGACGGCTTGTCTGGCAATAATCACTTTCTTGTCTGAAGGGTTATATAGGTAATATCCTTTCGTTTCCTTGGGTTATCCTATAAAGATACACCTCGTACCCCGAGGTTCTATTTTTTTTCCTAAGAAGGCCTTAACAAATGCCTCACATCCCCATACACGTGTGTGCGGAAAAATGGGTTTCTTTCCATTCCATAACTTGGATGGAATTCCATTTTCCACCTTAGTTGGTACTCGGTTTAATGTGTATGTTGTAGTTTGTAATGTATATCCCCAAAAGGATAATGGAAGATCTTCATGACTCATCATTGACCTCACCATGTCCAACAAGGTGCAGTTTCTCCTTTCACTAACACCATTCCACCATGGTGTATAAGGAGGAGTGAGCTGAGATAGAATCCCAGACTCCTGTAGAAGATCGATGAACTCTTGGTTCATATATTCTCCACCTCGATTTGATCGAAGTTTCTTTATCTTCTTACCAAGAAAATTCTCTACTTCATTATTGAATTACTTAAATTTCTCTAAGGCTTTTGACTTATACCTCATTAAGTAGACATATCCATATCTACTCAAATTATCAGTAAAAGCAATGAAGTAAGAATATCCACATCTAGCTTCTACTGGAAGTGGTCCACACACATCCATGTGCACCAATCCTAGAAGCTCTGTAGCCCTTTCACCTTGTCCACTGAAAGGCGACTTGGTCATTTTACCTTGTAAACAAGCGTGACATCTATCAAGTGGTTTTAGCCCAATAAAGTCTAAATAGCCATCTTAGTAGAGCTTTGTCAAGCGTTTATCGTTTACATGATCGAGACGGTGATGCCACAACTGGGTGATGTATGAGTCATGTGAGTTTGTTTCGTTATCGATTGCCAACACTTGGTTTTCATAATTTAATATATACAGACCATTATTTAAATGATCCATACCATAACATACGTTGTTCTTATAAAAGAGAAAACCCTTATTTCCAAACTTGAAAATACATCCATCTATATCCAAACAAGATACATAAATTATGTTCTTGGTAACACTAGGCACATAATAACAGTTATGTAAAACAAAAATCATCCCAATCGGCAATGAGAGGTGGTAATCTCCAATGGCCAACGCAGCCAGCCTCACGCCATTGGCAGCTCGAAGATCCACCTCTCCTCTAGAAATATTTCTAAACATACTTGGTTCCTACATTTGAATACAGATGTGATCCCCACAAGCTATATCTAATACCCAATGTGTATAAATGGAAAGATTACACTCGATAACAAACACACCTTTAGCGTCCCCACGCTTATGGGTGTAGTTCCTCTTCCAGTGGCCTTACTTGCCACATGAAAAACATACTACCTCCCGTTACTTTCCCTACCTCTGGATCTTCCCCTTCTTGAAAGGATGACTCTCGGGGGGCTTCAGACCATTTATAAGTCTTTGGACCATTTTCCTTGTCCTACCTTTTCTTATTCACCATAAGAACTGCAGGTTTGTCATGACCCATGTCTTTATCTACCTGTAGAATCAAGGTCAGAAGTTCCGATAGAATCTTCTTATTATTGTTCATGTTGTATTTTACAATAAAGCTTGACAAGTTCTTGGGCAGTAATGATAGGATGAGATCTGTACGCAACTCATCCAAGAATTTAATCCCTAAGATGTCCAAGCATTCGATGTAGCCAATAAGCTTGACTACATGAGGACTAGTTGGCATAGACTCTCCAAGCTTAGTTGTAAACAAATTATTGGAGATCTCATATCTCTCTTGTCTCACCTTCTCTTGGTAGAGATCCTTAAGGTGAGACATCATGCTATACACGTCCATGTTTTCATGTTGCTTCAAGAGCTCATTAGACATGGCCGATAGCATGAAACATTGTACATCTATGGTATCATCCATATGTTTTGCATAGAGAGATATTTCCTCATCACTGGCCTCTTTTCCTGGTGCAACTAGAACAGGCTCTTCTAGCACATACAATTTCCTTTTGTGGAGAAGGATAACGCGTAAACGCCTCTGCCACTCTTGGAAATTGGTGCCGGTAAGAAGGTTTTACTTCTCGAGTATGGTTCACAATGATATATTTGAATTCATTTTTCTTGTCATTTATACAAATTAAGATGAGCAAAGGTTTATTACTTTATTACAAAACTGATACAAATAAATAAATTAATACTTATTAGTCTCCCACTATTTTATCGAAATTCAATAGCCCTCACTATTGACTTCAGAATATTTTGTTGTCTGAATATTCTAGTGGCAAGGATCCATATTTCCCTTCACATTACCCCAACTAGGGTTGGTAAATCAACTTGAAGGGTTTTAGGTAGGCATTCTAAATGCCAACTGCATTAACTCGCAGCTCCTTGATCCACTGAGTGGACTCCCCAATCCTGAAATCCTTTTATTTTGGATTTCCTCAATCTTTGCCTCTTGGTCACACCAAGTCCTGCTGTGGCAGTCAACCCTTGATGCAAACCAAGTTAAGTCAACCCAAAACCTTGAATTAGAATTCCCCGATAATTGAAAGCACCCCAACTAGGGTTGGTTAAGCACTTTGAACTGTGGTTCGATTCTAACCAAGATTATGGAAGGCTATACTGACTTAATATTTATTTGAGGGATTTTATACGTAAATTTCCAATTTATTATCTTCGATTACATGATTTTTAATATTAAGTGATATATACTTAAGTGATTAACCATGTCTAAGATAATATTTTATGCATAATTCGGTCTAATTTTAGTTCCATCTTGCATGCTTGTTTAATTCATTAATTGTGTGATCGTGACAACACACCCACAATAAATAAATCATGAAACTGAAAAAAATAAAATAAATGGTATGATCATGAGCTTTTTCTATTGGTTACTTTATCTAGAAGTTGATAAACTAACCCAAGAACTAGGGGAAAACACCTTGAACCTTTTGGGTTTGTGTTTACAGCTTTACACATGTCCACCTTTGTATCTCCTTGGATTGGTTTCACCTTGGATCTTGACTTGATCTACCTCCACTAGCTTGGGAGCTCTATACATTACATATGCATTTATCTCACATGCAGGTGAGGGGTAAAAGGGGTTTTTACATAAAAGAAACCTTGGGCGTGCATGCCCTATATATTAATGAGGAGAAGGCTCGTAGGCCAACAAATTTAATTTAAATAAATAAATTAAAATAAACCATTCATATATAAAGGTCTTGGTCTAGATCATGATCATCCATGCATGCAATGATATTACACATTAATAAAACTAGCATTCAATTATTTAATCGTTCTTGTTTAAGATAAATCATGCTCGAATCAATCAATTATCTTTAATTAATCAATCCTTTTATCTTAAACCCTTTTTCTGAATTTCCTTGAGATTATTATCCATCATAATTTTAAACAAATAAATTCATTTAAAATTATCTTTGTACACAACTTGTACCTTGTAGGCAAACTGATGAATTCCCATTCATTACAAAAATGTTAAATTAAACACACATATATAAAACACCTATCACATGTTTTGCCTTAGCTTTATGCCTTCACTATGGTACATATCTCAAGGGTTTGTATAATATAATAATAAATTTTAATAAATTTGTTTAATTTGGATGAGTACACGGTGAGTAGATGTACTTCAAAAATTTTCAGAGTACACGGCGTGTTAAAATGGAAACACGCCATGTAGTATCCGCGTTACACGGTTTCCAGTCAGGAAAGCCGTGTACGAGGTACATGGTCCAACCCTAACCCGAAGGGACTACACGCCGTGTTCAGTTGGACCACATGATGTGTAATCTGAAAACCGTGTGCCACCTGTTCCTGGTCAACACACGGTATCATAAATGACTTAGATAGGATCCAATAAAGGACCTGATTTGGTGGATCAGTCAATGCATTGAATCTAGACTACACGACGTGTACTTCCGAATACACATTGTGTATTCTGGTGTTGTATGGCCAGGAGCATTTGGCACCTCCGGATGAGTTCCTCTATTTTATTTTAATCAAAATTTAAATAATTTTTTTTCTGTAAGGTGAACGAGAAACGAGAGGGGAGGAATAGATCTCGAGATTCAGATTTTAAAGAACGATTAACTTGAATTGAAACAACAAAATTATTAAATGCATAAATCACCAATGAAAAATTAAATAATTATAATCAATGATATGACCGTTATGATACCACTTGTAGGTTCTAGGCATAGCGGAAGCGTGTTGGTGGGTGTACCCAACTTTAATTTTAGCGTTAACAATGATCAATCCGAGATCCATCATGAAAATAAAACGTCAGATCTTCAGAATATAACAAAGAATGGAAAAAGAAAGAGGGAGTCTCGAAACCATAAAGACAGGATCATCACATATTGGTTATAATTAATTTAATTAATTGATAAGAATTACCTTGATGAAATTCTTTCTTCGTTGATGTCTTCGGTCACGATCCGATGTGATTCCTCATTGCGTCGCAGAATCCAAGTGTAGACTTCCTCTAGCGGTGATCCACATGTGCACCACGTATCTCTAGACGTCCCCAAAGGAATCTACGAGTGCTAGTGTGGAAAAGACTTTGCTTACATTTTCTTCCTTAGATCACCTTGATCCGATGGAGGAGGATCTATCTCGGTCTTGAGAGCTTTCTTGGAGAAAGGAGTTATTTTGGCCTTGAGAGAATTCTCCAGAATTGTTGTGCACAACGATTCTCTCTAGAAAATTGTTAGGGTTGTGAGGATATTTATAATTGGGTTTGAGGTTATAGAGTTATGATAATAAATAAATGTGTTACACGTTTTATTTATTTCATTAACTCTTATTGAAAACCCCATGTCAAATGATTAATTCTTTGACATGCACCCACGCTGATTATAATAAATATCATTTAATAAAATGATATTATTTCCTCAAAATCCCAATTTAAAAAATTACACGGTGTGTAATCATTAATACACGGTGTGTACTCGTTTTCCATGAAAACTACACGGCGTGTACATTCAATGTACATGACGTGTTTATCTTGTTTTCATTTTTCTTTATTTCCTCCACCACATTTATTAGACCTTGAGTAATGGATATTTATTTCTTAAATAAATGTAACTACATTACTCACTAATAAATATATATTATTTCACCCACAATATATTCTATTGAATAACTAGTGTCGAAATAAATGCGATCAGGCATCCTTAAATAATTATTAAACCACATTCGGGAATAATCTTTATTTAACTTGTTAAATTAATATTTAACTGAGATACATGGACACACTTAGTATGTGACCCTCTAGGCCTCTTTCTCAGTGGCATTAGGTGGATCCTGCCTAAAGTCCAAGGTTAGCGTCTAGAAACACGCCAAGGCACCCATAGAGAAAGAAGTTAATGCTGCAATGACATGTCACCTCATACGAACGCTTATCGTGTAATATAATCCCTTTGTCATGATATCTCGAATCAAGTAGGTTGCATTCTAGTGCCATCAACCCATGTGCTTGATTATTCTTTCTTTGACTTTCCTGAATTGAACTTGCCTATTCCTTACAATGGACATGGATTTATTTAGGCTATATCAATTCTATAAAAGGGCATGATATATCTACTTCCATTATGGGATAGAAGGGAAAAATCCTTTATCACATTATCTATTAATGCAGTATTACTCGTGATGCACCCAACGTATCCTACCTCGATGCGAACAGCGTGTCGTCACAGTTTTCGTCAATACATCTAAGTATACAAGTTGTAATACCCATTAATAATAATCTTAAAGTCCAAGGACCAATACACACGTCCGCAGATAGGAACATCCAATGACGCTATGAAATGTGGATTTCCTACTGGTGAGTCTTGTTCTCATAATATCCTCCTGGATATTACCAAGGGCGCACACCATGAGAAGGTGACTCAAAGTTTTATGATTTCTCACCCTTAATGGCATGTATTATTTGTGTCCCTCAAATAACATCATCTGGCCATAGAAAATATATTCAAGAACAGTGTTATGACACTTCTGGGTTCTCATCATAGTAGGGATCCGCTATGACCCTTTAATGTAATAGCTATCCTTGGGAAATTATCACATGCATTGTCACACAGAAGAACAATCAAGATGTGATAAGGTGTTTATTTAATGAATAAAGTACAAAGTAGTTGGTTCTAGGCCACAAACTCCAACAGTTATGGTACTGACCAGTGGCCCATAGTAGGTGGATATGTTTGGGTTCATTGCTACGGGATTTGACCTCGGCCTGCCTGAGAAAGGATGATCGAGCATTTTGAGCATTTTGATTTCATTGTGTGTGACATGTCAACAAGGATGAGGTCGTATGTATTGGTGTATCCTAGATTATTCTTGATCTCTTGGGTTCACCTATGTCTACTCGTTCTTAGTTCTTGCAGTTTTGAATGTGTTTATTGTATGTATATTTTCTTTTCATTTCCCTTGTTGTATAACTAATATAGTGCTTTCATGTCTAGTGTTTTTACTAGAAAGTGGTGTGTGGTTTTAATGTGGCTTATGAAAACTGTTTTCAAAGAAAAGTGTTTTATCCTTTTTGTGCAAATTGAAAATGTAAGCATCACTTTTCCCTTTGAAAATGCTATTGTCTCACTAAAATAATGACTTGGGTTTTTGAGAAATGAATGAGGGAAATAACTCGTACTTTGTTTTTTAGTAACACATAGAAAACCTTACATTTATAAATTGTAGTTAAAACTTGAAAATGGATGTTTCTTTTATTTTAAAAGAAGTTCATTGGGAATAGATATCGGGCTATCCTACTGAGATTTAATACTCACGCCTATAATTATTTTCTATTTTTAGTGTTTGTGCAGGCTCCAGCTTGGGTGTTCTCACCTTGGGAAATGATTGATTGTTAAGTCGAGGAGTGACCTGTGGGGTCACATAGAGTTAGTTCGGACGTCGAGTTTGGTTAGTTTTATCTTATTTAGTTCTTGTTTAGTTGTGTGTTTGGTTTATTTATTCTGTGATGCACTTTAGTTTTTTCCCATGATTTTATTTATTTGTATTGGGAAAAATTGTTCTCATCGTCTCTGTCGACACCCTGGCGCTTGTTGCCAACCCGGGAGGATCGGGAATGCCTCTCGGGCCTTGCTGCAGATCGACTCGGGTGACCAGTTCAGGGTTGACCCGGGTTGGTTCGTGACAGAAAATCTCATAAATGGGAGGAATTACCCTCTATAATAAAACATGACCTAGAGATAAGATAAATCATCCACAAACAACTCCGTGATATATATAAAAAGGAAACCCAAAATCCATCCCACAATGCATGTGTAAATAAAATAGATACAAGTAAAAGTCTCCAAATGAAATCCCAAATAAAAGCTAAGGCAATGACATAACAACAACTCCAAATGTCTAAACTGTAAATGTCCAGCGTGATCCAAAAAGTCCTCCTAGAATCCTGAAAACTATTTTTATATACGTAGGGTGAGTATATAGGTATACTCAGTAGGAAAACCAAAGTCTCTCGTGCACATGTGAAAAGGGCACACTAATGCACCCATGAGAAAACAACAGAACCAAACATCACCTAAACATGCCAACTGACCAAAACTCCAACCTCACAAAGGCTCGGTCACCAAATAATGCATCTAAGTATAATAATATAATATAAATCACATCAATAATAAGGTACCATGTATCGCTTTTCCACTAATTTTCCACTCTCACACCCCAATGTCGTACGTTCTGGCGCTCCCACCCCTTTCGAATAACATCACATCACATCACATCCCACCCACACAGACCTAGGAAATCACAACACATCACATCCATCATGAACACACTCGAGCCATCACAACACATCACATCCTGACCACACACATCTAGGTCATCACATTACATCACAAATTGAAAAGGACACTTTTGGATTCTGGCCATCACAACCCATGTCTGTCTTTCTCACCTCTTGAAAGAGGGAGTAGGGAAGAGCGAGTAGTCAGTCATTCATCCTCCCACCGAGATGTTGGAAAAAACACCCCTTGAATGACTATGTGGGCGTTGACACATAGTGTTTGATGAGGGTGGGGTGCGTATAGAAAATCACAAGAATATGCAAGGTACATATAAATATAGTATCAAAACACATGATCTCAATCCTAAGGGTTATATCACAATGTCACCACATCATCTCACAACCACTGAAACTTCCACTGCCACTTCTAAATGCACAACACCACACAACAAGCCACAATCCACATTTTATAATCCACCCTTTACTTTATCAAATCAAGCCAATTTCCAAAATTTTCATTTACCAACCAATTCCAAACAAACATCCCATCCAGTTTTCATTTATCAACAACCATATTAATCAAATATTCCATTATCATTTCAATCATTCATTATCCACTCTAACACATGCCATTATAATTTAGCATTATCTTTTAATTTCACTATTTTTTGAGAATCTATCACAATACTACTCATTCTCATCACATCCGCCTCATATCATAAACATAACATTTTTAGATTTATAAAAAGGGGAGTTCCACCACATTCCATTTATTTATGTAAGGATATTCTCACACAAACCATAAATCTTATTCAACCATTTTATTAACCAAATATAAGTGATTAACCAATTTTTTTTAAAGTGATGTTAAAAAATCACACCAATCAAAATTTCACAATACATATCAAATTATCACAAAAAAAGGCTTCTAGAAACCATGATTTTTAAAAAGGAATCAAACATGTATAATCTTTTAAATAATATTATAACACAAGAAAAACATGGGAAATATTCCTTTTGTGGAAGACAATAATAATTTACTTTATGTGATTATCACTTTCTCTCTCTAGGTTAATCTTTCAATCACAACATGAGATAATAAGGATAATTATACTCTATACACATGATAATACTTTATATGGATAATTATTGACAACATGAATAATTCATATAAAATAAATGAAAAAATTCCTTCATTCCCCATCAATTTAAATTAATCAATTAATTATATTTATTAAGCCAATGCATACCATTTTCTCAAATAATAACATAAGTAGACCCCTACCACATGATACACAAGGAAGAGAGACAAGAGACCCCCTACCTTAATATAAAGACCCAACAAAGATAAAGAACAATGCTTGCAAGGGCCAATGTGAACCCATAATCGTCTGAGTCTCCATCTTCAGTAAATCAAGTGTATAAATTTGAATTTAATTAAAACCGAAAAATTTAACGCAACGTCTTCTAAAGAAAACTCTTCGATTACCTTATACTCATCAAGACGAATCCAACGAAATTGATGATCCATCAATCCGATTAGTATTGAGGGAGATATGACAGAAATTAGTTGAATATATATAGGGTATTTATTTACCCCATTTTTAATTATCAAAACACATTTTCATTTAAATTTTATATTTAATCCCCCCATCTAATTCACTCATTTAATTCAAAAGGTATTACACAATTTATTATTTAATTTTGAAATTTTAATTTCATCCAATTTTAAAATAATAATATAAACCACATGTTTATTATTTAAAACACAACACATCCCACTCTATTTTTATTATTATTTCATTTTTATCATTATTATTTTTTATTTAGTTGTTAATATCATTTAATTTATAAAACTGATTTATCATTAATTTCACACGTTTTGTCTTCTTAAAAAAATCAAAACCCATTTAACTCAAATCCACTCTCTCTCCAATCACACATCAAATTCTCAAAACACCCTTCATGCCACAACTTTGTCTTTATTTTATTTTTAACACCACATCCTCACACTCTCTATCCCCTCACAAATCATATCACGATTTTCTATTTTTTTCATTTGTTTAAATTTCCAATTATTTTTAAACCAAACACATTTTAACTTCTTCTTATTTTTTTAACTCTTACATTTTTTTATTCCAAACATTATATATATAAATATATTTATATTATAAATATATTACTATATATATACTTTCATATATAAAAATTCAACAATATATATACACAACAATATATACAAAACAATACACACACACATAGTGATATATAAATACTTTTATAAATACATGAATATATATTTGTATGAACACACACACACACATAAAACATTTCACAACCAAGACATTTTTACAACGCTTAATATTAATCATGTATATATATATATATATTTGCACACATATATAACATCACATGATGTGTGGTAATTTTATCAACATGCATTGTTCTCGTCTTTGTCAAAACCCTTTATGCAAAGTATTCATTTTTTGTATAATATATTTTAAAATTTTATTTAACAAAGCAGTTTAAATATTGAATTAATATTTTGTGCGTAACAAAATTAATAATTATTGTATGGTAAGTTCATCAATTTGTTTCCTTTTTTTAATGATTATATCTCTTCAATATATTCATTCACACATTTTCTCCCATTAAAATCATAACTCCCACACACACCCAACATTCGTTATTGTCACATTTAATCTCTCATTTCTCTCTCTTCTATTTAATTCAAAACACCACTTTTATCATTATTACACCACACATATTACACTTATTATCATCATTATTATTAAAATCATTTAATATCCACTTTTTTAACCCCATAAATATATATATAAAGCAACACACACACATATATATAACTTTCCAATATATATATATATATATTCCCACACACATCTATGTATTTATATACATATATAATAATGTTTTTTTTCATATAATATCATAATATATATATATGGAAATGTAATATATATGTACACATACATGTAGATATACATATACATATGTGTATATTTATATATATATATATATATATATATATATATCACATGTTGTAACAAAAATAATTTTTGAAACGTTTAATCAGAGCAATTTTTTTATGGGTTTTATGGAAAAAAAATCGGGAAAGGGGATTAGGGTTGCAGTATTTTTTAAAATGGGTCTGGGATGCATGAACATCGTTCATGCATCCCAGACCCCACTGAAGAAGCTTGAACCGCGTTCACACATCTTCCCTAGAGGAGGGATGTGTGAATGCGGTTCACGCATCACACAGAGAGCTCAAATGCTCCTCAATATTTACAACTATTAATTATAAACTAATACACTTAAAGTAAAAATTAAGAAATATTAATAAATATCAATTAAATAATAGAAAATATTGAAATAATGTTAATAATTATTAATAAATATTCATGAATAATAGTTATTCATTAAATAATTATTAATAGAATGGCTTGAGTATTCTCTAACATATATTGAGAAATATATAATCTTAGCATCTTTCACTCACTCACATCATCTCAACATGTTGTAGTTATACATCTATTTCTATAAAGATCCTCATATGGTTCCATTTGTATTCTAAAGTGGAAACTGTTATTATATATGAATTCCGCTAATAAATGTTGTCGATCACAATATCCCTTGAAATGGATCAAGAAATATATTAGCTGATCTACAAGCCTATGAATGATCCTTTTAGACTTACTATTAGTTTAAGTGTGGTTAGTAGTTCAAATCTCATTTTTGTATCCAATGCTTGTTAAATAATTCCCAAAAACATCATAGAGATCCTTGGGTCTCTATTAGATATAATATAAAGATTTAATCCATGTAAACTTACCTCTTTATTTATATATTGGTATATTGATAGAGTGTGAAATACTCTCAAATAGTAATGAAGTAAGAAAGCATTGTAAGTTGATCAACTATAAACTGAATGAAATTATTTATAATGTAGGTCTTTATATGACCTATGATGAATTAGATGGTGATGTTTTATATTTTAATGGGTAATAGTTTAATCATCCTCTTTTAACTCTTTCATTCGTCCTTTACTTACTATAAAACTAAGTTTTGAGATGCATACTCAATAATATCAATCTTTAGATTGCCTACCAGTATAAATTGTTTCCTTTTATAAAGTCTGAATATGTATCTTCTCAAAATTGGCTAAATTAACTTCTAATTCATATTGTAGTTATTATGATCTTCAATCATAATCATATAATCTTGAAAAATATCCATTATTCATTCAAATTCTTCTTCATTCAATTTAATTTTTGTAAACAAATAATAGTGTTCCATGATATTCTAGGATTTTACATCTAATTTTAAATCGTTGAGATCAATAATATTTTTCAAGATTTCTTCAAGTTCACTCATCTTTTCATCCAGAATCTATTTGATTTCGAAATAATTAATATAATTAATATTTATTATTTAATTTAATCATATTATTTATTATACACATATATATATATATATATATATATATTGGTAGATAATTTGATAACAGTAAGACACTTATTAAAAAAAGAATAGAAGTCTAAAATTGATAACAGTAAGACACATACAAAATGTATCATAAATAAAATGTCAACCTAATCTACGCCTCTGGCGTGGATGCTCCTCTATCCCATATCCAGGTGATGTTATTAATATTTTCATGACTTATTATATTTCCCCTTTACTTATTTTATATGAAATGTGCATAATTTGTGTGAAATATTAATGTTTTAATATTAAGTATAATATTTGAGCATTTTTTAGAAGTAGTCAAATTGAGTCAGTTTAATGTTTTAATTATAACTATCACTATACTGATCCAAATTGTGTGGTTCTTGTTTTTTAGGATTCTCCTTTCAATATACAACATTTCATTATAAGGAACCATGATCCAATTCTTCCATTTGAAGGGTCATATGGTCCTCACAAACAAGACCAAAGAATCTGTGAACAAACTGGACCAGCCTTGAAGATTGATTTAATGGGATCAATACAGAATTCCAAAAACATTAACTCTCCACCATAATTCGGGGGACACAACATTTCATCTTGGATAAAAATTTCAAGGCCCAAATCCAAGTACAAGGGGCCCAAATAAATCTTTGAAGTCCAGCCCACCATTCTGGCCGAGAATTAAAATCAGTATAGTATGCATGACATATCTCCTGATGTAAGCATCCAAGCGAGATGAGATTTTGCAGTGTGAAATAAGAGATATAGGCGGCCGACATTGTTGAATAAGTAATTTGGATTTGAAGGCATCTTCCTGTTCAAAAATCCATTCACATTTTGGACATTGAAAAAGCATGGATAGAAATGGACAGTTTAATAAAACCGCCATAACTTTGGATACACTTGTCCAAATGCCTCCATATTTTTACAGTAGTCGGAAAACTTTATTATATACAACTTTGAAGAAGGAGATATTTGGATATTCGGCTGTCTGAATTGCCAAATTGGCGATGCAAGTGGAGGGATAGATTGGGAATGCAAACAATCCACTCCTTGGTATATAAATACTCTCCCCTTCTCTCCTTGAGAGGGGTTGGCATTTCAAAAGAGAGGATATCATATTGTCACGACCAAAGCCTTGCCAAAGTCTTATGAGGACCTTCCATACTCAAGTTTTCACTTGAGAGACCTTTCCTCCTCTCTTTGTTTTCACTTACTTTTGTGTTCTTCATTTTTGTAATCTTGTAATTCTCTTTCTTTGTAATTCTGTTTTAATGCAAGTTACTTCTTCAATATCTCTTATTCTCATCCACCTTCTGTAGTTTAATATTTATGTTCCTAAAATAGTTTAAATTCAGTTGAATCCCCTTCCCTTCTTTTGCTTCCTCATTCAATCGAAAATCCGTTTTTAATTATCATCATTGTTCGTGTGTGTGTGTCAACGTACCACTCTTTTCTAATCCCTTTCTTTTTCTTCTATTCTTAATTTATCATCATAATTATTTTAACCAGAATATTAAACATCAAAATGGCTGAGTAAATCTCTCATTGGGGTGAGTTATAATTCGGGGATGTTAAGTGATTGAGAGTTTTGCTCGATGAGTATTCTTTAAATTAATATTGTGTATGTTAAACTTAATATGTCATGGATTAATGATATGTTTTGTTTAACGAGTGGTTTACATGGATTATTGGAACCATGAATACACTACCATAAATAATTTTTGATTTAGATTAGAACCCTAAGTTAAGTTAAGGCTTGGATTAAAGCCTTCACACTTAGGAATTCCAATCAACGTCAACTTATGACATGGGTGTTAATTTAATGCAATACAAAGTAAGGCTCAAGGATATCACATGCTTAAATCCCCAATAATGAACTCACCCCAATCTTTATAAATTTGGTAAATCAAACATCATCCATAAATCATTTCAATTAAGCTCTGCAAACAAACCCCCCTAATCAAAATACAATCAACTAAAAACAAACGACTATCACAAAGTGTCATCGCCGAGGATTCGACCCGAGTGCTGCTATACACATTAGCAGAGCACCGGAACTTTGACCGGTCGATAGGCGACAATCGGACATGCGTTTCACCAGGCGTATACTGGATGCGTCCACGCCGTGTCTGTCTATGTCTGTGCTCTGTCGTACGCTGCACATCCTCATCGACAACCACCTCCACATCCTCCTGTGTGACAGGCGGTGGATACACAGTCTCACTGACTGTACCCTGGCCCACATCTAAGGATAGTGGAAGCTGGATGGAACTCTCACCAACATAGGAAGTAGATGGCTGCTCTGCTGCGGGTGACTGCAATAAAACATCGAACTCAATCCATTCATCGTCTATAAGTACCTGTGGCTCTGCCTGAGAAGCTAGAGGAGCATCTGACTGATCATGCTGAACACCCTCCTCCAGTGGAACAATATCATGTGGCCGAGAAAGCTAGGAAGCCTCCTCCTGTGGAACAACAATATCCATAATAGGGTCTTCACCCCCAGGTACATCTATGTGAGGCTCAGTAGGCTCCGTGGCCTCCGCAACAGGTGGTGGATCAAAGAAAATGCCATGATAAATCTCGTCCATCTACGGTAGCATCTGTTTCACAAGGGTGTAAAAATATGCTGGCCAAAGGCAGCTCTCTCCACTAGATTAGACATATGAAGTAGATGATAAATGCGAGCATCCTGAGAAAACAAATTCCATTGTTAACTAATATGAATAAAAAATCTATTGAATAGTGAAAAGAAGAATGCATACTAAGTCATGAAAGCCCCGTCTGTGCCATGTCAGAAATCTGACTGGGGACCTGATATAACAGCCTATATAATCCATCTGATCCATCAAATGAAAACGTATTGTCCCTAACCCTCACAACTGGAACTCCTGTCATCTATCCCATAACACAACATATCTGGAATGGTAGCTCCTCCAATCAAAATCCCTCTTCCCTGACATCTTCAGGGAATGCAATGAATCCAACTAACTGGGCGGGTCAGGAACTTTCTGAAGGAATCTAAACTGCCTCATAACCTTATCCGTCTGATTCCACTCGACTATATGAAAATGAATCAGTGGAACCATGCAGGATCCAATAGCAAGCATCACTGTACAGTATGGGGGAAGACTCTGAAGGATATCATCTGTATATGGCATCCATGTAATCTGAAAGAAAAAACGAATAATCAATTAGTAAATGAATAGATGTACAGTAAAGAGTAAAGATTTAACAATATAAATAATAATCACTTACATCGTCTGATCTAATGTTGTCTAACATAAGTCTGTAGGCATGAACATCATGTCTGGGAGAATCTGAATGTCGATGCTCCTGACTCCACCTGTAGATAACATTTTTATTTTTACATTTCATAAAATAATCTTATACAATTAAGTTAGATATTAGAAGGAATTAATAACATACCAACATCCACGTGGATACTCTGCTACAATATCTACGAGTAATGGCACACGGGCATGTAGAGCTAAACGAGGGATGTGCTCCCATACCCACATCTGCAGAAAAACCATGCATCCTATGATCTGAATCTTATCAATGCGACAATAGATGCATAGGTCCCTGTATGTATATTCTAGGCAGGCAGACCCCTAGCTATACCGGCCTGCCTGGTCCAAATCCTCCAAAAAAGATAAATACATCAGGTGCACAAAAGTAGTAGAGTGGTCAACAAAAAGCGTGCCACCGATCAGCCTCAAAATATATGCGCGTGTAAATCGAAGCACTGTGACGTCATCAACATCATATGGTAAATGTGTGAAGTGCTGGTCTAACCAAGGCATCCGCAATCTACCACCGACGATGGTCCTTCCATCATCCTGGACCTCTATGCCCAATAGTCTATGAACAAGATCAAGCAAATCTGATGGAACTCGGCCTGTCAAAGAATGTCCGTCGATAGGGAGGCCCAAGATAATGGCCACATCCTATAACGTAATAGTCATATCCCCCTCACTGAAATATAAAGTATGCGATTCTGGTCTCTATATCTCTATAAGTGCGGCAATGAGCTGATGATCAAGAAATGTGAAGTCGCACATCTCTACTCCATAGAATCCAGATCGACGAAGATGGGGGACGATAGCGGGAGGTGGTGCAGTATGATGGAAATGGTGAGATCTACGTATACTCAAGGGAGGCACATGACGTCCCTCTAAAAGCAGTCGTGATACATGAGTAGCCTGAGATGTAAGCAATAGAAAACCTGCTATCTGCACACATGATATCATCGTTACTTTTTAATAGTGAATTGAATAAAAATTGTAAACTTTTATTTAAAAAAAAACTACAATAAGCAAAATAAGGTATAAAATAAAGCAGCAGTGATGAAAAACCTGCATTGAAGATGTGGAAGCATGATATATTCATTTTCGTTTGGTGTTTATTTTTTTAATAGTTTTAGTATCATAAAATTCTTTATGATAAAATCCAAAAATGAGACAAACCAAAATTCAAACATCTCAAAAATGGAGCAGGTACACAAACTCAATCATGGATAATGAGATGTGGAACTCTATTCTGCCACTTGGGGACATCTCTTACGAGTATTTCCTTCTACGTGACAAATACTGCATCGTATTCTCCCTCCTCATTGTCGAGGCCAATCCATCTCATTTCTGATGCGAGTTGACTTCGGTCTTCCTTGGGGCCACAACCTGGTAGCATGAAGCCAATAATTTTAAAAATGAAAGACATTGAAAAAAAATCATAAATGAAACCAAAAACAACTTATGAAAACTTGGAAATATCAGGGACGATGGTCGGTTGATCAGCAGGCAATGTGATAGAATGGAAGTCACCAACAGGCATCCAAGCAGCACTATAACAGTTAATCAAAGTGCTCATGTGATACACTAGGTCAACATATGGCTCCCATGATATATTTACCGAAGTGCAAGCTGCGATAACATGTACACATGGATATCTCAATGCCTGAAATCTACCGCAATCATAGTACCAATTGTCCAACATCACGACAAACACTCCACCATTAGAGAACGTACCCTGGTCATAGCGCTGTCTTACCCTAAAGATCCTCTTTTACCTGTCAAAGGATATAACATTCCATCTTGAAGCCTCATTCCGTATCTGGTCAATATCACTTTGAAAATGCTGAGTAAAAAGCATTCCATTTTCCATCCTCTGGTAAACCTTTTGGGACCAGTCAACAAAGTAGTAAACACATCTAAAAAATGTCTCTTTCACTAACCCTGTGATTGGGAGTTTGCACACACCCTTGAGGACTCCATTTATGAACTCCACTATATTAGTGGTCATATGCCCATATCTCATGCCACCATCGTATGCTAATAACCATTTTTACTTTGAAATTTGCATCATATATTCATATACCTCCTCATTAACTATTCAAATCTCTTCAAGACGTCGATAAAACCTTTCTTGTTGGGGTTCATATGCTGAAACCATAAGATAATAATGTATTAAAATGGATATTAAATTTTGTTAAAAAAATCAAGTTTAGAAAACCATACCCAACTTGAGGATCACATTCTTTATGGCCTCATCTCTAAAATGCTTATGCACATTACTTGCAATATGTCTAATGTAATAACGGTGATAAGAATTCGGCTCAGTCCAAGTAACCCCATCACTACTCACGACCTCTATAATCGCTCGATGATGATCAGATATCAGACACACACCCTATTTTTGCGTGACATGAACATGTACACATGCCAAGAACCAGCTCCAACATTCAAAATTTTCTTTTTCAACAATAGCAAAAGCAAGTGGTAGAGGAGCGCGATTACCATCCTGTGTGGAAGCAATGAGTAGAACACCTGTATACTTTCCAAAAAGGAATGTGCCATCTACCTGAATAAATTGTTTACAATAGGGAAGTGCAGCAATGCACGGTTTGAATGCCCAAAAAAGCCTATTGAACTTCACCTTTGACCAATCAACTCGATGATTCTGGGATACATACTCAACACTATCCAAATGATAAACAATCTGATTATTGAGAGACAACAATTCCATAAGTTGTGGCAACATCGCATAAGACTCATCCCAATCACCATACACTTTTACAATGGATTTCTGTTTTGCATTCCAAGATTTGTTGTATGATATCTTATAGTTATACAACTGTTGAATTCTTTCCTGAACAAGGGAAACAGGAACATACTGACTTGTTCGTATCATCTCACAAATAACATTAGATATAAACTCTGCATCAAGGGAAGAGTGATATTGTGCCAAGATGGGATGCAGACAAGTGTGTGGGACTTCTAATTTGGTTATCTTCCAACATCCATAATATTTATCAAATATTTCTCTTAATTGAAATTTACATTCTGACCCATATTTTTCACAACGAATTAGATATTTGGTCTTCTTTGACTCATCAACCACAAATGCGAAATGTCGCTCAATGTGGTATTGCTTTATCACATTTTTCACGACCTGTTTACTTTCGAACTCCTGCCCAACATATATGGCATTATCATGTGATGCATGCCTATTCCCTATAATTATAGGGAATTCAGAAGCTGGTGTAATGACATCCCAATCAAAATGTTGTTCACATGACATTCCTCCAACTAAGGAACTCAAAACTGAAGGTTTATTACCACCAACTGGTGGATGTAGTGGATGTCTATCTCTCAAAGGAACCTTAGAAGGTTCATTCCCAACCACATCATCTCCTGCTGACTCCCCAGATACTTCTTCCTCAGATAAACTTTCATGCACTATATCAGCACACAAAGGGATGTCATCTACATTTCCTTCCAAATTTTGATCATCTTCCTCATTACATTCTTCCACAGGAGTCATATGAGGAGGAGGCAATGAATAAGACTGCTGTGAAGGACCAGCTTATACAGAGCTCACAAAGCATGGTTTTGTAGTAATTGATTGCACCACATCAATATCAGAAATGACAAAAAATAATTCCATCAAACCATTAATACATTGTTGCCTGAATAACTGAGAAGCCTCCATCCAATCCTCATCATCGACTATAGGGTACTCACTGTGCCACAAACGCTCAAGATATTGAAGACGTAGGTATCTAATTGAAGTGATTGCTTGTCCAGCCCTCAGTTTTAACCGACTATGAATCTTATTACGAACTATATCCAATGTCATAAAACCATGGATATTTGCCACTTTGGCAGGTGTCACACTGTATCTAAAACCCTGCTCGATATAAATTACATCACCGTTGCAATATATTTGAGCAGACATAATTACCTATAAAAAAATAATTTAAAAAATATTATATACTACATTAAAATTTTAAATTATTTAATTTGGTTTTGAATAATTGATTATCTTGAGACTTTTTTATGTATTGATTTATCACTGTTAAGGTACAGTGATTGTGATATTAGCACAAAAGCAAATTTAATATAATGTTTCATAAAGTTTAATTACTTATGAATATATAATCATGACTTGATCTTGAGACTTATGATTAGTTTATCATTATCTGATAAACTAACCACAACCTATGGGTGAACTCCTGTCTCTATTATCAAATATTTCAGCAACCGCCAATCTCCTGTCAAACAGCAATGCCTCCTCTCAAATGAGTTCTCGAATGCCTCTTCATGAACACCTCTTCGGGGAAGCATGTTCAGGGACACCTCTTCGGGGGCGTCTGTCTTTTAATTACAAATTTACTCACATGCATGTGAGGGGGTCTAGGGGTATGAAATACATAATATTTTTTAAGTGGACACACATGTCCTTACACTTACTGAGAGATGAATCGCAGGTCATCAATGCGGAAAAAATGCAATTATTACAAATTGAATAACAACATACACAAAATAAAACATGCAATTTCAATTATGCATGGTCGGTCATCTCAAGATCAGTCATCACTCATACCATGTTTTTTGGTATAATTATTATATTATCCATATTATATAACTTTATCTATTACTAAATGAAATCTATATTAAATACTACACCTCTTTTTCAAAAATTTAACTTCACGTGTATGTATATATATATATATATAATTAGTAATAACATTTAATAAATTTTATTATAACTGATATAATTGAGATTTACATAATAAACACTATTGTTATTTTAAATTTTATGAAATTGTAATGTTTTTTGGCCATTCTTCTACTTTTCAAAATATAAGTAAATATATTTTATACTATATTGATTAAAAATATTATTACTAGTAAATAAAAGTAATATAATTTACACTTATATCAAAACCATTCATTAAAATAAATTTCTATAACATAAATTACTTTTCCTAAACATTCAACATTTTAGACATAACATAAAACATTCAATATTCAGACAACATACATTCAAAAAATTAAATCATACAAACATTAAACATCCAAAAAATTAAATCATACAAAACATTACACATCATGCATAACATATGAAATAAATAAACCATACACACAATTAAGCATACAAATGAAATAAATAAACACAATTAAAACAATTAAAATATTAAATAGAAATTTTACCTCAATAAAAGCAGCAAATATTTGTTGAGAAAGAATTTCTACAGGGCTTCGCAACAAAAACCAGAGGAGGACAATGGGTTTTGAGGGGGGGGGACCCCTCCTTTTATAAAATTTCTTGGCCAGATGGGTGAACGCCGTTCACGCATCCGAGCCACGACAGGGATGCGTGAAAATCGTTCACGCATCCTTTCCCATGCAAGGATGCGTGAACGACGTTCACACATCCCAGACCCATTTTGAAAAATACCGGGACCCTGATCCCCTTTCCCGATTTTTTTTCCATAAAACCCATAAAAAAAATTAGTCGTTTAATTACAAAATTATGCATGTAAATATACATATTTACACACATGTAAATATACAAATTTACACACATGTAAATATACACATTTACACACATGTATAATATGTTTTATCATATCTAATATATCACACATAATTAAAATTGTGAAAAAATATATTTAAGTCCAATAATATTGAACTGCTTATAATTAAATAATCTTTCTAAATCAAACCATTTAAAAAACTTCCAAAATAATTTACAAACTTCAAAATTAATATTAATAAATTATCAAACCCATTTTAAACTGTTATTAATTTTTTTTAAAAACACTCAAACCTCAAAATCACTAAGAAACGCCCTAGAATGACAAAGTAAGGCTCAATAATTTTTCGAACCTTTACATAACTGCCAATACATCATGATGGAAAAAGTCTCATGATAGATTAGGTTCACTCCCCAATCTCTTGCATGACGTCTCATGAGACTAAAACATTACTCAATGTAGTGGATCGCTATATAATTCTGGGCGCACCCATCATTTTCATTTCATTCTCATGCTTAAGTGTGTCACATAGATCATAAAACATGAAATAATTTAACACTACTGAAATTAGAGGTATTTGTGACGGGTTATTTGCGATGGGGTCCCGTCGCAAATAAGATTTAGCGATGGGGCCCGTCACAAATAACACGTTGCAGAAAACGACATCGCAAATACTATTTTTTTGCAATGGGCCCATCGTAAAAAATAGTATTTACAACGGGAAATTTTTCCATCGCAAATAAGTCTCCGATTATATACATTAAATATAAATAAACCTTTTGTGATGGGGAACTTCCCCGTCACAAATAAGTCTTCGATTATATACATTATATATAAATAAACCTTTTGTGATGAGCCCGTCGCAAATACTTTTTTTAAAAATATATATTTAAAATATTTACGACGGGTTCCCGTCGTAACAAGTCCTATTGCAAATAATAAACAAAGTAAAAAAAATATATATTTAATAAAATTATGATTAATGAAAAAATAATATTAATATTATTAAAGTAATAAAAAATATAAAAAATATTAAAATTCTCAATATTCTCAAAAATATATTAAAAAATCATCAATTATTATTATTATTATTATTAGTAAAATAAACAGACATTAAAAAATATAATTCTAAAAAATATATTTAATAAAATTATGATTAATAAAAAAATAATATTAATATTATTAAAAAAATAAAAAAATAAAAAATAAATTAAAATTCTCAATATTCACAAAAAAAAATAAAAAAATCATAAAATATTATTATTATTATTAGTAAAATAAACAAATATTAAATAATATAACACTAATAATAAATAATAAAATATTAAAAATAAAAAAAAATATGCAATATTCGCACCAATATAAAAGATAGAAACTGTAAATAGTTCATATTACAACAAATCTTGAATTCAAATGTTTTTAACTTAAAAAAAATCACTAGGGGGTCGTCTTCTGGAGGAGGTGAAGGAACTGTAAGAGATGGTGGAGGAAACTCCATCCCTAAACTACGAGTCAGATGACACATGTACTTCATCTGCTCATGATGTTGTTGTTGCTGCTGCCATCGATGTATATCTTCCCCATACTATTGCTGCTGCTGATGCATCTCTTTGTGCTGCTTCTGCAAACTCTCTATAAGATCAGTCTGAGTTCACAAATGCTCCTAATACTATGAGGAAAAAGATGATTCCTCTCCACGAGCTCCTATTGAGATGGACGCCGACAACGCAACAGTATCATAATAAGTTCCAGGAGTCAAATGAGAGTCGATACCAACCACTCGGCCCTTCTCAAAGCCATACTGAGTCGCCTACATCTATGTCGCCTCATCAAAATGGTGGGTACTGGTCTGATCAGTCATCTCGTCCTAACTCTCAGACTGTGTCTGAGAGGTCGCAGTATCATATGACTCCTTCAATTCCAATTTGAAATTAAAATTGTGAAAATATTATATGTAGTTAATTGTCAAACTGGAAAAAATAATACTAACCACAATCCGACACTGACAATCTCCTCTAATCTCTCTAGTGGTTGGATCACTATACATCCTCCGATAAATGTCGTACTTCATAATATCGGGATGCTCGACTGCTTATAGAAATATAAAATAAACTATTTATATTTAAAGTTATATAAAATATTTAAAAAATATACTTACCAGATGCTCTCTATGTGTACTGAATATACGACTACCAGCTTGATGCGCCACCTCCTATCTCCCCCGGTTCTGCCGACCCACTGAAGATCTCCTCTAAAATCCCTCACCCAACTAGTGTAAACATAATCCATCCCAAACGTGAGATGAAATTTACTCTGGTCAGCGGGCTCTACACGACTCATCAAATTCTGTCAATCCTGCTTTCTTAATAGCTGTCCTTCTCAAATTGTGCAAAAACTGACGGAAACGGTCACACATAGACACCTGCCATGCCACATGGATAGCGTCACACATGCTATCATCGATGAGAGACTATAAACCCTACAAATAAATTATAATATAAATTTATTAATAAAATAAATTTCAAAATAAATATTATTTATTTACGTACCAACCAATGATTGAACATGTCGAGCCACACATCAACGGGAATTTGTTCCCATGTGATTCATGGCTGAAAAAATAATTGTGCAAGATAGTGCTCTCCTATCCAATAGCTACATGCGCAAAACTATGAAAAAGGAACAAATAATAAAACAATTAGTATATATATAAATAAATTAATGAAAGCTAACTAAAATATACAGGTTATCATACCTCAGTGTGTGTGGATTGAATCCAAGATGTGGACGTTGCTCGGGGATAGGGTCAGGAATCATCAGTCGCGCAAGACCGCGCCCCCTCCACGTACCCCCTGAACTGCCAGTAGGCTAAGGGTCAGATGATCCAAAATACCCCTCATCCAATGGTAGCTCAATATCCTCTAAATCACGAAATAGATCAGGTTCCATCTGAAACACAAAATGATTGTTATTAGCATATGGTTGAAAATAACTATTATATATAGATATATATTAGTTATGATTATAACCAGCATTTAACTCTATCAATGTTCACCTTCATCATCATCTTCATATCTGAATGTGTCAATGTTTTCATATTCCTCCTCAATATCATCAATATCCATATGAGTTTCAATTTCATCATCTCTTTTAATTTCAAATTCATTTGTAACATCATTAACATCTTTATCACCATCGATCCTTAATTGTGGGATGTCATCATCGATATTCATGTCTCTTTATTAAAAAGATGAATTTTGAGTAGTCTCTTGAAAAATTTCAATTCTTTCCACTTCATCAGAACCACATTCAGTTTGAGTAAACTGATTTTCCCAAGATTTCATTTTTATTATGCTCCACCAATCACTCAAGTCTCTTGAAGTAGCACAATACTTTGCATAATAAATTTGATGTGCTTGTTGAGCCAACAAAAATGGTTCATTTACTGTAAGAAGAATTTTATATTTAATATTGATGATTCCATGACTCGGATGAATACGCAAGCCTCTCTCAGTATCCAACCACCGACATTTAAACATCATTATGTAATTCTGTCCTAGATAACACAACTTAATAATTTCATTCAGAATGCTATAAAAGTCAACTTCAGTTTCTCTATGATGTGATCATCTCAAGAAAACTCCACTGTTCATTGTTTTTTTGATTCCCCATATGCACATGTATGAAATCGAAAACCATTCACCCTATATGCATTATAAGATTTAACCATTTTGGATAGTGGATTACTCCACATACACAGTCGCTTATCAATTTTATTAGCATATTGAGACACCTGAAAATTTGTAAAATAATTATCAATATAATAAATAATAAACGGAATTGATATTAAACCATCAATAATTTATGTTACTAGTTTTTGAAACCATTGAGATTTTTTTGTCTGCGTTCTTCAAGAATAGCTGCTGTAATTTGTGGAAGTTGTTTCTTGATATGATTATCATATAACCTACAAATAAAATAAGTTTACATATTGTAACATAAATTATAGAATAAGTTATATAATCACTCACAGTACAAATGATGTCATTTCTTCATAGTTGAGCAGAACATATGTATGAGTTCTGTGATGTTCATCATCTGAAATCCATCATTCATGAACTCCACTAAAGCCAAGATTTGGATGATTAAAAACTAATAATTGATTTTCCATTTTGTCATTAACATTCCCCTCATTTCGTCCCATGTAGTTGTGTTTTGATGGATATTCAGATTCAAAATAATGAGAGTAGAAAAAAGAAATTTTCTCTTGCAAATAAACTTCAGCAATTGAGCCTTTAACTGATGCTTTGTTACGTACTTTTTTCTTCAATTTCTGCATGAATCTCTTGAATGGGTACATCCATCGAAACTATACTGGACCTCCACATTTATCTTTATGTGGAAAATGTAATATCAGATGTTCCATTGAGTCAAAGAAATCCAACAAAAATATTTTTCCAGTTTACATATAATTACAACAACATCTTCTTCCAGTTTTCTTAGCGCATCGTAGTCTGTTGTCGCTGCACAAATGTCTCGAAAAAATATGATATGTCTGTTATCGAATCCCAAATCATATAATTCAACAAACCTCTGAATCCAATCGGCATAAGTCTTTCCATTATAACATGACAATCATGATTTTTTAATCCGGTAATATAATCATTCTTAACACATCTACCCAAATTGGAAGCATAGCCATCTGGAAGTCTCAAATCTACAATCCACTAACAAAGTAATAAGTGACTCTATTTGGACAGTGTATAAGCTGCTTTTGGCTTCATTAACCTCTGTGATATGACATTTTCAAATAGTTCAAATTCTGGTTACCTGTAAATTTGGGCAAGATCTAATTGTGCCTTCATAATATCTTTGGTCTTACCTAGTGTATCCAAAACTGTATGAAATAAATTATCAAAATAGTTATTCTCAATATGAATGACATCCAACATGTGGCAGACCAACAAATAATACCAATATAGAAGATCCCCAAAAATGATTCTTTTTATCCAATTATGTTCTTTCCCAAAGCCATGAATTTTCTGTTGGTTTACTGTTGGCCCAAATGTGTGGGAGGTAATGAAAATACAACTGATTTTAACTCTGTACTTGAGACCATTTTTGGAGGTTCATCCCTTTCAATTGTACCTTTTCTGAAATGAGATTTGTTCCTCCGAAAAGGATGATCAGTTGGAAGAAATATGCGATGATAGTAAAAATAGCAAGGTTTTTTTCCATTGATGATCATAAAGGCTTTGTTGTCTTTCATATAGCAAGGACATGATTTCGGACCATGTGTACTCCAGCCAGATAACATGTCATATGCTAGAAATTCACTAATCATCCACATCAATGCAACTTTTAATATGAAATTTTGTTTTGCAGAAACATCATATGTATTAACACCATTACTCCATAATGCATTTAACTCATCAATCAATGGTTTCAAATAAACATCAATATTCTTTTTTGAATGTCCTAGGATTAATAAGGTTAAAAAGATATATGGCTCCTTTATCAACATCCACGAAGGTAAATTGTATGGAGTTATACAAATATACCAACATGAATACTGATTACCATAAGAACCAAACAGACAGAAACCATCAGTAGAAAGACCCAATCACATGTTTCGGGCTTATAAATAAAAAACGGATATAGACGGTCAAAATGTTTCCATGAGTCACCATAAGATGGATGATTCAAGCTTTTATCAGTTGAAATATTGGTTTTGTGCCATGAAATCATTAATGCTGTGTTCTGAGACATAAATAAATGCTACAACCTGGGTGTAAGGGGGAAATATATCAATTGTTTTATAGGAATCGATCCAGACTTTCTTGGTTGAGCTTCTTTATACCTCAATTGTCCACATGTGGAACAACTATCCAATGACTCATTTTCACTAGAATATAAGATGCAATCATTTGGACATGCATGAATCTTCTGATAACTAAGGCTCAGATTACAAACCAGCCTCTTGCTCTCATAGAAATTTACAGGCAACACATTTCCTTTAGGTAACAGTGTTTTAACCAAAGAAAACATCTGATCAAAATATTTGTTTAACATTGCATTATCTGATTTAATAGCTATAAATTTTTCAACCGCTTCTAATTTTCTTATCTTGCAACCAGGATATAATGCATCCTTAGCATACCTCACCAACTCATAAAATTCAGATGGTGCCAACTCATAAGTGAAATCAATATCATCTTGAGTTTCGGTTTGTTGAACAGATGGACCTGCAACATCATGTACTAAATTTTAAAACCGCGATGGATCAGGAATCAAGTTATTAGTATCTTATTTGGAACTGCTTTCACCATGTTGATACCAAAAAACATGATCTGGTTGAAAACCAAACTGCAAGAGATGTCCCCCAACCTTGTCAAATGTGTCAAACGTTCTCAGAGCACATTTTTTTACAAGGACACTTTATTGTGACTTTTGAAACATATTCTGGTTTTGATGATGCAAATGATAAGAAATATTTAACACCCTCAATATATACAGGATTTAAACTAGAACCGTTTGGATTTCTGCGTCGATTTATCCAATTGCGATCATCTAATAATGACTATTGTCGACTTCTTTGTTCCATATTTTTCTACAAAACATAAAATCATTACTATTTTTTAATAATTTGAAATTATAAAAACAATATCTGAAAAAAGAATATAAATAATTACAAATATTTCTTAATAATTACCATTATTTATGGGTAACACAATTTCCAGTGGATTGACGACTACTCTTTTGTCCAATGGCTCATTTACTTGCAACTTTCTCACATTAAAATCATAATGAAGAATCTTCTCAGAGGTACGCATATTCATTCTCATGCATACGAGAATTTATAAATGTACCTCTGAGCAAATTCTTTATTGTGATTTCAGTGTGAGAAAGTTGAAAGTAAATGAGCTGTCAGACAAAAGAGCCTCATTTTTGTCGATGAATCATCTTCTTGCAACTGTCACTACCTGAAAACATTATAAAAAATGCGGTCCTACGAATGCATATTCAAATTCGTGCATACGAGATTGAATATGCATACGTAGAAGCATACTTTTCATAATATTTTGAGTCGGTGAAAGTTAAAAGGAGAAGAGTCAACGAGCAAAAGGAGTGCCGCCAATCCACTGGAAATTGTGCCAAGTTATTACAAGTTATTCCTATTTATTGCAATTGATTTTATTCATATTTATTCCAATTTATTGCAATTGATTTTATTCATATTTATTCCTATTTATTGCAATTGATTTTATTCACATTTATTCCTATTTATTGTAATTGATTTTTATTCCTATTTATTGAAATTGATTTTTATTCCTAATTATTCCTATTTATTACAATTTCTATTTATTCCTAATTATTCCAATTTATTGCAATTGCCATTTATTACTAATTATTCCTATTTATTTCAATTTCTATTTATTACTAATTATTCCTATTTATTGCAATTGCGATTTTTTACTAATTATTCCTATTTATTGCAATTTCTATTTATTACTAGTTATTCCTATTTATTGCAATTGCTATTTATTACTAATTATTACAATTGATATTAATTACTAATTATTGCAATTGATAATTATAACTAATTAGTACTAATTATAACTAATTATTACTAATTATTACTATTTGTTACAAATTATTACTAATTATTACTAATTATTACTAATCATTACTATTTATTACTAATTATTACATTTTATTACTATTTATTACTAATTATTACATTTTATTACTATTTATTACCAATTATTATTATTTATTATTATTTATTACTATTTATTACTATTTATTAATAATTATTACTAATTATTACTAATTATTACTAATTATTACTAATTATTACTATTAAAAACTAATTATTACTAATTATTACTAACTATTGCTATTTATTACTATTTATTACTATTTATTACTATTTGTTACTATTTATTATTATTTATTACTATTTGTTACTGTTTATTACTATTTATAACTATTTATTAGTATTTATTAGTATTTATTAGTATTTATCAGTATTTATTAGTATTTATTAGTATTTATTAGTATTTATTACTAATTATTAGTATTTATTACTAATTATCACTAATTATCACTAATTATTACTAATTATTACTAATTATTACTAATTATTGCTAATTATTACTAATTATTACTCATTACTACTAATTATTACTAATTATTAATAATTATTACTAATTATTACTAATTACTACAAATTATTAGTATTTATTGCTAATTATTAGTAATTATTTGAAATTATTACTAATTATTACTAATTATTACTAATTACCCCTATTTATTACTAATTACCCCTATTTATTCCTAATTACCCCTAATTATTCCTAATTACTCCTATTTACCCCTATTTATTCCTATTTACCCCTATTTATTCCTATTTACCCCTATTTATTCCTAATTACCCCTAATTATTACTAATTACCCCCAATTATTACTAATTACCCCCAATTATTACTAATTACCCCCAATTATTACTAATTACCCATAATTATTACTAATTACCCATAATTATTACTAATTAGCGCCAATTACTATTAATAACTACAATTTACAACTACTAATTATTAATTACCGCTAATTATTTATATACAATACTAATTTTCATTATTAATTATTAATTATTAATAATTATTAAGAATTAGTATTAATAATTCCAATTTATTATTAGAAATAAATACTGATAACAAAACAATTTAAATCTAATTTAATTACAACTAATCAGCAATAATTAAAATTAGCATAAAAAATGAAATAAATACTAAATTAAATAAAATATAAATACCTTTAAACTTGATCTCCTATTGATGTAGATGACTTTGCAATTTCTTCGTAAAAAAAACTAACTCAGAGAAAATTTCACTCTAAAAATAGAGTTTAGAGAGAGAGAGGAAGTGAGAATTGAGAGGAAGAGAAGGAAAAACCAAAGGGGGTATATATAGGTTAGATTAGTTACGACGAGACTATTTGCGACAAGACCCGTCGCAAATACCTTTGTCCGTATTAATTACTGTCGGCGATTAAAAGGGTATTTGCGACGGACCCATCGCAAATAGTTTCCTGTCGATATACTTTTTTTGTGATGGGACAACATCCCGTCGCAAGAACCTATTTACCATCGCCGGTATTTGTGATGGGACCCGTCGCAAATACCCTCCGACCGACTAACTATTTGCGACGGGGGAATCCCACCATCGCAAATAACCTTCCTGCGGTTTGGCGCGCATACCGCGCCAAACCGTACCTTACTTTTTGCGACGGGACCCCAAATCCCATCTTAAATAACTAGTTATTTGCGACGGGTCAAACCCTCCGTCACAAATAACATCCGGGACAGACTATTTGCGACGGGAATTAATCCTGTCGCAAATAGCCCATCAAAAAAAGCTATTTTTCCCGTAGTGTAACATCATATTTTATTCCAAAATTAAGGAGAGTGAAATAAATACATGTAAGTCTCCAATCAAATAGGTGCAAGTGTATAAAGGTGAACACCCTTGATAGGAAATGAGTATGGGTATTCACTACACATTTGTTTGGCATGGAAAATCGCTGTGAAATTTTGGCAGCATAACAACGTTACTTAAAGTTTCATAAAAATGGGTTGACGAGAGAGAAAGAAGTCTCTATTCATTTGGACATCAAATGTACAATAATAGGGATATGTAAAAACATATACCAGCATTAGAAATTGGAAATAGAAGGCATAAGATAATGAAGAAACCTGAATAAAGAGGAAAAGATCTCTTACCTTGAGAGCGTGATTCCAAATGCTTGGGAGGAGCTTCTTGAGAGTTTGGGGGTACCTTAGAAGGACTTTAGAGAGGGAAGGACAAAGTAAGGATGTGATCAAAGGATTTTTAGTGAATATAAATGGGATATTGGGTGGGTTTATATAGAAAATGAGTGGGGAATTCTTTATAATTTCTCAAACTTAAGTTTTGAACTTTATATAATAAAACAACCAAAAACAAAAATTTCTCATGGTTTTTGCCCATGGTTTCTCCCAAAAAGGGTTGGTTTTAATTATTTTATAAGGTAAAGGTTTGAAATTATTAAAATAATACCCTTGCTGATGTGGTGGCGAGTCGTACTCTTAAAGAAATGATTTTAAAACCTTAAAATATATTATATGTTTTGGAGGATTTATAAAGGCTTTATAAAATTAATCAAATAACCATAAAATCTCATTATTTTAAATATAATAATATATTTGGTCTTATATACAATTTATAGTATTTATTACATCACTTTTTGGGTATTATGATGTCATAATACACACCGTATATTTATACCGTATTTAATTTTTACCCGAAAATTCTACTATCTTAGAAAATTATAAAAAATTAACCATTGGATAATTTCAATGTTATGTTTCCAAAAATAATATTCATTTTATCAAAATAATTTTCTAAATATGCATATTTTCACTTTTAAAATAAGAACCGACATTTATTGAGAAATACTCGATTTTTTGACAATAACAATTTTCGAACCCTTATAAAAATTACATTTGACTTCATAAAAATTATATGATCATTTATATTTGATAAATATTATTTAATAATAATATTTTATTAAAATATTATTTATTTAAAAATCCATAAATTCATCAAAATAAACATATTAATTGAAATTAAATACTAATTAAAAATACAATTTGTGTTTTATTGTATCAAAAATCAAAATCATTTATAAAGTAATGATAAGAAGTAAATATAAACATTATTCAATTGAAAATAAAATATACATATTCATATTATTATGGTCTTGATAAATATCCCTTTGATACACTAGAAAACTCTCTAAGGGTAAGGTGTGTGACAGTGTGGCTTTCATGGGGTGGTTCGACGTACATGGTTTGAGTTGTGATCTCAATGAGCTTGAACTTCTTCCATAAACAGTTTCTCTCATGCTTAAGTTACTGGATCTCAGATTGGGATTAATGAAGGGAAAATCCTGGTGATGTTATCTCCCTCAAAATCTCTGGTAAATGGGCTTCATAGGGTACAATCCTCTTGGTTGAGGTTGTCACTTCCTTTGTCTGTGTCAATTGGATTTCTTAAAACCCTATATTTATACTAATCATATGATCATTGTTCAATGACTATATTATCAATGATAATGATTTTTAGTGATCTTTTAAATTCGATAGGATATAATAAAACCAAATAAGTGCATGTATTTTCTATAACCATAATACATAATAAGATATTTAATTAAATCACTAGTGGAATTTTATTAATAACAGTTCAGGTCGTTACAATCTTCCCCCTTTCATAAATTTTTCCCTCAAAATTTTCATTTCCCACACTAAAACAGATAAGGGTAATTCTGTTTTACCACCTCCTCTGATTCCCATGTCTCTTCTTTAAATTTTTGGTTTCTCCACAACAATTTGACCAGATGCATTGTCTTATTCCATAGAACTTTTTCTATATGATCTAAGATCTTCACCGAATGCTCCTCATATGAGAGATCATTCTCCAATGATACCACCTCTAGATTGAGTACATGTGGGGTCTGGTATGTACTTCCTCAAGAGGGATACATTAAATACATCATGCACTTGATATAGGTTAGGTGGGAGTTCTGATTGATAGGCCACCACTCCAATGCGATCAAGGATCTCAAAGGGATCAATGTATCTTAGACTAAGCTTTCCTTTATTCCAAAATCTCATGACTTTATTCCATGGAGATATGTGAAGGAATACCATGTCTTCAATATCAAACTCTAAGTCTCGTTGATGATTGTCAACATAGCTCTTTTATCAACTCTGAGTAGCCTTGATGTGCTGTTGAATGGTCTTGACATTTTCCACCACCTTCTCAACCATTTCAGAACCTAGCATTTTGTGTTTCCCAACTTCATCCCATCATGCAGGTGTTCCGCACCTCTTCCCATGAAGGGATTCACATGGATCCATTTAGATGCTTTAGTGGAAAATATTATTTATTAGCCACCGAATGAGGCTAATATTCATTTTTAATATATATAATATCCATGTGATTTATTATTCATACACACCATTTTAGTGTATTTTACACTTTGGACATCAATTCACATTATGACTATAATTCCCTCTTAAAATGCACTATTACATGGTACATTTTTGAACACCTACTAAAATAAAAAATGGCCTTTATTTTATTTTCATATTTTATTTTCAGGTATCACATTCTTTAAGGTACAATTAATGATTTTTTAGAACTTGAATATTCACTTTGGAAGACCACCAAAATGGGCTTTCATGCCAACACATTCTGGGCAAAGTAAACTAGACAACAACCCAATAAAGAGACTATAGCGGCCAAGGTAAAATCCCAATGATTCTCAAAATTTAACTGAATATATATGACATCATGGGGAACATTTCATAAAATAGTTTCTAGAGTTAATTCGGATTTTTTAATGGAGTTACAGGTGGCCCAAATTGGAGATAAAATTCTGGGCCATATTCTGCGGCCCAGAAAAACATCCCACCATTTTATCCATATCTTGTAAAAAATAAGATCTTTTGGGATGAAAATTTACATAAGGTTAGGGTACATTTGGATATCCATTTTATTATACTATTACCCACTCTAATTCTTCCATCTAGAAACTCATTTAGGGACTTCTGTTCGGTGGATGCAAGATGGATGCCACCTCGGGTCAAGAGTAGAAAAGTCTAAGTTCCACAAGCTTTCTGCCACCCTAAGCCTACCATACTCAAGTGGGATGACTTTAACTATTGTAGGCTCGACCCAAGGCTCCCAAAATTCCTATTTATGTCAGTATTGTTGGAGGATTTATTCATATTTAGTGATTTCTTTCATGGTAATGTTATGCTGCAAGTTTGTTGTCTCAAGTTTGTCTTTCACATGTAAGTTGTTTTAATTCATATTAGTTTCTTAATAAAAGTTATTCTTTTCCTATTATTATGTTCTTATTTATATCACGTTGATACCTTTGGCTCAATTTGTGAATTTATTCACACAAAATTTTGTGAAATTATCACACAACGGTGGAGTGATCATTATTTCATTGTTTTCTTTTTTACTTCTCCATTTCCCCCCTCACGAGTCTACTTCCCACTTCCATTGAAACCATAGAATCAATTAAGGGATAACCCACTTATGGGTTGATCTAAAGGAGTATCAAGGGGCTGTATTGGATGTTATTTATCACCAAATTAATTTATAATCACTTCTTTTAATTGATATTTTTTATTTAATGATTTTAAAACTTCTTCATCCTTATTGAATTTTAAGGCCACATACTTCAAGTGATAATAAAAAACTTTACCTTGGAGTGCTCATAAATTTTATCCTCTAAGTGTATAGGTGATTAGTATTATGGTGTGTTGGTATAAAACCAGTAAGTGATGAATTTGTTTGATGTTCTTGAATAAACCCATCTTGAATATAAAAAATTGAAATCGTTAAAAAAGAATTTCATCCAATCCACCCTAATAACCTAAAATAAACCCTTATAATAATTTGATTTCACTTAATTCACATAGTTTTTACTTAAACCTATCTAAAATCAACCCAAAGTTATCCACTTAATAGCCAAAATCAGTCCATAGAATGTACGTATCTATAGGTTTCTTCTTAGGTCTCCGAGGATTTGACAACCCAAGATAAACTAAAAATGACCAATTAAACCTAATATCTTGGGTAAATTTGGGAGAGACCAAATTCTGGCACTGTTTTCGGGGACCTAAGTAACTTACCTTAGACACTATCATCCTTTTCTCACCCTAAGTTCTCTATTCTCACCCCCATTCCTCTTATCTTTTCACCTTTCTGTTTGTGTGTGTCCTAAGAATCTCAAATCCTAGTTTAAGTCTACTCTAATAGAATCTCTTCAAAATTACCCTATCATAAACCCATTTTGGAATCAAATTAGAAATCATTATTGGGAATCCACTAACTTAGTTAATTTCTTTGATCAATCCTTAAATGATCACTCCACACTCGATGAGATGCACAATCATTTAAATGACGATTGTTTAAAGGATAAATTTCCTACCCTCTCAAGGATGGTTGGAGAGATAAATATTGGGGAAGTACATGATGTTAAACCTAATAAAAATTATATTCTTCATAAATTTATTGAATAATTTTTTAATCAAATGGAGATAATGAATTCTGAGGTTTTATCTTTGAGATTATAACTACAATGCATTAATACTTGTGAGGAACTCATCCTTACACCGACTGTCCCTTCCATAACCTTATGTGGAGTGTCTAGTTTCCCAAAAAACTCTCATGAATTTATTGAAGAACCAACCTTTGTATTTTGGGTAGAGGAAGTAAATCAATAAATTATTGAAGGGTCTTTAAATCAGGAGGAAATTGATTTCATGTATTCATAAGAGGGAAATTTGACATCGTGGATTGAGTGCCCCTATTATAGCTCCATTGATGTTTTTTCAGAAACACCAATGACTAAACCATTGAGAGAAATCACAAAAATTGAGTCCATACCCATTCCTAACACTGATATTTCCAATTTTGTGTTTGAATCTTCTATTCAAAAGGAACCGATTCTGTTGAGAAATTTGGAAAACGAAACTGAGTTGGATTCAAAATCTCAACCTGTGTCTGAATGTACTATCCAACCCAAGCTCAAAATTATTATCCATACTTCCCCACTCAAGTATCCCTTCACAGGGTATCAACATGACTTTTCAGTTGGAATTAATTCTTCTATTTAAACCAACAATGTTGTAATGATCATTGATGTCTTAGGCAAGACAATAGAGGAAACTGGATCAACCATTTCTGATATTCCTTGGATTTTCCCACACATTATAGAACATAGGTTTGTGAATGAAACAAATTATAAACATAGAATGAATCTCAATATAGTATAAGTGGAGAAAAATGCGGTTCTAAAAATGTTTAAAGTTGGTATTGGGTAAGTTAAGAGGTTCAAGTCGAGCTAGTGACGTTAAACAAAAGCGTTGCACAGGAGGCAACCCGTGGTTTTCATGGTTCTAATAATTTTGAATCATCTTTATTAATAAATAAATTTTATATTAAAAAAATACTTAACTCTGAATATGATAGTACTGTAGACTATTAAACTGTTCTTTTATTATGATTATGGATGGGTATGAAAGGGGAGCATCGTATTCATCCGTGTCACGCAGTGTGATCCCTGAGTAATACCTTACCCTGAAATTTAAAAAGAAGACAATGTATCATCAGTTTATTTTATTTTTATGGGTTTTTAGGTTAAAATAAAAATAAAAAATATAATAATAATTAAAAAATTAAAAGGATATGTCTTAGGTCATGGGGAAAACCCCATCACAACCGGTGAAGCCGCGGGGACTCTAACCCGGGACTAAAGGGAGACAAGGGTGTGCACTTACCACTAACCTATGACTTATAGTGCTTCCTTATTCTATAATTTTTGTATATATACTTATATATTTTTTTATTATATGAATAAATAAATATATATCTATATATATTATTTTGTTTTGTTTGTTTTTTGTTTTTTCCTTTTTCCACTAGGGAACTCTACAAGTGACATGGATATCAAAGGACTAAATTGGAGCAGTAAGAACTTCAACTTAAACCACCAGGTGACTTCATTCCATGATCTTAATATTGTGAATTCCTTTTAGAACTCTTATTATCTACCTCTACCCCCTTCTCAATTTTATTTTCTTTAAACACTGGGGACAATGTTATTCTAATTGGGGGGGGGGTGAAAAGAATGAAAAAAATTAATTAATTTTGTGTGCATAAAAAAATGTGTGGAGGGAAAAATTTCTTTAACCTTGAACATGATAATACAAATTGCACACTTTGAAACTGAATATCAAATAATTTATCATGCCCTGATTCTAATTTTAATCCATGTATAATTTCATGAGCATATATTTTGGAAAGTGTGGCTGTCTAATGTGAAATTTAATCATTTATATTTTCATCCAAATAGAAAAAAAGAGATCACAATGCACATACTTTGGATAGTGGGGTATTAGTTTGAGTTTATGGGGTCCCCCAAATAAATATCATAGGTTTGGTGATCATTTTAGTTTTAATATGAGTATTCAATAAAGAAATAAAAAAATAATAATAAATTTGTGCGTAGAGCAATGAAATGACCTAATGCGTGAATTTCAGCACTTGGGGATCATGAATCCATAGTTTTATAGCCCAGATTTAGTAATGTTATCTCTATTTGTGGTAATTTGACTTTTTTTTTTGACTTATTTAACTCGAGATGATACCCGAGTATGTGGGATTCACTTGGTTCCCTAAGGTCTTTGAGCCTCAGAGTCATCGGCAAAGTCTCGCTACATGGGTTGAATCTTTTGAGTTCAATTTCAATTACCATGGAAATATTTCAAAAAAAATTGAATACTCATCTTAATATTGAAATGTGATTCCACGTAGCGCTTCCATCATTTCCCACTTGAATAAAGATGAACCCCCATGTCTATTGTGATACACAACACATCCTCATACTTAATTGATATTGGATAAAATATGGTGATGAATTTGAACAAAGGAATAGGCATGGGATTGAGATATGTTTATGAAACTATCTTGTATTAAAATATTTTTATGGGTTTCATGATTGTTTGGTATAATGGGTTTTTTTGGTAATCATTGTTTATTAAAAAGTTTTTGGAAAAGGGAATTCGAATTTCATATTGTTGAGATACATTTTGCTTAGGAATAAAAAAACTCAAGTTGGGGGGTGTGATTAGCCACTGAATGAGGATAATATTCATTTTTAATATATATAATATTCACATTCTTTATTATTCATATACACCATTTTAGTACATTTAACAATTTGAACATTAATTCACATTATGATTGTAATTCCCTATTAAAATACACTATTACATGGTACATTTTTGAACACCTCCTAAAATAAAAAATGGTATTTATTTTATTTTCATATTTTATTTTCAGGTATCCAATTATATAAGGAACAATTAATTATTTTGAAGAACTTGAATATTCACATTGGAAGACCACCAAAATGGGCTTTCATGCCAACACATTCTGGGAAAAGTAAACTGGGCAACAACCCAATAAAGAGACTGTAGCGGCCAAGATACAATCCCAATGATTATAAAAATTTAACTTAAGATATATGAAATCATGGGTAACATTTCATAAAATATTTTCCAAATTTGATTCTGATTTTTTAATGGAGTTACAGGCGGACCAAATGGAAGATAAAATTCTAGTTCAGATTCCGTGGTCCAGAAAAACATCCCACCATTTTACACATATCTCATAAAAAATAAACTATTTTAGTCTGAAACTTTACATAAGGTTAAGGGACATCTAGATATCCATTTTATTATTCTATGTCACACTCTAATTAGTCCATATAGAATCTCATTTAGGTGCTTTTGTTCGGTGGATGCAAGCTGCCTGCCACCTCGGGTCAAGAGTGGAAAAGTCTAAGTTCCACAAGCTTTCCACCACCATAAGCCTACCATACTCAAGTGGTATGACTTTAAATATTGGAGGATAGACCCAAGGCTCAAAAAATTCCTATTTAAGGTAGTGTTTTTGGAGGATTTATTCATATTTGGTTCTTTCTTTCATTGCAATGTTATGCTGCAAGTTTGTTGTCTCAAGTTTGTCTTTCACGTGTAAGTTGTTCTAATTCATATTAGTTTTTAATAAAAGTTCTTCTTCTCTTCTTATTATTTTCTTATTCATATAATTTTTATACCTTTGTCTCAAGTTGTGAATTTATTCACACCAAACTTTGTGAAATTATCACACAACGATGGAGTGATCGTTATTTCATTGTTTTCTTTTTTACTTCTCCATTTCCTCCCTCATGACACTACTAGAAATCTGGGCTTTTGATCCCCTTTACCTATAGAGACTACCACTAGCGGTCACTATAGGTAACCAATAGAGACCGCCACTGGCGGTCTCTAGGTTTCCCAAAAAAAAAACGGGGCTTTGACACCCCCCCAAACCCTCCTTCCTCCTCTCACGAAGCGCCCCCCCGAACCCTCCTCTGCCCAGCCTCGCCGCGCGCCCTCCCCATCGCTGCACTCCCTCCCTCGCAGCCCTCCCCAGTTGCCGCGCACCCTGCCCCGCCACCGCGCACCCTCCCTCTCTGCCTTCCCCCGTCGCTTTTTTGGCCTCCGCCCTCCGCCCTCCGCCCTCCGCCGGCCGCCCTCCGCCGGCCGCCCTCCGCCGGCCGCCCTCCGCCGGCCGCCCTCCGCCGCCCCGACCTCCGCCCTCCACCAGCCACCCTCTGGCCGCCCTTCGGCCGCCCTCTTACCTGCCCTCCATCTCCTCCGGGATTCCTCCGCCTCTGCCCTCCGGCTCCAGCCACCCTCCACCCTCCGGCCTCCCTCTGCCCTCAGGCCTCCCGCCACCCACCTCCGGCAGCCCTCCGGCTGTCCTACGGCCTCCCTCTGGCCTCTGGCCTCTGGCCTCTGGCCTCCATCCCCTCCGGCCTCCGACCCCTCTGCCCTCTGCCCTCTGCCCTCGGCCCTCCGCCCCCTCGGCCCTCCCCCCCGCACCCCGAACACCCCCCCTTGCACCCCGCCAACCCCTGTCCCCTCCATCTTTGTCCCCTCCCTTGCCGCACCACCACCGCCCATCCCCTCCTTCACCATCCTCTCCCTTTCCGCACCACCGCTGCCCGGTCCCATCCCTCCCCGCACGACCACTAATCGTCCCCTCGCCGTTGCCGCCCGTCCACTCCAACTCCCCCTGTCCTCGGTCCCCTCCCTCATCGTCCCACCCTCACTGCACCATCACCACCTCACCGCCTCCTCTCCTCTAGCTCCCCGTCACCGCCACCGCCCGTCCCCTCCCTCGCCGCACCAACTCCGGCTCCGGATCCCCTCTGCTGCCACTCCTCTCCCTCGCAGCACCACCTTCAGCTACCCTCCCTTCCAGGTTTGTAGCGCAATCAGGTATGACATGGGCTTTCACTTACATTATTATTTTATAAATGGTTCACAAACAATTAATTAGTTTTTATTTTAAATATATTTGATATGAAAAATGAAAATGTAATAAGTCTTGTGTACATGTTTGTTATAGGGATCTTATTATGGATAAGAGTTGGATTGATCTTCCAAATCGAAAATCTAGAGAATATTTCAATGGCATTATGCAATTTATTGACTTCACCAGAGGATTTTAAAGTGACTATATTAGTTTTCCATGTAGAAAATGTGCTAACAAATATCAATTCACATGAGATACTGCGAGGGAGCACCTATTCTTTAATGGATTTCTGAAAAATTATAAGATTTGGACTCATCATGGAGAAGAATATGTTCGTTGTCAAAATACAGATGTACAAGTTTGATTTTTTTAAAAAATAATCCAATTTATCATTTGGACACTTTGGATAGTCCCCTTACTAATGTTTTCCATGACTGCAGGCATGTCAGGGGAAGAGGCAGAAGATCCACATCATCCATCTGAGGCATCTACGTCTCAGGGTCGAGGTATGTTTGAATGTCATTGTCTCTATTTTTTATGTAATTGATAAACATATATATATATATATATATTTATAACATCTTTCAATTTATATATAAAATTGTTTTCAACAGGATCAGACTCGACTGCTTCTTCATCTCGCAAGAGAGGCCCTGATCGTGGCATATTATCATGGAATTCCGACACGACTTTTGATGTTTCATTTGATGAGGTATTTCATCCTGTGGGACGAAATTACCCTACATTTATTCATCAGCTGGGTCATATAATACGTGACCCACATCGATTTCCATTGACCACGCGTGACTGGGCTTCTATCCCTCAGGACACATTAGATCGTCTTTGGAGGGAGGTTCAGGTAAGAAGACCATTTTACTTTATTCCCTATGTATAAAAAATAATAACATATGTGATTTTTTTCTTTAATAACAAAATTTGAAAGTATGTCCCGATGAGTTTCGGCCAGTGTGTATGAGAAAATGCCGTAAGATGTGGAAATACTATAAAGGCAAAGTCAAGAGGGACCACTGGGTACCAAATATGGGTGCCTCAGACATTCTGGAAAAAGTCCCGAGAGGTGTCCTCCCGGCTCAATGGTGTGATTTAGTTGCATATTGGTCTACTGAGGGTGTTGTGGTTTGTATATTTATTTTGGTATATATATTTTCAAGAATGTGTGATTTGTTTGAAATTTGAATGAATTGAATGTAGGAGGTGTCAACATGCTATTCTGAGAATCGAGCGTTGCAGGGACCACCTCATAGGCTTGGGACTCGTCACGTGTCTCAGATCTGACATGGGATATTTATTATTCATTTTTTAATTTTTTAATTAATACGGTTTTGAGTTTATATTCTATTCATATACAGTTGTGGGAGCAAGGTGCACCGACTGATAAAATGTTGGTGTGGATGAGGACTTGTGATCACAATGATCCAGAGGCTGCAACATTGATAGTAAGTGCTTGTACTCATTAAAAATACTTACATAAAATCTGTATATTAATATATGTATATATATTTAAATATTTCACAAGATCAATTTGAAGCTGAGTTAGAACATCTTCCAGAGGACCAGCGATAGGTTCCCATGCGAAGGGATGAGATATTTCATCGCATTATTGGTCGGGACAGGCATGGATATAGTTTGACCTATGGAACAGGGATTCCTCACTCTATAGTGTCACGTGCTGTAGTTGTCGGTCCTGCTGCTGCTTAGATGACACAACGATTGTCAGATTTCGAGGCACGACTGCGCGCTTTCGAGGAGGTAAATGCGCAATTGATCGCTGAGGTTAGATCACTGCGACAATATGTGCATCCAAGTGATGGTACAGGGGATCAGACGATGTGGGTTTATACTGTATTTATTTATTTAATTTATATTATTTTTGTTATGAAAATATTCATAATGTTTTTTTTGTTGTAGGCCCCTGACCCACCTGATGGAGGTAGTAGTCATGACCATGCATTACGCATCATATTCACGAGGTGTGTTTCTGTTTTTAATAGTGGGATTGTTATTGATATTTATGTTGGGTTTCTAGTGATATTTTTTGTGATTTGGGGGTATCATGTGTGTTTTGTCCTGATGCAATGTTTGTGTGAACGAATTGAGAAGTAACCATGAAACTGATTAATGATTTGGATATTGTTTGTTCATTTAATTCTTCAATGTTTTCAATTACATGTTCTGTAATACTTTTGAAAAAAACATGTGATTCCTAATATAAACCATTAAACTTGTTTTTGATGAATGAGTTGAGTTCACTATTTTTAGTCCCCAGCCCACCCCGAACAACCCTCCCAGCACCCCGGACAACCCCCCCCACACCCCGGACAGCCCCCCCGCCCCCGGACAGCCCTCCCCGCACCCCGGACAGGCCCCCCGCACCCCGGACAAGCCCCCCGCACCCCGGATAGCCCCCTGTACCCTGGACAGCCCTCCCCGCACTCCGGACAGCCCCCCCCGCACTCCGGACAGCCCCCCCGCCCCCCGGACAGCCCTCCCCGCACTCCGGACAGGCCTCCCCGCATCCCGGACAGGCCCCCGCACCCCGGACAACCCCTCCCCCCGCACCTCGGATAGCCCTCCCCGCACCCCAGACAACCCTACAGGCATCCCAGATAGCCCCCTGCCCCCCGAACAGCCCTCCCCGCACTCCGGAAAGCCCTCCCCGCACCCCGGACAACCCCCCTGCACCCCGAACAGCCCTCCCCGCACCTCGGACACCCCCTGCACCCCGAACAGCCCTCCCCGCACCCCGGACAACCCCTCCCCACACCCCGGACAGCCCTCCCCTCACCCCGAAAAACCCTCCCCGCACCCCGGATAGCCCTCCCCGCACCCCGGACAGCCCTCCCCACACCCCGAACAGGCCCCTCGCACCCCGGAAAGCCCCCCCACACCCCGGACAGCCCCCCCGCACCCCGAACAGCCCTCACCGCACCCCGGACAGCCCTCCCCACACCCCGGACAGCCCCCCCCCCCGCACCCCGAACAACCCTCCCCGCACCCCAGACAGCCCCTCCCCACACCCCATACAAACGACACGTCAATCAGAGGTGTCGTTTGACCGCGGTGACCGGAAACGCGTTTCCGGAGTCATAAAAAACCAGAACGGTGTGAGATGGTCGAATTCAGAGAAAACATGACCCGAATGACCTGAAACCACACAAAAATAGTAGTAATATTATTCATGATGTGTAGGAGGAGACGACATGCCCATCAGACATGCGGTGCGCGTGGTAAGACCAATTGTGTCGTTTTCAGCAGCTCTGCGCGAGTTAAAAGGGCACGTTGGGGGGTCAAAACCACCTGAACGACCTCAGAATGCCATGAAACCATACTACAACCGCCTTTTTGTGAATTTTGAAATGGTCGGCCAGACGACACATCAATCGGAGGTGTCTTTTGACCGCGGTGACCGGAAACGCGTTTTCGGAGTCATAAAACACCAAAACGGCGTGAGACGGTCGAATTTAGAGAAAACGTGCTCCGAATGACCTAGAACCACAAAAAAACATTGTTAATATTATTCGTGACTTGTAGTAGGAGACGGTACGCCCATCGGACGTGCGGTGCGCGTGGTACGACTGATTGTGCCGTTTTCAGTAGCTCGACGCGCGCTAAAAGGGCGCGTTGGGGGGTCAAAACCACCCGAACGATCTCTGAATACCATGAAACCATACGACAACAGTCCTTGTGTGAATTTTGAAATGTTAGGGTATACTAAACGTCAATCGGAGGTGTCGTTTGACCGCGATGACCAGAAACACGTTTTCGGTGTCATAAAACAATAGAACGACGTGGGACGGTCGAATTCGGAGAAAACGTGATCCGAATGACCACAAACAACATAAAAACAGTAGGAATATTATTCATAATGTGTATAAGGAGACGACACGCCCATCAGACGTGTGGTGCGCGCGGTACGACCGATTGTGTCGTTTTCAGCAGCACGGCGCACGCTAAAATGGCGCGTTAGGGGGTCAAAACCACCCGAATGACCTCAGAATTCCATGAAAGCGTACGACGACAGCCGTTGTGTGAATTGTAAAATGGTTGGGTAGAAGGCACGTCAATCAGAGGTGTTGTTTGACCGCGGTGATCGGAAACGCGTTTTCGGTGTAAAAAAACACCAAAACGGCGTGAGACGGTTGAATTCGGAGCAAACGTGCTCCGAATGACCTGAAACCACACGAAAACATTAGGAATATTATTCTTGACCTGTAGGAGGAGACTACACATCAATCGGACGTGCGATGCGCGCGGTACGACCGATTATGTCATTTTCAGCAGCTCGACGCGCGCTAAAAGGGCACGTTGGGGGGTCAAAACCACCCGGACGACCTCAGAATGCCATGAAAGCGTACGACAATGGCCGTTGTGTGAATTGTGAAATGGTCGGGTAGACGACACATCAATTGGAGGTGTCATTTGACCGCAGTGACCGAAAATGCGTTTCTGGTGTCATAAAACACCAAAACGGCATGAGACGGTCGAATTCGGAGCAAACGTGCTTCGAATGACCTGAAACCACACAAAAAAATTAGGAATATTATTCGTGATGTGTAGGAGGAGACAACATGCCTATCGGACACGCGGTGCGCACGGTACGACCGATTGTGTCGTTTTCAGCAGCTCGACACACGCTAAAATGGCGCGTTGGGGGGTCAAAACCATCCGAACGACCTCGGAATTCCATGAAAGCGTACGAAAATGGCCGTTGTGTGAATTGTGAAATGTTCGGGTAGACAACATGTCAATCGGAGGTGTCGTTTGACCGCGGTGACCGGAAACGCGTTTCAGGTGTCAAAAAACACCAAAACGGCATGAGACGGTCGAATTCGGAGTAAATGTGCTCTGAATGACCTGAAACCACCCGAAAACATTAGGAATATTATTTGTGATGTGTAGGAGGAGACTAAATGCCCATCGGACATGCGGTGCGCGCGGTACGACCGATTGTGTCGTTTTCAGCAGCTCGACGCGCGCTAAAAGGGCGCGTTGGGGGGTCAAAACCACCCGAATGACCTCAGAATGCCATGAAACCGTATTACAACAGCCGTTGTGTGAATTTTGAAATGGTCGGGCAGACGTCACATCAATAGGAGGTGTCGTTTGACCGCGGTGACCAGAAACACGTTTCCGGAGTCACAAAACACCAAAACGGCATGAGACGGTCGAATTCGGAGAAAACATGTTCTGAATGACCTGAAACCACACGAAAACATTAGGAATATTATTTGTGACGTGTAGGAGGAGACGACATGCCCATCAGACATGCGGTACGCGCGGTACGACCGATTGTGTCGTTTTCAGCAGCTCGACGCACACTGAAAGGACGCGTTGGGGGGGTCAAAACCACCCGAACGACCTCAGAATGTCATGAAAAAGTACGAAAACATCCTTCGTGTGAATTGTGAAATGGTTGGGCAGACAACACATCAATCAGAGGTGTCGTTTGACTGTAGTGACCGGAAACGCGTTTCTGGTGTCATAAAACACCAGAACGGCGTGAGACGATCGAATTCGGAGAAAACATGATCTGAATAACCTCAAGCAACAAAAAAATAGTAGGAATATTATTCGTGACGTGTAGGAGGAGACAAAACTCCCATCGGACGTGCGGTACGCGTGGTACGACCGATTGTGTCGTTTTCAGCAGCTCGGCGCGCGCTAAAATGGCGCGTTGGGGGGTCAAAACCACCCGAACGACCTTGGAATGCCATGAAACCATACGACAATGACCATTGTGTGAATTGTGAAATGGTCGGGCAGACGACACGTCAATCAGAGGTTTCATTTGACCGCGGTGACCGGAAACGCGTTTCCGGTGTCATAAAACACCAGAACGGCGTGAGACGGTCTAATTCGGAGAAAACATGCTCTGAATGACCTGAAACAACACGAAAACATTAGGAATATTATTCTTGATGTGTAGGAGGAGACGACACACCCATCGGACGTGCGGTGCGTGCGGTACGACCGATTGTGTCGTTTTCAACAGCTTGACGCACGCTAAAAAGGCGCGTTGGGGGGTCAAAACCACCCGAACGACCTTGGAATGCCATGAAAGCATACGAAAACATCCTTTGTGTGAATTGTAAAATGGTCGGGCAGACGGCACATCAATCGAAGGTGTCGTTTGACCGCGGTGATCGGAAACGCGTTTCTGGAGTCATAAAACACCAAAACGGCATGAGACGGTCAAATTCAGAGAAAACGTGATCTGAATGACCTGAAACAACACAAAAACATTAGGAATATTATTCGTGATGTGTAGAAGGAGACGTCATGCCCATCGGAAGTGCGATGCACGTGGTACGACCGATTGTGTCGTTTTCAGCAGCTCGGCACGCACTAAAAGGGCGCGTTGGGAGGTCAAAACCACCCAAACGACCTCAGAATGCCATGAAACTGTATGACAATAGCCATTGAGTGAATTGTGAAATGGTCGGGTAGATGGAACGTCAATCAGAGGTGTCATTTGACCGTGGTGACCGAAAACGTGTTTCAAGAGTCATAAAACACCAGAACGGGGTGAGATGGTCAAATTCGGAGCAAACGTGCTCCGAATAACCTAAAACCACACGAAAACATTAGGAATATTATTCGTGATGTGTAGGAGGAGACGACATGCCCATCAGACATGCGGTGCGCACGGTACGACCGATTGTGTGGTTTTCAGCATCTCGGCGCACACTAAAATGACGCGTTGGGGGGTCAAAACCACCCGAACGACCTTGAAATGCCATGAAACCATACTAAAACATTCATTGTGTGAATTTTGAAATGGTCGGGCAGACGACATGTCAATCGGAAGTGTCATTTGACCGCGGTGACCGGAAACACGTTTCCGGAGTCATAAAACACCAGAACGGCATGAGACGGTCTAATTCAGAGCAAATATGATCCTAATGACCTAAAACAACATGGAAACATTAGTAATATTATTTGTGACGTGTATGAGGAGACGACACGCCCATCGGACGTGCGGTGCGCGCGGTACGACCGATTGTGTCGTTTTTAGCAGCTCAGCGCGAGCTAAAATGGCGCGTTGGGGGGTCAAAACCACCCGAACGGCCTTAGAATTCCATGAAAGTGTACAAAAATACCTTTTGTGTGAATTGTGAAATGGTCGGGTAGACGACACGTCAATCGGAGGTGTTGTTTGACTGCGATGACCAGAAATACGTTTCCGAAGTCATAAAACACCAGAACGGCGTGAGGCGGTCGAATTTAGAGCAAACGTGATCTGAATGACCTGAAACAACACAAAAACATTAGGAATATTATTCGTGACGTGTAGGAGTAGACAACACACCCATCGGACATGCGGTGCGCGCGGTATGACCGATTGTGTCGTTTTCAGCAGCTCGGTGCGCGCTAAAATAGCACGTTGGGGGGTCAAAACCATCCGAACGACCTCAGAATGCCATAAAACCGTACGGAAATATCCGTTGTGTGAATTGTGAAATGGTTGGGTAGACGACACATCAATAAGAGGTGTCGTTTGACCATGGTGACCAGAAACGCGTTTCCAGTGTCATAAAACACCAGAACTGCGTGAGATGGTCGAATTCGGAGCAAACGTGCTCCGAATGACCTGAAATGATAACATTTCTTAAATTGGGGGTTTTAAATTATTATATCACCATGATTTGATGTCATATTTAATTTTATTATATATATATATAATAACTGAATAATTATGTCTAATTTACGTTTGTTTTGTTTTGTTGTTTTTTTTGTCTTATTGTAGGTTTATTGAAGCAGAAGATTGAAATAGATGGACCTGCTCGGATCGTTGAAGCACGTTTATCATTTATTGTTTATGATGATCTTGATGTTTATGCTGTTTGAAATTGTTTTCCATTTTTATGATTTTTACCTTGTTTTATCTCTGATTTTGCACCATGAATTAAAAAAAAACACAATTCGTACATTTCATTAAAAAAATGAAAATCCACAAAAATACCACAAATTAACCCAAACACATTTTTATGTTAAGTTTTCCAAAAGATAAGTTTATATTGAAATAAAAAATTTATAAATGTGCTAGAATTTATATTTAAAATAGGCTCTCCATTAAGAGGTAGTAAAATTACCTTTTTAGAGAAATACAAACTTTAAGCATAAAATTTGATTTATTATTACCATATGCTTAACAAACCTATTGGATGAATAAGAAAAATATTTTATTTAATATTATATATATATTTCTTTAATATATATATATATATATTTAATATTATATATATTAAAATATTTAAAACATATTATATATATATATGTATATATTTAAAATATTTTATTTAATATTATATATATAAATATTTTCTTTAATATATATATATATTTCTTTAATATATATATATATATATATATTTTATTTAATAAATAAATATATATATATATTTCTTTCACTAGGAATTTTTTTTAAAAAAAATTTCCTAGACTAGCGACCGCCAGACGATCGCTGTAGGCTGAAATTTCGGCCATCTATAGTGACCTCCATTGGTGGTCGCTGTTGGCCTACTGCGACGAAGCTAAAGTGACCGCCAATGGCGGTTACTGGGTGGTCTCTAGAGGCCTATAGCGACCGCTAATGGCGGTCGCTATTGCCCGATTTTTTAGTTGTGTGAGTCTACTTCCTGCTTCTATTGAAACTATAGCATCAATGGAGGGATAAAACACTTATGGGTTGATCTAAGGGGGTATCAAGGGGATTGATTGGATGTTATTTATCATCCCATTAATGTCTAATCACTTCTTTTAATTGAGATTTTTATTTGATGATTTTAAAACTTCTTCATCCTTGTTGAATTTTAAGGCCACATACTTCAATTGCTAATACGAAACTTTACCTTGGAGTGATCATAAATTTGATCCTCCAAGTGTATAGGTGATTAGTATTATGGTGTGTTGGTATAAAATCAGTAAGTGATGAAGTTGTTTGATCTTCTTGAATAAACCCATCTCATATATAAGAAATTGAAATCATTAAAAAAGAATTTTGTCCAATCCACCCCTTGTAATAACCTAGGATCAAACCTTCTCATAATTTGATTTCACTTAAGTCATGTAGTGTTCACTTAAACCTATCTAAAATAAAACCAAAGTTGGCCACTTAATAGCCAAAATCAGTCCAGAGAATGTACATTTCTATAGGTTTCTTCTTAGGTCTCTGAGGATTCGACAACCCAAGATAAACTACAAGAGATCGCTTAAACCTAATATATTGGGTAAATTTGGGTGAGAACAATTATTTTATAAGAAATATAACATAGGAAGATATTGATCCCATCCTCCTTTAAAGTCAATTGAGCATGATTTCAACATGTCCTTGAGTGTCAGGATAGTTTTTTTAGATTTTCCATCTGTTTGGGTGTGATTAGTCGTGTTGAAGTTAAAATTAGTATTTAGAGTGTATTGGAGACTCTCCCAGAACTTGGAGGTAAATATTGGGTCTCGATCAGATACAATCGATATTGGCGTTCCATGCAGCATCACTACTTCTCTAATGTATATCCTTTCAAGTTGATCGAGTGAAAAGTCCTCTTAAATTGAAATGAAGTGAGCAGTCTTTATAAGGAAATCCACTACAACCCAGATATAATTATTTCTTATTGATGTATTCAGAATACCAGTGACAAATTCCATGGTAGTGTTTTCCCATTTCCATGTAGGTATGGGTAATGGTTGCATCATCCCCTTGGATTTTTCCTTTCAGATTTCACTTGCTGACATGCAAGAAATTTTGATGTATATTATGTGATCTACTTTGTCATATTGTCTCTCCAATAGTGATCTCGGAGATCTCAATACATCTTATTACTTCCTAGATGGATGGAGAAGGTCAAGCTATGTGTATCACCCATCAGTTCTTTCTTCAAGTTAGAATTTAATAGTACACATAGTCGTGATCCAAATTTCACAACTCCTTATTCATTAACATTGAACTCTGAGGATTTTACTTTTCTTATAGCTTCCACTTTCTTATGAATTACCACATCATTTCTTTGAGAATCCTTTATACTCTCCAAAAGGTATGGTTAAGCTATTATTTGTGAAAGGATTGACGATGTTCCCTCCTTTATGATTCCCATTTCCATCCTTTTTAAGTTTAATAAGATCATATCCTTCTAAATTTTCATCAATAATAAAATTGTTGGATCCTTTCTATTTAGAGAATCTTCCACTTTATTTGATTTCCCTAAATGTTAGTGGGTTGAGTAGTCATAGTCCTTGGTCATCTCTAACCATATTCATTGGTGCATATTCAAATCTTTTTGTGGGAATATATGTTTGAGGATTTTTTAATCCATATATTTTCACACTTCTCCCTAAAGAGATAATGCTGCTATATTTTCAAAGTGAAGATCACTGAAACCAAATCTATATCATACGTTGGGTAGTTATATTTGTGAAATTTCAATTTCATTGAGGAATAAGCTATCATTTTTCATTCTGCATTAACACACAACCAAATACCTTCTTCAAAGCATCACTGAATACCACAAAAAGTTCTCCACTTGTGGGCAGTGTGAGTACAGGTGCAGGGATAAGCCTCTTTTTTAACTCCTTGAAGTTTTCTTCACATTCATCATTCTAATAAAACTTGACTCACTTACAAGTTATCTTGGTTATAGGGTTTGATAATCATGAAAAATTTCTCACAAATAGATGATAGTACATAGATAATCCAAGGAAACTATATATATCTGTTACATATGTTGGAATTTACCATCCTTCAATTGCTTCTTTCTTTGAAGGGTCCACAAATATTCCATTTATTGTGATGATATACCCTAATAATGAGACTTCCTTCAACCAAAACTCACATTTCATGTATTTTTCATAAATATTCTCCTTTCATAATGTCTTTATCATAGTGATCAGATGCTCCTCATACTCCTCCTTTCTTTTGGAGTATTCATCTATAAAGACTACCACAATTTTTTAGGTAATCTCTAAAGACTCTATTTATCAAGTCCATGAAGATTTTTGGAGCATTAGTGAGTCTTAATGACATTAATATGAACTCATAGTACCCACAACTTGTTTAGAAAGTGGTCTTGGGGATATCCTCCTTCTTCACCCTTACTTGGTAATACCCTGACCACAGATCCACCTTAGAGAAGTATTGTGATCTAAATAGCTAATTAAAAAAATCATCAATCCATGGTGAAAGATACTTGTTATTTATTGTGATCTTATTAATCTCATGGTAATCAATGTAAAGGTGCATTTATCCATCCTTATTCTTGATGAAGAGAACTAGTACACCCCATGGTGAAGCACTTGGGTGTATGAAACCTTTATCCAGAATCTCCTGTAGTTGTTTCTTTAGCTCCTAAAGTTTCACAACAACAATTCCATATGGATTCTTGGATAATGGAGATGCCTAATGTATAATATCTATTGAAAATTCAACCTCTTGTCTAGGAGGAAGACCATGAAATTATTTGGAAAACACTTCAGTGTATTCCCTCACAATGGGCATGTCTTCAAGGATAATTCTTTCCTTAGAATCAATCATTTGAGCTAGATATGCTTTCTCATATGGCAATAATATCCATGCTTAGGATGTTGGTTCTAAATAATATTTATCCATATCCTCATATTTGTACAAAATACTAGGATGATTCATGACACAAAGAGTAATTTCCTTCTCATGACAATTTATGTTGACTCTATATAGGTAAAGGAAATCCATGCCCAGAATTCAATAAAATTCCACCAAAGGGAGTATCACAAGGTTAACTGGGAAGTTAAACCCACAAAATTTGATAGGGGATGAGTTATATACTTGGGATGAAATAATTTTCCCATTTCCCATTTTCACCAACAACTCTACTTCCATACTTTGTATTTGTCTTTGAATAGTTCTAATTAACTTTCAGGATATGAAGGAATGCATAGAACCCGAATTAAAAAGTACATTAGCTATTCATGAATGAATAACTAGCATACCTATCACCATTTATTTGTTGGGATCCACCTTAGTGGTTGTGATAACATAAGATCACCCTTTACGTCTTGGAGGTTGTTGGTTGTCTTAAAAAACCCTTGTCTTAGTGCATTAGTTTACAAAGTGTCTCAGTTCATTATAGTTGAAACAATGAACAATGCACTGAGGGTTGATTGGAGAATTCATTTCCTCTATATCATTAGTGGGTTTCTCCCATCATTACTCTTTAGCTATGTGTCCTTCATTACCGCACCTAAAGAATTTCCTCATTTCCCTTAGAAAATTTCTGGGGTGTTTCTTTCCACACTTTTGACAAGTGGGATGTTGAAATTTCTTAGCACCATTATATTTCTCCATCAGACCACAAAAATTAAACTCCACTTTCCACTTTTTATACCCATGATACCCTTGAGATTATCTGATCTCCATTTTGACTTTGAGGGCACATCGAACAATTTCCTCATAGCTATCAAAGTCTCGGATTATGAGGGATTATTATAGACTAGGTTTTACCCCACTAAGGAAGTGTTCAACCATTCATTAAAGGGTAATGACAAAGATAGAGGCATATCATGCAAGTCTTATGAAGTTTTCCTTGTACACCATAATATATTAATCATCTATTTTCTTGAGGTTAAATAAATACCTTTCCATTTTAATTCGGAGAGTGTGAGGAAAATATTTATCAAAAAACATTTTTTGAAATTACTTCCACCCTATCACTTTGATCTATTCCTCAGGATTTGTATTCTTGATCAATGTCCACCATTGATCAACTTCTAACTCTATATGATAAGAATCCAGTATAACCTTATCCTATTCGGAACATTAAAGGATATAGAATATCTTCTCAATGTATATGATCCATTGTTCCATGATTAATGGATAAGACGATCCATTGAAAGTCATAGGACTTTGTCACATAAAGGACTCAATTAAAACTTGTTATTTCTTGGGGGTATTTGGATAATCCTCTTAATCCATGTTTCTATTTATAACCTGAGTCAGTTGAGAGAGTATATTCATAAAGTTTTCGATTCCTGCTCCCATCGGGTTGGGAATCTCGTTGGGGGTAGTCATCACATTGCCCTTCACATTGGTTGTTTACTTGATTCCTCATATTTCTAGAAATTGGTGAGAATAAAGAGGAAATTAGGGATGAGTATTTTTAAACTATTAAACACATAAATGGGAATCTAATGACATTAAAGAGATAACTTATAAATTACATGTATTTACTTAACTTATGAATTTCTAGGCTTCAATCTATGTTATTCATGATCTATTTACTAACATAGACTCTTATGGGAATTTTTTTGTTCCAATAATAATGGTTTGTAATGAGATTATTAATTTACCAAAGTATATCCCTTGGAAGTGTCAAATCAGGTGTGTAGTAAGGCATGTTGTTGTGCACCAGTTCCTAATCGAGCCTAGATTAGCGCGGTGTTTTCTGGTTTTACCCCTATGTACATTTGTGCCACAACCACATCCACTTGTAGTATCAAGACAAGGATGTATTTTCTTGATAAACCACTTACTATACACTTTACCAAAATTTAGTAATGTTTTCTTATAATTAGTTTTATTCCTAAGGATTTTGCTAGAGTTTTTTTAATAATAATCCCCAAAATAACTAAAATATTCCTTTGATACCAACTAAAACAACCCTGGTTTTTTATTACACATTAATTCATGATTTATTGCATAAAAGTACCGAAAATACAATCCATAAAATCAATAAATATATTTTATTTGAGAATTATGTACATTACATAACAACTTAAAATAGGAAATACATCATCTTTCACTACTACAAAAATGGGAAAGGGAAGCACCACCTTTTATCAGCACTAAGGAAAAAGCGTTGATAAAGGAACCCTTTATAAGCGCTAAAATTTTAGCACTGATAAAGACATTATTTATCAGTGCTTTTTTCTTAGCGCTTATAAAGAGTATGCTTTATAAGTTCTAAAAAAGCGCTGATAAAACCATAGTTCCATATTTTATAAAATCCGGTGCACAATATCCTCTGTTTATCGCACCCTCAAGCCCTCGCGGTGCTATACCCCTACGAAAACTCCCCTCCCCCAGCGATCTTCTCTTTGCTGGAGCTCCACTGCTAGCCCTACATTTTCTCCTCCCCCTTGAACCCCTTCCACAGATCCTCCTCCCCACAAACCCTACTTCCTCCTCTCCGTTGGACTCCCCGCGAACCCTACTCCTCCATTTCTCAATGGTGGAGGCTCCTCCCATGAACCTCCCCCTCATGGTCATGCCTTCCCCTCCCGACGTAGTGCATAAGGCTCCCTGACCGCTCGACTCTTCTTCTCTCCCTCCATCGTGGGTGCGATCTACTCTAGGTAAGTCTCCCACTTCTTCTTTTAGGTTTATTTTTGGTGGATAGGTTTTGTGAGAGTAGTTTTCATTAGGGTGATGTTTGGATTCTTCCCCATGATCATAACCCTTGGATTAGATGCTAACTAACATAGAGTTCCAACAATCCATGTCACGAAATAACACACTTAGTGGATTCTTATACTTGGTTAGCAAATGATTTGAACTAAAGTATGACTTTTTATGATTCCCCATGGGTCCTTATGATGTTTGTAACTAGAATTTATTTTTCACCAAATGTCATATGTATGAGGGTTTGATATTCTCGTGCAACCTCAATCTAGACCATGTTATACATGAACATTCTATTAATGTTGAGTGTTTTTTCCTCATCCTTATGGTGGGTTTATCTATACTGGGTAAAGTGGTATTTTTGTAAACCCCTTCATGAAAAATAAGAGTTTTGATAGTACCCGCCTCATTATTAATTGGTTACATTTTGTGGGTGTCATGATGTGATGGTGATTGTGTTTATGGGGAAGGTTCTATTTATGATAGTGATTAGGACCCCTCAAATATAGAAAGTGTATCCAACCCTGTGGATGTTAAGTTATATTTCCCTTAGTTGGTGAGCATGGTTTTATGTGATGTGTGCAAGAAGAATAATTTTCTTCCCTATGAATGTCAAGGAATTATGGAATTCTTCATAAGGGAGACTTATGGTTAACTCTTGGTAAGGATATGGTGTATGAATCAACCCATATACCAGAGATGATGAGTGCCTTTGTGAAGTTATAGTGTTCTAAATTGAATATCTCCTTGAGACGGTTCATAGTGGAGCCTATAAGCCATTTAGGTTCATTTATCATTAAACCAAGATTCACAGAGTGGCCTACAGTATTCATGCACTAGGCCCACAGAAGATGAGGAGATAAAAGTAACGCATCCATGGAAAGGTGAATGGTATTGTTTGGAAAAGGACTTTGGGTTTAGATAGTGGTATGAACATGTGAGCAGTTGTATTTGGGTGGTTAATTATTTTTAGGATTTTGGGATGTTTCTTGACTTCGATCAATGGTAAATTCCACACATCTTTCTTTTATGTCAAGGATAATTTAAGGGTGGTGTCAACTTAGTGAACCACTATGACCAGTTGTTCCTAGGTTCTAGTCTAGAAGGTTTTTTCTTGAAAACGGGGAGACACCATGCACTTCATTGGGTATATAGTGATTCTTCCCTGATACCTATTATGGGTACCAAGATTGTTATTTTGAATGGAGACTGCTCTAGTAAAGAACTACCCTTGGTGTGTCAGGCCAAGTGATTTTGGTTAAGTACACCTACACTATAGATAACCCGATTACGTGATGGGGGGTGAATTTATTCTCAGGAGATTGTAAATGTCTTTCACTTGGTTGGATTGTATTTTATCTCTTTTTATTAAATCTATTAATTTATGTTGATCAATTCATAGACCGACCTCTAGTGGTTTGGGGGAATTCAACATGTAATACTAATATTTGGATGGATATATTAGTGTTCTATGATTATGCCTATGGTTTGAGTTGATATCATAATCTTTTAAGGTAGTGATCTTCTAGGATGTAGGGTTAGCAACTCCCACCCACAGTAGGTGTGTGATGCAAGTATCATCTTAGGAGGCACTGTCATTCATAGGTACCTCAATGATATACCATTACTCTAAGGAATTTAATATTATTTTTATGGGTATAGACATATCACATTGCATTTTCTTAACATTCATGCTACAATCAGAGAGGAAGTCAGAAAATAGCCTAGGTAGAGGAAGGAACTAGATAAAGGAGGTTTGTATAGCACTAAAGTGATGGAGGAGATCGGGGAGCAGCATGAGGTGGATGGAACTTTTGTTTGATTCTACTAATACTACCCTTAAGTAGACCACTCCTATATTGGGAAGTTAGTGGTTATAATCTCGGATAGTTGTAGTCACTAGAGTCTTTTTACCAAGAGGCTCCAGGAGTGTTTGGAGGTACGATCTATGTTCGTTATAATTTTCTTATAGTACTATTATAAATAGGTACAAGAAACTATTTTTTCTATTTTTTTCAATTATTTTATAGGTATATAGTAGGCGTTGGTAGAGCCCCATGTTAGCGAGGGAGAGTTATTGCATATTCTTTAGATGTTCATGATAGAATTTATGTTCACTAACCTTAATTTTCTATTTCTTATGTTAATACAGGTAACAAAACCTATGATATTCCATAGTAATTTTGGATAAACCTAGGTTATTTGTTTCCCCCGTGAACCCCTTTGTGTTTGGAAATCTATCCACTATATTAGTTTTCTCATCAAAATTGTATCATTATTTTCATTTTATTTGAGTTTGGTCACTAGTTTTGGGCTATTCAATGTGATTATTTTGTTATGAATGAGGTGGCTAGTAGGGGTGGTTAAAAGGATGTTTAATGTTTTTCTGAAAGGGTAGTGGGTTCTAGAACTATTGGTAATGGGGTTAGAAAGTGTGTTGATTTTGATGGGGGGTCTATCCTGGTTCTGTTGATTTCTAAATCTTTATTGGAAATGGTTAGGCTATATTAATCTCTATTTTTATAAGTGGTTCTGTTATACTATATTTGGAAGTATTGTTTTGTGTATTTGAATCATAAATACTAATATTTGAGATTCAAATAGGATAAAGATGAATAAATATTGGATGGATGCTAATTTTTTGACAATAGAGTATGAGAACAGAGTGAAAGAGTTCATCAAGTTTGAAAAGGATCATGCAAAAGATTCTTCTCAAATCCTTTTTCCATGTTTATGTTGTTGTTATTATAGACTAATTACTCCATATGAGTTGGAAGAACATTTGATATGTCACAGAATAGATCAGAGTTATAAATATTAGAATAAACATTGAGAAAAAGTGAATGTAGCTACTGGCTGGGATAAAACTGTGTTTTATGGATCATCAAATATTAATACAAATATGGATAATGAAGAAGACCGTATATAGGATGTGATTACAGATGTTAATGATGATGAAGATCGTATTGAAGAAATGACAAGGACAGTTGAAGATGAACTCCGTGATTGCCCAAAATTGCTTGAGAAGTTAATGAGTTGTGTAAAGATGCCATTGTATGATGGTTGTACTAAATATATAGCATTTTAATCTATACTGAAGTTGTATAAATTGAAAGCAGGAAACAGATGGAGTGATTTCTATTTTACAGAACTACTTGCTCTCTTGAATGACATGCTCCTGGAAGATAATGAGCTGCCAAACCGGACATATGAAGCTAAATGAATGCTACGCTCGATGGGTATGATTTCTAAAAGAATACATGAATTCCTGAAATACTGTATACTTATAGCATCCCGCCTTTTTATCACATAAACTTTCATTACATTATACAAAACTGAGGATCTTTAAGGTTTAGTGTCTTGGAAAACAGGAACTTAATACATGTAAAAAAAAACATTCTTATTAAACACTTGAAAGGACTCTTCATTTGTTCATCCTAAGTTCATTACAACATCTCATAACCTGGGAGCATACATCAAAGGAAAGGGTGAGCAGAAGGCCCAGTAAGGGAAACAAGGGAAACATTTTACATGTGAACTTGAGATACATCAAAAGTCATGAAAAATAACTTTAAGGTATGAGAAAGAGATCATGAGGCATATCATAATAAAAATAACATGTTTCATAACTTGAAGATGTGACTATAACATTTAACTTAGACAATAATGAACATATCATCAAGGTCCATCCCCAAGGTGTCATTTGAAATTACCAAGGTTATTCACCAAGGTATCGTTAAAATTGTAATATCTAGTGGTTACATCATTACCCAATGCATTGGAGCACTATCAGGGCGCACCATTAATTTGTACTTATTATCATGTGATCCACATATATCATAATCAAACATTTCATAAATAACCCATATAGCATAAAATAAATGGGTTTCATTTCATAATCATAATGTTTTAAAAACTACTTTAAAGACATGATCTTTATGTCACTTTAAACCCACGAAAAAGGAAATTGGGTTTCTTATATGTAAATCCTAGAATTAAAATAGAAAATTTTGATATATATGTGAATACCCCTATAGAAGAAATATCTTTGAGTATTCACTTAATAAAATAAAAGAATTTGAGAAAAAGAGAGAGACATTTTGAGACAAAAATTTTGCAACATAATGGCTATGTTACAGGGTTTTAAAAAATATTGAAAAGAGAGGGGACATGGGTAAGCCACTCATAAATGATCCATAACACAGTATAGGAACAAAATATAAAGGATTTAAGAACATGGTAATGAAATTTGGAAGACATACCATATGAAATGAAAAACATGGAAGGAAGACAAAAATAAGATTTCTCTTATGAAAATTCAGCAGCCTAACGACATCACTTAAAACTTCAAAAAATGAATTGACGAGATAAAATAGGGTCTCTAATCATATGAAAATAAAATATCAGTATGATAGATATAGATATAATACCCCAACATAATAAAAAGGAACTTGAAAGACTTGACATGAAAATAGAACTTGAAAATGAGAAGGGTGAAAGAATCCCTTAAAAATTCGGCAGCCTAACGACACCACTTAAACATTCTTAAAATGAATTGATGAGAGAAAGAGGGGGTCTCTCATCATATGAAAATGAAAAGGATAGTAGTATGAATATAAAATAACATCCCCAACATAATAACACGGAGCATAAAAGAAATGACATAAAAGAGAGTACTTGGAAAGAAAGAGGGAGGTAGGATCCCTTACCTTGAAGAGTAACTTTGAAATCTTGAAGTTTGGGACCTTGGGAGGATTGAGGGAACCTTAGGATGACTCCTTGAAGGTAAGGAGACCAGAAATTCGTTGAGGAGGATTTTTTAATGGAAAGGATGAGAGAATGACTTGGTATTTATAGGGGAAGTGAGGAGACAAGGCATTAATGGCCAAGGGACACCTCATTGGTGGTATTGGCGAAACCATGGGCTTGACCATGGTATTTTCCCATGGTATTGGCCACTTGGGAAACCTCATACCTTATTATATACTTAATAAATCATTTAATGATGTCATTAAACACCCGTAACTTAAAAACTGTATTTTCACTATTCACCGAAAATTCAACTTTCTCAGAAAAATCCCAAAATTTCACCTTAACCAAATATCGATGCTATGATTTCAAAAATGAACTCCATTTTATAAAAATAATTTTCTAAATATTTTTAATTAAATTTTTAAATAAATACACTATTCACAGAAAATTCATTTTTTTTTCCAGAAAAATCCCCAAAAATTACCTTAACATAATATCAATGCTCTGAATTCAAAAATGAACTCCATTTTATAAAAATAATTTTATAAATATTTTTAATTTAATTTATAATTAAAAAACACTATTCATCCTAAATAAATAATAATTGACTAATAATTTTTGAAACAGTTATTTACCTATTTTATTGAATCACATTACTTAATCAAGGCGCCTAAATAATATTAATACTTTCTTTAAGTGAGATTACTAATCTATTTGGTCACATTACTAATCTTAAGCATAAAATCACTATTCATAAATTACTATTCACCAAAAATTATGTTGATCTTATGAGACTCCAAATTTCTTACTGAACACATTTGCAGAAGATCATTTTTTGAAAATCATTACACATCATTAATTATTTTAGGTTTACAAAAATATTTTAAAATATCTTTTTTTTTCAAATTCATAAATAATATACATCCTACATTTATCCGGACATTTGAAAATTTATAAACTTCACCATAAGAAGAAAACACAATTTTATTTATCTCAAAGGATTAAACAAAGCAATTACGGTCTCCTTACATAGCCCCTTATAACCCTAGCATAAGACTTAAGTATAAGGTGTGCTAAGGTGAGAGAATCCGAGGGCCGCTGGCCAACATTGCACGAGTAGTAATTTATATCAGTTTGAACTTCTTGTGAAGGTGATTCTGTTCTAGCTTCACATGATGAAGTTTGGCTTGAGTTTGGTCCAGAGCAAAGCCCAGTGGTGCTACCTCCTTCCCAAGTTCTGTTATATGGGCATCGATTGGCCCGAGACTACTGGATGAGGCCATCGAATCTTCTTTATATATTAATTAACCAAGATCATTTTTATTTAGAGACAATAATCGAAATGTTTAGTTTCCAATGGTCATATTGATCAATGGTCATATAACAGTCGAAACCCAACGGTCTTATTTTAATTATACTCATGTTATCAAATGAAATAGTTTTGTTTAGTATAAAAATAAAATAACACACAAAGTTTAGGAAACAATATTTATTCAAAATTTTGGGTCGTTATAATACTATTTTACAAGAAGAAGAAATCATTTACAAAATGACCAAAGTGTGGTGATTCTCGATACAATAAAGATGAATCCAGTCCTACGAAAGTTGTATGGTACTTTCCAATCATTCCAAGGTTTCAGGGTTTATATAGAAGTGAAGAAACTGCAAGACAATTGTTGGCATGCACATAAAAGAAATAAAGATGGGAAATTACATCACCTGACCGATTCTCCTTAATGGAAGATAATTTATCATGAGTATCTTGAATTTGAAAAAGATCTGAGAAACCTTCGTCTTGCATTATCTATAGATGGATTGAATCCTTTTGGTTTTCAAACCAGCACTCACAACACATGGCCTGTTATGTTGGTAAATTATAACTTGCCACCCTGGTTATGCATGAAGCGGAAATTTATCATGTTATCTATTCTTATATCAGGACAAAAATAACCAGGTTACGATATTGATGTTTATTTGTCTCCTTTGATCAAGGATTGTGGGATTCAGGTGTTATGTTTTATGATACTTATAAAAGTGAATACTTCACATTGAGAGCGATGTTGTATGAGACGATAAATGATTTCCCTGCTTATGGAAATTTTTCAGGCTATAGCATTAAAGGAACTCAAGGGTGTCCCGTGTGCGAAGAAGATACAGAATTAATTAGGTTGAAACATTCATAAAAAACTCTGTTTCTAGGACATCATAGATTTCTACCTCGTTGGCATAAGTACCAATATTGGACGACATCAATCAATGGAAGTTCAAAAAAAATGCACAACACCGTCTCCACTAACAGGTGATCAACTGTTTGAGAAAGTAAAATATGTGAACACTATTTTTGGTAAACCATTTTCAAAAAACCTTATGAAAATCGGTTGGAAAAATAGATCAGTTTTTTTTGAATTACCACACTGGAATTGTTTGTACGTCGAACATTTTCTTGATGTGATGCATATGGAAAAAATGTATGTGACAGTGTTATCGGAACGTTGCTAAATGACCTAGGAAAAATAAAGGATGGAATTAAGGTAAGGTTGGACATGTTTGACATGGGAATACAAGTGGGACACGTACCTGATGGAAGATTGTACACAAATATCATGAAGATATGACTTGGGGATATGTACAATTGGCGGTCATTTTTGAGAGGGGTTAAGGGGATCAAAAGGTGAAACATTATTGTATGTAAATGTTTGTAGGAAAAATTTAATTATTATTAAATAAAACATTCTTTTTATAATGAGTCATTTTTCCATTTTAACAGATGAAATGCACCAGCAACATGCAAGAATGATGAACCACTTTTCTTTAGGCTTTGGATAAGAAAAACCAGTAAAATATCCAAAATACCTTCATATCAGACCAAATGCATTCAGATTGTGTTGATAATTTAGGGGAATTATCCACAAGTCATTTTTGATGTGTACGATTCAACCTCACCTCAATCTGAGGCACGGTGTGGCCGGTATCACTCGAAGTGTCTCTCTTTTGTTTAAAATGGACCAAATTTTAAGTGAAAACAACAATGACATATGGGAATTTGACCAAATGCATTCTGATTGTGTTGATACTTTAGGGGAACTATCCATGGGTCATTTTTGACATGTACGAGTCAACCCTACCTCAATCCGAGTCACGATGTGGCTGGTATCACTCAAAGTGTCTCTCATTTGTTTAAAATGGACAAAATTTTAAGTGAAAACAACAACTGACATACGAAAATCCAACCAAACGCATTAGTATTGTGTTGATACTTTAGGGGAACGATCCATGGGTAATTTTTGACATGTGTGAGTCAACCCCACCTCAATATGAGGTACGGTGTGGCCGATATCACTCAAAGTGTCTCTCTTTTGTTTAAAATGGACAGAATTTTAAGTGAAAACAACAACTGACCTACAAAAATCTAACCAAACGCATTCCGATTGTGTTGATACTTTAGGGGAATGATCCATGGGTAATTTTTGACATGTAAGATTCAACCTTGCCTCAATCTGAGGCATGGTGTGGCCGGTATCACTCAAAGTATCTCTTTTGTTTAAAATGAACAAAATTTTAAGTGAAAACAACAACTGACATATGGAAATACAACCAAATGCATTCTGATTGTGTTAATACTTTAGGGGAATGATCCACGTGTCATTTTTGATGTGTATGAATAAACCCCGCCTCAATCGGAGGCATGGTGTGGCTGGTATCACTCAAAGTGTCTCTCTTTTGTTTAAAATGGATAGAATTTTAAGTGAAGACAACAAATGACCTACAGAAATATGACCAAACACATTCGGATTGTGTTGATACTTTAGGGTAATGATCCATGGATAATTTTTGATATGTAATATTCAACCATACCTCAATATGAGGCACAGTGTGGCCGATATCACTCAAAGTATCTCTCTTTTGTTTAAAATGGACAGAATTTTAAGTGAAAACAACAACTGACCTACGGAAATCCGACCAAACACATTCATATTATGTTGATACTTTAGGGGAATGATAAATGGGTCATTATTTATGAATAAAAGTCAAACCTATCTTAATTTGAGGCACGGTGTGACCGGTATCACTCAAAGTCTTTCTTTTGTTTAAAATGGACAGAAATTTAAATGAAATAAACAACCGACATACAGAAATCCGACCAAACACATTAGGATTGTGTTGATACTTTATGGGAACAATTCATGGGTCATTTTTGACGTGTAAGAGTCAACCCCGCCTCAATCAGAGGCATGGTGTGTCTAGTATCACTTAAAGTCACTCTCTTTTGTTTAAAATGGATAGAATTTTAAGTGAAAACAACAAATGACCTACAGAAATCCTACCAAACACATTCATATTGTGTTGATACTTTAGGAGAACTATACATGGTTCATTTTTGACGTGTACGAGTCAAACTCGCTTTAATACAAGGAATGGTGTGGCCGGTATCACTCAAAGTCTCTCTTTTGTTTAAAATGGACATAATTTTAAGTGAAAACAACAACTGACATACAAAAAATCTAACCAAACACATTTATATTGTGTTGATACTTTAGGGGAACTATCCATGGTTAATTTGTGATGTTTAATAGTCAACCCCGCCTCAATCCGAGGCATGGTGTGGCCGATATCACTCAAAGTGTCTCTCTTTTGTTTAAAATGGACAAAATTTTAAGTGAAAACAAAAACTGACCTATGGAAATCCAACCAAACACATTCATATTGTGTTGATACTTTAGGGGAACGATCCATGGTTCATTTGTGATGTGTAAGAGTCAACCCTGCCTCAATCCGAGGCACGGTGTGTCTAGTATCACTCAAAGTCTCTCTTTTATTTAAAATGGACAGAATTTTAAGCTAAATCAGCAACTGACATACAGAAATCCAACCAAACGCATTCGGATTGTGTTGATACTTTAGGGGAATGATCCATGGGTCATTTGTGACATGTATGTGTCAAACCCACATCAATATGAGGCACGGTGTGGCCGGTATCACTCAAAGTGTCTCTCTTTTGTTTAAAATGGACACCCCAACCCCCTGGACACCCCCAACCCCCTGGACACCCCACCCCTAGACGCCCCCACCCCTCCTAGGAACCACCCCACCACCTGGACACCCTACCCTTGGACACACCCACCCCCATGTACAACCACCCCAAACCCCCTGGACACCACCCCACCCCCCTTGGACAGCCCCACCAACCCCCTGGACTGCCCCCACCCCTCTGGACACCACTCCACCCTCTGGACACCCCCACCCCCTCTGACACCCACCAACCCCCTGGACATCACCCCCACCCCTCCTAGACACCACCCCACCACCTGGAAACCCCACCCCCTTAGAAAGCCACCCCCACCCCCTGGACACCACCCCACCCCCCACATCCCCACCAACCCCCTGAACCGCCCCCACCCCCCTGGACACCACCCCACCCCTGGACACCCCCACCCCCTAGAAAGTCCCCAACACCCTAGACACCACCCCACCCCCTGGAAACACCCATGAACATCCCCCCTAGACACCCCACCCCCTGGACATCCACCTACCCCCTGGACGACACTCCCAACCCTCCTAGACACCACCCCACCATCTAGACACCCCCACCCCCTAGAAACCCCCACCCCACCCCCTGAAGACCACCCCAACCCCCTTGGACAGCCCCACCAACCCCATGGACCACCCCCACACCCCTGGACACCACCCCACCCCCTGGACACCCCACCCCCCTGGACACCCCCACCCCCTGGAAAGCCCCCCAACCCCCTGGACACCACCCCACCCTCTGGACACCCCCATGGACAGCCCCCCCACCATGGACAACCCCCCTGAACACCCACCAAACCACTAGAAGAAACCCCCACCCATCCTAGACACCACCCCACCACCTGGACCCCCACCCCTAGACACCCCACCCACTTGGACAGCCACCCCACCCCCCTGGACACCACCCCATCCCCTTGGACAGCCCCACCACCCCCTGGACCGCCCCCACCCCATGGACACCACCCGCCCCCTAGACACCCCCACCCCTGGAAAGCCCCCCAACACCCTGGACACCACCCCACCCCCTGGACACCCCCATGGACAACCCCCCACCCCTTGGACACCCCCATGGACAACCCCCACCCCTTGGACACCCCACCATCCCCCTAGACAGCCCCACCCCTTGGACGCCCCCACCCCTCCTCAACACCACCCCACCACCAGGACACCCCCACCCCCCTAGACAAACCCTATGACAGCCCCCACCCCTTGGACGCCCCCACCCCTCCTCAACACCACCCCACCACCTGGACACCCCCACCCCCTAGACAAACCCACCCCCTGGAAACCCCCCAACCCCCTGGAGACCACTCCACCCCCCTAGACACCCCAATAGACAACCCCCACCCCCAGACACCCCCACCCCTGGACACTCACCAACCCCATGGACGACACCCCCACCCCACCACCTGGACACCCCCACCCCTAGACACCCCACCCCCTTGGATAGCCACCCCAACCCCCTTGGATAGCCCCAACAACCCCCTAGATTACCCCCAACCCCTGGACACCACCCCACCCCCTAGACACCCACACTCCCTAGAAATCCCCCCAACACCCTGGACACCACCCCACCCCTAGACACCCCCATGGACAGCCCCCCCACCCCCTGGACACCCCACCATCCCTCTGGACGCCCCCACCCCCTGGACGCCCCACCCCTCCTTGACACCACCCCACCACCTGGACACCCCCACCCCATAGACAACCCCACCCCCATGGACAGCCCCCACCACCCACTTGGACAACCCTATCCCCCCGAACACCCCCATCCCCCCAAACACCCCACCCCCCAGACACCCCCACCCCCTTGGACACCCCCTACCCACTTGGACAGCCACCCCAAACCCCTAAATAGCCCCCAACCCCTTGAATCCTGAATTGAATTCTTTATGTATTTAATTAACTTATGAATTATGTGTTAATGGTGTATGGGTATACTTATTGTATAGGTATACTTGCTGAAATTACCTTATAAATTATGTGTTAATTTTGTATGGGTATACTTGTTGATATTCTGATTTTTTTACGGTCTTGTTTGGGTGTGCTACTGTAGAATTTTATATTACAGCAGGTAGGGAATTTATCAAAACTTTTTTAGCACTGATAAAGGTATCCTTTATTAGCGCCTTTTTAGCACTGATAAAGGATCCCTTTATCAGTTCCCTTTTAGCGATGATAAAGGGGACCCCCTTTATCAGTGATAATATTTACATCACTTTTTTAGCACTGTTAAAGCCCGTTTTGAGTGCTGATAAAGCCTATTTTTGTAGTAGTGTTTATTGAAAACTTCTTTAACATGATTGTACTTAAAACTGCATAGGATAACCCAGGGACATATATAAGAATGGGGTAAGTTATAAATCCTAGTAAGGGAATAAACATGACATAACATGAATAAGGTAATACATGTTAGACAATAGAAATATTAATGAGGCAGAAAAGGGTTTAGAATAATAAACTTGAATAATAAGATATGGTATAACATGATAACATAAAGGAAACATTGGAAATGTGGCAACAACTAAAACACTACATCCTAAACAAATGTCAAGGATAAATTACAAGATATCATGATGAAAAAAGACCTATGATGGATTAGGTTCACTTACTAATCTATTACATAATGTATCACAAGACTAAAACATTACCCAATGCATTGGAGTGCTATATAATTCTAGGTGCACCCGTTACTTTCATTTCATTCTCATGATTAAGTGTGCCACATGGATCATAAAACATGGAATCATTTAACATCATATTTTATTAAATGATAAAGGAGAATGGAATGAACACATGTGATTACCCAATAAAATAGGTACAAGTTCATAAAGGTGAACACCCTTGACAGAAAATGGGTATGGGTATTCACTACACATTTGTTTGGCATGAAAAATCACGGTGAAATTTCGGAAGCATAATGACATTAATTAAAGTTTCATAAAAATGGGTTGATGAGAGAGAAATTAGTCCTTAATAATTTGGAAATAAAATGTACAGTAATAAGGACATGGAAAAACATATCCCAACATTATGAATTGGAAATATAAGGCATAAGATAATGAATAAACTTGAATAAATAGGAGAAGGAAAAGATCTCTTATCTTGGGAGTGTAATTCCAAATGATTGGGTGGATCTTATTGAGAGCTTGAGGGAACCTTGAGAGGATTATAGAGAGGGTAGGGTAGAGTAAGTACATGATCCAAGTACTTTTAGAAAAGATAAATGAGAGATTGGGTGGGTTTATATAGGAAATGAGTGGGAAATTATTTATCATTTCTCAAACTTAGGTTTTGGACTCTATATAATAAGAAAACCAAAACCAAAAACCTTCCCACATTTTTTCCCATGGTTTCTACCAAATAGGGGTGGTTTTAATTATTTTATAAGGTTGATGGACAAACTTATTAAAATAATACCCTTGTTGATGTGGAGGCGATTCATACTCTTAAAGAAATGATTTTAAAACCTTAAAAAATATTATAGGTTTTGGAGGATTCATAAAGGATCACTACTGGAAATAAGACCATTTGCAATGGGTTATTTGCGACGGTATCCCGTCGCAAATGGGCGTTTGCAACGGGGGTCCGTCGCAAATGACCCGTTGTGGTAAATGGCGTCGCAACTAACACTATTTGCGACAGGTCCGTTGCTAAAAATATTATTTGTGACGGTAATATGTCCCGTCGTAAATACTAATCGATATATATTAAAAACTTTAAATAAGGATTTTGCGACGGGCCCGTCGCAAATGTTATTTGTGACGGGCCACAAATACCGTCGTGAAAAAGTTAATTAAAAAAAAAAGAATTAAGGAATTGCGACGGACCCGTCGCAATTGCCAATTGCAACGGGCAAATATTCCCATCGTAATAGGCAATTTAAAAAAAATTTAAAAAAATATTTAATTGTGACGGGATACCGTCGCAATTACCTATTGTGACGAGATGATTATCCCGTCGCAAATATGTATAAAAAAAATAAATTATTAATAAAAAATTTTAATTAATATTATAATAGTAATAATACAATTATAATTCATTCAAATATTATAACAAAAAATCATTCAAATATTTAAAAAATTATAATTAAATTAAAATATTTAAAAATTTAAATATATATATAAAAAATTAATATTATAAAATATGAATAATATTATTAATCATATTAATATTGTAATATAAATAATATAATATTATATAATAATAATAATAATAATATACCGAATTCATATTATTATAAATAATTAAAAAATTATAATTTTAATTAAATTTTTTGAAACTTTTTATGTATTAAAAATACTGAATATAATATTATTAAAATAATTAGAAAATAAAAATATGAAAATTATCAACATTTGAAAAACGAAATATAAACAAATAATAAAATACTAAGAGTAATATTATTATTAATAAAATAAACAAACATTAAAATAAATACCAATAATAAATAATAAAGTATTAAAAATAAATAGAAATCAAATAATACAATATTGACACCAGTATAAGAGAGATAGAAACTCTGAATAGAAAAAATGTCATATTTTAAATTTACAAACTTTATAACATCTAAACAATAACTAATATGAAGGAGGAGGGGGAGGGGGGGATCTACTGGTGGAGGAAACTCCATCCCTAAGGCATGAGTGAGTCGACACATGTACTCCATTTGCTCCTGCTACTACTGCTGCCACCGACTCATCTGCTCCTCGTACACCTGCTGCTGTCATCGGTGCTCCTCCTCATACTGCTACTGCCGACGCATCTCCTACTACTCCTTTTAGAGACTCTCTATCAACTCAGTCTGAGATCGCAACCGATCCTCATACTGTGTAGTGGAAGAATATGCACGAGCTCCTCTCGAGCTGGACGCCGACATCGCAACACTGCCATAATAATCTCTGGGAGTCAGTCGAGAGCCGATACCAACTACCCAGCCCTTCTCGAAGGCATATTGGGTCGCCTACATCCATGCCGCCTCATCAAACTGATGGCCACTGGTCTTATCTGATTCCTCGGCCTGACCCTCAGGCCGAGTCAGTGACGCTGCGGTCTCATATGACTCCTGTAGTTGCAATTTAAAATTAAAATTGTGAATGTATTATATACAGTTAATTTTTAAACTTGAAAACAAATAATACTGACCATGATGTGATGCTGGCGATCACCTCTGAGCTCCCCAGTAGCTGGATCACTGTACATCCTCCGATATACGTCGTACTCCGTAATATCGGGGTGCTCGACAGCCTATAAGAATATAAAATAAATTGTTAATATTTAAAGTTATATAAAATATTTATAAAAAATGTATGTACCAAATGCTGTCTATGAGTACTGAAATTATGACTCCCAACTCGATGAGTCACCTCCTGTCTCCCCCGATTCTGCCTCCCCACCGATGATCTCCTCTAAAATCCACCACTCAACCAGTGTGCACATAATCCATCCCATACGTGGGATGAAATGTACTCTGGTCGGTGTGCTCTACATGACTCGTCAAAATCTAACACTCCTTCTTTCTTCATGGAAACTCTTCTTAAATTGTGCAAAAACTGACGAAAGCAATCACGCATGAGCACCTCCCATGCCTCGTGGATGGCATCACGCATGGTATCCTCGATCGGATACCATAAACCCTACAAATAATTCAAAATATCAAGTTATAAATGAAATAAATTTCAAAATAAAAATTATTTATTTACGTACGTACCAACCAATGGCCGAACATGGCCTGCTGCACATCAACGGGAATATGCTCCCATGTCATCCATGGCTGAGAAAAATAGTTGTGCAAAATAGCGCTGCCCTGTCCGACTGCTATATGCGGAAAACTGTAAAAACAATAATCAAACATTTATTATGTAAATAGATTAATGAAATCTTAGTAAAATTCACAGGTTATCACACCTCCGGGTGCATGGATCGAACCCAAGACGCGGACGTCGCTCGGGGATGGGGTCAGGAATCATCAGTCATGAAAGACCGCGCCCCCTCCGCATACCCCTTGAAGCGCCTTTAGGCTGAGGGTCAGGTGCCAACAACTCGTCCGCATCGAAAGATAGGTCAGCATCCGCCAACTCACGAAATGTGTCCTCATCCATCTGAAACAGAAAACAAATGTTGTTAGCAAATAATTGATAATTATTCTTATATATACACATATATTAGTTATGATTATATATAACTACCATTGAATTGTATCAATTTTCAGCTTCATCATCATCTTCATATCTATCAATGTCATCTTCATATTCCTCCTCAATATCATCGATATCCATTTGAGTTCCAGTTACTTCATCTCTTACCATTTTAAATTCAATTGTGACGTCATTACCATCATCATCATCATCATCACTGACTCTTAATTGAGGGGTGTCATCATCGATACTCATGTCTCTTTGTAACAAAGATTGATTTTGAGTACTCTCTTGAAAAACTTCAATTCCTTGAACTTTAGTGAAAGCACATTCACTTTGACTAAACTGATTGTCTCGGATTTTCATTTTTATTATGCTCCACCAATCAGTCAAGTCTCTTGACATAGCACAGTACTTTGCATAATAAACTTGATGTGCCTGTTGAGCCAGTAAGAATGGTTCATTTACTGCAAGAACAATTTTACATTTAATATCGATGATTCCATGAGTCGGATGAACACGCACGCCTCTCTCAGTATCCAACCACCGACATTTGAACATCGTTATGTAATGGTGTCCTAGATAACAGAGTTCAATGATTTCATCAAGTATGAAATAAAAGTCAACTTAATTTTCTCTATGATGAGATCCTCTCAAGAAAACTCCACTGTTCATTGTTTTTTTTGATTCCCCATATGCATGTGTATGAAATCGAAAACCATTCAACACATATGCATTATAAGATTTCACCATTTTGGATGGTGGGTTACTCAATATAAAAAGTCATTTGTCAATTTTATCAGCATGTCGAGACACCTAAAAATTTGTGAAATAATTATCAATCTAGTAAACTATAAATTGAAGGAGATGTTAAAGTATGAAAAATTTATGTTACCAGTATTTGAAACCACTGAGAAACTTTATTTTGTCTTCATTCTTCGAGAGCAGCTGCTGTAATTTGTGGAAGTTGTGTCTTGATATGATTATCATACAATCTATAAAAAACAAAGTTATTTATTGTAACATAAATAATAGAATAAGTAATAGAAGCACTTACAGTACAAATGATGTCATCTCTTCATAGTTGAGCAGAACATACGTATGAGCTATGTGATGTTCATCATCTGAAAGCCATCGTTCATAAACTCCACCAAAACCAAGCTCTGACTGGTTAAAAACAGATAATTGATTATCGATTTCATCAATATTCCCCTCGTTCTGTCTCATGCGGTTGTGTTTTAAAGGATACTCAGATTCAAAATAGTGGGAGCAGAAAAAAGATATCTCCTCTTGCAAATAAGCTTCAGCAATAGATCCTTCAACAGATGCTTTGTTACGTACTTTTTTTTTCAGCTTCTGCATGAATCTTTCGAATGGGTACATCCATCGAAACTGTATCGGACCTCCACATTTTGCTTCATATGTCAAATGTAATATCAAATGTTCCATTGAGTTGAAGAAAGACAGCGTGAATATTTTTTCCAGTTTACATATAATTACAACATCTTCTTCAAGTTTTCATAGAGCATCGTAATCTGTTGTCGTCGCACAAATGTCCCGAAAAAAATATGATACGTCTGTTATGAAATCCCATATCACAGAATTCAACAGACCTATTAATCCAATGGGTAGAAGTCTTTCCATTATAACATGACAATCATGACTTTTTAATCCGGTAATATGACCATTATTTACACATCTGCCCAAATTGGAAGCACATCCATCTGGAAGTCTCAAATCTGCAATCCATTGAAAAAAATAATAAGTGGCTTTCTTTGGAAAATGTATAAGCTGATTTTTGTTTCATTAACCTTTATGTTCTGACATTCTCAAACAGTTCGAGTTCTGGACGCCTGCAAATTTGAGAAAGATCTAATCGTGCATTTACATTATCTTTGCTCTTTCCTGGTGTATCCAAAACTGTATGAAACAAATTATGAAAATAGTTCTTCTCAATATTCATGAAATCCAACATGTGGTGGACCAGCAAATCAGACCAATATGGAAAATCCCAAAATATGCTACGTTTTAGCCAATTGTGTTCTTTCCCAAAACCAGAAATTTTATGTTGGTTTATTGTGGGTACAAATGTGATGGGAGGTAATGAATATACAACTGATTTTAACTCCGTACCTGATAGCATTTTTGGAGGTCCATCCCTTTCAACTATGCCTTTTCTAAAATGAGATCTATTTCTGCGAAAAGGATGATCAGCTGGAAGAAATCTACGATGACAGTCAAAATAACAAGGTTTTTTTCCATGGACGAGCATAAATGCCTTATTATCTCCCATACAATAAGGACATGATTTCAGCCCATGTGTACTCCATCCAGATAACATGCCATAAGCCGGGAAGTCATTGATTGTCCACATAAATGCTTCTCTTAGTATGAAATTCTGTTTCACAGCAACATCATAAGTAATGACACCAGTACTCCACAATATATTTAATTCATCAATCAATGGTTTCAAATAAACATCAATATTCTTCTTCGGATGTCCTGGGATTAGTAAGGTCAAAAAGATATAGGGATCCTTTATCAACATCCATGGAGGTAAATTGTACGGAGTTAAAAAGACAGGCCAACATGAATACTGACTACCATAAGATCCGAATGGACAGAAACCATCAGTGGAAAGACCCAGTCGCACATTTTGGGCTTCTAAAGAAAAGGATGGATGCACTCTATCAAAATGTTTCCATGAATCACCATCAGCTAGATGATTCAATCTTTTACCAGTTGAAATATTCGTTTTGTGTCATGACATCATTGTCGCTGTATTCTTAGACATGAATAAATGCTAAAGTATGGATGTAAGAGGAAAATATATCAACTATTTTACAAGAATCAAGCCAGACTTCCCATGTTGAGCTTCTTTATACCTTGATTGCCCACAAGTGGGACAACTATCCAATGAATCATTTTCCCCAGAATATAAAATGCAATCATTTGAACATGCATGAATCTTCTGCAACTAAGTCCTAAATTCCAAACCAACCTCTTACTCTCATAGTAATTTGCAGGAAAAACATTTCCTTCGGGTAATAGTGTTTTAACCAAAGAAAATATTTGATCAAAACACGTGTTTGAAATTCCATTATCTGATTTGATAGCCATACATTTTGCAACTGCTTCTAATTTGCTTATCTTGCAACCAGGATATAACGCATCCTCACCAGACCTCAACAACTCATAAAATTCAGAGTGTGCCAAATCAGGAGCTGAATCAATATCATCTTGAGTTTCTGTATGTTGAATAGATGGACCTGAAACATCATGTACTAAATTTTGAAACCGAGATGGATCCGGAATCAAGTTAGTATCACCTTCTGTAGAACTGCGTTCACCATGTTGATACCAAAAAACATAATCCGGTTGAAAACCAAAACACAAGAGATGTCCCCCAACTTTGTCAAACGTGTCAAATATTCTTAGTGCACATTTTTTACAAGGAAATTTTATTGTGCCTTCTAAAACAAATTCTAGATTTGATGCCGCAAATGCTAAAAAAGTCTCCACACACTCTATATATATTGGATTTAAACCAGAACCATTTGGATTTCTACGTTGATTTATCCATATGCGGTCATCTAATAATGACTATTGACAACCTCGTTGTTCCATATTTTTCTATAAAATATAAAAGCATTACTAGTTTTGAATAATTTGTTAAAAAACACTCAAGCAAGGATAATTATAGAGTTTACATCAAACACGACTGACACAAACTTTTTATTGGGATAGACCTAAAAATTGACCCTTTAAGAATTGAACATGTTAAGAATAAAGCAAAACCTGTTACAAATATTGATAATTTTAATATTTTATAAATTTTTTATTATTTTAATAATACTAATATTATTTTTTCATAAATATTAATTATATAATAATAACATTATTACATTATTAGTATTTTTTATTATTAATATTAAAATAATATAATTTTCTATATTATGTTACAATTCTCCTTTCATCTCTGTGTTTAACATTCTGTCTCCACATGTAATATTTGCATTCACTTTCACCTCTCTATTAGTGTGTAGGTTGATAATTTTGAAAAATAATGAAAATATTACGTGTAGAGACATAAGTTTTCTTAAAACCAATACAGAGATGAAAAGATAATTGAGAAAGATAATGATCACGCTAGTTTTTTCCAATTAGCTAATTATTACTAATTATTCCTAATTATTGGTAATTATTCCGAGTTATTGGTAATTATTCCGAGTTATTGGTAATTATTCCAAATTATTGGTAATTATTCCTAATTATTGGTAATTATTCCTAATTATTGGTAATTATTGGTAATTATTGATAATTATTGCTAATTATTGGTAATTATTGGTAATTATTGGTAATTATTGCTAATTATTGGTAATTATTGATAATTATTGCTAATTATTGCTAATTATTAGTAATTATTGCTAATTATTGGTAAATATTCCTAATTATTGCTAATTATTGCTAATTATTGGTAATTAGTGGTAATTATTGCAAATTAGTGGTAATTATTACAAATTAGTGGTAATTATTGCAAATTAGTGGTAATTAGTGGTAATTATTGCTAATTAGTGGTAATTATTGCTAATTATTGTTAATTATTGCTAATTATTGCTAATTATTGGTAATTATTGGTAATTATTGGTAATTATTGGTAATTATTGGTAATTATTGGTAATTATTGGTAATTATTGGTAATTATAGGTAATTATTGGTAATTATTGGTAATTATTAGTAATTATTTGTAATTATTGGTAATTATTGGTAATTATTGGTAATCATTGCTAATTATTGGTAATTATTGCTAATTATTGGTAATTATTCCTAATTATTGGTAATTATTCCTAATTATTGGTAATTATTCCTAATTATTGGTAATTATTGGGAATTATTGGGAATTATTGGGAATTATTGGCAATTATTGGGAATTATTGTAAATTATTGGGAATTATTGGCAATTATTGGCAATTATTGGCAATTATTGGCAATTATTGGAAATTATTGGCAATTATTGGCAATTATTGTGAATTATTGGGAATTATTGGCAATTATTGGCAATTATTGGCAATTATTGGCAATTATTTGCAATTATTGGCAATTATTGGCAATTATTGGCAATTATTGGCAATTATTGGAAATTATTGGTAATTATTACCAATTATTACTAATTATTGTTACTTATTCCTAATTATTGTTAATTATTCCTAATTATTGGTAATTATTCCTAATTATTGGTAATTATTCCTAATTATTGGTAATTATTCCTATTTATTGGTAATTATTCCTAATTATTGGTAAATATTGACAATTATTGGCAATTATTGGTAAATATTGGTAATTATTGGTAATTATTACTAATTATTACTAATTATTACTAATTATTGGTAATTATTGATAATTATTTCTAATTATTGGTAATTAGTGGTAATTATTACTAATTATTGGTAATTATTGGTAATTATTACTAATTATTACTAATTATTACTAATTATTGTTACTTATTACTAATTATTGTTATTTTTTTCTAATTATTACTATTTTTTTTGAATTATTCCTATTTTTTGTTAATTATTGCTAATTATTACTATTTTTTTTGAATTATTCTTATTTTTTGTTAATTATTGAAAATTATTACAAATTATTACAAATTATTACTAATTATTAGTAATTATTACAAATTATATTCATTAATTACTAATTACATTCATTAATTACTAATTACATTCATTAACTACTAATTACATTCATTAATTACTAATTACTATCTTTAATTAAAATTAAAGTTATTAATTACTAATTACAGTCACTTAATTATTAAATATTGTTAATTACTAATAATTAAATCTACAAATCAAATTTAATACAACCTTAATACAACATAATTATATCTAATAAGAAATAATAAAAACTATTGTAAAGATATAAAACAAAAACATTAAATAAATATTAAATTAAAATTCAGATAAAAACCTTAAACTGGTTTTCGAGCTTTTGATTTGTTGTACTTGTAGGATGATCCCCACAACCTCCTTGAAATCGGCTTGCAAAACAAAATTCACTCAACTCATATAAACTAGTAAGAAGTAGTTCAGATTCAGAAAACTTGTCAAGGCTGATTGTATTTATAGGTTAGATTATTTGCGACGAGGTTTATTGCGACGGGAATACCATCGCAATTGGTATTATTTGCGACAGGACCGTTGCAAATAACCTCGACCACATTTATTATGGGCGACAATTAAAGGGATTATTCACGACGGGAAGCCGATCCCGTCGCAAATAACCTGTTACCGCCGCCGGTTATTTGCGACGGGTAGAGGATCCCGTCACAAATATCTTTCGCGCGATTTGGCGCGCAAGTCGCGCCAAACCATTTGAGACGTGTGAGAATATCCCGTCGCAAATAACTCCTTATTTGCGTCGGGGAATAATCCTGTCGCAAATACCTCGATTGCGGGGGTTATTTGCAACGGGACATATTCCCGTCGCAAATAACCCGTCGCTAATACCACTTTTTCCCGTAGTGGATTTATAAAATTAATAAAATAAAACTAAAATCAAATTATTTTAAATTAAAACATATATTTGGTAGTGGATATAATTTATATTATTTATTAGATCACTTTTTGGGTATTATGATGTCATAATACACACTGTATATTTATACCGTATTTAATTTTTACCTGAAAATTCGACTGTCTCATAAAATTATAAAAAATTGACCATTGGATAATTTAGACATTATAATTCCAAAAATAATATTCATTCTATTAAAATAAATTTCTAAATATGTGTATTTTCACTTTTAAAATAATATTATACATTTATTAAGAAATACTGAGTTTTTTGACAATAACAGTTTTCGAACCCTTATAAAAATTACATTTGAATTCATAAAAATAACATGATCATATATATTTGATAAAAATTATTTAATAATAATATTTTATTAAAACATTATTTATTTCAAAAATCTATTATTTCATCAAAATAAACATCTTAATTAAAATTGAATACTAATTAAAAATACATTTTTTGTTTTATTGTATCAAAAATAAAAATCGTTTATAAAGTTATGATAAGAAGTAAATATAAACATTATTATCTTAAAAATAAAATATACATATTCATATTATTATGGCCATGATACATATCCCTTTAATACATCATCAAATGGCCTAAGGGTAAGGTGTGTGATATTGAGACTTTTATGGGGTGGTTCGGCGTACATGGTTTGGGTCGTGATCTCGATGTTCTTGAACTTCTCCTGTAAACATTTTTTCTCATGCTTAAGTTTTTGTATCTTAGCTTGGGTTTGATTAAGGGAAAATCCTAGTGATTCTATCTCCCTCAGAAGCTCCAATAAATGGGATTTATAGGGCATGATTCTACTAGTTGAGGACATTACTTCCTTTGTCCGTGTCAATTAGATTCGTTAAAAACCTATATTTATACTAATCATATGATCACTTTTCAAGGTCTATATTATCAATAGTAATGATAATTAATGGTCTTTTAAATCTAATAGGACATAATAAAACTAAATAAGTGAATGTATTTTCTATAACTATAATACATAATAAGATATTTAATTAAATCACAAGGGGAATTTTATTTATAACAGTTGGGGTCATTATATTGGATGGTCTCACCGAGCGGATCACTTACTTACTCATGAGTGATACTAGTTCCCTAGGGGAGTTACCTTGGACGGGCATGGTGGGTAATATGGTTATACCATGCTACGAGCAATAGTTGACCCCCTATGTGGTATACCTGGGATAGGCCCATAGGGTTATGTATTTTCACTATGCCAAGAGTGATACTTGAGATTCTTCTTATGGATCTCCTTGGACAAACTCTTTCAGTGATGGGTATTTATAGTGCTCTTGAAGCAATACTTGGGTTCCTCTTTACAAATTGCCTTGGATGGGATCAGGATTCCATTTATTAAATTCTAAGGATGTCTTGTAATAAAATCTTGAATGCTAATTATAAATCCCAAGAGATGATTACCAATCCAAAGAACATTCTTGGGTTCAACCCATGTTTACACTTACCTTTCAGGAGACCTATTTATGTTTACCATACATGTATCCTAGTAAACTTGCAAAGTATCTATATACATTTTCTCATATACTATATCTATACAGGTTGACCTTGGATTAGATATATCTGACTTAGGCCGAATTAGGTAGTTTCGGTTGGGTATCCCATGAGGAACCTGGTTCAATGTGTTTTATTTATTTATTGCCTTACATTTATTATGTACTTGCACACTGCCCATTTTATATGCACAGGTTTAATAGTTCTAGACACCATTGGTGGTGACCTACTGAGTATATCTCATATCCCATTTAGGATGCTTATGGTACCCAAACAGACATCATGATTGCAATTATAGATACAGGGAAGTGCCTAACTTCCGATATTTGTTTTTTGGTACTAGGATGAAGTATGAGATAATATGACCAAATATATGCTTGTGATGCTAGTAGAGGCAGCTTTTGACATTTTTGTCTTTTCATTTAGCATTTTGTATATGAATATACCCTTTTATCTCATATACTTCTCTTTTTGTATAGCATCATGACATGATCATCATTTTTGTATTTGATATCGATTTAGTTTCTTCCTGTTGGTTATGTTGGATGATTTACTATTATTTTATTGTTGCTTATTTATTACTGTTTCTGCTACTTATCATTATTATTTACTATTATGCTACACTCTGATCAAGAGGGCATAGTCTCCCCACAAACACACTTTAGGCCCTCGTTGTTAGTTGGCAACCTCTGGCGTATGGGGAGACACACTTGAGGTCATGTAGACAACCAGCTCGGGGCACCGCTTAGTGGCTTCCGGGTCGGGAAACTACAACCTTTTTTCATATTATAATGTTATTTATAATTAAATATATGCACATATATATACATATTTGTATATATTTATATATAAATATTTAACTGTATAAATAAATATTTAAACATATTTACATATAAACTCTATGAAAATAAATATCCATTATCTATTTTATTTTAAAAAAATCTAACCACTTTACTTGCCTTATAAAAATGCATGAATATATATATACCTATATATATATATATAATGTTTATATATAAATGTTTATATGTCTATGTGTGTATTAATAAGAAAATATATATTTATCTATATATATTCTAATAATATGTGTAAATAAATTTTAATATATATATATATATATATATTTCAAGATATATACAAATATACATTAAAATGCACACACACACACACATAGTGAGATAGAGAGAGAGTTCACAAACAAACACACACACACACACACACACATGTATTTACAATAAATATGAATTTTATAAATACATTATAAAAAACATATATGTAAATATACAATTATAGGTGAATATATAAATATATATTTAAATATGTAAATATATATGTAAATATATATGTAAATATATATGTAAATATACAATTATATGTAAATATATACATATGTATATGTAAATGTAAAAAAATATTTTATAAATGTATTTAAAAATAATTATATGAATAAATATATAAATAAAAAAGAATTATTTATATATATAATTCATAAAATATTGAAGAAATCTAGATGGAGCAGTGGTAATGGTGTTTCCTTTACATAAGGAGGTATCAGGTTCAAGTGTGCGCACAGGTGGATTAATAGAGGTGTTTGGCAAGGCCGAGCACTGATAAAGGGTAGAGGTGAGCACTGGTAAAGGAAGGGGTCATTGGATGGAGGGGATATCATGAGTAGGGGTGAGTTATGATAAAGGGTAAAGAGAATGAATCAAATAATTTAAAAAATATTTTAGTGATGATATACACACTCTTTATCAGTGCTAAAATAATCACCGATAAAGAGTGATTTTATCAGTGGTAAAATAAACGTTGATAAAGTGTGTGATGATAAAGAACCCCTTTATCGATGATAAAAAAAACACTGATAAAGAATGACTTTATCAACATTTTTTTAGTGCTAATAAAGGGGTATTTTACCAGTGTTTTTTATAGCGCTGATAAAAGAAATTGGGTTTTAAAGGTGCTTACAACATCCATGATTTTTTAGCACCGATAAAAGTCATTTCTAGCATTGATAAAAGACCGATTTATAGTAGTGTAAAATGTATAATTTTTTTAACATTTTGTGAATTTATGGTTGTTGTTGTTGTTATTATTATTATTATATTATTTTTGTTGTTAATGTTTATTTTTTTAGTTTCATATGGAATTTATTTTTGGATCCAGAAACACCCAATGACTTCCTCATCTTTGATAAGATATGTCATTGCAAACCTATTTTCCAATGGAAGGTAGTCACTGATACATTTTTCTAGTGATTCTTTGGGACACACAACGATTTAGTGGGTGGGTGGTTGGGCTCATTACACATTTTTAGGGGACTATTTCCTTCTTATGGACTCTCTTATATATTTAAGTCATTTTTATGAATCCTTCCCATGTCCCAGTGTGGAACTGGTTACTCCCATGCCAACAGTTGGTCATTAACATGTTTCAATGTGAACATCTGTATGTATCCTAGGTTATTTATATTTATTTTATTTATTAGTGATGTTTAATATTTAAGATAATATGGTTTAAATACACATAATTGGATACTTTGGAGTTTATCTTCATCATGGGAAGTGGTAAATGTTGGTGGTGTTGGAATCACACTCATAAGAAGGGATAAATATATATCCTTAAAAAAGGGATCATAATCCATATAGTTAAATGTCATTTAACATGACATGTCACACCTTTTAAGGTTGTGTGAAAAGGACCAATTCATGCAGTTTAACATCATGTAGTAAGGACGAATAGGAAAAAGGTTCCTAGTGATGGTTGTTGTGAGACTTATGCATGAGAGACCCTTTCTAGTTGATCTCTCAGAGAATATGGACCCATGATATTAGGTTTGTCTCACAAGGAATTTGTCCCTATGAGGGTGGTACTCATAGGGAATATGGATTAACAAGGATAATGTAATAAGATCGGGAGGGAATATACCCCACTGGGTGGGGATATGATTTTTTGGGAATATGGGTCCCAAGGGATATGGACCTAGAGAAAGGGGAATTCAGGCTCATGGAAATATAGCTAGTTGAGGGAATGACATAGTTGATCTCATAAGGAATATGACCCCATGAGGATGGTAATGGAGGATTAATGATGTTGGGTTTGAACCTCAATAATGCATCCTACGTATCTTGTCGAAACATGGATCAAATCCCATGTAGTTTGAGTTTTATAGTTTAAGGTTGTGTGGTTGGACCGTATCATGTAGTTTAAAATCATGTGGTAAGGATGTTTTCATGAAGTTTTACATCATATGACTAGGACATTGTCTATATAGTTTACTGTTATAATAAGAGTACATCTATGCCATGAAAGATACAATAACATAATATTGAGTGAGGCTTACGCATAGAGGCCTACCTTGATATGCCTAAACCAATAAGTAGTTTAGGTGAAGACTTGGTTGGTCAGGGGTTAAGCCTAATAGGAGACCTATTTTGGAGGAATTTTAATTATGTTAATGGAATGATAAAATTAGATATCAAAGAACATGTGAGTCATGATCAGTGTGAGAAACAATACATAATAGAAGATCATGCACATTGTGATGGTTCTAGATGCAGTGAGAGCACCTTTTGGGTGAATAAACATTAAGACTTTTATTGGATTTGATGGATCATTCACAAATTGTAAAAGACATAAAATTCATGACCAACATAATTTTTCCATCAAACATTTACATAGAAATTTTGGAACCAAGATATGATATTTTTCATGTTAAATTTATAATTAATTTAAATAGACCAAAAGAAAGTATACCTCATCTTAGGATCTTTCTCTAATGAAGATATTGATCATTCAAGACACTTGGATTACTATCATTGTGCAAGGAGGACCCAAAATAGATCCCCTTTAGAGGTGATCCGCATAAGATCATTTGATCTCCAAACAACACTAATGAATTATTAGGTATTATCATGAAGGATCGATCATCCTACGTCATTCATTTTGATCACTTCAAGTTACTTTAGGCTTGAAAGAATATCTCCTATTCTTATTTTTTCTTGAGAGTATGAGAGGATGATAAATATAGAGAGAAATATGTCATGCACAATGATTCTCAATTATCGATTAGCCCTATACAAGAGACACAACCATCTATTTATAAAGTTAGAGTTAAGGTTAAAATATTATTTAACTGTTTGGGTGACCCTTAAATAATATAATAAACCATATATAATCTTATGTCATATAATAATAATAATAATATTATTTTATGGTGTGTGAAAACTGGTGCAACGATTAATATTATTTTATTAGCTTATAAATTAATATTTATCACCAGATACAATCTGGATTAGCTCATCCTCCTCATCATTTATCGAATACCCAAATAAACATTTCTTTAAATATTTATTCATAAATTGATATTCTATTCATAGTCTGATGAATAATTTTTTATTAAATATTACATAAATAAAATAAGTATATAATTCACTGCCTAGAGAATAAATATTTATTAAATACTAATTAAATTAAATAAATTATTTATTAATTAATAAATAATTATTTATTATCTTGGGAATAAAGATAAATAAATAAATATTATATATTCGTGTAATTAAAAAATTACCCTGAGAAAAAATATTTATTTAATATTTATAATAAAAATATCCTGAACAATATTTTTCCTCAGTTTTGAGAATAATATTTATTCTAATAATTAAATTCAAATAGAATTTAATTGACATCAACAAAAATATTTGGTTTGTGACTCTATAGGTTTCTTTTTCATTAAAAATAGGTTGGCTTGACTAAAGTCCAAGAATACTATCTAGTAACGGGTCAAGACACCCAAGATAAAAAAGGTAATGTTTCAACATCGATGACTACACACAAACACTTACTGTGAAATATAATACCTTCACAATATCTCATCAAGTAAGTTGCACAAACATGTCGCCAACCTATGTGCTTGATACATATTTCTTTGACTATCTGAAATAAACTTATCGTTACACCATGGTCATGAAATTTAATGCGATACTTCCATTTTAATCAAAGTAATAAGATATCAAATTCCATAAAGGTTAAATAGACAAATCCTTCATCAAATTATTAATTAATAACACATCACTCATGATACTCCCAACATATCCAACTTCTCCACGAACTGTATCGTCATAGTTTATGAAATACATTAAAGTGTGTGAGCCATGAAATACATAATAATAGTCTTAAAGTATAAGGAATATTACACATTCTTGTAGATAGAAATATTCTATGACACATAAATATTCAAAATTCTTACATGCGGGTCTGTTCTCATAATCTCCCATCTTGGAAATTACCAAATGCGAACTTCATGAGAAGAAGTCTCATCTACTTATAAGTACTTGCGCCCAAAAATCAAAATTATATGTACCCCATACTAGAATGTTATTTGATTATAGAACTATATTTATGAATATTGTCATAAAATTTCAAGGTTCTCATCATTTTGGGGAACTTCTATGACCTTATCAATGCGACTGACACTCTAGGAAAATATTACATTAAAGTCATGAAGAACAATCAGCAATATGTAATAATATGTTTTATTAATATTCAAACCTTCAAATATACATGTAATAAAAAGTATAAATAGTTTTTTTATAGAACAACAACTTTAATAGACTCTCACTTAGACTAGATACAACTACCTATGACTTTCAATCTGCTAGACCTCACACGATGATCATGTTTCTATTGAGTTATGGTTTTAGTCAAGTGGTCCACCACTTTGTCTTTCACAGATACTCTACTTACCATGACATAACCTATTTGAGAAAAATACCTCAAGATATGATACTTCCAAAGTATGTGCTTCATCTGCTGATGTGACCTTGGCCCCTTTGCAAGAGTTACTGTTGTAGTATTATTACAATAAAGTGTAATAAAATCATTGCTGTTATGAACCCCTTTAAGATCTTGGATAAATTTTCATATCTAAAATGATTCTTTAGATACCTCATAAGACACAATATACTCTAAATCTACTATATAATTTTATACCATGAATTACTTTGAGTTTTTCCAGCTCACAACACCTCCATTGAGAGTGAAGATGTATCTTGACTACGTTTTCATATCCTCTTGATCTGTTTGGAAACTAGAATCTATATATACTCTAATGAATATTTCCTCATATACTCTATATACCATAAACATATCCTTAGTTCACCATAGATACTTAAGGATAGTCTTGACTTCCATACAATAGTGGTCACATGGGTTAGTTTGATATCCTCCATGACATCAAGCCTAGTACATAGCATAACATACATGAATAAACCAATCACAAATTCATATTGATTAATTTCCATCATTTGTATTTCCTCATGTTTTAGGACATATTTTCTTGGAAGCATGAATGTCACGTGACACTAGAAACAATCCCCTCTTGGATTGTTCCATACTAATTCTCTTCGGAATCTTATCAATATATGCACTCTGTCTTATTACAAGAATCCTCTTAGATCTATCACGATGGATCTCAATCCCAAGAATATATGCTACTTAACCTAATTCCATTATAGAGAAGCATGTTTTTAACTAGGATTTAATGACCTATAAGACTAGAATTTCATTTCTAATAAGTAGTATGTCATCGACAGAAACTATTAGGAAAATGAATGAACTCTCACCAAACTTTTTATAGACACAAGGCTTGAATTTTTTATTTATGAAACCAAACTTCATTATGGCTTCATCAAACATGATGTTCCATGATCTGGATGCTTGATTTAAACCATAAAAGGATCTTTGAAACTTACATGCCTTGTTTTCATCCTTTAGAGTTTCAAAACCTTTGGGTTGTGTCATATAGACATATTTCTAAAGGTTCCAATTAAATAATGATATTTTAACATCCATTTATCAAATCTTATAAGTTACTATGAAAATTAGAATTCTGATAGATTTCATCATAGAAACCGGTGAAAAGGTTTATTTGTAGTCTATGCTTTGACATTATTTGAACCCCTTTTCAACTAGTAATCCCTTATAAGTACTGATTTTTCCAGATATTCCTTGTTTCTTATTAAATATCCATTTAATACCAACGATATTTACATCCATTGGAGGATTTTCCAAAATCCAGACTTGGTTTTGATACATGGAATCCATTTCATAATTTGCAACTTCTTTCCACTTAGCAACATTAGTACCACATACTTCTTTCTTATAGGTTACATGATCATTATTATTATCTAATAATGATTCATCATCCTCGATGACTATAAAATTGTATCTTTTAGGTTCTCTAACCTCTCTTGTACTCCCACATAGTACTTATGTCTCTGAAACTTCTTCTTCCATGGGGCTTTGTGAAATCTATTCTTATGCCAAATCTTACGTGTCTTGATCCTAGACTTCATCAATGTATATCTTTCTCCCACTATCTCTTTTAGAGATATGATCCCATTCAAGAAACATGGGATATTTGTTAACCACAACTCTATTTTCTATAGGGTCATATAGGTAATATATTTTAATTTCCTTAGGATACCCTATAAAGATACACTTAGTGCCTTGATGTGTAAGTTTGTTACCATAAATGGCCTTAACAAACACTTTTTCAACTCCCACACTTATATATGTGACAACATAGGTTTATTTCCATACCAAATATGATATGGGATGTCGGTTGATACTTTAGTTGTCACTCAGTTTAGCATGCATGCTATTGTTTATAACATGTATCCCCAAAAGGATAATAAAAGACTCACATGACTAATTATTGATCAAATCATGTCTAAAAATATGTGGTTCCTCCTTTCAATTATTTCATTAAACTATAGTGTATAAAGAGAAGTGGGTTGGGATAAAATCCTAAACACTCATAAATAATTAGTTAAATCTTGATTAAGATATTCTCCACCATAGTCTGAGAAGAGTTTCTTAATATTTTTACTAATATGGTTCTCAAATTCATTATTATATTCCTTTAACCCATTAAAGTAATATGACTTATACCTAATTAAGTAAAAATATACATATCTACTTAAATTTTCATTAAAATTTATAAAGTATAGGCATCCACCCCTTGTTTTAATTGGAAAATGGTCTACATACATCTGTATGAACAAATTCAAGAATCTCCTTAGCATTTTCACATTTTCCACTAAATACAGCTTTGGTCATTTTACTTATAAACATGCATGGAATACACCAAGTGGTTTTAGTTCAAAAGAATCCAAATATCCATCTTGGTGTAATTTAGTCAAACACTTTTTTCTTACATGACCTATCTAATGATTCCATAGTTTGGTGTGGTATGAGTCATGTGAACTATTTTCATTATTAATTTCTATTACCTGGTTTATGTAATATAACACATAAAGACCACCATTTAAACATTCCTTACTATAAAAAATTATATCTTTATAAAAAAAGTAATTTTTATTCCTAAATTTGAAAATAAATCCATATGTATCAATTCTAGATACAAAAATAATTTTTGGGTAATAGAGTACACATAATAACAATATTTTAAAACCAATATCATTCCTATGATCACCAAGAGGTGGTATTCCTCAATAACCACAACAAAAAGTATGGATCTGTTAGATTCTCATAAGTTTACCTCACCTCATGAAATCTTCTGTAATCTACTTGGTTCATTTATTTTAATACATATGTGAGCACTACATGTTATATATAATACCCAATTTATAGAAACAAATAAATTTCACTTGATAATAAACACATATGAAGTGTTGATTCATTTCATGGGTGAAGTTTTTCTCCCAGTGGACCTTCTTGCTACATCTGAAACAGACAAAATCATGTTCCCTTACTTTTCCCTTGATCTATATATTGATAGGCGTTTCAAATAAGATTTAAAATTTAAGTTATTTACCTAGATTTTCCTTTTTTTTACCATAAATATAGAAGTATTTTCACACTTTTTCTCCTTATCAACTTGTATATGAAGTTTGAGAAGATATGAAAGAGACTTATCTATTTTTTTCATATTAAAATTAATAGTAACGTTGAAGAATCTCTGAGTAAGTTATGCAAGAATGAGATCGATGCTCATTTCTTTAGGAAATTTAAACTCTAGAACTCTAGGTGTTCAATGTGGTCAATGAGTTTGACTATGTGAGTCCCAGCTAGTGAACCTTCTCCATTTTTTTTGAAATATAACCTTGGATATCTCAAACCATTCCTATATTTCTCTCACACAGTAAAGACCACATAGATGTTGGAGCATGATGCATGCATCCATGCCTTTATGTGACTTCATGAGTTCATTATACATGGATGAAAGCATGAAACATAGAATGAAAACTGCATTGCTCAAGAGTATATCATATACAATTAAATCTTCATCACTCGCCTCCTTTATAGGTGGGTCCGACAATGAGGATTCTATTACATAAGATTTCCATTCATGAAACAACACAACCTGTGGGCATCTGAACCATTCCTAGAAGTTACTACAAGGTAGAAGATGGTCTTTCTCTAAAATTTCATGAAAGTATAATATGGTTTATGAACTTGTAATTATTCTAAAATATAAAAAGAGATAATTATTAGTACTTTACTTGATTATAAATTATTCAAGGCATAAAAATAATTTTAATTTTATTAAGTCTCCCTCTATTTTATCAATTCTTAATGGACCTCACCATTGAACACAAAATGTCCCATCACTCATGACATTGTAGTGGTAAATATCCATATTTCTCTTCTTTATGATCCATACTATAGACATGAAAACCATAAAAAGGTATTTAGGTATGTGGTCTTTCCAACTATAAACTGGCAGATCCTTGAACTATTGAGTAGACTCCCCAATACAGAAATCCTAAATGGGATTTCCTCAACACTTGCCTCCAAATTTGTATTGAAAATACCATGGTCATTAAATTCAATACAAGATTGGTTAATTCAACTCATCATTTTAGTTAAGAATTCTCAATAATTAAAAGTTCCCCTGACTATGGACTGATCTGACAATTTAACTATGGTTTCATCTTAATTTAGATGATGAAAGGCATAATGAATTAATATTAACTTGAGGTATTTAGTTTTATTATGTGTAATTTTTTTTTCTTATTTTATCCTTTACATGTCTTATTAATATTAATTGGATTTAACTTAAGTGATTAACTATGTTTTGATAAAACATTTACACACAATCCATTTATTAAAATTCTATCTTTGAATATTATTCCATTTATTAATGTGATTGTGGTCTTGTATCCATAAAATAAATCATGCATAAGATAGAAATAAAAAAAATAAAAAAATGAACCGACCATGAGATTATATAATGGTTGATTTATTGAGCGGACAATAAATCAACCTATGAACATAGGGGAAAACTCCTTGTGCTAGTCTTGGCATGAACTACACATTCCACCTGTCCACTTGTGTATCACCCAGGTTGGTTTCATCTCGGTTCTATCTTGAACCTCCTTTATGCACCTTGGGATACTCCTTTTATTACATATGTTTATAACACACATGCTGCTGATGGGAACTAAAGGATTGGTTAAGGAGAATAACATACACAACCTTGGACATGCAGGTCCTACATAATAAAATAGGGTGATATTACTTGCATACCATAACATTAATTTAATAATAAATAATTACAAACCCATGTAATAAAATAAAATTAAATAAAACCAATTCATACATAGGTTTTTTCAAAGCTCAAAATCAATCATATACCTGAAATGAATATGAAAAAGTACATTGGATAACATTCATTTTAATTCATTCTTTATTATTAAGGTAAACTCACCTATATTAATTAATTAACTAATTAATAAATTAATTATATTTATCTTAATGACCATCAGAAGTATCATGGAGATACCCATCATAAATACATTTAGGGAAGATAAATGACATGACCAATAATTACAGATAATTACAAAGAATTAATTGATAATTTATTAATTCTTCAAAACCTTTATTACATAGTCAAACACATCTGGTGTCAACGGTGTAATTTTATTTTAAATCTATAATTAATTATTTTAGTGTAATTTAATTCTATTCATTATTTCAAGAATACACGACGTGTACTAATGAGCTACACGTTTTGTTCCTCAATTTTTGTGTATCTAGGATTAACACCTAGGGCCTCGGCATGTACCTCAACTAGATTACACAATGCGTACTGTCGAGTTCAATGTCCTGTGGTCCACTTTCCATGTGTCTATGTAACTCACCGAATGACTCAGCATGTTCTATGGACGTTAGAATTAATGGATCACACAATGTGTACACCAGATACACACTGTGTGTTTCATTGATGTTCCAGGAAGTCAGTCTCTTGCAGTATAAACCGTGTATTTGACCACATGGTTGACATAATTTTTCTACTAAATCATGTAGACTACATGATGTTTACACCAGCTACATGATGTGTAGTTTGACAAACCATGTGCTAGGTTGGCCCAATAAACACGTGATGTATAATAAATGCACCATGTATAATAGCTATTCGACACTTCATGTATCCCGTGACACATCCAGGTGTAGTAAAATTATGCTAGGTACCGGGATGTGCAGCGAAAGATGATGGGATGGGAATTTAAAATTTTTCATATCACCGAAGAAATGTTACAACGTCGACTCTAGTGAACTATCCCAATATGGTCTGAGGACCATGCATGGATTTATTAGAGCACAAAAATAAAATCGAACAAGTACCTTGTTCGGATCTGACGTGTGCAAGTCCGTTATAGGATGCCGGTGAACATTGCTCGAAGACTCCAACTTCAAAGCCCTCCAGATCATACACACACACCTCTCGAATCTGCTTGCACATCATTCGTTGGAATCCAGGTGCTAGCGCGGTACACTAATGAGATCTTCGACGCAACAGTGATCACCGCAAGGCAAGAGACTTCGATCCAAGAAGGATGATCTTGAAGTTCTTCCTTACTTGAGAGAATATCTCTCTAGAATCCAAGAGGAGAGATATGATCTCAAGTTTGACACATGAATAGTTATATGGGGAGAGACTCTCTATTACTTATATAGAGAATATCTAGAATACTTGGTACGGTTCCCCGACCCCTTTGTAATAGATATTCACAGTATAAGTTTTATAAATATTGACAAATTAAATTATTCCATAAATATTATTTATAATTCTATCACTAACTGCAATATATATTAAATATATATTGTGTGATAAACTTGAGTCTATAACTCGACTCACTTCTCCTGAAAATATTAAACAGACCCTGGATATTAAAATCCGTTCGAATAATATTTTATCTTTGCATTTAATTAATCACTTGTAAATAAATTTTATAAATAAATTCAACATATTATTCCAAGATTTAATAATTAAAGAATTTATTTATTACCTGGTGATCCATAGAACTTGGATAATACTCAGACCCATTGGTGAGGTCCAGAAAGTTCTATATTACTATTCTCAGAATATGGAATATTCTTAAAGTGCTATAGTGTGTGACCCTCTAGGACCTTATCTCAATAGCAGTGAATAATATCCACCGACCAAGAGTGGGGTCTAGAAACCCATCGAAGCTCTTATAGAGATAAGGTAAAGTCAAATCAATGACTACCTTCCTACGAACATGGTCTGTGTAATATAATCTCTTCATCATTGATATCTTAATAAAGTCGAATGCACACTAGTGTCATCATCCTTAATATTGATTTATTTTATTTGTTGATTTGTCCAGACGGTCTTACCTTCCTCTACCATGAACATGGATTTAATAAAGGTGAAACCATCCTAATCAACCAGGCCCGAGATATCTCTTTCTCAACTTGAAAGCGACAAATACCATCTTGATCATCTGATCAATGCCATGTCACCAATGACATACCCAACAAAAACTACCTCTCCACGACTTTATTTTCATGGTTTTCACCTTGCATAAAAATACACAATTAAATGACATTAATTGATAATGATCTCAAGTCTGGAGACCATTACACATGTCTGTAGATAGGAACAACCAATGACACCTGAAACATGTGGTGTTCTTATTATGCAGTTATGTCCTCATGATCTCAATAACTAGAGATCATCAAGTGAAAACTTCATGAGAAGAAGTCTCAATGATTATGAGCACCCAACAACTGATGGTCACACACCATCTGTGTCCTTTCAGAATGATGTATCTGGACCATAGAACGTTACTTTAAGATTACTATCATGGAATCTCAGGGTTCTCATTATAGCCTGGGATCTTCTATAACCCTTTGATACGACATATAATCTATGGAAATTTCCATAAAAAAAGTGGATTCAGAAGTATCTACACTATTATGGAAAGGTAAACACATGTATATATAACAAACTACATACATGTCACGAACCAAATCCGGTCTCCATAAAAACTGGCACCCAAACCGGCCCATGACAAGGATCGAAGGGCGTTCCTGATCCCCATGGGTGGGCACAAGTGTTAGGGTATTATAAACTGAAAATTGGGAACTATTTACTCAACTTTATAAACTTAAAACAACAAATGAATCCAATAAAATGAATCTGGATTTTTCAAACCAAACAATCTTTTACAAAAATTCAGAACTAAATTAGATAGTTTAAAAAAAATCACCAAGACTATAAAAAAGGTACAAAACCAAAAAGAAACAGCCCAAGAACCCTCATGGTAAGAGGCACCACCCTCAAGCCATCTCCACAAGACATCACCACCAAGGACCAACTAGAAACCCGAACACTAGCACTAAAAACTGTACCCAACCTGCAACAACAAAATAACCAAGTCTACTTACACCCAAAGGTGTAAGTAGGGTGTGAGCTAAAGACTATTAGGATACCACCACTAAGATATTCCATGTGATAAAAATTTAGAGATGAAAATCATGAAAGTTTTTCAAAACATGAAATGCCAGTTACAATTTCTAAAAGATGCAACTTTAAATCAAAATAGTTTTCAAGTGGGCTATTTTATAGAACCAAAATTTTTAAATAAAATACCAAAGCTTCTGAATTTTCCATCCCAACATACCGTATGATGACAGTGAGTATAAATAATCCAATGAGAACAACTAATGAGAAATAACCCCTAGGCACTAGCTAACTATGGGTCCCAGGTACCTCGTATCTCGGTGAGAGTAACCATCACAATATCCATTCTCATGCATGATCCACTAGTAGGGAACATACCCAAAACCTAGTGGTCCCCAATCATCATCATCATCATCATCATTATCATCATCATCATCATCATCATCATCATCATCATCATCATCATCATCATCATCATCATCATCATCATCATCATCATCATAGTTTAGTTAGTGTTGTAAGCATCAATATTGCTACATGAAACTGAGGCCAAACCCCATGGGATCACTAGAATACTAGTACACGTTCACCCACCTAGATATCTGGGTTTCCCTCTTGTACTCAAACATGTTCAAAAATCCATGAAATATAATTTTTACATGAAAATACCACTTAAACATCACACATAAACCAAAAATCCCACATGTACATCACACAACCACATCATCCCCCTTTTCATTCATGTAACACCCCAAGCTTCCAAGGTACGTTTCCCTTTGAATAATCCAATAGCTTGCATTGTACGCAACTTCGAGACTCTAACACACCGCGACCAATCAAACTAGCCATTATGAATAGTAATACCCACTTTTTGAAATTTTATAAAATTTATCTTTCAAAATGGACTTCATTTTTGGATTAGGAATATCAAAATTAGCTTAGGTTGAATTTTTGGTATTTTTCTAAAAACTTTCAATTTTTGATGAATAGTGAAAAAACACTGCGTTATTGGTTAAAACCGACTTTTTATATAAATAATTAATTAGTTTATTTAAATTTATTTTATAAGGCTCCAGCCTTAAACCTTACTTAATCTTGAGTTATTACAAGATTACACATTGAAGATATTTTCAGATTTAGAGTTTTAGAGAATTAGATCATGAAACTTGCATTACATTCCACATTTAAACAAAGTGGTTACATAAAAGACAGTATTCATTCTTCCCATCAACGGAAACATATTTAAAAATAAAACATGGATTCTTTCTTGACACATACTTGACACTATCATCACATCATGTACCTTTCCCTTGACCTGTGAAAAAAATTTCAAAAAAACTTGGGATGAGCATAAAAAGCTCAATAAGGGTTATAAAAATATGGAAAGGAAACATGAGTTCATATATACATAAGAATGAAATCATACTTTACCCATAAAACATAGGCACTTTAACATACCTCCAAAAATCATGAATAAATCATAGAAATTATAAGACATAAAGGTAACTTGATGCATTCATAACATTCTTACGTAGGGAGTAACCCTCTTGGTTACGTTTGGAATAACCATCATAGTATATTCCCTAAATCTCTTCAGAGAAACCTTAACGTTTCACTCCTTCACGTTACCCAATTCATTGGAGAGCTATATCAGGCTCACCCGCCCTTAGTTTATCACGAAACCACCCGTTTTCATAACAATGCCCAAGAACCATAACATAAACGTATCACATAAAACATGCATAAAGGAAACATAACATTTCCACATTTCAATCACAATATAACATTTTAGTATATTGAAATAATGAATCCATTCAAAAAGAAACCATTTCCAAAACCATTTAAAACATTTAATAAAGATATTTTGGAAACAAAGTGTCCCATACCACCTTGAAGCTTTTAAAATTTTAAACCATTAATATCCATATAAAAAAAATCCTTAAAACCATTTTGAAACATGGATATTAATAAGAATAAATATTTAAAACATTTAAAGCGATATTTTGGTTAAAGGGGTTTTACCAAAATTAGAGACACTTGAATACAATATTTGAGAAATAACATTTAGTCAGAACTTTATAATATCATGAGAATAAATGGATTCATGATATAATACTCCAAAGGACAGTATATACACCATATAAGAGTGAATTGGTGCATAACAACAAAGAAGTCTCAATAGAAATGTCAAATGTGATGAAATCCCTTATAAAGAAGGTATCCTTAAATTAAGGATAAATCAATCTCAAAATTATGTGTGAAAAAAAAGTAAATACACCCAATATAAGTGTATATTAAGTGTAAAACAATAAAAGGTCATTCACACATATTCAAAGGATGACATATTCAATAACTACATGTTGAACCCAAAGAAATCGAAATTGGGTTAAGAAGTTCCCTTGACAGCCTAACGGCGTCACATCAAAATGAGTTGATGAGAGATAAAAAGTGTATCTCATCACTTGGACATAATATTTACATCAATAAGGATATATGAGAACATATCACAACATAAAAATATGTAAATTAAAATACCCAACAAAAGAAGTCTTTTAAAAAAGAGGAGGGTGAAAGGTTCCCTTACCGACTTGGGTATCTTTTAAAACATACACCCCATGAAAGAAGGACAATAGATCATTGATGTAAATACTCATAAACGAAAGTATATTACACAAAGAGTAGAATAATGGGCAGTAAATACACCACTAAAAGGAATTTGTGGAAAATGTAGCATAAATCTCATGGGAATAAAAGTGAGATGAAAAATCCCTTACGAAAACTCGGTAGCCTAACGACGCCACATAAAACTTACAAAAATGGATTGATGAGATCAAACAGGGTATCTCATCATATTAACATAAAGTTTATAGAAAGAGGAATATAAAATAACATCCCCAAACATAACAAAGAGGAGCTTAAAAGAAGTGACATAAAGGAGAGTACTTAAAAAGAAAGAGAGAGGTTAGATCTCTTACGAAAATTCGGCAGCCTAACGGCGCCACTCAAAACTTCCAAAATGGATTGATGAGAGAGAATAGGGTCTCTCATCACATGAACATAAAAATTACAGTAAGTGTAATATAAAAGATCATCCCAATAACAAGAAAGATGAGCTTTAAAAGGAATGACATAAAAGTGTGTACTTAAAAAGAAAGAGAGGAGTAGGATCCCTTACCTCGGGTCCGACTTGACTCGATCATTCTTTAACGTCCTGAATAATAAACTTGAGTTAATTTAAACTTTATTAAGAACCTTTTTCTAGTTCATTATTCCTTTTAGATCACTTATTTCAATGTTATAAACATTATTTGATCATTTAAGTTAATAAAGTTTGTTTTGTCGATATTTGGTTCTTAAGTCGAAAGTGGACTTCTTACAATTACATGTTGTTCGTGTGGTCAAATGTTCATTATATACAGAATTATATTCATGATTTGTATATCATATATATCATATATATCCAGAATATACATGTATTTATAATATTACATAATTATTTAGAGGTAAGAAATGAAATGCACCGTTCATGGAGACGGTAAGCCGTACGTACGCATGAACGCTACTTTCATTTCTTTGTCATATTAATGGAATTAAAACTAAATGAGTGGTATGTATATTTTAATTCCAGAATTATATTCATCATTTATATGTATAATTCATCATATATATCCATTATATACATGTACTTATAATAGTACATTATATTTGGGGATAAGAAATGAAATGCACCGTTCATGGAGACGGTAAGCCGTACGTACACATGAACGCTACTTTCATTTCTATATCATACTTTAATGGAAAGAAATAATAATGATATAGAGGTATATAATAATTCCAGTATAAAATCATATATAATAACATTAAATCCATCCTTTATACGTCCCACGTGTGGCATTAACGAATCACATCACTTTGAGGGGGCGGTAGTCCGCACTTCCTAAAATGAAGATATCGCGTATACCCATAATGGAAGCCATAAAGGTAAGACACAAATGAAAAATACAGAAGCTTAAGTAAAAAATAAAAATATTATATATCATATATAAATATAGTGACATCTTAATGGCCACCTTTGAAGGTGTTAAAAGAATGTTGAACAATCATCGTTTCGGGAGGCATAAATTCGCCATCCACGGAAACAGTATGTTCGTTAACCATTAGATGTAGGTGTGTGTAAGTGTAGCTCGAATAATTATTATAACAACATCCTAGTATATTGAGTATACTGTAGTTTTTACAAAATAAAATAATAAAAAGAGTTTAGGGGGTTGGAGAAGCAAAATAAAACAAAAGGACTCAAAAGAAGACATTACCTTAAAATCGGGTAACTCCCTTTGGTTTGAGCTCAAAGGCTTCCTTGGGAAGACTTATGCCCAATTTGAGGCTTCAAGGAGTAAGAGAGGGAAGTGGAGAGACAAAATGGGCAGAGTTTGGCCGAGCCAAAGGCTTTGGATGTGTGGGTAATGAGGTAGAGTTGGGGGCCTTTTATAAGAGGAGAGGAGGGGCACTTTTGGAAAGTAAGAAATATTACTTTATTTGAAAATGTGTTTCGGTTTTAAAAGGTCCCACATTGATATAATTCGTGGATAAGGTGTTAAGGGTTCGAAATCCACCCATCCAATAAGTTTTGGACATGTTTAGTTCATAGATTTTACATTATCTTTCCATTTTATTTAAATCGTCAAATAATGATGTCATCGCTGCATCATTATGATTTCATACATAATTTAATTTATTTAATGTCTAAAAATTATAAAAAAAATAATATGATGTAGTAAATCTTTTTATATTTCCAATTAATATTTATAATAAAAAATCTGAGTTGTATAACCCCATTTAAAAATTGTTTTAGTAAAACATATCATGTTTGTATCATTTTTACTTTTACATTAAATAAAAATTAATTTATGTCATTTCCCAACCAAAGTGGCTCCATGGGGTCCCCAAGTTGACCCATGGCTTGTATTGGTCGGCCATGACACATCCAATGAGGTTAGGACATGTGTCAAGTTTATTTAATATTATTAAAACATTATTTTTACCTTAAACTACACTAATTACCTCTAATCGCGATTAAAAACTTAATAAGTTACTATTCACCAAAAAATTATTTTAATCCCATTGAACCACATTTTACTTCTTAATGATAGCCATGTATGTCGGATTTTTTTAATTAAAAACACAAAGGTGGCAAAATTTCATTTAAACGGAAAATCAGTTTTTATAAGTACCACTTAGTGGTTTCACTATTCATCAAAAATTGAAGTTTTTCAGAAAATTACAAAAAATTCACCCTAAGCTATATTTGATATTCTGAATTCAAAAATGAAGTCTATTTTACAAAATTCAAAACATATAAGTCACATTAATTAATTTAATAATTAATTCCCGCTGTCATGACAAATAGCGTGTTTTTATGAAACAATAAGTATCAAAAGATTGACACTAGTTTAAGTCCGATTTCAAAGTGAAATTAATTCCAACGACCACTATTGGATTTAATGGTAAAAATATATTATAATTTTACTTTAAAACCAATTCAAAATATAATCTAATCATATAAATAAATTAGATTAAAAAGAGGTTTTGAATTAAAATACAACATTTTACACTATTCATTAAAAAAAATGAACTTTATCGGAAAGATACAAAAAATTTACACAAAGTAAATTTTGATGTCTCGATTCCAAAGAAGAGTTTTATTTGGTCCAAATAGAATGTATAAGAGTGAAAAAAACTATATTTAATGACGGTTCACCATCAAAAGGCGATAAGTGAACTTTTAGTGAAAACTAGGGCATATACGCCTAAAATTGAATTCTTTCCGTATTTTAAGCCTTTATCTTTTATTGGATAAAAGTAAAAACATTTAAAAACATATATAATCATATTTTAGTTATTTCTATCCATTCCCTCCAATACAACGACTACATGTTAACTGCCATTTAAAATAATATTATTTTATTATTAGAGTGCAACGTAAGATTCCCAAGAAACTCGTTGTTGCGTGTTGGGTACGCCATTGAGCATAGCGTCCCATTTAAAGTCATATTAATATTTTATTCACAAATATGGATAAATATGAAAATGTCATATTCTTTATTTACCTGGGGTGTTACATTCTTCCCCCCTTTTGGGAATTGCGTCCTCGCAATTTTTAAAATTGAGCTTGGAAACATCTTTGAAAGTCCCACATCGGAACAAGAGTCGATAAAACAATCACTTTAAAATAAAGAAAGATAAGTACAAAGGTCACCTGAGTAAACCCATACTAGGATTCCATGTAGAAAAATATGGACATGGAGGAGAAAACATAGGGTCATGTTCTGATGGAGAGTGATAGAAAACATGTTTAGGAGAAAGTTAACCACAAGAAAATCACAAACTTGTGATGGGTTAAACGGTATTAGATTCCCCAGTAGGAAAAGTTAATAGACAACATTTTTGTTTTAAGTTACTTTTTATTGAGGAATTTATTCATAAGGAAACATAATCACTTATCATGTTGACTTTCAACTTTTACAAGATTCCTTAATCAAACTCATATTTTTTTTCCAAAAGATGAGTATTTAGGGAGACTTGTTCGCATTAAGAGTACTATAATCAACTTCTAGAGAATCACCTAATCCACAATAGATAACTATATACTTCCCATATCTTTAGACTCTAACCAAAACCAAAACCAAAAAAGGTTAGTACATGATCAGATAATCTAGAAAAGGATAGCCCTTTATAAAAAGAAAATCTATTCTTAATCTCCAAAAGTTGTCCAAAAAAAACCCAAAGTTCAACGAAGACCATTCGATAAACAATTTGTCCATAAAATTCTTCAAAGCAAACCAAACTAAGATTGAAACCCAAATATTTGAAGGATTTAGTCACATAGTCTTCCAAGTTAAATCGTAACATTTATCTCCAAACAACATCAGTTGCTCCTAAAGTCTCGTATTGAAAAGTAATTAACCTAATCACATATCCTCCATGATAGGTTAATCATTTTCATCAATAATCCAAAATCAACTTACTCTTAATTCATAAAATCATATAACTAGAAAGAATCAGTCAAACTAACCAAGGACTTCACGTAGTTTAGTGGTAGGCGATAAATACCAGTCACACTTTGGTTGTGGGTTCGATTCCCGCAGCTTTGTCCGACGCGACGGGTTGTCACACGGTCTGCGTGTTGTCCTTTTTCGAAAACTATATAATTCTTAAAAAATCCCCCAAAAAAAGATAAAATCTTCAAAAATTATCATAAAATATTTTAACCTCAAGTTTATCTCATTCCTTTCATTTTCCATCATATCATAGAGTAACCCATAATTACCTAAAAAGTAAGGATCATATAAACCCTAATGGTTACCTTAATAATTATTACCTGAATTTCCACATCGAGTTGGCCATCTCGTACATGATGCATTAGAGAACTCACCAAGGTTGAAGTGGTTGATCATGACTCCTTGATAGTTGGTTTAGAACAACCATGAGATTCCTCATTGAATCCCCCATCTCATCCAGTCTCTTAATCAGAGAACCACCATAGTTTCCTTCAAACCCATTGTCACTTTGGTGCCTGCTAGATCCATCCATTTACTAAAACCAAAAAGGTCAGTGTGAGTATATCAACATAACCATCATGTACTAATGAGGAATATAAACACTAAGATATACTTACTCATTCACTTTATCTAAAACTAGGACTCTTTCTAAAATCATAACCATTATGGTAATGTCACTTGTGCTTAGAGAATACCCTAACCTCTAAAGTTATCTAAACCAACCTCTGATACAAACTATAAGGCCCCAGCCTTAAACCTTACTTAATATTGAGTTATTACAAGATTACACATTGAGGATCTTTTCAGGTTTAGAGTTTTAGAGAATTAGATCATGAAACTTGCATAACATTCCACATTTAAACAAAGTGGTTACATAAAAGACAGTATTCATTCTTCCCATCAACGGAAACATATTTAAAAATAAAACATGGATTCTTTCTTGACACATCCTTGACACTATCATCACATCATGTACCTTTCCCTTGACCTGTGAAAAACATTTCAAAAAAACTTAGGATGAGCATAAAAAGCTCAATAAGGGTTATAAAAATATGGAAAGGAAACATGTGTTCATATATACATAAGAATGAAATCATACTTTACCCATAAAACATAGGCACTTTAACATACCTCCACAAATCATGAATAAATCATAGAAATTATAAGATATAAAGGTAACTTGAGGCATTCATAACATTCTTACGTAGGGGGTAACCCTCTTGGTTACGTTTGGAATACCCATCACAGTATATTCCCTAAATCTCTTCAGATAAACCTTAACGTTTCACTCCTTTGCGTTACCCAATGCATTGGAGAGCTATATCGGGCTCACCCACCCTTAGTTTATCACGGAACCACCCGTTTTCATAACAATACCCAAGAACCATAACATAAACGTATCACATAAAACATACATAAAGGAAACATAACATTTCCACATTTCAATCACAATATAACATTTTAGTATATTGAAATAATGAATCCATTCAAAAAGAAACCATTTCCAAAACCATTTAAAACATTTAATAAAGAGATTTTGGAATCAAAGTGTCCCATACCACCTTGAAGGTTTTAAAATTTTAAACCATTAATATCCATATAAAAAAAATCCTTAAAACCATTTTGAAACATGGATATTAATAAGAATAAATATTTAAAACATTTAAAACGATATTTTGGTTAAAGGGGTTTTACCAAAATTAGAGACACTTGAATACAATAATTGAGGAATAACATTTAGTCAGAACTTTATAATATCATGAGAATAAATGGATTCATGATATAATACTCCAAAGGACAGTATATACACTATATAAGAGTGAATTGGTGCATAACAACAAAGAAGTCTCAATAGCAATGTCAAATGTGATGAAATTCCTTATAAAGAAGGTATCCTTAAATTAAGGATAAATCAATCTCAAAATTATGTGTGAAAAAAAAATACACCCAATATAAGTGCATATTAATTGTAAAACAATAAAAGTTCATTCACACATATTCAAAGGATTACATATTCAATAACTACATGTTGAACCCAAAGAAATCGAAATTGGGTTAAGAAGTTCCCTTGACAGCCTAACGACGTCACATGAAAATGAGTTGATGAGAGATAAAAAGTGTATATCATCACTTGGAAATAATATTTACATCAATAAGGATATATGAGAACATATCCCAACATAAAAATATGTAAATTAAAATACCCAACAAAAGAAGTCTTTTAAAAAAGAGGAGGGTGAAAGGTTCCCTTACCGACTTGGGTATCTTTCAAAACATACACCCCATGAAAGAAGGACAATAGATCATTGATGTAAATACTCATAAATGAAAGTATATTACACAAAGAGTAGAATAATGGGCAGTAAATAAACCACTCAAAGGAATTTGTGGCAAATGTAGCATAAATCTCACGGGAATAAAAGTGAGATGAAAAATCCCTTACGAAAACTCGGCAGCCTAACGGCGCCACATAAAACTTAGAAAAATGGATTGATGAGATCAAACAGGGTATCTCATCATATTAACATAAAGTTTATAGAAAGAGGAATATAAAAGAACATCACCCAACATAACAAAGAGGATCTTAAAAGAAGTGACATAAAGGAGAGTACTTAAAAAGAAAGAGAGAGGTTAGATCTCTTACGAAAATTCGGCAGCTTAACGGCGCCACTCAAAACTTACAAAATGGATTGATGAGAGAGAATAGGGTATCTCATCACATGAACATAAAAATTAAATTAAGTGTAATATAAAAGATCATCCTAATAACAAGAAAGATGAGCTTTAAAAGGAATGACATAAAATTGTGTACTTAAAAAGAAAGAGAGGAGTAGGATCCCTTACCTCGGGTCCGACTTGACTCGATCGTTCTTTAACATCCTGAATAATAAACTTGAGTTAATTTCCAATTTATTAAGAACCCTTTTCAAGTTCATTATTCCTTTTAGATCACTTATTTCAATGTTATAAACATTATTTAATCATTTAAGTTAATAATGTTTGTTTTGTCGATATTTGGTTCTTAAGTCGAAAGTGGACTTCTTACAATTACATGTTGTTCGTGTGGTCAAATGTTCATTATATCCAGAATTATATTCATGATTTGGATATCATATATATCATATATATCCATAATATACATATATTTATAATATTACATAATCATTTAGAGGTAAGAAATGAAATGCACCGTTCATGGAGACGGTAAGCCGTACGTACGCATGAACGCTACTTTCATTTCTTTGTCATATTAATGGAATTAAAACTAAATGAGAGGTATGTATATTTTAATTCCAGAATTATATTCATCATTTATATGTATAATTCATCATATATATCCATTATATACATGTACTTATAATAGTACATTATATTTGGGGATAAGAAATGAAATGCACCGTTCATGGAGACGGTAAGCCGTACGTACGCATGAACGCTACTTTCATTTCTATCTCATAATTTAATGGAAAATAATAATAATGATATATAGGTATATAATAATTCCAGTATAAAATCATATATAATAACATTAAATCCATCCTTTATACGTCCCACGTGTGGCATTAACGAATCACATCACTTTGAGGGGGCGATAGTCCGCACTTCCTAAAATGAAGATATCGCGTATACCCATAATGGAAGCCATAAAGGTAAGACACAAATGAAAAATACATAAGCTTAAGTAAAACATAAAAATATTATATATCATATATAAATATAGTGACATCTTAATGGCCACCTTTGAAGGTGTTAAAAGAATGTTGAACAATCATCGTTTCGGGAGGCATAAATTCTCCATCCACGGAAACAGTATGTTCGTTAACCATTAGATGTAGGTGTGTGTAAGTATAGCTCGAATAATTATTATAACAACATAATAGTATATTGAGGATACTGTAGTTGTTACAAAATAAAAGAATAAAAAGTGTTTAGGGGGTTGGAGAAGCAAAATAAAACAAATGGACTCAAAAGAAGACATTACCTTAAAATCGGGTAACTCCATTTGGTTTGAGCTCAAAGGCTTCCTTGGGAAGAATTATGCCAAATGTGAGGATTCAAGGAGTAAGATAGGGAAGTGGAGAGACAAAATGGGCAGAGGTTGTCCGAGCCAAAGGCTTTGGAAGTGTGGGTAAGGAGGTAGAGGTGGGGGCCTTTTATAAGAGGAGAGGAGGGGCACTTTTGGAAAGTAAGAAATATTACTTTATTTGAAAATGTGTTTCGGTTTTAAAAGGTCCAAAATTGTTATAATTAGTGGATAAGGTGTTAAGGGTTATAAATCCACCCATCCAATAAGTTTTGGACATGTGTAGTTCATAGATTTTACATTATCTTTCCATTTTATTTAAATCGTCAAATAATGATGTCATCGCTGCATCATTATGATGTCATACATAATTTAATTTATTTAATGTCTAAAAATTATAAAAAAACTACTATGATGTAGGAAATCTTTTTATCTTTCCAATTAATATTTATAATAAAAAATATGACTTGTATAACCCCATTTAAAAATTGTTTTAGTAAAACATATCATGTTTGTGTCATTTTTACTTTTACATTAAATAAAAAGTAATTTATGTCATTTCCCAACCAAAGTGGCTCCATGGGGTCCCAAAGTTGACCCATGGCTTTTATTGGTCGTCCATGACACATAAAATGAGGTTAGGACATGTGTCAAGTTCATTTAATATTATTAAAACATTATTTTTACCGTAAACTACACTAATTACCTCTAATCGCGATTAAAAACTTAATAAGTTACTATTCACCAAAAAATTATTTTAATCCCATTGAACCACATTTTACTTCTTAATGACAGCCATATATGTAGGATTTTTGAAATTCAAAACACAAAGGTGGCAAAATTTCATTTAAACGGAAAATCAGTTTTTATAAGTACCACTTAGTGGTTTCACTATTCATCAAAAATTGAAGTTTTTCAGAAAATTACCAAAAATTCACCCTAAGCTATATTTGATATTCCGAATTCAAAAATGAAGTCTATTTTACAAAATTCAAAACATATAAGTCACATTAATTAATTTAATAATTAATTCCTGTTGTCATGACAAATAGCGTGTTTTTATGAAACAATAAGTATCAAAAGATTGACACTAGTTTAAGTCCGATTTCAAAGTGAAATTAATTCCAACGACCACTATTGGATTTAATGGTAAAAATATATTACAATTTTACTTTAAAACCAATTCAAAATATAATCTAATCATATAAATAAATTAGATTAAAAAGAGGTTTTGAATTAAAATACAACATTTTACACTATTCATTAAAAAAATGAACTTTATCAGAAAGATACCAAAAATTTACACAAAGTAAATTTTAATGTCCCGATTCCAAAGAAGAGTTTTATTTGGTCCAAATAAAATGCATAAGAGTGAACAAAAATATATTTAATGACGGTTCACCATCAAAAGGCGATAAGTGAACTTTTAGTGAAAACTAGGGCATATACGCCTAAAATTGAATTCTTTCCGTATTTTAAGCCTTTATCTTTTATTGGATAAAAGAAAAACCATTTAAAAAAATATATAATCATATTTTAGTTATTTCTATCCATTCCCGCCAATACAATGGCTACATGTTAACTGCCATTTAGAATAATATTATTTTATTATTAGAGTGCAACGTAAGATTCCCAAGAAACTCGTTGTTGCGTGTTGGGTACGCCATCGAGCATAGCGTCCCCTTTAAAGTCATATTAATATTTTATTCACAAATATGGATAATTATGAAAATTTCATATTCTTTATTTACCTGGGGTGTTACATATTTTAGGTCAAAATAGATACATAATACCTATATATGTTCAATGAAATTCATTGGAGTCATTTTGTAATAATATTAGATATATAAAATTTTATCGAACTATTTACCGTCTTTTACCCACCTCCTAGGAGCATTTGCAAATTTGTATAAAACTTAATTTTACCGCTTCTATGAGTTGAATTTCAAAAATCCGAGAGAAAAAATTAATATCAATAATTAAAATGTGGTTTAATAAGATGAAAATAATTTTTGGTGAATAGTAACTTTTTACTATTATTTACCACAATTAAAAGTAAATATGGTAATTACGGGTAAAAATGATATCATAATTACCCTAAAATTTGTCCTAATTCTATTGGATAAGTATAATTCAACAAAAAATAACCTTATGAATAAAATATGATCCTCTTTGGTCCCCTTGCATTATATTAGGACATTTATTATTATTTTATTTAAAGAAGAGTTAAAAGAGTTAAATTCAAAGTTTAATAACTAAACCATTTTTAATATAGGGTTACACAAAATATAAATTCGAATATAAATATTAATTATAAATCTAAAAATATTTCCTACATAATGGTTTTTTATTTATAATTTTTAGACGTTATATAATTTAATTTATTTATGACACAATGATGATGCAGTAATTACTTTATTAATGAAATATTAAAATATTTGATATTATAAATATCAAAATAAATGTAAATTGAGACTTTTAATGAATTACACTAATTTTATAGGTTAATATGAAATGTTAGGGTTGATTAAAGGAATTATTTTTGAAGTAATAATGCTGTTATAAGTTTAGAAAAAACAAAATACCAAATAGTGTCAAAATTGACATAAAAGAGTTTTTAAAACAAATATTATATTATTAATTGATATTCTATTCCTAAAAATCCAAGGTTCAGCCAAAGAGCTTAAATAATATTATATATGTCATTAATTAACCTATTGGGGTTCGCTTGGTAGTTTATAGTAAGTTTATTAACTATATAATATAAAAATACAAAGAGACATGGTAAATGTAAAACCATTTAACTAAGAGTTAAATATAAAGGATAAGGTTAATATGGTGACCCAAAACTATCTAAAACCTATTGGTTGAGAAGTTTTCGACCCATACCCACCTTATACTTTAAATAATTCATTTTTGAGCCATTAGAAACTGAAAATTATTTTATTATAAAATAATATTTCAATCTTTTCCTAAGGTGCCCCTCACCCCTCTTATAAAAGGGAACTTCCCCTTCTCTCAAATTTACACCTTAAAATCCATTTGGATCGGCCAACCCCTATCCAAATATCCTCTCAACTATCCTACCTTCATCCTAGAGGCTTTCCTTTAGTCATAAATCCAACCTAAGGAGCCCTTTTTATCAAATCGAAAGGAAGAACCCGAAGAAGAGGTAAATATTTCATCACCTCTTTCAAGTTCTTTTCTTCTTCCACTTCCTCTTTATTTGTTGTTTACATTATAAAATAATAACTCCAGTATCATCTATATACTGTGATGTTATTATAAAAATGGTACAACCATATTCATTATTCTATTCATCCTATAAATGACAAAGTCACCATATGTACGTACGTACGGATTACCATCTCCACGTTGTGGTGTAGTTTGTTATTCAAACACTTCATCATTTGGATGGGTATAATAATTAGGTTAAATTATGTAAATAATAAATATAACATGATAATGATTCTTTATATATGATATACCATCCAATTATATACTATTTTAATATCAAAATAATGATATTGTCGCTTGTGCGTACGTACAGATTACCGTCTCCACGAACGCGATGAGATTCATTCCCCATCGTAATCATTCAAGAATAATTTTAATTTTATGATTAAAAATAATGTTTATTAACATAATATAATTCTGTATATGAATAAAATACTTCCTATACATAAAAAACATGGCTTACATAACCAAGCATATAAAGGAAAACGAATTAGTTAACACCCGAAATGATTATACTACTGCAATATCATTAACAAAGAAATATTAGAAGATCATATATGATATCATATTAATGTATATGGTTATTTTATAATTTAATAACAATTATTTCACCATTATATAGGAGGTTAACCTACCCTCGACCAAGGAAAAGTACAAGGTAAGGGTTTATTTCACAATCTCTTTATTATTCGAGGTTGTTTTATATGTGACTATCTACTAGAACTTATTTATCATCCATATCCATGTTTCTTAAAAATGTATTCCAAAACATTTTTAATATTTACTAGACTATGGTTTAAAGTCATTTATACCCTTGTTTTACTTTTTATAAAATGGTTTGAAAGGAATCTTTCCGTCATTTTCCAAATAAGGTACCTTATGACCTTTTCGACAAAATTAAGGTAAGAATGTTTTTTAACTTATACGGTGGGTGCGGCTATTTTCCGCCGTTATAACATCGTCGAAGATTCCCTTACAATATTATAATAATATTTTCAAAATAAATGTTTTCTTTTATAATTATAAGACTTTTAAATGATTTCAAAATAGAAAGATATATTTCTCTAAAAAAGTTTTGATTTCATCTATATCAATATCCTTTGATAGATTTTAATCTTGTTTGAAGTTGATTTATTATGATACAAAAATTACATATTGTATTGAAGGTTTTGTGATATGTTTGACCGTGGATGTGTTATTTTTATACCATTCATGGTTTATGGATAAATTATTGACATTTCTTATGCTAGTTTTAATACAAATGTTTATGTTATGTTTAAACCTTTTCATATGAGGAATGTATTAGACTTAGTAAGTGATGGATGGATCCCTCTATAGCTCCTTGATGCATCAGTAGGTCTCATGAGACAAACTAGTATCTCGAAACAAGGCCTTGAAAAAATCTTATTTGTAGTCTTGGCACAAGGCCTTGACTATGTGGTTATGGAGTCTGGCATTGTGCATTCCATCATTATGAAAGTGGATTTTGATATTGCATGTTATTATTAGACTAGTAGAATATCCATGTGAATAAGTAAATGGAATTTTTTTATCTTTTCCATATTATGATTAAGTTAAAGTTTAAAAGGCTTTTGTTTTAGTCTTATACATTGACTTAAATGTTTTTTCTTATTTATGAAAGTTTCTGCTATATTTTTATCCTTACTGAGCATCTGAGATCACCCCTTTATATGTTTTATTTTTTCTAGGATGCAAAGAAGTATATTATGACTAACCTGCAGGGATAGCCTAAGGGATATGAGTGTGGCCTATGGAGACTATGTTGTTGTAGTTTTTTATTTTTCAATGTAATGTAAAACTTATGAATGTATCTAGTACTTTCAAGGCTACTAAACTAATCGGTCTTTCGAGACTTGATCTTTTGTGATAATGCCAATGTAATGTAATAATACACTGACTTTGGGTAACTGGGGTCGGGGCATTACAGTTGGTATCAGAGGAAGTTTAGTACAAACCTTGGAAGCTAGATTTAGAAAAACTCTAATTAGAGAACATTTCCCTAAGATAGACTCTGAGGATTAGTATAGAAGAACTTCCTAGAATTTTGGTACTATAGATATTTTGTGAGTTTTCTAAGCAATACATCCCTGTATAGATATGAGTAGGTAGAGGTAGCTCTGGCATAGATGTATTTAGTGGTAAAACCTAAAAACACTACTTTGAGCTAGACTCGAATGAGAACCGGTGCACGAAAACGGGCCTTGATGTACTCTTGGTTACGACACTCCCGACGGATATGCTTAGGATAATTATCATTTTCTTTACAAACCATTATGAAGGGTTTATGAGTATATACTTACTCAAATAAAACATTTTTATGATTATGGATTATATCCATAAAATGTTAAATTTATGTTAAGTGTTTTACAAGTTTGGAATTATGTATTTTCAATGGTCCGAAGGCCTTCATTTTTTATTGATTTTTGATAATCCAATTTTCAAGGGGTGAGGTGGAACCCTTACAAGGCCTGTAGGAATAAGTATTACATGGCCCGTAGGCCTTAGAGGAATCCATTTTCCCGTAGGCTTCAAACATCACATACAACCCAAACTAACTACTTGGAACTGCTCCTCCCCAGCATCTTCATTGTGAAATCAACTCTCCACCTTCGCATGACTGTTCGGTTAGGCATTCCCATGCATGCACAGGCTTGTCCTGATGGTAGGTGACATACCCTCTCATTCTTTCAATCCATTTAGCTTCTGCTTTGGTGAAATCTCCTTACTTATCCTCCTTGTAGAGCTTGTTCTTTGTAGGTCATCTGGTTTTCTAATCTAGTGTATTCTATTGTTTAGAAATGGCACATAGTAGAAGGAATGGAAACTGTATCAACACATGTAATCCATGTAGGGATTTACCTCATACTCAAGATAATTATTGTGGAGCTGGTGAAGCAACTGGTGCTGATCAGCTTATCACCATACTGGGACAACTCACTCAGGTTATGAATAATAACCTTACCCGTATGGAGCACCTAATCCACAAATAAGAGGATCAATGTTAGACCGCTTCATGAGGAAACAACCACCAACATTCAGTGGGAGTACAAATCCATTAGTAGCTGAGCAATGGATAAATTCCTTAGAGAAAATATTTCATACTTTGGGGAGTAACGAAAGGGAAAAAGTTGTCATGGCAGTTTATCACCTCATGGGAGATGCAGATCAATGGTGGTCATTGATTCAAAACATAAAAGAAGATGATGAAGTATCAAATATGGAATGGAAGAAGTTTAAAGATATTTTCTTAGAAAAATACTTTCCTCATGACCATCGAGCATATATGGAAAGACAATTTCTGAGTCTGAGGCAAAAAGATGATGAGAATGTTGCAAAGTATGCGGCTAACTTTACAAGGTTAGAAAGGCATGCTGCAGATTATATACGTAACCCAAGAAGTAATATTGATCGATTCTTTGATGGGTTAAAACCATTTATTCATCAAGTATTAGTCTCACAATACTTCTCATCACACGAAGATATTATCTCATGTGCTATCAAGACAGAAAAAGAATTCTCTAAGTCTTATGACTTTAAAGAAAATCAAGAGAAGAAGAGATCTGTTGAACACTCTGGAAATATAAATAAGGGGAATAAGGGAAAATTTGAATATCCATCTTGTAGTAAATGTGGGAAGAAACACCCCGGTACTTTCCTGAAGGGAATGGGAGTCTATTACAAGTGTGGTGAAAAAGGCCACCAATCTCATGATTGCAAGGGGAAGAAAGAGACTATCAATGTTGAATGCTACAATTTTAGAGAAAGGGGGAATTATGAAAATTAATGTCCTAAGTGCCAAGGAAAATTACCTCAGAAAAGGCCAAGGGATCAAGGCCAAGATTATAATATCACCACTATTGAGGTTGAAGCTCCAAAAGACGTGGTGGCAGGTAATTTAATGGTTTCTTCAAGTTTAGAAAATGCTTTATTTGATTCTGGATCATCGCACTATTTCATATCTTCCTAGTTTGATAAGAAAATTATATATTTTCAATTTGAATTAACAAGGGAGTTGTTAGTAAAAACACCTAAGGGAAGTATCATCGCAACAAAGTTTTGTGAATCAGTTCCCATTAGGGCATATAAATGTTCTTTATCTTCTGATTTCATCGTCATACCCATGATTTAATTTGATATAATCCTCGGTATGGATTGGATTTTGGACCATGATGTGAAAATTTATTGTAAGAAGAATGAGGTTACAATTTTTGATGATGATAAGGAGTACCTTATCTTTAGAGCAGAAACATCACCACCTGATTCTTATCAAGATCCACCCCAGTAGCTCTACTAAATTAAATTATTGGGGAGGATGATAATGAAATAATTATGGGAGAGGAAAAGAATGTTCGAATAGAGGACGTATCTATTGTGCAAGAATATTTTGATGTGTTTCTAGAGGATTTACCTGAAAATCCTCTAGAATGAGAAATTGAGTTTTCTATTGATTTAATTCCTGGTTCAAGGCCCATATCGAAGACCCCTTATAGAATCACCACTGTGGAATTAGTGTAACTAAAGAAACAACTAGAGTAATTGAGTAATAAGTGATTTATTCACCCTAGTGTTTCTCCATGGGGATCCCCTGTCCTTTTTGTTAAGAAGAAAGATGGATCTATGAGGTTGTGTATTGACTACAGAGAGATCAATGCTATAACAATAAAGAACAAGTATCCCCTACCTCGCATTGATGATTTATTCGACCAACTTCATAGAGCTCAATATTTTTCAAAGATTGATCTTTGATCTGGATATCATAAGTTGTGTTTGAAGAAGGAATAAATTTCGAAAACAACATTTTGAACCAGGTATGGGCATTATGAGTTTACAGTAATGCCTTTTGGGCTGACTAATGCACCCTCTGTTTTCATGGATCTAATGAACAGAGTTTTCAAGGAATATCTTGATGAATTTTTAGTGGTATTTATTGATGATATATTGGTATAATAAAAAAGATATGAAGATCATGAAAATCACTTGAACACCATTCTAAAAACCCTCATAAGAAATGAATTATACGGGAAGTTTATCAAGTGTGAATTCTGGCTTCAAGAGATTTCTTTTCTTGGCCATATTGTCTCTAAGGATGGAATATCTGTTGATACTTAAAAGTCCAAGGAAATCCAAGAATGTCCAGCACTGACGAGTATAACTAAGGTATGAAATTTTATTGGTTTAGTAGGTTATTATCGACATTTCATCCAGAATTTTTCCCGGTTGGCTAACCCATTAACCAAGATCACTCGTAAAGGGGTTAAATTTGTTTGGAAAAAAGAGTGTGAAGAATATTTTGAATAATTGAAGAGAATATTATTCAATGATCATATCTTGACTCTACTATCAGGGAATGATGGGTTTTTTATTTATAGTGATTCTTCAAATAAAGGACTTGGTTGTGTCCTTATACATAATAATAGAGTTATTTTCTATGCATCACGACAGCTAAAAATTCATGATCAAAACTATCCTACTCATGATCTTGAGTTAGCAGCTATAATCTTTACTCTAAAAATATGGAGACACTATCTCTATGGTGAAAAATGTGAGATTTACACAGATCACAAGAGTTTGAAGTATATTTTCTCACAAAAAGAACTCAACATGAGGCAAAGGCGATGGCTTGAACTACTCAAGGATTACGATTGAACAATAAACTACCACCCAGGGAAGGAGAATAAGGTAGAAGATGCTTTTAGCAGAAAGGATCATGGAGTTTTGAATAATATGAGTTGAAAGGGATCCTATTTTCATGGATCTAGTGAAAATGGATATGGGAATAATCATATATGGTGAAACATCAATACTTTTTCAAATGTTTTCCAAACCATCTTTACTAGAAAGGATAAAAAGTTCTTAGGCTAATAATGAGGAGTTTCAAAAGAAGATTAAATATGTGAATTATGGGAGATTGAGTGACTTCATATATAAATATGGATTTTGAAAATTGGGAAGAGAATTTGTGTTCCCTATATACCTGATCTGAAAAGGGAATTGTTAGATGATGCTCATAGCTTCAATTTCTCTATACACCCTGGTAGCACTAAGATGTATAGAGATTTAAAGGAAAATTTTTGGTGGGACAAAATGAAGAGGGAGATTTCTGATTTTGTGTCAAGATGTATTGTTTATCAAGAAGTGAAAGCTGGAAGGAAACAGCCTGGAGGAGTCATGAAACCTCTTCCCATACCTGAGTGGAAATGGGATAATATTACGATGGAATTTGTCACGGGGCTACCAAAAACTCCTAGAAGTAATGATGCAATATGGTTCATTATTGATCGTCTTACCAAGTCATCAAATTTTCTTCCTATAAGAGAAGATTTACCACTTAAACGTCTAGAAAGACTATATATTAATGAAGTTGTAAGAATTCATGGAGTACCCTTATCGATTGTTTCTGATCGTGATCCCTGTTTCACATCAAGATTCTGAAAAAGTCTTCAGAAAGCCATGGATACTGAACTTTGTTTGAGCACTACCTACCACCCTCAAACTGATGGAAAATCAGAATAGACTACTCAAACCTTATAAGACATGTTGAGATATTTCTCACTTGACTTTCAAGGTATGTGGGATCAATATTTACCTTTGGTAGAATTTTCCTATAACAATATCTTTTATTCAAGTATTCAGATGACACCATATGAAGGGTTATATGGAAAGAAATGTCGTACACCAACTTTTTGGGATGATGTTGTTGAAAGAAAACTCATAGTCCCAAAACTTGTTGAAGAAACAATAGAAAAGGTGAATGTTATCCAAACTCACATCAAAGAAAACCAATGTAGGCAAAAGATCTATGTTAATAATCGAATAAAGGATTTAGAATTTCAAGTAGGAGACCATGTTTTCTTGAAGGTATCTTCATGGAAGGGTTTTATATGTTTAGGTAAGAAGGGTAAATTAAGTCCCATGTACATCGGACCTTTTTAAATTCTATAATGAATTGGAGTTGTAGCATATCATTTGGAAATGCCTCCAAGTCTCTCCAAAGTTCTTGACGTGTTCCACGTATCACTATTGAAAAAATACATGCCTAACCCAATGCATGTACTCACCTATGAGGAAATTGAACTGGAACTTGATCTATCTTATTGTGAAGAGTCTGTCAAAATTTTTGATACCAGAGAACAAGTGCTGAGAAACCGAACTACTCATCTAGTAAAATTTCTATGGAGAAACCATAAGATGAAAGAGGCAACGTGGGAACCAGAGGAACTAATGATAAATAATTACCTGAATCTTTTTGTGAGGTATTATTATAGAAATTTCGAGGAAAAAATTATTTGAAGGAGAGAAGAATGTAACACCCCAAGCTTTCACTGTATGTTTCCCTTTGAATAATGCAATAACTTGCATTGTATGCAACTTCGAGATTCTAACACACTGCGACCAATCAAACTAGCCGTTATGAATAGTAATACACAATTTTTTAAATTTTATAAAATTTATCTTTCAAAATGGACTTCATTTTTGGATTCTGAATATCGAAATTAGCTTAGGGTGAATTTTTGGTATTTTTCTGAAAACTTTCAATTTTTGATGAATAGTGAAAAAACACAGCGTTATTGGTTAAAAACAAATTTTTATTTAAATAAATAATTATTTTATTTAAATTTATTTTAGGTAAAAATAGATACATAATACCTATATATGTTCAATGTAATTCATTAGAGTCATGTTGTAATAATATTAGATATATAAAATTTTATCGAACTATTTACCGTCTTTTACCCACCTCCTAGGAGCATTTGCAAATTTGTATAAAACTTAATTTTACCACTTCTGTGAGTTGAATTTAAAAAATACAAGAGACATGGTTAATATCAAAAAGTAAAATGTGGTTCAATAAGATGAAAATAATTTTTGGTGAATAGTAACATTTTACTTTTATTTACCACGATTAAAAGTAAATAGGGTAATTAAGGGTAAAAAAGATATCATAATTAACCTAACACATGTCCTAATTCTATTGGATAAGTATAATTCGACCAAAAACAACCTTATGAATAAAATATGATCCTCTTTGGTCTAGTTGGATTAGATTAGGACATTTATTATTATTTTATTTAAAGAAGAGTTAAAAGAGTTAAATTCAAAGTTTAATAACTAAAACATTTTTAATATAGGGTTACACACAATATAAATTTGAATATAAATATTCATTAGAAATATAAAACGATTTCCTACATAATGTTATTTTATTTATAATTTTTAGACATTATATAATTTAATTTATTTATGGAAAAATGATGATACAGTAATTACCTTATTAATGAAATATTAAAATATTTGATATTATAAATATAAAAATAAATGTAAATTGAGAATTTTAATGAATTAAACTAATTTTATAGGTTAATGTGACATGTTATGGTTGATTAAATGATTTTTTGAATTAATAATGCTGTTATGAATTTAGCAAAAACAAAATACCAAATAGTGTCAAAATTGACATAAAAGAGTTTTTAAAACAAATATTATATTATTAATTTATATTCTATTCCTAAAAATATAAGGTTCAGAAAAAGGGATTAAATAATACTATATATGTCATTAATGAACCTATTGGGGTTCTCTTGGCAGTTTATAGTAAGTTTATTAACTATATAATATAAAAATACAAAGAGACATGGTAAATGTCAAACCATTTAACTAAGAGTTAAATATAAAGGATAAGGTTAATATGGTGACCCAAACCTGTCTAAAACCTATTGGTTGAGAGGTTTTAGACCCATACCCACCTTATAATTTAAATAATTCATTTTGGATCCATTATAAGCCGAAAATTATTTTATTATAAAATAATATTTCAATCTTTTCCTAAGGTGCCCCTCACCCCTCTTATAAAAGGGAACTTTCCCTTCTCTCAAATTTACACCTTCAAATCCATTTGGATCAGCAAAAAACATAACAAATATCCTATAAAATCTCCTCCCTTAATCCTAGATGCCTTCCTTTAGCTATAAATCCAACCTAAGGATCCCTTTTGATCAAATCAAAAGGAATAACCCGAAGAAGAGGTAAATATTTCATCACCTCTTTCACGTTCTTTTCTTCTTACACTTCCTCTTTATTTGTTGTTTCAATTCTAAAATAATAACTCCAATATCTTCTATATACTATGATGTTATTATAAAAATGTTACAACCATATTCATTATTCTATCCATCCTATAAATGGCAAAGTCACCATACGTGCGTACGTACAGATTACCATCTCCACATCGTGGTGTAGTTTGTTATTCAAACACTTCATCATTTGGATATGTATAATAATGAGTTTAAATGATGTAAATGAAAAATATAACATGATAATGGTTATTTATATATGATATAACATCCAATTATATATGATTTTAATATCAAAATAATGATATTTTGGCTCGTGCATACGTACGGATTGCCGTCTCTGCGAATGCGATGAGATTCATTCCCCATCGTAATCATTCAAGAATAATTTTCATTTTATGATTAAAAATAATGTTTATGAACATAATATCATTATGTATATGAATCAAATACATCCTATCCATAAAAAACATGGCTTACGTAACCAAGCATATGAAGGGAAAAAAATCAGTTAACACCTGAAACGATGATACTATTGAAATATCATTAACAAAGAAATATTAGAAGATAAGATATGATATAATATTAATGTGTATGGTTCTTGTATAATTTAATAATAATTATTTCACCATTATACAAGAGGTTAACCTACCCTCGACCAAGGAAAAGTACAAGGTAAGGGTTTATTTTACAACTTCTTTATTATCTAAGGTTGTTTTATACATGAGTATCTACTGGGAATTCTTTATCATCCACATCCATGTTTCTTAAAAATGTATTCCAAAATATTTTTACTATTTACTAGACTATGGGTTAAAGTCATTTATACCCTTGTTTTACTTTTTATATAATGGTTTTAAAGGAATCTTTCCGTCGTTTTCCAAACAAGGTACCTTATGACCTTTTCGAAAAAATTAAGGTAAGAATGTTTTTTTAACTTATATAGAGGGTGTGGATATTTTACGCCATTATAACATCATCAAATATTAACTTAAAATATTATAAGAATATTTTCAAAATAAATGTTTTCTTTTATAATTATATGACTTTTAAATGATTTCAAAATAGGAAGAGATATTTCTCTAAAAAAGTTTTGATTTCATCTATCTCAACATCCTTTGATAGATTTTAAGCTTGTTTGAAGTTGATTTATTATGATACAAAACTTCCATATTGTATTGAAGGTTTTGTTATATGTTTTAATTTGGATGTGTTATTTTTATACCATTCATGGTTTATGGATAAAGTATTGACATTTTGTATTCTAGTTTTAATACGAATGTTTATGTTAAGTTTAAACATTTTCATAAGAGGAATTCATTGGACTTGGTAAGTGATGGGTGGAGCCCGATATAGCTCCTCGATACATCGGTAGGTCTCATGAGACAAACTAGTGTCTTGGAACAAGGCCTTGACAAAATCTTATTTGTAGTCTTGGCACAAGGCCTTGACTATGTGGTTATGAAGTCTGGCATTATGCATTCCATCATTATGAAAGTGGATATTGGTATTGCATGTGATTATTCGGATAGTATAATATCCATGTGAATAAGTAAATGGAATTATTTGTTTTTATCTTTTCCATATTATGCTGAATTTCAAGTTTAAAAGGCTTTTTTTAGTCTTATACATTGCCTTAAATGTTTATTCTTATTTATGAAATTTTCCGCTATATTGTTATCCTCAATGAGCATCTGAGCCCACCCCTGTCTATGTTTTATTTTTCCCAGGATGTGAAGAAGTATATTGTGACTAACCCATAGGGATAGCCTAAGGGATATGAGTGTGGACTATGGAGACTATGTTGTTGTAGTTTTTCATTTTTTAATGTAATGTAAAACTTATGAATGTATCTAGTACTTTCAAGGATATTAAACTAATCGGTATTTCGAGGCTTGATCTTTTTTGATCATTCCAATGTTATGTAATAATACACCGACTCTAGGTAACTGGGGTTGGGGAATTACAATTCAAATTGATTTTGACATCCAACCCACACCAAAATTTCCCACAACACATTTTGCATATCTTTCACAATTCAACACATCCTTTAACAATTTTATAAAACCTTTCCAAGATAGCCCAACTCACATAAAATCCCACTCACATATTACATAATACCCTTTTTATAAACAAAATCCACTTTTCACAACACACTCACACAAAATATCCCACAACCATGTTTCACACCTCTCTTTCTATTTAATAAAACATTTCAGCACTTTATAAAACATTATAAAAATGTTTAACATCTTAAATCACCACCTTACCTTTCAAAAACCCATATTAGGTGAGCACACTCACCAAAAATTACATATAAACCCTTTTTCCTAGTTTTTTAACCAAATAAAACATTTATATTTTTCATAAAACAAACCCAAGGGGTGTAACTATGATTCACACACAAAACCCATTTCAAATCCCCCATTCAAGGAAAAAACCATACCAATACCAACCCAAAACAGAATTGGAAGCCCTATTAATGTTTAGTAATCCACTCCTAAGTGTTATAAAAATACCTTAAATAATACCACAAAATTTACACATGAAAAACACACATTTTCATAAATTACTTTCAAGAAGTACAACATGGTTTTACACATTAAACCCCTTTAAAACCCCCTTTCAAGGACCACATGACACTAAAACATTACCAAACCAGAATTGGAAGACCAAACCACATTTACTAAACCACTTGTATATGTTATAAAATAACCCAATTAATATCACAAGAGTTACAATGGGGAAACACCCAATTTAGAGTAGAAATGCAACTATAAAATTTAATGATTAACCAAACACATCAAAAAAAGTTTTCACACCACAAAAATCATATTAGGAACATTAAAAATAAGTAATTTAAGCAAAATAACTCATCAAGAAATGGTTACACATGGAATCACCTAACTTTTGAGTCAAAACCCTTGAAACTTGTTGCGAAACATCAACCGCACCACTGCCACACCTCAAGGAAGATAAAACCATCCCTAAACCACATATTTCAACAAAAATAATCATGGTTAAAACCTAGGTAAGAACCATAGATTATGGACAAGAGGAACTTCAAATAATAGTGGAATAAAACCTAAATAAAGGGAATAAATCAAAGATAGAATTATTTACTTACATGATTTTGATGTTTCCCCCATCAAATATCCCTTTAAAGATGAGGTCTAAGGGAGGGGGAGTGACCTTGGAGGCTGGACATGGAGGTAGGGCACGAAATGGAAAAGAATGGGGTGGATTTGGGTTTATTATGGAAGGGAAAAATTGGAAATTCAAAAGTATTTTTAATGACCTGGACACACCTGCACGGTTTTCCTGCATGGTTTGGAACCGTGTGGCCAAACCGTGTGGCCTGTACTGGCCACCCAAAAAGTGTTATTTTGCCTCCAAATTCAGGGGGTTATGAGGGTGAAACCAAGGGGGAATGATATTCCAAGAATAGGGAGAAATAATACCCAAAAAACCCACCTCTTTACACCAAGACTCATCCAAATCAAGGGTACAAACTACCTCAACAACTTACCCCATGGTTCACGCCAAAATTTACCCAAGAGAAGAAGGGTAGAACAGTCCTTGTAGTGTATCTTGGGTTGTCGATTCCATAGAGACCTAAGAAGATACCTAAGATACACAACCTAAGGGATGTATTTTTGGCTATGAAGTGGCCAACTTGGATTTGTTTTTAAGTGTTTTGGGAGAAGACTAATAAGCTTAGTTGAGTTCAATTATAATGAAATGGGTTGATCTTAGGGTTACGCTTGAGTGGATTGAATGCATTTTATTTCTTTAGACAAATTTTTGGTTTTATTAATTCTTGATGAAACCATTCTTCAAAATAACACTACCTTCATCATTTTCTGGTTAGATACTAACTAAACTCAATTAATAGTCACCAACACACTTAGAGAACCAGATTCATGATCTATCCAAGGTATATGGTCAATTTAGTAATTGGAATTAGCCTTTTCAAACACAGTGAAGATGAGGAGTGAAAATAATTGAAGAATGGAAGTCTTGAATTATTTAACTAATTAAAAACAATTCGTGCATTAAATAACATTAAATCAAGCCTTTGTATCTTCATAAGATCAACCCATTAAAGGTTTAGCCCTCCATTGATGATATGCAATCAATGGTTGGCGGAATACGGCTTACAAGAATTGAATTGAAGAGATTAAAACCACGGAAATAACGAGCACTCCTCCGTGTGTGTGAATGGAATTCACACCTATGTGTGAACTATATCACCAACACACAGAGTTATAACTGAGATTTTGTGATTTTAGAGATTTAAGTATAGAAATTGGAAGAATAGAAGATAAGGAATTGGATTAAGAACTTAGAAATACAAAAAGAAACATACATGGGGAAATAAAATCATTACAACGAAAATTGAGCATAATAACATTACATGAAAGAAGGTATGAGTTACTCCTCACCAAAACTGCCTTAAATAGGCAAATTTGGATCCTTAGTCCGAGATTCAATAGTACAAGTCATCCCAATCAATGAGGGTAGGCATAGGTGGTGGAAAATAGGTGGAGAGGAGACTTCTCCACCCTTGACCCGAGATGGCATCCAGCTTGCATCCACTTGACAGATCCTCTTCAAAGTCCTTCTAGATGGCCGATTTGGAGTGGACCATAGAAGACAAAAATGAAGCCCCGAATGTATTATAACAGAATGTAAAATATCATCTCAATTTACTTTGTGGTTCGGGAGATATGGAAGATTAATTGGGCTGACATTCTGGGCCGCAGATTCTGGCCTAGATTCTGATCTTCCATTTGGGATACCTTGATCACCATTATGGAGACCGAATTATCATTTTGGAATTAAGAATGATTTGTTCCCCTGTATGTCTTCTATCATCAAAAGAAATTTGGGCTTCATTGGTCCAGTATTGTGGGACCCACATCCTCAACAGTGGGTTGGTGTCCAATCTGCCTTCACCAGAATTGTCTCCTTTCATCACTAAATATCTTCATCATCCTTTATGAATCTTTCCTTACTCCCTGAATGAGAAAAATTTAAATTTGAATTGAAGATACATTTCAAAAAATATAATATTAAAACATGAATAATTACATTCAATAAAATCAGATGAGTCATTGGGCCTAAATTGGTGTACATTAGGCATGCAGTGCACAATTGATGAGAGTGGATGTTTAAAATTAAAATGTACTAACTCAGGCCCATATGATCAAAAATGAACTTTTAATCCCAATAAAATGTAATTATAAAATGTGTTTTGATTTTCTAATCACACCCCCCAACTTGATATTTGCTAGTCCCGAGCAAATAACTCAAAGATTATGAAAATCAAATTCCCTTTTTCAAAAACATTTTAATAAACAATGCTCACCAAAATACCTCATACCAAAAAAATTATGCATCCCATAAAAATCATTTAATACAATGTAGGTTCTAAAGCATAACCCAAGCCCAAGACCATTCTTATGATGAAATTCAATGCCACATTTCATCCAATTACAATTAATCATGGTGATGTGTTGTGTGTCACAATAGACACGGGGGTTCATTTTTATTCAAGGGGGAAAAGATGGAAGCGCTAGGTGGAATCACATTTTAATATTAATATGAGTATTCATTTTTTTTCTTTTTTTTTGCAATGTTTCCATGGTTATTGAAATTTCATTCAAATGAGTCAACCCTTGTAGCGAGACTTTGCCGATGACTCCCAGGCTCAAAGGCCTTAGGGCACCAAGTGAAGCCCACATACTCGGGCATCATCTCGAGTTAACTCATTCAAAAACAAATTTGAATTTCCAAAAATAGAGATAAAATTCCCAACTCTGGGCCAGACAACTATGAAGTCACGATCCCCAAGTGCCTAAAGCCACACATTAAGTCATTTCATTGCTCTATGTGCAAATTTATTGTTGTTTTTTTTGTTTTTTTTTGTGTTTTTTTACACCTCTTATATATATATTTTTTTTTTAAAATACTCATATTAAATTTAAAATGATCACCAAAACTATGCTCTTTATTATAGGACACCAAGAATTCAAATTAATACCCCACAATCCAACGGACGTGCATTGTGAATTTTTTTATAAAAATTGGATGAAAATGTAACAGTGAAAAATCACATTAGACAACCACACTTTCCAAAATTTTATGCTCATGAACTTAAACATGTATTAAAATAAGAATCAAGGATTACAAAATTATTTAATATTCAGTTTTCAAGGTTTGCAATGTGTAATAACATGTTCAAGGTTAAGGAAAATTTTCATTCAATTAACACGCACATTTTATTGCTCTATGTGATTGATTTTTATTTTCACCTCCCCCAAACATAATATAACACTGTCCCCAGTGTTTAAAGAAAATATAATTTAGAAGGGGTAGAGGCAGAGAATAGGAGTATAGAACAATTTCACCTGATATTTGATGTTGAAGTTTGCGATGCTCTCATTTAATCCCTTGGTCTCCATGTCACTTGAAGAATCCTCACGGTAGTGTACGCTTGTACTCTTATGATTTCCCTAAAAATCCATCAAACTTGGAAGCCCCGCTGTAGTTCAGTGGTAGGCGTGCGCCTCTGTCTCCCTTCGGTCTCGGGTTCGAGTCCCGCGGCTTCGCCGGCCGTGACGGGGTTTGACCCACATCCTACGGCGTGTCACTTTTTTTTACATTTTTTTTGTTTTGTTGTTTTGTTTTTTTAATAATAAAAATAAAAAATAAAATAAAATAAAAACTTACAAACACCTATATTGTTGATACATTGTCTTCTTTTTAATTTCTGGGTAAGATAATACTCAGGGATCACACCGCGTGACACGGATGAATACGACACTCCCCTTTCATACCCATCCGTACTCATAAGAGAAGAACAGGTCAACAATATGAGGTAAAATTATATCAAATTGTTTTGCTAAAAAAAATTGATTAAAATAATAAAGTGATTATAAATTTAAAAAACATGGGTTGCCTCCCATTCAACGCTTTGTTTAACGTCGTTAGCTCGACTTAAACCCCTAATTGATTAATTGTTTTTTTCATCAAAGGTAGGTTCACTCAGGTCTTCATCAACTTCATGTTTTTGAAATGGTTTTATGAATGGTTTGACTCTATGACCATTAACTTTAAATATTTGACCATTGTTGGGATCTTGAATTTCAACAGCCCCATAGGGGTACACCTTATGCACTATGTATGGACCGGACCATCTAGACCTCAACTTTCCCAGGTGCAAATGAAGTTTAGAACTATACAAAAGCACAGGTTTCCCTGGTTCAATGTGTTTAGTTTTAAGATTCCTAGACTGGTAGGCTTGAACTCTAGCTTTATTGATCCTTGAATTTTCATAAGCCTCCATCCTAAGTTCCTCATGCTTGTTTAGATCCAATTTCCTCTTTATTCCGGCCAAAGAAATGTCAAAGTTCATTTTTTTGATTGCCCAAAAGGCCTTAAGCTCAATCTCCACTGGCAAATGGCATGCTTTACCATAAACCAACCTATATGGGGACATTCCTAGGATGGTTTTAAATGCTGTTGGATATGCCCAAAGAGCATCTAAGAGTTTTCTCGACCAATCTTTCCTAGATGGATTAACAGTTTTCTCAAGAATTTGTTTGATTTCTTGATTGGATAACCCAGCTTGAACATTGGTTTGTGGGTGGTAAGCGGTGGACACTTTGTGAGAAATTCCATACTTCTCCATGAGTGATGAGAATGGGCGATTGCAGAAATGAGTTCCACGATCACTAATGATAGCCCTAGGAATCCCAAATCTAGAGAAGATGTTTTCTTTAAGGAATCTAATCACAGTTTGATGGTCATTGGATTTTGTAGGAATGGCCTCAACCCATTTTGAGACATAATCGACAGCCAAGAGAATGTAAAGATATCCCCTAGAGTTTGGGAAGGGACCCATGAAATCAATTCCCCAACAGTCAAAGATTTCAACCACTAATATTGGAGTGAGAGGCATTTGATTCCTTTTTGTGATGGACCCTACTTGTTGACACCTAGGACAGCTTTGAAAAAATGTGTAGGAGTCCCTTGAGAGGGTGTTCCAAAAGAGACCACATTGAAGAAACTTGGCATAAGTTTTCTTAGAGGAAAAGTGACCTCCACAAGCCTCACTATGACAAAACATTAGGATGGACTCTTGTTCGGATTCTGGCACACACCTCCTAATGACTTGGTCAGGACAGAACTTATAGAGGTATGGATCATCAAACACATAATGCTTGACATCAGAAAGAAATTTTCTTCTAGCTTGGGTCCCTAAGAATTTTGGAATGACCCCTGAAACTAAGAAGTTGGCTATGTCAGCATACCAAGGGCAATCACTCACAGAATAGAGGTTCTCATCAGGAAATGAATCAGACACAGAAAGGTGATGTGAGTTGTCTTTGAATTCTAACCTAGAGAGGTGATCAACTACAACATTCTCAACACCTTTTTTATCCTTAATGGTTAAATAGAACTCTTGAAGAAGAAGGACCCACCTAATCAATCTATCCTTGGAATCTTGTTTTTGGAAGAGATATTTTAGAGATGAATGGTCGGTGAAGACAATGATGGGTGATCCTAAGAGGTAGGACCTGAATTTCTCTAAGGCAAACACAACAGCAATTAACTCCTTTTCAGTGGTGGTGTAATTGATTTGGGCATCATTTAAGGATTTGTTTGCATAAGAAATGACATATGGAGTTTTATCACACCGTTGTCCTAACACAGCTCCTACAGTAAAGTCACTGGCATCACACATGAGTTCGAAAGGAAGGTCCCAGTTTGGAGATTTCATAATGGGAGGAGAGGTGAGAGCAGATTTAAGGGTTGAAAATGAACCCTCACAACTTTCTGTCCAAACAAATGGAGCATCCTTTACTAGGAGAGCACAAAGAGGACGAGATATTGAACTAAAGTCCTTAATGAATCTTTTATAGAAACCAGCATGTCCTAAGAAGGACCTCACTTCCTTAACATTTCTAGGTGATGGAAGGTGACGAATGATGTCAACCTTTTCTTTATCAACTTCAATTCCCCTACCCGAGACTATATGGCCAAGGACTAACCCCTCTTTTACCATGAAATGGCATTTTTCCCAGTTTAGGACCAGATTCTTTTCTTCACATCTTGACAAAACTCTCTCCAAATTCCTAAGACATCCCTCAAATGTATCCCCAAAGACAGAGAAGTCATCCATGAAGACCTCTAGAAAATCCCCTACCATATCTGAGAATATTCCCATCATGCACCACTGGAAGGTTCCAGGGGCATTGCATAACCCGAACGGCATGCGTTTGAAGGCAAAGGTGCCGAATGGACAGGTGAAGGTTATCTTCCCTTGATCCTCCAAGGAGACCTCGATTTGATTGTACCCTGAGTACCCATCTAGGAAGCAATATAATTGATGACCCGCCACTCGCTCGAGGACTTGATCAATAAAGGGCAAGGGAAAATGGTCCTTCTTGGTACAAGAGTTGAGCTTCCTATAGTCAATACAGACTCTCCAGCCACTACTCACCCTAGTTGGAAGAATTTCCCCATCCTTATTAGTGATCACAGTGATTCCAGCTTTCTTTGGGACAACTTGAATTGGGCTTACCCACTCACTCTCAGCTATGGGGTAGATGATACCAGCTTTCAATAACTTAAGAAGTTCTTTCCTTACCACATCCATAAGATTTGGATTGAGTCTCCTCTGAGGTTGAAGACATGGTTTGGATTCAGATTCAAGAGTAATCCTATGAGTTCCAATAAGTGGTCTAATCCCAGGAATATCAGACAAGGTCCAACCAATGGCTTTCTTGTGTTTCCTAAGGACATCTAGAAGCATCCCCTCATGATTGGCTTCAAGAGAAGAATATATGACTATAGGATGTGTTTTATTTTCACCTAGGAAGGTATACTTGAGGGAAGTGGGAAGTTCCTTCAATTCAAGATCAGGTTGGTTCAGAATATTAGCAGAAGATTGGGGCATTGGATCAAGATCAAATTTGTTTCCTAGATTTTTAGATTTAATTGATTCCCCATGTGTATAATTTTCAACCATAAGATTGTGTTGACTTGGGTTAGGGAAGAGAGTTTGAGTTGTCTCCATGAATGTGGTTTCCTGAAAGGTTTCACTGATTGTTGGTCCTAAGACATCATCATAGGAGCAATTTGAAAATGATTCGAGCCAAGGAGATAAACTTCCTTCATGTGAACAAAGGAAATCAATCTCATCCTGACTTAAACATCCATAAAATATTTCTTGATGTTTTATGGATTCATTTTCAATGCTTTCTAACATGTTTACTTCATGAATGTCCTCGTCATCTCCTATTTGTGAGCTTTCATTATAGATGTTCAAGTCTAGACTCATGTTCCCAAAGGTGATGGTCATGTTCCCATTTCGGACTCGGATAACAGAGTTGATTGTTGTAAGGAAAGGATGACCAAAAATGATTGGGGTTTTCTCCCTAGGACCTAAGCTTGGATGATTTTCAAGGACAATGAAGTCAAAAGGGTAAATGAAATTCTCAACTTTCACTAAAACATCCTTTAAGATCCCCTTAGGAACCCGAACACTGCGATCAGCGAGTTGAAGAGTGACAGATGTGGGTTGGAGTTCTTCGAGCCCTAACTGACAATACATGGCATAAGGAATGAGGTTTACACTGGAACCTATGTCACAAAAGGCCTTGACAACTTTTTTCTCTCCTAGTTCAACATTTATGTAAGGGAAACCTGGGTCTTTCATCTTTGGAGGAATGGTCCCTTGAATGGTGGTACTCACATTAGCAGCCAAAAGGACTTGGTTTTTATGTAAAAATTTCCTTTTAAAACTGCACAAGTCCTTAAGGTACTTTGAGTAGGCTGGTATGGTTTGTATTGCATCGAGGAGTGGAATGTTCATCTTGACTTGAGAGAATATTTCTCTCAAGGTTTCACTCAGTTCAGGCTTGGATTTCCCCCTCATGCGTTGAGGGAAGGGAGCAGGTTGTTTGAGTGTTTGGTGTGGTTGTGGTTCCTTCTCATTCTCATTGGTTTTTTCAGAATCTATGGGTTGTTCTTCATCATTTTGAAGTGATGTTGAATCTTTTAATAGTTCTGAAATGGTTTGTTTAGGTTTTTCAATTGATTTCCCACTTCTTAAGACTGTCACTGCTTTCAATTGTTCATGATTTGATTGAGTGCAACTTGACTCGCCCCTTGTTGTTTGTTGTGGAATGGCTTAGGTAGGCATGGGTGCCTTCCCAGTTTTGATTGTTTGAAGTTCTTGTTTAAGGGTAGATACTTCCAAGTTCATCCTTTCCATTTGTTTGCAAAGTTGTTCAAGTAGGATTTGTGGAACAGTTTGGGTTGGTGCTTGAGAAGATTGGTTTATCCCTGGGGGATATTTTGAAGGTGGAATGGTTTGTTGAAAACAGACTGGTGGCTGTTGGTATTGGATAGGTTGGGTTTGAAACTGATTATGGGTTTGGTAGTTCTGTTGAGGGTAAGGATTTTTCCCTTGTGGTTGGCTATGTTGTTGTTTATCCTTCCATCGGAAGCCTGGGTGGTCATTGTACCTTGGATTGAAGGTGTTTTAGTATTGGGGCTTTTGAAAGTTTAGGGCATTGACTTACGCTAGGGGTCCTCCTAGAAGAACATCCTTGATGGATGGAATGGTTGGGCAGTTGTCTGTTTTATGGTCATTTTTGTCACAAATTGTGCAAACAAGGTCTACATTTTGGATTTCATGGACTTTCCTAAGGTCTATCTCTTCAACCTTCCTAGAGAGTGCTGCGAGTTTAGCCCTAAGGATTTCCTCTTCTCTAAGTGTATGAATTCCAGTGGTTCTTTGTGGCTTTTCAGAATAAGGTGAAGTTCCCCAAGTTTGGTTTTGTTCAGCCAGACTTTCCAGATACTCGTAAGCATCATTCGGGGCCTTGTTTTTAAAAGTTCCATTACACATCATGTCAATGAATTGTTTATTAACCTGACCCAAACCTTCATAGAAAATTCTCACTTATTCAGGTATAGAAAAACCATGGTGTGGAACCATGTTTAGGGTATCTTTGAACCTCTCCCATGTTTCATAAAATGACTCTCCCTCTTTTTCAAAAACGTTTTGGATGCTCTTTTTAAGTGCAATTGTTTTGTGATGAGAGAAGTATTTTTTGTAGAATTCTCTTTGCAGTTGGTCCCAAGAGTGGATTGATACAGGTCTCAAGTTGTTTAGCTAATTTTTAGCTCGATCCTTTAATGAAAAAGTAAATAGCCTCATCTTAGAAGATTTTAGTTGATGTGGGGGACACATGGTTTCAACAATGTCGTTGAACTCTTTGACATGAAGGTATGACATTTCTGACTCCATCCCATGAAAGGTTGGAAGGTGGTTTAAGACATGGGGTTTGAATATGTAGTTGGTGTCTCCTATGGAATTGTGTCTAATGCATGAGGGGGCATTGGTCCAAACTAGAGTTAGGTAGTCGTTCATAGTTTGATCAACTACATTCCCTAAGTTTGGAGCTTCTTGGTTTTGGTTTCCCATTTGATTCCCCCCAGGGTTTACAATTTGATTTTGTGGATGAACCTCCATTGGACTTGTTTCAAGTTCTGACTTTGGGGTTTCAAGAATATTTGGATCTGATTTAAACAATCCCCTAGGTGCACTTGACTCCCCTATCCTATGAATTTCCACCCTAACTAGTCCGTTTGAGAAATCGCGGGTGTAGGCGGACATGCACCAAAAAAAAAGCGAGAAAGGGACAAGATAAGAGATCTTGGGCGAGAGTAGAAGAATGGAGGTGAGGAAAGAAGGTTTTTTTGGATCTAAGGTACTTACTTGGTCCCCAGAAACGGCACCAAAATTTGGTTCATGCCCAAATTTACCCAAGAGAAGAAGGGTAGAACGGTCCTTGTAGTGTAGCTTGGGTTGTCGATTCCACAGAGACCTAAGAAGATACCTAAGATACACAACCTAAGGGATGGATTTTTGGCTATGAAGTGGCCAAATTGGATTTTTTTTAAGTGTTTTGGGAGAAGAATAATAATCTTAGTTGAGTTCAATTATAATGAAATGGGTTGATCTTAGGGTTACGCTTGGGTGGATTGAATGCATTTTATTTCTTTAGACAAATTTTTGGTTTTATTAATTCTTGATGAAACCATTATTCAAAATAACACTACCTTCATCATTTTCTGGTTAGATACTAACTAAACTCAATTACTAGTAAAAAACACACTTAGATAACCAGATTCATTATCTCTCCAAGGTATATGGTCAATTTAGTAATTGGAATTATCTTTTTCAAACACAGTGAAGATGAGGAGCGAAAATAATTGAAGAATGGAAGTCTTGAATTATTTAACCAATTAACAACAATTCGTTAATTAAATAAAATTCAATACAGCCTTTGCATCTACTAAGATCAACCCATTAAAGGGTTATCCCTCCATTGATGATATGCTATCCATGGTGGGCGGAAGACGGCTTACAAGAATTGAATTGAAGAGATTAAAACCGCGGAAATAACCATCACTCCTCCGTGTGTGTGAATGGAATTCACACCTATGTGTAAAATATATCACCAACACACAGAGTTATCACTTTGCTTTTGTGATTTTAGAGATTTAAGTATAGAAATTGGAAGAATATAAGAGAATTAATTGGATTAAGAACTTATAAATGCAAAAAGAAACATACATGGGGAAATGAAAGCATTACAACGAAAATTGAGCATAATAACATTACATGAAAGAAGGTATGAGTTCCTCCTCACCACCACTGCATTAAATAGGTAAATTTGGATCCTTAGGCCGAGCTCCAATAGTCCAAGTCATCCCAATCAATGAGGGTAGGCATAGGTGGTGGAAAGTAGGTGGAGAGGAGACTTCTCCACCCTTGACCCGAGATGGCATCCAGCTTGCATCCACTTGACAGATCCGCTTAAAAGTCCTTCTAGATGGCCGATTTGGAGTGGGCCATATAAGACAAAAATGAAGCCCCGTATGTCTTCTAACATACTGTAATATATCAGCCCAATTTACTTTGTGGTTCGGGAGATATGGAAGATTCATTGGGCTGTCATTCTGGGCCGCAGATTCTAGCCCAGATTCTGATCTTCCATTTGGGCTGCCTTGATCACCATCATGGAGACCGAATTATCACTTTGGCCTGAAGAATGATTTGTTACCCTGTATGTCTTCTATCATAACAAGAAATTTGGGCTTAATTGGTCTAGTATTGTGGGACCCACATCCTCAACAGTGGGTTGGTGTCCAATCTGCCTTCACCAGAATTGTCTCCTTTCACCACCAAATATCTTCATCATCCTTTATGAATATTTCCTTGCTCCCTGAATGAGAAACATTTAAATTTGAAGTGAAGATACATTTCCAAAAATATAATATTAAAAAATGAATAATTTCATTCAATAAAATCAGATGAGTCATTGGGCCTAAATTGGTGTACATTAGGCATGAAGTGCACAATTGATGAGAGTGGATGTTTAAAATTAAAATGTACTAACTCAGGCCCATATGATCAAAAATGAACTTTTAATCCCAATAAAATGTAATTATAAAATTTGTTTTGATTGTATAATCACCCCACAAGTGGTTCCACTAGGAGTGTCACTAATTCAACTCCAACACACAAAAACCTAACAAAAAACTTTTGACAAAATAGGACGCCAAGTATCATACAATACCCCCAATACCAAGGCATAGATCAGCAACACAACAGGAACCAAAATTTCAGACCTGTAACACCTAGAAACCAAGAGAAAACTAATAACTAAAAGAGGCTTTGAACCAAAGCATGGAATCTAAAATCCGGGTGTGAAAATTCTCCCCACCATAAATATTTATGCCCCCAGAAAGCCACAACAAGGCCAAAATCGAAAACCAAACCCAACAAATAAATCAAGATGCAATCCTTTCCAAGTTTCACCCCCAAAGACTAAAACACCTCCAGTGATCAATTGAGGAAGGAATACTCCCACAAAAAAAAACTTACACCACTTTGCTGAAATGATCAAGCTAATTCATATTTTATCACAAAAGGAAACTCCTCAAAAAATACCTGAAAAAGACTCAAACAACTTACCAAAACGAACAAAAAAAATGAATGAGACTACACTTACCTTTATTTAACTAGACCATTGGATGTTCTCGAGTCCCAACGTTTACCCAAGGAAGATGTAAGTAGTTAGATAGCTACGAACAAGACTACCTACTGCCAAGACAAAACCAAGGACCAATCTGAGTTACTAGTATGGGGAGAGAAATATAGGCTCCCCACCATAAGAGACAACTCAAAATTTCCTGAGGTAGAATCTAGACACTAATAGAGGGTGGCCCGAACGAACTCCCAGTACAAGGGGTAGACTTCCATTTGAAATTTCCAAAGGAACATACATGAGAATCATAGCGGGTCTCCCAACCATAATAACCAACCATCTTAACTGACCAACATGGGATGGAATAGGAAGAACCCAAATTTAAAGAGTTGGGATGACCGCATGGTTAATCCACACCATTTACGAAACCGTGCACTAATCGTGTGGATCATTATGTCTACATGGCTTCTTGGAACACAGTCACTACTAATCATGCACAAACCATGTGCTCAACTATGATGATACTATAGGTTTAAACTATTCCCATCTTTCATACTGAGGATAGGACTTTGTACAAAAGTTTAAACGACCTCAGGATTTCCCCTGACTACGCACCGACTTCTCTCTAGGACCTATGGTTGGAGCTCAAATGATTGAAGCATCTTCGACCTCGCAGTTAGGTTTTAGAAACCCCCTGTATGAAACTTCTTCTTTCAGTGCTACAAAAAACTACACTGCAACCCCAGATGGGTTTAACAAGACATCTCACATTACCAACTCACTTTACCCTAACCCAAAATTTCACTGAAAAAAGGACTTAGAAGATGAACACACATCACACCTTGTTTCTTTTCATGAGAAAAAATAGAAGGAAAAGGGAACATACAAAAACCTTCATCTAAAACATAGGATTTGGAAGTTTTTCCAAGGGATACATACTCCCAACATAATATAGTCTCTATGAAGATTGCACGACTTCAACTTTATAATCAAACGAGCATGCGACATCACAACGCGTCACCAAACATGACCAAAGTGACTGATAGAAACAATACATGGGGGGACCTTATACAACTTCCCGAAACATCACAAAATTCCATAAAGTGTTCATAACAGCCCCTCATGACCAGATTTCCCACACCAGTGGTTTAACATAAACCCATTCTTTGAAGAGACTATGAAGGACCCATAGGCCCTCTTAGACACCATCCACACTGGCAACCCCTGACCTATTCCACCTTCGACAAATCAAGTAACTTAAGAAATTAAGCTCTCTTTAAAACCTTCCATGAGCACTATATTGCTAAAAAAGGATCCACAAAAACAAGAAAGGAAAATATGTATAATAAATCTTCAAATCTTGAGAAAAAAAAGATTCTTTATATTGATCAACTGGAGGATCTTCCAACGACGAAACAAACCAGGTTACACTTCAGTCGTGCACTAACCCTTAATGGGGGCGTACCTTATCCAAAGAGAGAACCCAAGAACCCAACGAATCTAGTCCATTGGTAAAAACATTCCAGAAACCAGAACTGAATAGGTGAGGGGAACCACTGTAAAGGCTTCCCGAAACACTTCTCAAAAAAGACTACTAACCGGTCCTTCTACCCAGCTTACCGACCGAACACAAACCCAAAACACGATTCAAATAGTAGGGGTTCTTGGACTCAAAACATCCCACAACATCAAAATTTTCAAAAACACATAATACAAACCATCCCAAACCATTCATCAAGACATAAAGTTTTTCATTAAAAACATTTCTTTGGAAAACAAATGGTTCATCAGTTAGTGTATCCATTAATGGTACCCCATGAGCCTCACACATGTATGTTTCCGTACCTCCGGGCACCCTCCTCATATCTATCCCGGAACTCATACAACCATGACATAAACCATCCATCATACCATATAAAACCATTTTGGTGGTATCTCAAGGAAATACCAAAGGTTAAAACAAAAATTCTTTCCACTTTTCAAAACAAAAATGATCAATTAATACTTACTTTTTCTCAAGACCACTAACCACAAAATCAAACCCAAATTATAAATTAATTTTTATTTTCAGAAAGACACAAAAATTTAGATAATAACTAACTTTCAAGTTATTCACATTAATTTCAAAACATCTCATCCCATAAAAACACCTTTTAATAGTTTAGAAAACTCTATTGAAAACACTTTCTCAAAACCAACTTTAACATAATTTTCTACTTTCAAAATATGTGAAAACACATCATTTTACATTTCAAAACAATTATGAAAATATAGTTCCACCATCTCAAAAATCATAAATTTCTATATATATTAGAAAAAAAAATTCACAAAAACATTACGCTTCTTAAAACCATGTCATTTTTTCTTTAAAAACAAACTTCCAAGATTTCAAAACTAAAGGGCACAAGACAGTGCGAGAGGAAACTATTTTCAGTGGGTGACTTGGACATATGGTTTGTGGATATACTCCAATAACTTCACCATCATAGAGAGTGTTCTAGGGAAATATCCCCAACTCTATATGGCTTTCCAGACCCTATGAGCTCACTGAGACCATTAACCCAACTCTCTTTTCATTTTCCCTAATCATCATCAAACAAAGAAAACTAAAGGACCCAAATAAATCCCAACTTCCCCTAGAGACTCAAATCACATCATAAGGTTTTGTGATTAGGAAAACTACCCATAACTGAAATAACAAGTCCCGAAAATCCTAAATCTATACTATCTAGACTATTCCCCAAATAACGGGACCTAAAGAGTTAACCTGAACCTCCTCTGATACCATTTTGTCACGAACCAAATCTGGTCGCCATCAAAACCAGAACCCGACCTGGAATGTGACAAGAAAAAAAGGGAGTTCCTGATCCCTATGGGTTGGAACAAGTTCCTGGTTATCATAAAATAAAAATTGGGAATGATTTACCCGAGTTTATAAACTTAAAACAACAAATGAATCCAATAAAATAAATCTGTATTTTTCAAACCAAATAATCTTTTACAAAAATTCTGAACTTAATTACATAGTTTAAAAAAACTCACCAAGACTATAAAAAAGGTACATAACAAAAAAAAACAGCCCAATAACCCTCATGTTAAGAGGCACCTCCCTCAAACCATATCCACAAGACATCACCACCAAGGACTTGCTAGAAACCCGAACACTGGAACTAAAAACTGTACCCAACCTGCGACAAAAAAATAACCAAGTATACTTAAACCCAAAGGTGTAAGTAGGGTGTGAGCTAAATACCAGTAAGATACCACCACTAAGATATTCCATGTGATAAACATTTATAGATGAAGAGCATTTCAGTTTTTCAAAACATGAAATGCTAGTTATAATTTCTAAAAGATGAAACTTTAAATCAAAATAGTTTTCAAGTGGGCTATTTTAAAGAACAAATTTTTTTAAATAAAATACCAAAGCTACTGAATTTTACATCCCAACATACCATATTCCAATGGTAAGCATAAATCATTAAATGAGAACAACCAACAGGAAATAACCCCTAGGTACTAGCTAACTGTGGGCCCCAAGTACCTCGTATCTCGGTGAGAGTAACCATCAAAATATCCGTTCTCATGCACGATAAACTAGTAGGGAACATACCAATAACCTAGTGGTACCCAATCATCATCATCATCATCATCATCATAGTTTAATTAGTGTTGTAAGTGTCAATCTTTCTATGTGAATCTGCGGCCAAACCCCACGGGATCACTAGCATACTAGTACATGTCCACCCACCTAGATACCCGAGTTTCCCTCTTGTGCTCAAACATGTTCAACAAGAAATGAAATATAATTTTCACATGAAAAAAACACTTAAACATCACACATATACCAAACAGACCACATGTACATCACACAAGCACATCATCCCCCTTTTTATTCAAATTGATTTTGACATCCAACTCACACCAAAATTGCCCACAACGCATTTTGCATATCTTTCACAATTAAACACATCCTTTAACAATTTTATAAAACCTTTAAAAGATAGTAAAACTCACATAAAATCCTACTCAAATGTTACATTATACCATTTTTATAAACAAAATCCACTTCGCAGAACACACTCACACAAAACAACCCACAACCATGTTTCACACCTCTCTTTCCATTTGATAAAACATTTCAACACTTTATAAAACATTATAAAAATGTTTAACATCTTAAATCACCACCTTACCTTTCAAAAACTCATATTAGGTGAGCACACTAACCAAAAAGTACATATACACCCTTTTTCCAACTTTTTTAACCAAATAAAACATTTACAATTTTCATAAAACAAACCCAAGGGGTGTAACTATGATTCGCACACAAAACCCATTTCAAAGCCCTTATTCAAGGAAAAAACCATACCAATACCAAAACAAAACATAATTTTCATCCCTAGTAATGTTTAGTAAACCACTCCCAAGTGTTATAAAAATACCTCAAATAATATCACAAAATGTACACATGAAAACACACGTTTTCATAAATCACTTTCAACAAGTACAACATGGTTTTACACATTAAACCCATTCAAAACCCACTTTCAAGGCCCACATGACACTAAAAAATTACCAAACCAGAATTTTCATACTAGACCAAATTTACTAAACCACTTTTATATGTTATAAAATAACCCAACTAATATCACAAGAGTTACACATGGGAAAACACCCAATTTAGAGAAAAAATGTAACTATAAAATTTAATGCTTAAACAAAAAAAATAGTTTTCGCACCACAAAAATTATATTAAGAACATGAAAAATAATTAATTCAATAAAATCAACTCATCAAGAAATGGTTTTCACATGGAATCACCTACCCTTTGAGTCACAACCCTTGAAACATGGTGCGAAACATCAACCGCAACACCGACACACCTCAAGGAAGATAAAACCAGCCCTAAACCACAAGATTTCAACAAAAAGACTCATGGTTAAACCCTAGGTACGAAACCTAGATTCTGGACAAGAGGAACTTCAAGAAAGAGTGGAATAAAACCTAAATAAAGGGAAGAAATCAAAGCGAGAATGATTTAATTACATGATTTTGATGTTTCCCCCATCAAATCTCCCTTTAAAGATGAGGTCCAAGGGAGGGAGAGTGACCTTGTAGGCTAGACATGGAGGTAGGGAACGAAATGGAGAATAATTTGGTGGATTTAGGCTTATTTCTTAAGGGAAAAATTGGAAATTCAAAAGTATTTTTAATGACCTGAACACACCTGCACGGTTTGGAACCGTGCGGCTAAACCATGCGGTTTGTCCTGGCCACCCAAAAAAGTGTTGTTTTGCCTCCAAATTCCAGGGGGTCCAAGGGTGAAACTAAGGGGGAAAGATAGTCCAAGAAGGGAGGGAAATGATACCCAAAATAAACCCACATCTTCACCCTAATACTTATCCAAATCATGGGTATAAACCACCTCAACAACTTACCCCACAAGTGGTTCCACTAGGAGTGTCACTATTCCAACTAAAAAACACCACAACCTAACACCAAAATTTTGAAAAAATAGGAGGACAAGTATCATAAAATAACCCCAATACCAAGGTTATAGATCAGCAACACAATAGGAACCAAAATTTCAGACCCGGAACACCCCAAAACCAAGATAAAACTAAGAACTGAAAGAGGACTTGAATAAAAGTATGGAATCAAAAATCCGGGTGTGACAATACATGTAGTGGTAATCAAATTACAATACAAGTTGGGTATAGGTAACCCACTTTCAACACTCCCACTTTCACTAGAGCCAACTACTAACAGGTTTCAATCTGCTAGCTCTCACATGTGAACCATGCTTCTACTAAGAAATGGATTTATTTAGGGGGTCTTCCACGTTTTCCTCGGTGGATACTCTGATAACTTCCACCTCTTTGAGTAAAATCCCTCAAGAGATGAAACTTTCAAAGAATATAATTTGTCCTCTAGTGAGACCTGAGATCCTTGAAAAGCACCACTACAGTAGTATTATCGCAATATACTGGAACAAGGTCTGCACTGCTGGGCACAACATCAATGTATAAGATAAAGATGTGTATCTATACTGCTTCCTTTAATGCATTGGAAGCTGCAATATATTTATAATCTACTATTGAATTGATAACCACAACTTTCTTTGAGATTCTCTGTATCACTATACCACCATTAATAAAAAATATGTAGCCCGACTGTGATTTCAGATCATCATGATCTATCTAGAAACTAGCATTAGTGTATCCTCTCACTACTAGTTCTTTATATCCTCCATACACTAGGAACATATCCTTTGTATGCCTCAAGTACTTTAGGATAGTTTTAACAGCTGTCCAATATATCTCTCCTGGATTGGATTGATATCTACCCACCATGCTTAAAGAAAAGGCGACATCAAACCTAGTACATAACATGACATACATGATATAACCCACTACTGAGGAATAAGTAATTCTACTCATTATGTAAATCTCCTCCTGAGTTTGTGGACACATTTTATTTGAGAGATTTATACCATGTGACATAGGCAAAAATCCTCTCTTGGATTGTTCTATATTGTATCTTTTGAGTACCTTGTCAATATATATACTTTGATTTAGCACAAGCATCCTTTGAGATCTATCTCGATAGATCTTCATCCCTAGAATGTAGGCTGCTTCACCTAAGTCCTTTACGGAGAATCATTCATTTAACCAAGTTTTAACTAACTGTAAGACTTGCACCTCATTTACCATAATTAATATGTCATAAACATATAACACTTGGAAAACAATGATATTCCATTTAACCTTTTTATATACCCAAGGATCGCTTTAATTTTTGACAAAACCAAATTTTCTTATGGCCTCATCAAAATAAACATTCCATGATCTTGATGCATACTTGAATCCATAAATGGATCTCTACAACTTGCATAATTTATTAGCATTCTTTGACTTGACAAAACCTTCGAGCTGAGTCTTATAGATGTCTTCAACCAACTTCCCATTTAGAAAAGAAGTTTTGACATCCATTTACCAAATTTCATAATCATTAAAGGCCTCTATTTCAAGCAATATTCTGATGGATTTAAGTATTGCTACTGGTGAGAAGGTTTTATCATAGTCAATGCCTTGGCATTTCCTAAAACCCTTTTCAACCAGTCTTTCTTTAAAGGTATTAACCTCACCATCCATGTCCAGCTTCTTCTTGAATACCCATTTGCAACCAATTGGATTTACATAAATTGGAGGGTCTACCAAAATCCAAACTTGATTTTGGTACATGGACTCCATCTCAAAATTCATGGCTTCTTTCCATTTATCAGCTTCTTTTCCTTCAACTACTTCCTTGTAGGTTAGAGGCTCATCTTCCTCAAGGACTAATGTGTCACCTGACTTGGTGATAAGAAAACCATAACGCTCTGGTTCTCTAACCTCTCACGAATACCTAAACAATATTTTTTTATCAGGAACAACTTCTTCTCCCACTTTCTCTAGGGGAGATTGTTCCTATACCAACTCTTATGCATCTGGAGCATTAAGTTTATCGAATTCAACCTTACTCCCACTATTTTCAATAGAAATGTGCTCCCTTTCTATATATATGGAATATATTACCACAATAACTTTTCTATCCAAAGGGTTATATAGGTAATATTCTCTAGTTTCATTAGGATAACCTATAAAGATGCATCTGGTGCTTCTGGATGATAATTTTTCACTTGGTAAAGTCTTGAAAAATTACTCTCACCCCCATACACATATGTGTGTTAGAATGATCTTCTTTCCATACCATAACTCATATGGAATCCCATCTGCAACTTTAGTTGGTACTCAGTTAAGGGTATATGCTACTGTCTGTAAAGCGTATCCCCAAAAGGATAATGGAAGAGTTTCATGACTCATCATTTATTTGAACATGTTAAGCAAGATCCTATTCCTCCTTTCACTAACTCCATTCCATTGTGGTGTATAAGTAGGAGTGATTTGGGATACTATCCCACACTCCTTCAAGTGATCAATGAAAGCTTGGTTAAGATATTCTCCACCTCAGTCTGAGCAGAGTGATTTTATAATTTTACCAAGTTGTTTTTCTAATTAATTTTTCTATTACTTAAAAATATGAAAGGAATCAGACTTATACCGCATTAAGTAGATATATCCATACTTACTATAGTCATCAGTAAAACTAATGAAGTATTAAAAACCACCCCTTGCCTCTACTAGAAATGGACCACATACATCAGTATGTATCAATTCTAGTACTGCATTGGCTCTTTCTACCTTTCTTGAGAAATGTGCTTTGGTCATATTTCCTTGTAAATAATCTTGACATACATACAAGGGTTCTAACTGTACCGAGTCTAAATAACCTTCTTGATGTAATCTTTGTAATCGCTTATTGTTTATATGACCAAGCCTGAAGTGCCATAGGAGGGTGATATATAAGTCATGTTGGATATTTTTTTCATTGATTTCCATTATGGGGTTATCGAGTTCCAGCATGTAGAAACCATTTTTAAGATGTGCCATACCATAACATATGTTATCCCTATAAAAGAGACAACATTTATTTCCAAACTTTAAATAAAAACCCATAGTGTCTAAAATTGACACAAATATAATATTTCAGGTTATAGAAGGTACATAATAGCAATTGTTTAAAACTATAACTAAACCACTTGGCAAGGTTAAGTGATATTCTCCCACTGCCAAGGATGCCAGACTTGCACCATTTGCAACTCAAAGATCCACTTTACCTTTTACAATCTTCTTGAACCTACTCGGTTCTTGTATATGAATACAAATGTATGATCCACATTCCATATCCAATACCCAACATATATATAAAGATATATTGCATTCAATGAAAAAAATACCTGAAGTAGAAGAATCATTTTTCTTCTTCTTATCATCTCTACAATTCTTCTTCCAGTGGCCTTTCTTTCCACATCCAAAGCTGAAAGCTTCCTGCTCATTACTCTACCTCTGAATCTTTGGATTCTTTGCAGGACGATGCATTGGTGTATTTAGCCCTGACTTGGACTTAGACCCTTTTGACTTGCCCTTATTTTTCTTGTTCACCATAAGGACAAATGAATTGGTATTTTTTATATCCTTGTCAGCTTGGTGAACTAAATCCAAAAGGTATAGGAGAAACTTTTTCATATCATTCATGTTATAATTGAAAATAGAAGTCAAGAAGTTTGATGTTAAAGAGGAAGGAATGAGATCCACTACTAGTTCTTGGTTCAATTTGAACCCAAGGGCTTCAAGCCTCTCAATATACCTAATCATCTTGAGTACATGAGGACTAGCTTGGTTCCCTTCTGCTAGCCTGCACTTATAAAGGGCACTTGAGATCTCATACCTTTCTTGCCTGACCCTCTCCTGATATAATTCTTGGAGATGTGAAAGAATTTTGTAGGTGTCCTCATCCTCATTCATTTTCTGCAATTGGCTGGACATGGATGACAACATGATGCATTGTACATCAAGCACATCATCTACATTATTTCTCTATTTATCTTTTTCCACCTTTCTTTATCCATGAGGAGGTTTAGTAGGAACTAGGGATTCCATTACATATAACTTTTTTTCTTGGTGTAGTACTATGGTCAAGCACCTGTACCACTCTTGGACGTTATTTCTAGTCAGGATATTTTCTGTATCCATAATTGATCGTAGTGATAAAGTACTTGTGGTGTTGGTGATTGCCATTTTAAATCTACATCAGATAAACATTTAGCGGTTATTACTTTGTCTTGATTACCATTTGAAATTTATGATTAATAAATTATTATATCATTTTAATGTCTCTCACTATTTTTAAAAACCTTAATAGTGCTCACTATTAGATTTGGAATACTCCGTCGCTTGAGTATTCTAGTGGTAAGGATTAATTTAATTTTAATTCTAATTAAATTAATGTTTTAGATTAAATTAAACTTAAAAACCCAAATATAATTCTAATTAATTTAATTTAAAAAACTAAATTAATTAAAATTAATTAAGGTGGTTACCTCTAGCCGGGAAGGAGTCCGGATGGACCGCGAACTGCCGCGAGAGAGTCTTACTGAAGAAGGTCCAAATCATGGTGTAACCGCGGTGCGACCATGGAGATATCGCGACATGAACATAGAGAGACCATGGCATGACCGTGGAATGACTACAGCATGATTAAAGCTTGACCTCTTCTTGACCATGGCGTATCAGCCCAGTCCATTAACACCTCACGATGGCAGCGTCTTCCGGCAATGCGTGAGGGCGGCATTGCGCTACTCCGACCAGCCGCAAGGGTGGCAGCGCGCTGCTTTGACCGACCGTAAGGGTGATGACCAAATGTTCTAGTGCAACACCAATCAGGGAGGTGGGGAAAGCCAGCGAAGTCTGGTGAGGTGCGAGCCAACAATGGCTTGTGGTCTGGGGAGCTCAAAGGAGGTGACCTGGGGTCCGTGCAGTGCGGGTCTTCCGGGAGAGCGTGGTCCGGCCAGGTTGGCACGAGGTAGAGGGGAGGCCGGGGTTCCGGGTGGCATGACCAGGCAGCGACTAGGGGGTCCGGGTGCGGTGCTCAGGTGAGATAGGAAGGGAGGAGGACTATCTCAGGGTGGCATGGTTCAGTAGTAGGGAGCAACACGGGTGAGCGGGGTGGCAGTTTGGCAGCGGGGAGCAGTGCGGGTGAGTAGGGTGGTGTGGTCTGGTAGTAGGGATAAACACATGTGAGCGAGGTGGCAGTCCAAAAGTGGGGCGAAGTTTGGGCTCGACAAGGGGGTCCATGCAACGTGGGTCCTCTGGGAGAGCTCGGTCCAACTACGATGAGTGGCGCGAGCAGGGAGAGAAGTTCTGGGTGCGGGAGCCACTGGGTTGGGAATTTAAATTTTTTCGCATCACTGGAGCAATGTTACAACATCAACCCTGGTGAACTATCCTAGTACAGTCTGAAGAAAATGTGTGGATTTATCAAATCTCAAAAATAAAATCGAACAAGTACCTTGTTCGGATCTGACATGTGAAAGTTTGTCACCGGATTCCGACAAACATTGCTTGAAGAATCCAATGTCAAAGCCCTCTAGATTGTCCACACACACCTCTCAAATTTTCTCATGTGTCGTTCGTTAGAATCTGGGTGCTACCACGGTACACCAACGAGCTCTTCGACGCAATGGTGATCACCGCAAGGCAAGAGACTTCGATCCAAGAAGGATGATCTTGAAGTTCTTCCTTACTTGTGAGAATCTCTCTAGAATCTACGAGGAGAGAGAGGCTCTCAAGTTTGACACATGAATAATTACTTATGGAGAGCCTCTCTCTTACTTATATAGAGAATATCTAGAATACCCAGTATGGGTTCCCAGCCCCCATGTAATAGATATTCATAGTATAAGTTTTATAAATATTTATTTTTGAAATTTTAAATTATTCCATAAATAATATATATAATTCTATCACTAACTAAAATATATATTAAATATATATTACGTGATAAACTTGAGTCTACAACTCAAATCACTTCTCCTGAAAATATTAAATAAACCCTGGATATTAACATCTGTTTGAATAATATTTTATCTTTGTATTTACTTAATCACTTGTAAATACATGTCATAAATAAATTCAACATATTATTCAAAGCATGAATAATTAAAGAATTTATTTATTACTTGGTGATACATAGAACTTGGATAATACTCGGACCCATTATAGGGTCCCACCAGCTTCTATATTCCTATTCTTAGAATTGGGTAGATTATCAAAGCGCTATAGTGTGTGACCCTTTAGGCCCTTATCTTAATAGCAGTGAATAATATCCACCGACCAAGAGCGGGGTCTAGAAACCCATCAAGGCCCCTATAGAGATAATTTAAAGTCAAATCAATGACTACCTTCCTACGAACATGGTCTGTGTAATATAATCTCTTCTTCATCGACATCTCAATAAAGCAGAATGAACACTAGTGTCATCATCCTTGATCTTGCTTTATTTTATTTATTGATTTGTCTGGACGGTCTTACCTTCCTCTACCATGGACATAGATTTAATAAAGGTGCAACCATCCTAACCAAACAATCTTAAGATATCTCTTCCTCAACTCGGAACTGACAAATCCTATCTTGATCATTCATTAATGCCATGTCACCAATGACGTACACAACAAAAACTACCTTGCCATGAATTTATCGCCATGGTTTTTGCCTTGCATAAAAATATGTAATTAAATGACATTCATTGAAATTATATCAAGTTTGGAGACCATTACACATGTTCATAGATAGGAACAACCAATGACACTTGAAACATGTGGTGTTCCTATTATGTGGGTCTATCCCCATGATCTCAATAACTAGAGATCATCAAGTGCAAACTTTATGAGAAGAAGTCTCAATGCTTATTAGCCCACATCACCTGATGCTAACACATAATCTATGTCCTTTTAGAATGATGTATCTGGACTATAGGACGTTACTTTAAGATTATTGTCATGGCATCTCAGGGTTCTCATTATAGCATGGGATCTGCTACAACCCTTTGATACGACATGAAATCTAAAGACATTATTATAAACAAAGTGGATGCATAAGTATCTACACTATTATAGAAAGGTAAACACATGTATATATAACAAACTTCATACATGTAGTGGTAACCAAAGTACAATACAAGTTGGGTCTTGGGAACCCACTTTCAAATTGGGTAAACGATGTGTACTTTAGCTACACATTGTGTAACCAAATCTACCAGCTAGAATATTTGGCACCTCCCAATGGTATCTCTGATCATTCTTTATCTGTTCATAATCCTTAAGAAAATATGAATCTTGAATAAATAATATTAAAATGTTGAAATCATGTTAATTAAACTTTGGATTAAATAATTAATAATCTAGAAATGAAAAACTAATCACAATTTCATATATATGATAAAAAATTAAATAAAAAATTATAAATTTAAATTTGACCCCCTTGATACCACTTGATGGTTTCAGATGTAGTGGAATCACCTTTTGGGTGAATAATCATTAAGGATTTTTTTTTCAGATTCAATGGATCATTTTCAAATTGTGAAAGACATAAATGTCATGACCAACAAAATTTTCTCATCAAATATTGACATTGAAAGCCCGAAACCAAGAAATGATCTTTATCATGTTAAATTTAAAATTAATTTAAATAGATCTAAAGAAATAATACCTCATATTTAGATATTACTTTGACGAGTATTTTGTTTTTCAGAAACCCTTTCTAAATTACCATTATTGTATAGGTAGGACCCAAAATAGATCCCCTCTAATAGATATCCACACATTCTCCTTAAATCTCCAAACAAAACTGATGGATTTTTAGGTGCTAGTGTGGTGGATCAATCATCTTGAATTTTTCGTATTGATCACTTAAAGTTCCTTCTAGATTATTATAATCTCTCTTATTCTTCTTGTTCTTGAGAGGATGAGAGAAGGAGGAATCTAGAGAGAAATCTATTATGCACAACAAATCTCAATTGTAGATTAACCCTATACAATAGATATAACTATTTATTTATAGAATAAGGGTTAAGGTTAAAATATTATTTATTTTCTTGGAAGACCCTTAAATAATACAATAAACCTTATCTAACCCCATGTTATATAATAATAATAACATTATTATTTTTATGGAGTTCACAAATTGGAACAATGATAAATATTATTTTACCGGCTTACAAATTAATATCAATCACCAGACACAGTCTTGGTACACTAATCCTCCTCAGCATTTATTGAATACTCAAATAAATATTTATTCATAAATAAATATTCTATTTACATTCTGGTAAATAAATATTTATTAAAAATTCAATAAATAAAATAAATATTCTATTCATAGTTCGATGAATAAATATTTATTAAATATTCACCTAATTAAATAAATTATTAATTAATTAATAAATAATTATTTATTACTTTACAAATAACAATAAATAAATAAATATTATATATTCATGTAATTAAAAAATTACCATATGAATAAATATTTATTTAATATCTATAATCAATAAATCCTGAACAAAATTATTCCTTGATCTTGAGAATAATATTTATTACAGTGATTAAATTCAAATATAATTTAATTTAGATCAATAGAAACACTTAGTGTGTGACCCTCTAGGCTTTTTTCCCATTGACATTAGGCAGACTTTCCTAAATCCCAAGATTATTGTCTTACAATGGCTCAAGACACCCAAGAGAAATAAATTAATGTCAAAATGTCAACAACCATACACAAATGCTTACTGTATAATATAATATCTTTGTCATAATATATAATCAAGCAGGTTGCACACACATGTCACCAACCTATGTGTTTGATATGTTTTTCTTTGAATATCTGAAGTAAATTAGTCATTACACTATGACCATGGAATTTAATGTGATGATTTGATTTCAATCAAAGGTCTGGGATATCAATTTACATAAATAAGTAAGGGAAAAATACTTCCCTAACTTATTAATTAATAATAGATCACTCGTGATGCACCTAATGTATCCAACTTCTCTATGAACTATATTATCATAGTTTACAAAATACACAAAATCATGTGATTCATGAAATGAATTAATAATAATATTAAAGTATAATGACCATTACACATGCTTGTAAACAAAAATATTTTATGACACTGTTATCATAATCCATCATCATAGAAATTACCAAATGCGAACTTTATGAGAAGAAGTGTCATATGCATATGAGTAATCACACCTAACAATTGACATTATTTATGACCCATCATATAATATTATCCAACTATAGAACTATATTTAAAAATATTTTCATGAAATCTCAAGGTTATCATCATAGTGGAGAATTTTTGTAACCTTATCAGTGAAAAAATACTCTATGAAATTATTACATTAAAGTCATATAGAACAATGAAAAATATGTAACAATATATTTTATTAATATTAAAATCTTTGAATATACATGTAATCCAAAGTACAAATAGTTGGTTCTAGAATGCTAACTCCAACACATTGTATGAGAGTGCACAATTGGATTTTTATGGGGATTATACCTAAAGAGAAAGCTCATCCTCCCATCATCCTGCTTGTTAGTAGGACAGGGTGGGGTATGGTGGTAGGAGGAGTAAAAAATAATATAATAAATACTAGGAGATTACTCTAAGATGGATAACATATTTGTCAAGGCTCATTGAATAAGAAAAAAATACATCATTAATCTTGGAGTGACAGCTCTAGTGTCTTCCTGATAGGGACTCCCGTTATCAATGGAATCCCTAATTTTGATTCCCATGAGGGTTATAACTATCTAGGATGATAACCCAAATTCTCTCATTATCAAGAGAATCCATGATTTAAGGGATGCATCCTGGTGTGTATGCTTTGATCCTATAGATCAGGTGGTCTTGGAGGAGGTTTGGATTTGTCCATTTAGGGGGTCCGACCTTGGTAGAAGGAATTCATAAAGGTCTTATAAATTATTAAAATGGATTGATTAGATAAGGAGGGATAAGTTATCTTGAAGTACCCCTAGTTCAGGGGGGAAACATATCACGTGGAGGGAGGAGACCATGTAAGGTGTCTACAAAAGGAAACTACATGAAATGCTACTACATGGGTCTGTGACCACACAAAAATGTGGGGTTGAGATCATGCGATCATGTGATATGATTATCACATGACTGTGTGAGGATTCCTACTTACATCTTTTAACGATGCTCATAATATGAAACCGCATGATGACTATGCAAGTGAGATCACACAGAGGACTCTTCTGGGATTATATCACATGGACGACTCTTACAGGATTATACCACATATACATATTTTGTGAAATTTCACATTGTTTAGAGTTATTTTGGGATCTGAATTTACTTGAAAAGTTTCCAAAAATTGGAGGTCTATGAGCTCTCTTTATCCTTATTTTATTCTCTCTTACCTTTTGTATCATCTTGATATCTTATCCCTTCCCAAAATGTTAAGTGATGTATTTATAGGTAGCTGGTGAAAGAGATCTTAGTAACTGGTAGGTAACCGCTAGGGCCACATGTTTTGTATAATTGGATTAGGCCACATGACCATATGAGACCTCCTTCTATGATCTATGTGTGATGAGTGCTTCTCACGAACACATGATATCATCATCTATGTACCATATAATATGATTTCATTATGCATACCACATGATCCTTCTATATGAGAAGTGTTTTTCTCACGGTAGTTTTTACAATTTACTGATAATTTCAAGAATGATCCTAGTGTATTTTCCTGATCTAACTTTATCCTTTCTTTGTGTTTCATGATCATCCATGAAAAATATGGTTTCAATAAATTCCCCCCTAAAAAAATTGGATTTTATCATCATGAAAAGGACCCATTTATGAGGAGTCTAAATCCCACTTAAGTTTTTTCATGGTCCAATGGAGGTTAACCCCTATAAATATTCTGACAGGCAGGTCCTCATTATCACCTATGAATTCAAGATTTGATGTGAGAATCCTATTAATTATAGATTTTATTCATGATATTGTGTCATGTGAGAGAACACAGGATCAAGTCACATAATTAAACCATATAAAAACTAAGATAAAGTTTTGAGTTTATGTGTTTTCTAATTTCCATGCCTGTGTGATGTCAAGTCGGAGCTCGTGTGATTGTTATGTGGACCACATGATTATCATATAGACCACATGATATATCATGTGGACTATATGATTCTCATATGAATTTATTTACTTTTTTTTTATTTCATTGAATTTTCATACATCAATTCCTTCTATGAATAAAATTTTTCCTTGTGAAGATTCCTTCAAAACAGGACGCCCGAGAAAAATTGATGAGGTGGTCAGAAATGGTAAAAAACATGAATTCTGTTTAATTCCATCATATTCATCCATCACAAAATTTTATTTTCGGTCTCATGGGAAAGGTCCTTCATAATTATCCATTATCATATTGGATTCCTTTATATGGGTTCATGATTCTGAATGATGCTTCGATTCTGGTACCTCAAAAAGGAAATTGGTCAACCCTATGGATTATCAAGAATTAGGAGGTGATTTATGATAATATATTAGAATCAAGTAATTTCATTAAGGAGGATGAGTGAATGGAAGGCTACATATTAGGGTACACTCTTTTGGATATTGAAGAATAAATACATGCGCTTAAGCCTGAGACTCATGTCTGTAGGTATATTATGTAGTGATCATCTATTTGTCAAAAACTCAGCTAGTTGGTGAGTAAGGACTTTTGATTAGGAGAAGATTTTGGTATGGACTGAGGTTTTCAATTTTGGGTGCACTAGAGCTGTAATAAAATTAAGAGGGATCTAAAGGTTGTGAGTTTATATGAGGACACCTGGATATCACAAACCCTTTTCCTTCCCAACAAACATCTTAATTTAGATCTTATTAGAAAATAAAGTCCATATATCAACACATTTTACTTAATGCATGGAGAGGTCAGAGTAATCCTCTAGGATGTGAAATTGATTATTAGAGCTCTGATCTTAGGAGAAATCTATGATGAGTTTTCCCAATAGCTTATAAATGGGGAAATGTTAAGAGGACTCTAACGATTTCTAAAGAGCTACTTAAGCTGGAGAAATACATTATGGGGGATGAATTCTACCTAAGAGTTGATGTTCCTTTTAAGGAATGGGAATACCATTTTATCAGTAAAACTAGGCATTAATAGTAGGTGAAGAGGCCTAGAGTCTATCCAACCCACAAAACCCATAGAGCTAAAGGTGACTATTAGAACACTATAGAATAAATCCAATTTAATAGCCGAGAATGGGAGGTTACTTTTCAATCTGATTTCCTAGTGATCTTTGAATCTTTCTTGGCAATGTTTCTAAGAGGATACCCACTCCTAGTTTTAGAATTGAAAATCAAGGTGAGAATTAAAACATTTGTGATGGTGGCACAATTGGATAATATAAATAAAATCAGATTAACAGTCCTAGTACTGGTGAAATTTTACCATCAACTTGGACATGTTTATAAGAAAAAGGCCTCATTCAAACTCATTGGTCCTTTATAGTTTTTATAGGGATGGATAATGGTTCATATAGGTGGATATTAATTCATCAAAAACTAATAGATTCATGGATATATATTCAAACTAAATATCTAGAGTATCAGTGAGGTTTAACCAAACTCTATAGAGGATCAAAACATAAAGAACAAACTCAAAAACCATGACCAATTCGTAAAAACACCATACATATTCATGGATGACACTATCAATGATAATCCTACCAGCATCCTTGAGGCACATATGTATATGATATCCATTTTATAGGGCATCTTAGTTACTAAAATAGATGGGGATTTCATATATGAATGGTATATGCCTTACGATTCGATAGGAAATTCAAATGTTTCCAAAAGAAATTTCTTATACTACCTTCAAGTGTATGGATCAAAAGGCACCCGATGACTACACATAATTTTTTTTAATTTCATAAAGAGAAGAAATGGGTATCCATGTTACCTTTCCACTATCATACACTGTATATGGTATCAAATCATATTATGTTGATACTTGTATCTATTAACACCCAAGAGGGAAACTTTCTAAATTTATGATGGAGTTTAAAGTCTCGTTAGTGATCGAAGGTGGAACAGAACAAAGGGCTTCAATAGATATTAAATACTTGGTAAATGAATTATGCCAATGAAAAATCCATCAATATAGATTCCAAGGAAGCAAATAAGGCATCTGGATCCAACCCCCAGCCAATGCGACACCATTTTCATTTTCCATCTCTTTCCTAGCAGTGTTTTTGGACACCTGAAAATAATGAGAAGCTTGGAGGAAGGGTTGATCTAATGAAGTAGCCTATAATATACTTTAGATAAAATAGACTGACTTTCTAGGATTTAAACATATAATTTCTCCCAATAATATTTCATTCTAGGAGAAGATTAATGAATTTAGTGCTTATCTTTAAGAAATAGACACCTTCTTACACCCCTTTGAGGGGAGGATTTATTGCATGGATAAAGTTTCATAAATGATAATGTTAAGAGAGTAAGAGAACAATTATAAGGAAGTTGTAAAATGGTTTTCCATTATAATTTCAATTTTCCCTATTAATGTGATTCTCAGTCTTTTTTAACACTTATAAGAGTCTAAGGGTGAGTGGTCTCCCATTCCTTCCCCACAATACACCTAAGAGGGAATGAAAATTGGAGTAGATTCCACTTCTAATGAGAGATTTGTGAAGGAGAGTTCTCCTAGCACAATTGAGAATATGTAGGTGGTGATTTTCAACCCTGAAGGAGCATTTACACCTCTGCCACCACTAACTAATCCTCCTATGAGATTTTCTTCATGAGAGACTACTAGGAAGAGGAAGGTGAAACAACTAAAAATAAACATTAATTTGGGAATAATAAGTGATTATTATACCTTTTAACCTAATTCTCATATAGTTCTCATAAATTTTTATCAATGAAATCAATTTGGTGCAGAAGTTGCCTCAAGTTTCACATGATCGACGATGCCAATTAATTGAAAGTGTGAAACTGTCATGCTCCCATAAAGGGTGACCACTAGTGTGGTAACTAGGGTGATTACCAGAAGGTTGGGTCTAACTAATGATCCATATAGATCATTCATTACTCTTATGGACCCAAAACCAGTGGGTATCACTATATAGGTAGTGGGTTCTAGGACATTAACTTCCCTAAGAACAATAACACCCAACCTTTTGGAGGAAAATTTTGTGGGAGTGACGACAGTTCAACCTCAAGAATTGTCAGACTTGGCCATGCCGACCATTTTTAAAACTAATTTTATGTTAGTGAATGATTCCATAGGGGATCTAGATGTGATATATCCATCTTCCTAAAACTAAAAAGCTTCTACACTTCTAGAAAGGAGTTCTATAGGGTTGGTGTTAGGCAAATCACAAGTGGTTAGATCTAGTTGTGTTGGTCCTTACTCAAACTAAGTTAACACTGGTGGATATTATTACGGGGTATTTAAATATAGTAATGACCATGATTCTAAAGAACACTACTTCTATAATTTTGGAAGGGTAACCCATGGAAGCAGTGTTGACTTAAGAAGTGGAAATTAAAAAACCTAGAGAGGATCATAATTAGACATTGACCTAAGTTCTTTAATTGTCACTCCTACCCATCAAGGGATGGCAGATGATATCACAAGGTTCAAATACTTGACCAATTAATTATTTTTTGATCTTAATACTGTTGAAGCATCTATGTAAGTAGGTAATCTACTATTGAGACTTGTAGATTCCCTCTGTAACCATGCTGACCTTCATAAAACTTAATGTGAAAATTTTGACAATGGTAATTCTGAAATTACTATGTTAAAGATGCCTTATAGGACTACTTATCTGATAGAGGATGAGATTACCTCAAGACTATAAGTGGATGCAATGCTCACGGTGATAGAGGTAGAATCTTGGTGCTTAGTGAAAGAGTTACCACTAGGGGATCTACTTGCTGCACCTACTAATAGGGCAACATCAGTTGATAAGACTAATGTTCTGGTTAATAAAGGTGGATGTTCTCACCTATTATAACACAGACACACACACACAGAAACACACACACACACACACCATTCCTATATCATTTGTTTAACGTGTTCCACATATGAATTACATTGACCCTATCACCAGCCATCAAAAATCAAAGAGTTGTTATCTCAATGCATTAACTACCATGAACCACTAGGACACAGATCGATATAGTGCTAAAAAATATAAGAGGTTTCAAGCTTAGAATCACTTCAAGTGATGTGGTTCTAGATTACATGTCAGTACTTGCAACTTCCTTTGATACAAACCCTGAGGAGATCGTATTCCAGCAACAGGTGTGACCCCAGGTATAGAAGAGGATCTCAAAACTAATATTGAATACTCCCCTTAGTGAATTTAGATGATAAAAAAATAACCTCCAATAGATATTCATCACCTTGGGATTTTTAGGGTATGATTACTGTGATGTTCATTCCAAGGTGAAAGAGGTGATTTTCACTCAAGAACAAACTAACACACTCCATTCAAAGATTAGTGTTGAAGAATCTATGGCTCATTTTTTATGACTAGGAATGTAATTATTGATGAATATTATGAGCACATTTAGGTGGAAGATGAGTGGAAAGGTTGGGTAATAGAGAAGTGGTCCCTGCTAGAGAATCTTTACAATGAGTTAGATCGATTTATTTAGGAGTTATATCAGATCCATCAAGAAATAGTAGATGCTGAAAAAGTGACTAACGAGGAGTAGTAATTAGTTGAGGAAGTAGATAAGGTTAGTCTTGATGCCTTTATAAGAGTAGATGCACCATGTCCTGATGTATAAGTAGAGTTTGTAACATTGTTTTGACTATTCCAAGTTATGGACAACTCCATGTGAATAATGATTCAACTTCAAAAGTTTTTTGAGCGTTATTTTAATGATAACACCTTCATATTCATGTGAGAGACTCCAGATTATGGGTGTTCTCACTTTTTATGATCAATGAATATGAAAAATATTTTTTTCTTGATTATTTGTCACTTTATCCACTATGGTTACCATTTCATAATAATCTATGAAATGTAAAAATAATATTGAAACCATTTGAACATTAAATTTGAATTGAACAAAGTCAATTGTGTCTACCAAACATTTGAGTCAGAATGATTTCCTCTTGGGTATGGCTCATGAACAGGCATGATCATGAATATCATCACTATAACACTAAATTTGGTCCATTTGGGAGAATTATTTCTTCATAGGCATGGATTATAGATGGGTATAAGCATAACTACCATCACCCTAACATTAGAGTTGGTAAAATTAGACGAATGATTTGACTCAACATGATGAGGGCCATAAAGGGGGATTTTAAATAAGGATTCTAATTCTCAAAAGGGTTTAAATACCCTGAAGTAATGTCTTTATGTGTTTTTCATAGATTCTCTAGAATTATATGCCATAGATAAGATAATGAATGAATTCTATATATTTTTTCCCTGGACTAGGGGCCTAGTGAGCAAAGTTTGAATTTTGTTGGAGATATATTTTGGACCTTGTGAGCTTTGAGTTTGTTATTTTTTTACCGTAAATTTTATCTAAGTCTTCATATGGAGTAATATTAGTGTAGAAGAACTCAAATTTTTCTTGTGCTTCCCTTTTAAAAGTTTTCAACCTAACCATTTTTTACCTTTTCAATTTTAAATGATTAGTTTTTATTAAATTATGAAAGGTATGTATTGAGTGAGAAGAAACTCGACTTTTACCTAGGTTTACCTTTGTGGGTTTTCAACCTAGTGAGTTCTGGGTCTATTTACTTGGGTAATTTTAGGTCATGAAATTTGGAACAATATAGATAATATTTAAACTTGGACAACTTTGACTAGGGGTGGGATAATATTTTTAGTAGTCTAAGTAAGGAAAACTTGATGTGAATGAGAGACCGATGTCATCACAAGTCTCAATAGGTACACACATTTTAAGGTATTAGTGATTGGAAAAAAATCACTAATGTTTTAGGTAAAACAACTTTGACCAGGTGTTGTGGGGTTTCCCCTCCAGTAACATAGGTGAGATAAACATGCTATGAATTTCAAATGTTAAATGTTACTATAACAGGTACATCCTGATCAACCCAATACGAGTGGCCATAGTTGTTAACATTACCAACTATGATCATGACCAACCCAATCAGAGAAACTATCATTGTCATTATGTTTAAAGTTTTGAATTTATATTCTTTAAGAGTGTTTTAGAGCTTGATTATGAGATCTTAAAAGGAATATTTGATCTAGAGTCTATCGATGGAGAAGGTGATGATAAAGTCACCCCATTTTTGTACACAGATGAGGGTTCAATTTTTTCTCTTACTATCCTAGAAAAGGGGTTCATTCAATTTATGATCATAAAGATCAAAACATCATTCCATGATGTTTAGTGACACATGATGAGGACCATTCAAAGCTTCAAGGGAAATATATTTAATCACTACTTTGAAGATGAGAATGATTCATAAGTGTGAAACATTGAGGGTAGCAAATCCACTTGAATAGTTTGACTATGGATTGTGTAAATCATAACTCATGGTGTTTGAATCAGGAGTGATGAAATGAGACATGCATGTCAGGGATGACTATAGAAAATATTCAAAATATGGGTTCCACTATAATGGTGTTAGGGTATACAAATATTAGAGGATCTTCCCCTTCAGGATGAAGATGCATCTAGTTGATAGGCTATATCAGGGGTGCATATGCATAACTATATCAGGGGAATTGTATACATAGTAAAATATAAGTGTTACTTGGGGTCTAATACACTTACTACTGATAACAAGGAAGGTTTTTGATGATTCAAACACTTATGAAATTAATTGGATTTATGGAAGAAACGAATATTCAAGAAGGGTTCTAGCACCCCAAAGGTTACACCACCTTGTATGGAACACACAATAAGGGTAGGGAGATATGATATTTTGTCACTCTAACTTTTTCATGAACTAGTGGGTCCAATGAGCATGGATTGACTTTTTATAGAGTTATATGGTGGGTCATACAAGATTTATTCCTTTTCCATTCACACCCTAATTTTTTGGATAAACCCTAAGAGTGGAAGGATTAGTGAGTGAGGACATGAATTTTTCTTTGGCTACCCTTTATGAGTTTTTAGTTTGAAAAGTTTTACATATTTTTCATTTATAGTCACCAATGAGGGCTAGATTTTAAAGTCATACAGCTTTAAGCATAAAGTGTTGAGTTAAATGTAATATAACTTTAACCATAAAGCACTAAGTTTAAGGTCATATAGATTTAACTAATGAAAAGGTGAGATAGTTTATACAATGATAAAAAGGAAAAACTCAATGTGTATGAGAATCCAATTCCATTATGGATTGTCTTAGAGAAGGTACACATAGTTTAAGGCCATGATACTTGGACTAGAGGGGGTCAAGAATAATAATCAAAATGGGGCTCAAAGGCCAAGAACATCCCAATGTCCTTTGAACAGTGGAGTGATGACATTGTAAATCATGAATTGAGGTTCTTTGATTTAGAACAATGATATGGAGAAGGTATATAAGGGATGACTAAAAACTGTGTTCAAAATATAGGTTCTGCTGTGGTATTTCAAGGGAGTATGAAATTAGAGGATTATTTACATTAGGATGAAGGTGACTCTGGTTGATAGACTACGTCAGGGGAATATATATACAACTATATCATGGAAATAGTATGCATAATCAAACAAATGTGTCCTTTAGAGACGAATGAGATTATTTATTCTAGCCAATAAGATTTATGAAAATATTAGATATTCAAATCACAAAGTGTGATTGATGAAAAAGGGATGTTCAAAAAGAGTGATGGAGGAATTTTATACTCAGTCCTATCATGATTAGGATATTATGATTCCCTTATAAGGGGTGGATATGGAAGATGACTTGTAGCTAGGTCCAAAATATGTGATTTAGATGTCACTACATATACTGTTAAGATAGGAATCATTCCACATGTAATTCTTATTTTTTGTTCCCTGTGTAGATTAAGATCATGCATGGTGGGAGCATTTTCAGCATAGGATTATAGATGATGAATTTTATAATGAAGAATCCTATGTAGATCTAGTTAATATGTAGGATGGGGGATATTTTTCTAGAAATATATTTCAAGGATGAATCTATATTGGGGGGTATCTATGTAAATCTAGATTATACATTAGATGAAGCATTTTATTTTTATATCAATTCATCCATAATTCTTGTGAGGCCTCTTCTGTACAAATCAGACTCATGTTCAGGGGAAGAAAACATGGTTTCACCTAAGTGTAGTTCCATAAAAAAATAAAATACTACCAGAAAGGCTTAAAAAATAAGGTGGAAGAGGGAATTTTATTTTTTAGAATTTGTGGATGGGATCTCGATAAGGATCTAGGCATCACTATGTATCCTATCGAAATAGGAATCAAGCCACACATAATTTTTGTAGAGGAAATTCTTGAATAAATCGCACTCATATACAAGTAAAGAGAATTTTCTATCATAGATTAAGTGAACTATGGTGTTAAGGTTGGCCAGTATAGTCATAACCATTAAATCCCCAAGAAATGGAGAGATAAAACTGGTATGAATTAAGCTCTTACATAGGAGGATAATATATTTTTTATTCATGATTAGGCCTAGGATAAAGGATCTAGGCATCACTATATATCCTGAAGTAATAGGAATCAATACAAATGTAGTTATTTGAGAGAAACTTCATGCATTAATTGAGATCATATGTAAGGAAAATGGGTATTAATATCCCTGAGCATTGGAAAATTGCATATCAAGGAATACTATATAGATCTGTCTCTATAGGGTAATTAGGTCATAGAGAATAAGCCGATCTAAGTAGTTTTGGGTCATATAGGATGGACCATAAAGGTTGTCCTCTTTGGTCATGGTTCTCTTATTCGTATTAAATGGAGTGATTTACCAATACCTCTAAGATCATGTGAGTCATGATAATTATGAGAAACAAGAGGCAATTAGAGGATTACCCATACTTTACTAGAGAACATGATGAGAGAATTTTCAATACATACCATGGGATTTTTTCATTTGTGGAGTGGAAGTTATTGTATAGTTTAATGTAATGTGATTGATAAATTTACTATATAGTTTAACATTTTGATGCAAGGACGTTTTCATTCAGTTTTACATAATGTGACTAGAATGTTATGATACACAATTTAATGTCTTGTTTCTAGGACTTGTATCATGAATTTTACTATCATGTGGTATGGATAACAGATAATTGATTTGAAATTTATGAAAAGTAACTTTTGAGAAACCTTGCATTGGTGTTTGGTACAATATGCCCCCATCCACAATGTCCAAGGAGCAGGCTCTATTATATCATAACTTGTGTATGGAATATAGTCCCTCCCACTTTGGCTTGTGTTTTGGAGGATTCTTTTATCATGACCCCCACCCCAAAGGAACCCATCCTAGGACGACAATGAGAGAAGGGAGGTAATGAAACCTGAATCTCACCTCTAACAGGCCATGGGTTAGCAACAAGCACCGAGGGTATATTATACACACAAATGGGATGCATTATACTCTAATTATAACAGGAGGAACAAGAGATAAGACAAAAACACAAAAAAACTCATTCCCATAAAAAAATTAAAGATATCCAATACATGAATGAAATTCCATAAACCAAAAAAACTGCAAAAGAACTAAAAGTACTAAAAGAAATCCTCTATAACAACCATGAATCCCAAAAATCTCCTAAAAGACCCCTCGGTCTAGTAACATCCAACCCCATCACCAACCATATCTTACAAGCCTAATTTTTTTATATATACACAGGTTGAGAATAAGAGGTATACTTAGTAAGATCCTCTCTGAATCCTCCTGTGAAAAAGATAAAGAAACCATACTAAAGCCCAGTGAATAAATAAGTGAATCTAACTCATCACCTAATCAGGTATGTTAAGTTCCCAGCCACACCATGGATATTTCACCAAGTATCAAATATAATTAATTGTCTAATATCAATGTATTATCAAATTAAGGTACCCCTACACCACTTCCCCACTAGTTTTTTGCTCCGCCTCAACGTCGCACATCCTGATCCATCTCTATCCAAAGAATAATCCTGTTTAAAAATACCTGGGAAAATAAAAAATATCATGAAATCTGTACATCACATAACATCATGAACCCCGTGCATCACATAACCTCACCATCATCATCCACATCTCCAGATAGCAACTGAGTAGTTTTTAGGAACCACCACAACTCATACGTCATGTATTATACCTCAAGATATCACAACCCATACACAACATACCAATAATAATCCTTAGGATACTATTTCTAGAGATATATGTGTGTGAAACAAGCATAATATATTATAGTCTACCACACACATATATAGGGAAAGGTAACCACCATACATACTAGCACACCATACTACTTGGAGAAGAGAATGGGGAAAGAGGGGGTAGTCAACCATTCATTCATCACCAACTTGGATGTTGGGGAAAACACCTGCCAAAGTCCACTGGTGTCGGTCACCCTACTGACATGGGTGTGGTAGAGTATGAAAATCACAGAACCTACAAATAATACATATAAATCACAACCACATTATGGTCAATAACCTAGATTTAGACTCAACTTTAGCTATTATCTCTTGAACACCTGGTTTCCACAACTAAGGTTTAGATATCCTATATGAACACATGCATTCATGGGATTTAATTCAATTATTTATATTAAAATTTTAATAGATATATTAATTAGTTTATTATACTTTTATTAATATTATTCCATTTATAAATTTCATTAATAAACAACCAAAATCCATGCCCTCCATGCATAATCCAATTGATCCCATGGTTCCTCAAGGGTTATCTTCATTCAACATTACATTCAAGCACCAACCCCATGGGTTAAATTATTTATCATTCATTATTATCACATAATTACATGTACTCTAGGAATCATTCTAAGCTACTATAAAAGATTCATAACCCAAGAAGAATCATCTATGTCAAGTAGTGAGGAAAATAAAGTAGAAATAAGCAACCTAACCATATAAAATTTAAAATATATTCATTATCAATCAAGCATACTATATTTATGCATAAAAACAATGGGAAATCCTAGATTTAGATCACTCTATATATCCTAGTTCCATCCCAACACCACCATGCATATCACCATATATCCTTCTATCACATGCATCAACTGCTGCCACAAACCCATGATTCCCTACCCATTATTATCAAACCATTATCCATATCAGGATCATATCATTTCACATTGCAAGGATCAAATCCATATTAAAAACACAAGGTAGAAATAAAACAATAGGTTTAATAGGTAAACTATTCCTTAGAACCAAGGAATCCATCCCTTATAAGAAAACATGCTCACTTGACCCTAAATAATTTTTTATCAAACAACCAATTAATTATCATCTTGAATTATTTGATTCATTTAACATAGGTTACAACCATATGAAATATAAGGATTTAGATATCAACAACTAAAAGATATTAAAACATGATTTCAATTATAACTTCCAATTTTATTAAACTAAAAGGAAGAACACTTACAAATTAAACACACCTCAGGCATTACTTTGATTCCCATCAAATTACAATAAAGATAATAAATTAAATGTGAATATTTATTATTTAGAAATCAAAATTTACTATTTTAAATTCTTTATACAATTCCAATACAATAAAAATGCTAAACTATAACATAGATATAGATAACACACTATCTTAAAAATAAAGAGGCAAAGCGTTATCACAATGGAAACACACACAATCGCTATAACCAAAACCAAATTCATTATTATTTTTGTTTAATATTTATTAAGGTTAATTCCACTATTAACCAAGAGATAAATCATGATAAATTTATGGTTTCATGTAAAAATAGAATAAGTAATGAATCTTCTACCTTGATTTAGATGTTCAATGTTCTCCACACAAGAAAAGACGGTCAAGGATTAACCACCACCAAAGTAAAAAAGAAGATTCACAAAAAATTATCATTGATAATCCACCATAAATACATGCATAGAACTAAGCTTCAAAACCTAGTTAATTTCCAAAATGAACACCAAAAGAAATAAGAATTAAGGGAAAAATAAAGAGGGGGAAAGGTACATTGAACCAATAACATTCGATTATCCATAAACCTAGGGTTAGAATCTTAAGGAGTCAATCACTAATTTCCAAGGGATGTAAAACTATCACTTACCCGATGATAATTTCTATTGATGGAGACTCAATGAGAGAGATTAGACAAACCACACCCTAGTTTCACTGAAGCATCTATAATTTGAAGAAACTTAAAAAGGGAGAGGTGAAGAACAATTAATAGGGGAAAATAATGAATTAGGATTTTATTTTAAACCCCCATAACATCACATGTGTTTTCACCCTTAAAACTGGTCAATATATAGAAATAATGATGACAGTTTCAGCCATTTCAAAACCAGCCTGACCACCATCATGATTTCCACCATAGCCTAGCCATGGTCATAGTGTTCTTGAGAACTATATCCCAAAACAACTTCTATCAGGGTGTGTTTACCACACCTATAGAATTTTTCCCTCACCATGCCCAAGATCACAGATGTGGTATAACCCTCTTCCCTATTTTGGATAGGAGGTCCTCCTTGGTGACACTCCTAGAGCTACGCCCTCACTAGGCATTTCCATACTAGCCATTTTATAAGGGAGGATTCCATAGCCAATATAACCTCAAAAACAGCTTGAAAAGCAATGTTGCTGGCCACAATACACCAAGAACCATACTATTAGCTCAAAAAAACCAGGTATTGACCATGACTAGCCTAAAATGACATCCAACACACCCATTTCTAGGGCATGGTGACCCTTTGAAAAAACAAAACATATCTCAAGCCTCCAAAACACCTCCAAACTTCCTCTTGACACTACTAAGACTTGAGAAAACATATGAGAAAGTCTAGGAAGGTCTATGCCATTACATTAGATACCTTCCAAAAAATTATTATCCTTGAGAATTAAAATCAAAACCAAAGATAAAAGGAGGAGAAAAGGTCATCTGATCAACCACCCTATGAGATACCTCGAATGAATCTCACCATCATAGGGGAAAAACATATCACTTAAAGAAAAAAAATACACAACACCAATAACCATCACTCTAAAATTCATGGGGGGAGATATATCTCAAACAAGAGAAAGACCATAAACAAGGCATCAAGGAAGAGAAAACCAACCTATATACTAGATAAAGGTAAACATCAACAATGCATCTACACACCTTTTTATAAATGAAGAACTAATAATTAGACAACTCAGGATAATTTGTGTGCATCTATGACTAATATTATCAGTTTCTCTCATCCAAACCACTGTTTCTATACAAGAAATGAATTAAGGGAATAACCCTCCCATGAACCACCTTCTCTCGGTGGTCTTGGATCTCCATAGGCTGCTCCTTGAAGGTTGCATCATCCTTAATGTCAATATTTCCCCTATCGATCATGTGAGAGTCATTATGAAGATAACAATGAATTTGTGACACATGGAAGACATCATGAATCTAGATTATCTATGGGGGAGTGTTATTTAATAAACAATGACTCAAATATGAGTGAATACCTCAAAAACCCTAATAAAATAGGGATAAATCTTATGCTCATGACCAAAACTTTGTTTCTCATGATGAGGAGTCACCTTTAAGAAAACATGATCTCAAATGATGAACTCCAAAGTTATCCTCATATACCATGAATTAGAATTCTAACAATCCCACACTGTCTTCATCCTCTCATGAATCACTTGAATCATCTCTATCATGCTATGTACTAGTTTTAGTATGAGAATTGATGACTCTCCAACCCTATTCTATTATAATGGAGAATGAAAAGGTCAACCATACAAAGATTCAAATGGTTCCATAGCAATGGTGTAGTGAAAAATATTATTGGAAGAAAACTCAACCAAGGGTAGGTGTCACACCTAAGAACATGAAAAATCAAGGACAAAAGTGTGCACCATATATTCAAGAGTCTGGATATTATTCTTTATTTGACCATCTGTTAGTGGATGAGAAATAGTGTTAAGGCATAATTGAGATCCAAAAACATATTGAATACTAATCCACACCCTATAGGTAAAATTTGGATCATTATTAGAGATTATAATCCTCAAGACTCCTTGTATTCTCACCACCTACATTAGATAATGCCTCAAAAAAATTTCAATTGAGCTCAACTCCTTTATCACCAAGAAGTGAGCTGATTTTTCCAAATGATCCACTATCACCCATATTGTACCAAATCCTCCCTGAGATCAAGGTAAACTAGTAAAAAATTCCATTGAGATGTCCTCCCACTACCACTAAGAAACATATAACGGCTAGAGAAAACCATCAAGAGCACAATGTTCAACCTTCATATTCCAGTAGACTAAAAATCTAGACATGAACTCTGCAACTAAATGCTTCAACCCAGGACACCAAAAACAACTTTTCAGAGTACGGTAAATATTTTTAACACCTATATGTATTGCTAAAGGTAAGTTGTGGTACTCACAGAGAACCACCTCTCTCATCACCAAATGAATAAAAATCCTCCCTTGAAATAACACTTGATGTTGATTATCCTCATACCAACCATCAGGGGCATCACCAGAGACAACTCAATCTCACCAAAACTCCACCTCGGAATCCCCCACCTTCTACACTAAGGATGACTACACTATTATCTGAAAAAGACATCATTTATCACCAAACTCTCCCATATCAAGGTGTATCATGGAGAGTTCTTATATTAATATCCAAGAATCCATAGATTCATACAAAAAATCACTACATAAATTCTTTCTCAGCGCATCAACTACAATATTACCTTTTCTTAGAGTATAAGAAATATCGAAGTTTCAATATTGTAAGAATTATATCCATCATCATTGTTAAAAGTTCAGGTCATGCTAGAAGAATACATACCATGATCTTTTGTGATCAGTAAAAACCATAAAATGTTCATTGATGATGTAGTGTCACAAAAAATTCAAGGAAAACACAACCAATACCAACTCAATATAATGGGTGTCATAGTTACATTAATGGGTTCATAACTATTGATACCCATAAGAGACAACCACTCTCCACTGTATCAAGACACTACCCAATCTAAGATATGAAACCTTGTAGAATACCTCAAACCTTCTTCTGGAAACAGGAGGAGTGGAGCGCTCACTAACTTATACTTTGGGTAATAAAAAGATTCTTATCACTAGTTAGTCCACAAGAATGATTGATCCTTTTTATTCAAGTCTATTATAGAAGCCACAGTCTAAGAGAATTCAAGCATGAAATTCCTGTAATAGCTTATAAGATCTAAGAAACTGCACAACTATAAAACATTCTTGGGGTTTTACCAAGAAACAACCACCTCAATATTTGATGGCTCCATGATTACACCATGCTGGGAAATTATATGCCCTAATAAAATAACTTCAGAAGACTAGAAATTACACTTAAAATGTTTCCCAAATAACTGATGATAATGAATAACTCCTAAAACTGTCTGTAGATGCTATATGTGTTCCTCCTTAGGTATAAAGTGCACAATGATACTGTTGATAAAAACCACCACGAATCAGTCTAGAAAATATCACAGCACTACATCACCAAGACCATGAACATGGTTGGAGAATTATTCACACCAAACAACATTACAATGAACTCATAATGCCCTTAATAACATAAAAAATTAGTCTTTGGTATATCCTCATCCTTTACTCACATTTGATGATATCCTGGTTATAGATCAATCTTTGAGAACCAACTAGATCATTTTAGCTGATCGAATAAGTCCTCAATCTATAGAAGATGATAAATATTCTTCACTATCACATGATTTATGTGATGATAATTGATACATAATCACAGACTTCCACTAAACTTCTCAAAAAAAAAGAACTAGAGCACCCCAAGGAAACATGCTCGGACAAACAAAACCTTATTGTAAAAGATCATTGATATATATCTTTAGCTCCCACAACCCAGGAGGTTCCATCCTATATGGATACATCAAGATCAGAGAAGTTACCAACTATATCTCTATCTGAATCTCAATCTTCCCTCGAGGGGGTAATTCCATAACCTTCTTAGGAAGGACATCAAGGTATTCTTTCACAACCATGGGAAACACCATCGGATGAACCTATAATGAACTCAATATCAACTCATCCATCAAGGAATACAAGGACATAACACACCTTCGACACATATGAGGGCCAAAATTTCCAATAAACATGAAAAAGTCTCCATCAACATCATATAACATAATATACATCCTAAATCAATATATGATAGTTTGTATTGAATACATCAAATAAATGTCTAGGATGATGTTGTATGGCTATATCTACAAATATAAGAAGTCTCTATAAGAGTGGTTCTACCCCAAAACTAGCTTACAATATCTACATACTTCATACAAATAAGATTGAACTCCAATTGGGGTAGTGAATGTCACGGGAAATAGAATCCCCTCCACCTCAAGTCCAAAAGAATAGTAGTGGGTGATTTAAAATAGTGTGTAAATCCTAAATTGAACAATCCATGCACCCAATTAAAAAAATAGGAAAATGGTACCTCAAATGATGTCTGACTTTCCTGACACTGGAAAATATAATGCTTGAAACCATAATGCTTTCAATTGGAAACAAACTTCTCCATGACCTCTCTGAGCCTGATGATGACCACCTCTATGCCCAAAATCTATTCTTTGAGGACAAGGAGAATCATGGGGATATAATTTTATTTCCCCATACCCCCTCTATTAATTGAAAGCTAGAGCACCCTACTGTTGTTGTCTTGGTTGAATCTACCATAATGGAAGAACCTAAAGTGAAACACTAGTCACAATTTTCCTACCCAGAAAGCTTGGACGTTCTTTCCACTGATGATTATTTCATCCGTAATAAAAACAAACATATGATCCCTTGGTAGGCGTATGAGATAAACAATCCCTAGATAAAGAATATGAAAAGGTCTGGGACCTACCCATAACTATTTAAAAATTATTATTTCTAGGAAACTAGGAACCCTAGACTGCAACTCTACTATGAAGATAATTCTGATGACTCCCATATCATGATGATCTGGTCCTAGATAGAATCCTCTAAATGATCTCTATTCTTTATAACACCTTAAGATATATCAAAAAAATATACAGGGTGACCTAGCATTGGATCTCTAGATATAAATACTTCTCAAAATGTCTTTCCCTATCCTCCTCATTAGATAAAAAGTCTGAATAATATCATATAAGGGTCTTGAAATGGATCCCAAACTCCCACATACCAGAACTCCCTTACTAAAGGGCAAGATGGTCTTGATAATTGGATACCTTTGTGGTTCAAGAAAAAAAATTAGCTTAGAGTTATATATTGGAACTTATTCCATGAAACAACAGACTCCTTATGATCCTTGAGGAATAAGAACCACCATTTCCTAGATACCCCATGCAACAAAATCACCACCAATGAAACCTAACACTCCTTCTGAGCATGGATCTAACTGTAAGAACCCGGTTATTATTTTTGAGGTACGGGTTTCTTCATTTCTCTTTTCCTTGAGTGTTTTTGAGAAAATAAGAAAAATGGGGAAAAATCCTAAATTTTGGGACTACACGTCGTGTACTTTTCCACACTCTATGTACTTTTGGCCGTGTGGGATGAGTACACAGGGCGTGTAGCCATGTTGGTGACTAAGGGTGTAAAAACTGACTACACTCCATGTAGTCAGTTGGTAGGTGAAACAGTATGGCAGTGGAAGCAGTCGCCAGCTGAGTGATAGTACAAGCCATGTAGTTGGGAATACACGCCATGTACTCATGTCGACGGATGAACAGTTTGGAGGTACCGCTAGGGGAATGGTTAAATGAAGGAAGTAAATGTCGTGTACTCAAAAGTACACATCGTGTACTTTGTTTTTTTCAGTTAAAATGGGAAGTAGCCAACCCTGTTTATAGGGAAGGCTTATAACTGGATGGCAGCTCGGGAGGGGATGGCCGAATCTTTGAGGATCCGTCGATCGTGAACTGGGAATCCAATTCCGCCTCCGTCGATCTCATTGGAACCGCATGAGTAAGACCTCTTATCTCCTTGCGTAGTTCTTGCCAAATATTATTCTAAGGAAAGTTATTTGCATTTAAGCAAGTTTTATTTCACCTCAGATCTACCTCGTTTTGGGATGATTCATGGAACGTCGTTCGAGTATACTGATCAGGGGTGTTTAAGGTAGGTGTCTTGGTGTTTAATTCCCAACTGTTGTGCGTTTTTGTGCACCGTTATGCCACGAGCTCATGTTGGGATGTCATGTGTATAAGGACATGGATATTTTAAATACCTATAATTGAATGGGTAATTAATTGTGATAATAAACTGCTGTTTGGGATCGTTTCTTGGATCCAGGACCACCTCGGGGGTGCGTTCCTCTGTTTAGCAGTTTGGCCAGATACCCGAGGGTATGACATTGTAATAATGTTTATTGAATTGACTTGAGAGGAATTGCATGAGTATTTATTATTTATATGTTGGTCTTGGCCTGGTTACTTGCTTAGCCTGAGGGTAGTGTTACCTTTAGCCTGAGGGCAGTGGTTATTTCAGCCTGAGGGAAATTTCTTTCATGCCTATGGGCAATAGACTCTGTTCTTAAGGGAGACACTTCGTACGCCTGAGGGCAATATCTGTTATACTTGAGGGCAAGATTCTGATTACCTGAGGGTAAGGGTTTTCATGTCTGAGGACACTGACTATTTACATAGAAATTTACTGTGGTTGTTTCCTTATAATGAACGATTAAATGAATAATAAAATGGCAATATAACTGGTAAAGTTAGTTACTTTTGAGTACTGCTTAGTTTATTGCATTTTACTACTGCACACTGTTGTTTCATATTTTCACATAGTTGGGCATGAGTCTTTAGTGGGTGCCTACTGGGATTTATTTCCCACACCCTGTTTGGGTCATGTCTTCGGCCCAAACAGATTACGTTTCTGCAGGTGTGGATAAGGGCATGGGGCCCTATACAGGTACTTGATTGTTGCTGGGAAGTAGAGGAGCATGGGACCGAGCTTGGATCGCGATGCCACTGGCTGTTCTGTTTTGATTTTTTGTAATTGTGCTTTAGTTGTATTTTATTGCAGTGTAACATGTTTTGGCTGTTTTATAGAATAGTGACATGCTGCATTTTCATATATATATGACTGTTGGTTTCCTTGTTATTATCAATTATCCATTTCTGTTATATATACTGTTTACCGCTTCCATTTTTTGTATGGTATTTATTATTCCGCTATGCTACACTTTGACAAATGAGGTCATAGTTTCCCCACTATCAGACCTGGGCCCTCGCTGTTATTCAGCAGCCTCTGGCATTTGGGGAAATGTGCTTGAGGTCACGTGGCGAACCGGGTTCGAGGCACCCATTGAGTGGTACCCGGAACTGAGACGTTACACTAACTGAAGTTTATCTCTATATCCTCCAACTAGACTTTTATCACTGAGTCTGAAATAGATCCCTCACACTTATTTAGATTCTAGTGTTGAAACTCTTAGAGTTTCCACCAAGTTTTTTTATCATCGAACTCAACTCTCCAGTGATCTGCTGGTACATCCTGATGAACATATTTAGCACGAAACTGATGAGGATGTTAACCTAGAGTCATAACATCAAAATAAAAAACAATTAAGGAATCATAAACTTAAAATATGTAATATTTAATATTAATTATTTAAGATTAATTATTTAAGGTTAAACCTAATAATAAGTTCTACCCATTTCAAACACAGGCGTAAAAAATAATAATGCATGATACTTTCCTCATCCTCTACCCTGGAATCAATATCACTTCTCTTAGTAGGCTTAGTAAAATTAAAGGTCCTTACATAATATCAAAGGGGCCCCTAAATATATGTGTCCTAGTCAGCATACCTTATTCACATCACTAACTAAGTTTAACTAACACTGTTTCCTTACTAATCCATATAGTCCTCACCAATGCCTACCCCAAACTCCATCTTATCCCTTAACCCAAACCCTCTAATACCACTCTGTTATGACCCCCTCCACCCAAATTTACCACTCCTAGGATAATAATGAGAGAATATAGATAGTTATGCTCAAAGTCCACCCCTTATAGGCCATGGTATGACGACAAGAACCGAGGGTATATCATACACACAAATGGAAGGAATTTACCTCTAAGAAGAAAATGAGGAATGAGAGATAAGACAAAACCACCAAACAAATCCTACTCATAAAAAATTAAAGATATCCAATACATGAATAAAATTTCATATAACCAAAACAAATACAAATACCAAAATAAATCCATGATAGTGACCTTGAAGCCCAAACTACTCTTGAATAACTCCACGAGCTAGTAACATTCAGCCCAATCACCAACCAATTCCTATAGAATTGAAAAATAGTTTATATATACATAGGGTGAGAATAATAGGTATAATTAGTGGGATCCTCCCCAAATCCTCTCATTCAAAAGATAAAGAAAGAATACTAAATCCTAGTGAATAAATTAGTGAAGCTAACTCGTCACATAATCATGTATGTTAATTTCTCAACCTCTTTATGAATCTATCACCAAGTATTGTATACAATAATAATATAATATCAAAATAATATTAAATTAAGGTCCCTCTATACCATTTCCCTACTGGTTTGCTGCTCTACCCCAACATCATACACCTTGAGCCATATTTATCTAAAGAATAATCTTATCCAAAAAACACATGGGAAAATTAAACATATCATGCACCCCGTGCATCACATAACATCATGAAACCTATGGATTACATCACCTTATCATAATCATCCACATATCCAGATAGTAACTGAGTAGTTTCCAGGATCCACTACAACCTATACGCCATGTATTATAACTAAATCCATCACAAATCATACACAACATACCTATTATAATCCTTAGGATACTATATCTGAAGATAAATGTGTGTAAAATAACCAAAATCCATTACAACCCTCTAAACACATATATAGGGAAATTTTACCACCATGCATACCATCACATCATACTACCAAGAGAAGAGAGAGGGGAAAGAAGGGTATCCAACCATCTATTCTTTACCAACTTAGATGTTGGGGAAAACACCCTCCAGTGTCCATCGGTGTCGGTCATCCATCAACATGGGTGGGGTAGCATATGAAAATCATAAAACATACAAATGATACATATAGTTCACAATAACACTATGGGAAACAACCTAGACTTAGATTCAATTATAGCTATCGTCTCTCAGACACCCAACTTCCACTACTAAGGTCAAGATATCCTATAAGCACACAAGAATTCAAAGGATTTAATTTAATTATTTCCATTAAATAATTCATAACTACATTAATTAATTCATTATACTTTTATTAATATTATCCCATTTACTCATTTTATTAAAAACCAACTGAAATCTATGCACTCTAGGAATAATCCATCTGATCCCTAGGTTCCTCTAGTGTTATCATCATTTAATATTATATTTAATAACCAAACTCATGGGTATTTAACATTAATTATCATTCCATAATTCTAGTGACTCTAGGACTCATCATAAGCTACCATAAAATACATATAACCCAATCATAACCAGCTACATCAAGCAGTGGGGAAATGAAAGTATAAATAAGTAACCCAACCATCCGACCTTTAAAATAGATTCATTATCAAGCAAGCATCCCAAATTTCATCATAAAAATAATAGGAAATCCCAAATACAATATGACCTATCTATTCTGTTTCCATACTTAACACCATTATAAATATCACCATACATCTTGCCATCACAAGAGTTAAATTCTATAATAAACCCGAGCCTCCCTACCCATTCTTGTCAAGAAATTAGTTATCTCAGGCTTGAATCACATCACTTTTCAAGTCTCACATCTAGAGAAAACACACAAGGTAGAAAATATACAATAGGGTCAATAGAGAAACTGGGCCCTAGAACAAAAGCATCCACCCCTAATAAGCAAACAAGCTCACTCGACCCCAAATAATTGTTTTTAGCAAACAACCAATTCATTACCATCTTGAATTAAATGATTCATTTAACACATATTACAACTAAAGGAAATATAAGGCTTCATATATCAATAAATAAAATATATTTAAACATTATTTCAAGTATAACTTCTAGTTTTATCAAACTATAAGTAAGAACAATTGAAAATTAAACATGCCTCAAATATCAAATGGATTTCCATCAAATTAAAATAAATAACAGTAACAAACTAAACATTATTATTTATTATTTAGAAATCAATAAATACCACCTTTATGTTATTTATCTAATTCTAACACAACAAACATGCTAACTATAACATAGACGTAGATAGCACACTATCTAGAAAATCAATAGGCAAACCATTATCATGGTGGAAACACTTACGACCACTACAAACAAAACCAAATTCATTCTTAAATCTATTTAATATTTATTAAGTTTAATTAAATCATTACCCAAAGAGATAAATCATGATAAATTTATAGTTTCACATAAAAATAGAAGAAATAACAAAATCTCCCACCTCAAATTATAAGTTTAACATTATCTACACAAGAACAAACGATTAAGGATCAACCATCACTAAAACTGAATAGAGATTCACTAAAACATATCATCACCAAGCCACTATCAATACACACTTATAACTCATCCCCAAAACTAATGGAATTACCATAATGAACACCCAATAATAGAAGAATTAAGGGATAAAGAAAAGAGGAGGAAAAGGGGTTGCCTTAAACAAAGAACATTAGATTCTCCATGAGCTAGGGGTTAGAATATTAAAGAGTTTATCACTAGTTTTCAAGGGATATAGAACTATAAATTACCTAGTGAAAATTTCCATCGATAAAGCTTCAAAGTGAGAGATCATTCAAACCACACCCTATGTTCACTATAGTATCTAAAATTCAAAGGAACTCCAAAAGGGAGAGGTGAAAATTGATTAATAATGGAAAATAATGAATTATGATTGTGTTTAAAACAACCATAACATGTACGCATGTTCCCCCTTTAAACTGATCAAGATTCACAAAGAAAAAAGATGGTTTTAGAAATTTCAAAACTAGACCGACACCACTATGGTCTCTACCATGACCTGGACATGGTCGCGATGTTCTTGAGCACTATAGGACAAAATGGATTCTTCCATGGTGTGTTGTCCACACCCCGGGTGTTTTTCCCTCACCACACCCAAAACCATAGGCATGGTGTGATCCTATTTGCTATTTAAAATAGTATTTCCTCTATAGTTCCATGATCTAAACCATTCCCTCATTGGAAATTTCCTATTGGATGTGCACTAAAATGTACATGCATGAGATGCATGCACACTTTCATATGATGTATAAAGTATATATATGATATATAATATTATATATATATATAGTGTATGTTTAATACATGCTTTTTTATTTATGTATATTATTATGCATATGATGCAAGTATAATATATATACATATCTCTCTCTATGTGTGTGTGTGTTTAATATAATATATATATATATATTATATTAAATATACTTGTGATGCATATTTATCATGTATGTTTCTCCTGGATGGTTTATTCATTGATTATATTCAATTACGAATAGATTAAAGGATTTTAATTAAATTCATTAAAAATGTTTAATAAATTATACCCCAACATATAGAAACACATACTACATGTTATAAATAGGAGATGCCTTGGGCTTTGGATATATAATAGGACAATATCCTTTCCTATTGGGTGTGAAACATATATGAGTTTCTTCTAAATCTACCTTCTTCCCAAGAACTATTCATATCACCCAAGAAGGCACTAGAATCTCTTCAATTTCTCAAGAATACTCATGATATAATCATAGATCTATTTTCTAGTGTATCACCTCAGTGGTAGGGTAATTTCACTCACTATTCTTTATGATCTCCTTTAAGAATTCTCATTCAAAGAGAAGAATATGGCTGTTTCTATTTAAAATTTCTAGGTACTCTATTTTATAGTATTATTTACACAATGATTCTTGAAGATAGATTTGCCTATGTTTTGGGTTGTCTTCCACTGAAAATGGACATTATGTGATCATAAAAAACCCACAATTGGTATTTAAGGAAAGGTTAAAGAGTTAACCAATTCTTATAAACTCTCAAACATGAACTGTGATGAAGTGTGGATCGCCACCCATGCACTTCATTATGATACAAAGAGTTTCATTCCCAAATATTTAGGGAAATGGAGTGATTTTATAGGTACCTATGGATGTGTTCATATGAGGAATAAATATTATGCCATCCATTAATGGTATCAGAAGGTGGGTTCTTAAAGTTTATAATGTGATTTGAGCATTGGTTTTTGAGAAAAATTGGGACTAAAAACAAGAACAATATTTTATAAAAATAGAAACCATGTGTAAAGGTTATTATGACTTACCCTTACATGATAACCTTAAAAATAAGGTTTTCGTAAGGGATACCTCATTTTTACCTTTATGAAAATGGGTTGTGTAAAGGTAGTACCCTTACACAAGGGGTTTTTTATAAAGCTTTTTAGTGCTTTACCCATAAGTGTAAATATATTAGAGCTTCCGTGTAAAGGTATCTGATGTTTAACTTTACAAAACATATTAAATATTGAGATTAACCTTAAAAAAAGAAGTTTCCTAAAGGTAATACCTTTACATGAGGGAGTTTAATAAAGGTAATATCCGTATTACCTTTATACAACAGTTTTTCAAATCAAGTTTTGTAAATGAAACCTTTATATTACCTTTACATAGGCTTCTGAAAACATTAGTTACCCTTATCTAGAGTGTCTGGGTAAGGGTAATAGGGAGGATACCCTTACATAGAATAGGGATTATTCATAAGGGTAAAGAAGAACTATATTTAAAAATTGTTTTTAAATATTAAATGAATTTTATGGTTTATAGAATGTTTATAAATCATAAAAAATCTATTTTGGGATACCTTAATTTATAATAATTTTATAAATAAATAAATAAATTATAAATTTTTTCTAATTAAATAAATATATGTTTATAATTTTTTTACCAAATATTAAAGGTTAATATTTTAAAACACCTTTTACAAATTAAATGTCATGTCTTATGATCTGGAAATAAAAGGTTTATTTAGAAATCATAAGAGGTGATTTATAAAGTGTATATAAATTATAATATATATGACATTTAGATTATATAAAATGTTTATATAATATATATTGAATTATAAAATGTTTACAATTCCTGAAATATCGTATAAATTCTATATAATATAAAATTTTAAGGAGTTCATATTGAAATATGAAATGTTTATATTCTTACTAAATTATTAAATGTTTATAATTAGTATTTATTTATTAATAGTTTATAAATGTCTCATGTTTTTGAAAATAAATAAAATGTTTATTTATTTGTTAAATTTATTTGATATTCATCTTTAGTAAATTGTTTATGAAATATGAATATTGTGTATCCCCATTTATATGATAAATCAATTCTAGGATAGATCCTTGTAAATCATGCTAGGTTTGATATCATAAAATTTAATGTTCATCTACCTTGGAATCATTTTTTATTTTTAGTTATAAGTTTGAGAATAGTTGTTGGGAATAGATTATTAGGTGTTAGAGTTTTTCATGAATTGAATTCTCTCTTGAGTAAAGTCTCCTAGGGTAGAGGGACTTGGGATCAGACCACCTACTTTCTTGAAGGCTTACCTTGGATAAAAAAGTGAATGGGGTTAACTATCTATAATTTCAGGATTATTCATGTGAAGTATATGGGGGGGTGCTCTAGGGAGATCTTTGATCTCAAGAGGGCCCTAGGGGTTTGATGAGATATGTGGATCAACGTGGATGGTAGGCTCTCCAATGGCATGGCGTTGGTCTTGGTGAGTGGGATCTGTGGGTCGATGGGGACAGTGACTCATCCAAGCGTCATTTTAGATCAAAACAAATGGAGGAGTTGTGAGACATCAAAGGCTTAGGCTATGGGTTTATCCATGGATCTATTTTGATGGCGGTGACCTCACTCTGGTGAAACTTTAGTTTGCTTTCGGATAGCGGTGTGCTGTCATTCCCTTGGAAATTCCATTCCTCCTCGACAATGACTTTTCTAATGGTATGATGGGATTGATCCTCTGCATAAACCAGCTAGTAGACTTTAGAATCTTTAGTATTCTTATCAGGATGGAAAGAAGTGTCATGATGGTCTAGTCTGTGGTGAGTTGGACTTTTTTCCATATATTATTTTCAAGTTTGGGATTTTTTTGAAAGGGGGTTCAGATCTGTGGATGAAGTTCATTGGTGTTTGGTTTCAGAGAGAGTTGAAGTGATTTCTCTAATGCTTTTGTGGGGGTTATGTTTTCTCGCATAAGAAGCAAAGGTGAGGATGGGGTCATGGTTGTTGTGAGTTCATTAATTTATTTATGTCGAAGCTTTCATTTGACTACCTCATTTCTGACCCTCTGAATTAACTGAAGATCTTCATGATTGCTAGGAAGCTTGTGATTTTTACTTAGGTTTCATTCATTTTTTATTTTTCTTGTATCTTGTTTGTTGATACCGCTATAACATCAGAGTATTTCATGACTGATGGGATCTTGTGGAGGTTTGCGGTTTGTTTTTTTCTCCCTACTTAGGTATGGTTTGTCCTGATCTTTTAATGGTTTTTTGGTATCATAGGCTTCATCACCGGTGATTCCTCTAGTCTTTATTTTCTTGGTTCTCTACTCTTATTCTAGGATTTCTCCATTCTATTCAAGGAAGAGCAGTGCGGTGGTATTCCTGGTCCTTTGGGATGTGAGTTCGAGTGGTCAGTTTTGGTAGATCTATGGCGGTTATTGGTTTTATGGCCTTTTGGTGAATTCTTGGGTTTGAAATTTGGAAAATTCTCAGTGGAAGTTTTTGAAATATGGAATGGGTGGATTTTGTGGTAGTTTTTGGATTTTTATTTTATTCTTAATTTTGATGGCGAAGCAACTAGAACTCTATAAGGATCATCTCTCAATGAGAATACAGAGTAGGAAGCTTCCATCTAGGTATGACCATTCAGATTTTAGAGGGTATGGATTTTCCATCAGTACCAGGCCCGTGCAACCTTGCGTAGAACAGCTTGTTGAGTGTTCATGTGAGTTGGAGGCTTGACATAAATATTTAGTTATTGTGGAGGTTTATTTACTAGTAGTCTTGATCTGGGTTCCTTCTTGTATGTTTTTATTTTGGGTTTCCCACTTTTTTCTCAAAATTTCTTTTTAAATAAAAATTTAATTTTCAGTTAGTCTTGTGGTGTATATCAATCTCATATAACTTTATGAATTTACATGAATCATTCATGTGACTTATGCATATGATGAATTTGGATATGTATAAATATACTTTACTTCTATTTTAAGGATATTAATATATACTTGTGGGTTATGTAAAGAGTTACACATTAATGTGGTGTGAATATATTAATTTGGTGGTTGGAATAGGGATTTTCAAAAACTAAATCATTCAAATCACACATACACCAAAATGAATAAAACATGAGAAGATAATGATTAAATAAGATGTAATAGCTATGAATTTAATATTCATATAATGTATATTAAATATTTGAGAACTTAAATGAAAACCCCATAAATACTAAGTGTGACGTTCCTTCCAAAGTGACACTTTTCAAGACCTTGACCATTAAGCTGAGTATTTTTGAGTTTAGATTGAGTACCCCTCGATTATATTGTGTAATTAAACAAATATATAAGTAAATTAGGATTTTCATGTCAGGTATTGTCGATCCCGGAACAAGTATCCATTGATCATCATTAGTTGGATTATTTTTAATATTTACTTTGAGTTATACTAGCTGGGATGCCCTAAAAGTTAGGATATCAAAGGAATAAAGTTGAGTGAATCCATATGATGGATTTGGATAAGTGGTTATCTGTTCAACTATCCATGAATCATAGATGTTATGATTGGGATGATTCCCTACCTAAATAATCATGTCTTTCTTACATGATAACTAATGTATATTAAGATGAAATATGTATTTTTGATCACTAAATGGATATGATGTCTATGGTTGTCATTTTTAGTGGGATCATTTTCATTTAAATCCCTTAATGAAAAGATATAACACATGATACACACCTACCAATATGTCTTTATTATAGATTATGGAATTCTTCACACTAATCATATTGAGATGATTAATAGGTATGACATATAAAATAGTTAAATATTAGTATCTAGGATTGATAAGAGTTCTCAAGGAAAAACAACCAAAGTACCCAATATGAATGTTTTAGAAATCAATTTCTCAAATTCTGACTCTTGGGTATTAGATACTGGGTGTGCGTCACACATTTGTGTTGACAAACACAGACTCAGAGATAAGAGGGAATTAATTAAGGGTAAATTATATCTTCATGTTGGTAATAGAGAAAAAGTTTTTATACTAGAGGTCAACACTTATGATATGATTTTACCAAGTTTATTGATCCTAGAATTGAAAAATAATTATTATATTCCCCCCATAAACATTAATTTGATTTCTATATCTTGTTTGGACAAGATGGGATTTTCATTCATTATTAAGAACAAGAGTTTTTCTATATATAAGAATGAAATATTTTATGGAATTGGGAATATAATGAATTATTTATATATTCTTGATATGGATAATCTCATTTATAACATTTAAAATAATAAGGTTAGGGTTAATTCTAATCGCACCTACCTTTGGAATTATCTCCTTGGATATATAAATGAGAAATGTGTTCAAATACTCCATAGAGATAGATTATTAGACTCATTCAATTATGAATCATTTGATAAATGTGAATATTTTTTATTAGGAAAAACTACAAAGTAACCTTTTGGAAGAAAAGGTGAGAGGGCTAGTGTACTATTGTATCTCATACATCTTGATGTATTTGGACCAATGAGTACACAAGAAAATGGTGGTTTTAGGAACTTAGTTACTTTTATCGATGACTTTAGTTAGTACTTGAATGTGTTTATGATGAAATGCAAGTATGATACTCTTTAAAATTTCAAATAATTTAAAAACAAAGTACAAAATAAAATGGTAAAAAGTATTAAAGTCCTCTGATTAGATCAGGGTAGTGAATAATTAATCCAAAAATTCATAGCTCATCTGAGATATTGTAGAATTGTTTCACAAATCATTCCTTCTGGAACACCACAATATAATAGTGTTTCTGAAAGGAGGAATCAAACCTTTTTAGACATGTTTTGATCAATAATGATTTTATGTGACCTTCCTATCTCATTTTTGGGTTATGCTATGATGTTTTCTACATTCCTATTAAACTGCATTTTTTCTAAAACGATCATAAATAAAATATATGAGATATAGAATGGGAAACGTCCCAAAATGTATTTTATGAAAATTTGGGTTTGTGAAGCACTCTTATGAAAATTTTCTTTTGATAAGATTTTATTTAAATAAGATAACTGCTTATTTGTTGGTTATCCCGAAGAAACTCTAAGATATTATTTCTACCACCCTATTTAACATAAAGTATTTATGGCCCGACATAATATTTTATTTGAGAATAAATATATAATTTAAGGAGTCAGTGGGAGGAAAGTTGAACTTGGAGAATTTCAAGACCAAAAAAAAGAAAGTGTTCCTAAGATGTAACTTGATCCATTTCTGCAAACAGTTGTGGAAGAAGAACTGACTCAAGCTACATAAAAACCTCATAGGTCTAGTAAGATTCATGAGGAGACTAAGAGATATGGATTTCTCATGGATGATGATGAATAAGAAACATTCATAGGAGATGAATCTACTTCCCACTAAGAGGCCATTTGGAGTTATAATTCTAAGAAATTGTTAAAATTCATGGAATTTGAGATGGACTCCATGTACATTGACCAAGTTTGGAAATTGGGGGATGCACTTAAAGGGGATAAAACCATAGAGTGAAATTGGGTTTTCCAAAAGAAAAATGACATGGATAGTAGAGTGTATACCTAAAAAGAATTCCTAGTGGAAAAGGGTTTCAAAAAAGTTCATGGTATTGACTATGAAGAGACCTTTTCACCCATTGTGATGATAAAGTCCATTCATATTTCACTATCCATAACAACTACTTACAATTATGAGATATATCAAATGGATATAAAAAAATTCATTCCTCAATGGAAATTTAGTTGAGGATGTGTATATGATACTACCTAATGGTTTAAAATTCACAAATGAGAATGCTAATATTTGAAAGTTTCAAGGGTCTATTTATGAACTAAAGAAAGCTTCTTAGAGTTGGAATATTTAGTTTGATGATGTAATAAAAGAGTTTGGTTTCATCAAGAAAGTTTATGATTCCTATGTATACAAGAGTCTTAGTGGGAGTAAAGTAATATTTCTAATACTATATTTAGATGAAACACTTCTTATTGGAAATGACTTCCCGACACATCACTTTATGAAGATGTGGGTGCATAAATGTTTCTCCATGAAATAGATGGGTGAAGAAACTTACATAATTGGTACGAGGATCTATATAGATAGATCTAAGAAGTTAATTATACCTATTTAGAATACATATATTGGTAAAGTGTTAAGGAATTTTATCATAGAGAACTCCAAGAAGGGGTATTTACCAGTATTGCATGGAACAGATCTTAGGAAGACTCAGGGTCCTTATAAAGAGTTAGAAATAATGGATAGGATCCCTTATTCATCCTCCATAGGATCTATCATGTATACCATATTATTTACTTGACTTGATTTCATATATGCTTTGAGAATAACAATTAGATACCAACCAATCTCAGTGAGAGTCACTAGATTATTGTGAAGAACATCCTTAAGTACTTGAGAAGGACTAAGGATATATTATCAATATTTTTAGGAGAGGATGGGCAATATATAAAGGCTTTCATAGATGCTAATTTCCAATCCAACAAATATGATATGAAATAACAATATTAATTTGTGTTTTTACTAAATGGTGGAGCAATTAGTTGTAATATTTTTAAACAATCCACCATAGAAAACTCAATAATAGAGTTAGAATACATCATTACATCAAATGAAATAAAAAAGATATTTAGATCAAGTAGTTAATTTATGAACTTATAGTGATTCATAGCATCTAGAGAGTAATTGATTTATATTGTGACAACAATGGTTTTATTTCTCAAGCTATGGAACCCGGGTCTCATTAAAGGATCAAATACATCCTTTACAAATACCATCTCATATGGGGGATCATTGAGAGGGGTTATGTAAATATAATTTGAGTGTCTACATAGGTTAATATAGTATATATGTTGATGTAACCATTACCATAACAACAACATGATGGTCATGTAGAATCTCTGGGTGTTAGGAACATGAGATATTGGTTGTAATTGTTAGAAATGTATCATGTTATTATAATAAGGGTAATCTCCAATTATCATTCATTCATGTGTGGTATAATTTATATTTTACATGAATAGTTGAATGATAATATCCCCTCAAATTATGACTTTGATTAGTCCCTACTCGATGATCATTATAGAGGATTATGATATATAATAATATGATAAGTTTAACACGAATAAAATATTGTATTTATTGTAAAGGTTTGTATATGAGATATGAAGACTAGTTTCATGAGTTAATAATTAATGACCACTTACTTGGATTGAATATCTAAATTATATCTCATGGAATGTAATACAATCATTGATATACTTAGGGATGTATGATTATTATCAATCCTTTTTACCTGAGGTTAGAAAGACACCTAGCATGAGAACCTTCATACTTTGATACCCTACTTACAAAAGTCTACATATTTACTTAGTTAATACAGGGGTGGTTGGTTATGCTGTTGATCATGTCATCGTTTGGAGTAAAACCAATATAGTATTTTTCCACTTGTATGAAAAGTTAAAGACATCCGATCCTTGATTGAATTAAACTGAGGAAATGAATTCCTATACTTATTTTTTCTCACATATGATGTGTTTAACTACCTGGATATGTGACATGTGATATACTTATCTGATAAATGAATGATATGTGATATATTCATTGGCTTAGTCTTTTTTGGAGAATCAAAAAATGATAATAAGATAATAGTAGATTAATATGTTCCATGTCTAGTGGTTGCTCAATGTCATGGAAAAAGGGATTATATAGGTATACATATGATTCATATGATGCATCTTGTGGTGTACATGTTAATATAGAGATATGAATATATTTTATGGAGATCACACTAGACCCCTTAGTATCTTGAGTAACAAAAACTCTTTGATAAAGTCCACTCTTTACTTATATATATATATATATTATGGATTTCATAGTTGTTTTCAATGCTACTAAGTCCCTTAGGGTCACACAGTTAGGACCTTGGATAAGGATACATTTTTGGATAAATTATTTGTTCAAAATGAAGAGAGTTTTATGAAAAACCATTTCTAAAAGTATTTGGATAGATTCAAAAAGAAATATAAAGTTTTACATAAATTTCTTATGGTATTTTAGTGCAAGTGGAATATTGTTGGATGCACACTAAAATGTAAACGCATGAGATGTATGTACACATGAATATGATGCATTAAGTATATATATGATCTATTATATTATATATATAGTGCATTTTTAATACATGCATGTGATGTATGTATATTATCATGCATATGATACATGTATAATATATATATATATATGTTAAATATAATATATAGATATATATTATATTAAATATGCATGCGATGCATATCTAGCATGCATGTTTCTCCTAGATGGCTTATTCATCATTTACAATACATTATGAATGTATTAAAGGATTTTCATTAAAATAATTAATTTTTTTAATGAATTATACTCCAACAGACATAAACACACACAATATGTTATGAATAGGATATGCCTCAAGTTTCATCTATATAAGAGGATGAGATCCTCTCCTATTAGGAATGCAATGTGTATGAGTATATTCCAAATATCTCTTCTTCCCAAGTACTTTTCATCTAGACCAAGAAGGCACTAGAACCCCTTTAATTTCTTGAAAATACTCATTATATGACCATGGATCCATTGACTGATGTATCACCTCAGAGGTAGGGTGCTTTTGTTCACTTTTATTTGTAATATCCTTCGAGCATTTTCATTTGAAGAGAAGAAGATAGATGCTACTATTTCAATTTATAGATACTCTATTTTACAATATTATTTACACATTTATTCTTGAAGATATATCTTCACATGTTTTGGGTTGTATTACACTATAAATTATCATTAAATGGTCATATAAAAACCAATATTTCCACGTTTTCCATTTCGTAAAGGAGGAAACAAAGGCCAACACGACCTCTAAAAATAGCTTGATAAGTCTTATTACTGGTCATAGTGCACCAAGAACCACATTACCTATTTAAAATGTCTAGGGATTGACCATGAATAGACCAAAATAGCCTCCACCACACCCACTTCCAGGGCATGGTGACCCTTTGAAAGGATAAAACATATCTCAATCCTCTAAAACACCTCCAAAATCCATCTTGAAACCACTAATCCTTCAGAAAAAAAGGAAAAGGTCAAGAAGGTCTAGACCATTACATCTTTCCTGGTATCATCTTGTTTCTAATAACCAATACCATATCTCCTTAGAGGATTTAATGAAGGTATAACTTTTTATTAAAAGCTCATGCAACTCGGTTTTAATAAACTTCTAGGTTGTGAAGCATGCACAACCTTTTATCATCGATTTGATCTAGATTATTCAACTAATTTTATGACTATTAATCTTTAGATAAATAGTTTTATATGGAAATGGGAAGTGAAGGCAACTAGATCTTGATGATGAGGACTGACTTTGTCCCGTATACAAGCTAATGTGGGGTTACTTTCATGGTGGTATGATTTGTGGTGCAATAAGCCAAAAATGCATAAAAAAGTTTTTCAAGATAGGAATTTTTGCCTTTGTCCACCATATTCTAGAGTATATTATCTTGATTCATATTAAAAGGATTAATATTTTCATTTTTCACTGCATGGTTGTGGAATTAGTGGTTGGAATTAATGTTATACTATAGATAAAACCTTTTACACTTAGAAGTGCAGAAGTTGGTGCCATATTTTATCAATATTGTGCGAGTGATGCCGAATTTGGTAATAATATTTGTCTTTGTAAAGATAATGACAACATTAATCCCAACTTCCTTGAGGGATATTACATCAACCCATTTGGAAAAGAAGTTGGTGGAAATAAGGATGTATTTTAACAGTCTAGATGTAGCTGAGGGATATGTCCCCATGAAATCTATTACCCAGATGAAAAAAACCAAGAATATCTAAAAGTGTGCAATAAATTTGGTGGTTGATGGATAAAATCAGAATGTATTTGTAAAGAATAATATTTCTTGGTGAATTCCATGAAATCTTATGTCATCTATGGACAAAAGTATCCATGCCTCCTGATATAGTGGGAGATATTGGTTCTGGATTAATGATAACTGCAAGTGAATTCATGGAATTATTGAATAACAAAAAGTGCCTCTCATTATTTAATGCATATTTTTAGGACTCTATAAAATCCTTATTTGTAGAGAAATTTCCATTAATTTAGGCTATCATAACATAAAAAGATGATGGTCTGTCATTGAATATGTTCCTTCTTGGATTGATATGATGGAAGGATTCCACTCAGAAGATAGTTTAATATGTGGTAAATCTATCCAATGAAATAAATATTTAGAAATTATATCATCTTACCTTACTCTAGAGTGGTGTCGATCTCATTGATCCATTTTACATCACTACCAACGAATGAGGACACTACCTTGTGATGTGAAATTCTAATGACTATCTATTCCCATACTAGATTCACTAGGGTTGTTCTTGTATTAGCCAATTCATCTACATGATCCTTTTCTAAAGGAAAAATATGAGACAATGTTGGATCAGAGTGGAATTATTCCATCAACCTCCATTTGTAACTAAGAAAAGGAATGGATTCCTCTTTTTAATGGCATATTCTCCATTAATTTTCTTGATTTCCAACTTTGAATTACCCTTGACATTTAGGCGGCCAATTGGTATTTACATATCCAATTCCATGACTATAATTAGAACCTAGTATTCTGATTAGTTATTGGTGAAACCATATGAAAACATAAAGGATAAGGGGAAATGGACTTTTTTGGGGGAATGAGGACAATTCCCAAATCTAATTTGTTGAGTTTTAAATTTTTTATCCTTTTTCCAGTTGTACTTATGGAAGTTCTATTAAAATACATATCACATGTTTAGGGAGTTATATAAATGATAATACCTCTTCATCAAGAAGATATATATCAACTAGAATTCTTTTCGAATTCGGATGTGATGTGATAAAGTATGTCGGTGCTTAGACTTTAACTACTTTATAAGGTATGAACTGGATGCTAAACTACTTCAGGATGACCAACCATCATACTAAATTTCTATTCAGAATTATATGATTGATGATGTATTTGAGTGGGTTGATAAAATAGACCAAATAAACCCCATGATTCTATAGATATCACCTCATCTTTTGAACCGTAAAGATCAATGTAAGGAAATTTTTCTCAATATCAGAATATTGATTCTCATTATCTAGAATAGTTCTACTAAGATAGTAGTGACTATTTTATTTTCTCACAACATTCTTATATTCAATAATGACACCAAGTGATCGTACCAAAGCTTGCACTTACAAAATAAGTGGGTTTCCTTTGATAAGAGGCATAAATGTTAGTGGTTTTGAGAGATATTTATTTCAATTTTAAAAATATTCTTGAAAATATCCATCCCACTGATAGGTATCCCCCTTCTTCATAAGATTGGTAAATGATAGGAAATTTCATATATGGTTCACTATGAAGCATATGATATAATCAATATTTCTTTTAATCCCTACCAAATCTTTTAGATTTTATAGTGGCAGTATATTAAAGATATATTTGGTCTTCTCAGGGTCTACTTTGATTCCCCAATGGAATACCACGAAGCCAAGAAATTTTCCAAATGTCACCCTGAAATCACATTTTAATGGGTTAATCTTTAGGATGTGTTGTCATAGTTTGTTTAAATATATATTGAGATCAGTAATATGATCACAAAACTATTGATATTAGACCACCAAATCATTAAAATAACATTCAATAGTCTTCCCCAGATAGGGATTGAATATATGGTGCATAATACACTGATAAGTGGTTCCAAAATTATCCAAGAGAAAGTGAATTACTCGATATCAATGCACTCCTTATGGAACCATAAAAGTTGTGTAATACTCATATTTGGGGTCCATGTGAGTTTTATTATAGTTGAAATATCCATCCATTAAGGAGAGGTTCTAGAAACTAGAAGTCACATCAATAAAAAGTTTTATGATCGGGACTGGGAATTCATCTTTTAGGAAATAGATGTTGAGATATGTGAATACAATGAAAAATATGATCTTCCTATTCTTCTTATTGATGGGGACAATGTTAAAAATCCATTTTAGGTACCAAAATTTCTTAATGAAGTCATATTTAATAATATTATCACCTTTTACTTTGACCTTGGTAGCATGAGTTAGATTCATTCTCCTGGATGCCTGTTTATAGCCCTAATAATATTTAAGAAGACCTAAATGATGGGTAGCCACATCATAATCAATTCTTGGAATATATGTATAATTATAGGTGAAGAAATATCGATGCATCTTTATGAAAGATATATATGCCTCATTCTCTTTGGAGGACATGAAAGTACCAATTAAGGTAAGTTTCAGGTCTTTCTCTGTACCTAGATTCATCTATCTGTGTATATAAATGGTGGTAGAGATACCTTCCTCAAATGTTAGAGGGGAAAATTTGATATCGCCTTCCTCTTCTTCCTATGATTCAATTTTAGTGCAATTGGGTGATGAAGGAATGCTTTCATGATTGAGAGATAATGTGGTGGAATTATTATCCTCTATGAATAAAGAGGAGGCATCGTTAGGTCTCAAGAATACTAGTATATAAGTATCACTATCAGGGGAATTTTGGATATGATTCTTATCTTCTTCGCTATCATTGGGGGAATAAGAGGTGCCGAAATCCTAAGATCTAGGAGATTTCATAGGGTTGTTTTCAATTTCAACTAGTGATGTGGTGGTTTCTTTATATCTAGATGGTAATGAAAGGATCTCCTCAAATTCTGAAGAAAAAATAGGAGCTTTCTCATCCAAAACATTATCATTATGACCATAAGCGTACCCTTATTCTATGCAATTGGAATTGACTGATTCCACTGATATCGTGAAGATGGGTTTCAGTGTATTTTATCACAAATTTATTACTTCAATTTGATTAATATCCAATACATAATCTTCACCGAGTTCATGGAATAAGTTGACAAGGACCATCTCCAAACCATTGGGGTTTAGGATCTGGTTGGTATCAACTATTATGGATTTTTTCCATATTTTAGATAAAATTTTATATCTATGTATTGAGATTCATGGGAATAAAAAGGGGTACCATCACCATGTAGCACTCCCATTTGTCCATTGAAGTAATACTTGAGGAACTATTGACACGATGAGGGCACTGCTGCATGAAAATGAATCCATGGTCTTTCCAACATGAGATTGAACAATGTATCCTGAAGAACATCCATGAAGTTAGAATCATAAACAATGTATCTAAATTAGGAACTATGATCAATTCATCCTATATTATTATTCTAACTTTTTTATACCCTTAGATTTTTAAGGTATAGGTAGGAAAATCAGCATATTTATGGATTAATAATTGTAGTGTTTGGACTTGAATGTGATTGATTATAGATCCATTATTTTCAAGGGCTCGATGAATATCAATGTCGTTAAGCTTTACATAAATATAAAAAGGTCAGACGTGTCTCTGTATATGGTCTCCCTATCTTGTTCTTGGAAGGAGATAAATACATAGAATTCTACAAGATCGGTCTCTACATGATATAATTCAGTAGAAGTGACCTAAAATTCAAACTCTTCAGGGATTAAGAGAGACTCAATAAGTGATTCCCAAAAATTATTTTAAAGTTAAAGGTCATAAAGAATCAAAATACTTTTTGGAATAACAACAAGATATTTCCAGATGTCATATTTCAAATATTAAGGCTCACGTTTCCCTGTATGAGGTTGTTACCTAGTCTGAGGTTTAGGAGCAGGTGGCTACTTTCCCTGGTTAGAACTTAAGGTTATCTTGGTCATTTATGGGTTAAAATGAGATGACTTTCCCACATTTTGATGCTAACCATATGAATGATAATTTTATATTTGTTCCTTTAGTATAATGGGACCTAAACAAGCCCTTGAGGATTAAAGAGTATATTGATGCTCCTGCTGTACTCATTAGAGTGTTTTTCCATGGGTTTTTATGGTATATATGGTTTCGGTAGGGAGGTGATATGAATTTTAAGGTTCATGTTAACCTATTTTTCCCTAACCCTATCAGACTTAGCGACCTATCCTTCCATATCTTCAATTATGAGAGGGGAACTCTGGGTCACATTCATCCTTATTGTTAGATAAGGGATTATCCAAGTGAATTATATTGAAAAATTCATATTGGGATACTTAATCTAGGTGGGATTCCATTTTATGGGTCAGTACCCATGTTCCCAGTGCCTGGGGAATAAATTATGAGAGGGTTTTAATTGGATAAGGTATCAACTTGAATTTATCTTTTTGTACCTTACTCTTGTTATATATGCTACACTGATTCTCAGAAGACTAAATCTTAGAGGATTATGATGTTAAATAATTTTTCTCAACCATTATAGAGGGATATGAGGTCACAAATGGTTGATTCAATTATTCCTTAAGAATGAAATGAGCTCGATTTAACTTCTTAATGGTCATCCAATCATCAAACTTTTGTGCACCATTGTTTGGAACTTCTTTTCATTCTCATTCCTCATCTGGTGAGGTGGCAAGAATATAAACCACTTATAATAGAGGATTTCCTAGTTTGACCTACCGAGAGTATACCATCTTTTAGAGGATTTATTTAAAGACAAATCACTACTAGATGATGTGTCCCAACATTTAGTGGAAGGGGAAATAACTCAGTTGGTCACTAATTCCAACTTGATTAGGATTCAAAGGCTTTAGATGCCTTAAAAAATTATTCTCCATAGTTATAATAAATTAACCAGGGAATTTATCATTTTAAAAAGTATAAAATTTATTTTTATGGTATTCATACAGTATGATCCTAAGCTCTTTTATCCATTCCTAGAGAGTACTTTGTTGTTTATATCATTTAGGAGGAGGTACCACATGATATTACATGAGTTTAGGTTCCAAAGTAGGTACCAGAGCAAGCTTAAGTGTTAAAATCATTGTTTTTGATTTACCATTCCTATTTTCTAGATTTATCAATGTTGGATGAGGTTTAGGATTGGTCCAATAAATGGAATATTCCAACCTCAGTGAAACTATGGAGAGATCAAAGAATCCACCTAAATATTTTACTGGAATGAGTGGCGTTTTCAACGCATCATGAATATTTTCTATACAGTTTCCCAACAATGCTTCTTAGGGGATTTACAAGTTTAAAAGTATGTCAATCCCTTTTACCTGATAATAAAGTTCGAGACCCTCTCATTTTCACATTTTTTGAAATTTGAGTGGCTAAGAACCATTTCCTTTCTCAATGTAGAGCTGAATTGGTTGAGGACTCAATGGTGGAGTTATTCCCATCCTATGATTGATCCAGATTAAAAAATTTTATACTAGAAATTTTTTGGCCCATCCAGAGTCTATACAAATAATTTGAACTTAGTGGCCTCTTTTTACTCAAGGGTTCCCATAATGGGACCACATCGAGATATGAAGTGCATCAGGTGTTGTTTTGGTTCCCCAGTGCTATTTTAATTTGGGAAAGTTGGAATCCTAAAATTAGGTGGAGGGGGAGTTGTGTCCATCCATTCGAGGTGAAACATCCTTTCCGATTGCACTAGTTCATGTCACCATTCTATAAATTCCATTTGAGATACCATAGATTCAATGATGCTAATGATATTTGGAATAATAGTTTCCTAGACAAATACTTTAGTGGAGGAAACAAGATATCCTAATATGGTCAGCTTTCCTGTGTCTATTACTGATAACTGGTATGATCTGGTTGGGGGTAACTCATTTGATGTGGTTCTGGATAAAACCCCATTAGAGGAAACTTATGATATTCCCCATGTATAGACCCTATTTTTTCCTTGTAATACTTTCAAATATTTCTATATATATTTCTAGATCTAGGTTCTGAGACGATGTGCAATTCCGAGTACGGGTGTTCCCAAAATTAATTTTATTAAAATATTAAATATATTTTATATTATGTGCACACTGATTATTAAAGAAAATGGGATAAATCTTAAACATAATCTTATATTAGAAATATGAGATCATGGTTGAGTCAGGAATATGGTTTTTACCCTAACATCAACCTAAAATAGGTCGACATAGGGCATTCAGATACCTCTCTCATTGGTAGTACATTTAGTGGGTTAATTAATTAATCAATTCATTTATTCATTTAAACCTAAAAATTTTCCTATAAATTAATTATTATGGATAATTTCTCAAGGTTAGCCTCATAACCCTAGGAACATCAAGAGCTTCTCCTTCCTCCTTCCATTAGAGAACCACCTTCGACGATAATGAAATGCTGGATCGGAGAAGACCGGGAAACAACAAATGCAACAACATCCTTCAATCATTGGTGAGCACATTATTCAATAAATAATGATCCAATATTTAGTTAGGACTTGTAAATTTTCATTTTATTCCATTTTTTATTAAATTTATTGAGGAGATCTATCCCTTTCTTGGATCTGTGGCAATTGAAACTTTTGCATGCACCCATGTATCAATTAAATTGATTTATTCAATTGTTTTCTAACCCTTATTATCCTCGTTCTTGATCATTGAAAAATAATTCCTATAAATGATCATTTAAAAATTTGTTATTGTATCTTTCTTCTCTCAATTTCTTCATGTTCTCCACTAGTTGGACCCCACGGTCCTGGTTTGACATTTCCAAGTAGTATCGACCCAATCAGACCCTTAGAATCATGACATATCGACAAAAGATTCATGGATTGATGAAATAAGGTTAGATATGGGATCATTTTGGGTCATGGATGATTGTTTCAATGATAAGAGATCAAATCTTTGGCGATGAAAGGTGCAGAGACACGTCAAACTCACAACAAAACTCTCGTGGGTCGATGGGTTCAGATTTCCATTCATCAGATGGACGAAAATGAAAAATAGAGGCTAGATCCTCTAATATTAGGTATAAATGAGATATGATATGATTTGAAATTCCTAGATTCAAATAATGAAGACCAAATCTAGATTTCTATGAAAAACCCAACTGCACATTGTGTACCGCGATGAACACACAATGTGTAGCCCCCTGGCTGTGATGACTAAGGTTTTGGAATATTATAAGGATGGTATAGTGTGTATTCCTCCTACACTTGATGTACCTCATCCCTGGATGGACGATCCATGTTTTAGAGCACACAGGTGATACCCCGTGTGGGATTACATGACCAAATCATACATGTGGAACCTTGTAAGAAGAAACACGCCATGTATTGAGTACATGGACACAACTTGAGTACACAAACACATCTACAAGAACACAGACCGATCCCAGATAGTTTGGACACACCATGTATTCGACCTATAAGTCGTGTACTTATACATAGATTGGGATTTGTGTTCTAGCCCAGGACACAGCCAAGTGGTGGAGTAGGACCACACACCATGTGGGTACCCTCACACATTGTGTATCCCTTGACTCCTTTTAAGGAAACATCAAGCTTTCATATCTCCTTCATTTGAACTCAAATTTTAGCTTGTGAGTAGCCTATCCTGAGTGTTTTTCTACGTAGAACATGATGGTTCCCTCAATTATGGATTTTGGGATACGATGTGGAATTTTTTTGGGAATAATGATTATTTGAGGTGACGTCCAATGATGATAGTGATCACGTGGGATCACTAGAGGATTCCTTTAGAGTGAAACCCCCCATAGGCATGGGTGAAGATCCTCTACCTTTTTGAGTGGAACTCCCATATCAGATAGGGAGTAGGTCCTCAATGATCAAAGTGGAACCCACTTGTCACACAAGGGCTTGGGTCATCGACCTTTAGAGTGGAACCCCCCATTAGCATGGGAGTTGTCCCTCTACCTTCCGAGTGTAACTCATTATCAGATAAGGAACGAGTCCTCAATGACTAGAGTGGAACCCTCTACCACAACAGGGTGTGGGTCCTCAAATTTTAGAGTGGAACCCCCCATCATCATGGGAATGGGTCCTCTACCTACCAAGTGGAACCCCCTATCAGATAAGATGTGGGACCTTGTGAAACTAGAGTGGACCCCCCTATCAGTTTGGACATGGGTCCTCTATGGCTACTTAAATAGTGGAACCCCCCTAAAGCACTAGGGAACATGTCCTATATTCAAGTTTTCCCCCTCGGCTATGCGGAATAGTGGTGAGTAATGGGTCTTCACATGGTACTTCCGAGCAGATGCATGAGATGCTGGGCATCATTGATGGAATTTTGGAATTGTTAGAAACTCTTATTCCTGGGTTGAGTTGTGATATAAAGATGCACTTTCTCTCTTATTTGGGTTTATTTTGACTGAGCATATATATATATATATTCATATGTATCCATATATTTGGATTTGTTTACTCTCCTACTATGGGTTACGAAGATTCATGGTGTATGCCACATGATTTTTATGTTTAGTTTATCATGGTTGGATGAGTCTACTCTCCTACTACAGGTGGAAAAGATTGATGTATAGTTCATCTATGCACTGTGTTGAGCCTCTTGTTCTTGGATGAGGTTACTCTCTCTTATATTGGGTTGATTTATTCTCTTTCACCATATCTTGCATCCTGTGTACTATTCTACTATCGTTATATTCCTATTGCATCGCTTACTACTCCCCTTTAGATTTTAAGGCATCTTACTGGGTATGTATATTCCCACCCTTGCATGGGATTTTCTTGCACATGTGGTGTCTCATACATAAAAAAAACAGGTTGGCAGTGAATTCATAGGAGTTTAGGGATATTGGGTGTTGTGGATAGTGTACGGTGGCTGTATCTTGGATATTAGGATCTAGGATTTATCAGTAGTTTTAATTTGTAGTTTTGTCAGGTTGGGAAATATTTTTGGTTGGGTGTTTATTTTTCCCCTTTACTTTTCAGTTTTCACCACCATACTCTTGTATTGTCTAGAGGTGTTACATTCATGGTTATTTACCTTGTTTTGTTGAATATTTTTATTATTATTCCTCTACACTTCTTCATTGAGATGGTCAGGTGTGTGTGTATAGGTATATTAGGCAAATAACTCCCATTTAGGATATTCCTTTTTGTTCTTATCACCACCCTTACCCTATGGGGGAAGTATTGGGGTAGTTAAGGCTCGAGTACCAGTTAGGGAAGGGTCATGAAAGATTGGTATAAGAGAAATTCATTCCTTGGGATGATGTTTGGAGTAGTCACCTTATGAGGATTTTGTTGGGATTAGTGAAAAGTTTCAAACTATCTCGAGTGCAGCTATCAGGAAAGGGAATTGAGTGATGGTGTGGGAATCCAATGTATCCATTCACCAGGACCTTAACTACCAACTTGTTGACTCGTTATACCTAGAAATTAGTTGCAGGGATTAATGATATGTGCAACATATATGATTGAGTTTTTGATTATCCTTATTGAGTCATCTCCCCATTATTTTTATATATATATTCTCATCTAACCATGTTACATCTTGATAACTTTCAGGATGCCTCCACAATTATAATCATCCATGATACCAGTTTTGGATCATGAGGATGATCTGATGAACAACAAGGCCTCAGTTCAGGGTCTATGTCACGAGATTCTTCCTCCATGTGGGTAGGTAGGAACACCTCCACCTGTTGAGTATTAGATTATAAAAGATGGGAAGGTTGAGGATGTTTGTAGGTTTAGTGCACTCCATGAGTTCTAGCTCTAGAGGCCACTGAGGTTCCATAATAATCCATATTCTTAGGAAGTATAGGATTTTCTAGATTCGGTGGTTGTTGTCTTCAGAATTATCTAGACACTGATGGATTATGTGGTTACACTGAAAGCTATCCTTTTCCATGGAGTAGTTGGGTGTTGGTGGAGGATTGTTACATAGATACACAATGAGTCAACACTCTCTTGGACTGATTTTTTTTCATGATTATTACCCCTCCTGTCTTCACTTAGTTTGGATTTATGAGATTCTAGAGCTACAACAGGGAGGGATGATGGTGGATGAGTATAAAACAAGGTTTACAGACCTTACTCGGTACTCCCTTGACATGATTCGGGACATATACTTTCAATAACATAAGTTTGAGTAGGGAATATATAGATATGTTCATGCCATCATGGTTCCCATATGAATCCCCACTTATTTTGGGGTGCTGCAGAGATCAATAGTGACATAGAGATTTCAATTATAGGGACACTAGATAGTTAGAGATGACAATGGGAATCACAGAGCTAAGTCATCTGTAGTAGCCAGTAGATTCCATATGATGGGATCTCGGTGCAGGAGACCTCCCATTGATCAGACTTGGGAAAATGGTCAGGGGAAGCACAGATCACCAGGGTATCCTAAATTGGGTTGATGAAATTCTTGTGACGGGCATGATCACATAGTGTGAGAGTACCCAACCAGACGTGCTGACCAGCGCAGGAAGATAATTGATAGACAGCCATGACAGAGGCTGCCCCGTGATTAGAGATATCCCAGGAGAGGGTAGGGTGGTCCCTAGGGAGGTGAGGCTGGAAGCATAGGAGGAATTGTGGGATGTGGGAAACACCATGATATCCTTCTACCACCACCACTAGGCGGCCCACATTAGGCTCAGGGAGTTGGTGGCTAGGGCCATAGACAGTTGTAGGATTTGGAGGATTATGACCCCACAATGAACGAGATAATTAGAGGTACGATATGTGTTTATTATACTCTTTCTTTAGTATTATTCGACACATGTTCCAGTCATTCCTTCATATATATACTCTTAGTGTGAGAGATAGAGCTCCTAGATGAGGTGCTAGTCCAACAACTTCATCTTGAGGTTCCTATAGGGGACACTTCTTCTGTATCTTTTATCTAATGACATGAGAGCTATCACTTGGTAGAGAGAGGTTCATGTGGGAACTTTTTTTCATCACGATGTAACCATATGATGTCATCTTGGGTATGGATTGGATGTCTATAGCCTGATCCTAGATTGACTATCACCGTAGATGAGTCCGATGCCTACACATTGATGGGATGAGATTCACCTTTATGGGTGAGAGAGATCTCATTGTAGGATGAGTGGGTTCTATGATCTAGAGGATGTAAACCATCACCCATCAGTTATCAAGTATATCCCTTAACACAATAGTCTATTTAGGTATCCAGATTCCTTTATTTTTGGAGAGTTATATGGAAATCTTCCCTGAGGATGTTCCAAGACTACTTATGAGGTGGGATATTGAGTTTTTCATTGAATTTCATCCCAGGACTACTCTGATATATTCTGCAATATATTAGATGTCCCTTACCAAGATCTAGGAGTTTAGGTTATAGTTGGAGGTCCTTCGAGAGGAGGGTTTAATTAGTCCTAGTTTTCCCCCTATCCATCTCCAATGTTGTTTGTGACAAGGGCAGATGAGAGCTTGTGACTTTATGTGGATTATCATTTCTTGAACCAAGACATGATAAAGAAAAAGTACCCACTTACAAGGATTGACGGCCTATTTGACTAGTTTCATTGTGTGAGATTGTTTTCAAAGATCAATCTTCATTCCAGACACCACTATTTGAGGGTTCATGAGGTTTATATTCCAAAGCTGGAATTCTGATGTCGCTAAAAACACTATAAGTTCTTAGTGATTCCCTTTGGTGTGAAAAAATCCCCCACCATGTTTATGGATTTTATGAACCAGATATTTTAGCCGTACTTGGACTAGTTTGTGTCTGTCTTCATCAAAGACATACTCATCTGCTATGCATTAGAGGAGGATCATGTAGAGCATTAAGTATGGTTCTAGATTTACTTTGATGGCACCATCTTGATGGGAAAATCTCAAAGTGTCAGTTCTGGATACATGATGTTCACTTCCTGAGGCATGTTATTTCTGATCATGGTTTATCCATGGAACCAATGAAGATCAATGCAATGATTTCTTGGGAGCCACCTAAGAGCGTTTTAGAGGTTTGGAGTTTTCTTGGCCTACCAAGGTACTATAGGTGGTTTGTGGAAGACTTCTCTAGAATTAAAGTCCCTTTGACTTCCCTGATGTGGAAATGATATCTGTTTACCTAGTATGAGTAGTGCTATAGGTCCTTTGTGGATTTGATGCTAAAGTTGATGAGTGATTCTGTGTTAAGACTACTAGAGGAGGGTGTGCAGTATATAGTGTATTGTGATGCCTCAGGAGCCAGGATTAGTTGCATATTGATATAGTTGTATACAATCATCACATACAAGTTGAGGTAGTTGAGACCCCATGAATAGAACTACACAACTCATGACCTGAAGCTATTAGTGGTAGTATTATCCCTAAGGATGTGAAGGCACTACCTTCTAAGAGAGAGCTTTTTGGTTTACTTAAACTATTAGAGTCTTAGGTACATATTCACACAAAGACACTTGAACCTGAGATAGTGGTTCTGGTTATATTTCTTGTATAAATATGACTTTGATATAGTATATACACTAAGTAAGGGAAACATAGTAGCATATTCACTTAGTAGGAAGTCCTATTATCGCTTGGTCCAGGAGGCTTTGGAGCAGTTAGCCTCCCTGCAGCTGACCCTAGTGAAGTAGGAAGGTACAAATTTTCTGTAGTTGATGGTGCTGAATCCCCCCTTACTGACCATGTGAGAGATTCCCAGCTGAGATACATCGACCGTGAGGTCTTACATGACCAAATATCTATGGGGGGGGGGGTCACTAGATGGATATTCTGAAGGAGGGAATCACATATTCGTTTTCTAGGGACATACAGTGGTTCTAATCATGATGTAGGAGGAGGTGATGCGAGAGTTCCACACTTCTCCCTTATTTGTATATCCCGATGTTGGGAAAATGCATAGAGACCTTTAGCAGTAGTTTTGATGGTCCTTCCTGAGATGGATTATAGATGATTTCATATCTCGGTGCCTCACCCATCAACATGTGAAGGATGATAACCAAGTTCTACAAGGGTTATTACATCCCATTGATATCCCAGAGTGAAAGTGGGATGAAATATCCATAGACTTTGTGACAAGGCTTCCACAGACAATGAAGATCCATGATGCCATCTGGGTGATAGTTGACTGACTCAATAAGTTAGCACACTTCCTTGATATTAGGGAGCAGAATTCAGTAGATATTTTGATGCAGTTGTACATACGAGAGATCATTCTCCTTCATGGGGTTCACTCGATGATTATCTCCGATCATGACACATAGTTTACATCATTATTATGTAGATTCTTGAAGGATTAATTTAGGACTTAAATGAGGATGAGTATAGCCTTTCACCCCCAGACCGATGGGAAGACTGAGTGCATTATCCAGGTGTTGGAGGATATACTGGGGACTTTTATGTTAGACTTTATCTAGAGCTGGTAGGATCACTTTACCTTGGTAAAATTTTCATACAATAATAGCCATCACTCTACCATCAGCATGAAACCTTTTGAGGCCCTACACAAGAGACCCTGCAGAAAACCCTTGTGGTAGATAGAGATAGGTGAGACATCTCTTGTGGGGACAAAGATGGTGCATGTGGAAACAAAGAAGGTCCAAATAATCCATGAGTGGATGAGGACATCCTAGAGTAGACATAAATATTACACAGATAACCTTTATAGGCCCTTGGAGTTTGATTAGGGAGACCAAATTTTCCCTAGAGTTTCCCCACGATGAGGATTGTGGAGGTTTAGCTGGGGAGTTAAGATAACCCTGAGGTTCATCATGTCATTTGAGATCATGCAGAGGGTTGGTGATATTTCTTACTACCTCAACCCACCCCCATATATGGATTGGGTGCACGACATCTTCCACGTGTTGCAGTAGAGGAGATACGTTCATGATCCCACACACATCATCAACTAGGGTGATCTGGACACAGAGGATGGAGCCACCTTTATAGAGAATTTGATGGAAATCGAGGATTTATAGGATAGAACCCTACATGGATAGGACATCCTCTAGGTTGTCATGTTGTGGTAGCACAGGAATGTGTACGAGAGTTCCTGGGAGGGATAGATCCAGATACAAGCTCAGTATCTTGAGTTTTTTGTTTAGTTTTTCTTTTTAGGGATAAAAATATTGGAGGAGGGAATGATGTAGAGACTCATTTTTTTATGAATTTGAAATATTTATATATATATATTTTTAGAGTTAGGCGCTAAGATGACATGCGATTCTGAGGCCCTATGTGCCCAAAATTAATTTTATAAAAATATTAAATATATTTTGTATTATTCACACATGGTTTCTTAAAAAAAATATTATAACTCTTAAATGGAAGATCAAAGACCATGGTTGTATTAATAATGTGATGTTTACCCTATGAGTGACCTAAAATAGGTTAGTACATGGCATTCAAATATCTCTCCTATTGGAGGTACATTTAGTGGGTTAATTAAAAATTAATTAATTCATTCAAACCTAATGATTTGACTATAAATCAATTTTTATGGTGAATTTACCAGGGTTATCTTCATAACCCTAAAACTATTTAGGGATTCTCCTTCCTCCTCCTATTGGAAAATCACCTCCAATAATGAAAAAACACTAGATCAGAGTAGATTGGGACAAAAAAATGCAACAACGTCCTTCAATAATCGATGAGTGAATTCTTTGATGAATAACGATCATATAGAACTAATCAAGTTGTGGTTTACAACATTTTTTATTAAATTGATCGAGCATATTGATCAATTTCTTAGATCTATGCCAATTTAAGTCTTTTCATGCAATTGTGTATCGATTAAATTGATTTATTCAATTGTTTTATAACCCCGATTATCCCTGTTCTTGATCATTGGACAAGAATACTTGAAAATGATAATTTAAAGCTTTGTTTTTGTGTCTTTCCTCTCTCAATTTCTTTTCATTATTCACCAGTTGGACCCCACGATTTTTTTTTGATGTTTCTGGGAGGTACTGAGCCCGATCGGACCCTTGGAATCATGACAGATCGACAAATTTTGGGACTATAGTTAGTCATGGATGATTATTTTGATGATCAAAGATCAAATACATGGTTAATAAAGGTGTATATTTGTGTGTAACTCACAAAAGAACCCACATGGGTCAACAAGATAAGATTTATTGCCACTGGATGGTCGAATACGACAAACAGCGGCTAGATCCTCTAATCTCGGGCGGAAATGAGGTGGGATTTGCAGTAGAATGGCTAAATTTGAAGTACGGAGATCAGATATGGATTTTTTAAAAACCCAACTACATGACATGTACTATGATTAACACATAGTGTGTAGCCCCACTAGATGAAACAATTAGGTTTTCAAAAGATTATATATATTTCATATAGTGTATCCCTCCTACATGCCATGTACCTCGTCCCCAGATGTATGAGTCGTGTGGTAGAGCACATGGGAGATACCTTGTGTGGGAGTACACAACTAGAGAATATGGGCAGAACCCTGTGTGAAGTAACATGCCATGTACCAAGTACATGGACATGACTTGAGTAAACATAAATGACCAGAAGGACACAACCTGATCCAGTATAGTTTGGAAACGCCGTATAGTTCACATGCACAACATGTACTTCTACATGGATTGGGAGTCGTGTGTTGGCTAGGGACACAACTAGGTGGTAGAGCGGGACCACACACCATGTGGTTCCCCTCACATGCCATATATCCCTTTAATCCTTTTGAGGAAACTTCAATAATTTGTATCTCCTTTGTTTGAACTTGTATTTTAGCCCACGAGTAGCCTATCCTGAGTGTTTTTTATAAAAAGAACACGATGGTGTCGACAGTTGTGGATTTTGGGATGCAATATAGAATGTTCTGGTCATGATGATTATTTTGGTAGATTCCCAATGATGTCATAAATCAGGTGGGATCACCAGATGATTTCTTTAGAGTGGAACCCCCCATCAGCATGGGCATGATTCCTCTACCTTCTGAGTGGAACCCCCTATCAGATAGGGTGTGGCTCCTCGATGACCAGAGTGGAACCCCCTATCACACCAAGGTACGGGTCCTCGACCTTTAGAGTGTAACCCCCCATCAGTATGGTCACAGGTCCTCTACCTTTTGAGTGGAACCCCCTATTAGATAGGGAGCTCCTCGATGACCAAATTGGAACCCCCTATCACACCAGGATGTGGGTCCTTGACCTTTATAGTGGAACCCACCATCAGCATGTGCGCGAGTCCTTTACCTTCCAAGTGAAATCCCCCTATTGGATAGGGTGTGGGTACTCATAACACATGAGTGGAACCCCCCATCACTTTGGGTGAAGGTCCTCTACAGATACTTACAAAGTGGAATCCCCATAACGTAATAGGGTGCAGGTCCTCTACTTCGAGTTTGTGCCCCCTCGACTATGTGGCATAATGGAAAGGAATAGACCTTCACACGGATACTTCTGAGCATACATGGGAGATGATAGGCATTGTTGATTGACTTTTGGAAATGTTGGTGACTCTTATTTTTAGGTTGAGTTATGATATGAAGATCCCCTTTCTCTCTCATTTGGGTTTATTTTTATTGAGAATATATATATGTAACGTCCCCGACCCAGAGGCCACTATAATCGGTTCCCCGAACCCGGTCATCACATGACCTTAGGCATACATCTCTATATTCCAGAGGCTACCGACTAACATCATAGGTCTAAAGATAGACATGGGGAGATGATACCCACTAATTAGAGTGAAGAAACAATATAAGTAACAAAAACAGATAAAATAGCCAACAAGAAAAACAATATACAACATGTAACAAAACCCAATAAGTAACCATGTACACATGCTATAACAAAATATAGAGAGAGCACACTACATGTTAGACAGTCAGACAATATAATCCAAGGACAAAACTATCAAAAGACTCTGAACCTAGACCTGAGTCCCAACATGTTCCTAACATCCATGATCCAACCCATCATCCCATGAACAACTGAACACTAGGTCCCTACTCTAAACATGTACCTAAAAACAAGTAGCATCTTCTTGGGTGCCCAAATGCCATTACAACCTAAGCAGGGTGTGAGTACAACTCAGCAGACCACCACCAACAGTGTATAAAGAAATATCCAGTCAGTACCAAGTGTATATAGGTAAAAAGTAAAATAAATAAACAAGTAAATAAGAAAATAATTTATGTAGTTATATAATATTAATTTTACCCATTATGTTCTCTAGAGTCAACTAACAACAACTAAATCAGGTCACACTGGGGGTTTAAGCCAAGGCAAAAGGGTGACACACATATTTAACCATAAGGGATTTAATTAATCACAAATCATCACATAACCATTAGATACAATATTCATTTAATCCATTTTCATCATTATTTCCATTTCATCCCTTAGGATATCCTCATTACTAAATTCATCTTTATCTCATGTTCCATGGGTTAGGAATTAATATAATTTACACTACGACCTAATCCAGTCAATTTCCATGCATAAGGGAATAAACCAAGTCCCTATATCACTAGGGATAAATACATCACAACAACATATTATACTCACATTTAAGCCTCATTTCAGGTGGAATGAAAACATTAGGGGAATAGATCCTCTTCCCCCTTCCCTAACCAATGCATTTTGGGGTGGAGTTTAGTGTAACAGCCCAGAAATTCTAAACTTAATATTAAATGGGTTTATTTATAATTAAAACCAACTAATAATATTTGTAAGACAAATTTATTTGAAAACAATATTTGAAATCAAGTGTTTTAATTAATTTAACTATAATACTTATAATTAATTATACATATTATTTATAGTTTCTAAATTATTATTCTAAAAAAATATTTTTTTTGATTTATTTAAAATAATATTTTAAAATAACTATATTTATTTAATTATTTTTTAAAATATGATTTCTTATTATCAAAAGGTTATCCAATAAAATATTTTGAATGAATAATTTTTTAAATATATATATATATATATATATATATTTACTATTATAATTATTTTGATAAATATATTAAAATGCTAAATTATGTTGATTATAAATAAATATTAAATTTTTATTGAATATAATTAATTGGTTTTTACAATATTTGATCTTTGAAAATATAATATATATATATATATATATATGAAATTATAATTATTAGTTTTAAATTAGAATATTTTAATAAACTTATAATTATTTTATAATATATGATCATAACAATTTTAATATTGAAGATTAAAATATTATAAATATAATCCTTATATAAATAAAGTATATTAAATAAATTAAAAAAATAATAATTATATAATAATAATAATAAAAGAATCGAAAAGTGGGTTTAGGAGTCTGCTTATAGGGTTTCACGGGGGTTTGTTCAAGTTGTGTTGTAGGGAGACTAGGTGTAGGGTTCGCATCCTCGATTCGACGAGGCCTAACACGGAAGATGATTCAAGGACAAAATATTTGAATTCAAATCGAGAAGCACCAAAGGAGTTTGACCATCATGCAGTAAAGGTTCAGGGGTTGTCATCGCCATTGACAAGTCCATGTGAGACCGGTTTCCAATGACGAGGATTCGAGTTTCGTCACAGTTAGGGTTTTCAGTTACTGACAAAGAAGATCCGTGCGACGTGGAGGTTGATAGGGGTAGTTAGAGGTATGTTGTGGATAGGGTTTGATCCGAGCCTATGGATTGGATTTCTATCTTTACTCAATCTAGAAATTAAGAGTTTTCCTTTTTAGATCTGAATCCCATGATTTTGTCGTTGTCTATGTTTTCTTCTATCGAATCATCCTGTTTACCTCTAGATTGGTGGATCAATTATTGTTTGCTTTTGAATTTTGAATCAATTTGTATGAATTTGGTCCATAAACACCCACTTCATCTGTCCATTTCATTTGACAATGTCTTGTGTATGTATCATTTTTTTCTTCTTTAGTTGAATAGTTTATAGTGGTTGGATGATTATGTAATAATATAATTACCTATAAATTTGTTGTCTGAACTATACACTTAGATCCTTTTACAAGCTGGTGTGTGTGTTGCTGTGTAGAGTTTTTGGATATAAATGTCTTATTAGAGAGAGCAAATGAAAAAATGGAAAAACCATTCATAGTCCAGAGAGAAAGGGTGTCCGAAGCATGGTGAAATTCAAGTAAGGGAAATTATTTGTTTTTCAAAAACTTATAATCAAGTTTTCTCCTCTTTTCTAATATAATTCAAGTAAGGGGGACTTCTTTTTATTTATTATATCTATGTATGTATAATTTATTTTCAAATTGAAGTTCATGTATGAGTTTATATATATTTTTTGGTGTTGCTATCATTCATAGATAATCTGGTCATGAATAAGGGGTTTGTTTATTTTTATGGTTTGTAAGGGATTTTATTTTATTTTATTTACTATGATATTATATTTACCTATTTATAAATTAGTAAGTTTTTCCATTTATTTAAATTATGGTGCTAAGGTTTTAGTTTCTCCATAAAATTTTATCTGCTTATGATTAGGTTTTACTTTAAGTTAAACCTTAGCAAGGGAGAATACTTTTATGTATCAAATTATTATTTTTAAAATCATTTTTACAATAGAGTTTTGATATTTCAAGGGCCAGTTTGTTTAATTATTTATTTTAAGGAATTTTATGCATTTTTATCAAAGTATTTCATTATTATTATTTTTATTTAAAGGATTGTTTGTTTTCAAATATTTTTCCTCCTTTAAAATTTAATTACAAGGGATAATTTTGTGTATCGAAGTTTTGTTTAATCAAAAATTTAATTCTGAGATTATGAGTAGTATAAATTCCATGTTATATATATATATATGATTATGAAACATATAGTTCTTTTATTTATAATTTAAAAACCATAGTTTATATATATATATGTATATATATAAGGATGAAATGTTTTTTTGACATATTATAATTTTTATTTTCATGTTTCTAAAAAATGCACATAACATGTCATCATGTTAAATTGAAATCAAGGGTGATAAATTTTCATGTAGTAATGGTCATTCAGAAAATATACAATAAAAGAGAATTATTATTTAATTTCAAGGGTTTGATTTTAATTTCAATTTATCAAACTATGTTCAATTTATATATATATATATATATATATACCTATTTTCATATGTTTTATAGATTCAAAATAATTTCTAAACTTATCATTTTATGTAAGTGGATTGTTTATTTCCATTTATCAAAGGGTGTTGATTTTTTTTTCAATCCATCCATTTATGTTTTATTTACAATGATATATATATATATATATATATTTCCATATGAAATAGTTTTATTTAATACATGAATATGTGTATGTATGTATATATATATATTACTCATGATGTTTATATATGTATGTAAGTGTATATGTCATTTTATGTAAAATAATTATTACTTTTAATATTGATAGACATGAATGTGAGTATACAATCATGTTTTATTTAAATATCAATATTTATGTAAACAAATTTATATATAATTGTATATTTTATATAAAAATTTTATATACATATATAGGCATGATTTCGTGCAAAATTATTTTTCTCATGACACATGTATGGCCATGTAATTTCTTTTATGAAATGGACATCAAAGCTCAAAATTTAAAGAATATTTATATCCCTTATGATGAAAAATGAGATTTATAATTTATTTAATTCCAAAGAATCACACCTAGATTTTATAAAGGCAAGGTATGGGGAGTGAACCCAAAACCCTTATGGTACTTTGTCCCACTACGTTATAGGTGCACCTAGATAGTGCTGGGTGAGCTCGTTATAGCTTACATGATGAGTGCGCTGAGATAGCGCTCCAATGCATTTGGTAATGTGTTAATCTCATGAGATGTTATGTATGGTGTGTGGGAGGTTTATCCTAAGAACATTATGGGATTATGGAGTGAACCAAATCCATCATGGGACTATGTCCACCATGTCTTGGGAGTGAACTGATAATCCATGTTATGATCCAATGCGACTTTCGGAATTAATTCCTATAATATTTCAAGTGAATTCTCTATAATTTTATGAATGAATGAAGTTGATTTTTTAAATTTTATATATATCAAAATAAAATGAATTATCTTAAATTGTTATTGGAAAACTAAAGTTTTCATAATTGTATGAAATTTATTATTATTTTTTTCAAAAGTTAAATCTAACTTCTAAGCATTGTTTAGAAATTAAAATATTTCAATGATTTTTTTAAAAAAAAAACCTTACTGGGCATATTTAATAATCAAACCTTGTTTTAAATTATTTTTATATAGGTTTAGTAGAGTTTTGGGTGGAATTCACTTCGATTAAGGAGTTAGAGCACATTATGTCTTTTCGTTTATCTCTTTTTATTTTGTTTTGTACGGTTTTAAGTCATGTATCTAATTCTTGAGAACCTAGACCGGTAAAAGTTCCTATTATGTAATAGATTTTGTGTATTTTTTTCAGTTTCTTTTATAAAAAAAATATACCTAGAATTTACAGGAGTTGAACACTGGTTGTAGGTTTGGATCTTTATAGTTGGTATCAGAGCAATGGTCTAGAAAAATTTGGATATTAGATGTCGTCGGTATAATATATAAGTTTAGTGGACCTAGTTTTTCTTAATTATGAAGATAAAAATTCAGAATTCTTGTTAGTATGATGAATGAATTGCAAGGAAAAAATTCTTTTGAGGGGGGAATAATGTAACAACCTAGAAATTTTAAACTTAATATTAAATGAGTTTATTTATAATTAAAACCAACTAATAATATTTTTGAGACAATTTTCTTTGAAAATAATATCTGGAATCAAGTGTTTTAATTAATTTAATTATAATACTTATAATTAATTATACCTATTATTTATAGTCTCCAAATTATTATTCTAAAAACAAATATATTTTTTTGATTTTTTTAAAATAATATTTTAAAATAACTATATTTATTTAATTATTTTTATAAAATAGAATTTCATTTTATCTAAAAGTTATCTAATAAAATATTTTGAATGAATAATTTTTTAAATATCAATGTAGATAAATATATATATTGACTATTATAATTATTTTGATTAATATATTAAAATGCTAAATTATACTGATTATAAATAAATATTAACTTTTTATCGAATATAATTAATTATTTTTTGAAAATTTTGATATTTAAAAATATGATATATATATATATATAAATATATATGAAATTATAATTATTAGTTTTAAATTTGAATATTTTTATAAACTTATAATTATTTTATAATATTTGATCATAACTATTTTGATATTGAATAATAAAATATTATACATATAATCCTTATATAAATAAAGTCTATTAAAGAAATTAAATAAATAATAATGATATAATAATGAAAAAAAGAAAAAAAAGAGAATCGAAAAGGGGGTTTAGGTGTCTGCAAATAGGGTTTCACGGGGGTCCGTTCAAGTCGTGTTGTAGGAAGACCAGGTGTAGGGTTCATGTCCTTGATCTGGTGATACCGAACAGAAGAGATGAGTCGAGTCTAAGAGTCGCGAATTAGAGTGGAGCAGCACCTAAGGAGTTAGACCGTCGTGTGGTTGAGGTTCAGGGGTTATCACCACTATTGAGAAGTCTGTGCGAGACCGGTTACCAACGATGAGGATCTAAGTTTCATCACGGTTAGGGTTTTCAGTCGCCAGTGAAGAAGATCCGTGCGTTGTGGAGGTCGAAAAGGGTAGTTAAAGTTATGTTGCAAATAAGATTTGATCAGAGCCTAAGGTTTATATTTATATTTTTCCTCAACCCAGGCAGTAGGTGTTTTCTTTTTTAGATCTGAATCCCATGCTTTTGTTGTCGTCTGTGTTTTCTTCTATCAAATATTCGAGTTTAACTATAGATTGGTGGATCAATTATTGTTTGATTTTGAATTTTGAATCAATTTTTATGAATTTGGTCTGATGATGTCCACTTCATCTGTCCATTTCATTTGACAATGTTTTGTGTCTGTATATTTTTTTTCTTCAGCTAAACAGTTTGCATCGATTAGATGATTATGAAATAATATAATTACCTATCAAATTGTTGACTGAACTGTATACTTAGCTTCTTTTGAAATCTATTGTGTCTATCATTGTGTAGATATTTTGTCTATAAATGCCTTATTATAATGATCAAATGAAAAAATTTCAAAAATGTTCGTAGTCCAGATAGAAAGGGTGTCCGAAGCATGGTGAAATTCAAGTAAGAGAAATTATTTATTTTTCAAAAAATTATAATCAAGTTTTGCTTCTATTTTCTACTAAAATTCAAGTTAGGGGGAATCTATTTATTTATTATATTTGTGTATGTATAATTTATTTTCAAATTTAAGTGCATGTAAGAGTTTATATATATTTTTGGGTGCTACTATCTTTCATAGATAGTCTGGTCATGAATAAAGGGAATTGTTTATTTTTATTATATGTAAGTTATTTTATTTTATTTTATTTGATGCGATATTGTGTTTATCTATGTATAAATTAGTAAGGTTTTTCATTTATTTAAATTATGGCTCTAAGGTTTTAATTTCTCCTTAAAAATTTATTTTCTTATAATTGTGTTTTACTTTAAGTTAAGAATTAGTAAGGGAGAATACTTTTATGTATCAAATAGTTATTTGGAAAATAATTTTTATAATAGAGTTTTGATATTGTAAGGGTAAGTTTGTTTAATTATTTATTTTAAGGGAGTTTATGCATTTTTATCAAAGTATTACATTATTTTTATTTTTATTTAAAGGATTTTTTGTTTTCAAATATTTTTCCTTCTTTAAAATTTAATTATAAGGGATAATTTTGTCTATCAATGTTTTGTTTTATCAAAAATTTAATTTTGTGATTATGATTAGTATAAAATCCATGTTACACACACACACACATATATATGTGTGTGTGTGTGTGATTATGAAACATCAAGTTATTTTATTTAGATTTTAAAATTCATAGTTTATATATATATATACACATTATATATATGTATATATATATATATAAATAAGGATAAGATGTTTTTTTGACGTATTATAATTTTTACTATCATTTTCTAAAAAATGTGCCTAACATGTCATCATGTTACATTGAAATAAATGGTGAAACATTTGCATGTTGTAATGGCCATTCAAAAAATTTATATTGAAAGAGAATTATTATTTAATTTTAAGGGTTTGATTTTAATTTCAATTTATCAAACTATGTTCGATATATATATATATCTACCTATTTTTATATGTTTTAAGGATTGAAAATCATTTATAAACTTATCATTTTATGTAATAGGATTGTTTATTTCCATTTATCAAAGGGTTTTGAAATTTGTTTTCAATCCATCCATTTATGTTTTATTTACAAAGAAATATATATATATATATATATTTCCATATGCAACAGTTTTATTTAAGAAATGTAAATGTGTATGTATATATATATATATTACTCGTGATGTTTATATATTCATGTAAGTGTATATTTTATTTTATGTAAAAGAATTATTATTTTTAATATCGATATACATGCATGTGAGTATGAAATCATGTTTTATTCAAATATTTGTACTTATGTAAACAAATGTATATATAATTGTATCTTTTATGTAAAACTATTATATACATTTATATAAATATTATTTCATGAAAAAATATGTTTGTCATGCCACATGTATAGCCATGTAATTCCTTTTATGAAATGGATATCGAAGCTCAAAATTTAAATAAGCTTCATAGCCCTTAAGATGAAAAATGAAAGTTATAATGTTTTTAATTCCAAAGCATTGGACCTGGATTTTATGAAGGAAGGGTATAGGGAGTGAACCCAAAACCCTTATGGGACTTTGTCCAACTTTGTTATGGGTGCACCCAGATAGCGTCGTGTGAGCCCGTTATAGCTTACACGATGGGCGCACATAGATAGCACTCCAATGCATTGGGTAATGTGTTAATCTCATGAGATGTTATTTATGGTGCGCATGAGGTTTATCCCAAGCACATTATGGAATTAGGGAGTGAACCTAATATACCGTGGGACTATGTACACTATGTATTAGGAGTGAACTGAGAATCCATGTTATGATCCAATGTGAGTTTGGGAATTAATGCCTATAAGATTTCAAGTGAATTCACTATAATTTTATGAATGAATGAAGTTGATTTTCCAAAGTTTATATATAATGAAATCCAATTAATTGTTTTAAGTTGTTATTAGAAAACTAATGTTTTCATAACTGTATGAAATTTATTATTTTTTTTTTCAATAAGTTGAAATCTCAATTCTAAGCATTCTTTAGAAATTGAAATATTTCAATGATATTTTTTTAAGAAAAACACCTTACTGGGTGTATTTAATGCTCACTCATTGTTTTAAGTTATTTTTCTACAGGTTTAGTAGAGTTTTGGGTGGTGTTCAATTTTATTAAGGAGATAGTGCACATAAAATCTATTCGTTTAACTCTTTTTATTTTGTTTTGTATGATTTTAAGTCATGTATCTAATCCAAAACAAAGACTGGTAAAAGTTCCTAGCATGTAATAGATGTTGTGTATTTTTCTTCAATTTATTTTATAAAAAAAATATACACAACATTAACAAGAGTTAAAACCTAGTTGTGGGTTCGAGTCTTTATAGTTGGTATTAGAGTAGCAGTTTGGACATCTTTAGAGATTAGATGTCGTTGGTATAGTATATAAGTTTAGTGGATGTAACACCCCAAGATTTCATAGTGTGTTATTTCTTCAAAATAATTCAATAACTTTCACTACACACAACACCGAGTTCAATCACACCATGAATTACCAAAAAAAAATCCATTCAAAAGAGGTTATGAATAGTATTAACTAAATTTTAAACTTTATATAATCCTTATAATTTTAGAATCTATATTATGAGTTTCTTAGACATAATGCAAGAACAGATTCATTTTCAGTATTGCACTTTTATCAACTTTTAATAGTGAAACCTTTTTAAATACTATATTTTAAACTTTTTGACTAAATGGGGACATCAAAAAATCTAAAATGAAACATCCCAATCTTCCACAGTATGCTTTCCTTTGAATAATACAGTAGCGTGTGTTGTACGCAACTTCGAGTTCTAACACACCACAACCAATCAAACTAGCCGTTATGAATAGTAATACCTACCTTTTAAAATTTTAGAAATTTTATCTCTCAAAATGGAATTCATTTTTGTATTCGGAGTATCGAATTTATCCTAAGGTGAAATTTTGGTACTTTTCGGATAACTTTAATATTTTGATGAATAGTGAAAATTACTAAATTTTAATTAAAAACAACTTTTTTCAATCAAAATAATTAATAGTGATAAATTATGAATTTGAGTGGTTTTAAAGTATATTTAGAATATATTTTTACCATTTAATATAATTTTGGTCATTGGACATAATTTTACAATTAAACCGAACATAAACAAGTGTCAATCTTTTGATAGTTATTATCTCTTAAAAACACGCTTTTTGTTTTGACATTGAGAATTAATTTTAAATTAATTTCTGACACTTCTGTATTTTGAATTTAGAAAAATGGATTCCATATTTGGAATCAGGATGTTCAAATTATGTAAATAGGTAACTTTTATTTTTCGACATTTTGAATAATTACTGCGGTAAATATTTTATTTACCATGGTTAAGGGTAAATCTGGTAAATAAGGGTTAAAAAATAATATTATAATAATACTAAATTATCCTAAAACGTGTCCTAGACTTATTGGTTGATACATGTTCGACCATAGGCATATTTGGGTAGATTTTGGGACCCCATGGTGCCACTTGTAGGTGATAGGGACACTTTATTTTAATTAAGTTAAAATGAATACAAAAATGACACAAGCATATATCTTTTAGAAAAACAATTATTAAATAGTGTTATATATGTTGGATTTTAGATTATAAATATTCATTAGAAAGATAAAAATATTTCCTACATAATTATATTTTATTTATAATTTTTAGATATTAAATAAGTTAATTTATTTATGACACAATGATGATGTAGTAATTACTATAATAGTGAAAAATTAAAATAATTGATATTATAAATACCCAAATAAATATAATATGAAACTTTTAATGAATTAAAATAATTTTATAGGATAATATGATATATTAGGATTGATTTAATTGACTTTTTTCTAAGTAATCAATCTGTTATGAGTTTCACAAAAATCAACTATTGAATAGTTTCAAAATTGACATAAAAGAGTTATTAAAACAAATATTATATTATTAATTGATATTAAATTCCTAAAAATCTAAGGTTCGTCCAAGAGACTTATATAATGATAGGTTAATCATTAATGGACCACTTGGGAGTCTCTTGGATGTATATAGTAAGTTTATTAACCATATTATATAAAAATACAAAGAGACATTGTAAAAGTGAAACTAATTAACTTAGAGTTAATACTTAAAGATAAGGTTAATATAAGTACCCAAACCTATCTAAATTCTATTGGTTGAGTTGTTTTAGACTTATCCCCACCTTAACATTTAAATAATAAACTTTGGAGCCATTAGAAACCGAATATGAATTTATTATAAATTAATATTTCTAGATTTTCCAAAGGTGCCCCTCACCCCTCTTATAAAAAGGCACTCCTCCTTCTCATTTATTTACACCTTAAAAGACTTTTGGTTCGAACAAAATCTGCCCAAATACTCTCCCAACTTCCCTCATTACAACCTAGAGGCCTTAGTTTGATCCGAAAGCCAACCTAAGGAGCCCTTTTGATCAAATCAAAAGGAAGAACCCGAAGAAGAGGTAATGTTTTCACCACCCCTTTTCAAGTTCCTTTCTTCTTCCACTTCTTCTTTATTTGTTCTTACAATTATAAAATAATAACTACATTATCTCAAATATACTGTGATGTTATTATAAATATGGTACAACCATATTCAGTATTCTATCCACCCTTTGAATAACATGTCACCATACGTGCGTACGTACGGCTTACCGTCTCCACGTCGTGGTGTAATTGTTATTCAATATAATATTATTTGGATGGGTATAATAATGATGTGTAACTCATGTAAATAATAAATATAACATGTTAATGATTCTGTATATATGATATACCATCCATTTATATATTATTTTAATATCAAAAGAATGATATTGTCGCTCGTGCGTACGTACGGACTACCGTCTCCACGAACGCGATAAGATTCATTCTCCATCGTAACCATTAAAGTATAATTATAATTTGATGATTTAAAAATGAGGTTTAATGACTTGATATCATTATGGTTATGAATAATATACAACCTATCCTTTACAAACATGTCTTACGTAACAAAACATATAAAAGAAAACAAGTAAGTTAACACCCGAAACAACAATAATACTAAGATATTATTATCAAATCAATATTAAAAGATCATATATGATATAATATTAATGTATATGATTCTTGTATAATTTAATAACAATTATTTCACCATTATACAGTAGGTTAACCTACCTCAACCAAGGAAAAGTACAAGGTAATGGGTTTTCATCTCACTCCTTATTCCCGTGAGATTCATGCCATATTGCCACCATCACCTTTTGTGTGGTGTATGTACTGCCCATAATTATATTATTTGTGTAATACACTCTAATTTTTCTGTATTTACATATTAATTGTATGATACCTCTTTCATGGGTTGTATTTTTCATATGTTACCAAATTGGTAAGGGTTATTTCACAATCTCTTCATTATCCGAGGTTGTTTATACATAATAATCTACTGGGATCTCTTTATCATCCACATCCATGTTTCTTCAAAATGTATTCCAAAACATTTTTACTATTTACAAGAATATGGGTTAAATTCATTTATACCCTTATGTGTTTTGAAAGGAATCTTTCCGTCGTTTTCCAAACAAGGCACTTTTAACCCTTTCGACAAATTTAAGGTAAGAATGTTTTTTTAACTTATACGGCGGGTGCGGCTATTTACCGCCGTTATAAAATTGTCAAAGCTTACCTTACAATCTTATAAGAATATTTTCAAATTGAATGTATTATTTTATAATTATGTTACTTTTAAAATGATTTAAAAAAAGAGATATTTCTCTAAAATAGTTTTGATTTCATCTATGTCAACATCCTTTGATGGCTTTTAAGCTTATTTGAAGTTGATTTATTATGATACAAAACATCCATATTTTATTGAAGGTTTTGTGATATTTTTGACTATGGATAAGATATTCTTATGTTACTCATGGTTTTTTTAAAGTATTTACATTTCATAAGTTATTTTTTTTAATACGAATGTTTATGTTATATTTCAACCTTTCATTCAGATGAATGTGTTAGACAAGTATGTTCCGGGTTGGGGACCGGTAAAAGTAAGCCCTCCGTTTTGGTCTCCAGTTATTAGAGGAACTCCGGTTTGGTCTCTGGTTATTAGAGGAACTCCGGGTTGGTGTCCGGTTATTAGAGGCACTCCGGGTTGGTGTCCGGTTATTAGAGGTACTCCGGGTTGGGTTCCGGTTACAGTTACCCCCTAGGTCTTGGGACGAGGCCTTGACAAAGAGATTAAAGTTCAGCATTATGAATTCCGACATTATGAAAGTGGTTATTGATATTGCATGTGATTATTCGATTAGTTGAATATCCATGTGAATAAGTAAATGGAATTATTTCATTTTACTTTTTCCATACTATGTTGAAGTTCAAGTTTAAAAGTCTTTTGTTTTAGTAATGCATTTCCTTAAATGTTTATGCTTATTTTTGAATGTTCCGCTATATTGTTATCCTTACTGGGAATTTGAGCTCACCCCTTTTTTATGTTTTATTTTTCCCAGGATGTGAAGAAGTAAGTTATGAATGACCTGTAGGGATATTATGATGGGATAATAGTGTGGACTGTGGAGACATTATGTTGTTGTATTAGTTTTTCATTTTATGGTGTAATGTAAAACTTATGAATATATCTAGTGTTTCCAAGGCTACTAAACCAATCAGTATTTCGAGATTTGATCTTTCTTGTGATCATGCCAATGTTATGTAATAATGCACCGACTCTGGGTAACTAGGGTCGGGGCGTTACAGTTGGTATCAGAGGAAGTTTAGTACAAACCTTGAAAGCTAGATTTAGATAAACTCTGATTAGAGCACGTAGACCTAAGATGAACTTTGAGGATTAGTATAGAAGAACTTCCTAGAATTTTGGTATTGTAGAGATTTTGTGAGTTTTCCGAGAAATACATCCCTGTCTGGATACGAGCAGGTAGAGGCGGCTCTGGCACAGATGTACCTAGGGGTAAAACCCGAAAACACCGCTTTGAGCTAGACTCGAACGGGAACTGGTGCACGACAGCGGGCCTTACTGCACTCTTGGTTATGACACTCTCGGGGGATATGCTTAGGATAACTCTCATTTTCTTTACAAATCATTATGAAGGGTTTATGAGTATATACTTCCTCAAAGAAAACATTTTTATGATTATGGATTATATCCATAAACTATTTAATTTATGTTATGTGTTTTACAAGTTTGGGATTAGGTATTGTTATTCATAAACTAATCTAATGTATGCCATTTTTAGAAATGGCGCCCAGTAGAAAGAATGAGGACTCTAGCAATGCACATGATACAAAGAGAAATAAGGATCATATATTTTATGGTCTTAAGCCAGAATTTACAAGAGGAATAGTCTCGCATGTATTATCATCATATGAAGAAATAATATCATGTGTTGATAAGATAAGTAAAGAGTTTACTGAGTCCTATGGCTTTGAAGGGAAGAAAGAGAAGAAAAGGATGGAATAGAGAAAGATGGATAAAGGGAAGAGGGAAAAGAAGAATTTTCCCATATGTGATAACTGTGGAAAGAAATACCCTAGAACTTGCCCGAAAGGAATGGGAGTTTGTTATAAGTGTAGAGGAAAATGGCACAAAGTATGTGACTGCAAAGTTAAGAAAATGGTTTCAAATGTACAATGCTTCATTTTCAAGGAGTTTGGACACTACGCGAACCTATGTCCCAGTCATCAGACTATGCCGCAAATGATGCTATTGGATAATAATCAAGTTATGATACTACCACAGATAAAGAGGAATGATTAGAGTTCTTATGTTGATTATGTCAATTGAGTGTTGTATCAACAATGTACTTGTTATAATAATTATGGAGTATATAAGGATTGTACTGTAGTACTATTTCATTAAGGACTTGAGATTGTGTGGAACAAAGAAAATTGACTCAATAGCAGGATAAATTTTTGGAAAATATATGGTTGAGAGAATGATAAACCATAATATAGTTCTGATACCGAGTTAGTGATTTTGGAATAATACATGATTGTTTTGGATAAATTATATTGGATATTATTGACTACCTTGGAACTGATTAATGATTTGTATATTCCATCATTGTTGGGGTTTAAAACATTTTTGGATTGATGAAGTATATCCAACATTCTATATGGAATAAGGGAGCATGAATGTAATCAATAAGGAATATGGTAATTCAGGATGTTTCAGTGTATTAAAAGAATACATGATGAAGGTATTCATATGCTATTACAGGGTAAAAAGGATCTACATTATGTTTACCTTCATTATAAATTTTGGACTGTGAGTTTGGACAGAAGTATTTTGGATAGTTCTAGTTTGGATTATTTTGGATTTCCATAAAAGGACAACCCGGAGGTCGGGCGACAACCCATCGCGTCAGGAAAGGCTGCGAGACTTGAACCCGCAACCAAAGGGCGACAAGGGTGTATCACCTACCACTGGCCCATGAGATGTCCTGGATTAAATAATGTAGTTTTTTTTAAAAGATCTGGTAGATGAATTATAAATTCATTTATTTTGGAACCCTGTACGAATAGTATAAATATAAATTTTGTTTACGTTCTATTATCTTTTAGAGTGAAAGATGAGTTTGTGGTAGAAATTTATTAATGGATAAAACTATAATTATAAAGTAAGTATATCTCCTTATGATCTTATCCAATCTCATAAATAAATTCCTCAACATTAAGAAAAGGAACTTAGAACAAAAATGTTGTCCTAGATGGTACCTTAAATCATCACTAATTTATGGCTTTGGGATTGTTGGCCTTTTCATAGCCATGTTCTCTACCACTCTCCATCAGATAATTGATGGTTATATTTTTCTTCCATATCCATATTTTCCTACATGGAACCCTAGTATGTGTTATTTTTGGTAATCTTCATACTTTCCACTCTTTATTTTAAATAGAGGCCTCATTAATTCATTTTTCGATGTGGGATTTCAACTAAGATATTTTGAAATGTCAAAAATGTGTTATCCTAATACCCTATGTTTTGTTGAACCGATGGTATTTCAAATAATCATAGATTGATGAGTTTAAGGACCTCAATTTTATACTTTTTTGTGATTGATGACCTCAATCACTAACTATAAATATTTACGTTTTTCCTCCAATTATATGTCTCTAATTGCCACCAATGTTCTCCTAATCGAGATCATAATTTGGTGGTGACCCTTTCATTTCTCTTTTCCTTATATTAAGACTAAATTTTAGTAACCCAATTTCCGATGTGGGTTTTCCCACAAATATATTTTCTATTTTCAACCTTTTATTTTCGAAGAAAAATTTCAAATTGCGAGGACACAATTTATTGAAGGAGGGGAGAATGTAACACCCCAAGATTTCATAGTGTGTTATTTATTCAAAATAATTCAATAACTTTCACTACACACAACACCGAGTTCAATCACACCATGACTTACCAAAAAAAAAGCCATTCAAAAGAGGTTATGAATAGTATTAACTAAATTTTAAACTTTATATAATCCTTATAATTTTAGAATCCATATTATGAGTTTCTTAGACATAATGTAAGAACAGATTCATTTTCAGTATTGCACTTTTATCAACTTTTAATAGTGAAACCTTTTTAAATACAATATTTTAAACTTTTTGACTAAATGGGGACATCAAAAAATCTAAAATGAAACATCCCAAGCTTCCACGATACGCTTTCCTTTGAATAATACAGTAGCGTGTGTTGTACGCAACTTCGAGTTCTAACACACCACAACCAATCAAACTAGCCGTTATGAATAGTAATACCTACCTTTTAAAATTTTAGAAATTTTATCTCTCAAAATGGACTTCATTTTTTTATTCAGAGTATCGAATTTAGCCTAAGGTTAAATTTTGGTACTTTTCAGATAACTTTAATATTTTGATGAATAGTGAAAATTACTAAATTTTAATTAAAAACAACTTTTTTTAATCAAAATAATTAATAGTGATAAATTATGAATTTGAGTGGTTTTAAAATATATTTAGAATATATTTTTACCATTTAATATAATGTTGGTCATTGGACATAATTTTACAATTAAACCGAACATAAACAAGTGTCAATCTTTTGATAGTTATTATCTCTTAAAAACACGCTTTTTGTTTTGACAGCGGGAATTAATTTTAAATTAATTTCTGACACTTCTGTGTTTTGAATTTAGAAAAATGGATTCCATATTTGGAATCAGGATGTTCAAATTGTGTAAATAGGTAACTTTTATTTTTCAACATTTTGAATAATTACTGCGGTAAATATTTTATTTACCATGGTTAAGGGTAAATCCGGTAAATAAGGGTTAAAAAATAATATTATAATAATACTAAATTACCCTAAAACGTGTCCTAGACTTATTGGTTGATACATGTTCTACCATAGGCATCTTTGGGACGATTTTGGGACCCCATGGTGCCACTTGTAGGTGATAGGGACACTTTATTTTAATTAAGTTAAAATGAATACAAAAATGACACAAGCATATATCTTTTAGAAAAACAATTATTACATAGGGTTATATATGTTGGATTTTAGATTATAAATATTAATTAGAAAGATAAAAAGATTTACAACATAATTCTATTTTATTTATAATTTTTAGACATTAAATAAGTTAATTTATTTATGACACAATGATGATGTAGTAATTACTGTAACAGTGAAAAATTAAAATAATTGATATTATAAATACCCAAATAAATATAATATGAAACTTTTAATGAATTAAAATAATTTTATAGGATAATATGATATATTATAATTGATTTAATTTACTTTTTTCTAAGTAATAAATCTGTTATGAGTTTCACAAAAATCAACTATTGAATAGTGTCAAAATTGACATAAAAGAGTTCTTAAAAAAATATTATATTATTAATTGATATTAAATTCCTAAAAATCTAAGGTTCGGCCAAGAGACTTATATCATGATATGTTCATCATTAATGGACCACTGGGGGGTCTCTTGGATGTATATAGTAAGTTTATTAACCATATTATATAAAAATACAAAGAGACATTGTAAAAGTGAAACTAATTAAATTAGAATTAATACTTAAAGATAAGGTTAATATAAGTACCCAAACCTGTATAAATTCTATTGGTTGAGTTGTTTTCGACCTATCCCCACATTAACATTTAAATAATAAACTTTGGAGCCATTAGAAACCGAATATGAATTTATTATAAATTAATATTTCTAGCTTTTCCAAAGGTGCCCCTCACCCCTCTTATAAAAGGGAACTCCTCCTTCTCATTTATTCACACCTTCAAAGCCTTTTTGTTTGGGCAAACTCTGCCCAAATACTCTCCCAACTTCTTTAAATATAACCTAGAGGCCTTATTTTGATCAGAAAGCCAACCTAAGGAGCCCTTTTGATCAAATCAAAAGGAAGAACCCGAAGAAGAGGTAATGTTTTCACCACCCCTTTTCAAGTTCCTTTCTTCTTCCACTTCTTATTTCTTTGTTCTTACCATTCTAAAATAATAAATCCAGTATCTCACATATACTGTGATGTTATTATAAATATGTTACAACCATATTCAGTATTCTATCCACCCTTTGAATAACATGTCACCATACGTGCGTACGTACGGCTTACCGTCTCCACGTTGTGGTGTAATTGTTATTCAATATAATATTATTTGGATGGGTATAATAATGATGTGTAACTCATGTAAATAATAAATATAACATGTTAATGATTCTGTATATATGATATACCATCCATTTATATATTATTTTAATATCAAAAGAATGATATTGTCGCTCGTGCGTACGTACGGACTACCGTCTCCACGAACGCGATAAGATTCATTCTCCATCGTAACCATTAAAGTATAATTATCATTTGATGATTTAAAAATGATTTTTAAGGACTTGATATCATTCTGGATATGAATAATATACAACCTATCCTTTAAAAACATGTCTTACGTAACAAAACATATAAAAGAAAACAAGTAAGTTAACACCCGAAACAACGATAATACCAAGATATTATTATCAAATCAATATTAAAAGATCATATATGATATCATATTAATGTATATGATTCTTGTATAATTTAATAACAATTATTTCACCATTATACAGGAGGTTAACCAACCCCAAACAAGGAAAAGTACAAGGTAAGTGGTTTTCATCTCACTCCTTATTCTTGTGAGATTCATGCCATATTGCCACCATCACCTTTTGTGTGGTGTATGTACTACCCATAATTATATTATTTGTGTAATACACTCTAATTTATGTGTATTTACATATTCATTGTATGATACCTCTTTCATGGGTTGTATGTTTCATAAGTTACCAAATTGGTAAGGGTTATTTCACAATCTCTTCATTACCCGAGGTTGTTTATACATAATAATCTACTGGGATCTCTTTATCATCCACATCCATGTTTCTTCAAAATGTATTCCAAAACATTTTTACTATTTACAATAATATGGGTTAAATTCATTTATACCCTTATGTGTTTCGAAAGGAATCTTTCCATCGTTTTCCAAACAAGGCACTTTTAACCTTTTCGACAAATTTAAGGTAAGAATGTTTTTTTTAACTTATACGGTGGGTGAGGCTATTTACCGCCGTTATAAAATCATCAAAGCTTCCCTTACAATCTTATAAGAATATTTTAAAATTGAATGTATTATTTTATAATTATGTTACTTTTAAAATTATTTAAAAAAAAATAGATATTTCTCTAAAATAGTTTTGATTTCATATATGTCAACATCCTTTGATGAATTTTAAGCTTATTTGAAGTTGATTTATTATGATACAAAAAATCCATATTTTATTGAAGGTTTTGTGATATTTTTGACTATGGATAAGCTATATTTTTGTTACTCATGGTTTTTTTAAAGTATTGAAATTTCATAAGTTATTTTTTCTAATCCGAATGTTTATGTTATATTTCAACCTTTCATTCAGATGAATGTGTTAGACAAGTATGTTCCGGGTTGGGGACTGGTAAAAGTAAGCCCTCCGGTTTGGTCTCCGGTTATTAAAGGAACTCCGGTTTGGTCTCCGGTTATTAGAGGAACTCCAGGTTGGTGTCCGGTTATTAGAGGCACTCCGGGTTGGTGTCCGGTTATTAGAGGCACTCCGGGTTGGGTTCCGGTTACAGTTAGCCCCTAGGTCTTGGGACGAGGCCTTTACAAAGAAATTAAAGTTCAGAATTATGCATTCCGACATTATTAAAGTGGTTATTGATATTTTATGTGATTATTCGATTAGTGGAATATCCATGTGAATAAGTAAATGGCATTATTTTATTTTACTTTTGCCATACTATGTTGAAGTTCAAGTTTAAAAGTCTTTTGTTTTAGTAATGCATTTCCTTAAATGTTTATGCTTATTTTTGAATGTTCCGCTATATTTTTATCCTTACTGGGCATTTGAGCTCACCCCTTTTCTATGTTTTATTTTTCCCAGGATGTGAAGAAGTAAGTTATAAATGACCTGCAGGGATATTATGAGGGGATAATAGTGTGGACTGTGGAGAAATTATGTTGTTGTAGTAGTTTTTCATTTTATGGTATAATGTACAACTTATGAATATATCTAGTGTTTCCAAGGCTACTAAAACAATCGGTCTTTCGAGATTTGATCTTTCTTGTGATCATGCCAATGTTATGTAATAATGCACCGACTTTGGGTAACTAGGGTTGGGGCATTACAGTGGACCTAGTTTTTCTTAATTATGAAGATAGAAATTTATAATTCTTTTTAGTACGATGAACGAATTGTGAGGACATAATTCTTTTAAGGGGGGAATAATGTAACAACCTAGAAATTATAAACTTAATATTAAATGGGTTTATTTATAATTAAAACAAACTAATAATATTTTTGAGATAATTTTATTTGAAATTAATATTTGGAATCAAGTGTTTTAATTAATTTAATTATAATACTTATAATTAATTATACCTATTATTTATAGTTTCCAAATTATTTTATAAAAAAATATTGTTTTTCTTTTTTTAAGAGAATATTTTAGAATAACTATATTTATTTAATCATTTTTGTAAAATAGAATTTTTTTTATCAAAAGGTAATATAATAAAATATTTTGAATGAATAATTTTTTAAATATCAATATATATATATATATATTGACTATTATAATTATTTTGATAAATATATTAAAATGCTAAATTATGCTGATTATAAATAAATATTAACTTTTTATTGAATATAATTAATTGGTTTTTACAAATTTTGATCTTTAAAAATATGATATATATATATATATATATATGAAATTATAATTATTAGTTTTAACTTAGAATATTTTTATAAACTTATAATTATTTTATAATATATGATCATAACTATTTTAATATTGAAGATTAAACTATTATACATAAATCCTTATATAAATAAAGTATATTAAAGAAATTAAATAAAAAATAATGATATACTAATAATAATAAAACAAGAAAAGTGAATCGAAAATGGGGTTCAAGAGTTCATGTATAGGGTTTCACAGGGGTCCATTGTAGGGGGACTAGGTGTAGGGTTCACGTCCTCGATATGGCGAGGCCAAACGCCAGAGACGAGTCGATCCTGAGAGCCGTAACTTCGAGTCGAGCAGCGCCAAAGGATTTTAACCATCATGCGGTCAAGGTTCAGGGGTTATCACCGATATTGAGAAGTTCGTGCGAGACCGGGTTCCAATGATGAGGATTTGAGTTTCACTATGGTTAGGGTTTTTGTTCGCTGATGAAGAATATACATATGATGTTGAGGTCGACAAGGATAGTTTGAGGTATGTTGCAAATAGGGTTTGATCTAAGCCTAAGTTTTGGATTTATATTTTTCCTCAACCTAGGCAGTAGGTGTTTTCCTTTTTAGATCCAAATCCCGTGATTTTGTTGTTGTATGTGTTTTTATCTTTCGAATATTCCTATTTACTTGTAGACTGGTGGATCAATTATTGTTTGATTTTAAATTTTGAATCAATTTGTATGAATTTGGTCCACCAATGTCTACTTCATCTGTCCATTTCATTTGACAATGTTTTGTGTTTGTATCATTTTTTTTCTTTAGTTGAACAGTTTGTAGCGACTGGATGGTTTTTTTATAATATAATTACATGTGAACTTTTCATCTGAACTACATACTTAACTCCTTTTTCAAATTGGTGTGTTTCTATGTGTATATTTTTTGATTATAAATTCTTTATTACATTGAGAAAATAAAAAAATGGAAAAACCATTCACAATCTAGAGAGGAAGGGTGTCTGAAGCATGGTGACATTCAAGTACGGAAAATTGTTTATTTTTCAAAAACTTATAATCAAGTTTTCTCATATTTTCTACTAAAATTCAAGGTGACTTCTATTTATTTATTATCTTTGTGTATGTATAATTTATTTTGAAATTTAAGTGCGTGTAAGAGTTTATATATATTTTTGGGTTTTGCTATCATTCATAGATAATCTGGCCATGAATATGGGGAATTGTTTATTTTTATGGTTTGTAAGGGATTTTATTTTATTTTATTTACTGTGATATTATGTTTATCTATGTATAACTTAGTATGGTTTTTCATTTTTTTAAATTATGGTGCTAAGGTTTTAATTTCTCTTTAAAAATTTATTTTCTTATAATTTTGTTTTACTTTAAGTTAAACCTTAGTAAGGGATAATACTTTTATGTATCAAATTGTTATTTTGAAAATCATTTTTACAATAGTGTTTTGATATTTCAAGGTTTAGTTTGTTTAATTATTTATTTTAAGGGAGTTTATGAATTTTTATCAAAGTATTTCATTATTATTATTTTTATTTAAAGGATTGTTTGTTTTAAAATGTTTTTCTTTTTCTAAAATTTAATTACAAGGGATACTTTTTTATATCAAAGTTTTGTTTAATCACAAATTTAATTATGAGATTATGAGTAGTATAAATTCCATGTTATATATATATGTGTGTGTGTGATTATGAAACATAAATATATTTTATTTAGAATTTAAAATTCGTTGTTTATATATATATATGTGTGTGTGTGTGTAGATAATGATGAAATGTTTTTTTGACATATTATAATTTTTATTGTCACATTTATAAAAACTGCACATATCATATCATCATGTTACATTGAAAGAAAGGTAGACACATTTTCATAAAGTAATGGCTATTCAGAAAATTTATAACGAAAGAGAATTATTATTTAATTTTAAGGGTTTGGTTTTAATTTCAACTTATCAAACTATGTTCAATTTATAAATAAATAAATAAATATATATTTATGTATATATATATCTACCTATTTTCATATGTTTCAAGGATTAAAAATCATTTCTAAACTTATCTTTTTATGTAATAGGATTGTTTGTTTCCATTTATCAAAGGGTTTTGATTCTTTTTCAATCCACCCATTTATGTTTTATTTACAAATATATATATATATATATATATATATATATCCATATGAAATAGTTTTATTTAAGACATGTATATGTGTTTGTATATATATATTACTTGTGATGTTTATATATGTATGTAAGTGTATATGACATTTTATATAAAAGCATTATTATTTTAAATATCGATATGCATGCATATGAGTATTCAATCATGTTTTTTTAAATATTAATATTTATGTAAAAAATGTATATATAATTGTATATTTTATGGAAAACTGTTATATACATTTATATAGGTATGATTTCCTAAAAAACTATTTTTTTCATGACACATCTATAGCCATGTAATTTCTTTTACGAAATGGACATCAAAGCTCAAAATTTAAAGAAGCTTCATAGTCCTTATGATGAAAAATGCATGTTATAATGTTTTTAATTCCAAAGCCTCACACATGGATTTTATAAAGTCAGGGTATGGGGAGTGAAACCAAAACAATTATGGGACTTTTTCCTACTATGTTATGGGTGCGCCTAGATAGCACCGGGTGTTCTCGTTATAACTTACCCAATAGGTGCGCCCAAATAGTGCTCCAATACATTAAGTAATGTGTTAATCTCATGAGATGTTATGTATGGTGCGTGGGAGGTTTATCCTAAGAACATTATGGGATTAGGGAGTGAACCTAATCCATCATGGGACTATGTCCACCATGTCTCGGGAGTGAACCGAGAATCCATGTTATGATCTAATGTGACTTTGGTAATTAAAGCCTATAAGATTTATAGTGAATTTTATATAATTTTAAGAATTAATTAAGTTGATTTTACAAATGTTATTGTAACACCCCAAGCTTCCACGGTACGTTTCCCTTTGAGTAATGCAATAGCGTGTGTTGTACGCAACTTCGAGTTTTAACACACACCATAACCAATCAAACTAGCCGTTATGAATAATAATACCTAATTTTTGAAATTATTTAAATTTTAACTCTCAAAATGGACTTCATTTTTGTATTCGGAATATCAAATTTAGCCTAGGGTAAAATTTTGGTACTTTTTGGAGAACTTTTATATTTTGATGAATAGTAAAAATTACTAAATTTTAATTAAAAACAACTTTTTTAATCGAAATAATTAATAGTAATAAATTATGAATTTGAGTGGTTTTAAAGTATATTTAGAATATATTTTTACCATTTAATAAAATTTTGGTCCTTGGACATAATTTCACAATTAAACCGGACATGAACAAGTGTCAATCTTTTGATATTTATTATCTCTTAAAAACACACTTTTTGTTTTAACAACGAGAATTAATTTTAAATTAATTTCTGCCACTTTTGTGTTTTGAATTTGGAAAAATGGATTCCATATTTGGAATTAGGATGTCTAAATTGTGTAAATATGTAACTTTTATTTTTATACATTTTGAATAATTACTTCGGTAAATATTTTATTTACCATGGTTAAAGGGTAAATCCGGTAAATAAGGGTAAACAAATAATATTCTAATAATAATAATTTACCCTAAAAAGTGTCCTAACCTTATTTGTTGATACATGTCTGACCATGGTCATCTTTGGGTCGATTTTGGGACCCCATAGAGCCACTTGTAAGTGATAATGACACTTTATATTAATTAAGTTAAAATAAATACAAAAATGACATAAGCATATATCTTTTAGAAAAACAATTTTTATATAGGGTTATATATGTTGTATTTTCGACTATAAATATTAATTAGAAAGATAAAAAGATTTCCTACATAATTTAATTTTATTTATAATTTTTATAAATTTAATAATTAATATTATTTATGACACAATAATGATGTAGTATTTTCCTTATTAATGAAAGAATCAAATAATTGGTATTATAAATGTTAAAATTAATATAATGTGAAAGTTTTGATGACATACATGAATTTAATTGCTTAATATGACATTATAGGATTGATTAAATTAATTTTTTTATAATTAATAAAGTTGTTAAGACTTTAACAAAAATCAATTATTGAATAGTGTCAAAATTCACATAAAAGAGTTTAAAAAAAATATTATATTTTTAATTTATATTCAATTCCTAAAAATCTAAGGTTCATCAAAGAGACTTATATCATGATAGTCGTATCATTAATGGACCACTTCGGGGTTTCTTGGAGGTATATAGTATGTTTATTAACTATATAATATAAAAATACAAAGTGACATGGTAAATGTTAAACTAATTAACTAAGAGTTAAAATTAAAAGATAAGGTTAATATAATGACCCAAACCTGTCTAAATTCTATTGGTTGAGTGGTTTTTGACCCATAACCACCTTAAAATTTAAATAATCTACTTTTTAGCCATTATAAACCGAATATTAATTTATTATAAAATAATATTTCTAGCTTTTCCAAAAGTGCCCCTCACCCCTCTTATAATAGGGCACTCCCCCTTCTCACTAATTCACACATTAAAAGCCTTTTGGATCTACCAACCCCTGCCCAAATACTCTCTCAAATTCTCTTAATTCAATCAAGAGGCCTTAGTTTGATCAGAAAGCCAACCTAAGGAGCCCTTTTGATCAAATCAAAAGGAAGAACCCGAAGAAAAGGTAATGTTTTCACCACCCTCTTTCAAGTTCCTTTCTTCTTCAACTTATTTTTTCTTTGTTATTACCATTATAAAATAATAACTCTAGTATCTTATTGTCACGACCCGCCTTCACCAAAAGGAGGGAAGGGTCAGCAGGTTGCCAGGCCCTTCCTTCTTCGAGTTGAAGGAGAGATAATGACCCCCGAAACCCGCCTTCAATAGGTCCCGGAGTGGCGACTAGCACCAAGGGTATAGGGAGTTCTCACAAATGGAAGGCATTACCCTTTTTATTTTATAGGATCAAAAGATAAGGAGGAGAAAACCCAACAACACCAAGATAGAAAGAAAAGTAAAGCCAAAAGTAAACCATTCCCACATGTATGTTTAAACAGTTTACAACAAAGTACAAGTACAAAAGAAAAAGAAGCTCTCAAGTACAATACCAAAAGAAAACAAAGGTACGACAAAAGCGACAACTCCAACTGTCCGACTAATAGGGTCCCGCGCAGCCCTGGTAGTCCTCCTGGAAACCTGAAAGTAAACGTAGGGTGAGCATACAAGTACACTCAGTAGGGAAAACCAAGACTCTCGTGCACAAGTGGGGGAACGTACTAAAGTCCCGTGAGAAAGAGTAAACCAAACACCTAACAAGGCAACTATCCATCCCAAGCCTCACCAAGGTTCGCTCCCCAAATAACGCAAGTCAAGTGATATATATATAAGAGCACATCGATGTTTGGGTACCCCGCGCCACTTTCCCACTGGTTATTGAGACATCCTACGCATCAGACCAATCCCGCCATTCTCACCGCAGTCCCACTGCCACACCCGCCCGCACACACCTGGGCCACAACCACACGCAGTCCCACTGCCAAATCCCGCCCGCACACACCTGGGCCACAACCACACGCAGTCCCACTGCCAAATCCCGCCCGCACACACCTGGGCCTCAACTGTCACAAGTAACCATGCCTGCAAACACCTAGGCCAGAACAACCACCGCTACGCCCGAAGACACCTGGGCTAAAGAATCCACTGCCACGCCCGAAAACACCTGGGCCTCATCCCGAAGACACTTGGGAAACCACCTGCCGCACACACCTGGCCAACCACCACAACACCCTGCCCGATGGTTCTTGGGCTAATAATGGACTTCAGGCCATCACAGCCTGCCCGAAGGTACTTGGGCTATCCGGGAAAGGGAGCAGAAAAGGAGCTAATAACCAGCCACTAAGTATAGTGTTGGGAAAAACACCCTTCCCCAATAAATGGGGGTGTTCGGCACTAAGTGCTCAACTTGGGTGGGGCGCGAATAAGAAACACAAAGCTACAAGTATAGATATAGGTAACAAACACTCACCCAAAACTTAGGTTTTCCTAGCCAACCTACAGGACACAATACCACAACGCCCGAGTCACAATTCGCGACCCTTGCCCACAAAACCATTTGTCCCATTCTTGTTTCACGTTCAGTCAATTGTTCAATTAATTTTAAGCACTACTGGGCAACTACCATAAGCATAACCAAGGAAAACGTCAAGCATAGATCAACCAAAACACTCACACCTGGTTCTGTCAACAGAGGATCTCTCCCCAGTTTGTGATAAAAACCCACAACCACTGAAACCATGCCAACAGGAGATCCCATCCCCCAAATTCACACAGCCACCGAGAGTATAAAAAGAACGGGGGATCCCATCCCCTCCCACATTTCCAGCAAACGGCCCGAAGGGAAAACAACCAACAACCACTACCAACACGAGTCATGGATTTTCAGATTTAAACGACTTAACACACTCCATGATTTCAAAATTCCATGTGTTCTATCCGTTAGTTATCACAAAAGGGTTGATCCTGGTGCTTTCAATTATTCAGCCGGGTATACGTGATTAACCAATTTCACAACAGGAGTTCACAATTTCAGCAACCCATTTAAAACATCACGAGGGGATTCAAGTGCACACACACGACCACCAACGGCCTCAATTTTCAGAAAACATAGACCAGTACAACAAAAGGGATGATCACTAGATAAAGCATAAACAACGATCACAACCCCTCCCCTTCTTCCTTTAGAACTTCGTTTAGTATCTCCATTAGGGTTTGGTTCAACCAATTTCATAGGAACAAAAGTAACGCCCACCCCGCATGATACACAAAAGTGAGAGACGAGAGAAATTCCCTACCTGTTGATGGATGATCGACGTTTAGGCCGGGGGCGCGGAACTTTACGGATAACGACGCGGCGGTCCCGATGCACCAGAAGAGTCACGATCGAAGAAGGGGGAAAACCACGGCCTAACCCTTAATTATAAGGGCTGGGGACGGTTGAGATGAAAACACAAAACCACGGAAGACGAGGGAGTCGTGGGTTGACCACGTGGCTTGACTCATCATTAATGGCGCTGGGTGGTTTTAACTGACCCATGAATTAATGAAGCATTTAATTAAGACCTTTGCGCGCGTTTCGGATTTCCAAGATATTTTTAGCAAGGAAGAATAGGGTTTAAAACCCTATTTGCGAAAAAGGAACATTACTGGAACAACTTGGCAGGGCCGGTCTCACCGATCGGTCTCGCCGATCGGTCTCACCGATCGGTCTCACCGATCGGTCTCACCGATCGGTGTCACCGATCGGTCTCGCCGATCGGTCTCACCGATCGGTCTCACCGATCGGTGTCACCGATCGGTCTCGCCGATCGGTCTCACCGATCGGTCTCACCGATCGGTCTCACCAATCGGTCTCACCGATCGGTGTCACCGATCGGTCTCGCCGATCGGTGTCACCGATCGGTCTCACCGATCGGTGTCACCGATCGGTGTCACCGATCGGTCTCACCGATCGGTACCCCGCAAGGAAACCGGATTTTTGGCAAAGGAAGGGACTAAGGGGGTTCTGGGTCTTCACATCAGATACCTCTTAAACGATTCTCGTCCTCGAGAATCAAACAAACTAGAAGGAAAGAGAGGATCCGAACAACCATCTTCGAAGATACCTCTTAGGAGTGGACCCCCGCTAGTTGGAAATACTCCCTGTCATGAACCAAGCATCACACCACGCCAAACCGCCCGGTCATGTGGGTTTGGGGAGTTCCCCTCCCCCATGTCAAGATATTATCCGCTTTGGGCGGCACTGACTCGCCCGCACGGGTTTAATCGCATCCACCTTAATGCGTCCTGATTAGGGGTCGGGTTTCCCCTTCCCTTCAACCGGGGCTTCCCACACAAAACAGAGGGAAGGAACCTAGCACATTTCATAGCCAAAAAGGTCAAACGTTCTGTCACAACAGGCACCAAGGGTTCAAAACTCAGAACAACTCGGGGTATTGGGCACGCATCTGTGCTTCCCTCTCCCACGTACTCTCTTCGAGGCCGCCATGTCTCCACAACACACGAACCAGGCCGACGGTTCGTCCACGGAGCACTTTCTCCTTGCGATCCTCGATTCTGACTGGCCGTTCCTCGAAGGTCGCGTCTCCTCCCACGTCTAGTTCTCCCCAGTTGATGACATGAGAGTCATCATGTAAGTACTGACGAAGCTGGGAGACATGGAAGACGTCATGGACCCTCTCCAACTGAGGTGGTAGGGCCAGCTGATATGCCACCTCGCCAACTCGCCTCAGCACCTCGAAAGGTCCGATGAACCTAGGGGAGAGCTTGCTCCCCTTTCCGAACCTCCGCTGCCCCCGTCGAGGGGAAACCTTCAAAAACACATGATCTCCCACCTCGAACTTCAGGGGCCTCCTCCGACGATCAGCATAAGATTTCTGCCGATCCTGAGCTGCTTTCATCCTCTCCCGCACTAGCTGGACCTTCTCCGTGGTGCTCTGCACTACTTCTGGTCCAAGAGTACCAGTCTCACCAACCTCTGCCCAGCATAAGGGTGAACGACATGGTCTTCCATACAAAGCCTCAAAAGGAGCCATGCCGATAGTAGAGTGAAAACTGTTGTTGTAGGCAAACTCTACTAAAGGCAAGTGTCGTACCCATGATCCCCCGAAATCCAGAACACATGCTCGCAGCATGTCCTCCAAAGTCTGGATAGTCCGCTCTGTCTGCCCATCAGTCTGAGGGTGAAAAGCAGTGCTAAGGCGTAGTTGGGTGCCAAAAGCATGCTGTAACCCCTTCCAGACTCGTGAGGTGAATCGAGTGTCCCGATCCGAGACGATCGTTTTCGGAACTCCATGCAAACGCACCACCTCATCCACGTACCTCTGTGCTAAGGTACTCACGGGTCCCGACTCCTTGATAGCCAAGAAGTGAGCAGATTTTGTCAATCGATCCACCACTACCCAGATAGCATCATGCCCGCCCTGAGCTCTGGGTAGTCCCGTGACGAAGTCCATTGAGACGTCGTCCCACTTCCACTCGGGAACATCCAGAGGATGCAACAGACCACCAGGAACACGGTGTTCAGCCTTCACCTGCTGACACACCAGGCATTTAGCCACGAACTCTGCCACTGCCCGTTTCACCCCGGGCCACCAAAACTGTCCCCTCAGGCCTCGGTACATTTTCGAAACACCCGGATGTACCGCCAAGGCTGAGCTATGGAACTCATGAAGGACTTCATCACGCATCACCTCTGGAACAAACAACCTCCGATGAAAGAGCATCCGATGTCGGCTGTCCTCCGACCATCCTTCCGGGGCGTTCCCCTGATCGACACGATCCCGCAACACTTCTACCTCAGGATCTCCCCACTGAGACTCTTCCACTTGCTGCAACAAGGAGGACTGTACCGTCATCTGAAACAAACAACCTCTAGTACCTTCCACCCTTGCATCCAAGTGCAAGGCAGCCAACTCCCCCATTGCCTTCCAAGCATCAGCAGATTCCCGAACCACCTCCTGATGCGGCTTCCTGCTCAGGGCATCAGCCACAACGTTTCCCTTACCTTCAGTGTATGAGATCTCAAAGTCGTAGTCCTGGAGAAACTCGACCCACCTCCGCTGTCGCAAGTTCAAGTCACGCTGGGAGAAGATATAGCGTAAGCTTTTGTGGTCGGTGAAGACCACAAAGCGCTCCCCAAAGAGGTAATGTCGCCACAGCTTTAATGCGAACACCACCGCTGCAAGCTCCAGGTCATGGGTGGCATAGTTCCGCTCATGGGGGCGTAGCTGCCTGGACCCGTAGGAGATCACCCCTTGTCGCTGCATCAATACGCACCCCAGGCCCTGTCCTGAAGCATCACAGAATACCTCATAGGCCATCCCTTCTTCTGGCAACCTCAACACTGGGGCACTAACCAGTTTTTCTTTTAGGTAGCTGAAGGACGACTCACATTGCTCGCTCCACATGAAAACTTGGTCCTTCTTGGTCAAAGCCGTCAAAGGGGCTGCTACCCGGGAGAAGTTGGGTACGAATCTCCGGTAGTAGCCTGCCAGTCCAAGGAAACTCCGAACTTCCGCCACATTCTTGGGTGCTGCCCAAGAAACAATTGCCTCAACCTTTGATGGGTCGACTGCTACTCCCTGCTCAGACACTACATGTCCAAGGAAGTGCACTTCTCGCGCCCAGAACTTGCACTTTGACAACTTCCCATAGAGCTGGTGCTGTCGTAGGACCTTCAAAACTGTCCTCAGGTGCTCTGCATGGTCCTCTTCTGACTTTGAATAGATCAGGATATCGTCGATGAACACCACCACAAACCGATCCAGGTACTCCCGAAAGATGGAGTTCATAAGCCCCATGAACACGGCCGGGGCGTTCGTAACACCAAAGGGCATGACCACGAACTCGAAGTGCCCATACCTGCACATGAACGCCGTCTTCGGGACGTCGCTATCCTTCACCCTCAGCTGGTGGTACCCGGATCGCAGGTCGATCTTCGAGAACCATCCTGCCCCCTTCAGCTGGTCGAAAAGATCATCTATCCTCGGAAGAGGGTAGCGGTTCTTGATTGTTACCTGATTCAGCCTCCTGTAATCAATGCATAACCTGAGGCCACCATCTGCCTTCTTCGCAAACAAGACTGGGGCACCCCACGGTGATGCACTTGGACGAACATAACCCCTCTTCATCAGATCGTCAATCTGTATCCGCAACTCCCGTAGCTCCGAAGGTGCCATCCGGTAAGGAGCCATCGAGATTGGTCGAGAGCCGGGCTGCAGGTCTATCCCGAACTCGATATCACGTCGAGGGGGTAGAGTCGTCACCTCCTCAGGAAAGACGTCCATAAATTCACGAACGATCTCTGGTACTTCCACCATTTCCGCATCTGTTGATTCTATCGTCAGTTCGGTCAACAAGGAGAGGAGAGGTTCCTCCCTCCTGTTTCCCTTCGGACAGCTCCGCTCACCGGTGAAAGTAACACGTTGGCCATCCAAACCGGAGAACACCACCCTCCTTTGGAAACAGTCGATGACGGCGCACACAGAAAATAGCCAGTCGATGCCTAGGATGACATCGTACGGCCGAATCTGTAGCAGAAGGAGGTCCTTAACCGAATGATGTGGCCCCAACATCAGTCTACATCCCCGACAAACGAACAGCAAGTCGGTCTGACCTCCAACTGGTGTGCTTAACACCAGGGGCACTGGAAGTCTCTCGGCATCTAGACCCAAGGCGCGGGCTAGACTGGGTGCAACAAAGGAGTGCGAAGCTCCGGTATCGAACAAAGCATAAGCAAGAGTGCTAAACACACTGATCGTACCTTGAACAACCTCTGGCCCTGCTGGAACTGTTGCTTCTGCGGCGTGTAACTGTCCACGCCCAGCTCCCCTACCCCTCGGCTGTCGGCCACCTCCCCGACCACGCCCTGGTCGAGGTCCCTGGGGAGCGCCCTGAGGTCGGCCTCCCCCTCCTATGTCTGTCTGCGGAGGAGCGGGAGCTCGCTGTCCCTGCTGCTGCTGCTGGAAGGGTCTGGCTGGGAACTGCTGCTGCTGTGGCGGATGCTGGGGATGACTGCCACTGCTGTACTGCACCCGATCGGGGCACTGACTCCGAAGATGTCCAGGGCTCCCGCAGATGAAGCACCGTGGTCCCGAGCCCGAAGGGAAAGAACGTGGGCCAGGGGATCGAAACTGAAACTGCTGCGGCCTGCTCCCTGCGGGTCGGAACCTGGAGGGTCCCGATGCTGGGGGCCTGGTGCTGACGGCCTTCCCCTTCGATGGTCCCAGCTGGATCCCTTCTCGTGACAGTCCGCCTAGAGTGTGCATCCTTTCCACCACTTCGGCCTTCTTCTGAACCTCTAAGTATGTCGGAAGGGTAAAGGGAGTAACAGCATACTGGAGGGAGGGTCGGAGCGCCTCCTCCAAACGTCTTGCCCGAGACTCCTCATCGGGAAAGAGGTCTGGAGCAAAATGCAGGAGGTCCTTGAACTTGATTCCAAGTTCCCTCACGGACATGCTCCCCTGCTGGAGGGAGAGTAGCTCCTGTCTCTTCTCCGCCTTCATTGTCGAGGAGAGAAACTCCGCCCGGAACTCCTTCTCGAATTCCGCCCAAGCAACCTCAGACTCTTTCCTACTCCCCAGGTGAAGCATCCACCACTGACGTGACGCTCCTCGCATCTGGCTAACAGCCAGAGGAACCCAGTACTCTGTCGGGGCCCGAATCAGGCCGAAGGCTATGACTAGCTCCTCCAGCCAGCCTTCCGTCTTCATGTCGGAGGTGCTGCCCTCATATTTCTCGAGGGCCTGTCGCTGAAAGGCTCGAAGAGTCTTCTGCCACCGGTCGTCCTCTTCCTCCCGATCAGCTCTCTGCTGATTGGCCAAGGTAGTCTCAGGAGTCTCGATCGCCTGTACCACACGTGGTCGCCTTCCAGGTGCCATAGCTGCAAGGTAACCAAGGAATGCCTAAGCCCAGTAGTGCAAAGAAAACCGTTCTCAAAACTTATTAAGATTTAATTTATTCTTAATTTCCCAAGACATCCCAGAAACACAAGAACACAAGTCATTTATGATGCATGTACCTTTCCTAGGGTCTCTACCCTGCAATCAGTGTGGCTTCACTTGGTCGTTCGGTAGGTCCAGAGTCCTTGCATCGGATCACGGGGGGCCCTAAAATCCCGTGTCCTAGCCGGTCCTCCCTGGCCTATTTCATGCACCAAGGTCACCCAACGTTGTTGCCTTACCATCCCATGAAATCCTCACTGTGCCTAACTCCAGACTCCGTCCTATCTCTCAACCTCGCTCTGATACCATTCTGTCACGACCCGCCTTCACCAAAAGGAGGGAAGGGTCAGCAGGTTGCCAGGCCCTTCCTTCTTCGAGTTGAAGGAGAGATAATGACCCCCGAAACCCGCCTTCAATAGGTCCCGGAGTGGCGACTAGCACCAAGGGTATAGGGAGTTCTCACAAATGGAAGGCATTACCCTTTTTATTTTATTGGATCGAAAGATAAGGAGGAGAAAACCCAACAACACCAAGATAGAAAGAAAAGTAAAGCCAAAAGTAAACCATTCCCACATGTATGTTTAAACAGTTTACAACAAAGTACAAGTACAAAAGAAAAAGAAGCTCTCAAGTACAATACCAAAAGAAAACAAAGGTACGAAAAAAGCGACAACTCCAACTGTCCGACTAATAGGGTCCCGCGCAGCCCTGGTAGTCCTCCTGGAAACCTGAAAGTAAACGTAGGGTGAGCATACAAGTACACTCAGTAGGGAAAACCAAGACTCTCGTGCACAAGTGGGGGAACGTACTAAAGTCCCGTGAGAAAGAGTAAACCAAACACCTAACAAGGCAACTATCCATCCCAAGCCTCACCAAGGTTCGCTCCCCAAATAACGCAAGTCAAGTGATATATATATAAGAGCACATCGATGTTTGGGTACCCCGCGCCACTTTCCCACTGGTTATTGAGACATCCTACGCATCAGACCAATCCCGCCATTCTCACCGCAGTCCCACTGCCACACCCGCCCGCACACACCTGGGCCACAACCACACGCAGTCCCACTGCCAAATCCCGCCCGCACACACCTGGGCCACAACCACACGCAGTCCCACTGCCAAATCCCGCCCGCACACACCTGGGCCTCAACTGTCACAAGTAACCATGCCTGCAAACACCTAGGCCAGAACAACCACCGCTACGCCCGAAGACACCTGGGCTAAAGAATCCACTGCCACGCCCGAAAACACCTGGGCCTCATCCCGAAGACACTTGGGAAACCACCTGCCGCACACACCTGGCCAACCACCACAACACCCTGCCCGATGGTTCTTGGGCTAATAATGGACTTCAGGCCATCACAGCCTGCCCGAAGGTACTTGGGCTATCCGGGAAAGGGAGCAGAAAAGGAGCTAATAACCAGCCACTAAGTATAGTGTTGGGAAAAACACCCTTCCCCCATAAATGGGGGTGTTCGGCACTAAGTGCTCAACTTGGGTGGGGCGCGAATAAGAAACACAAAGCTACAAGTATAGATATAGGTAACAAACACTCACCCAAAACTTAGGTTTTCCTAGCCAACCTACAGGACACAATACCACAACGCCCGAGTCACAATTCGCGACCCTTGCCCACAAAACCATTTGTCCCATTCTTGTTTCACGTTCAGTCAATTGTTCAATTAATTTTAAGCACTACTGGGCAACTACCATAAGCATAACCAAGGAAAACGTCAAGCATAGATCAACCAAAACACTCACACCTGGTTCTGTCAACAGAGGATCTCTCCCCAGTTTGTGATAAAAACCCACAACCACTGAAACCATGCCAACAGGAGATCCCATCCCCCAAATTCACACAGCCACCGAGAGTATAAAAAGAACGGGGGATCCCATCCCCTCCCACATTTCCAGCAAACGACCCGAAGGGAAAACAACCAACAACCACTACCAACACGAGTCAGGGATTTTCAGATTTAAACGACTTAACACACTCCATGATTTCAAAATTCCATGTGTTCTATCCGTTAGTTATCACAAAAGGGTTGATCCTGGTGCTTTCAATTATTCAGCCGGGTATACGTGATTAACCAATTTCACAGCAGGAGTTCACAATTTCAGCAACCCATTTAAAACATCACGAGGGGATTCAAGTGCACACACACGACCACCAACGGCCTCAATTTTCAGAAAACATAGACCAGTACAACAAAAGGGATGATCACTAGATAAAGCATAAACAACGATCACAACCCCTCCCCTTCTTCCTTTAGAACTTCGTTTAGTATCTCCATTAGGGTTTGGTTCAACCAATTTCATAGGAACAAAAGTAACGCCCACCCCGCATGATACACAAAAGTGAGAGACGAGAGAAATTCCCTACCTGTTGATGGATGATCGACGTTTAGGCCGGGGGCGCGGAACTTTACGGATAACGACGCGGCGGTCCCGATGCACCAGAAGAGTCACGATCGAAGAAGGGGGAAAACCACGGCCTAACCCTTAATTATAAGGGCTGGGGACGGTTGAGATGAAAACACAAAACCACGGAAGACGAGGGAGTCGTGGGTTGACCACGTGGCTTGACTCATCATTAATGGCGCTGGGTGGTTTTAACTGACCCATGAATTAATGAAGCATTTAATTAAGACCTTTGCGCGCGTTTCGGATTTCCAAGATATTTTTAGCAAGGAAGAATAGGGTTTAAAACCCTATTTGCGAAAAAGGAAGGGACTAAGGGGGGTTCTGGGTCTTCACACTTATATATAATTTGATGTTATTATAAATATGGTACAACCATATTCAGTATTCTATCTATCATTTGAATGACATGTCACCATACGTGCATACGTACGACTTACCGTCTCCACGTCGTGGTGTAATTGTTATTCTATAAATTATTATTTGGATGGGTATAATAATGATGTGAAATTCATGTAAATAATAAATATAACATGATAATTATTCTCTATATATGATATAACATCCAATTATATATTATTTTAATATCAAAAGAATGATATTGTCGTTCGTGCGTACGTACGGACTACCGTCTCCACGAACGCGATGAGATTCATTCTCCATCGTATCCATTCAAGTATAATTATCATTTTATGATTTAAAAATAATGTTTAAGGACTTTATATCATTATGGATATGAATAAGATATAACCTATCCATGAAAAACACAACTTACGTAACAAAACATATAAAATAAAACGAGTAAGTTAACACTCGAAACGAAGATAATACTAAGATATTATTAACAAAGCAATGTTAAAAGATCATATATGATATCATATTAATGTATATGATTCTTGTATAATTTAATAAAAATTATTTCACCATTATACATGAGGTTAAACTACCCCCAACCAAGGAAAATTACAAGGTAAGGGTTTATTTTTCAATCTCTTCATTATCTGAGGTTGTTTATACTTAATAATCTACTGGGACTTATTTATCATCCACATCCATGTTTCTTAAAAATTTATTTCAAAACATTTTTACTATTTACTATAATATGGGTTAAAGTAATTTATACCCTTTTTTGACTTTTTATAAGAAGTTTATAAAGGAATCTTTCCATCGTTTTCCAAACAAGGTCCTTTTAAACCTTTTCGACAGAATTAAGGTAAGAATTTTTTTAACTTATACAGTGGGTGCGGCTATTTTACACCGTTATAAAATCTTAGAAGATTCCCTTACAATATTCTAAGAATATTTTCAAAGTAAAAGTTTTATTTTATAATTATGTGACTTTTAAATGATTTCAAAAAAGAAATATTTTTCTCAAATAGTTTTGATTTCATCTATTTAAACATACTTTGATGGATTTTAATCTTATTTGAAGTTGATTTATTGTGATACAAAACTTACATATTGTATTGATGGTTTTGTGATATGTTTTAATGTGGATGTATTATTTTTATACCATTCATGGTTTATGGAGAAAGTATTTACATTTCGTATGATAGTTTTAATAAAAATATTTATGTTATGTTTAAACATGTTCATATGAGGAATGCATTGGACTTAATAAGTGACAGGTGGAGCCCGCTATAGCTCCTCGATGCATCGGTAGGTCTCATGAGACAAACTAGTGTCTTGTCACAAGAGCTTGACAAAATCTTATTTGTAGTCTTGGCACGAGGCCTTGGCTATGTGGTTATGATAGTCTGGCATTATGCATTCTATCATTATGAAAGTGGTTATTGATATTTCATGTGATTATTCGACTAGTAGAATATCCATGTGAATAAGTAAATGACATTATTTCATTTTATATTTTCTATATTATGCTGAAGTTCAAGTTTAAAAGGCTTTTTTTTGTTATACATTGCCTTAAATGTTTATGCTTATTTATGAAAGTTTCCGCTATATTGTTATCCTTACTGAGCATCCGAGCTCACCCCTTTCAATGTTTTATTTTTCCTAGGATGTGAAGAAGTAATTTATGAATGACCTGTAGGGACAGTATGATGGGATATGAAGAAAAGATGTTGTTGTAGTTTTTTTTGAGTTTATGATGTACTGTAAGACTTATGAATATATCTAGTGTTTCCAAGACTAATAAACTAATCAGTCTTTAGAAACTTGATCTTTCTTATGATCATGCCAATGTTATGTAATAATGCACCGACTATGGGTAACTGGGGTCGGGGCATTATATTTGGTATCAGAGGAAGTTTAGTACAAACCTTGGAAGCTAGATTTAGATAAACTCTGATTAGAGCACATAGATTTAAGATAGACTTTGAGGATTAATATAGAAGAACTTCCTAGAATTTTTGTATTGTAGAGATTTTGTGAGTTTTCCAAGAAATACATCCCTGTCTGGATACGAACTGGTAGAGGTGGATCTGGCACAGATATACCTAGGGGTAAAACCTAAAAACACCACTTTGAGCTGGACTTGAATGAGAACTAGGGCACGATAATGGGCCTTGTTGCACTCTTGGTTACGACACTCCTGGGGGATATGCTTAGGATAACTCTCATTTTATTTAGAAATCATTATGAAGGGTTTATGAGTATATAAGTCCTCAAAGAAAACATTTTTATGATTATGGATTATATCCTTAAATAGTTTAATTTATGTTAAGTGTTTTATAATTATGGAATTATGTATTTTGATTCATAAACTGATCTAGTTTATGCCATTGTTTAGAAATGGTGCCTAGTTGAAGAAATGGAAACTGTATCAATGCACGCACTCCATGTAGGGATTTCCCTCCTGCTCAAGATAATTATAGTGGTGCTGGTGATGCAACTGGTGCTAATCAACTAATCACCATACTGGGAAAACTCACTCAGGTTATGAATAATAACCTTACCCATATGAAGCACCCTGATCCACAGCATGGAGGATCAATGTTAGATCGCTTCATGAGGCAGCAACCACCAACATTCAATGGGAGTACAAATCCATTAGTAGCTGAGAAATGGATAAGTTCCCTAGAGAAAATATTTCAGGATTTGGGGAGTAGTGAAAGGGAAAAAGTTGTCATGGCAGTTTATCGCCTCACTAGATATGGTGATCAATGGTGGTCATTGATTCAAAACACGAAGGAAGATGATGAAGTATAAAATATGGAATGGAGGGAGTTCAAAGATCTATTTTTAGAAAAATAATTTGCTCGTGACCATCGAGCAGATATGGAAAGGCAATTTCTGAGTCCGAGACAAAAGGAGGATGAGAATGTCACAAAGTATGAGGCTAACTTTACGAGGTTAGAAAGGTATACTGGAGATTATATAAGTAACCCAAGAAGTAATATTGATCGTTTCTTTGATGGGTTAAAACCATTTCTCTGTCGATCATTAGTCTCACAATCCTTCTCGTCGTACGAAGACATTGTCTGATGTGCTATCAAGATAGAAAATGAATTCTCTAAGTCTTATGAATTTAAAGAAAAGTAAGAGAAGAAGAGATCTGCTGATCAATCTGGGAATGGAAATAATGGGAATAAGGGAAAGGTTGAATATCCATCTTGTAGTAAATGTGGGAAGAAGCACCTCGGTACTTGGTTAAAAGGAATGGGAGTTTGTTACAAGTGTGGTGAAAAAGGCCACCAACCTCGTGATTACAAAGAGAAGAAGGAAGCTACCAATGTCCAATGCTACAATTGGAGGGAGATGGGACATTATGCAAATGAATGTCCTAAGCGTTAGGGGAACTTACCTCAGAAAATGCCAAGGGATCAAGGCCAAGCTTATGCTATCACTACTGCTGAGGTAGAAGCTCCGAAAGACATGGTGGCAGGTAATTTAATGGTTTCCTCAAGTTTAGAAAATGCATTATTTGATTCTGGATCATCACATTGTTTCATATCTTCCCAGTTTTCTAAGAAAATTAGATATTTTTAATTTGATTTAACAAGGGGGTTTTCAGTTAAAACTCCTAAGGGAAATATCATTGCAATAAAGTTTTGTGAATCAGTCCCCATTAGAGCACATAAATGTTCTTTATCCAATGATCTCATCATCATACCTATGATTGAGTTTGATATAATACTCGGTATGGATTGACTTTCGGACCATGATGCAAAGATTTATTGTAATAAGAAGGAGGTTACGATTTTTGATGATGATGATAAGGAACACCTTATCTTTAGAGCAGAATCATCACCACCTAATTCTTATCTAGATCCACCCCCAGTAGCTCAACTAAATTAAATTATTGGGGAGGAAGATAATGAAATGACTATGGGTGAGGAAAGGAATGTTCAAATAGAGGATGTTCCTATTGTGAAAGAATATGTACATGTTTTTCTAGAAGATTTACCTGGACATCCTCCAGAACGAGAAGTTGAGTTTTCCATTGATTTAATTCCTGGATCAAGGCCCATATCGAAGATCCCTTATAGAATGGCCACTATGGAATTAGTTGAATTAAATAAACAACTAAAGGAATTGAGTAATAAGGGATTTATTCTCCCTAGTGTTTCTCCATGGGGATCCCCTATTCTTTTTGATAAAAAAAAGATGGATCTATGAGGTTATGTATCGACTACAGGGAGATCAATGCTATAACAATAAAGAACAAGTATCCCCTACCTCGCATTAATGATTTATTTGACCAACTACATGGAGCTCAATACTTTTAAAAGATTGAACTTCGATCTGGATACCCTCAGTTGTGTGTGAAGAAGGAAGACATTCCGAAGACATCATTTCGAATAAGGTACGAGCATTACGAGTTTACGGTAATGCCTTTTGGGCTGACTAATGCACCCTCTGTATTCATGGATCTAATGAATAGAGTTTTCAAGGAACATCTCGATGATTTTGTGGTGGTATTTATTCATGATATCTTGGCATACTCAAAAATCTACGAAGATTGGTTGCGCCCAAATTTACCCAAGTTATATGGTGTAAGCGGTCACTTGTAGTATGGCTTGGGTTATCGAATCCACAGGGACCGAAGAAGTAACCTTGAGATGCTATGATTTGGTGAAGGATGGGCTATCAAGTAGCCAACTTTGGGTTTGATTTTGGATGGTTTAACGAACACTAAGAAACCTATGTGAATTTAATTCAAAGAAAATGGGTTGATCTTAGGATTATGCTCGGGGTGGATTGAATGAATTTTATTCTTTAGACAATTTTGGTTTTATTAATTCTTAATGAATCTATTCTTCAAAAATAACACTACATTCATCATTTTCTGGTTTGGTGCTTACTAAACACAATTACTATTCCCCTATACACTTAGAGAACCAAATTCATGATCTCTCTAAGGTATATGGTCATTAAGTAATTGAATTTAGTTTGCTCAAACACAGTAAAGATGAAGAGTAGAAATTAATAAAGAATGGATGTCTTAAATTAATTATCCAATTAACAAAAATTTGTTCCTAAAATAACATTAAATCCAGACTTTTAATCCTCCTAAGATCGACCCATTAAAGTTTTATCCCTCTATTGATGGTATACTCTCAATGGTGGGAGGAAGATGGCTAACAAGAATTGGATTGAAGAAATTAAAACCGTGGAAATAACGAGCACTCCTCTGTGTGTGTGAATGAAATTCACACCAATGTGTGAAATAATTCACAAAAACACAGAGATATCACTGTGATTTGTGATAATAAAGTTTTAATAAATGAAATGGAAAATATATAAGAGAAATAGGTTTATTAAGAACATAAAGATACAAAAAAGAAGCTTACATGGAAATGGAAAACATTACAAAGGAAATTTGGAAGCATAACTTTACAATGAAACAAGCAACAAAAGATGATAACAAAAATATCCACCCTATTACCTTCACCAATAGCTCCTTATATAGGAATATTAGGAGCCTTAGGTCCATCCCACTCACCCCCAACAATTAATAGAGTCAAAATGAGGGTTAATAATCAAAAGGAAATTGATGTTTTGAATTTGACCTGGAAAACTGTCCAGATTCATCCACCATATTTACGTGTGAATTTGTAATTGAAGAAGGCCGAATAAGGAGGGGTTTTAGAATAAAAATATATTCATAAATCTGTCATCTATGAGATGTAAAAAGTTCAAAAAAATTTTCTCATCAGTTTGTATGTTATGGTTGAAATGGTGGGACGGATTTCTGTGAATTAATGCCGAGTCCACCATTTAAATCTCAAATTCAGATCCCTTTATCATCATGAAAAAATCAGAATTAGCTCCAGACACAGTTGAATAAAATGATCCTCATATTTTTATCTTTCTATTGTATAAATTTTAGCTTCATTGGTCTTGGTTTCTGGGCCCCACATTTGTTTGATGGGCCTTAGACCCATTATTCTTTTTTCAGCAAGTTTCTGCCTTCTGGCGCAAAATTATCCATCTTACTTTGGGATTCATCCATCGGTCCTAAAAGATAAAATTTTCCAAAAAAAGCGATCAATCATATACCAAAATTTCAAATTCAGAAAATGAATATAATATTGTCCACAAACAAATGAATTATTGGGCCCAAATTTGCATTTTAAACATGAATTGCATTTTAGATGAGAAATGAAGTTCTATTTATGTAATTCACTAAAAACAATGTTTATGGACTTTGGAACAATGAATATAAAGATATTAAAAATTAATATTAGCCACTTTCAGTGACTAATCACACCCCCCAACTTGAGTTTTGCTAGTCCCGAGCAAAATAAATTACAAATATGAAATTCAAATCCCCTTTTCCAAAAACATTTTAATACACATTGCTCACTTAAATATCTAATACAAAAAAAATTTATGAAAACCCATCAAAATCATTAAAAACACGCTAGGTCCATAAGCATATCCCAAGCCCAAGCCTATTCCTTTGTTCAAATTCATTGCTACATTTCATCCAATTCCAATTAAGCATAATAAAGTGTTGTGCATCATAAAAGATATAGGGCCCATTTTATTGTTCAAGGGGAAAAATGGAAGCGCTAGGTGGGAATCACATTAAACCTTAATATGAGTATTCATTTTTTTTGATTTTTTTGATTTTATTTTTTTAACCACAATAGATATGAAAAGACTAACTCTGGGCAAGACAACTATGGAGTCACAATACCCAATGGCTGAACGCCACACATATTGTCAATTTCATGCTCTACAATAGAGATATAAATCCAAACTCTGGGCAAGAAAACTATAGAGTCACGATCCCCAAGTTCCAGACGCCACACATTTGGACAAAACATTGCTCTATGTAGTCAATTTTTTTGTTTTTTGTTTTTTTTGGATACTCAAATTAAACTAAAAGTGACCCTAGAACCCTATGCTATAATTAAAGAGACCCAAGAACTAAAATTTACACCCACGATCCAGTAGACGTGCATTGTGGCATTTTTATTAGGAGGATGAAAATGTAAACATTGAAAAATCACATCGGAAAACTGCACTTTCATAAAATTATGCTCATGAACTTAAACTTGCATTAAAATCAGAATCAAGGCATGCAAAATTTATTTGATATCCAATTTTAGAGTTTGCAATGTGTGTTATCATGTTTATGGTTAATGGAATTTTTCTTTTCATTCATGTTTTTATTCACAAAAAAAATCATTTTTTATTTCATCTCCCCCCAACATAGAATAACACTGTCCGTAGTGTTTAAAGAAAACATAGAAGGGAGTATGGGGGGGGGGGGGTTCAAAGAGGAAATTTAAAATGATAATCATGGAATGAAGTCACCTGTGGTTGATGATGATAGCGCATGCCACAGTCTCCCTTCAATCCTGGATTTGAGTCTCAGCGGCTTGGATGGTGGTGAATGGATTTTCCTTATGACTTACGACATGTCCTTTTATATTTTTTTAACCTATAAAAACATAAAAATAAAATAAACAAAATAAACTAGTGATACATTGTCTTCTTTTTAGATTTCTGGGTAAGGTATTACTCAGAGATCACGCCACGTGACATGGATGAATATGGCACTCCACTTTCATACCCATCCTTACTCATAAAAGAAGAATAGGTCAATAGTCTATGGTAATTTATTATATGAAAAAAAATGATTCAAAATAATTAGAAAAAACGAAAACCATGGGTTGCCTCCCATGCAGTGCTTTTGTTTAAAGTCGTTATCTAGACTTGAACCCCCCAACTTATCCAATTCCAACTTTCAAAATTTTAATTAACCCATCTTTCTCCACTTCAACAAGATTGAGATTTATTGTTTTTTTGAAATTTGTTTCGTATGAAATCCTATTTTCTACAATGATTGGTAAAATCCAAGGAATATCTAAAATGGTTGATCATGTTTTATCTGGAGTATTTCCTAAGATTTCAAGGTTCATTCCTACTTGGTGAGATTCTTGATGAAATTTATGATAATTGAATGGTCTTGGTTATCATAAATTGAGGGATTATTGAGTAGGGAAGGAAGTATTAAAACATCGAGTTCAGTTTGATTTAATTTTCCTAAAGAATAATGATAATTTGAATAAAAAATTGTTTCTTCTTTAAAAACATTTGAAAGAATTGGTTTCTTTTGAAAAGATGATTCATCCCCAAAACTTTCCATTTGAATTTCATGAGTGGGTATAGACACAATATTTGTTATATCTCCCAATGGTTCAATGATCAGTGATTCTAAATTTTTTTTATTGGAGCAATATTCCGAACACTCAATCCATGAAGACAAATTTCCCCCTTGTGAATCCATAAAATTAATTTCCTCTTGATTTAAGCACCCATCAACAATTAATTTATTATCTTCAACTATCCCAAATCCAATGGTTGTTTCTTCAATAAATTCATGTGAGGTTTTTGGAAGACAATATTCTTGTATTAGTGATGAGGAAGAGACAACCTCAGTGGGAATGGGTTCCACAACCATTTCAATGATTTTAAGTTCTACTCTTAAGGATGAAACCTCAGAATTCATTCTATCCATTTTTTCACACAAATGTTCAAGATTTTTTTTAGAATTAGGATTGATAGATGTTTGGACATCATGAACTTCATTATGTTTGATCTCTTCAATCATCCTCAAGAGGTATGGAAATTGATCCTTTAAACAATCAGCATCCCATTGATTGTACAACTCATCTGGTGTGGTGTATTCAATCATGGTTTGGTCAGTGAATTTTTCTATGTGAGGTGATTTAAAATATTTATTTTCTAGATGATTATAGACTTGGTATATTAATGGGTATTGTTAAAGATAATCCATTGGAGTTGATTGAAAGTTGTCTTTAGGATTCATTGGACACACAAAAATAGAAAGGGGAATAGAGAAGAGAAATTAGGGTGAGAATAGAGAATTTGGGGTGAGAAAAGAAGATGAGTGTCTAAGGTACTTACTTGGTCCTTGGAAATGGTGAAAAAATTTGGTTGTGCCCAAATTTACCCAAGTTATATGGTGTAAGTGGTCGCTTGTAGTACAGCTTGGGTTATCGAATCCACAGGGACTGAAGAAGTAACCTTGAGACGCTATGATTTGGTGAAGGATGGGCTATGAAGTAGCCAACTTTGGGTTTGATTTTGGATGGTTTAAATAACACTAAGAAACCTATGTGAATTCAATTCAAAGAAAATGGGTTGATCTTAGGATTATGCTCAGGGTGGATTGAATGAATTTTATTCTTTAGACAATTTTGGTTTTATTAATTCTTGATGAATCTATTCTTCAAAAATAACACTACATTCATCATTTTCTGGTTTGGTGCTTACTAAACACAATTAATAATCCTCTATACCCTTAGAGAACCAAATTCATGATCTCTCCGAGGTATATGGTCATTTATTAATTGAATTTAGTTTTCTCAAACACAGTAAATATGAATAGTAGAAATTACTGAAGAATGAATGTCTTAAATTAATTATCCAATTAACAACAATTCGTTCATAAAATAATATTCAATCCAGCCTTTGCATCCTCCTAAGATCGACCCATTAAAGGTTTAGCCCTCCATTGATGGTATACTCTCAATGGTGGGTGTAAGATGGCTAACAAGAATTGTATTGAAGAAATTAAAACCGCAGAAATAACAAGCACTCCTCCGCGTGTGTGAATGAAATTCACACCAATGTGTGAACTAATTCACAACAACACAGAGATATCACTGTGCTTTGTGATAATAAAGTTTTAATAAATAAAATTTAAAATTTAAAAGAGAAAGAAGTTTATTAAGAACATAAATATACAAAAAAGAATCTTACATGGAAATGGAAAACATTACAAAGGAAAATTGGAAGCATAACCTTACAATGAAACAAGCAACAAAAGATGATAACAAAAACATCCACCCCTATTCCCTTCACCACTAGCTCCTTATATAGTCATATTATGAGCCTTAGGTCCATCCCAGAACAATTAATTCACCCCCAACAATTAATAGAGTCAAAATGAGGGTTAATAATCAAAAGGAAATTGATGTTTTGAATTTGACCTGGAAAACTGTCCAGATTCGTCCACTATATTTACGTGAGAATTTTTAATTGAATAAAGCCGAATCCGGAGGGGTTATAGAAGAGAAATATCTTTGTACATCTGTCCTCTATGAGATGTAAACATTTCAGGAAATTTGGATCATCCGTTTGTAAGTTATGGTCGAAATGGTGGGACGGATTTCTGTGCATTAATGTCGGGTCCACCATTTAAATCTCAACTTCAGATCCCTTTATAATCATGAAAAAATCAGAATTAGCTCCGGCCACAGTTGAATAAAATTATAATCATATTTTTATCTTTCTAATGTATAAATTTTATCTTAATTGGGTTTGGTTTCTGGGCCCTACATTTGTTTGATGGGCCTTAGGCCCATTATGCTTTTTCCAGCAAGTTTCTGCCTTCAGGCACAAAATTCTACATCTTCATTTGGAATTAATCCATTGGTCCTAAAATATAAAATGTTCCAAACAAAGTGATCAATCATATCCCAAAATTTAAAATTCATAAAATGAATATAATGTTGTCCAAAAACAAATTAATTATTGGGCCCAAATTTGCATTTTAAACATGAATTTCATTTTAGATGAGAAATGAAGTTATATTTATGTAATGCACTAAAAACAATGTTTATGGACTTTGGAACAATGAATATAAAGATATTAACAATTAATATTATCCACTTTTAGTGACTAATCAAAGATCATGAAAATCACTTGCGCATTATCTTGAAGACTCTCAGAAGAGATGAATTATATGGTAAGTTTAGCAAGTGTGAATTCTGGTTTCAAGAGATTTCTTTTCTTGGCCATATTGTATCTAAAGATGGAATCTCTGTTGATCCTTCTAAGACCAAGGCAATCCAAGAATGGACAGCACCTATGAGTATAACTGAGGTATGCAGTTTTATTGGTTTAGCATGTTATTATCGACGTTTCATCCAGAATTTTGCCCGATTAGCTAACCCATTAACAAAGATCACATGTAAAGGGGTTAAATTTTTTTGGACAAAAGAGTGTGAAGAATGTTTTAAAGAACTGAAGAGAATATTATTCAATGCTTCTATATTGACTCTGCCACTGAGGAATGATGGGTTCTTTATTTATAGTGATGCATCGAAGAAAGTACTTGGTTGTGTCCTTATGCAGAATGATAGGGTTATTGCCTATGCATCACGACAGTTGAAAATTCATGAGAAAAAATACCCTACTCATGATCTTGAGTTAGCAGCTGTGATATTTTCTTTGAAGATATGGAGGCACTACCTCTATGGTGAAAAATGTGAGATTTATACTGATCACAAGAGTTTGAAGTATATTTTATCACAAAAAGAACTCAACATGAGGTAAAGGAGATGGCTTGAATTACTCAAGGATTATGATTGCATGATACACTACCACCCTAGGAAGGAAAATAAGGTGCAGATGCTTTGATCAGAAAAGATCATGGAGTTTTGAACATGATGAGAATTAAAAGGGATCCTATTTTCATGGATCTAGTGAAGATGGACATGGGAATAACCATGAAAGGTGAAACATCAGTGCTTTTTCAAATGGTTTCCAAACCATCTTTACTAGAAAGGATTAAGAGTTCTCAGACCGATGATGAATAATTTCAAAAGAAGATTAAATCTGTGAATGATGGGAGATTGAATGACTTTGGGTATGAAGATGGAATATTGAAATTTGGGAAGAGACTTTGTGTTCCCAATATACCTAATCTAAAAAGGGATTTTTTGGAAGATTATCGTAGTTCCAATTTCTCTATACACCCTGGGAGCACCAAAATGTATAGAGACTTGAAGGAACATTTTTGGTGGGACAACATGAAGAGGGAGATTTCTGATTTTGTGTCAATATGTATGGTTTTTCAACAAGTGAAAGCTGGAAGGAAATAGCCTAGAGGAGTCATGCAACCTCTTCCCATACCGAAGTGGAAATGGGACAATATTACGATGGACTTTGTCATGGGACTACCAAAGACTCCTAGAAGGAACGATGCAATATGGGTCATTGTTGATCGTCTTACCAAGTCATCACATTTTCTTTCTATAAGGGAAGGTTTACCACTTGAACGTCTAGAAAGGATATATATTAATGAAGTGGTGAGACTTCATGGAGTACCCTTATCGATTGTTTCTGATCGTGATCCCCATTTTACTTCAAGATTTTGGAAGAGTCTTCAGAAGGCCGTGGATACTGAACTTCATTTGAGCACTGCCTACCACCCTCAAATAGATGGATAATCAGAACGGACTATTAAAACCTTAGAAGACATGTTTAGATCCTGCTCACTTGACTTTCAGGGTATGTGGGATCAATATTTAACTCTGGTAGAATTTTCCTATAACAATAGATTACATTTGAGTATTCAGATGGCACCATATGAAGCGTTATACGGAAAGAGATGTCGCACACCAACCTTTCGGGATGACGTTGGTGAACGAAAACTTGTAGGCCCAAAACTGGTGTAGGAAACAATGGAAAAGGTAAAGGTAATCCAAAACCACATCAAAGCAGATCAAAGTAGGTAGAAGAGCTATGCCGATAACCGAAGGAAGGATTTGGAATTTTAGGTAAGAGATCATGTTTTCTTGAAGGTATCTCCATGGAAGGGAGTTATACGTTTCGGTAAGAAGGGTAAATTGAGTCCTAGGTACATCAGACCTTTCTAAATTCTAGAACTAATTGGGGTTGTAGCTTACCATTTGGCAATGCCGCCAAGTCTCTCCAAAGTTCACGATGTGTTCCATGTATCACTGTTGAGGAAATACATGTCTGACCCAACACATGTACTCACCTATGAGGAATTAGAACTGGAACCCGATCTATCTTATTGTGAAGAGCCCGTCAGGATTCTTGATATGAGAGAACAAGTACTGAGAAACTGGACGACTCGTCTGGTAAAAGTTTTGTGGAGAAACCATAAGATGGAAGAGGCAACGTGGGAACCCGAAGAACTTATGATGAAGAACCACCCGAGCCTTTTCATGCGATAGTATTCTAGAAATTTTGAGGATGAAATTATTTGAAGGAGGGGAGAATTTAACACCCCAATCTTCCACAGTATGTTTCCCTTTGAGTAATGTAATAGCGTGTGTTGTACGCAACTTTGAGTTCTAACACACACCACAACCAATCAAAATAGCCGTTAGGAATAGTAATACCTAATTTTTGAAATTATATAAATTTTATCTCTCAAAATGGACTTCATTTTTGGATTCGGAATATCAAATTTATCCTAGAGTGAAATTTTGGTACTTTTTGGATAACTTTTATATTTTGATGAATAGTGAAAATTACTAAATTTTAATTAAAAACAACATTTTTAATCAAAATAATTAATAGTGATAAATTATTAATTTGAGTTGTTTTAAAGTATATTTAGAATATATTTTTACCATTTAATACAATTTTTGTCATTGGACATAATTTCACAATTAAACCGGACATGAACAAGTGTCAATATTTTGATGGTTATTATCTCTTAAAAACACGCTTTTTGTTTTAACAACGAGAATTAATTTTAAATTAATTTCTGCCACTTCTGTGTTTTGAATTTGGAAAAATGGATTCCTTATTTTCAATCAGGATGTCGAAATTGTGTAAATAGTTAACTTTTATTTTTAGACATTTTGATTAATTATTTCGGTAAATATTTTATATACCATGGTTAAAGGGTAAATCCGGTAAATAAAGGTAAAAAAATAATATTATAATAATAATAAATTACCCTAAAATGTGTACTAACCTTATTGGTTGATACATGTCCGACCATGGGTATCTTTGGGTCGATTTTGGGACCCCATGGGGCCACTTGTAAGTGATAATGACACTTTATATTAATTAAGTTAAAATAAATACAAAAATGACATAAGCATATATCTTTTAGTAAAACAATTTTTACATAGGGTTATATATGCTGGATTTTATACTATAAATATTCATTAGAAAAATAAAAATATTTCCTACATAATGGTATTTTATTTATAATTTTTATACATTTAATAATTAATATAATTTATGACACAATAATGATGTAGTATTTTCCTTATTAATGAAAGAATAAAATAATTGGTATTATAAATGTTAAAATTAATATACTTTGAAAGTTTTGATGACATAAATGAATTTTATTTCTTAATATGACATTATAGGATTGCTTAAATGAATTTGTTCGAATTAATAAAGTTGTTATGACTTTAACAAAAATCAATTATTGAATAGTGTGAAAATTCACATAAAAGAGTTTTTAAAACAAATATTATATTATTAATTTATATTCAATTCCTAAAAATCTAAGGTTAGGAAAAGAGACTTATATCATGATATGTGTATCATTAATGTAATACTTGGGGGTCTCTTGGAGGTATATAGTAATTTTATTAACTATATAATATAAAAATACAAAGTGACATGGTAAATGTTAAACTAATTAACTAAGACTTAAAACTAAAAGACAAGGTTAATATAATGAGCCAAACCTGTCTAAATTCTATTGGTTGAGTGGTTTTCAACCCATACCCACCTTAAAATTTAAATAATCCACTTTGGAGCCATTAGAAATCGAATATGAATTTATTATAAAATAATATTTCTAGCTTTTCCAAAGGTGCCCCTCACCCCTCTTATAAAAGGGCACTCCCCCTTCTCACTAATTCACACATTCAAAGCATTTTGGCTCGGCAAAACCCTACCCAAATACTCTCTCAACTTCCCTCAATTCAACCTAGAGGACTTAGTTTGATCATAAAGCCAACCTAAGGAGCCCTTTTGATTAAATCAAAAGGAAGAACCCGAAGAAGAGGTAATGTTTTCACCACCCTCTTTCAAGTTCCTTTCTTCTTAAACTTCTTATTTCTTTGTTATTCCCATTCTAAAATAATAACTACAGTATCTTATATATACTGTGATGTTATTATAAATATGGCACAACCATATTCAGTATTCTATCCATCCTTTGAATGACATGTCACCATACGTGCGTACGTACGACTTTCCATCTCCACGTCGTGGTGTAATTGTTATTCAATAAATTATTATTTGGATGGGTATAATAATGATGTGTGATTCATGTAAATAATAAATATAACATGATAATTATTCTGTATATATGAAATACCATCCAATTATATATTATTTTAATATCAAAAGAATGATATTTTCACTCGTGCGTACGTACAGACTACCTTCTCCACGAACGCGATGAGATTCATTCTCCATCATATCCATTCAAGTATAATTATCATTTGATGATTTAAAAATAATGTTTAAGGACTTGATATCATTCTGAATATGAATAATATACAACCTATCCATGACAAACACGGCTTATGTAACAAAACATATAAAAGAAAATGAGTAAGTTAACTCCTGAAACGACGATAATACTAAGATATTATTAACAAAGTAATGTTAAAAGATCATATATGATATCATATTAATGTATATGATTCTTTAATAATTTAATAAAAATTATTTCACCATTATACAGGAGTTTAACCTACCCCCAACCAAGGAAAAGTACAAGGTAAGGGTTTATTTCGCAATCTCTTCATTATCTAAGGTTGTTTATACGTAATAATCTACTGGGACTTCTTTATCATCCACATCCATGTTTCTTAAAAATGTATTTCAAAACATTTTTACTATTTACTAGAATATGGTTTAAAGTCATTTATACCCTTGTTTGACTTTTTATAAGAAGTTTATAAAGGAATCTTTCCGTCGTTTTCCAAACAAGGTCCTTTTTAACCTTTTCGACAGAATTAAGGTAAGAATGTTTTTTTAACTTATACGGTGGGTGCGACTATTTTACACTGTTATAAAATCTTAGAAGATTACCTTAGAAGCTTCTAAGAATATTTTCAATGTAAAAGTTTTATTTTATAATTATGTGACTTTTAAATGATTTCAAAAAAGAGATATTTCTATCAAATAGTTTTAATTTCATCTATGTCAACATCCTTTGATGGATTTTAAGCTTATTTGAAGTTGATTTATTGTGATACAAAACTTCCATATTTTATTGAAGGTTTTGTGATATGTTTGAATGTGTATGTGTTATTTTTATACCATTCATGGTTTATGGAGAAATTATTGACATTTCGTATGCTAGTTTTAATACGAATATTTATGTTATGTTTAAACCTGTTCATATGAGGAATGCATTGGACTTAATAAGTGAAGGGTGGAGCCCGATATAGCTCCTCTATGCATCGGTAGGTCTCATGAGACAAACTAGTGTCTTATCACAAGGCCTTGAAAAAATCTTATTTATAGTCTTGGCACAAGGCCTTGGCTATGTGGTTATGATAGTCCGACATTATGCATTCCATTATTATGAAAGTGGTTATTGATATTGCATGTGATTATTCGACTAGTAGAATATCCATGTGAATAAGTAAATGGAATTATTTCATTTTATATTTTCCATATTATGCTGAAGTTCAAGTTTAAAAGGATTTTATTTTAGTTATACATTGCCTTAAATGGTTATGCTTATTTATGAAAGTTTCCGCTATATTGTTATCCTTATTGAGCATCTGAGCTCACCCCTTTTAATGTTTTATTTTTCCCAGGATGTGAAGTAGTAATTTATGAATGACCTGTAGGGACAGTATGATGGGATACGAAGAAAAGATGTTGTTTTAGTTTTTTTTGAGTTTATTATGTAATATACGACTTATGAATATATCTAGTGTTTCCAAGACTAATAAACTAATCGGTCTTTTGAGACTTGATCTTTCTTGTGATCATGACAATGTTATGTAATAATGCACCGACTCTGGGTAACTGGGGTCGGGGCGTTACTGTTATATATATCTAAATCCAATTAACTGTTTTAAATTATTATTAGAAAACTAAACTTTTCATAATTCTATGAAATTTATTATTATTTTTCTCAACAAGTTGAAATATCACTTCTAAGTATTCTTTACCAATTGACATATTTCAATGATATTTAAAAAAAAACCTTATTGGGTGTATTTAATTCTCACCCCTTGTTTTAAATTAATTTTCTACAGGTTTTGTAGAGTTTTGGGTGAAATTCACTTCAATTAAGGAGTTAGCGCACATGATGTATTTTCATTTATCTATTTTTATTTTGTTTTTTATGATTTTAAGTCATGTATCTAATTCTCAAGAACCTAAACTGGTAAAAGTTTCTGGTATGTAATAGATGTTGTGTATTTTTTTTCAGTTTATTTTATAAAAACAAATATACACAACATTTACAAGAGTTAAACCCCAGTTGCGGGTTCGGGTCATTATAGTTGGTATCAGAGAAACGATCTAGGAAAATTTAGAGATTAGATGTCATCAGTATAGTATATAAGTTTAATGTATCTAGTTTTTTTAATTCTGAAGATAAAAATTCAGAATTCATGTTAGTAAAATGATCGAATTATGAGGATGCAATTATTTTGAGGGGGGGTGGGAATAATGTAACAACCCAAAAATTCTAAACATAATATTAAATGGGTTTATTTTTAATTAAAAACAACTAATAATATTTTTGAGATAATTTTATTTGAAAATAATATTTGGAATCAAGTGTATTAATTGATTTAATTATAAAACTTATAATTAATTATACCTATTATTTATAGTTTCCAAATTATTACTCTAAATATAAATATTTATTTACTTTGTTTAAAAGAATATTTTAAAATAACTATATTTATTTAATTATTTTTGTAAAATATAATTTCTTTTTATCAAAAGGTTATCTAATAAAATATTTTGAAGGAATAATTTTTTAAATATCAATATATATATATATTTACTATTATAATTATTTTTATAAATATATTAAAATTCTAAATTATGCTGATTATAAATAAATATTAACTTTTTATAGAATATAATTAATTAGTTTTTAAAAATTTTGATCTTTGAAAATATGATATATATATATATATAAATATATATGAAATTATAACTATTAGTTTTAAATTATAATATTTTCATAAACTTATAATTATTTTATAATATATGATCATAACAATTTTAATATTGAAGATTAAAATATTATACATATAATCCTTATATAAATAAAGTATATTAAATAAATTAAATAAATAATAATGATATAATAAAAAAAAGAGAATCGAAGAGGGGGTTTAGGGGTTTGTGTATAGGGTTTCATAGTGGTCTATTCAAGTCACGCTGTATGGAGACTGGGTGTAGGGTTCACATCCTTAACCCGGTGAGGCTGAACACAAGAGATGATTTGAGGCCAAGAGTAGCGACTTCGAGTCGAGCAGTGCCGAAGGAGTTCAACCATCATGTAGTTGAGGTTCAGGGGTTGTCACTACCATTGAGAAGTCTGTATGATACTAGTTGCCAACAATGAGGATCTGAGTTTTGCTATGGTTTGGGTTTTCAGTTGCTGACGAAGAAGATCTGCAGTATATGGAGGTTAGAAAGGGTAGTTCGAGGCATTTTTCGAATATGGTTTGGTCCAAGCCTAAGGTTTGGATTTCTATTTTTCCTCAACCTAGGCAGTAGCTATTTTACTTTTTAGATCTAAATCCCATGATTTTGTTTTTGTCTGTGTTTTCTTCTGTCGAATCTTCCTATTTACCTGTAGACTTATGGATTAATTATTTTTTTCTTTTGAATTTTGAATCAATTTGTATGAATTTGGTCCACCAACATCCACTTCATATGTCCATTTTATTTGAAAATGTGTTGTGTTTATATCATTTTTTTCTTTAGTTGAATAATTTGCAGTGATTGGATGATTATGCAATAATACAATTACCTATAAACTTGTTGTCTGAACTGTATACTTAGATCCTTTTGCAATCTGGTGCGTGTTTTTGTATAGATTTTTTGGCTATAAATGCCTTATTACAATGAGAAAACGAAAAAAATGGCAAAACCATTCGTAGTCCAGAGAGAAAGGGTGTTTTAAGCATGGTGAAATTCAAGTAAGAGAAATTATTTATTTTTCAAAACTTCTATTCAGGTTTTATCCTCTTTTCTACTTTAATTCAAGTAATGGGACTTCCGTTTATTTGTTATCTTTTTGTATGCATAATTTTTTTTTTCAAATTTAAGTGTGTCACGAACCAAATCTGTTCTCCACTAAAACTGGCCCGTGACAAGGCCTGAAGGGTGTTTCCGATCCCCATGGGTTAGCACAAGTGCCAGGGTATCATAAAATGAGAATTGAGAACGATTTACCTGAGTTTATAAACTTAAAACAACAAATTAATCCAATAAAACAAATTTGTATTTTTCATACCAAAAAATATTTTACAAAAATTCAGAACTGAATTACATAGTTTAAAACAACTCACCAAGACTATAACAAAGGTACACAACCAAAAGGAAACAACCCAAGAATCCTCATGGAAAGGGGCACTACCCTCAAGCCATCTTCACAAGACTTCACCACCAAGGACCTGCTAAAAACCTAAACCACTGGCACTACAAACTATACCCAACCTGAAACAACAAAAATAACCAAGTCTACTTACACCCAAGGGTGTAAGTAGAGTGTAAGAAAATTCCCAGTAGGATACCACCACTAAGAGATTCCATTTGATAAACATTCAAAGACAAAAAACTTGCAAGTTTTCATCAATAAGAAATGCTAGTTACAATTTCTAAAAGATGCAACTTAAAAATTTAAATAGTTTTCAAGTGGGCTATCATTAAGAATAAACACTTTTAAAAATAATGTCAACACTACTGAATTTTCCATCCAACCATACTGTATGCCGACTATAAGCACAAAGTAACTAATGATCACAAGCAATAGGAAATAACCCTTATTCACTAGCTCACTGTGGGCCCCAGGTACCTCATATCTCGGTGAGAGTAACCATCACAATATCCATTCTCGTGTATGAGACACTAGTAGTGAACATACCCATAACCTAGTGGTCCCCAATCATAATCATCATAGTTTATTTAGTGTTTTAAGTGTCAATCTTTCTACGTGAAACTGAGGCCAAACCCCACAGATTCACTAGCATACTAGTACACGTCCACCCACCTAGAGACCCGGGTTTCCCTCTTGTGCTCAAACAAGTTAACAAGTCAATAAATATAATTTTCGCATGCAAGTACCACTTACACATCACACATTCATAAAATATCCCACATGTACATCACACAAGTCAAAAAATCCACTTTTTCATTCAAATGAATTTTGAAATCATACTCACACCAAAATAGCCCACAACACTTTTCACATTTCTTTAACACTTACACAAATCCTTGAATTTTATTTAAAAAACCATTCCAAGATATTAAAACTCAGATAACATACCACAAAATATCAAATAATACCATTATAACCTTCAAAATTCATTTTGTCAACAAACTCACATGAAACAGGCCACAACCATGTTTCGCACCTACAACACAATTTAGTAAAACATATCAGCAATTTATAAAACATTCTAAAAAATTTGACGCCTCAAATCACCAATTTAACTTTCAAAAAACCCATTTTAGGTAAACACACTCACCCAAATAGTACATATACACCCTTTTAGTACTTTTTTAACCAAATAAAACATTTAAAATTTTCATAAAACAAACCCAAGAGGTATAACCATGGTTTGCACACAAAACCCATTTCAAAATCCCCATTCAAAACCAAAACCATACCAATACCAATCCAAAACAGAATTTTAAGCCCTAAAAACATTTATTAAACTACCCTAAGTTTTATAAAAATACCTCAAATAATCCCACAAAAGATACACATGAAAAACACACATTTTCATAAATCACTTTCAAGAAGTACAACATGGTTCTAGACCTTAATCCCATTCAAAAAACTCATTTAAAGTCCCACATGACAATAAGGAATTAATAAACTATAATTTTAATCCCTTTTCAACACTAATAAATCGATTTCATATGTTATAAAATACACCCAAACATTACCCCAAGAGTCACACATGAAAAACACCCAATTTCAAGCGAAATTACAACTACAAAATTAAAATATTAACCAAATCCATCAAAAGAAGTTTTAAAAACACACACAACAGATTATAAACAAGCTAAATTAATAGACCAAGAAATCCAGCTCATCATAAAATGGTTATACATGGAATCACCGACCTTTTGAGTCAAAACCCTTGAATCTTGGTGTTAAACCTCAACCGCACCTCCGTCGTACCACAAAGAAGTGAAAATGAACCCTAAACCATAACATTTCACAAAAAATACCCCAAATAAAACCCTAGGTATGAACCCTAACTTATGGACACTCTATAAATTCATGAAAGAGAGAGTAAACCCTAAGGATAAGGAATGAAATGAAGAGAGAAACACTTACCCAAATAAATCTTGAAGAAAACGACTAAAATTAACTAGTATCTGAATTTAAAAACAACCATAAATGAAATTGAGGTTCTAATAAGGATTAGTAGGTAATATTGGAACTAGAATGAGATAAAAATAGTAAAAATAGAAGTATTTATGAAAGGATCAATTTACCTCTTCAAATATGGGTGATTTGTGAAATATAGAGAAGTTTCACCCAAATTCGCGATACAATTGAGCTCTAAATAGAGGGAGGAAAGAATGGGGGAGTGACTTGACTAAGTGGGCTCAAATGAGAGTTGAAATTACCGAAAAAACTTAAAATTTTAATGAGATATTAAATAATTAAAAAAATATTCAAAGAAGGAAATGGGATTTCGAGCTGGACCAACACCTTAATAAAAAACCCAAATCCATTATTATTATGGATTCATATGAGGTCCAAATGGATATGGTGGTTTTAATATACCAGGGTATTCCAATTAAGAATTAAAATGGGTGTAAAATGTTGAAAAATGAAGGAGTTATAAAAGAAACAAAATTTATTTTTAAATCTGGAAATGGAGTCACGGTTTGGCCCAAATTTTGAAAACCCACCATTTCCACCAAAATGCATGAAAACCCCCCATAAAAAAGCAAGGATGGAAATTAAATGAAAAATCCCTTTAAAAGAAGTCATGGATGTGACAATTATTTCCACCATAATACTTTCATCCACCAGAAATCCATAACAAGGCCAAAAGAAAAAACCAAACCCAACTGATAGATCGGAAATGTACTCCTTCGCCAAGTTCGGTCTACCCCCAAAAGGCCAAAACACCTCTAGTGATCAATTAAGGAAGGAATAATCTCACAAACCAAAAATTACATCAATTTATTGAAATGATCAATAACATTCAGACTTTATCCCCAAAAGGAAACTCCTAAAACACTATATGAACAAGACTCAAGTAATCCACCCAGACAAACAACAACAATGAACAAGGTTACAATTACTTTTCTTTAACTAAAATTTTGTGCACTCTCCAATCCCAAAGTTTACCCTAGGAAGATGTTGGTAATTAGATATCTCTGAACGAGAATACCTCCCGCTAGGCCAAGACCAAGGACTAATCTGAGTTACTAGTATGGGGAGACACAAATGGGATCCCCAACATAAGAGACAACTTAAATTTTCATGAGACAGATTCATGACACTAATAGGGGGATGCCTAAACAGACTCCCCAATTCAAGGGGTATAATTCCATTGTAACTTTACAAAATAACTTATATAATACTCATAGTGGGTATACCCACCATAAGAACCAACCATCTTAACCGACCAGCACAAGACGATACAGAAAGGACCCAAAATTTAAAGAGTTGGGATGGCCGCACGGTTAGTCCGCATGGTTTGGGAAACCATACGCTAACCATGGGGATCCTTCTATCTACATAGTTTTCTGGGGAATGGTCACAACTAACCATGCAAAAACCATGCGCTTAACCGGTCTAGCCAAACTTCAAACCTTTCTCCAAATACCTAGTCAAAACCAAAGGGGGAAAGTACGAACTCAGGCAACAACATGGAAACAAGGCCCTCCCACCTCTACCACCAAATGGGAAAAAATGGAACAAGATGATGACGCCATACGTTTAAACTCTTCCTAACATTCATATTGAGGATATAAATTTGTACAAGGGTTTGAACGACCATGGGATTTACCCTAACTACGTGCCAACTTCTCTCCGGGACCTATGGATGGAGCTCAAATGATTGAAGCATCTTCGGCCTCGTATTTAGGCTTTGGAAACCACCTAAACAGAACTTTTTCTTTCGGTGATACAAACAACTGCATCTCAATCCCCAATAAGTTTACCAAGACATAACACATTCTAAACTCACTTTACCCTAACCCAACATTTCACTGAAACATGGTCTTAGAAGATTCTCACACATCACACCTTGTTTCTTCGGGTGAGAAACAACAGAAGGAAAGGATGAATATAAACACCTTCCTCTAAAACAAAGGATTTTGACGTTTTTCCATGGGAGGCATACTCCCAACATAATAGAGACTCTCAAAGGATTGCACAACCTTCACCTTTACAGTCAAACGAGAATATGAAATCACAAGGCATCACCAAACATGACCATTATGACTGATAGAAATAATACATGGAACGAGACCTTATGCCAAGTCCCTAAACAACACACAAGTCTAGAAAGTGGCCGCAATATCCTATCATGACCAGATTACCAAAACTGGTGGTTTAATATGAACTCCTGCTTCAAAGAAACTATGAAGAACCTAGAGGCCCTCTTAGACACTATCAATACACTCATCCATACTAACAACCCCATAACACTTCCACCCTCGACAAATGAGGCAACTTAAGAAAATAAGATCTCTTTCAGCCTTCAACGAGCACTCTCCCGATATAAGAGGATCCACAAATCAAAGAGAGGAAATGGTGAAAACTCAATATCTAAATCTTGAGAAAAAGATTCCTTATATTGATCAACTGGAGGATTTTCCAATGGCGAAACAATCTGGGTTGCACTTCAATCATGCACTAACCCTTAATGGGGGCGTACCTTATCCAATGATAGAACCCAAGGACCCAACCAAGATGGTCCATTGGTCAGAATTCACTTCAAACCAGATCCAAACACATGAAGGGAACCACTGTAAAGTCATCCCGAAACATTTCTCAGAAGATACCACTAACCAACCCTTCAACCTAGCTTACCGACCGAACAAAAACCCAAAAAACCATTCAAACAGGAGGGGTTATTGGATTCAAAACATCCCACAACATCAAAATTTTAAAAAAACACATAAAACACACTATCCCAAATCAGTCATCAAGACATCATGTTTTACTTTAAAAACATTTATTTGAAAACAAATGATACAGCGGTTAGCGTATCCACCAATGGTACCCCATGGGCCTCACACATACATGTTTCTGTGCCACCAGGAACCCTCCTCATATCCATCCCTACACTCATCCAGTAATGCCATTTTCCATACATCATCCCATATAACCCCATGAATGTGGCCACTCATGGAAATACCAAAGGTTAAAACAAAAATTCATTCCACTTTTCAAAACCAAAACAGTCAACCAATACATCCTTTTTCTCAGACCCGCTAACCACAAAATCAAACCCAATTCACAGCTTACAAAAATTTTCAGAAAGGAAAAACCATTCAAAAAAAAAAAAATCACTTTCAAGTTATTAAAATAAATTTAAAAACATATCAACCCATTAAACCACCTTTCAATAGTTTAGAAAACTCTATTGGAAACACTTTTTCAAATCCAACTTTAACATAGTTCCTACTTTCAAAAAGGTTTAAACACACCATTTTTCATTTCAAACAATTCTGAAAAATCAGTTCCACCATTTCAAAATTCAAAAACCTTCCCTCTTTATTAGAAGATAATTTCACAAAAACTTTACGCTTCTTAAAACCAAGTCATTTTTTACTTTAAAACTAAACTTCCAAGATTTTAAAACTAAAGGACGCAAGACAATGCGAGAGGAAACTAGTTTCGGTGGGTGACTTTGACATATGGTTGGAAGAAATAATCCAATCACTTAACCATCATAGAGAGTGTTCTAGGGAAATATCCCTGGATCCACATGGCTTTACAGGCCCTGCGAGCTCACTGAGACCATTAACCCAACTCTCTTTTCATTTCCCCTAATCATTATCAAACCAAGAAAACCAAAGGACTCAGATAAGTCCTGAATTACCCTGGTGACTTGAATCCCGTTATGAGGTGTGGTGATCAGGCACACTACCCATAACTAGAATTCCATGTCTCAATAATCCTAACTCTAGACTGTCTCAACTGATCCCCAAATAACATGACCCAAAGAGTTAACCTGAACCTCCTTTGATATCATTTTATCACGAACCAAATCTGGTCTCCACTGAAATCGATGCCAAACCCAACCCTTGACCAGGATCGAAGGGTGTTCCTGAATCCCAAGGGCTGTAAAAAGTTCTCAAGTATCATAAAATGAGAATTGGGAACAATTTACATGAGTTTATAAACTTAAAACAATAAATTAATCCAATAAAAAGAATCTGGATTTTTTCAAACCAAACAATCTTTAAAAAAAATTAAGAACTGAATTACATAGTTTAAAACAACTCACAAAGACTATAAAAAAGGTAAAAAAACAAAAGTAAACAGCCCAATAACCCTCATGTTAAGGGGCACCACCCTCAATCCATCACCACAAGACTTCACCACCAAGGACCTGCTAGAAACCCGAACCACTGGCACTAAAAACTGTACCCAACCTGCGACAAAAAAATAAACATGTCTAATTACACCCAAGGGTGTATGTAGGGTGTGAGACAATGCCAATTATGATACCACACTAATATATTCCATTTTATAAACATTAAAAGATGAAAAAATTGCAAGTTTTCATAAATAGGAAATGCTAGTTACAATTTCAAAAAGATGCAACTTAAAAATTAAAACAGTTTTCAAGTGGGCTATCATTAAGAATCAATACTTTTAAAAATAATGTCAACACTACTAAATTTTCCAGCCAACCATACCATATGATTATGGTATTCACAATGTAACTAATGAGCACAAGAAATAGGAAATAACCCCTAGGTACTATCTCACTGTGGGTCCCAGGTACATTATATCTTGGTGAGAGTAACCATCACAATATTTGTTATCGTACACGATCCACTAGTAGGGAATATACCCATAACATATTGGTCCTTAATCATAATCATCATAGTTTAGTTAGTGTTGTAAGCGTCAATCTTGCAACGTGAAACTAAGGCTAAACCCCAAGGATTCACTAGCATACTAGTACACGTCCACCCACCTAGATACCCGGGTTTCCCTATTGTGCTCAAATAAGTTAACAAGTCAATAAATATAATTTTTCACATGAAAGTACCACTTTCACATCACAAGTTCACCAAACATACCACATGTACATCACTCAAGTAATAAAATCTACCTTTTCATTCAAATGCATTTTGAAATCATACTCACACCAAAATAGCCCACAACACTTTTCACATTTTTTAAATCTTACAAAAATCCTTCAAAAAATTTTACAAAACCATCCCAAGATATTCAAAATTACATAAAAACCCACACACATATCACATAATACCCTTCTAACCTTAAAAATTCATTTTTCAACAAACTCATATGAAACCGCCCACAACCATGTTTCGAACCCACAACACAATTTAGTAAAACATGTCAGCAATTTATAAAACATTATAAAAGATTTTGACGTCTCAAATCACAGCTTTACCTTACAAAAACCCATATTAGGTGAACACACTCACCTAAATAGTACATATACACCCTTTTCCCACTTTTTTTAACCAAATAAAACATTTACAATTTTCATGAAACAAACCCTAGAGGTATAACCATGGTTCGCACACAAAACCCATTTCAAAATGCACATTCAAGGCCAAAACCATACCAATACCAATAAAAAACATAATTTTAAGCTCTAAAAACATTTATTAAACCACAAAAAGTGTTATAAAAATACCTCAAATATTACCACAAAAGATACACATGAAAAACATACATTTTCATAAATCACTTTCAAGAAGTAGAAATGGTTTTACACCTTAATCCCATTCAAAAACCCCCTTTAAAGGCCCGCATGACACTAATTCATTAATAAAATAGAATTGGAATACCCTTTAAACACTAATAAATCACTTTCATATGTTATAAAATACACCCAAACATTACCCCAAGAGTCACACATGAAAAACACCCAATTTCAAGCTAAAATGCAACTACAAAATTAAACTCTTAAACAATCCATCAAAAACAGTTTTTAAACCACACACAACAGATTATAAACAATATAAATTAATAAACCAAGAAATCCAACTCATCATAAAATGGTTATACATGGAATCACCAACCTTTTGAGTCAAAACCCTTGAATCTTGGTGTGAAACCTCAACCGCACCTCCGCCGCACCACAAGGAAGTGAAAACAAACCCTAAACCATAATATTTCACCAAAGAGACCCCAAATAAAACCCTAGGTTTAAACCCTAACTTCTGGACACTCTATAAATTCATGAAATATGGAGGAAACCCTAAAGAGATGGAAGGAAATGAAGAGAGAAACACTTACCCAAATAAATCTTGAAGAAAACGACCCAAATACACTAGTATCTTAATTTCAAAATAACCATAAATTAAAGTGAGGTTATAATAAGGCTGATGAGGTTATGTAGGAATTGGAATGGGAGAAAAAGAGTAAAAATAGAAGGAGTTATCAAAGGATCAATTTACCTCTTCAAATCTGGGAAATTTGTGAAATACAAAGAAGTTTTTCCCAAATTCTCGATTCAATTGAGCTTCAAATAGGGGTAGGAGAGAATGGGGGAATGACTTTGGTAAGTGGTATTGGGTGAGAGTTTAAATAAACTTAAAAACTTAAATATTTAATTATATATTAAATAATTAACAAAAAATATTTAAAGTAGGAAATGAGCTTTCGGGCTGGCCCAACACCTTAATAAAAAACCCAAATCCATCATTATTATGGATTCATATGATGTAAAAATGGATATGGTGGTTTTAATATACCAGGTTATTCCAATTGAAAATTGTAATGAGTGTAAAATGTTGAAAAATTAAGGAGTTATAAAAGAAACAAAATTTATTTTTAAATCTGGAAATGGGCTCACGGTTTGGCCCAAAATTTGAAAACCCACCATTTCCGCCAAAATGCATGGAAAACCCCCATAAAAAATCAAGGATGGAAATTAAATGAAAAATTCCTTTAAAATAATTCATGAATGTAACAAAGTGAATATATGAGTTTATAAATATTTTTGGGTGTTGGTATCATTCATTGATAATCTGGTCATAAATAAGAGGAATTGTTTATTTTTATGGTTTGTAAGGGATTTTATTTTATCTTATCTGCTATAATATTATTTTTATCTATGTATAAATTAGTAATTTTTTTAATATATTTAAATTATGGTGATAATGTTTTAATTTCTAATTAAAATTTTATTAACTTATAATTGTGTTTTACTTTAAGTTAAACCTTAGTAAGGGGGGATACTTTTATGTATCAAATTGTTATTTTGAAAATCATTTTTATAATATAGTTTTGATATTGCAAGGGTCAGTTTATTTAATTATTTATTTTAAGGTAGTTTGTGCATTTTTATCAATTTTTTTTATTATTGTTATTTTTATTTAAATTATTTTTTGTTTTCAAATATTTTTCCTCTAAAATTTAATTGTAAGGGATACTTTTGTGTATCAAAGTATTATTTAATCACAAATTTAATTATGTGATTATGAGTAGTATAAATTCCATGTTATAAATAAATAAATAAATAAATATATGTATATGTGATTATTAAACATCAAGTTCTTTTATTTAGAATTTAAAATTCATAGTTTATATATATATATGTATGTATATATATATATAAATAAGGATGAAATGTTTTTTTATATATTATAATTTTTATTGTCCCATTTGTAAAAAATGTGTATAACATGTCATCATGTTACATTGAAATAAATGGGTGACACATTTTCATGTAGTAATGGCCATTCAAAAAATTTATAATGAAAGATAATTATTATTTATTTTTAAGGGTTTGATTTTAATTTCAATTTATCAAACTATGTTCGATATATATATATATATATATATATATATTTATGTATACATATATATATCTACATATTTTCATATTTTTAAGGATTCAAAATCATTTCTAAACTTATAATTTTATGTAAGAGGATTGTTTATTTCCATTTATCAAAGGGTTTTGATTTTTTTCAATCCATCCATTTATGTTTTGTTTACAAAGAAATATATATATATATATATATATATATATATCCATATGAAATAGTTTTATTTAAAACATGTATATGTGTATGTATATATATATACATATATATATTACTCATGATATTTATATATGTATGTAAGTGTCTATGTCATTTTATATAAAAGAATCATTATTTTTAATATCAATATACATACATGTGAGTATACAATCATGTTTTATTCAAATATTAGTATTTATGTAAACAAATGTACATATAATTGTATCTTTTATGTAAAACTATTATATACATTTATATAGGTATGATTTCATGAAAAACTATTTTTGTCATGACACATGTATATCCATGTAATTTCTTTTATGAAATGGACATCAGTGCTCAAAATTTAAAGAAGCTTCATATCCCTTATGATGAAAAATTCAAGTTACAATTTTTTTAATTCCAAATCATCGCACCTAGATTTTGTGAAGGTAGGGTATGGGTAGTAAACCCAAAAACCTTATGGGGATTTATCCAACAATGTTATGGATGTGCCCATATAGCACCACGTGAGCCCGTTATAGCTTACATGATGGGTGTGTCCAAATAGCGCTCCAATGAATTGGATAATGTGTTAATCTCAAGATATGTTATGTATGGTGTGTGTGAAGTTTATCCTAAGCACATTATGGGTTTAGGGAGTGAACCTAATACATCATGGGACTATGTCCACCATGTCTTGAGAGTGAATCAAGAATCCATGTTATGATCCAATGTGACTTTGGGAATTAATGGCTATAATATTTCAAGTGAATTCACTATAATTTTATGAATGAATTAAGTTGATTTTACAAATTTTATATATATATAAATCCAATGAACTATTTTAAATTGTTATTGGAAAACTAAAGTTTTTATAATTGTATGAAATTTATTATTATTATTTAAATAAGTTGAAATATCACTTCTAATAATTCTTTAGAAATTTAAATATTTCAATGATATTTAAAAAAACACCTTACTGGATGTATTTAATTCTCATCCCTTGTTTCAAATTGTTTTTATATAGGTTTAGTAGAGTTTCGGGTGGAGTTCGCTTCAATTAAGGAGTTACTGCATGTGATGTCTTTTCATTTATCTCTTTTTATTTTGTTTTGTACGATTTTAAGTCTTGTATCTAATTATACAGAACCTAGATAAGTAAAATTTCTTGGTATGTAATAGATATTGTTTATTTTTTAGTGTCTTTTATAAAAAAATATACATAGAATTTACAAGAGCTGAACCCTAGTTGTAAGTTCAGGTCTTTATATTTATAGGCCCAGTCTAACTCGACCCGTGAGCATGGAACCTTAAGTCAATACCCCACACTACTAAGACATGTTCATATTCTTATTTATCCATTCACCACATATACCATTTCAAAACCAAAGTCAAACAATAACATAACTTTTACAATTCATAATTCATCAATACATAAATCATTATCACGCAACAACCCATGAACACATTACCATTTGAAAACCATTTCATATTAACCTATTTAAACTATACCAAACACTCCCTTATTCCATGTTTTCAATTAAATAAAATAACATTAATCTCACTTACAAACCATTTCAAATTTTCCAACACAAACCATACCTTTTTAAACACATATATAATTATTTCTACAATCCCCTTTATTTAATGCCGTCAACTATGCATGTTCATCAATTATTTTACATCAAAACTATGTTATACTGCCAATATAATTATCATGGGTCATACCTCTCTATCCCATAGATCAATTAAATGACTGTGGTCCCAACAGACCCTCAAACCACATTATAGAATACAATACAATTAAAAATACTTATTTGAATACATCTCACATCCACCGTTTAAAACATGGACCTTCCTCTTTGAAAACTAAAATATATCCAAGGGCTTTCGTTACCATTTCAACCATCCAATACAACCATTAAACCATTTACATAAAAAGGGAACCTCACCCATATTTTAAACCTAATTTAAAATCTATTTAGAAAACCCCCCTTGTTGAAATCACTTTGAGGTCAACACCTCCTTTCAAAAACATTTATCCCTTTCAAACATCATTTTAATTAATTACTAAAAAACAGGGTCAAATCCCCAAACATACCATCAAATCATTTCAAAACCTTTTAACCATTTACAAAATCTGACTTATAAATTGTTTCAATCAATCCATTAACTTAAACATTCATCAAATACATTTTTACTACCCATTCTCTCTCATAATACCCTCATCTAAAGTTTTACTAAGTTTACTCACAAATTACAAGGGTTTTGGATTACCCCTTGGGTAGCCCTAGGTTTGGTCCCATATCATCGATGAACCCAGTAGGGTTCGTGAAGGGTCTTTCACCTCAATCTAGGGTTCAAATCACTTTTCATAACCCAAGACATCAAAACACAACATAGTAGAGAAATAAAGAAACTACATACACACATAACACATCAATACTATGAGAAAAATCTTAAAGGACACCTACCTCATGTCCGTTAATGAAAAATTGCATAATCTCCACCCTTGATTCGAATTCAAACACCTGGTAGAGTCCAAAAATAAAATCTTCTAGAAAAGTGAAGGTTTTATGGATTCAAAAGAAGTGGAGAGATCCTAAAATCCTTAATCTGGAAAATAGAGCAAAGAGGAGTTTTTGAATCACCTGAATCTTTGATTTGCACCCTAACATGATCCAAATGACCAAGAATTGAAGGAAAACCATCCATGGAGGAGGATAGGGCCACTGTTTTGTCACCTAGGGTAGAGGGGTTGAATGGGAGGAGAAATTGGGTGGGGATATAAAAATCCTAAGATGGAAAAACAATAAATCTTTAAAATTTTAATGGGGCACAGAGTTACCTAGAGATTCTCGCAGGGTTTGGAAAACCACATGGTAATCGTGCACTAGCCCTCTATCCAAAATGGTTCCCATACCACAAAGTTTCCTAGGATAGGTGCATGGTTTTCACTAACCATTTTCCAACCACGTTCTATGTGCTGTTTGGTCACTTTTCTCCTCTTTTCATGTCACGCACCCCTAAAACACTTCCAAAATTTCTCAAGCACTTGAGAAACAATTCTTTAACCATAAAATAGAGTTTAACCAAAAAATTTAACAAGGATACACCTTTACTAAAGATTGGGACCTCACAACCTCCACACCTTATAATATATCATACTCAAGCCGCACTTATAAGAATTTCCACGCCCTCAAGACAAAAAATGTTAGACAAAGGACCCACCAATCAACCTTCACCTTCTTAGTTTTTCCTTGAATTCAGCTATTCCGTGACAACTATCACAAACCAAGCTAGGTATCCATCCAACTAGTGCCTAACCTAGTCCATGGAAAGGCCTTAAGGGTGTTCCCTATTTCCAAAGACCATAATAAGTGCCTAGGTATCATAAATAAAGGTTTGGGAATGATTTAATAGAGTTTAGAAACATATAACCACCAAAAATAATAAATAAACCAAATCTGAAAATTTAATCCAAACAAACCATAAAAAAATTCATAATTGAATTAAATGATTCTAAAACAAAACCCAAGAGGGAAACAAATAAAAAGGATCATAAATTCTGAATCAAAGACCACCACATAGTAAGGGGATATCACCCTCAAGACATCTCCACAACACCGCACCAAGGAAGGAAACTAGAAACCCAAATCATAGTCTCCAAAGACCTTTCCCTTAACCAAATCAAACATTACCAAGTCTACTTACACCCAAAGGTGTAAGTAGGGTGTGAGCCTAAGCCCAATATTATTCCACCCAAAAAGATTCCATGATATACAAATTATAAGAAAAAAGAAAAATCTTGCAAGTTTTCATAAACATGAAATGATAGTAACAATTTTTATGGGATGCAACTTTAAATGAAAACATTTTTCAAGAGGGAAAATTTAAATAATGAACAATTTTAAATAAAATACACATGATGCTGAAATTACCAACCAAACACTCTATATGATGACGGTAAGTACAACATAACCAATGAGAACTATTCACAGGAAACACCCCTAGGCACTAGCTACCTGTAGGGACCTAGGTACCTCGTATCTCGGTGAAATATGCCTCGTAACCACAACCAGTTATGTTCTTGTGCATGATACGCTAGAAGCAGACACCCCAATGTCCTTGTGGTCTCCAATCAATCATCATTATTTATTTAGTGTTGTCATCGTCAATCCCACTAAGTGAAATTGGGTCATAGCCACTTCCAAATCACTAACATACTAGTCCTAGTCCGCCCACCTAGTTACTCGGCCTTCCATTTTAGTGCTCAAACAAGTTCCACATGTTATAAAATACCATTTTCACATAAAAAATCCATTTATAAATCATAAACACACCAAAAATCACCCAAAAATGTTTCTCACCTCTAATGTAGTTTAATAAACCCTTTAAAAATCTTATAAAAAATTTTAAGAGGGATTACAAGGATTTTCGCACAAAATTCATTCAAAAATCCTATTTTAAGGCCAAACACCCACCAATACCATACAAAAATAGAATTGGAAGCCCTAAAACCATTTAATAAATTAATTGAAAAAATTTATAAAATGGACTCAAATAACACAACATGGTTTACACATGAAAACCACTCAATTTCATGTAAAAATGCTACTTTAAAATTAAACACTTAATCAATGCTACCAAAAATGGTTTTTACACTACAAATAATAGGCAAGGAACATGGTAAATATTTCAAAAAAGAAAAACAAATTCATCAAATAATGTTTACACATGGAACCACCTACCTTAGATGTCAAAAACCCCCAAAATTGGAGTGAAATTTCTACCACACCACAAATTCACCACAAGTGAGTGAAAACAAGATCTAATCAAGAAGATTTAACCAAGAAACTCAATATTAAACCCTAGGGATGAAACCCTAGCTGCTAGAAATTTATAGCCTCAAGAAGGAGGGAAGAAACCCTAAAGAGAAGGAAGGAGTAAGGGAGAAATACACTTACTTGATGATCCTTGAAGTTTCCCCCACCAAAAACCCTTTAAAAATGGGTTCCAAGGGAGCTTGAGGGAGCTTGGAGGCCTTCTATGGATGAAAGGGTTGGATGGAAAAGGATAGGGGCACATTAGATTTAATTATGGAAGGAAAAATGGTAATAACAATTTTTTTAAGACCTGGACCATGCACATGGTTTAGTAAACCATGCGGATAACCATGCACCAGGTTCTATCCACCCAAAACCTCCCTTTACATAAAAAAAATCAGGGGGGAACCTAGGGGGAAAATATAGGCAAAAAATAAAAGAGAAAATACCTGAAAATAAGGACATGAAGGTGACAATTCTCCCCATCATGAAAACTTTCCACCCTAGGAAGTTAACATGAAGCTTGATCAGAAAACAAGAATGGGTACTATTTCTCAACCCATGACTTACACTCCCAAGTCTCGTGAACATCATTCCCATGTTTACAAAGGACCTGGACTAACAGAATAGACTTTCCCTGGAGCACTTTCTCTTGGGAATCCACTATTCACACTGGCCGTTCAAATACTGATAAATCGATATCTATATCCAAATCTTCCCAATTCAGAACATGGGATGGGTCTAGATTATACTTCTTCAATTGTTATACATGGAATAAATCATGAATTAATGTCAACAGATAAGGAAAAGATAACCTATACTCTACCTTTCCAATATGCTCGGTGATCTCAAAAGGTCTGACATACCTCAGCGTTAGATTTCCCTACTTTCCCAAACGAAGATGGCCCAAACAAGGGGACACCTTTAAGAACACCTAATCATGCATAAATAACTAAAGATCCTGACTCCTCTGGTAAACATAATATTTGTGGTAACTTTGAGCTATCAATAACCACTTCTTGGTCAACTTGACCTTCTTATATGTCTCTTGCACAAGGCTCAACCCCAATAGTGAGGTCTGACCTACCTCAACCCAACATAGAGGGGACCAACAAGGTCGACCATAGAGCACATAAAAATAAGCAATTTTAATAGAGGATTAATAAATATTATTATAAGAAAATTCAACCAACCCCAAATTGATATACCAAGATCCTTCAGAATCTAAAATACACACATGAAGCATGTCCTCCAGAATTTGATTTTCCCACTCTGTCTGACCATCTTTTTGAGGATGGTATGTCGTGCTCATCTTAATCTACAACCCCAGATCCTTATAAAGGCATTCCCAAAACTGAGAGTTAAAATGGGGGTATCTAACTGAGAAAACTGATGATATCACACCATAAATCTTTACCACCTTCTGAATATACAATCGGCCCAACTCATCCACTTCAGCTATATCACTGATCGGAATAAAGTGGGATGATTTGGTCAGGAAATAATCACCACCCAAATGTCATTCTTACCCCAAAGTGTATGAGGAAATCCAAGAAAGAAATACACGGAGACCTCATCCCACTTTTAGGTAGGAATGGGTAATAAATAAAGAAAACTAGAGGGCCTTTGGTGCTATGCTTTCACCTGCTGATAGGTGTAGTACCTCAATATGAAATCAGCTATATCTCTTCTCATAATTGGCCACCATAAATACCGAAAAATGTCATAATACATTTAGGTAGCCCCAGGATGAATGAAACACTTAGATTGGTGGATATTATGTATCACCACCTTCCTTAGAGACATGACACCACTGAATAGCCCTTGAGCACAAGATCCCCTCGGGAGATGAAGACTAATAAGAAGATGTCTCTCCACAATGAATAAACTTCATAGAATACTAACACAACTCATCACTGGGATTCTCCAACTTAATCATCTCCAAAAGAGAAGGATTCAACTGAATTATTTCCAAGAGCATACCTCCACTATGCTCCTTGGTCCCCACATGCACCTAAGCATAGATTCCCATTAGAGTCCACTCATCACTGGACTTCCTCAAAGCCCACACTGTCACTTTTATAATCAAGGAATCAGCTACCACATTACCCTTCCCTGGGGTATATACAATTGCATAGTTGAACCCCTACAAATACTCAATCCAACAGTGCTTCCTGAGATTAATATCCTTCTATGAGAAGATATAGGCTAGGATCTTATGATCAAAGTAGACCACAAAATTCTCCCCAAATAGGTAGTGATTCTAAGTCTTCAAAGCATGCATTACAACTGCTAACTCCAAGTCATGAGTTGGGTAATTCTTTTCACGTGGACGGAGTTGGCGAGAGGCATAAACCACCACGTGATAACACTACATAAGCACACACTCGATACCCATACCTAAAGTATCAAAATAAACCACATAGACCTTTCTAGATTTTAGAAATATCAACATAGGATAGGTAGTCAACCGCCGCTTCATCTCCTCGAAGGATGCCTGACATTCCTGGCCCCATTAAAACTTTACCCCTTTTTGGGTGAGTGCGATCATGGGTGAAGAAAGCTAAGATAAATATCAAACAAAAAATCTATAGTAACCTACCAGGTCGAGGAAAATCCTGACCTTGAACGCATTCTTTAGCTTATCCCATAAAATAAATACACTGATTTTCTTAAGGGTCCACCAAAAATCCCTATTCTGAGATGACATGACGCATAAACTTCACTTCCCTAATTCATAATGTGCACTTGGAAAACTTTTCATATAAAGGTGATGATCTTGCAGAGTGCCCAACATGATCTGAAAATGATGCTCATGATTCTACTTAGATCTAGAATAAACTAGTATGTCATCTATGAATACTACAATGAAAGAGTAGAGATACTTGTGGAACACCCTATTCATGAGTGCCATAAAAACTACTGGAGAATTTTTCAATCCTAAAGGCATGACCAGGTACTCAAAGTGGTCTTACATACTTTGGAAAGTCATTTTTAGGATATCTTCCTCTCTCACCCTAACTTGGTGGTAACTAGAATGAAAATATATTTTAGAAAATCACGTTTCCTCTTTCATATGATAAAAAATAATCAATTTGGGGAAAATGATACTTGTTCTTGATGGTTACCTTATTCAACTTTTGGTAATCAATGAAAGAATGGAGGGATCCTCTGGTCTTCTTCACAAAAATAATAGGATCCACCCAAGGAGAGACACTCAAGAGAATGAATCCTTTGGATTCCAAGTCTTCCAACTGCATCTTTAATTCCTTCAACTTGGTGGGGGACATAATATATGAGGGAAGATATATAGGCTATATTACCAGTACCAAATCAATTGATAACTTTATGTCTCGATTTGGGGGAAATCATGAAAAAACATCCGGAAATACCTTTGGGAACTCATCCACTACATGAGGTAATCCATCCTTAGGAACACTACCATCATCCTCTAACATGAGTGATGATAATTGAAAAAAAAGATTTCCCAACTCTGGGAGTGGAGGTCCTGGACGACCTGACTGAGGATCTCATTCCCCAAGAAATACCTGAGGACTCCCCTCATATGCCATGAAACTTACCTTCCACCTATAGTAATCGATATGCGCTTGAAAGTGAAATACCCAATCCATGCTGAGGATTACATAAAAAAGGTCTATATCCAAGACCAGGAGATCCCATTCCATCTCAACTCCTGACACGAAAGTGCACATGATGGGAAACTAAGACCTTGCTCCTTCTTACCCAATAACATTACCAAATCCATCGCAAAAGAAAAAAAATTAGTTGTAAAATTCAACAGATTCATAATATGAGTAGAGATAAAAGAAAAAAAACACCAGTATCAAAGATGACAACAACTAAAGAATATGAAATCAAAAATGTACCTCGAACAGTCAAAGGACCTGCATCTGATCCCACTGGTGCCTAATCCACAACATGAAGATGCCTGGTCTCTTCCTGAGAACAACCACTTACCTATGGCTTTGCCCTGAACTGACATCTCTGACTGAACTCACACCCCCTAGAAACCACAGATCCTACCCCACTCTGGATTGGATGTATCACCTTGAAAAATTACTACAAGTGAACCATAACTCCACAATGATAAAAAGGCCTCATAGAATATGTACATATAGTTTTAGTGTTCCCTACCCTACCACACTGGTGGAACACAACAAACCTTACATTAGAATCCCCAAATGAAAACTGCATGGGAGGATGACCTGGACCACCACCTCCCTTCTTCCCATGCTTCTCCCGCTTCCTTTTCTTCTTATATGAACTGCCACTGACCATCACTAATACTATCCCATAGAAACCATACCTCCCCTTATGGTCAATATATACCATACAACCTTGATCAACCACCTCATAATAGGTCTTCAACTTAAACAGGAAGACCTGAGAATAAATCTCTGGCCGCAATTCCTTTTCAAACCTCTGATCCTTCATCTGCTCATTAGAGACTATCTCAAGGGAATATCAGACTAGCTCAAAAAAGTGGTTGTAATAATTCATCATTGAATGGTCAACCTAAATGAGGTCCATAAACTCTAGGGATCTAGAAAAGGCCAAGACCATAGGAGAGTATTGGTCATTGAAGATAGTCTTGAAGTCCTTCTAGCTCATCTGCTCATGCTTCCCAACTTAAATTAATGATTCCCACAACCTATGACTAGAACCTTCTATAAGAAATGAGTCACATTTCACCCTGACCTCCTCAGGTGTATCAAGAAATTTGAACATGTGATCTATCTTCTCAAGCCACTCCTCTGCTTCCCGAGGCTATGTGCTACCTCAAAAAGTAAAAGGATTGTTCTTGAAAAACTCTTAGGATTTTTACTTCTTAGTACTGGGTTCATATTCTCTAACTAGAATATGATCATGAACCAATACCTTACCCAGATCTTGGATAGACTATACTAGAGCTTCTACCAACCTCTGATGAAGCAGTGAGGGATAACTCTCTCCGAATTCCTCCCATGGGTGCATGAGAGATTTCTGGGGAGGCATGTTGCTACAAAAAGAAATAATCACAAGATAAATCATTAGTACAAAATTTATGAATTTTTTTAGCAAAACAATAAAATATAAATAAATCAAAATCATCACAACAATGAAATAAACAACTACTTCACCCCCACCCAATGTTCACATGTAGTATGCAGCCTGCATGTTCCACCTGGAAGAGAAGTCAAACAAAAATCCCAATATCGCATGGTGACTTGAGGTCTTTCATGAGAGGTGATAGATAGACACCCTACTCACAACCATAACTCCAAGACCCGACATTCCTAGCTCCTGTCTAACCAGAATCATCCCAAATAATATGACCTAAAGAGATTATCCCACTCTGATACCATTTTATCACAAACCAAGCCGGGTATCCATCCAAACGACACTCGAACTGGTCCATGGTAATCCCAAAGGGAATTCACTATCCCCACGGGCTGGTACAAGTGCCCGAGTATCATAAATAAAGGTTTGGGAATGATTTATCTGAGTTTAGAAACATAAAACGACCAATAATAATAAGTAAACTGAATCTTAAAATTCAATCCAAATAAACCATAAAAAAATTCAGAATTGAATTACATGGTTCTAAAACAAAACCCAAGAAGGAGAAAACTAAAAAGGAGAAGAAAGTATGACTCAAAGAACACCACACGGTAATGGGACATCTCCCTTAAGCCATCTCCACAACATTTCACTAAGGAAGGAAGCTAGCAACCCGAACCACCATCTCCAAAGACCTTGCCCTCACCTATGTCAAAAATTACCAAGTCTACTTACACCCAAAGGTGTAAGTAGGGTGTGATCCTAAGTCCAATAGTATTCCACCCAACAAGATTCCATGATATAAACATTATAAGGAAAAATAAAAATATTTCAAGTTTTCATAAACAGAAAATACTAGTAATACTTTTTAAGGGATGAAACTTTAAATGAAAACAGTTTTTAAGAGGGAAACTTTAAAGAATGAACAATTTTAAATAAAAAACACATGATGCTGAAATTACCAACAAAACAATCTATATGCTGAAAATAATTACAACATAACCAATGATCACTAGTCACGGGAAACAACCCTAGGCACTAGCTACCTGTGGGGACCTAGGTACCTTGTATCTCAATGAAATATGTCTCGAAACCACAACCAATTACGTTATCATGCACGAGACACTATGAGGGGATACCCCAATGTCCTAGTGGTCTCCAAAAAATTATCATTATTTAGTTAGTGTTGTCATCATCAATCCCACTAAGTGAAACCGGGACATAGCCACTTCCAAATAACTAGCATACTAGTCATAGTCTGCCCACCTAGTTACCCAGACTTCCCTTTTTGTGCTCAACCAAGTTCCACATGTTATAAAATACCATTTTCACATAAAAAAAATCCTTTTTTAAATAAAAAACACAACAAAAAGTACCCAAACATGTTTCTAACCCCCAATATAGTTTAATAAACCATTTAAAGATTTTATAAAATGATTTTCAGAGGGATTACAAGGTTTTGCACACAAACTCCATTAAAAAATACTCTTTTAAGGACAAAAACCCATAAATACCATACCAAAACAGAATTGGAAACCCTAACACCATTTAATAAATCAATTTCAAAAATTTATAAAATTTCTTCAAATAACACAACATGGTTTACACATGAAAACTACCCAATTTCATGTAAAAATGCTACCTTAAAATTAAACACTTAATAAATTCTACCAAAAATGGGTTTTCAACACACATAATAGGAAAAGAACATTCTAAATATGTCAATAAAGTAAAAAAAAATCATCAAAGAATGTTTACACATGGAACCACCTACCTTGGATGTCAGAAAACCCAAAAATTGGAGTGAAACTTCAATCGCACCACAACCACACCACAAGTGAGTGAAAATGAGCCCTAATCATGAAGATTGAACTAATAAACTCAATATTAAACCATAGGGACGAAACCTTAGTTTCTAGAAATTTAGAACCTCAAGCATGAGGGAAAAAACCCTAAAGAGAAGGAAGGAGAAAGGGGGGAATACACTTACTTGATGATCCTTTAAGTTTCCCCCACCAAAACCCCTTAAAAAAATTGGTGCCAAGGAAGATTGAGGGAGCTTGGAGGCCTTATATGGATGAAAGGGTTTAATGGAGAAGGATAGGGGCACATTAGGTTTAATTATAGAAGGGGAAATGGTGATAATTTTTTTTAAGACCCAGACTGTGCATAAGGTGTGTCCGCACAGTTTAGTAAACTGTGCGGCTAATCATGAACCTAGTTATGTCCACCTAAACACATCACTTTCTCTCCAAAATTCAAGGGGGAACCTAGGGGGAAAATATAGACCATAAATAATAGAGAAAATACCTGAAAAAAGGATGAAAATGTGACAACAATGCTTGGACCAAGGAAACAGTCCTACCCCAAGAACATTTATCTCATGAAGTTCTACGATCGCAATCGAATTCTCCTTGAGGACACATTCACCTCAACTCATAATAACCAACACCAAGAACAAGATAAATGTCTAGTTAATTCCACTAAACCACTACATGGAAGGATACTGAATAGGAACTATATTGCCTTGGAAGAGCCAACCAGAAAACTCTCGGTTCAATCCTCTTCACAAATCATTGCCCAAGTCACTTGGAACCATCTCACCTAGATTCTTTCGAAGCATTAATGGTGATCCAAACCCCACATAATCATAGGAAATGTCCTGATTTTTAACCACATCTCAGGACCTACCCGACCCATAACTCAAATTCCAACAACCTTAGTCCATTTCTGACAATTTGGAAAGCACAACCCAAATAGACTCTTCATCTCAAGGAACTCAACTGACCATCACCAAATCCAATGCTCGTCACCAACACCATTTTTACAAGATGGCTTCCACTCGGGTCCATCCATATTGAACCACTAGTTATATCATCAACCAACCACTTGCTCTCTATGGTACTACCAACCATATTATTTAACCTATCACCACCCTTTTTCCAATATTGATAACCTCCATAATCGAAAAATAGACCAAAATAAATTCAATTATACTTTCAGAAATTACCCAACATGTTTTCCAACTCACCAATCCCAACATCCACGAGAACACCATCAAACATTTTAATTATTCCTTTTCATCAAAACCACTTGGATTGGACACCTCCACTATCCAATATTATTTAATGGTATATAGGTTCTTCCTCATATCCCATTCTCATTACATGAATGTGATTTTCCTTCCAAAGTTAACATGAGGTGACTTACAACCCCCCCATTCATTACTTTTTTCCCAGCCGAGTCGGGTCATCCCCAGTCGACTCGCTCTATTGATTCCCAACCTACGCTATTGGTATATTGCCACTTTTTCTATACATGATGCCTTTTTTACTAAATAAATACCACCCTCAACTGCACGCACCTACCTTAGTCATCCTTGGTGCCCAATAAAACTTCACCATCATGAAATTCACTATTCTTAAAACTATTGTCATTCTTTACAACACTATTCAAAACAACTCTGATGTTACTACTCTAATTACCTTAAAAACCAGCTCGACCCTAAAGCTAGTGCTCGACCCAATTGACCATCATACCCAAGGAAAACATGAGCATGCACATAATAGGTTTCCCATTGGTATATTGATTCCACAACATCCACTTAATAGCTTGATCCACACATCCATGACTTAACATGATGCTCCCAACCTTAGGAGCATTTTCCTCATTGCTTTCCTCAAACCTTTTCAACCGTCGCGGCTCACACCTCGATCAAAAGATGAACCTTGAACTTGGACGTGGTTGTGAAGCCTTTACTAGAACAACAAAACTAATATTACTTGATACCCATTCTTGGATTCCGATAAAAACACCCATGTCATTTTTTGGCATTCAGTCCATTTTGAGGATCACTCCCATAACTGTTCGATGGTATAATCCACCACCATATGGCTCCCACACACACAACGCTCCTGGGTGTATCCTCAAAGATGTCCACAACCAACCAAAACACACTCAAGCCACTATGTGTAAAGCCATATCCTTCTCAGTGCACCTAGACGATGTCAAGATATTGGGAATGATCATCACTGGTTAAAATTATGCCAAGAAGTTATCGACGAACACCACCAAAACTATCCATTGCCATTATCACCTCTTACCAAGAGGGCACATCGACCTAATTAAGGTCTTTGGATTCCCTTATGTCGATGTCTTATCCACACTAGAACACTATATCTCAAATATATTTTATAAAAAAACTCACTGCCACCTCGCAACCCTCTTCCAGTCGGTCTTGAACCAACATTCCTTTTGGAACCATTATCATCACCCCACTTGAGTTCTTCTTGAATGGTCTCTCTGACCATAATAAATAAACAATGATTCTCTCCATCGGTCCACGATCAACTAGTTTCTCACACTTATAGGGCCTATCCAATTTGATTCCATGGAAAAAAGTTCACTTACATCCAACTCACTTGGACATATATCCCAATGGCATCGTGCATATCTAACATGTTCCCATCATTAGACTCTTTTTAGAACCACCGAGGTCTCACACTCTCTTGAGACCAAACAAAAAACCCATCTCTATCTCACACGAACCATACATCACTTAATATATCTCCAAAAAAACATTTCATTTTACATATAACTCCAAAAAAAACCATAGGTTCAAGCCTTCTAATGATCCTTCCCTTCACATCCACTCTTATAACCAAACGTAAGCACCCAAGTTCTTCCTTGAGGAAAGTTCAAGGCATAACTATTCACCTTTACCAAAACCCAATGGAACCCACCGTATATCAATTCCACCTATAAAGCATACACCTATTCTTCACATTCTAAGGCACCTGTAACATTAGACCAACCTCCCTCGATGCTACCCTCAATTTCTTATGGTTGTTAACTCATATCCACCACTCAAGTTGTATCTCCCAAAACCATTAAACCTTCCACCTATCCCTCTGGGTAAATACTGAACTATGAAAAAAATTATCTATGTGCCACTGACAAGGTCCGAAATTTCTACCTATGCAACACGCATCCCTAAGCACTAACACCCCAACTGACCTATCTCATAGGTCATACTCAAAATTCTAATGATACCAAATCCCCAAAATTGATCCACAAAAAAATGTTATTATCTCCCTCTAAGACACATACACCAACTCAAAAAACCAACTGTTCATGGTGGTCATCCTACCCCCATTCCAAACACACTGTATCTAACACATGAAATAAACATTTACTCTAAATACCACACCAAAGATACTTGCACACGTACACTAGAACCATACATCGAACACCCACTCTAGGGTTCAAAATACAACTCGCAAGCCTTAATCCATAAGAGTCATCGCGTTCATATTAACAGACTTCATTACACAACCTAGAGGTCACAACCTAACAAAGGACACAACAAGAAACATCCCATTAACCATAACACCCAACTAATAAAGATCCCATATTCCAAAACTCGTGGTCTCAAGACTAAGGCACACTCACTTCCCAAACCACCCATACACCGGGTCGAAACCCAACATAAGGGATAACCACCAATGGTGTCCCTAAAAGGTTCCATTATTCCCCCATTTTTCCAATAAATTAACCTTACCATTTAAACCCATGAATTTACTTTTGAAATATTTCATTTTCAAAACCCAAACATTTACACTTTCAAAAACATTTTATTAGCCCATTATTTCAAAAACTTCAATTTTAATTAAAATATCATTTAAAAACACTTCCCCTTTACAAAATCAAGGATTTATGTTTCTTAAAACCCTTTTCAAGCCACTTTTAAACACCCATTATATCATTCAATTTCAATTTTATACCCATTTAGTTTATCATCATTTCATTCACAAGTCAATCGTAGGCAACATATGGATGGACTATCTATCCAATATGCCTAGCATGATTCATGAACATAAAAAGCCTCTCTTGTCATGATGGGCCAAGATATGAAGCCTCATAAATCAATAATATCACATCTAGGTGCACCACTCAAGGTGGAAATAATAATCAACCATAAAAGCACAAAACTGAACATCAATTCCTACCCCTGGAAACCTGGATTTCCCCTCATACATGGGGATGAAAGTACCCAAGAATGAGCTTATTACCAAGTCCCAATAAGATCATAGTCTCTTTTCTACCATTAAAAAACAGTAAGACAAAATAAAACCTCCTCTGATACCACTTTGTAACATCCTCAACCCAGATGCCACTATAACTGGTGCCCTGAGCTAGGTCATCACATGACCTTAGGCATGCCTTCCCATATGCCAGAGGCTTCCGACTAGAAGCAGGTTCTAAAGAGGGACATGGGGAGACTATACCCTCTTATCAGAGTGAATCCACAATATAAGTAACAAAAAAAGATAAAATGATCAATAGGAACAAAAATAGACAACATGTAACAAAACCCAATAAGTGACCATGTACACATGCTATAAAAAGATCTAAAGAGAGTACACTACATGTTAGGTAGTAAAACAATATAATCCAAGGAAAAAACTATAAAAAGACTCTAAACCCAGAACTAAGTCCCAAACCAGTCCTAACCTCCATGCTCTAACCTATCATCCCATGTAAAACCAAACAATAGGTCCCTACCCTGAACCTGTACTTGAAAACAAGTAGAATCTACTCAGGTGCCCAAGTTCCATGGAAGCTTGAGAAGGGTGTGAGTAAAACTCAGTAGGCCACCAACAATTGTGTTTAAATCTATATCCAGTCTTTACCAAGTGTATTCAGGTAACAATTAAAATAAATAAACAATGCAATAAGGAAAAAATTAGGTAGTTATATAATATTCATTTTACCCATTAAGTTCTCTAGAGTCAACCCAAAACAACTAACTTAGGTCACATTGGTGGTCTAAGCCAAGGTAAAAGGGTGACACCCACATTTAACCACAATGGATTTAACTAATCACAACTCATCACATACCCATTAGCTACAATTTTCATTTAAGCAATTTTCATCTTTTTTTCCATTTCATCTCTTAGGATATCCTCAGTACTAAATTCATCTTCATCTCATGTTCCATGGGTTAGGAATTTACATAATTTACACTACGGCCTAAGACGATCAATTTCCATGCATAAGGGAATAATACAAGTCTCTATCTCAATTGGGATAAACACATCACAACAACACATTATCCTCCCCTTGAAGACTCAATTTGGGTGGAATGAAACCATTAAGGGAATAGATCCTCCATCCCCTTCCCAAACTCATGAATTTTGGGGAGGATTTTAAATCCACATTTTAACTTGACCCATGGGTATAGAACCTCAAGTCAATACCCCACACTACCAATCCAAGTGTACATGCTTCTTTATCCATTCAACACATATACCATTTCACAACCAAATTAAAATAATAACATAACATTAAAAACTCATAATTCATCAATACATAAATCATTATCATTACACAACCCATGAACATGTTACCATTTGAAAACCATTTCACATAAACCCATTTACACTATACCAAACACTCCCTTATGCCATGTTATCAATTAAACATAATAAATTTAATATCACTTACAAACCATTTCACATTTTCCCACATAATCCATACCTTTTTAAACACACATATCATTATGCCTAAAATACCCTTTATGTAATTACATCAACTATGCATGGTCATTAGTTAGTTCACATCAAAACTATGTTATAATACAAACATAATTGTCATGGGCCATACCTCACTAGCCCGTAGATAAATTCAATGACTATGATCCCAAATGAACCGTAAAACACATTATTGCATACAATAAAATTCAAAATACTTATTTGAATACATCTTGAAGCCACCCTTTAAAACATGGAGCTTACTATTTGAATACTAAAACATGCCCAAGGTCTTTCCTTCCCATTTTAACCATCCAATACAACCATTAAACCATTTTCATAAAAAGGGAACCTCACCCATATTTTATACCTCATTTTAAATCTCTTTAAAAAACCCCTTTTTGAAATCACTTTGAGGTCAACACATACTTTCAAAACATTTCCCCCTTTCAAATATAATTTTCATCAATTACTCAAAAATCAAGTCAAGGCCCCAAACATACCATTAAATTAGTTCAAAAGCCTTAAAAAATTTACAAAATCTGACTTATAAATTGTTTCAATAAATAAATTAACTTACCCATGCATCAACTACATTTTTACTACCCATTCTCTCTCATAATACCCTTACCTCAAGGTTTACTATGTTTACTCACCAATTACAAGGGTCCAACTTACCCCTTGGGTAGCCCTATGTTTGGTATCACATCATCGACAAACCCAACGGGGTCCGTGAATGATCTCACACCTCAATCTAGGGTCCAAATCACTTTTCATAACTAAAGACATCAAAATTAAACATGGAAGAAAAATAATGAAACTAAATACACACATAACAGATCAAGATTATAGGAGAAATCTTAAAGAACACCTACCTCATGTCTGTTGACGAACTCTTACTTAATCTCCACCCTTGATTTGAATTCAAACTCCCGCTAAAGTCCAAACCAAAAATCTACTAGAAAATTGAAGGTTTTAAGGCTTCAGAAGAAGAGGAGAGATACTACAAGCCCTAATCCAAAAAATAGATAAAAAAGGAGTGTTAGACTCACCCAGATATTTGATTAACACCCAAACACACTCCAAATTCCCAATAATTGAAGGAAAACCATCCATGGAGGACGAGGGGCTGTTGGTTCATCACCTAGGGTAGAGGGGTTGAATGGGAGGAGAAACTGAATGGGGATATAAAATACCTAAGATGAAAAAATATAATTTTTCAACTTTTAATGGGGTGACCAATTTACCTGCACGGTTTTCCAAAGTGTATGCAAGCCACTATCTAAGGGAAGTTGGGTTGCACGATTACCTAGAGATACTAGAACGGTTTGGAAAAATGTGTGCTAGCCCTCTGTCCAAAATGGTTCCCATAAAACATGGTTTCCTTGGCCAGGCGTACGACTTGAACTAACCATGAAAAAACCATGCATTATGTGATGTTTGGTCACTTTTATCCTCTTTTCATTTCCCTCACCCTCGATACACTTCCAAAAGTCCTCAAACACTCGAGAAACACTTCTTTAACCATAAAATAAAGTTTAACAATTTTTTTAACAAGGACGTACCTTAACTAAAGATTGGGATCTTAATATATATATATATATATTCATCTGTTGGATTTGGTTACTCTCCTTCCAAAGGTTGCGAAGATGCACGGGGTATGACACATGCTTTATGTGTTTAGATTATCATGGTTGGATGAGTATACTCTCCTTCTATAGGTGGAAAAGACTCAACGCGTAGTTAATCTACACACTATGTTGATCCCCTTGTGTTTAGATGAGATTAATCACTCTTGTTTTGGGTTGATCTATTCCCTTTTACTGTATCTCATATATTGTGTACTATTCTACTGTCTTTCTATTCCTGTTGTATCTCTTACTGCCCCCTTCAGTTTTCAAGGCATCCTACTGGGTATGTATATACTCACTCATGCGTGGGATTTTCCTGCACATATCATGTATTATGTAGAAAATAGAAAGGTCAATGGTGACTTCAGAGGAGCTTAGGGATATTGGGTGTTGTAGACCACGTATAGTGGTCATAGCTTAAAGATTAAGAGATGGGATCTCTCAATAGTTATACTTTCAAATTTTGTCAAGTTGGGACATATTTTTGGTTGGGCATTTATTTTTATCCTTTAATTTTCAGTTTACACTACCGTACTCTTATACTGTCTAGTGGTTTTACATGCATGGCCGTTTCCCCATTGTTGTTGCATATTTTTATTATTATTCCTCTACACTTCTACATTGTGATATTTGGGTATGTGCATACATGTACATTATAAAAAGGTATCCCATTTAGGATATGAATTTCGATGCTTTTCTCCACCCCCTGGAATATGGAGGTGGGCTTGGGGTAGTTTTGGATCAAGCCTTGATTAGGGTCAGGTCATGAAACTCTAGCTATTAGGTCTAGGTAGACTGATTTTTTGAATCATGAACTAATTGAATGGATGGATTCTACCCTCATCAATATAACATACTCTATGTACTGAGGGAGTTTTACAAGAGGATAAACGAGAGTATCAACTTGAGGGTGGTATCCAATAAGAATATTACCCATGAGTAGTTCAACATTGAGACACTTTAACTCCTTTATCTTTGATTCATATTGAGAAACCCTTTATTTTATGGTAATAGGCTCAACATCTTCATGTGGAGGGTGGTATATAGCCGCACCCTTCTATTTTTATTTGGTTTAAGCCTTCTAGAGAGGTGGAATTTGAGTATTCAGGGGAACTACAATATTTGGTATCTACCTCTATTGATGAGCACACACACCTTCTAAAAAAGTTTCAGTGTGGAACATATTTTGGATTGAGACTTCTGTATCTTATTCCTCTATATAGGAATCATGCTTTGGGTAACCTATGGGGATGACACTAATGACATTCACTGATGCATAATAGAATACCAAACCCATATCATCATCATAAGGGTACAAGGTTTGGGTTACTTCTTAATACTCATTGAGAGAAAATTCAAAACTTTCCTTATCCTTTCTTTTTTAGGAAGACCATTTAGTCTTATGGCCTTTGTGAGGCCTTGTTTTCTCCTTTCAATACTTCCCTATAATTGGCTTGTGGAGTGTGATCTTGATAGAGTTTCCAGAGACCCTTTATGAGCACATCCCCAAAGAGTAAGATGAGTCACACGATGAGAGAAATTGTGAAGGTATCTCCTGTGTCGTGTCCCCTAGCCCAGAGAAAACATACATCCGTAGAGAAAGAGGAGGTTATGGTAAAAATTTCCCCAGCCCTATGGGATGGGGATAACATGGTTACACCACTATGAAATCTTGGACTCATTGAAGATTTGATGAACTAATAGGTAGTAGTGGTAGAAAAATACATTCAACTCTGTGAGACATGCACTACGGGAAAAGTGGGTTTTTACAATGGGTCAATTGCGACGGGAATATATACCGTCGCAAAAGGTCTGATGAAATATGTATTTGCGACTGGAGTCTTTTACTGTAGCAAATAGTAGGTTAATTGCGACGGGAATAGGTGACCCGTCGCAATAGATTTGGCGCAGTTTTCACGCCAAAATGCGGGAAGGGTATTTGTGACAGTGACACATCCCCATCGCAAAAGCCCGACGACGTTAAATATCATTTGCGACGGGCAAAGCCACCCGTCACAAAAAGTATGTCGGCAGGTGGGTATTTGTGACGGGACCCATAGAAAATACCCTTTTAACCGAAGACTGTAATTAATGCGGGCGATGGTATTTGCGATGAGCCCGTCGCAAAAGCCCGACGGTGGTAAACACCATTTGCGACGGCCAAAGCCGCCCGTTGCAAAAGGTATGTCGGCAGGTGTCTATTTCCGACGGGACCCGTCGCAAATACCCTTTTAACCGCCGACTGTAATTAATGCGGGCGAGGGTATTAGCGACGGGCCCCATCACAAATACCACCATTTGCGACGGGTTGCCCGTCGCAACTAACCCTGTCGCAACTAATCTAACCTATATATACCCACCAGTTTTTTTCCAAATCACTTAGATCTTCCTCTCCCTCTCTCTTCATTCTCTAGTTTTAACGAAAAAATTTCTTTTAGTTAAAATTTTTTATACGAGAGCAATTGGAAAGCGCCAATACCTTCAAAATATCAAAGTTTAAGGTATTTATATTTTATTTATATTTTATTTATTTTTTTATATTAATTTTGATTTTTGTTTATTAGTTGTAATTAAATTAGATTTAAGTTGATTTTTATTTATATTTATTTTTAGTAATAAATTGATATTGTTAGTGATGATTATAAATAATTAGTGTTAATTTTTAATTATTAGAGATTATTATAGATAATTAGCTTAATTTAGTCATAATTAGATATAATTAGATATAATTAGTAATAATTAGATATAATTAGATATAATTAGTAATAATTAGATATAATTAGATATAATTAGTAATAATTAGATATAATTAGATATAATTAGTAATAATTAGATATAATTAGTAATAATTAGATATAATTAGTAATAATTAGATATAATTAGATATAATTAGATATAATTAGTAATAATTAGATATAATTAGCTATAATTAGATATAATTAGCTATAATTAGATATAATTAGCTATAATTAGATATAATTAGCTATAATTAGATATAATTAGCTATAATTAGATATAATTAGATATAATTAGATATAATTAGCTATAATTAAATATAATTAGCTATAACTAGATATAATTAGCTATAATTAGGAATAATTAGATATAACTAGGAATAATTAGATATAATTAGGAATAATTAGATATAATTAGGAATAATTAGATATAATTAGTAATAATTAGATATAATTAGTAATAATTAGATATAATTAGATATAATTAGATATAATTAGATATAATTAGTAATAAATAGATATAATTAGTAATAATTAGATATAATTACATATAATAACATATAATTAGATATAATTAGATATAATTAGATATAATTAGATATAATTAGATATAATTAGATATAATTAGATATAATTAGTAATAATTAGTAATAATTAGTGATAATTAGTAATAATTAGTGATAATTAGTAATAATTAGTGATAATTAGTAATAATTAGTGATAATTAGTAATAATTAGTGATAATTAGTAATAATTAGTGATAATTAGTAATAATTAGTGATAATTAGTAACAATTAGTGATAATTAGTAACAATTAGTCATAATTAGTAAAAATTAGTGATAATTAGTAATAATTAGTGATAATTAGTAATAATTAGTGATAATTAGTAATAATTAGTGATAATTAGTAATAATTAGTGATAATTAGTAATAATTTGTGATAATTAGTAATAATTAGTGATAATTAGTAATAATTAGTAATAATTAGAAATAATTAGAAATAATTAGTAATAATTAGTAATAGTTAGTAATAATTATTAATAATTAGTAATAATTAGTAATAATTAGTAATAATTAGTTGATCACCTTGCAAGTAGCATTGCAATAGGACAACCCAAGTCATTCCCTTCTCATCTATAAGAATTATCTCACATGACCCTTTACATAGACCATTCTTCCTTGAAAATTTAAGGGAAAGATACTGATGTCCCCTCAAATTTTTAAGGAAGAATGATCTATGTAAAGGGAGGGAGATGATTCTTAGAGATGAGAACGACATTACTTTGTTCATCCTATTGAAACACTACTTGCGAGGTGATCAACCATGTAAGGACAATTATAGAGTTTACATTGGACATGGCTGACACAAACTTTTTATTGCGCATGACCTGACCATTGGAGACCTTTTGAGATTTGAACATGTTAAGAATAGAGCAAAGCCTGTTGCGAATATTGATAATTTTAATATTTTATAATTTTTTTTATTATTTTAATAATATTAATATTTTTTTCATAAATATTGATAATATAATTTTTTTATTAGTAATAATTAGTAAACGAAAATTGCTTGGATTATTAAGGGAAAATTTGTAATCATCTCCACAACAATGATTACTAAATTTCCTTTAATTATTCAAGAAGTTTTCATTTTGCTAAGTATTGGTAAGTATTGCTAAATTAGTAATAAATTTTAATAATTAGTAATAAATTGTAATAATTAGTAATAAATTGTAATAATTAGTAATAAATTATAATAATTAGGGATAATTAACAATAATTAGGAATAATTAGGAATAATTAGGAATAATTAGGAATAATTAGCAATAATTAGAAATAATTAGTAATAATTAGAAATAATTAGCAATAATTAGTAATAATTAGTAATAAATTGTAATAATTAGTAATAAATTGTAATAATTAGTAATAAATTGCAATAATTAGCAATAATTAGAAATAATTAGCAATAATTAGTAATAATTAGTAATAAATTGTAATAATTAGTAATAAATTGTAATAATTAGTAATAATTAGGAATAATTAGGAATAATTAGAAATAATTAGGAATAATTAGGAATAATTAGCAATAATTAGCAATAATTAGGAATAGTTAGAAATAATTAGGAATAGTTAGCAATAATTAGGAATAGTTTGAAATAATTAGGAATAGTTAGCAATAATTAGGAATAGTTAGCAATAATTAGGAATAGTTAGTAATAATTACGAATAATTAGAAATAATTAGAAATAATTAGGAATAATTAGCAATAATTAGGAATAATTAGCAATAATTTGGAATAATTAGCAATAATTAGTAATAATTAGTAATAATAAGGAATAATTAGCAATAAATTGCAATAATTAGCAATAAATTGTAATAATTATCAATAATTTGTAATAATTAGAAATAATTTATAATAATTAGCAATAATTTGTAATAATTAGCAATAATTTGTAATAATTAGCAATATGCCGGAATAAATAGGAATAATTAGTAATAATTAGTAATAATTAGTTAGGAACAGTTATGAAGAAATTTTAATAAATTTTAATAAATTTTAAGAACTTGGCACAATTTCTATTGGATTGACGACACTCCTTTTGCTCGATGACTTTTCTCCTTTCAACTCTCACTGACTCAAAACATTATGAAAAATGTGTTGCTACGTAGACATATTCAATCTTGTATGCACTAGATTGGATATGAATTCGTAGGATCATATTTTTTATAATGTTTTCAGGCGATGACAGTTGGAAGAAGACGATTCATCGATGAAAAGGGGGATCTTTTGTCCGATGACTCATTTACTTGCATCTTTCTCACACTGAAATCACAATGAAGAATCTGGTTGGAGGTACACATATTCATTCTCGCGCATATGAGAATGAATATGCGTACCTTAGACCAGATTCTTCATTGTGATTTCAGTGTGATAAAGATGAAAGTAAATGATCCGTTAGACAAAAGAGGAGCCGTCAATCCACTGGAAATTGTGTCACCTTTAATTAATGGTAATTATTAAGAAGTATTTGAATTATTTATCTTCTTTTTTCAGATAGTGTTTTTATAATTTCAAATTATTCAAAAATAGTGATGATTTTATATTTTATGTAGAAAAATATGGAATAAGGAAGTCGACATCAGTCATTATTCGACGATCGCGCTTGGATAAATCAGTGTAGAAATCCAAATGGTTCTGGTTTAAATCCTGTATATATTGAGGGTGTTAAAGATTTCTTAGCATTTGCATCATCAAAACCAGAATATGTTTCAGAAGGCACAATTAAGTGTCCTTGTAAAAAATGTGCTCTGAGAACGTTTGACACAGTTGAAAAGGTTGGGGGACATCTCTTACGGTTTGGTTTTCAACCAGATTATGTTTTTTGGTATCAAAACAGTGAATGCAGTTCCAGAGAAGATCCTAATAACTTGATTTCGGATCCATCATGGTTTAAAAATTTAGTACATGATGTTATAGGTCCATCTGTGCAACAAACTGAAACTCACAATGATATTGATTTAACTCCTGAGTTGGCACCATCTGAAGTTTATGAGTTGTTAGGTCTGCTGAGGATGCATTATATCCTAGTTTCAAGATAAGAAAACTAGAAGAGGTTGAAAAATTTGTGGCTATTAAATCAAATAATGCAATGTCAAACAACTATTTTGATCAGATATTTTCTTTGGTTAAAACACTGTTACCTGAAGGAAATGTGTTGCCTACAAATTACTATGAGAGAAAGATGCTGGTTCATAATCTGGGCCTTAGTTATCAGAAGATTCATGAATATCCAAATGATTGCATATTATATTCTGTTGAAAATGATTCATTGGATAGTTGTCCCACATGTGGACAATCGAGGTATACAGAAGCTCAACTAGGGAAGTCTAGATCGATTCCAGTAAAACAGTTGATATATTTTTCCCTTACACCCAGGTTGCAATATTTATTTCTATCTTAGAACACAACGTCAATGATGTCATGGTAGAAAACCAATATTTCAACTGATAAAAGCTTGAATCATCCATCTGATGGTGATTTATGGAAACATTTTGACCGTCTGAATCCATATTTTTTTATAGAAGCCCAAAACGTGCGATTGGGTCTTTCTACTGACAGTTTCTATCTGTTTGGTTCTTATGGTAGTCAGTATTCATGTTGACCTGTCTTTATAACTCCGTACAATTTTCCTCCATGGATGTTGATGAATGATCCTTATATCTTTTTGAATCTATTAATCCCAGGACATTCAAAAAAGAATATTGATGTTTATTTGAAACCATTGATTGATGAGTTAAATGAATTGTGGAGTGATGGTGTTAATACATATGATGTTGCTACAAAACAAAATTTCATATTAAAAGCTACATTGATGCGGACAATTAGTGACTTTCCAGCATATGGAATGCTATCTGGTTGGAGTACACATGGTCTAAAATCATTCCCTTACTTTATGAAAGACAACAAAGCCTTTATGCTCATCAATGGAAAAAACCTTTCTATTTTGATTGTCACTGTAGATTTATTCCAACCGGTCATCCTTTTCGGAGGAACAAATCTCATTTCAGAAAATGTACAATTGAAAGGGATGAACCTCCAAAGATGATCTCAGGTACAGAGTTAAAATAAGTTGTATTTTCATTTCCTCCCATCATATTTGGACCAATAGTAAACCAACTGAATATTCATGGATTTGGGAAAGAACATAATTGGATAAAACGGAGCATTTTTTGGGATCTTCCGTATTGGTCTGATTTGTTGGTTCTCCACATGTTGGATGTTATGAATATTGAAAAGAACTGTTTTTGATAATTTATTTCATACAGTTTTGGATACACCAGGTAAGACCAAAGGCACTGTAAAGGCATGATTAGATCTTGTCCAAATTTGCAGGCGACCAGAACTTGAACTATTTGAAAATATTAGATCATAGAGGTTAATGAAGCCAAAAGCAGCTTATACATTATCTAAAGAGAGTCACTTATTATTTTGTCAGTGGATTGCAGATTTGAGACTTCTAAATGGCTATGATTCCAATTTGGGCAGATGTGTTAAGAATGGTTATATTACTGGATTAAAAGGTCATGATTTTCATGTTATAATGGAAAGACTAATGCCGATTGAATTTAGAGGTTTGTTGAATTATATTATTTGGTATTCTATAACAGACATATCATATTTTTTTGAGACATTTTTTCAGCGACAACAAACTATGATGCACTAAGAAAACAGGAAGAAGATGTTGCTGTAATTATATGTAAACTGGAAAAAATCTTTCCGCCAGCTTTCTTTGACTCAATGGAACATCTGATATTACATTTGTCACATGAAGCTAAATGTGTAGGTCTAGTACAGTTTTGATGGATATACCCATTCGAGAGATGCATGCAGAAATTGAAGAAAAAATTATGTAACAAAGCATCAGTTGAAGGCTCAATTGCTGAAGCTTATTTGGAAAAGGAAATTACTTTTTTCTGATCTCATTGTTTTGAATCTCAATATACCTCAAAACACAATCACATGGGATGAAACTAGGGGAATTTTAATGAATAAATGGACAATAAATTAATAGTTTTTAATCATCCAAATATTGGTTTCGGTGGATTTCATGAATGCTGGATTTCAGATGATGAACATCACAGATCTCATACATATGTTCTACTCAACTGTGAAGAAATGATATCATTTGTCCTATGAGTGCTCCTATCACTTATTCTATAATTTATGTTATAGTATTTAAACTTATTTTATTAGTAGGTTATATGATAATCATATCAAGAAACAACTTCCACAAATTACAGCAGCTGCTCTTGATGAACACAGACAAAAAATTTTTCTCAATGGTTTCAAAAACTAGTAACATAAATTATTGATGGTTTAATATCAATTCCGTTTATTATTTATTATATTGATAATTGTTTTACAAATTTTCAGGTGTCTCAATATGCTGATAAAATTGATAAGCGGTTATGTATATTGAGTAATCCACTATCCAAAATGGTTAAATCTCATAATGCTTATGTGGTGAATGGTTTTCTATTTCATACACATGCATACGGAGAATCAAAAAAAAAACAATGAACAATGGAGTTTTCTTGAGAGGATCATATCACAGAGAAACTGAAGTTGACTTTTATGGAATTTTGGATGAAATTATTGAGCCGTGTTATCTAGGACAGAATTACATAACAATGTTTAAATATTGGTGGTTGGATACTGAGAGAGGCTTGCGTGTTCATCCGACTCATGTAATCGTCGATATTAAATATAAAAGTATTCTTGTATTAAATAAACCATTTTTACTTGCTCAATAGGAACATAAAATTTATTATGCAAAGTACCGTACTACTTCAATAGACATGAGCGATTGGTGGAGCATAATAAAAATGAAATCTCGGGAAAATCAGTTTACTCAAACTGAATGTGGTTCCGCAGAAGTGGAAAGAATTGAAATTTTTCAAGAGACTCCTCAAAATCCATCTGATTCACAAAGAGACGTGAATATTGATGATGACACCCCACAATTAAGGATCGATGGTGATGAATATGTTAATGATGTTACAAATGAATTTGAAATGACAAGGGATGCTGAAACTAAAACTCATATGGATATTGATGATGCTGAGGAGGAAGATAAAGACATTGAAATTGATAGCTATGGAGAAGAGGATGAATATGAAAATTGACACAATTAAATACTGGTTATAATCATAACTAATATGTATCTATATATAATAGTTATTTTCAACTATCTGCTAACAAAAATCATTTTATGTTTCAGATGTATCCTGATATATATCACGAGTTGCAGGAGGCCAACCCACCATTGGATGAGGGAGATTTTGGATCATCTGACCATCAGCCTACTGGCGGTTTAGGGGGTACATGGAAGGGGCACGATCTTGCACGACTGATGATTCCTGGCCCTATCCCCGAGCAATGTCCACATCTTGGTTTCGATCCACACACATGGAGGTATGGAAACCTGTATATTTTAGTTAGCTTTCATTAATTAATTTATATATACACTAATTGTTTGATTATTTATTCCTTTTTCACAATTTTGTGAATGTATCTTTTAGACAGGGGAGCACTATCTTGCGCAATTATTTTTCTCATCCATGGATCACATGGGAACAGATTCCTGTTGATTTGCGACGCAACATGTTCAATCATTGGCTGGTACGTAAATAAATAATATTTATTTCAAAATTTATTTTATTAATAACTTGATATTATAAATTATTTGTAGGTTTTATGGTATCATATCAATGACAGCATGCACGACGCTATCCACGCTGCATGGAAGGTTTCTATGCGTGATTGTTTCCGTCAGTTTTTTCAAAATTTGAGAAGGACAACCATTAAGAAAGCTGGAGTGACAGAATTTGATGAGTCGTGTAGAGTACACCGACCAAGGTATATTTCATCTCACATTTGGGATGGATTATGTTTATACTGGTTGGGTGGTGGATTTCAGAGGAGATCTTTAGTGGGACAACAAAACTAGGGGATACAGGAGGTGACACATTAAGCTGGTAGACGTACATTAAGTTCTCATAGAGAGAATCTGGTAAGTATATTTTTTAAATATTTTATATAAATTTAAATATAAACAGTTTATTTTATATTTTTGTAGGCAGTCGAGCATCCCGATATTATGGAGTTCGATGTTTATCGGAGGATGTACAGTGATCCAGCCACTGGAGAGATTTGAGGTGATCGCCAGCATCAGATTGTGGTTATTATTATTTTTTCATTTTGACAATTAACTGTATATAATATTTTTACAATTTTAATTTTAAATTGGAATTGAAGGATTCATATGAAGCTGTGACCTCTCAGACACAGGCTGAGGGTCAGGATGAGATGACTGAGCAGACCAGTGCTCACCATTTTGATGAGACGACATGGATGCAGGCAACTCAGTATGGATTTGAGAAGGGCCGAGTAGTTGGTATCAGCTCTCATTTGACTCCTAGTACTTATTATGGTACTGCTGTGATGTCGGCGTCCAGCTCGAGAGGAGCTCGTGGAGAGACATCATCTTCTGGGTCACAATATTAGGAGCAGTTGCAAACTCAGGCTGAGCTTATAGAGACTTTGAAGAAGCATCATGAAGAGATGTGTCAGCGGCAGCAGTAGCAAGAGAAGCATCATGAGGAGGAGCTATGTCGATTGGAGTAGCGACAACAACATGAGTATCACGAGCAGATGAAGTACATGCGCCATCTGACTCGTAGTTTAGGGATGAAGTTTCCTCCACCTCCTCCAGATGACCCCCCTAGTGATTTGTTTTTTATGTTAAAAACATTTGAATTCAAGTTTTGTAATAATATGAACTATTTACAGTTTCTGTCTTTTATATTGGTGGAAATATTGCATAATTTAATTCTTTTAATATTTAATTTTTTATATTTAGTATTATATTTTTGAATATTTGTTTATTTTACTAATAATAATAATCTTTTATGATTTTTTATATTTTTTTGAAAATATTGAAACTTTTTATAAATTTTTCTTATTTTATTATTTTAATAATATTAATATTAATTTTTTTAATCCTAATTTTATTAAATATATTTTTTTAGTATTATATTTTTTAATGTCTGTTTATTTTACTAATAATAATAATTTTTTTTTATTTTTTTTATTATTTTTATAATAATAATATAATTTTTTCATTAATCATAATTTTATTTTTTTTAATTATTTTTAGTATTTGTGACGGGGTCTTTTGCGATGGGGACCCATCGCAACTAAGTGAATTTTTTTTAAGATTAGTATTTGCGACGGGCCCGCCATCCCGCCGCAAATAGTATTTGCGATGGGCCCTTTGTAAAAGGTTTATGGGTATATAATGTATATAATCAGAAGGATATTTGTGATAGGGAACTTACTCGTCACAAAAACTAATTGCGACAGGCCCATCTCAAATATGTTTTTGGGTATATAATGTATATAATTGGGAGGTTTTTTGCGACGGGAAAAATTCCATCGCAACAGATATTTTTTACGACGGGCCCATCGCAAAAAATATTTGTTGGGATGCCATTTTCTACAATGAGCTATTTGCGACGGGATCCCGTCACAAATAGCCCGTTGCAAAAAACAGTAATTCCAGTAGTGATGGTTTCTATCATATGGATATTTCTATGGAAACAACTATTTCCCTTATAATTTTTCATGATTTTGTTCAATCATGGTCCAAATTTATTACATATTCTGAATGTGAGATACTTGTTATTCAAGTCATCATCTCAATTGAAGATTTGAATTTTCTTAAATGAAAATATTATTCAAACTTTTTACAAGCCTAATAAAAGATACTTTCAATGGATATCTCCCATAAAGTTATCCACTTATGGGATTTGAACATGATGAAATTATGCTAAAAAAACTGACTAGAATGCACAGAGCCTAGGCCCAAGACTTTTCCTAAAATAATGACATTGCATGAAATCTCTGGTAGTGGGGTCTAATAATTGGGGAGCAGAGTGAAATATAGTGATCCATGCACACCCTATCCTCTAATTTTCCTATCATATAGGGTATTAATAATCAACTAAAATAGATTACTCAAAGCATTAAGGCATGCATGTTGGAGATATCCATTCTACCTTCCCAATTTTGGGTGTCTCACCACTAAATTAGCATCCGAGTAAATTTGATGATAAATCCCCCTATTACCTTGATGTGATTTTTATATTCTGTATATGGTAGTTATTTCACCTCTAGATGATGATGGGTTATTCACTGGTTTAAATGAAGGTGGTGTATGCATTCCTTTATCAAAACCTTTATAATGTCATACTGAGAGGTAGATCCAGGATAGAAAATGATAGGTATGTCATCTTTTTCCAATTCTTTCATCATCACCATCACATCATCCTCTTCATATTCAATGATATATTTATATACATGATCTGATAAAAGTGATCATTTCCTAACTATCTCATTGAGGGAAGTGAGATTAGTTAGAATCCTCTCTGGTATATTAAAATACGAGTGACCCATGGGTGGTATAGATAATGACTATTGTATTAGGTTATCTTCTAGATGATAAAGGATAATGATCATTAGAGATACGTCATTTGGTATAAATGGAATCAATATCTCGAATGTCTCACCATATGAGGGCTTTATTAGAGTTGCTTCAGCAATGGGAGGATCTTCATGTCAAAATGAGAGATCACTATAAGGAGGACCTTCACAATGAATTCCATCATGAGGAGGACTATCATCATGGATTAATAACCATTTTCATAGAGTATTATTGAAATATATTCCCTAGTGAGGACCTTTAGGGTGGATAGTGGCAAGGGGATGACCTTTTTTTCATTTTATTTTCTAGCCATAAGGAGTATTTTCCCAGCTCTCACTATGAGAAGGGTTCTCATGGTCGATCTTTACATTTCCATGGGGAAGAATTTTATAAAAAGCACTCCAGGGAGGACCTTCAGAGTTTCTATTAAAAATATTATAGCGGGGGCCTTCATAACTAAAAATAATTCTTATATCTGATGATGAATTAGAAAAACCTTGGTTTTCTATTGAAATATTATTAAGGGACTCAAGAATACCAACATTTATAAGGGCATGAATATGGGCTTATTCCTGAACTTTGAGATGCCACTGACAAGAATTCTTCTTAGACGCTCTTCATTGGGTGGCCAGGTTTGTGTGTTGTGCACAAAAACCTTCATATATGTGAGCCTTATTAGGCTACTTTCGTATTTATATCAAAATATATCAATGGTATTCTTAAGAATTAGCATGGTTGAGTTCTTAATTATTGTTTTCCATCAAGATATTTTAATTACATTTCATGCATTGAAGGGGGCATGAATATGTGTCTGCTTCTAATCGAACGTTGGAATATGTTAGAAATTCATTGAATAATTAACATGAATATGGGATTTTCGTGAAGTTCCTATTAAAATAGTTCATTTATCTTTAGTTGGAATGAGAATATATGCTTGATCCCATTGTTAATTATTCAATGATATTTTTCAACAAAACTCATAAATGGGAGAAAGAATATGTGACTTCTCTTGAGTAGATCCTAAAATATGTTGAGGAACTACTCTGGTGGAAGGGGTAGGAATAAATTTTTGACCCTTATTTTCCTCTGAGTATGATGAAGATCATCTTATTCTTTCACTACTAAGACACCTTAAAAAAATTATGATGTGGGAAGGGATATATTTCTTCCCATCAATCACCACAATGATTTATTGACAAGATTATACCGTGAGAATGAGGATATGTTCCCATTACTTGGTGAGAGTGGGGATATGATCCCACTCATGTCATCGATTTTTCATCGAGATATGCCAATGAGATTGATGTAAAAGGGTATAAATGTATTATTTTACCCAAGTTATTATTAGGATATTCTAGCATGCTTCCTCTGATATTGTTATATTGTGATTTAAATCCTATTGGATGTGAATAGGAATATGGTTATACTCATTGGATGATTCTATAGAATGCTCGATCGTACCATGATTCATTGTTTTATTTCACCCTTATACCAATGTATTAAACTAGTTTTGTATTGAAAATTAAAAGTATAATAACAAATTTCACTCCATTTTTTATTCAATTATTTTTTTAACAATTTTTTAAAGGTAAATGTTTCTTGTTTTGATAATTATATTGTAGGTGGAGGTGATTTGGAAGACCCATGATGAAGTCAAAGAAAAATGGGTTAATCTGCACGTGATCCAAGTACACCAGTGGACTAAAACGCATTCTACTACTAAACTGTGATTTAAAAAAGTCTTAAATTTTTTGTGATGATCCAAAATTTAATTATATACATTTCATATGAAGTAATCAAATCCCAATTCGTTCATAAAGAGGCCCATAATGACTGATCTTTCCAACAAAATGAATCTGCACGGGGTCAAAAACATTTCTCAGTATTTTAGCCATATCTCTTATTATATTCAATATATGCCCTCTAAATTTGACATGGATGTAGAAAAGGTGTCGGGGAACAAATTTTTAGTTTTTTACAAAGTGATTTATGACTCTTTGACCGTAAAAAACCATAGATAGAGATGATTCATGAAATCAGGGTGCCCAAAACCACTTCCCACTTTGCCTATAAATTGGCACCTTGGGTAGCCCATTTTGGAGTTCTCCCAGGAAGAAAGATTCTGCCACTTTGGAGTCCAAAATGTGTCTTCCCATAATCCCTAGAAGTTACTGAGTCTTTGGTAAGTGCTACTTCAACATCTTCTTCTTCCTCCCCTCCCATGGATTTCTAAACCCCTTGTGATCACTTAGAGAGGAACGTGATGTAATCTCAAGCTTCATGTTTGTATTATTTTGAATGATCTTTTTAATTACAAGTTGCATGTTGTTTTTATTAATCCTATACTATTATTTAATAAAGTTTTATACTGGTATGTTATACTCAAACTCAAATGATCATGTTTGGGGTACCCTTTCATGTGATGTTTCACACACCGTTCATCCCTTTTTCTTCCCTCATTCAATTATAGTGTTTGTGTGGTTCATATTGGTCAATTGAAATCATATAATCATTATCAAGGTCATGTAAATTTATTTCATGGTATCACAAATAAATAAATAAAAACCTTGACAACACATCGAGTTCTTCGTGTGTTTCCTTAGTGAGTTTTGGTTATGATGTCGAACACAAATCACCCAATCATCGACGGTGTCCGGTGAATCATTATGTGTTTTTGAGTGAACCATAGGAGGTATCCTAGAATAAAATCAGTAGTATTATGGTAATAAGTGTTACAAAATTGGGATTAAAATATCTATACCCTTTCTCTTGAAGCGATGAAGGATGAGCATCACGAGACTTCCCTGGGTTGATCACGTTTAATTAATCTTTTTTATTTCTACTTTGTTTTATTGCTTTCATTTTCTATTGTAATATTTAATCATCAAACACAAGTATTATGAAAACCCATTTCCATTTTTTTACTTTCATAATCAGAACCAAATTTTGTAATTAATGATACAAGGCTCCATCCAGAGACGACCTAGGGTTGCTGCTATACTGCAGAAATTCTAGTCAAAATTAAACAACTAATTTGACGTGCTCGACAACACGATAAAATTTTGGCACCATTTCCGAGGATCCAAGATGATTTTTTTCTTTATTTAATTTTTATTTATTTATTTTACTTCTTAATTAGTATTCCTTTCAATACCCCACCCGCATTTGATTGTTTTTGTTTTGGTTTTAGTTTCTATTTTTGGTTGTTTTTTGTGTTCTTCCTCTCTCTCTCTCTTCTTCTACATCTCTCTCTCTAATTTTATAGTATAAAATTCTCTTTTCATTCCTCTTTTAATTTATTAATTATTTTTATTTCATTCATCTTCCATAAATAAATTAAAAAAAAACAAACAAACAATCAAATTAGACATCATTGTTGCATGACAAGATCTAGTAAAGAAACACTACTTGAATTTGACCCTAAAATGAAAAAATCACTCCATTCAAAAATCAAGGATTCTAGATAAGGTAAATCAAGTGACACCAAGGAACCCCTTTTGGAACCTCAAGTGTCCATAAACCAATCAAAAATTGAACCCAATCAAACCTAAGAAAACATGGATGCAAATAATTGAACCTTAAAAGAACTAATCACCCCAGATGTGGAGTACCAACCTAAGTACATCCAATATCTCGAGGAAGCAGCCAACTTTGAGCTGAGATAAGGCCTCATCCACCTTCTTCTTAAATTCCATGTTCTTCTCGGTGAGGACCCTCATAAACACCTTAAGGAGTTTCACATAGTGTGCTCTACCATGAAACCCCAAAATGTATATGAGGACCTAATTAAGTTTAGGGCCTTCCCTTTCTCCCTTTATGGTATATCCAAATGCTGGATATACTATCTTCCTACCACAATTAGGGGTTGGAATGGCCTGAAGAGTCTCTTTTTAGAGAAGTTCTTCCCTTCCTCTTGAACTGCATCAATTAGGAATGAAATTTGTGGCATTAGGCAATCACAAGGAGAGACCCTTTATGAATATTGGGAGAGATTAAAAAGGATTTTATCAAGATTCCCCCACCAAAAAATTAGTGAAAAACTATTAATCCAATAATTCTATGAGGGACTTTTCCCCATGGATCATGGAATGATAGATGCTGCAGCTAGTGGCGCCCTTGTTGCTAAAACTCCTTCTTCCGCTCGTGACTTAATATCCAACATGGATCAAAATGCACAAAAATTTGGTACATGAGTAATTACACCAACTTGAGGATTTCATGAGGTAAGTAATTCATCCCTATAACAAAAGTTATATAATAAACTTGATGAGATGCATACCCTTATAAGGAAATTAGATCAAGCACAAGGTAACTCACACTCTACTTCTATTCCATTACATTGTGGTATCTGTTCTATTAACACTCATTTTTTTGACCAGTGCCCACAACTTCAAGATTAATCTGAGTCTTGTGAACCAGTATTTCTAGGGAATCCTTTTCAGATAGAACTTCCCTTCAAGCAAGAACCATTTAGGCTGAATCCAAACCCTGAGTAGAAATCACAACCACAATAACAACAAGGAGGCAACTCGAGCTACCTCAAGAAAAATTGGTATAAAAAAGGAAAAGGTATGAAATATTCTTATCCCTCAAATTCTCATAATAATCCTCCTCATCCTCCAAAATGTGAACCAAGCCTTGAGGACATGGTGTAGAAAATAGCATCCCAAAACCTATAGTTCTGACAAACCACACAGTCAGATATTCAAGACTTGCGAACTCAATTGTGGAAATTATAAAACACCATCGATGAGATTAAGATGAAAGGTTATAGAAAACTACCATCCCAACCCATTTCCAATATGAAGGAAAAAAGTAATGTATGTGCAGTTATACTTCGTAGTGGTAAAGAAGTTCCTCCTTCCGCTGATTCTATGCAACAAGTATGTTCCCCTATTGAAAACACTCTTTCTCCACCCATAAAATATTCCAATGAAGAAAAATAAAATAAAAAGAGTAATAAAATTATCATTGATGTTTCAAATGAACAATATATTCCTATTACTTTCCCCCAAATACTCTAAATCTAAGAAAAATTCTGATAATGAGATTGATACTGAAATAATGGATACATTTAAAAAAGTTCAAGTTAATATTCCTTTATTGGATACAGTCAAGAAAATTACCCATTATTCCAAATTTCTTAAAGAAATTTTCACCCATAGACGAATGGTAAAGGGGAATGAGAGAGTCAACTTGGGGAGGAATGTCTTGGCCTTGATTCAACCAGTAATTTCAACTAAGTTCAAGGATCTGGGAACATTCACGATACCTTGTACCATAGGGGAGACATTATTTTTAGATGCTATGATAGATTTAGGTGCTTCCATTAATGTAATTCCTCACTCCGTTTATACTTCTCTATAGGTTGGAGAGCTTCAACCAACAAGAATTTTCATGTAACATGCAATTTGGAGTACTATGCATCAAATAGGAGTGATTAAGGATGTCCTTGTAAGAGTGAAGAATCTCATCTTCCACGCTGATTTCTAAATTTTTGAGATGGAAGATACCCAAATCCAAGGACATTCCCCTCTCATACTTGAGAGGCCATTCCTTAAAACAGCAAAGACGATCATAAATGATCATAATGGTATGATGTACATGGAGTTTGATGGAAAAAAGGTAAGTTTTAATATCCTTGAGGTTATGAAACACCCTGTTGAAGAGCACTCCACTCTTCCTATCTATTCGATGAAAGTTCTCTCAAACAATGCACAAACACACAATTCTATCCTCAACCTGTACTCTGATTCATTTTACTCTTCTTCACCCTTATATGATTTGATTTTTGATTCATGTTTTGAGTGTTGTGTGGGTTCCTAAAAGTGTAAATTTTGTTCTTTAATTGATGAGTGTGTTCATTATGAGGTACCCATGACCATCGATGATTATGAAAATCTCATTTTAATATATTCTCTATCTTTATAGAGTAAACATGAGTAGATAGATAGTTTAATGGACCTCAATCCCCCTAAATCCCTTCCCTTAGTCCAAAACCCCCCAATGTTAGAATTAAAACCACTTCCATCTAATTTAAAATATGACTATCTTGGGGGTATTGACCAATTTCCCGTCATTATTTCCAATAACCTCTCTCAATAGGAGGAATAAAAACTGATCAACCTTTTGAGAGAGTGTAAAAAGAAAATAGGATGGAAATTGGCTGATATTCCTAGTATTATCCCATATATTTGTATGCACCATATAATTTTGGATGATGAGGCTAAGCCTATAATACAATATCAATGCCGGTTGAATCCCACTCTACTTAAATTGGTAAAATTGGAAGTTGGTAAATTACTTGCTGCATAGATCATTTATCATATATCTGATAGTAAATGGGTTAGCCCAATGAAAATTGTGCAAAAAAAGGAATAACATTTGTGTTAAATGAAAGGAATGAATTGGTTCCAATACATGTGCAAAATAGTTGTCGAGTTTGTATTGACTATCGTCGACTAAATCAAGCCACGTAGAAGGAACACTTTCCTTTACCTTTCATTGCAAAAATTTTAGAAATATTGGCTGGTAAGTTACATTATTGTTTCCTTGATGGTTATTTGGGTTATTTCCAAATCCATATACCCCCTAAGGATCAGGAAAATACAACATTTACCTATCTATTCGACACATTTTCATACATAAGAATTCCTTTTTCTCTATGTAATGCTCCTGATACTTTTCAGCAATGTATGTTGAGTATTTTTTCTGAGTACCTCGAGAGTTGTATGGAAGTTTTTATGGGTGATTTCACCATATATGGTTCTTCTTTTGATGATTGTTTGGAACACCTAGGTTTTGTCCTCTGCTGCTGCACTAAAAAAGATCTTGTTTTAAATTATGAAAAATTCTATTTCATAGTTGATCGGGGGATAGTTCTCAGGAATATCATATAGAATAAGGCAATTCAAGTTGATAAATATAAAATTGAATTAATTTCATCCTTCCCATATCCAAAATGTGTTTGTGAGGTGTGATATTTCTTGGGTCATTATGGGTTTTATTGTTGATTCATTAAAGACTTTAGTAAGATTTCACTTCCCCTATCCTGGTTATTACAAAAAGATTCTGAGTTTTTGTTTGATAAAAATTGTGAGGATGCATTGAACTCACTTAAAAGGAGTCTCACATCACCTCCCATTATCGAACCACAAAGGTGAGATCTCCCCTTTAAACTTATGTGTGATGCCTCTAACTTTACAGTTGGGGTAGTTTTATCACAAATGGTTAAGAAGGATCCTCATGTCATTACATATGCCTCACGTACCCTTGAACCTTCCCAGAAAAACTACACAACCACTAAAAAAGAATTTCTTTCTATTGTGTTTGCCTTAGAAAAATTCCCTTCATATATTATCAGGTAAAAAATCATCGTCTTCTCTGATCATGCTACCCTTCGTTTCCTCCTAAAGAAACCTGAAGCCAATCCCCACCTCATTTGGTGGATGCTCCTCCTCCAAGAGTTTGAAATTGATATTCATGACAAGAGAGGAGTGGAAAATGTGGTAGATGACCACATCAGTAGGATTTCCCAACCATTGGACCATCATGTTGAATCACCCCTCCCCATTGGATAATTCTTCCCTCATGAGAACCTTTGTGATGTTGTGGACCTTACCCCCTAGTATGCAGACATTGTGAATTTTCTAGAAAAATTTAGGGTCCCCACTAATTTCAGAACTTCACAATATTAGATACTTAAGCATGATTACAGGTGGTACATTTGGGATAACCCATATTTGTGGAGAATTTGTGGTGACCAATTAGTTCGTCCGTGTGTCCTTGACAATGAGTTCACCTCTGTTTTGACCTTCTTCTGGGCCACTTTGGCTCCCAACGTATAGCTTGAAAGGTCCTTGACTCAGGACTTTATTATCCAACATTTCATAGGGATGCCCATTTATTTTGAAACTCATGTAGTCATTGTCAATTCACAGGGAATATCTCTAAGAGGGATGAAATGACCCAACAACCCGTGTTATTTTGTGAAATTTTTGATGCACGTGGCATTGAATTCATGGGGCATTTTCCAAATTCATTTGTATTTTTGTACATCTTATTGGATGTTGATTATGTATCTAAATGGGTGGAAACAAAGGCCACCAAGACTGATGACTCTCGAGTTGTTTTTGACTTTGTGAGGTCGCAAATTTTCAGTAGGTTTGGTTTACCAAGATTCATCATTAGTGATCAGGGTTCACATTTTTGCAATCGCAACACGAAAAATGTGCTTCATAAGTATGGGGTTGATCATAAAGTCTCCACTTCATATCACCCCCAAAATAATGTACAAGCATAAATCTCAAATTGGGAAGTTAATATAATCTTGGAAAAAATGGTACAACCCAATAGGAAATATTGGAGTTTGCACTTAGATGATGCACTTTGGGAATACCGTACAACTTTTAAAACCCCAATAGAAATGTAACCATACATAATTGTGTTTAGAAAGGATTTTTACCTCCCGATGGAGCTAGAACACCATGCATATTGGGCTGTTAAACAATATAATATGAATCTTTCAGATGCAGGTGAGCATAGGAACCTACAGATTCAAGAGTTGGAATAAATTCAACTTGATGCATATGAGAACTCCCAGATCTATAAATATAAGACAAAGGATGTCATGATAGAATGATTCATTAGTGGCAGTTTCATATTGGTGAAAAGGTTCTCATGTATAATTCCAGGCTAAAGCTCCACCCAGGTAAGCTTCATTTTCGATGGCTCGATCCTTATAACATTACTGATGTTTACCCTTTTGGTGCTATACAGGTTTTTCATGAGAAGAGTTGACAAAGGATTAATGTCAATGGGAAGAGGCTCAAACACTTCTATGGGGATTTTACAAAGCATCTCATGGATGAAATCCAACTGATAGATTCCACATATGACACCACTTAGTAGACTGTCCCTTATCCCTACCTTTATTTTCTTGTCTATTAATTTAAAATACTTTCATTGGGGACAATGTAACTTTAAGATGTGGGGGGGTGACATGTCATAGTTAGGATTAAACAAAAAAAAGTGTTTTCATTTTTGATTTCTTTATTTTGTGTTTTTAGATAAAAATTGATCTAAAAAAGAATATCCAAAATCATTTTTTATACTTGAGTCGATTGTGTGTAAAATTCTATTATATTTAGAAAAATGTTTTTCAAATGAATGTTGATATGGATTATTTTTCTATAATTTTTATTTTCAAATCATTCTTAGGTGTTTAATGGATTTTTTAATCCCATGCCTCATTAGCACTGACCAATATTTTAATCCCTTACTCGAGAGACATTCTAATCCCTTTATTGCATATTATTCCTTTTAAACACTTTATTGAGAGTGTCAGGTCATGTAGAGAATCTATAACTTTCCTTGACTCTATTTGAATCCATAATATTCAAGTATGCTACATTCATGATAGAGGAAATCGTTCATTAAAAATACACTTTAAAATTATCCTCTATTTTCATCCACCTTTATATTTTATACTTCTTAAGCCTTAGAGACCATGAAATACCTGTTAGGTAGCCACATTACAAGCTAATTTATCCCTACCTACCCATATCTTGTGTATATTCTTATTTTATTTTCAATAAGTGTTGGAGAGTGGGTGTTTCCATGGGAATTCTAGGAAGAGAATCATTGTTATGGGTTGATATAAAGGGAGCCTACATTTTCCTTAGGCAATGGGTTCACAAACAATATTACATAATTGTTTTACAAATTTTTCCCTATTTATCTCCAAAAAAACTATATATTAAAAGTTCTATACATTGAAAAAAAAAACAGAAAAAAATAATGAAATGGAGAAAATAGGATGTTTACTCATTATTATTCACAACTTGGTTGTGACCCGCATAAATAGACAATGAGGATAGTGAGTTGGAGGTATTAAAATTTGTAAGGGGTTGAGTGTGTACATTAATTGTGAACACTTGATGAATTTTGAAATTTTTTGTACATAAGAGATTAAACACTCCTCTTCTACCTAAAATTTTTAAACATTAAATCTTACCAACCCTTGAACCTCAGAACAATCTGTTGGAAGTCCTATTGAGTAGCACACTAGTTTCTACTGGTAGAGAACTGAGAATCTTGGAAAGAATATGGTAAGATCACATGAACTCTGGGAAAATATCATAAATCCACTTTCATATGTTCCTATAATTAAGAGAAAATTTTTTTAGGTGAGTTAGGTTGCAACATGTTTCATGTGTGGACAAATGAAGTTGAACAAATTTGAATGTGATAAAAGAAAAATGATAGAAAAATTGATTCCATAAACAATACATGATGAATGTCATTTCAAAATAATCTTTTATGTTTTCACACATTTTATTTAGGAATGGGACATGATTATGATATTATACTTTTCCCAAGAGTACAAATGTTTAGGTGTGGGGGTGTGATCGTACCACGATTCACTATTTTATTTCACCCTTATAACAATGTATTAAACTAGTTTTGTATTGAAAATTACATGTATAATAAAAAATTTCACTCCATGTTTGATTCAATTATTTTTGTGTTTAACATTGTTAAAAAGGGTAATGTTACTTGTATTGATAATTATATTCTAGGTGGAGGTGATTTGGAGGACCCATGATAAAGTCCAAGAAAAATGGGCCAATATGCACATGATCCAGCACACCAGTAGACTATAACGCATGCTTATACTAAACCATGCATTAAAATGGGCCGAAAATTTGTAGTTTGATCCAAAATTTAATGATCTACATTTCATATGAATGAACCAAATCCCAATTCTTTCATTAAGATTCACATAAGTACTTATCTATCCAACACAAAGAATCTGCACGAGGTCAAAAATTTGTCTCAGTATTTTTGCCATATATCTTATTATATTCAATATCTGGCCTCCAAATTTTGATATGGAGGTAGAGAAGGTTTCAAAAAACAACTTTGTAGTTTTTTCCAAAGTTATTTATGACTTTCTGACTAGATAAAACCATGGACCAAGTAGATTCGTGAAATCAGGGTTCCCAAAACCACTTCCCACTTTGCCTATAAATTGGCACCTTGGGCACCCCATTTTGGATTTCGGCCAGGAGGAAAGGTGCTACCATTTTGGAGTCCCAAAGGTGTCTTCCCATCATCCCTAGAAGTTCTGTAGGATAAGTGAAGTGGTAATTCAACACCTTCTTCTTCCTCCCCTCCCATGGATTTCTAAACCCTTTGTGATCACCCGGGGAGGAACATGATGTAATCCTGAGCTTCATGTTTGTATTATTTTGAATGATATTTTTAATTCTAAGTTGTATTTTTTTTCTTCATCCTCTCTTCTTATTTAATTGAGTTATATACTGTTATGCTATACTCAAACTCAAATGATCATGTTCTGGGGTACCCTTTCATGTGATGTTTCACACACCATTCATCCCTTTTTCTTTCCTCATTCAATTGCGGTGTTTGTGTGGTTCATATTGGTAAATTGAACTCACATAAGAAATTTCAATTTCATGTACATTTATTTCATTGTATTACATAGAAATAACATAAAAACCTGGACTGTACATTGAGTTCTTCGTGTGTTTCCTTTGTGAGTTTTAGTTATGATGTCGACCACAAATCACCCAATCATCGGCGGTGTCCGGTGAATCATTGTGTGTTTTTGACTAAACCCTAGGAGGTATAATATAATAAAATTAGTAACATTATGATAATAGGTGTTACAAACTAGGTATTAAAATATCTATACCCTTTCTCTTAAAGCAATGAAGGATGAGAATCACGAGACTTCCTTGGGTTGATCACGTTTAATTAATCTTGTTTATTTCTAATTTGTTTTATCGCTTTCATTTTCTATTGTCATATTTAGTCAAAAAACCCAATTATTATAAAACCCAATTTCCATTTTTTTTAATTTCATAATCAGAACCACATTTTTTAATTAATGATCTAAGACTCCGTCAAGAGATGACCTAGGGTTGCTGCTATACTGCAGAGTCAAAATTAAACAACTAATTTGACGTTCTCAACAACGTGATCAATGATAGTAGAATCCTCTAGTGAAATAATGGATATATGCCTATTCCCTATGTTTATCAGTTCAACACCCTTGATGAGATCTCCTAGATTCTCAAGTTTTCTAAACCTGAGCAGGGACTACCTAGGTGGCATCCTTAGTAGGCTGTTAAGGGGTTGATTTTTCACAACACTGATAGTGATGTTTGATATAATCCATATTGGTTGAATCTTGAACTAGGGTACATTCATATTCGACCTTTTGATCATACTCCCTAATACAAGGGAAGTGTTTGGTTCTACCATCTAGGGAAATACTCTTAAAGTGGTTTGAAAATGAAGATAAATTTCTTGTATTCATCACCAGTAATAATCATTGGATAGATGGTTGGTGGAGATTCATGTAGAGGAGGTATTCATGCATGAAATATAAGTTTAAGATGGTGTTTTTTGGGAAATAATCCTGAACCAACACATTCATCACTTGGTGCTAAATGTGCTTGGTGCGTGACAACATATTTTGATATGATGAGACCCCAACTTTCATAGCTGTTGAAGCATATAACTATTATCAAGGTGATTCCAAGAGTTTATATTGAATAGAGTTTTAATTTGATCTTGAAATTTCAATGAAAATGAATAAAAAAACCCATCAATTCAACATAATACGTAAAATATCATGTTCGACCAATTGTTTCACAGTTAAAGGGTTCACGTCAGGTACACAATTTTTTTAACAGTTTTCGATGTTATTGGTTCATGGAACCAAAAAAACTCAATGAATCTCATATATATGATAATAGATTTTATTATAGAACCAATTTCCAAAGTAATATATTCGCTGGGGTGTTTACCAGTGAATCTTGGTAATGCGCATTAGTTGATAAGGTTGAAGGTCAGGCTCATCGCACCCTTTTGAGAGGATTATTTCCTACTCTTAGACTCTCTTATAAATTTAAGTCATTTTCATGAATCCTTCCAATGTACCAGTGTAGGACTAATTATTCATGTATCAATAGTTGGTCATTAACATGTTTTTATGTGAACATATACATGTTATTAGAGGTTCTCCATATTTCATTTACTTATTAGTGATGCATAATTTTTAATATAGTATGGTTTAAAGATATAAAATGGGGCACTCAGAAGTTTATTTACATCTAAGGAATTGGTAATTAATGGAAGTGTTGGAATCATACCCATAATAAGGTCTAACTATATATCCAAATAAAAGGAATCATAACCCACATAGTTCAAGTTCATTTAACCGGACACATCGCAACTTTTAAGGTCATGTGACAAGGACAGATCCTTACAATTTTACACATGAGAAGCAATTTCTAGTTTACCTTGTAGGGAATATAGCCCCATGATATTAGGTCGGTCTCATAAAGAATTTGGCCTTATGAGTATGGGCCTTATAGGAAATATGGACCAATACAGAAAATATAATAAGACATGGAGGGAAGATATCCCTCTAGGTGAGGGTATGATTTTATTTGGAATATGTCCCAATAATGAGTTTTTCTTAGGGGATATAGCCCTAGAGAAAGGGACATTCAAGATCATAGGAATATTTCCATGGAAGTTAAGGATTTTAATGATCTTATAAGAAATATGTCCCCATGGGGATGGTAATAAAGGATTGATGATGTTGGGTTTTAAACATAGGGAGGTTTCCTATGTATCACATTTTAATAGAATCTAAAGCCCATATTGTTTGAGTTTCATAGTTTAAGGTCATGTGGATGGACTATACCATGTAGTTTAACATCATTATGTAAGGATGTTTTAATGAATTTTTACATCATGTGCCTAAGACGCTGGACACATAGTTTTTTCATGCTTCAAGGATGTTTGTTTCATGAAAGATATGACAATATAGGATTGAGTGGTGCTTACACATATAGGGTTGCCCTGAGATGCCTAAAATAATAAGTAGGTCAGGGCTTACAACTAGTAAGATTCCTAGTTTGGGGGAATTTTAATAAAGATAATGGAAATATAAACTAAGATCTCTAATCCCATGTGAGTCACACTTGGTGTGGGAAATAAGAGATAATAGAAGGTAATAAACATAATATAAAAGTGAACAATTAGATTCAGATGGGGATTATACATGAATAGGAATCCCATACTGCCATCTTTCTACCTGTTAGTAGGTCAGGGCGGGGTATGGAGGTAGGTGGAGTATGAAATATAGTAAGAAAGACATTGGGATTACTCTAGGATAAATTTATTATCTGTAAAGGCTTGTTGAATAGAGAATAAATCCATCATTGATCTAGGATATATGGATTTATTATATTCACAATAAGGACCCTCATTATCAATGGAATCCATAATTGTGATTACCTTGAGAAAACTACCTATCTTCGATGACAACATGGATCCTCCTTTTATCAAGGGAATCCATGATTGAAGGAGTGCATACTGGTGTTCATTCCTTGATCCTATAGATCTGGTGGTCTAAGATGAGGTCAAGATTTGGACTTTTTGGTTTTTTGACCTTAGTAGAAGGAAAAAATAGAGGTATTATAAATTATATAAATGGACTGAGTAGATTAGGAGTGAAAATTCATCTTGAAGTACCCATAGTTTGGAAGGAAATATATCATTTGGGGGGAGGATCCTGCTCAAGGTATCCACAGAAGGCAGTCTTGTGACATACAACCGCATGAGACTGTGACCATGCGACCAAATAAGGATTCCACCTTCTGTATCTGAATGAAACTCATAATACGCGACTACATGAGGACCATATGAGTGATATTATATAGAGGTTTATTGAAGGATTATATCATGTAGATGTCTATTCTAGTATTATATCATATTGACATCCATAAAATATTTCAGCATGATATAATCAACTAGTGAAAGGGAGATGAGTAACCAATAGGTAACCATTAAGGCCACATGTTCTATGTAAGAGGGTTTGGTCACATGGCTACATGAGACCTTCCTATTTGACTCATGTGAGACAAGTGCATCATGTATCTCACATGATCCTTCTGCATGAGAAGTGTGTTTCTCATGGGAGTATTTGTAATTGACTAATAACTTTGGGAATGATTCTAGAATATTTTCCTGATCTAACTTTACCCTTAATTTGTTTTTGTTGATCATTCTTGAGAAATTAAGCATAAGAAATATTGTTTTTATTTTAAAATAAATAGAATTTTCATGACCCAACCTGATGGGGCATGAGCCGTAACTCCTTAAGACTGCCTCCAATAGGCCAGGGGCTGTTGAATAGCACTGAGTATGCATATCACATTGATGGGAGGAATTTTCCTAATGTACCTATAAACACACACCCACAACCACCTTAATACAATAGTGAAGAGATATAAAAAGCTGGAAAACTAAAATGCATGCATAAATCTATCCCAAATTAGAGTACAACAGAAGTAATGGAAGTGAAAAAGGAAAAAACAACACTCACCGAATAAAAATGTAAAATCATCCAACATAATAAGAAGGAAAGGATCACTGTCAAATGAAACTGTCAGAAATATCCTCATCCCAACTCTAGTAAACACCTTGGTTGGTCTCAACCACTAAGATTTTTATGTCTTGGTTCCTCTGTAGACTCTATCTAAAGGCATGTGGTCTACACCTGACACAACATGTGTGAGAAAATCCCATGTTGGGGTGAGTATAAAAATACTCAGTATGTTCCCCAAAACCCCCAAAAAGAAAAAGGTATCAACTAAAAGGAAACAATCCACTTAACCTACCCAGAGGGAACCCAATTGAGAGAGAAGTTCCATCTCAACCCATCTTTGACTGTACATGACTAGTTATATTAGTCCACAAGGGGTGTCAACCCCGACATGTTACAACACCACAAGGAATCTCAAAAAAACACCCAGATATACTCATCTCAGACTCTAGGTCTCATGAGGTTCTGAACTCATAGCCAACAATAAGATTTCTACTTGAGGATCTAAAGGTAACACATAAAACTAGGAGAACACACTCCACAAGATAATTCATCCCAGATGGAACCTATCTGAGAGATAAACTCCATCGAGAATAACCCTACCATTCATAATGGTATGTCTAAGAGAACGTGCTCCATCAGGAACAACTTACTAGGTATAACTCTAGTTCCCAACACCAAAGGTCCCGTTATCACTACTTTATGCCCAATGCAAACTAAAGAAATCCAAGTGAAGAGGCCCACCCCTCACTACTTCCATAGTTGAGGGAGCACTACTCTAGACTATATAACATAGGAATACTCTCTAACAAGAGATAATTAAGGGACCCACACCTTTCCACTTCCCTATAGTTGAGAGAGTACTATCTTCTAACTAACCTATGAAACCCCAGTCACTCCTTTATGGAGTGTCCTGTACCTTAGTTCGTTGATGGAGAACTAAATCCTAGCTAGACATTGTTCATTATCAAGTGGATGGGCCTGCTTCTCATAACTATACCCAACAGATGAGATAGATCCAACTCCAATGGAGGAACCACTCCCTACTTCTACTCATAGATGGGGGAGTACAACTCCATAAGTGAGGACCTACACCCTAGAATGATAGGGGAGTACTACTCAAAGGGTAGAGGTCCCGCACCCATGACGTAGGGAGTACCACTCTGTGGATAGAGGAATCGAACCCTAAAATGATAGGGTAATACCACTCTACCAGATCAATTACTATGGGGGATCCATGCCCTAACATGATAGGGGATTACTGACCCTATACTAGAGGACCCACACCCTAGAATGATATTGAATTACCAACTCTACCGGAATAACATGTATGAAGGACCCACACCCTGGGACGACAGGGGAGTTTCAAATCCAAGGATAGAGGAACCACTCCTTAACCTAATAGGGGAGAACCCACTCTACCAATATGTCACATATGGAGATCCACTCCCTAGTATGATAGGGGAGTACCGACTCCATAGATAGAGGATCCAAACCTTGGTCCAATAGGGGAGTATATACTCTATCTGGCTAATGAGTATGGAGGCTTTGTGCCTAGGAATGGAAGAAGAGCACTCTAAAAGTGTACGAACATCATGTGGAACCCATTACCTAATCCATTGGTGGAGTAATAACCCTAGAGAAACTACCCAAAGATATAGAACCTGCACCCACAATGTGGGGAGTCCCATATCTACCAAAGCAGAGAGGTAAGGGAAACCCGCACCTTGATGACATAGGGGAGTACCGGTCCCAACATCTCTCTCTGATCTCCAACATCAGTCAAATGACACTACACATGATTCATTCTTTAAATACACCACATAATACCTCATATAACAAAACGAATGCCACTATCATGTTCTATGTGAAAAACTACTTATTATAGGTTGGTCATGAGTCTGAATTTGAGTTCTAGAGAAGGAGATACAGAATAAAAAGGATCTTAAGAATATCCCAAGGAGTACATGGTGTGCACAAGGGCACAAATAGTGCGTGATACCACCTGAGCACCTAGCCATGTATCCTGACTACAAAATTTTCCAACCCATGTAGGGGTACATGACGTGTATAGACGATACACATCATGTCCCATATCATTTGTCCCCTATTCGTGTTCCTCTTATGCACAGACCGACCAACCATGTACCTTACATTCCATTTATCCCATACTAGATGGATTGTTTAGGCCACCTTCCATATCCTATTTCCATGTACTTTGGCTATGTGTTTGTACATGGCTATGTGTTCTCACATGACTATCCAAATACATGGCCCCATGGTCACATGGTTTGGGGTCACTACATGGTGTGTAACCCCGGTACACGATGTGTAGTCCCAAAATGTCATCTTCCCCAAATAGAAAGGGATACAAAGTGTGTATTTCAAGACTAAACACCGTTTAGATGATAATTCCAGTCAGGAATTACCTCTGAAAACCCCAAATTTTCCCCAGTTTACCCCAAAACCTACAAATCTACATAGAATGGATCTCTAGGAATTGTATAAGGGCTCTATAACCTTAAAAAAATGAATGCAATCAGGGCTAAAAATAAAAAAAAACTACCTTAATTGAGGAATGATTCTCAGATCATTATGCTTCTCAATCTAATGACAACCTGCTTCAGAAATTGAGATCAACAACACCTTGCTTCATTGATTTGGATTCATTTCCATTCATTGCCAAAGGGAGGAGAGGGGGAGATGATATGTGCACTACTTCTAGTTTTTTCATGTTCCCAACATGATGAGGGGAGAGTGATATTAGGTTTAGGTTTAAAATTAATTAATTAAACTTTCATTTAACCAATTAATTCACTATGAATCACCCCACCAACTCACCTCTATAAAAAACTCCCACAGTAGATGAATTTATATCACTCCAAGGGTAAACAGATTGTTCTAGACTCAACCAAAGTCTTAGAAATATGATCTGAGACTCTGTACAAGATCTATTACTATTTTTAAGTGAAAATACATGTGCATGATAAAATATATTTAATATATTTAATATCACCACACCAAGGATCCCTGGGTTCTGGCTTCCCACACCGACTCAGCACCTGAATTCGGAAATATTCTCAAGAATATTCCAAATTCTTATAGGTAAAAACTCGAATCATTACATTCTCCCCAACTTAGGGTATTTTTTCCTTGAAAAGCGAAATCCTATGTACAAGGGAAGAAACTAATCTCTCCACTGGACTCCCATGCCAGTGGGCTCACTAAGGGTTCCCATGATAGTTACAAGCATTTACTTAGGAAAAACACCAAGTCTAAACCACTATTATGTCTAGATTATACCAAGACATCACTATGAAACAAATTGACACATGTCTCCTTAACTGTTATAGGTGGGAAATAACCTAGAACCATGGTCCATCTATAGTTATGAGGTCTAGTGGCACAACACCTCACTAACTTGATGCAGATACTGAAAAAACCCCACAGTTCACATCCCCCCTAGATAGACTATACAAGATCCTCCTCAAGTGTTTTTAATTCAAGGTTGATGCTGAACATGCATGGGTACTCATGAATGAAACGAGGTTTCCCAAGATAAAACACTAGGTCTTACTATTCCCTTCATCTACAAACCTCCAACTGTAACACAAATCGCCAAAACAAAACACTTCCACACCCACTAGTGGAATAATAGCTTTTTATAAATTTTAAGAAACCAATCCATACTATAGAAACATCATAGGTTCTAACTCTGCCACTACAGAATGATTCCAAATAAGTATCTCCCTCTACCAAGTCTTCTAGAAAAAAGGGTCAAGTAGGAAAACTACACTGTAAAGGCCTTGAATTATTTTAACACCCCACCACACAACCTCACCCTAAACACAAAAGTATAATGAACTCATTCACCACATCTTGATATTATTTACTTTTTGTGGAATTGACTCACCCACATAGTTTTGGCCGCATCACAAAAATGTGTCTCAGTGGGGAAAGTGTCCCTCTTCCTTGTGAGTCCAAATCTATGTCCAATTTCACCATATCATCCTCAAGTGTTTCATGTACAAAGATGATGCCAAACAAATGAGGTTACTAAAGAAAAACAAGGGTATTCCCAAATGGAAACAGGGTCTTACTGGGCCCTCTATCGATACTACCAACACAAGGTTCTACCAATACCTTGCGTCACCTTGGTTAAACCTCGAGAAAGAAGTGAAAAGAATAGATTACCTCAAAATAGTGTCTAATAATTTATAATATAAAAAGTATAAAGGACACCGAACATAACTCTATTCATCCTCAGATCTTTTGGGTCGAAGGCCTCTACGGTTTTCAACTATCCTCACCCGCGTCCTCTAGCTCCCTGAGCCTGGCGTGGACCACCTAGGTGCGGTGGTGGAAATACCTAGAACCGCCTTCCACCTCCTGCTTCTCTATCAGATCCTCCACATCATCTTCCCTATTATAGAACTCCCTACTCCAAACACTGCCTCTACTAAGGTGGCCCATCTATTGGCTCCTTCTCAGTAACACGACAGGTCGAACAATCTCTAGAAAGATATCCATGACCATCACAAGCATGACACTTCCTCTCCTATGGTTGACCTGATCCTTGAATAAGATCCTTCACTACAAGACCACGTTTCTAGTGCTAGGCATGGGCATGCCTCCTACGCCATGATCCCATCATCTTTCATCTTCCTTCTATTGCAGAAGCTTCACCTCATGATGACCACTACATGCCACATCCGTCTGTCCCTCATCCAGGAAGATCTCTATGACTAGAGCTCTCTATAGCACTCCAACATAGGTGGGAATGCACAATGGTACCATATATGGATTTATCTCCTAACACAACCCTAATCGAAGGTTTGTGCTCTGAAAAATTGATCATAAACCATATCTAGGGAGTAACGCAATAGTTTAGTGAACCTCTCTGAAAACTCTTCCATAGTCATGCTACCCTGCCAAAGATTTAGAAGATCCTGGATATACACTGATCTCAATGTGGATGGGTAACACTCTTCCCTAAAGAGTCACTCAAACTCTAACCAAGTGATGTTTCCTTGTCATGAGACTACATCACTAAACTCCACCATCTCCCCCACCAAACCCTGTAGAAGGCTCATCACTAGGACAAACATTTGATCGGGAGGTGTCCTTACTAGGTGAAAAACATGAGTGACTACCTTGATCTAGTCATCTACTACATGGGGGTATGGATCACCCCAGTAACTCAGAGGTCACTACCTCCGAACTCATGCAACACACTAAACCTATATGCATCCTTGTCTTGAACTGACAACACAATCATCTTCCCAACATGTGGTTGCACAACCGACAGACCACCTAGAGGTAACGCCTCAGAACCAGTACCCTGCACTGAAGCCTCTTCACTGGGTGGATCATCACCATAATCCCGTTGTGGAATCCTATCTATCTATCATCATGGTCACATATTGAAATAGAATTCAAGATGTTCCATGGTCAAAGAGTATATCTGGGGAGCTGACTCAAGAAGGATAGGTAAAACCAAAACCCAGTCCTATATGATGCACAAACCATTTATTTCTCGAAGACCAGTGTCATAATGTACTGAGTCTAAAAGCAGGTTATTAAATCCCTAGTGAATGGATATGTCAACTTCCGCACCAACATTATAACCTTTAGCCTAATTTTGAACTCAAAACATCCTAACACTACCGGTATGCAACCCAAACCAAGCTTACCACACTAGGGTCCCAAAGTGGAACTGACCTGCTTTGATAACACTCTATCATGACCTGAACTGACGGGGCCCAGGCTGTAACTCCCCAATCCTTCCTCAAATAGGCCAGGGGCTAGTGACTAGAACCAATTAGGCATATCATATAGATGGTAGGAATTTACCTAATGTACCTCTATGCATGCACCCACAACAACCTCAATGCAATAGTACAAAGATATAAAAATCTATAAAACTAAAATTCATGCATACATCTATTCCAAATCAGAGTACAACAGAATTAACAGAAGCATAAAAGGAAAAAAACACCCACCAAAGAAAGCTATAAAAGTTTCCAACCTTCTCAAAATGAGGGGATCACTTTCAAATGAAATTGTAAAAAATCTCCTTGTCCCAGTTATGGTAAAAACTCAATCAGTCTTGATCACTAAGCTCTGCCGACCTCAGGTCCTCCTTGGACTCCATCAAAAATCCTATGGTCTGAATAATACACAACACATTCAGGAAAATCCCGTGTAGGGGTGAGTATAAAAATACTCAATAGGTTCCCCAAAAAAACCCAAAAAAATAAAATGGAGCAACTGAAAGGCAATAGTCTACTAGACCTAGCAAGAGGAAACCCAATAAATAAAAAAGCTCCATCTCAAACCATCCTCAGCTGTACATGACAAATCAGCTCAGTCCACAAGGGGTGTTAACCTCAACACATGAAAACACTACAAGAAATCCCATAAAACACCCAAATATACTTGTCTCAAACTCCAGGTCTCATGAGGTTATGACCTCATATCCAACAACAAGATTTATACTCGAGGATCTAAAGGTAACACATAAAACTAGGAGAACACACTCTATGAGATCAACCATCCTAGATAGAACCTATTAGAGAAGTAAAATTCATTGAGAACAACCCTACTATTACTAATGGTACATCTGATAGAATTTACTCCTTCAAGAACAACTTATTTGGTCCAGCTCTAGTGCCCAACACCAGAGGTCTTGTCATCGCTACCTTGCACCCAGTGAAAACTAAAGAAACCCAAGTGAAGAGGCCCACCCCGCACCACTACCATAGTTAAGGGAGCACTAATCTAGACTATACACAACTTGAATCCTATATAATGAGAGATAATGGAGGGAACTTTACCTTTACCTTTCCCCACAGTTGAGGGATTACAAGCTCTTAACTAACCCGTGAATCCCCATTCACAATTGTATGGAGTGGCCCACACCTCAGTCCAAAGAGGGTGCATTAAATCTTAACCAGGTATCATTCTTATCAAGTGGAGGGGCCTAATCCATGTAACTATACCCAATAGAAGAGGGAGTGCCAACTCTAATGGAGGACCCACTCCCTGTTTCCAATTGGAGATGGGGGAGTATAACTCTGTAAGTGAGGACCCACACCCTAGAATGATAGGAGAGTACTAATCAAAGGATAGAGGACCTATGCCCATTACGTGGGGAGTAACACTCTTTGGTTAGAGGACCTAAACCTTGGAATGATAGATAAGTACTACTATTCTGCTTGATTACTATGGGGGACCTATTCCCTGACATGATAGGGGAGTATAGACCTCATACTAGAGGACCTGCACCCAATAATGAAAGGGGAGTACCAACTCTACTAAAATAACATGTATGGAGGACCCACTCCCTAGAAAAATAGGAGAGTTATGACTCCAAGGATATAGTACCCACTTCCTAACCCGATAGGGGAGTACCCACTCTACCTATATTTCACATATGGAGGAACTTCTCCCTGGTATGATAGGGGAGTACTAACTCCACGGATAGAGGACCCATGACCTGGTCCAATAGGGGATTACATACTCTATCTGGATAATGAGTATGGAGGTCTCACACCCTGTAATGATAGAGAAGCATTGTATAACTGTACAAACGTCATGGGGAACCCACACCCTAATCCATCAGGGGAGTACTAACCCTTGAGGAACTACCCAAAGGTATAGAACCTGCACCCACAATGTGGGAATTCCTGTCTCTATTAAAGAATAGAGGTAAGGGAAACCCACACCCTAATGCCATAGGGGAGTATCAGTCCTAGATTCTCTCATTGATCTCCAACATTGGTCAAATTACACTACACATACATCATTCTCGAAATACGCCACCTCATACCTCATAGGATGAAATTAAGGACACCATCACATTCTACCTAGAAAACCACTCAGGATGGGCCAGTCACGAGCCTAAATCTGAGTTCCAAATAAAGAGATACAGAAGGATAAAGATCTTGAGAAGATCTCAAGGAGTAAACGACGTGCATCAGGGCTCACACGACATGTGATCCCAACTAAGAATATATTTATGTATCCTGACTATATGGTTTTACAACCCATGTAGGGGTAAAAGATATTTATAGATGGTATACATAATGTCCCATATCATCCAACACCTAGCCATGTTCCTCTTCTACACGGACCGACCAACCGTGTCCCTTACATGCCATGTATCCTATACTACATGGTGTGTTCAGGCTAAATGGACACCTTCCCATGAAGTTTGTCCATGTCCGTGTACTGGACCTCGTGTCCATGTACTTTGGCCATGTGTTTATACATGGACATGTGTTCTCACATGTCTATCCTAAGCCATGTCCCATGGTCACACAGTTTGGGGTCACTACACAACGTATAACCCCAGTACACAATGTGTAGTACCCAAAGTTCATATTCTATGAATATTAAGGGATACACGATGTGTCCCTCGAGACTACACGCTATGTAGATGGTAATTAAAGTCATGAATTACCTCTTAAAACCCTTGATTCTACCTCGTTTACCCTAAAACCTTTAGATCTATGTAGAAGGGATCTATAGTAATTGTATAAGGGCTCTACAACCTTAAAACAAATCATAATGAATGGGATCAAGACTAAAATGAAAAACTTCCTACTTAGTGGGTGAAACGATGAAGCTTTGGTTGAATAATGATTCATGAATCATTCAACCTCTCGATCTGATGATGATTTTCTTTAAAAATAGATATCGATAACACCTTGCTTTTTTTATTTGTATTTGTTTCTGTTTTTCACCAAAGGGGGGAGAGGGGGAGAGGAGAGGTGTACTCCTCCTAGTTGTGTTGTGCGACCAACATAAGGGGGAGGGGGATATTAAGTTTAGGTTTTAAATTAATTAATTAAACATTCATTTAATCAATTAATTCACCACACATCACCCTGCCAAATCACCTACGTCAAAAAATCCCAACGTGTACGACTTTACATCTCGCCTCGGGTAAACACGATGTTCTGGACTCAACTGCGGTCTCCAAAATCCAATATGAGACTCCTTATGGGAGTTATTCCTATTTTCAAGTAAAATTGTGCATGCGTGACACAATATATTTAATATTTTTAATATCACCACTCCAAGGCTTCCTGGGCCCTGAATTCGCGCACCGACTCAGTGCCCAACTTCAAAAATATTCTCAAGAATATTCTAATGTCTTACGGGTCAAAACCCGAGTCATTACAAGAATATTTTTTATTGTGATTTTTCAAATTAATTTTGAATTTACATTTATAGTAAAAAACAAATTATACTAATTTCTTTATGGATTTTATAGGCAATCTTAAATAATAGTTGGATTAATTCATGATGAACAAGTGATGAATATGAGAAAAGAGTTGATGGTTTTTTGGAATTTCCTAAATATAATGTTGTAAATAATGAAATGGTTTATTGTCCATGAATAGAGTGTTCAAATATTAGAAATTTAGGATATAGAGAAATCAAATCCTTTTAATTTGAAATGGGTTTAATTTTATTTGTAGTCCTTGGATTTGACATGGTGAAATAGAATTGTTTTCAAGATCCATTGGTGATGGAGGTTTTCAAAATGATAAATCTAATAAAATAGAGGAAATGATTTGTTATATTGAAGTTGAAACATTTTAGAAAACATAAAATATTGGGGGACTATATGGTGATGCTAAAAAACCACAGTATCCATGTTATATCAAATTTGTGGTTTTATCCACAGTGTTGAGATTAATTAACTTGAAATACAAGAATGGATGGGGTGATAAGAGTTTTACAAAATTACCTGAACTGTTTAAAGACATACTTTTAAAAGAAAATGGTTTACCAGATCCAAACCACGATGAAAATAAAATATCATACCAAATGGGATTGGGGTACAAAAAAAATACATGCATTCCCTAATGACCATGTGTTATATATAAAGGAATAAAAAGGGTTATCAAAATGTATTAAACATGGGACATCATGGTATAAGTTGAAAAAATAATTTCATATTGATTCATCTATTATTCCAAGTTCCAAACCTGTCACAACTTAGTGTTATTTTTGGGTACAAATTTTATTATTTGATGATTTTCATGCTTATTTATTCATTTATTTCTTTTTTTGGTACTTTAAGGTATTTTTTAGGGTATGGGATGGAAATATCCCATGTTTCAAGTTTTCATGTCCTGGTTGAGGCACATGGGATCCAAAATGGAATTCTCCATGCTGCAACCTCAATATAATGGTTGTTTTGACTGGCCATGATTAGTTATATGTCCTAGAGCTTCTTGTGGTGCAAGGTAGAGTCCTATATGCAAAACATCAAGGGAGAACCATGTTGTGGTGCTTATCGAGTTTCTGTTTTGGCTAGGCTTAGAGGGAAACACTATAAAAAATAGGTAATTAGTTTTTTTTTCTTAAATCATATCTAATTTAGCTTCTTGTTAAAATGTCACTAATTTTTAATTTAGCCACATTTTAAAATATGGATAATTGATCTATATGTATTTTAAATTATGGTTAATTTAGCCATGTTTTAAAATGTGACTAATTTTTTCTGTGTTTTAAAATGTCTCTAGTTTTTAATTTAGTTGTGTTTTAAAACATCACTAATTTATCCGCATTTTAAAATTTGGCTAATTTTTATTTTAACCGTGTTTTAAATGTGACAAGACTAAATAAAAAAATCAAAAGTTATTATGTTTGCATATATTTATAATGACATTACGTTACATTAAAAATTAGTGTTATTCATATAAAATTAATGCACACATAGACGTACATATAAATTTATACATATAATCACACACACACACATGTCAAAACATAATTACAATCAATTAATATCAATTAAATATATTATCATTAATAATAAATGATTAAATATGTGAATATATATGTAATGATATTACAATTTAATAATTATATATTTATATATATATATAATTATACACACACACCCACACAGATATATATATATATATGCTCCATCATTGGTGGTTGGGTGGTTTGGATTTGGGGGGGGGGGGTGGTGAAGGGCAGGTCACAGGGTCAAGTCCTCAGTCCTATGTGTTTACCGTAGTTTTCTTTCCTTGTATTGTGTTTTCCTATGATGGATGTAACCAAACTTATATATATATATATATATAGAGAGAGAAATTTATAAATTTATAAGTACACACACACAAATTTATTAACATATATATACATATCACACACACATATACACACACTTGATATATATATGTATATATATGTTTATAAATATAAATATATTAATTTATGCATATATAAATATAATAAAAATAATATATATATATATATATTAATTTTTATTTATATATAAATATATTATTATAAATATAAATATAGAGAAATAATATTATATAAAATGAATTGCGTACAAACTAAGTGGTACAATTACTCAGTTTTAACCCACAAGTTTCAGGTTCAAACTCCCACGGTTATCGAATTTTACTGGATAATAGGGTGTAGGCTCATGGGGGACCGGTTTGGGGGTACACATGCGCACACACACAAACTCATACATACATGTATATATACATACCTACACACATGCTCACTATAGTTATAACTAATTAATAAGAACTATAAAAATGATCGTCATTATAACACACGCACCTTAATTTATATATTAATATATAGATTTATAAGTATATTTATATTATTACACACACACACATACATAGAAAAACATATTAATAATATCACACATATAATTATATTATATAGAAATAAAATTAATTGTTAATTTATAAAAAACATGGGTAATTAATGATCCATTTACATGTATTTACATAAAACATGGGTAAATGGTGTGTGGATAGATTAGCCACATTTATAAATGTAGGTAATTTATCAATGTTTATAAACTTAGTGAAATTATCTATGGTTACAATTGTGGTTAATTTAGCCATGTTTATAAACATGGATAAATTACCCACACATCATTTCCTTATGTTTTTACGAAACACAGGTAAATGAATTAGCCACATTTATAAATGAAACTAAACATAATACCAAAATGTGGCTAAATATAAATTTTATTATAGTAATGGCACCACACCGTGGTGGGTGTGGGCTAAGTTGTGGTGAGCCCTATCTGTAATTTTAAAAAGGGTGAAATGATCACCCTACCCTCTTTAATTTTAGACCCCCCTACGATGCCTCACCAGGTATCCTTAAGAGACCTCCTAACTCCTTCCTCCATGGTATTTTGGTTCCATTCCATCATTTTTAGTGGATTCATTAATGTTTGGATCTCTTTTTATCTTCCTTTATCTCTCCCTGCTTCTTCCTTTTCTTGTTGTGGGTTGGTGTTGGCCGAACCCTAGGTAATTAATTGGTTCTAATACTTGTGGATTTTATTCCTAGGGCATGTGGTTCCCTTTTTTAGCTATTATCTCTCTATTTTGGAATATTTTTCTTCATATGAACTTGACCTAATAAAAAGGGCTACAAAATTATTATTGATTTAAAAATATCTATAAAAGGGATTTTAAAGCATGATTTATAAATAATTATCTAAAGGCCTGTTTGGAACCTTGAAAAGGAGATTATTAATAAAATTGGTTTTAAATTATTATAAAAAAAATAAAAATTTAAATTATATTGATATGGAAATGATTTTTAAATGGGAATTTGGAAAGACATTATTAGTTTCAAAACTTGATACTTGGTTGGAATATTATATAAATGTGTTTTATTAGAATGAACTACACCCTTAACTAAATCCCCATGGACCTATGTTGAAATGAAGTTGATGATTTAATGTGATGGTTATTGTTATTTAGGTGTATTGGAATGAGGGATTTATTGGGAAGGGTGTGAGAGGGGGTGAGGTATGTCATTGGAAAGTTTTTCCTAGTGTTTTATATCTATTATGTGGCTAATATGGAACACATCCATCCTCACCATATAGTACCACCATCATGGGTATCTTAGAAATCTTAGTGAGGGATTGAATGGTGGTTACTATCGAGTCATGATGAGAATGACTATATACCTCTTGTGTGTGAATGGTTTTGACCCTAAGGGAGTGCCATCAGTGAGGCTAGTTAAGATTATCCAAGAAGTTAATTATTGAGAATTAATTGATAGGATGGAATATGGTTCCACCTGAGCATGTATAATATTTTCTCACTATATTTTTAGGAGTAATCCATGATTATATAATCCTTTCTTCAACTTATCTCTTGTTTATAATATTATATATCCACTTTATTCATTTGTTATTATTTTATTTTGTTTTATGCATTTTATACTTACCTTTTTTATGATTGATTCACATTGTAACACCCTAAAATCTAAAATTATATTTTTCTATAAAAACTAATGTGTTCGATAGATTTTTTTAAATGCAACAATAAACCAAAATGAACTACAGAATGTTATATAACTGTTAAGATGTATCCATAGAATTGGTGGGTAAAAATCGATGTAATTAATTATTAAATATATGTAGAAATAAAAATAAATGTCATTAGTAATTATAAGACATTGATAAAATAAATTAGTGTATTTAAATAACTAATAAGACTGATTTATGATTCAAAATTTAACCTTTATAAATATTTTTTATGTTTTTTTCTTAAGAAACTAAATATATCATTGATAAAATATATTTTTTATATGAATAATAAATTAACACCAATTTGATTAGTAATTTATAGAAAATAAGAATATTAATAGTTAATATATATATATATATTTAAAAATGTTATATTTCTATGAAAATAATATTCATTATATTTTTATGTTTTTTATTATTGGGAAAAAATCCATCAAGGTAACATTGTAGAATTTTTGGGTTGATTGTGTTTGTTGAAAAAGTAGGTTTCCAAGGTTAGTTATGGTGTTCCAAAGAGACTGTTGACATGGTATGTTGAAAAATATCCAATAAAAAGGAATTGATGACCTAGAGGTGGTATAGGAAATTGTATATATAGGGTGGTTCTGTTTTCTAGTGTTCAAATTTTTAGGGTCCAAAATTTGGAGGTTGGATCAATCATCGTGAAAGTTGGATTTCCATGAATTACTTATAAAAATATGGAAAAGACATGATTTTCGATAAGACTAGAGTTTCATGAAGGTAAGGATATTTACAAAGGAATTCAATGTCACGTAGGCTGGGTTTCACGAAGGTATAGATCATCTCAATTGCATGAAGCGCTGATGGTAATATCCATGAATAAAAGAAGAAGAGCATCATGAATGTGTGAGGGGTTGATGGTAATCTTCATGACTATGATAAGTGGATCATTCTAAATGCGTAAAGGATTTATTGTAATCTCTGTGACTATGAGAATATTCATGAATGGGTAAATTTCCTTGGTGATTTGTGAAAATAGGGAGCTTCATGAACAAGTTTAGTGAGCCTTGTGAAAAGGTGATGATGAGGATGAAAGGTTTTATAATGGGTGGAAATGCCTATAAGAAAAGAAGAGAAAGACTTAACGAATATTCTAAGGCTCCAAATTTGTGAAGGCAATTCGCGAAGGTTGTTCTTGTGAAAAGTTTCACGATGAAAGGAAGTTCATGAAGGATATGAAAGATGAATGAAAGTTGTAAGAATAAAAAAATTGTTGAATTTCGTGAAGGAAATACAAAGATAACTGAAAGTTGTGAGATTTGTAAAGTCTAAGTGAGCTTCACAAATGTGTTTTAGCTTCATGAAATGAGGTTTCTTCACAAAGGTTGGTTGAGCATCATGAAAGAGGCGAGCTTCATAAAGGTTGTGGCATTTTTAAAGGCATTATATTCTTGTGAATAATTTGGTAGATTCACGATGTATATGTGAGCTTTGTGACGGTAGTAAGCATTGAAAAATTATTTAGAATGTATTTCCCAGTGAATCTTTGGTAAAATGGTATTTATAAAGAAAATAAAAGTATAACTTCAATAGATAATCTACCTAAAACTGAGGATGTATTCATTATTGTTAATTAAGGGACCTACATGCACATAAATTGTGTCTGAATCCTTCCTAGAGTAGTGAGAAAAGGAAGAGGTATAAGGTGATCCTTTCCAACGATAATGAGCCATAGAAGGAAGATTGAGGGAGTGACCCTTGGGAAGTAGTGAGATGTCCCTAAACATTACAAAGGTAGTGAGCCTGGGCATAGAAGTAATCTAGCCCAAAATTCATTTTGGAAGTGAGACTTAGTGGATTTGGTATATCAATAAATTTTCATTTCATGGTCCTTGGATGTAGCCTAGTGATGGGGAACCAAGTAAAAATCGGTGTGTCCTTGTGCTTGCTCTCTAGCTTTAATTTCAATGAATCATCATCTGATAAAGAAGTAAAGAATAAGATCAGCATAAAAACATAATAGAAAATAAATTTAACCTTATAATAAAGAGGTCAATATGAAGTGGGGTAAGAATAATTTTATAAAGAATATCCATACCCTGATTCACCCCCTTCTTAGGGTATTTAAGCCCCTTTTGGGCCTAAAATTTATTTAAAAGTTAAATTATAAAATTTTAGAATTTTAGTTCGATAAAATAAAATCCATTTTTAGATTTAACAAGTCAATATTATATGAAGATTATTTTTTTGGGATTTTTCTAAAATAGTTGATTTTTAGGTGAATAGTGAAAAATACAGTTTTTACCAAAACTGTAACTTTTATGAATTTATCATTATATAATAAAAATATAGAAGTTTATAAGAACTTTTAATTGATCAAATATGTATTTAAGGATTAATAATATAAATTTTTAAATAAAATTTTGAATTTATAAAACCTACGTTTAACACTTTATGAATTTATGTAATATTTTCTAATAATGGAAACTATTTTTTTTCTTTTAATTAAATATTATTGGTATAATATGGGTTTGGATTGCTATGAAAGGCATATAATTTTTTTTATTTTACAATAAACCAATTTTTATCATGATAACCAAATAAATTGATAATTTTATCCTACACATAAAATTTAAGCTTAAAAGTACACTTTTTTTCTCTAAAAGCTGGTTTTTACACATTATATATGCTAATGTTAATTTTTTTCACATTTATAAATTATATCACCCTTAACCTAGTAGTCTAAAAATAATTTATAATTTATTACATTGGCATAATATACAATGAATTATATCTTGAAGGAATGAATAGTTTGTAGTCTTGGTAAACTAGATACATACTTGAATTCACATTACATTTTAAAACATAAGATGAAAAAAATATTTTCTTTGAGAAATCCATTATTACCCATAGTGTATCACTAAATATCAATCAAAAAACACTTTCTAGTATCCTGGGGAAAATAAAACATAATAAATGGGTGATTTAATATTCTCAATAAGGCTAAGTGTACAGTGGAAGTTATGAATAAATAAGTCGAAATCAACATGGAAAGGTAAATAATTAAAAAACATTCCATTTAATCAATAACTTGATAATAATATTATAAGAATAAATTATGACCAAATAATTCCATATAAATAATCACATGATCATGAAATTTAACCATGAATATTCTAACTAATCAAATAATCACATGGAATATCAATAACTGAATTATTAATGATGGAATTCATAATTATGGACATATGAAAATATCATCAAGGTCTTGTTACAAGATATCTAATACCATAGAGGCCTTGTTCAATTAAATTTATATAAATGGGTAAGGTCTCGACCAAAACCCAATCTATTTTGTCTCATGAGACCTACTGATGAATTAAGAGACTATAGCGGGCTCTACCTATTACTTACTAAGTCCAATTCATTACTCACATGAAAGGGGTAAAACATAATGCACATAAAAATTCATATTTAAACTATAATAATACATTTAAATAATTTTCCTAATCAATAAATATAATCATAAACCATCTAGAGTAAAGTGAATGGTATCAACATAGTACATACCTAGTCAAAGTGATCATAAACCATCCAGAGACATAATAAGGATGATATCATTGGTGTATACCCCCATAAAGAATAAGCAATATAAAAAGATGTATTCTTTTATGGGAAATTATTTTGAAATATCACTTAAAAAATTCATTAATAAAAATAACCTTTCTTTTTTAAACCATTTTTTATTTTAAAACTAGAAAATTCATAAATTATTGACAAAATCCCTTTCTTTGAAAATCACTTTTAAAAAAAATAATATTTTCTAGAATATTAGGAAAAAAATTTTCTTTAAAAATAATCTTACAAACTTGAAAAGTGAGCTTCAAATAAATTATGTTCATGATAGTGGGTAATCCCATACCCACTGTATAATTTAAAAAGAACATTATTTTTGCAGTGTAAAAAGGTTAAAAAAGTGAATTGTTTATAAAAATACAAGAAGAATTCACTTAAACCATTTTTAAAAAGTAAAACATAGGTAAATTTTTTTTCAATAAATCATTTATATAATTTAAAAAAAATTGAAAACATTTTTAGAAAATATGGTTTTGGAAGAAAAAGTATTTTTGACTAAAGAGAGAAATAAAGTTTTATTTTCTTAAAAACATTTTATTAATCATTTTAAGTACCAACGAGAATAAAAATGGTTCTATTAATTTAAAAATTTCATGAATAACCATAGGATAAGAAAATAGATCTATTTTAAGATATAAATATCATATAATTCCCTCAAGGGATACTTAAACAAAAACAATCCCGAAAATGATGAGATTATGAAATAAACCCTTACCACTTTGGTAACTTTTATATCTTAAGATATATGAAAGAAATAATGTTAAATGAAACATTAAATACCATGAAGAAAAATTAATTCATGATATAACATACAAAAATATAAGTATATACACCACACAAATGAAATAACTGGTGATTATGACATATGTATTATAGAAGTAGAAAAGAGATGAGAAACCCTTACCTTGAGTCCGAATCATCACATATATTCTTTATATTTTATAATAACAAACTTATGTTAATTATTTAAATTATTAATAACTCTTTTAAACTTTATTATTCCTTTTATTTCACATATTACCATGTTATATATTATTACTTAATCAATTAATTTTACACTAGATGTTTTGATGATATTTGGATTATATGTCAAAAATGACTTTGGTATGTTGAATATGGGAAAAGAGGTAATTCCTTAAACAAATATAGAATAATAATCATTAATTAATTATAATATTTATACTTAAATTATAATTTTACAACCAATCATGAAATATGGTTAGGAAAAATGAACTATGTTACAATTATGGAGATTTTCAATGACCATTATGAAAAGAAGATAAGTAATATTTTAACTTTCCATAATGATAATAATATCATATATACTATATTATTTCTTTAAATATATTTATATATATAATCCATGTGGTGTGGTGATGAAAAGAGAGCCACATCGCTTCATGAAGGCGGTAGTCCACACATGCACGAATGACGTTATCATTTTTTAGTATAAGAAAGAAAATTATAAATTATATTTTCAGAATGATAAATATGTCATAAATATAAAAATTATTTCATTTATATCACATATATTTAGTAAATTTTTCCATATTAACTTCTATGTAAATTTCAAGTGAAAAATGTATCACATCGCTTTGTGAGGCGGTAATCCGCCATACACATGAGCGACGTTATTGTATCCCTTATGGAATGGAAAGTAAAAAAGGGTATATATAATATAATGAATACATAGGTATAATTATGTTATAAATATCATATATATACTTTATATCCATCATCATATCCATCCATGATAGGTGGTAATGTAAGAACAAATGACATCGGTTTATGAGGTGGTAGTCCACTACACACATGAATGATGATTTCGTAACCCATTTGATCTAAGTGGGGATGGTTTTAGGTCATGAAATTAAAATAAAAAAATTTCAACATATTTAAAATAATTATTTTATTATATATTCATGTTTTAATAATAATTTAGGTAGGTTTAGGAATAAATAAAATAAAAAATCTCATTGAAGAACATTACCTCTTCTTCAGGTAACCTCCTTAGGTTTGAACCAAAAGACCTTATATATTGAATTTATAACAAAAATAAGGATTATAGGATGAGATTATGGAATCTAAGAAGTTATTTGGGTAGGTATTGGCTGAACCAAAAGTGTTTGAAGGTGTGAATAAGAGAGGAGAGGATGTGGCCTTTTATAAGTGAGGTGAGAGACACTTATAATTTTTTGAAAATAAAAAGGTGTACCCATGTTTTCGCATGAAAAAAGGGTCAAAAATGGATTATTATATATAATTAGATATTATAGGGTCGATATATTTCCATAAAATATATTTTATACAAGTTTTTAGGTCATTTTAACCCATATCTTTTTATTTTAACCCCCGATAAATCTATTTTTACCTTAATCATAGTAAATAATTTTTATTATTTTTACTATTCATTATAGTAAAAAAATAATTTAGAATTATTAGATAATATAAATTATTATTATTATGAATATGGAATCCATTTTTTATAAATTCTATTCACATAATTTTTAAAAATTAATTTAAAATTAATCCCACAGGCACGATGAGAAAACATGTTTTTAAAGAGAAAATGTTCAAAAGTTTATAGAGTTTTATATCAAAATTAAATATAAAAATATAATTGAACTAATTTTACTTTAAAACTAATTTAAAATGTAATTTTACTTTATAAATAATTTAAACAAAAGGAAGTTTTCAAATTAAAATTCAGTAATTTTCGTTATTCATCAAAAAATAAAACTTTTTAGTAAAATCCAAGAAATTCACCCTAAGATAATTTTGAAATTTAGATTTAAAAAATAAAATTTATTTTTTAAAATAAATTTTATAAAATTAGTAATTTTATTTTATAAATTATGTTCGCAAAGCGTGACTAAACAGTCTTTTAGAAAAAATACCATTTTTCAAAAAAAATTCTTTTTATTTTAAATGGTTATAATTTTATATATAATAAATATATATCCATTTTATTTATTTTATATATGTTTAAAAAATATAATTTTTATAATTTAGTTAGTGATATTAATACCACCAACTTAATAACTAGGTTATAATGATAATTTTTAAATAATAATATTTTAATAGAGTATCGCATTTTGTTCACACCTGATGTTGCATGCATTACAAGACATTGAATATATTGAATTTATTTAATAACAAATATATAAAAAAGTCTTAGGATTTTATATTCCTTTATATTCTTGGTGTTGTGTTTCATACATGCTACTAAATATGATGTTCATATTTTAAAATATCAGGGTGTTACATTAAACTCCCCTTAAATAAATTATTTCCTCAAAATTTAATATTGATCAAGATAATCAAGGGTTTGTCATTTTAAAATACCTTCATTTAAATATAACATTGTAAAAAGGGTTAATAAAAAATCCTCTTAATAATAGAGAAAGGTAGAATACAAAGTTCATATGGAATAACACATGACTAAGTTTCTATATAGGAGAACATTTGTGACAAGTGACGATATGAAAATAGAATAAAAGAATAAATAATTATAGAGAATTATAGAGATAATTGATCATAAGAAATTAAATTATCAATGGAAAGTTAAGGACATAAAAACCATAAATCTACGATGATTTAAAATACTACCTGATTCATTGGATATGAAGGTAATATGATAGAATTTTTATTTCAATATTCTTTACCTAAAGTTAAGGAATTATTTTACTATTTAAGAATATAAGGAAATATACTTACTTAATATGTTTCTATTTTATAAGAACAATTTCATCCTTTGGTTATTCTTCAATCAATTCTAAATTCATTGCTTACTCCAAGAAATGAATGTCCAAAAATGAAATTTTTTTGCCCGCAACACTAAAATTAACTTTTAATGGACTATAAGATCCATAATATAATGATAATTAATTACTTAGATATCTAGTTATTATCCTATAAAAATTTTTAGTGTAGGTTATTCAATATGCATAAATCTTTATATGGTGAAGTATTACTTTAATATCTAAAACCTTATCCAGAGTTCAACTTAAACCATTTCATAAATAGTTATGTAATGACCTGACCCATGTTGGGGATTGAGCCACAACTACCCCAAGTTTCTTCCATAGGCCAAGGGTGGTGAAAAGTAATGAAGGAATAACTAAACTTGGGGAGGCCTTTTCCTAAGTACCTGTAATCACATGCATAACCAAATCAATGAAAAATTGTAGAGGGAAAAGGGAAAAGATAAAACACTGCTATAAAATAAACTAGGCATGCCTGATCTTTTAGAGAGTACAAAATTATGGTAGTGTAAACTGAAAGTAAAGAGGAAAAATACACACCCAACAAGAAATATGTCCCAACCTAACAAAAATATAAAAAATTAAATACATGAGAGATGTCAGCTCTTATATCCCAAGCTATGACCACCGTACGTGGTCCAAGAACCCAATATCTCTAAGCTCCCTTGAAGACACGATTGACTTTTCTATCATCTGGAAAAGACACAACACATGTGGGAAAATCCCATGTAGGGATGAGTATATACATACCCAGTAGAATGCCCCAAAGAGGGTTAAGGGGGATTAATAAGAGATACAATAGAAGAGGTAAGCAGTAGATGAAACAAGGTACAATGAAATATGTTAAGTCCACAAGGCTGAATACCCTGAGAGGGGGGGTGAATCAGGGTATGACTAATTAAAAATTAACGCCCTTTATGATCTTGTTTTGCTGTTAAGCAAAAAAATCTTCTCTCTATTTCCTGTTGCACAAAGTAAACAGAAAGTAAAGCATGCATAGGACACAAAAATTTATCTCCCCCTTTGGGTTTGTTGACAACTCTTCCAAAACAAAGATACGTCGTTTATTCTTCAGCCTCCATTTGCCTCATTGCGATTCTGATAGCGATCAAGGATTTACTCAACACATACTCTAAGCCCACATGAGAAATGCTCGGCGTGAGAAACAAGAGTAAATGAAAAGTTCATCAATGAATCACTTTATCTCTGACATCCACTGTTGACAACAAACTGATACCAATTTGTACTAAACTGATACCAATTGTTGATGGATTTGTTGGAAGACCAATGTTTGGTTTGGAAATAGTCTTACCACTTTCCAACACCACTCTTCTGCTTTTATCACGATCCTCAGCTGTCGTGATATCTATTCTTTGATCGATCACTTCTAGCATCGTCAGATTTAATACACTCCCCCTTTCTCATTGCTCCCCCTTTTTGGATGCTCCACCTATCAGCTTGTCCCCGTATCTGTCATGATTTCTCTTATAGTCACATTGTTTCCCCCTTGAACAATCACTATTTTATCCCCCTTTGTCAACGAACCCAAAGGTCACTGCTTTGTAGTCTGTAACATAGTAGAGAACACATATCAGCACATTAGGGAAAAAGATATCATACCTCGGGGAGAGGGGGGGGGGGGGGTTCCACATCCACACTATTTAAAGTGCGGGAAGTCGACTGAACTCTCAGATCCAGTCGATGTCTCTCAAATGATGCCTTGGGTAAGGCCTTTGTCAGGATGTCTGCAACCTGTAGTTCTGTAGGCACATAATCCAACTTCACGATCCCCTGCTCATACTTCTCCTTGATAAAATGATACTTAATATAAATGTGCTTTGTCCTTGAATGATGGACATGATTTTTGCTAAGATTTATAGCACTTGAGTTGTCGCACTGGATTTTGATTGGAGACTTCACTTCAACTCCCATATCTTCAAGCTGCTGCTTCATCCACAATAACTGTGTGCATGCTTGAGTAGCCGCAATATGCTCAGCTTCTGCAGTGCTTAATGAAATGAAATCTTGCTTCTTGCTCAACCAAGCAATACATAGTCTGCCAAGATAAAATGCACCTCCAGATGTTGATTTCCTGTCATCTGCTGAACCGGCCCAGTCTGCATCAGTATATCCCAATAATTCTGTCTGAGACTTGTCGTTATATGCCAGCCCGAAGTCCATTGTGCCCTTGATATACTGAAGTATTCTTTTCACTGCGAGCATGTGACTTTCCTTGGGATTACTTTGATATCTAGCTGCTTGGCATGTGGTGAAAACAATATCAGGCCTTGTCGCGGTCAAGTACAACAGACTTTCGATAATTTGCCTATATTCATTCATCTTGTCTTAATAGACCCATTTAGTCCTAATGAAGTTTTTATCTGCTTGCCTCGAAACAATCTCCCACATCTGGTTCTTCGCAATCTGATCTATCTCTTCATTCATGGTATGATCCCAGTTTTCATCTTCAGCTGCATCAACAAAGCATTTAGGCTCAACCTGAGATATAAAAGATGTTTGTTGCAGTGATTCCATTCTCCTTTTCTGAGCTAGAGCTAACTAATCACCAATGATATTCTGCATGTCAATTTTAGCTCAACTCTTTGACTGTTGTGCAGACGAGGATTTTTCATTTCTAAATCAGCATTAGTCACTTATGCTTCCCCTTTGTTTCTTTCCTCCTCATCACGTTTATCAGGAAATTTCTCACTATTTCATTGTTCAGTGAAATCATTCCTTTCAACTACTTCTCACAGCTTCTTGGTATCCTGAAAACAGTCAGTTGATACCAAAATGTTAGATCAAAATAAATAAGCATGAAATGATTGATCACTGCTACTTCTCCCATAGTATGTATTCTCTCGATAGACAACACTTGAGCTGGGTCATCCAATTATTTCCTTGATGGATCTGGCATCTGATTTTGTTGTTGAATGCTCCCCCTATGTTATGCAACACTTCCTAGGGTAAGACCCACTATTTATACCCATAAACGTCATTCTTATCCTGCATCATTTATTCTCATCATTGAGCTATTAACCAAATCTCTAAGCCTACTGAGTTGGAACTCGATGTAGGAAACAAGAGATAGAGTTAATAACACAATCACTTCCTATTGTGCTCTGTTGATCCCTTTCTTCTTCAACTCTAGTACTTGATTTGAATCAATTGAAACTCTAGAGCATATAACTTCTCCACTTCGCATCCTTAGATGTCACTTCCCCTTTGATTGTATCTACCTAAAACCTGAAACACATGGATCATCAGTTAATATCATTTATATACATAGGGAGAGGGGTTTTCTTCCTGAATCCTCAAGATGAGGATTGTGGTTGATCCTGATGGGTCAACCCTTTGATTCTTTCTTGCAGAGCATCACACTCTTTCCTTGCTTCTTCTAGTTCCCTTGCCAACTTCAACTGCTCTGGCCATATGACTAAGCATTCTTTACCCATATTCGGAGCCTTTCTCTGATATGTAGATTCGATAGACTTAGCCTTTTTCACCATTTGGGGTTTAAACCCACTAGTACACATTTCTGTCTTTGATGTTCCACCGAAATTCCATTTCCCTTGATTCCTTCTCTGGGTAAGAACCTCTCTACTTTCCATCTTCCCCTGCTTCTTCCACCATTGCAAGGATCTTGCACTTTCCTCCATTTTTTGCTGTGGAACACGACATGCAAATTTTTCAACACATTCTTTATTCATATTTATTTTATTAGATTTCTGAGTCACCACACTCCTTTTCGATGGTGGTGATTCCTCCATTGAATGTTCATTCTTCTTTATCACAGCTGGAGTAGATCTCCCCTTAATCTTCCAGGTTTGTTCACATTCTCTCCATGAGAGTGGTTGTGAGTACGACATAGGAGGTGACTGATACACCTTTCGTTCAGCTCCATGTGATTACCCTGATGCTCCAAGCCTATTTTTCACCTTACCACTTTGTCTCCCAGTGTATAATTTCTCATTATGTAGCACTGTAGTTGGTAATCTCTTTCTCGGATCTTTTTCCTTCCCCGCTTTCTTCTTGCTGCACTGTCTGGACAAATTCCCATGATCAGAACATATGAAACATTTTCTATTAAAGGCATATCTCATTTCATCACTTCTCTACTGAGATGTGGATGCAACTTGTTTTCTTCTTTTGGCATCGATCTCCTGATCTTTCTGACACATATTCATGGTGTGTCCCACCCTTCCACAGTAATAGCATCTGATGAATGCTTTCCTCTGAGAGAATCTTCTCTCTAATTTCTCAGGACGCTTCTTCTTATTCTCAGATTCAGAAAAGTTTCTATTTTCACAGCCTGATATGTATTCATGAGCCTCTAAACAGAATCTTGATGTGTGGCCGTGAATCCCGCAGAAATAGCACATGTCATCACTTCTTTTTGTAATTGTCCTTTTAGGCCTCTCTCCAGCACCTACATGATCTTTTCCATTTCTAGCACTGTTCACGGCTCTCTTTCTGTCATGCACAGGAGGGGATTCATCGAATCCAATACCATCTTTTCCGAAACTTGCTGGTCTTTGAGCTGAGAAAATATTCTGTTGTTTCTCTTCAGAGATAGCATACCTATTCTTCATTTTATCATCACTTGTCGAAGGATGATCAAATAGTAAGTGTAAGGCATCCTTCATTTTTGGCATTCCTTTAGCATTGGATTTCTCCACATCCTTCTTTACTGATTCTAGATCCTCTTCCAACTTTTTAATCTTCGTCTCCCTTGATTCAAGTTGGACATCGAGTTCTTTCTTGAGAAGATTCCTGCTACTCACCTCATCTTCTAGTTCCTGTGTGAGATTTTCCACCATTGCACTTTGCTTCACTACTTTTAATTTTTCCTCAGAAATATATTTAGAGACAGATTAATTCTCCTATTGTAGGCGTCGATTATTCTGACCTTCTTCAGACAACTGTGCTTCTAGATCATCATTTCTAGCTTTTAGATTATGTAATTCATCTGACTTTTGATTCTCTTCATAATCATCAGCCTTTTGTTTTCCTTTCATTTTAGCCATATTTTGTAGATCATTGGCATGAGAATCATTCTTCTCTGTTAGGTCAGTAACTATGTCAATAAGCCTTTGATTTAATCCTCTTAGCTTGGTGACCTCAATCTCCAATACTTTGATTCGGATATCTTTAGATTTGACTTCTTCAGTGTTTCCAACATAAACTGGAATATCAGGTTATTCGATGCACTTGACTTGATCTTTCACTTTTCTATTCAATCCATCGATCTCCCTTTTCTGTTCTTCAATCTTAATCTTATACTCACTAACCGATTCTGAGTTCTCTCGTGTTGATAACTTGAGTTTCTCAATTTCTTCCATCAACTCAGACTTCTCTTCTTCCTGCTTCTGCATATAGAGTTTGGCATCGGGAACAAATTTGTTGGATTTCTTTGTTTTTGCTCTCTAAACATCTATCTCCTCAAGAGCAGCCTCCAACTCAGCTCGCATATCTATTCTTCCTTCAATTTCTTCTTCTTTTTCAGCAACACTCTGATGCTCATGTATTTCACTCATTCCAACATCATGATTGAGTGAATCAATCTTTTCCCTGTCAGATTCATCCATACCTTCTTTCAGTAAACTGTTTGATTCTTTTAATTGAATCACACTTTTTCTATACATACTTCCACACTGAGGAATACCACCTGACTTCTGCTTCTTCTTGGATGTTTTTCCCTTTTCCATGGATCACAGAGATAAGAGAAGACTAATTCTTTAAACACACAGATCGACTACACCAAGTCGGAGCAAAAAAATCTGATAAAAGCAACCTATCCCTCTGATACCAATTGTTAGGACTAATAGGGGCCTATATACCCTAAGAGGGGGGGTGAATCAGGGTATGGATATTCTTTTCAAACTTCTTCCTACCCCATTGGATCTTGACCTCTTTATTACAAGGGTCACTTTGTTTTCACTTGTGTGGTTATTATGATCACTTATTTTCTTATTTGCCCGATGATGATGCTTCAAATGCAATGCAGGGAAGTAAGCAGGCAGACACAAAGATTTTTACCTGGTTCACCCTCACTGGGCTACGTCCAAGGAGCATACGCCGACAAGTTGCTGGTCGTACCAAATTCCACTAATCTTCACTAGCTGTGGATACAAAGTTCGGGCTAGATCACTTCTATGACCAGGTTCACTACCTATAAAATGTTTAGGGTCAGCTCACTGCTTTCCCAAGGGTCACTCCCTGTTTCTCTCTCTATGGATCATTGCCGGTGGAGAGGATCACCTTCTTCCTTTTCCTAAGCTCACTGCTCTTGGAAGGAATCCACTCACAGTTTATAGAACTGTAGGTCTCTTCATTTGCATGAATGAATGCATCTTCCTATGTATATTGATGCTCTGTTGAAGTACAACTTTCGTCCGTAGATGAATCTCTTTGCACCGAAGGTATCGGGCAACGTACCAGCTTCCATGCAGTCCAAGAATTACTGCTGGGAAAAAACCTTACTTGGCGCGCAAGTATCAGCGCGCAAGTCACAACGGGCGCGCAAGTCCTCCTCATACACTTGCGTGACTCAAGCTTCCTCAACTCCAAACTTGCACGACTCTCTTCCTTTTATGCCCAAACCAATATTGGCACGCAACTGCCAACCGGCGCGCAACTGCTAACACCGGCGCACAACTTCCACTACTCGCGCGCAACTTCACCTGTGCGACCCACACTCACCACTTGCACGACCACCACACCTGCGCGACGGGAGCTCTGATTTCTCAAAGTGTTGAGCTCTGGTAAAGAATGAGGAGGGGTGGTCCAGTATTTATAGGCAATCTGACCACCCTGCGTGACGGCGCGCAAGTCACCTGTGCGACCCAGTTTCGGCGCGCAAGTCCCCTGTCATTTTAGACACTTGCGCGACCAACTCCCAAACTTGCGCGAACCTCTTTACTTTGACATATTTTGATCTTCTGATCTTGAAAAACATATGGCGCACAAGTTTCCTATACTCCAAGTCCTCGGTGCGCAAGTCCTTTTGCCAAAAACACTTTTCTTCATTTGCCGATTTTCAGGCCCTAAAATTTGGCAAACACTGGAAAACGATGCCACCTTGTATCTGTTCTTTTGTACCGCCTCCAGATCATCCATTCCTTTTATCTACGTTCTTGAATCAAACATGGATCGTTGACCTCAGCTCTTGAACTCGACATTCCACCATTAAATCCTCTTTGTCAACAAATTTGTATGTCATTTTTTTCCTTTGTCAAAAATAACTACTCAGATGTCCACTTTGTCAACAAACACAATCACCTCAAAAATGCTTCAATGATACCTTGAGGGATTTTTGCCCAACAAAATAGTACAACTTAACCTAACAAGAGAGTTAAAGTAAACTCATCCAAACAAAATGAGCTCAAAATGTCAAGAAAATGAAATTCTCATCGAGTCTTCTCTACCTATAATAAGAGAGTAGACTCATCCAATCATGAGAATCTAGTAAAATAAATCACGCGGAATACCCTATGTGTCTTTGCCTCTCTTGAAAGGAGAGTAACCAAAACCCAAGGAGTGGGTACCGAAGAAATATATATATATATATATATGATAAATCAAATAATCCCAAATGAGAGGGTAAGAGGATCTCCATCTCATAGCTTAGCACAAGAAAAAGAGTAGTTAACAGTTCCAAGGTCCATCTACAATGCCTATCACATCATGAATATACCCTGAACACACTAGTATAAGAGAATAGATCAACACACCTTGATATTGTCCACTTTGGGCAGCACTGACACACCCACATGGTTTTAGGTTGCATCATAAAAACACATCTCTGTGGGGAAAGCGTCCCTCTTCCTCATGAGTCTAAAGCTATTCCATACCACGTCTCGTCACTGTGACACACATTTTAGGGGAGTATATTTTCAAATTAGAGTACCCACACCCTATACCAATAGGGTTATTCCACTCTATGTATATAATACAATTATGGAGGACCCACAACCTAGTATGATATGGGAGTACAATCTATATGAATAGAGGACCTATACCCTAGTTTGATAAGGAAGCACTGTCTTTATCTGTAGAATGGGTATGGAGTAACCACGCCCTGATGTGACAAGGGAGTACAATCTATATGGATAGAGGTCTCGAAACATGGTTCCACAGGGGAGTACCATCTCTATATGAACAATGAGTATGGAGGACTCACAACCTAATGCGAAAGGGGAGTACCATCTCCATGGACAGATGATCTGTATGCTGATACGACAATGGAGTACCATCTCTACCTCAATAAAAAATGTGGAGTACCTGCATGCTGATAAGATAATAGAGTAATGTCTCCATGGATTGAAGACCCATGTGCTAAGACGACAATAGATTACCATCTCTATCTGAACTCTTTGATGATCCTGTCCGATCACTACCATCATCAAACATCACTTAAAGATGAATCATGATCGTAATGTCTTGCATCATATCTCAAAATACATAATAGAGGGCATCATAACTTTCTACACGAAAAAACACTCAGGATAGGATACTCACAGGCTAAAATACGAGACCAAACAGAAGAGATATAGGAGCTTGAAGATTCATAAAAAGGGTGTGGAATGTAAGGGACCCACATGGCGTGTGGTCCCACACTACTGTCAGACCATGTCCTTTCCAACACATAGATTTATGACCATGTAGTACTACATGGTGTGTAAGAGTAGTACATGACATATATCTACAAAAATTTTGATAAATGCACAAGGTTCATCATCGATTTAAAGGGAAAAAACACAATTTCAATAATATTTCTCTTCAAAAGGCCCTATATATCCAAATGGATCATACCATTGCGATCATCATGGAAAAAATCTTGAGATATGCTATTCACTTGTCTCAATAAGAAACTCGGTAAAAAATCGCATTTCACTACATCACGCTCGAATGTTGTCTTGTGGGCCTGAGCCATGAGTCTAAATTAAGTACCCAAAATTGTTCCTAAAACATTTACCTTAATTTCAGGGTTACAATGTCGCTGATGGTTTGTCAAATGTACGTTGTATGGAGAAGCTATGTCAGATACAATATTTCAAAACAAAAATAATATTAATAATAATAATATTATTCTTAGGAATTTTGTACACCCAAGACATTAGCCTGAATTAAGTATCCAACATTGGTCTTGAATGACCATCTCAAGTTCAGGGCCACACTACCATATATGGAAAATTAATCGGACATCATACGGAGGAGATATGATTGAAAAAACGTTTGATTAAATAATAATAATAATAATAATAATAATAATAATATAATTTTATTTATTAATAACATTTATTTTTAGAGGATAGGCCATGATGGGAACTCCCCTCCCCCTTGTCTCCATGTACATTAAGCACCCCCTATCCGATTTTTCTTTATCATTTTTTATTAACTTTTTTTATTATTTCTATCACTCCTATATCTCTACTATTATGATTTTCATGATGAAAACCCTAATCACACCATATTTTTCCCTACACCCCCTATAAACCCTAACTGTATCCCCTAAACGCGCTCCACCATCGATGGTGCCTCCGCTAAAAATGAGATATACACCCATAGATCCTGGATATACACCCTTCGACTCCTGACCTTTGCCTCCATACTCCTTGGTTCCACGCTGCAACATGTCATCCTAGCTGCCGCAGGATCCCTGTGTTGCCCTGATCTGATCTTGGTCCCTCATACCACCATGGTACTACTGCCCACCTTCCCTGAACTGGCTGCTGACTTCACCTATGTCGAACCCAAAGAACACTAATCCAATCTAGTTTAGTAGTCATTGATGATGTAGATTGATCACAAGATTGGTGCCGGAACGAACTGTTTCACCAAATATTAAACACATGACAAATTGTTTTTTTGGATCTCCGATCAAGGAAGGAAACGACAATAATGATCACATGTATGGTGGAGGAAGAAAGGTTTACAAAACTAAAACATGGACTGATCGATGGCTGTGTTAGTTTGGAAATCCTCATTGAGGATCAAGAAAGATAGGAATTGACAAAAAATATTTATCATACTTTCAAAATTTTAATTTCAAGATAAACAAGAATATAATTGATTCAATCAATTGATTTTTAGATCTATGAATTAATTCATTCAAACAAATTTAATTTATGTTCATCATAACAATTCAATCGGGGATAATAAATCCACAAAGACAATTCCTATCTCAAGATTGAATCATTTTATAATTAAGAACACACTTTCCAATGGAGGAGGAGATCTGTTGATTCATCACACTTTTATTTGTTTTGATCCAAGTATTTTTTTCATTCTACAAAAGGGAAGAGGGAGGATCTCTCTTTGGTGGATTCAAGAAAACATGAGACAACCTTGGAAAGGTTTTAAAGGGATATATATTTATAAATATATTTACTACACTGAAACATTAACTAATTAATTAAATAATTAACTCATTCACTCATTAAATGAATCTCTAACAAGTGAGGGGTCCGAAGATCCCACACCACCTCATTTTATGTTGTGCCTAGGGTAAACACTACATTTCGAACACAACCATGGTCTCATATTTCCGATTTGATCAACCATTTGAGAGTTATCCCATTTTCTTTAATTAACCTCTCATGAAAAATATAAAATATATTTAATATTTTTATAAAATTAATTCCAAGTACATCAGGCCTGGGAATCGCGCACCGTCTTAGCGCCTGGATTTGAAAATATTACTAGGAATATTCCAAAGTATTACATGGAAAAACCAGAGTCTATATATTATTCCCTTCTTCAAAGATTTTCACCTCTAAAAAGCACAACTAAGCAGAAAGGTGGAGATACTAAGCCCACATCTGGATTTTCCATACATCTTCCCTACAATGGGATATACATCCAAAAAATAAATGTGAAACTCTCAGATCACCTCCTCTCATAACGTGACCAGAATCATTGTATGTCCTTGAAAAAGGATGGCATGATTCTCTTATTCATAAAATCCATCAAGTGAAAATCCTAAGGATAATTGGTCATACAAGATATCGTAGTCTATGTCACTTAGAAGGTAGTGCCTCTACATACTCAAGGAGAAAACTACCGCTGCCAGCTCTAGGTAGTGAGTCATAAAGTTCTATTCATGGGGTATCAACTACCTTGACCCATATGTGTCATGACCCCTCCCACCAAAGATACCTCTTCTAGGCTAGCAATGAAGAAATAGAGATAATGACCCTCTAGTACTGCCTTTAGTAGGCCCCGGGTTGGCGAATACCACCAAGTGTGTACAAATCTCACAATATGGGAGGCATTACCCTTTTTAAGAAATAAGATTGGGAGATAAGATGAATCATCCACAAAAACTCTAAGATAATATAAAAGATAAACCCAAACCATCCCACATACATGTATAAAATAGAAGTGTTACAAAATAAAAAATCTCCAAAGTAAAAACCAAAAGTAAATCTAGGAAGCAACATAACAAATATCAAAGATCTAAGCTAGTAAGGCCTATCACAGTCCGCAAAATACTCCTAGAAACCTGAAAATACTTTTATATACAAAGGGTGAGCATACAAGATACTTAGTAGGAAAATAAAAGTCTCTCGTGAACATGTGAAAGAAGTACACTAATGACCCTATGAGAAAAAAATAACCAAACAATCACCTATACATGTATACTAACCAAACCCAACCTCACCAAGGCATGATCACCAAGTAACACAATTCAAATAATATAATATAAATAACATTAATTATAGGGTACCCTACACCATTTTCCCACTGATTAAACTCTCTCACACCCAAAAAATAAACGTCATGGCACTCCCACCTCTTTTGAATATTCCATATCACATCCCAACCGCACACACCTAGGCCTCACAAAACATCCCGTCTGTATACACTTGGGCCTCACAAAACATCCCACCTACACACACCTGGGCCTCACAACACATCCCATCTCATCCCCAAGACACCTGGTAAATCATATCATAACTCATCTTGAAGACACCTAGGACACCATGTTATAACTCAACCCGAAGACACCTGGGTAACAGACTACCACACCCGAAAACACCTAGGCTACCACATCTCACTACATCCTACCCGAAGAAACTTGGGCTGTCATCACCTGGAAGAGGGAGTAGGGAAGAGTGGGTGGCCAACCATCCATCCTCCCACTAGGATGTTGGGAAAGACACCCTCTCCCGTGACTATGGGGGTGTTCGACACATAATTATCAGCTAGGGTGGGGTGTGTATAGAAAACATAGGGAAATAAAAATATATATAATTAATAACTAACACTCAAGCCCCACCTATGGGTTATCACACAAACAACCAACTCACAAAACTGCAACCTTTTGCTGCTACCTCTAAATGTACAACACCACACATCGATCCATAAATCTCATTCGACATTCCCAACCAATTCATTTAATAAATTCTATTCCATTAACTAAACTAAACCAAGCTATTCCAAACTTTTTTTAATATTTATTTAATCATTCCATCACTTCCAGGTAGCTAAGCAATATGGTAACATCCATGGTAAATTTATACGCTTCACATTAAATACACATCACACCATGAACTCTAGATACAGGGTGAAGCTTTCTACATGTTATCAATGGAGAAACACCCATACCAACAAATACTATCCTTATTCAAAGTCATCCTATCGAAACCACCATGCCAACCAAAACAAACCCCAAATCATAACCACACCCAACAATGTATCACAACATTACCAATTTCAAGCCCCGCTGCACAATCATATTATGACCAGGTCAACATATCAACAAAACCACCCCCTGTGCACAACAGTACCCATAACCACATCACCACACTAACTAAGAAAAAAATATTCATATTTAACAAGGCATCCCTCCTTTAATTTCCACTTGTTAATTCAGGGGTTATCACAAAATTGTATGATCTTGGGGAATCCATTTATTAGCTGAATATATGTAGTTAACAATTTTCAGATATAATCATTCAATAGGAAACAAAAAACATTTCAAAAACCATTATGTGAAAAAAGGACCCCCAATAGTCACCATTTTCAGTGGGTAGTTAGCCCATGAAAATCACAATATTAGAAAAAAACAAAAAAAATATAGATCACACATCAATTTTTCTAGCCCCCTGCATATTGATCTTAAAAAGGTTCAATTATCTGTATTAATCTGAATTAAACTATATTCAAAAATTAAAACATCTGTATACCCACCCCACATAATGAGCAATTTAGAAAGATAAAGAAAAACCTACTGGAAGTAAAGGTGATCGGCACTTCCTGGTTGCACAGAAGTAGGTGCGTGCATACAACAAGAAGAACTCCAAGGAAAACATGAACTAAAAGATATATTAGCTTACTCGATTCCTACATGAAGAAGTTTTTAGAGTGTTTCATACCAAGAGTAAGCAAGAATGAATAATAGGGGGTAGGTATCTAGGCCTTTGGAATATCTAAATAGATCCACAATTTAGATATGTTTTTGATTTTCCATTAAAGGTGGATTTAGTCAAGATAACACACTTTAACCATTAAAAATCCCCTGGACCCTTAAAAATTTAAAGATAGAATTTATGGGATTTGAATAGGGCTCAAATCCCTTCAAATAAGGATTGAAAATCATTTTACATCAAAGAATACGTCAAAAGAGAAAAACTAGGAGAAGATGGAAACACTATTCATGAGGCACTGTTAGGTGAGGCACCGCTCGGAGAGTAAAAAGTCATGAGCCACCATTAGATGAGGGACCAATGGATGATAGAACTCTAGATAAAATACCTACCACCATCAGTGATTCACTGTGAGGTGAGACACTACAAGATAAGGCACCATTGGATGAGTAACCGCCAGTGAGCAACCATCAACGAGTCACTACCAGCGAGACACCACTAGCGAGTGACCTCTAGGGTGAACTATGACTAGGGTGAGCCACCATTGGAAAACTTGGAAAACTGGAAAATTCTCAAATTATTGAAATGAGTCACCTTGACCTCCCAAAACACCTCAAATAATAAATTCTCAAAAATTAATGGACTAGAGAGGTCTAGGCCATTACATCAAATACCTCTCAAACTATTCTCACCCTTAAGAATTAAAAACCAACCTAGATAAAAAGAGAGGAAGGGTCCAAACAACCATCCCTCGACATACCTCTCAAGGATCTTGTTACACTTGTAACACTACTAAAAACACCAATGTACAATGATAAACCACCCTATTTTGTTCAAAAGATGGAGTGGAAACCTCCACATCCAAGAGAAACTCCTCCAACATCTGTAAACTAGTATTTTTTAATACTGGTGTTGACGTTCCAACCTTGAATGACCAAAAAACACACTTCACAAGCACAAAAACCATGTCATCTCAAAAACATGAATCAGGGAATTCTGTCCTCTATGTCAAGATACTATCTTCTCTAGGTGGCACTGACTCACCCATATGGGCATAATCACATCATAGTTAACGAGTCTCAATTAGAAATCTGGTCCTCCCCTTTTAGAATATCAATAATTTATCACACATCACACCTCACACATCACAAACCAAGGGAAATAAACTCTTATCATAATCAACAATGTTAAAAAATCAGATTTCAAGGAAAAACAAGATAATAAAAACTCAAAACATCTATGGGTACTAGGATCACATCTATGTCTCATGCTCTCAGGTAATCTTCTCCTGGACACCATGTCTCCATATAAAATAAACCAAAGGAATGGTCCGTCTATACAACACATTCTCTCGATGATCCTGGATCTCTAATGGCCGCTCTACAAATGTTGCATCATCCACAATATCTAACTCTCCCCATTCAATGGAATGGGAGTCATCATGATGATATCGATGAAGCTGAGAGACATTAAATATATTGTGGATCCTCTATAACTATGGTGAAAATTCCACTTCATATTCCACCTTTATAAATCACCCCAACGCATCAAAGGGTCCAATAAACCTGAGAGAAAGCTTATTACCTCTTCCAAACCTATACTTCTCGTGTTGAGGGGAAGCCTCCAAGAACATATGGTCCCCAACCTCAAATTTCAAGGGCCTCCTCCTATGATCAGCATAAAATAGTCCTGTGCTACTTTCATCCTCTCACAAACAAGATGAACCATCTCTGTCATGACTTACACCACATCGGGATCAAGAATATCTATCTCCCCAACCTCTTTCCAGCACAATAGTGAATGGCACGGTCTTCCATACAAATACTATAATGGATCAATGCTAATGGAAGAGTGATAGATATTATTATAATAAAATTACAGCAAAGGTAGGCATTGTACCCAATATCCACCAAAGTCCAAGAAGCATGCCCACAACATATCCTCCAACATATAGATATTCCGTTTTGTCTTCCCATCTGTCTGAGGGTGGAAAGAAGTGCTGAGGCATAACAGAGTGCCAAAGGCACACTACAATCCTCTCCAGACTCATGAGTTAAACTTTTCATCTTGGTCCAAGAAAATGGACCTTGTAACTCCATGAAACTATACCAATTCATCCACATACTTCTTAACCAAATCATCCACTATGCCCAACTCCTTGATCACAAAGAAGAGGGCCAATTTCATCAACCAATCCAATATCAACCAGATAGTATCAAAACCTACCTGAGCTATTGGTAACCCTATGATAAAATCTATTAATATATCTTCCCATCTCCACTTGAGGACATCCAAAGGCTAAAAAAACCACCAAGAACCTGATCCTAAACTTTTATCTATTGGAAAACTAGACACCAAGACACAAACTCTACCACTACATGTTTCATCTCGAGCCACCAAAAGTGAATTATCAATCCACAATACATCTTGAAAACTCCAAGATGTACCACAAAAGGCGAGTTATGAAACTCATGAATAAATCCCTTTCACATCTCCATCAGAACAAACAAACTTCCCTAAAATAATATCCAACTCTGGCCATCCTCCAACCATCCTTCTAGAGCACAACGATAGCCAACACGACCATGAATCACCTCTTCCTTTGAGTCTCCCCACTGAGAATCCTCCACCTTATATATTAGAGAAGACTATACTATCACCTAAAACAAATATCCTTTTCCACCATATACCCTTTCATCCAAGTTCAAGGCTGTCAACTCCTCCATCACTCTCCAAGCATTTGCAGATTCCCAAAAAACCACCTTCCATGAATTCTTACTCAAGGAATTGGCTACAATATTTCTATTCCCTAAGTTGTTGGAGATCTGCAAATCATAATACTGAAGAAACTCCATCCACCTCCACTATTCTAGATTCAGGTAACACTAGGAAAATATATACCTCAAGCTATTGTGATATGTGAAGACCACAAAGAACTCCCCAATGCAGTAATGCCACCAAAACTTTAGTGAAAAAAAAAATTGTTTCTAACTCTAGACCATGGGTGGAATAGTTACAATTTTGAAGACATCATTTCCTAGACCCATAAGATTTCACTACTCACTGCTACATTAGCACACATCCCAAACCTAGAAGAGAAGCATCACAAAACACCTCAAACATTACCCCTTCCTTAGGAAACTGAAGCACTGAATCACTAACCAAATTCCCCTTCAGGCAACCGAACGCTTCCTGAAACTGATCACTTCACAAAAAAATCAAAGTCTTTCCTAGTCAAAGCCATCAACGGGACTATAAATTGAGATAAATCGGGTACAAACCTCTGATAATAGCTTGTGAGACCAAGGAATCTGTGAAACTCTACCACGTTCTTGGGTGTTTCCCAAGAAAAAAATTCCTTAACCTTTTTTGTATTAACTTCTACACCCTACTAAGACACCAAATTCCCAAGGAAATGCACCTCCCGTACCCAAAACTTACACTTTGACAGCTTTCCAAAGAGATGGTGGCATCGAAAAACCTGGAAGATAGTTCTGAGATGAACAACATGCTTATAATATAACTTCAAGTAGATTAATATATCATCAATGAATATGAAAACAAACCAATCCAAGAACTCATGGAACACAGAGTTCATAATCCCCATGAACACAATTGGTGCATTCGTAACACTGAATGACATGACTACAAACTCAAAGTGCCCATACCTACATCTAAAAATAGTCTTTGTGATATCACCCTCCTTTACCCTCAACTAGTGGTATCCTGACTGTAGATCGATCTTAAAAAACCAAATCACCCCTCTTAGTTGGTTGAAAAGATCATCTATCCTTAGAAGAGGGTAACTATTTTTAACTGTCACCCAATTCAACCTTCAATAGTAAATACAAAACCTTAGACCACAATCCACCTTATTTAAGAAAAATACTGGATCACCCCGTAGTGACACACTAGGCCAGATAATACCCTTCTTCATCAAATCATATATTCGAGTCCTCAAATCCTGCAACTTAGAAGGTTCCATCTGATAAGGATCCATCAAAATCGAAGAAGGTCTAGGTTGAAAGTCTATCCAGAACTCAATATCATGTCGAGGGGGTAGTGTCACAACCTCATCAAGGAAAACATCTAGGAACTCTACAATAACCTTAGTAACATCCATTATTTTAGTGTCTACTAATTCCACTGACAACTCATCCAACATGGAAAGAAGAGACTCCACACGTTGACTACCCACCTAACAACCCTGCTCGCCAATGAAAACCACACGTTGTCCATCCACATATAAAAACAAAAATCTTATTAATAAGAAATTGATAATGGAATAAACAAAATAAAACCATTTTATGTTTAGGATGAAATCACATGGATGAATATATAGTAAGAAAATTACCCCATAGGACTGATGTTGTCCCATCATTAGTCTACACCCCCAGCACACATCAAACAAGATGGTCTAGCTTTCGACTGGCATACTAAACACCAGGGGGATGAGAAGAAAATATACATCTAGTAACAAAGCATGGGATAGATCGGGTTTAACAAAGAAGTGTGAATCTCCTGAATCAAACAAGGAACACGAAAGGGTGCTAAACAAACTGATCATACCTCTAACGATCTCTGGACCCATTGGAACTACTACCTCCACTGCGTGCAGCTGACCAAACCCAAATCCTCTTCCTCTCTACTGACGACAACCTACAATAACATGCTTGAGTCATGGTCCCTATTAATGAGGAACATCCTGAGGTCAGCCACTACTTGCTCCATCCCCTCTCGGCGGAGAAAAATCCTGCTGCCCTTGCTTCTAAAATAGTCTTAGCGGAAAATGCTGCTAGGGATGGTGCTGAACCTGTCCACCTCCACCAAACTAAGATCAAGCAGCCATTTATCATTAGTTCTTAATATTTTCGCAAACCCCATAGAATAAACACATAATCCCCAATCCCATAGGAAGGAAACAGAGGCTAGAAGGTCGAAAGGGAAGTTGCTGAGGTTGACTCCCCTCTGGTCAAAACCTCGAAGGTCATAGTGCCTGATACCTACCACTGATAACTCTACCTCTCAAACAACTCTATTGACTTCCCTATCATGGTAATCCTTCTCATAAGTGAATTTGACCAATCACCTCTACCTTTTTTTAAACCTTCAAATACATTGGAAACGTAAAAGGAGTAACAACATACTGGATAGAAGGACAAAGTGCCTCCTCAAGAAATCTTTCATGAGAATCCTCACCCAAAAAAAGATCTGGGGAAATCATAGAAGATACTTGAACTTAATCCCTATCTCCCATACTGACATACTCCCCTATTTAAGGAAGAATAGCTCCTGCCTCTTCTTAGCCTTCATGGTTGATGAAATGAACTCTACCCAAAACTCTTTTTGGAAGTCAACCCACAAAATTTCTACCTCCTTCTATTACCCTAGATATAATTTCCACCACAAATGTGCAACACCCCACATCTGAATAACCGCCAAAGGGACCCAGTACCCCATCTTGGCCTGGATCAAACTGAAGGCGATCTCCATCTCCTCTAGCCAACCTTCTATCTCCACATATAAAACACTTTCATCGTACTTTCCCAAATCCTGTCACTGAAAAGCACACAAATTCCTCTACCACTGATCCTCCTCCTTAGCTAGATTAACCCTACGATAATAAATTGTATCATATCGCTAAACCTACACTTCCTGTTCCACACATGGACGATGACCAAGAGACATTTCTGAAAGGTAAAAAAATATTTCCTAAGCCTGAGTAGTATGAAATTTTAATTAATATTTATTTCAATTTACCTCATTTATTCATATTAACCTTCCCAAAACAACCCAATTCAAACAAGAATGCAATTCATTAGGATACATGTACCTCTCCTAGGTATCTACCCTAAAAGAAGTTATGTCTTACTTGGCCATTCGATAAGATTAGAGTTCGTGCACTAGATCATGGGGAGCCCTAAAATCTCACATCCTAGCCAGTCTCTCTGACCTATGTAATGCACCAAGGTCAATTGGAGCCGTTTTCATACCATCCCATGCAATCCTTACTATTCCTATATCCAAACTCCATCCTATATCTCGACCATTACTTTCCTCTAATACTACTATGTCATGACCCCTCCCTTCAAAGATACCCCTCCTGGGTTGGTAATGAAGAAAGGGAGATAATAACCCCTGATTCCCACCTCTGATAGGGCCTAAGTTTGTGACTAGCATCAAGGGTGTTCAAATCTCACAATATGGGAGGCATTACCCTTTTTAATAAACAAGATCAGAATATAAGATGAATTATCCACAAAAACTCCAAGACATATATAAAAGAGAAACCCAAACCATCCCATATGCATATATAAAATAGAATTGTTACAAAATACAAAAGTCTCCAAAGTAAACACCAAAATTTAATCTAGGAATAAACACAACAACTATCAAGGATATGATCTTTTAAGGCCCAACACGGTTGGAGAAATCCTCTTAGAAAACCAAAAATAATTTTATATACATAGGGTGATCATGCAAGTATAATCACTAAGAAAATAAAAGTCTCTCTTGCACATGTGAAAGAAGCAAACTAATGCCCCTGTGATAAAAAAACAGAACCAAATAGTCACCTATACATGTATACATGTATACTAACCAAACCCAACATCACCAAGGAACGCTCACCAAGTAACACAATTCAAATGATATAATATAAATCACATTGATGATAGGGTACCCCACACCACTTTTACACTGATTAGCCACTATTACACCCTAATAGAAAGCATCCTGGAACTCCCATATCTTTCGAATACACCATATGAAATCCCACCCACACACACCTGATCCTCACAACAAATCCCTCCCACATACACCCATTCCTTAGAACACATCCTATCTCATCCTAAAGACAAATGAGAAATCACATCACAACTCATCCCGAAGACACCTGAGACACCATGTCACAACTCATCCCAAAGACGCATGGGAAACAAACCACCTCACCCGCGAACACCTATGCTACCACATCTCGCCATATCTTGCCTGCAGAAACATGGGACATCATCGCTTGGAAGAGGGAGTGGGGAATAGTGGGTGTCAATCCATCCATCCTCCCACTAGGATGTTGGGAAATACACCCTCCCCCATGACTATGGGAGTGTTCGGAACATAGTTATCAACTAGGGTGGGGTGAATATAGAAAACATTGGTAAATAAAATTATATATAATTAACACCAAACACTCAACCCCCACCTAAGGGTTCTCAGAAAAACAACCAACTCACAAAACTGTCACCTCTAAATGCACAACACCACACATCAATCCATAAATCCCATTCCACATTCCCAAACAATTAATTTAACCATTTATATTATGTTAAACAAACTAACTAAATTTGTTCCAAACTTTTTTTAACAGTTATTTTATCATTCTATCACTCCCTGGGAAACTAAGCAACATGTTAACATTCATGGTAAATTTATGCACTTCACATTAAAAGACATATCACACCATGAAATCTAGATATAGGGTGAATCTTTATGCATGTTATTAATGGTGAAACACCCATACCAACCACTACTAGAGTTATTCAAATTCATCTTTACCAAACCACCATGTCAACCAAAACAAACCCCAACACACAACCAAACCCATCAACGTATCACAGTACAACTAGTTTCACAGCCCTACTAAAAAATAATATTACACGTGGGTGACCATATCAACAAGACCAACCCCCTTTGCACAACTGTACCCACAGACACATCACCACATGAACCTAGAAAAATCATATTCAGATTTAACAAGGTATCCCTCCTTTAATTTCCACTTGTTAATTCAAGGGTTATCACAAAACATTATGATCTCAAGGCATCCATTTATTATCCAAATATACATGGTTGACAATTTTCACATATAATAGTTCAATAAGAAACAAAAAAATTCCATAAACCATTATATGCACAAACAAGGACCCCAACAACCACGATTTTCAATGGGTAGTTAGCCCCTGCAAATCACAATATCAACAAAAACAAATAACAAAGCTAGATCATACATCACTTTTCCTATACCTCTATATATTGATCTTAAACTGGTTCAATTGTCTTTATTAATTCTAATTCAACTATCTTGAAACATCCTTATACCCACACCACATGATGCACAATTAAGAAAGATGAAGGAAAACCTACTTGGAAGAAAAATGTGATCGACACTTCCTGGTTACACAAAAGCAGGGGTGTGCATACAGTAGGAAGAACTCTAAGGAAAACACAAACCAAAATCTACAATATCTTACTCAATTTCTATAGGAAGAAGGGTTCGGGGAATCTCATACCAAGATAAAGAAATAAGGAAGAAAAAGGGGGGGAAGGTATCTCAAACTTTCTAAATAGATCCAAAATTTAGATATGTTTTTGATTTTCCATGAAAGGAATATCTGGTCAAGATAATGCAATTTGACCATTCAAAAGCCCCCAAAACCTTAAGAATTTATAGGTAGGATTTATGGGATTTGAATTAGTCTCAAATTATTCAAATAAGGCCTAAAAATCATTTTACATCAAGGAAAATGTCAAAAGGGAAAAATTGGGAGAAGTTGGAAACACTGTTCATGAGGAACCATTAGGTGAGGTACTGCTCAGCGAGGCACCATACAGTGAGGCAGCACTTGTGAGACAACATTAGATGAGGCACCACTGGATGAGCGACTGCTATATGAAATGCCCGCAACTATCAGTGAGACACCATGAGGTGAGACACTACTGGACAAGGCACCTTTAGATGATCGACCACCAATGAGCCACCACCAGTGAGTGACTGCTAGTGAGTGACCACCAGCGAGTGACTGCTAGTGATCCACCACCAGCGAGCCACAAACAGTGAGACACTACTAGTGAGTGACTACAATGGTGCTACCGCCAGGGTGAGCTATTGCTAGGGTGAGACACCATTGAAAAACTTGGAAAACTAGGAATTTTGGAAGTGTTGAAATAAGTCAACTTGACCTCCTAGAACACCTCAAACACCATATTCTCACAAATTAATGGACCATAGAGGTCTAAGAAATTATATTATGTGTTAACTATTTATCGCTACATCAAGGTTGATGCCGAGCATGCAAGGGTACTAACGAATGAGGTAGGTGGAGAGACTCATCTAACCATGAGAAGCTAGACATGGAAATTACTTGGCATTACCCATGTTTCTTCACCTATCTTGGAAGGAGATTAACCCCATACCAAAAAATCCACACATACACTAATGGAATACAAAGTAATAAGGTTCAAGAAAAAAAAATCAACTGTAAATTCCAAGACCTACTCTAACACTCCATCACACAACCTCACCCTGAACTCACAAGTCATAGGGACTCATCCACCACACCTCAATACTATCCACTTTGTGCATCACTGACTCACCCTCATGGTTTTACTCACATCTCAAAAACACTTCTCAGTGGGGGAAGAACTCCTATTTCTCATTTATTCAAAGCTACATCGAACAACACTAACAAAGGTTTACATCGACGCCCCGTGTCACCCCAGTTGAACCACAAGAAAGGAGAAAAAAGAAAATAATACCTCACAATAGTTTCTAAAAATTTATACTACAGAAGGTAGAAAGGATATAGAGAGTACCTCTTATCATCTCGTTATCTGAGGGGTCATAAGCCTCTAATGACTAGTTGTCCATGGCCTCGACTGCTAGCTCCCTAAGCCTGAACTGGGATGACTGGTGTTGGTGGTGGAAGGATCTCATAGTAGTGTCCACCACCCATAGATCCTCCTAATCCTCTTCCAGCTTTGCCTCCCTGGGGACCACCCTACTCTCTCCTAGGAGATCCTTGATCATGGTGTTGCCTCTATTGTGGAGTTCCATCACCAATATTCCCATACTCCTTGGTACGTATGGTTAGATACTCACATGCCGTGTGACCTCACCCATCACAATCAAAACACTGACCCTCTCCAGGAATCCCTAATTATCTGCGTTGTCCCTAAACTACAAGAACACATGCCTATATCCATTCATGTGCACACCTCCTGTGCCTCATCTCCTATCACTTACCAATCACTGTAGATGAATCAGACTTGGTATACCTACTAAAGACTCTAGATGTACAAAATACCTCTCATAGAAATCTCTCCATCACCAATACATGTTCCAGTACCCCGACATAGGTGGGGATGCACAATGGAACAACGCTGTCCCTAATCTCTCTGCAGAGTCCCTTCTCAAACTTCTATGCTCTGAAGTAGCCATCCCAGATCATGTTGAGGGAGTACCACATAAGGCCTATAAACCTCACAACATAATCAGCCACTGTCATCCCTCTTTTCTGCAGATCTAGTAGCTCCTGAATCCAAATTGAATGTAAGAAGGAGGGATTATACTCTTCATGAAAGAACTATTAGAACTTGGTCCACGAGAGTGTCAAATCATCATTCATTTGTGTAACTAAACTCCACCAGCACTATGATGCTCTGTAGAAAATACTAACTGTTAGAAAACCATATGGTATTTAGGTCTTTGGATAATCCTGAAAACACGAGTCACCAAATCGTGCCAATCCTCCACTTCCTGGGGATCTGGATCACTATGTAACCTCAATGACCTTTGGTGTTGAAACTCACGGAGTGCACTAAGTCTATATGTATCCTCAAATAGCACCTCTGGTATGATCTGATACTCAATAGGTGGGGGGGGGGTTATGATAACTATCCACCTAAAGGAAGGATAGCACGGGATAAACCCTGAACTAAGGCCTTGTCGCTCATAGGATCATCATCATGAACCGAAGCTGGTATCCTAGCTGACTGTCATCATTAAGGAATATTGAAAGTTATTAAGGTGTATCATGGTCAGATGATAATATATATAAATATCAACAATCAAATGGGAGATAACTCAAGAAGGAAAATCAAAGACTCAATCCTATATGATGAATGTACCATTAATCCCTACAACAAATGTCTCAACATGTCGAGTCAACAAGCAAGTAGTCAGGGTCCTAGTTAATGGATACGTCAGCTGCCCACATTATCACTAAACTCTGTGGCCTAAGAGGCACAGTTGAGAAACTTTAAATCTGTTTCCCTAAAACCAACCAATCCTCTTAAGGGGAAACATCTGAACAATATCCCAAGGAATGAACTTACTATGATAAAAATCTTTTATGACCCAAACCATGTCGGGGCTTAAGCCACAACTACCCCAAGCCTTCCTCTACAAGCCAAGGGGTAAAAAAAAGTACCGAAGGCACAACTAAAATTGGGGAGTCCTTTTCCTAAGTACATGTATGCACATACATAGCTAACTCAATGAAAAAGTGCATAGATAAATAAGAAAAGATGAAACACAGCTATAAAATAAACTAGGCATGCATGAACCTATAGAGAGTAAAAAAGTACGATAGTGTAAACTAAAAGTAAAGGGGATAAATACAAACCCAACTAGAAATATGTACCAACCTGAAAAAACTAGAAAAATAGTAAATAGCTGAGAGAGCCCAGATCCTGTATCCCAAGCTACGACCAATGTACATTGTCCAAGAACCCAGTATCTCTAAGATTCTATGAAGTCATGGTCGACTTTTCTGTCATATTCAAATGACATGACATGTGTGGGAAAAGACCATGCATGGGTGAGTACATACATACCCAGTAAAATTCCCTAAAGAGAGTGAAGGGGGATTAGTAAGAGATGAAATAGAATAGATAAGAAGTAGATGAAATAAGGTACAATGAAAGAGTATAGCTCAACCCAACAAGAGAGTGAAAGTAAACTCATCCAAATATAAGGAGAATAAAATAGTGAGAAGATGAACTTCTTGTCAAGTCTTTTCTACCTATAGCTGGAGAGTAGACTCATCCAACCACGAGAATCTAGATACAGAAATTACATGGCATACCCCGTGCGTCTTCACCTATTCTGAAAGGAGAGTAACAAAAAACTAAGGAGTGGGTACCGAAGAAGGATATATATATCTATATGATCAATAAAAGAATCCCAAATGATAGGGTAAGGGGATATCCATCTCATGGCACAACCCAAGAAGAAGAGTAGCCAACAATTCCAAGGTCCATCTATGATTCCAAACACCACATGGATCTTCCCTGAACACACTAGTCTAAGGGACTCAATCACCACACCTTGATATTATCTACTTTAGGAAACACTGACTCACCCACACAGTTTTAAGTTGCATAAAAAAAATGAGTCTCGGTGGGGAAATAGTCCCTCTTCCTCATGAGTCCAAAGTTACGCCATACCACGTCTCAACACTGTGCCACATAGTCGAGGGGAGTAAAATTTCCAAGCAGAGGACCCACACCCTATACTGATTGGGGGATTCCACTCTGTGTCTATACAAAAAGAATAGAGGACCCAAACCCTAGTACCATAGATTAGTACCATATCCATGAATAAAGGACCCGTGACCTGGTGTGATAGGGGAGTACTGTCTCTATCTGTAGAACGCGTATGGAGGACCTGGGACCTAATGCGACATGAGAGTACCGTCTCCATGAATAGAGCACCCACATCCTAGTTCCATAAGGGAGTACCTTCTTTATCTATATAATGAGTATGGAGAACCGACACCCTGATGTGACAGGGAAGTACCGTCTCCATGGATAGAGGACCAACACACTAATATGAAATTGGAGTATAGTCTCTACCTCGATAAGAAATGTGGAGGACCCGCAAACTGATATGATAGTGGAGTACTATCTCTATGGTTAGAGGACCCACACATTGATTCAATAGTAGAGTACAGTCTCTATATGAACTCTCTAATGATCATGCTCAATCACTACCATCGTCAAGAATTTCCTAAAAAAGATTCACGATTGGAAAGTATTGCATTGTATCTCAAAATCCAAAATGGAGGGAATCATCACTTTCTACGTGGAAAAAAACTCATGATAGGCTAATCACAGGACAAAATTCAAGTCCAAATGGAAGAGATACAGAAGCTTGAAGATTCATAAAGAAGTGAACAACATGTAAGGGACCCACTTGACATGTGTTCCTGCTATAATATCAGTCCATGTCCTTGCCAACACAAATATTTCTGACCATGTAGTACTACACAATGTGTAAGGGCACTACAAGACATGTATCTACCAAAATCTCGATGAACACACAAGGTTTGTCATTATCTTGAAGGGGAAAATGTAATTTCAATAATATTCTTCTTCAAATAGCCTCAAATGGCCAAATGGATCACACTATTGCAATCATCGTGGAAAAAATCTTGAGATAAGATATTCACTTGACTCAATCAGAAACCTAGTGAAAAATTCTCATTTCACCACATCATTCTCAAATGACATCTTGTGGGTACGATCCACAAGTCCAAATTAAATACCTGAAATTGGTCTTAAAACGTTTGCCTTAATTTTAGGGTCACAACACTGCTGACATTTCGTAAAATGAATGTCGTATGGAGAAGCTGTGTCAGATACAATATTTCAAAACAATAATAATAATATTATTAATATTATTATTCTTAGGAATTTTTTGTACCCAATTTATGAGCTCAGATTAAGTATCTAACATTTGTCTTGAAATAAACATCTCCAGGTCAGGGTTATGCTGCCGTAGATGGAACGTAAATTAGACATCGTACAGAGGAGATATGTCCATAAAAGAGTTTGATGAAAAAAAATGATAATAATATTATTAATATTATAATTTTATTTATTAATAACATTTATTTTTAGAGGAGAGGCCATGCTGGGCACTCCCCCCTTGTCTTCATGCACATAAAGAACCCCTCCCCCATTCGATTTTTCTTTCTCATTTTTTATTGACTTTGTTTTATTCTTTTTATCTCTCCTATATCTCTTGTACTATGATTTTTCATGCTAAAAACCCTAATAACACCATATTTTTCCTTACACCACCCCATGTAAACCATAATTGTAGCCCCCAAACGTGCTCCACCATCAATGAGGCCTTCGCTAAAAATGATATCTACACCCATAGATCCTATATCTACACCTATCGACTCCTGGTATTTACCTCTGTTCGCCTTGGATCCTCACTGAGCCATACCGTCCTGGCCACCGAAAGCTTGCTATGCCACCCTACTCCAATATATCTCCCTCATACCACCATGCTACTGCTACTCGCATTTCCCAAACCAACTACCAATGTCACCTCCATAGAACCATGAAGAAAAATGATCCGGCCTAGGTCGGAAATCGTCGATGTTGTAGATCAATCACAAAATTGGTGTGGGAATGAACCATTTCACCAAAGATTAAAGGAAGGAATTTTTTTTCTTGGTTCACCAATTAAAGAAGGAAACAAAAATGATGATCATATATAGGGCAGAGGAAGAAAGGTTTAAGAAACTCAAACATGGATCGATCGATGGTTGTGTTATTTTGGCCATCATCATTGAGGATCAATAATGAGAGGAATTAAAAAATAAATATTTATCATACTTCAAGAAGTTCAATTTCAAGATAAACAAGAAGATAATTGATTTAATCAATTGTTTTTTGATTTGTGAATTAATTAATTCCAATAAATTTAATTCACGTTTGTCATAGAAATTTAATCAGGGATAAGAAATACACAAAGAAAATTCCTACCTCAAGACTGAATCATTTTTTAATGAAGAATGCACTTTACAATGTAGGAGGAGATCCATTGATTCATCGTGCTTCAATTCATCTTGATCCAAGGATTTATCATCATTCACCAAAAGAGAAGAGGGATGGGCTCTCTTTGGTAGATTCATGAAAATACGAGACAACCCTGGCAAGGTTTTCCAGGGTGATATATTTATAAAGCTATCCATTTCACTAAAACATTAATTAATTAATTAAATAAATAATTAATTAATTCATAAAACTCACCACCAATGAGAGAAGGGTCGGAACGTCTTGCACCGACTCATTTTATATCACATCTAGGATAAACACCACGTTTTGGACCCAAATTTGGTCTTGGATTTCTAATTCAATCATCCATTTGAGAGTTATCCCATTTTATTTAATTAACTATGTGTGTTATATAAAATATATTTAATATTTTTATAAAATTAATTCTGGGAACATTGGGGCTCAAAATCTCACACCGTCTCAGTGGCTGGATTTGAAAATATTCCTAGGAATAATCTAAAGTCTTACATGTGAAAACTAGAGTCCATAAAAATTAACTTTATTAACATTAAAAAATATTAAGATCCAAAACTTTAGAATTAAGGTCACTAAATTTACAAAAATTAACTTATCATTAACCCCCCTAACAAAATGAAGTATTTATTAATCATCACATACCAAACATGCAAACACCTTCATTATGTATTCTTTTGAAACATGGTAATGACATGAATTAACATAAAACCTTATTGAAAACATGCATGCTTACTTATTACATAAATAACACATATATTATTAGATATAGTCCTTAAATTTAAAATTCTATTAATTTTATCAATGACAGCATAAACCACTATGCCAATAAATTATTAATCAATTCCAAGGAAGACAGTAATATCTAATTTACTTTATCCATATCAACCATCTCTTTATCGCAACATTACTATCTCAAAATCAAGAACATATTAATAGTTATCTTTCCCTCAATCATGTGTTTTACAAGAAGTTAAAATTTCCATTGAATCATTTTTCTTGGCCATCGATATTGTTCGACATACGTTTTTAAATCCTTAATGAAAAAGTAGTATAGTAAATCCTTATACATTTCATAAACCTTATAACCATGATATCATTGATAAAATAATGAAATGACATAATTTTTGAATCCAAACACAAGAAAATTAATCATTCCAATTCATCTTTGGTAATAACATAATCTTTACCATGATCTATTAGATTATTTTAAGGTATATTCCTTTGAAAATTGGGGAATTCATTTTCATAGTGCAGAATCTCCTTACAATTAAAGTATTGAACATTGGAAACCTTTTTCTTTCCATTTCAATCAAGATCACGATGACCTTTCTCTCCAGACTTGTATCAAAACCTCATTATATTTAAGAAAGTACCAGATTTTTTCGTTATACAATTATCACATGTGGGAAAATCTTTCTTTAACTTCTTCCGTTTATCTGTATTACTCTCTTTTGTCCTCTTTTTCTTTTCATTCCCTTCAAATCCTTAATACTTAGTGAATTCATTATCTATCTTATTAGAAAATGATACTATGTCCTCATATGATTAGAATGTTTGTAAGTATCCTTTTAAGTATTGACTTAATCCCATCAAAGAAACAATCAATATTACTCTTTGGATTATGTATATAGTCTGTAACATGTATTGATAACCTTATATAGTTGGCTTCATACTTATAAATATTTTCCTATTATTTTTGTCTTAGACTTAAGAAATTTATTTCCACATATTCTCATTTCTCAAGAGGAAAATATTTTTCCAAGAATACTACTTTTAATTCCTTCAATTCCATGTTTTAAATTTCTTCTTCATCCTTAGTGTTTTGAATCAATAACCACCATTGTTCTATATCTACTGAGAGATGATAAACTACCATGATTTTTTTCCATTTAACTACTTCCCAGAGTGAGAAATATATTCTCTAAGGAACTTATCCATTGCTTAGCTAAAAATGAATTTGTAGTCCCATTGAATGATGGAGGTAGCTGACGCTTGAAGCAGTCTATCATTGTTATACCATGTGTTGGATCAGTAGGATACTCAAAAAGGAAAGGTTGTTACTCATAACCTAAGTCAGTTTCCCCAATAGTGTTATATTTTAAATAGTTCTAGCTATAACTCCTGATCTAGCTTCATTATTCTTCCCATAAGGGAAATCCCTACATGGAGTATGTGTATTGATATGGTTCCCATTCCTTCCGTTAGGCACCATTTCTAAATAATTACATACACTAGATTATATAATTACATTATGAAACATAATATATAATTCCAAAACTAGTGAACCACTTTAAATAACTTGAAAAATTTATGCATAGATAATCTCATAATCATAAACATGGTTTTTTGGGGATATATTTATTTTTAACTCCTTCATAATAGTTTGAAAATAAAATTTGATTTATCCTAAGCATATCTCCCAGGAGTGTCAAACCAGGTGCACAACAAGACCCATTTCTATAAACTAGGTGATGATTGGGTCAATCCCAATGTTAAATTTTCAGATTTATTACCCCTAGGTACATCTGTGTCAAAACCACATCCACTTGTAGGATCCAAATAGGGATATATTTTCTAGGAAAAAACATAATATATTCCTTACCAAAACATTAGGATGTTCTTCTATACATATCCTCAAAGTATATCATAGGGTTATGTTCCCTAATATATCTTTTCCTAAATATAGTTCCCAAGATTTCTACCACACTTCCTATTATACTAACAGTATCACCCCAACCCTAGTATCCCATAGAAAGCATCTACTTTTTTACATTGGAATAAGATATAAGGAATCACATCCCGAAAGAACGAATAGTTCAGTAGTATTAGTAAAATATATACACACTTGAATTAAAATTAAATTTTAAAATATAATCTACACAAATTGTTTTATTTGATAATGAAATTATTTTCATTAGTGTATCCCTTAATATCAATAAAAAACACTTCTTGGTATCCTTGGGAAAAAACATAAGAAAGGGGTGAGCTCAAATGCTCAATAAGGGTAAGAGTACAATGGGAGATTTGAATAAATAAGGCATAATAAACATGGAAAAGTAAATACTTGAAACACATTATATTTAATAAATAAATTGAGCATAATATGGTAGGAATAAATTACAATTGAATAATTCTATATAAATAATCACATGAGCATGAAACTTAACCATATAAATTTTAACTAATTTAATAATCATGTGGAATATCAATAACTGAATTCTTAATGATGAAATGAATAATTTTGGACATCTAAAACATAAATTCAAGGCCTTATACCAATAAATCTATATAAACAAGTAAATCCTTGGCCAAAACCCAATATAATTTGTCTCATGAGACCCACTGATGCATTGAGGTGCTATAGTGGAACCACCCATCACTTACTAAGTCCAATGCATTCCTCATATAAAAGGGGTGAAACATAATGCCCATAAATATTCATATTTAAATTATCATATTAAATGGAAATACTTTCTTTAATCAATAAACATAATCATAAACCATCCATAGTAAATTTAATGGTATCAATATAGTACATCCCCAGTCAAACTGATCATAAACCATTCAGAGAAATAATAAAGATGATATCATTGGAGTATATCCCCATTAAAGAATAATTAAAATAAAATGATATATTATTTAATGGAAAATGATTTTTAAAGATCACTTGGAATATTTCTTGAGGAAAATAACCTTTCTTTCAAAATAACCCTTTTTTATTTTAAAACTAGAAAATTCATAAAATATTTTCAAAATCCCTTTTTTTCAAAATCACTTTAAAAAAACTAAGAATTTCCAGATTATTAGTAAAAAAATTATTTAAAAATAAACTTAAATTTTTTAAAAATAAGCTTCAAATAAATGATGGTCATGATAGTGGGTAATTCCGTACATTCCATATAATATAAAAAGAACATCCTCTTTTCACTGTAAAAAGGTTATAAAAGTTCCTTGTTAGGAAAACTATAAGAAGAGTCCTTTCAAACAATTTTGTAAAAAGTAAAACATGGGTAATTTTTTTAATAAATCATTTGTATAATTTAAAAAAAAAATTGAAATCATTTTTATAAAACATGGTTTTGGAATAAAAATGATTTTCAACCAAAGAGAGAAATAATATCAGATTTTATTAAAAAAATTCTTAATCATTTTAAGTACCAATGAGAGGAAAAATGGAAATATTACTTGAAAAAGTTCATAAATAACTATATTATAAGATAATAAATATATTTTAAGATATAAATATCAAATAATTCATCCCAATGGATACTTAAACAAAACAATATCAAATAGTGATGTGATTGTGTAATAAACCCTTAAAACTTTGGCTACTTTTTTATCATAATCCCCATGAAAAAATAACTTTAAATTAAAAATTAAATACCAAGAAGATAAATAAATTCATGATATAATATAAAAAAGTTCTATATATACACCACACAAAATAAATATGTGGTGAATATGATGTATGTCTCATAGAAGTAAAAGTGAGATGAGAAACTCTTACCCTGAGTCTGGCTCATCACATATGTTCTTTATATTCCAAAATAATAAAATTATATTCATTATTTACTTAATTAATAAATTATTTAAAGTTCATTATTACTTTTATTTCACTTATTACCATGTTATATATTATTACTTAATCAATTAAGTTTACGTTAGAGGTCTTGAAGATATTTAGCTTATGTGTCAAAAATGACTTTGGTAGGTTGACTATGGTAAAAGAGGTCATTATTTAAACATATACAAAATAATAATCATCAAATAATTATCATATTTATACATAAATTATATTCTTTAAAGAAATCATGAAATATTATTCTGAAAAATGAACTATGTTACAATCAGGGAGACGATAGGCCGTATGTACACATGAGTAATGTTTCCATTTTTCAATGATCATTATAAAAATAAATTAAGTAATATTTTATATTTAAATAATTATAATAATATCATATATAAAATATAATTTCTTTAAATATACTTATATATATCATCCATGTGGTGTGGTGATGAAAATAGAGTCACATTTCTTCGTGAAGGCGGTAGTCCACATGTACACGAATGAAATTATCATTTTTCAATGTAAGAAAGAAAATGATATATTATATTTTTAGAATGATAAATATGTAATTAATATAATAATTATTTCAGTTATATCACATATATTTGTTAAATTTATCCTTATCAACTTTCATGTAATGCGTTAGTGAAAAACGAATCACATCGCTTCGTGAGGTGGTAGTCATCCGAACACACGAGCGACGTTATCGTATCCCCTACGGAATGGAAATTAAAAAGGTAAATATAATTTAATGGATAAAGAGGTATAGTTATGTTATATTTATAATATATAAAATTTATATCCATTATTATACCCCAACATGATAGGTGGCAATGGAAAAACAAATGACATCGGTTTATGAGACAATAGTCCATCGTACAGACGAATGAAGGTTTCATAACCCATTTGATAGAGGTGGGAGTGTTTATAGGTAATTACCTTATCATAAAAACATATAAATATATTTAAGATAATTATTTTATCATATAATCATGTTTTAATCATAATTTATGTAGGATGATGAAGAAATAATATAAAAACTCTCATTGAAGAACATTACCTCTTATTCGGGTAACCTCCTTAGGTTTGCACCAAAATCCTTCCTAGGTTAGATTTATGCTAAAACTAAGGATTATATTATGAGTTTATTGAATTTTTTAAGTTATTTTTGTAGGTATTGTCCAAATAAAAATTGTTTTAATGCGTTAAGAAGAGAGGATAGGGGTGACCTTTTATAAGTGAGGTGAGCGGAACACTTGTAATTTTTTGAAAAGAAAAAGGTGTAACCATATTTTTCACATGCCAAAAGGGTCTAAAATAGAGTATTATAAAGAATTTTAAATTATAGGTTCAAAATATTTCCATAAAATAGATTATATACAAGTTTTTATTTCATTTTAACACAAATATTTTTAGTTTAACCCTTGGTATATCCATTTTTACCTTAATCATGATAAATAATCTTTATTTTTTTTACTATTCATTGTGAAAAAAATTAATTTAACCTTATTATATAATATAAATTATTTTAATTCCAAATATGGATTCCATTTTTTCAAATTTCATTCATATAAGCATCAAAATTTAATTTAAAATTAATCCAACACATATGATGAGAAAACAAATTTTTAAAGAGAAAATGTTCAAAAGTTTAAAAGGTTTTTATATCAAAATTCAATATGAAAATAATTAAAATAAACTAAATTGGATTAATATATATATAATTTAACTCATGTTACTTTAAAACCAATTTAAAATATAATTTAACTTTTTAAATAATTTAAATGAAAAGGTGGTTTTCAATTAAAATTTTGTAATTTTCACTATTCATCAAAAAAATAAAAATTTTCATAAAAATTCAAAAAACTAACCATAAGATATTTTTTACATTTATATTTCAAAAAATTAAGTTTATTGTTTCAAATAAATTTTATAAAATTGGTAAAAATTAATTATAAATTATGCGCGCAAAGCGCAACAAAACCATTTTTTAGAAAAAAAACTATTTTTTAAGAAAACAATCCTTTTTTTATTTAGAATGGTTGGAATTTTATCGTTAATAAATAAATATCCATTTTATTTATTTTATAAATCTTTAAACAATATAATTTTTATAATTTAGTTAGTACTATTCATACCTACCAATTTCACGGCTAGGTTATAATGGTAATGTTTAAATAATAATATTTTAATAGAGTACCAAATTTCATTCAAACCCACTGTTGCATGCATTTAAAGCCATTAAAAAGATTTAATTTATTTAAGAATAGATATATCATAAAGTATTAGGATTTTATATTCCCTTATATGCTTGGTGTTGCATGTTATACACGCTATCAAATATGATGTTCATATTTTAAAATCTTGGGGTGTTACAAAAAATTTATTTGATAAAATGGATTTAATAATTGGAATTAGTAGGTCCAAATTTTGTAATAATATTAATTTTATTTTGGGCATAAAAAATTATTTACTTAGGTAAAAACTAGTTACCATGGTAAAACTAAAAATGGTAAAAGTAATAAATCTAGGGGTAAAGAGTTTGAAACATGTTAAAAAACATGTTTTTAATTGATTAGTTGAGATATTATAGAACTTATCTAATCCTCCAATCCATTATTGTCCATTTTTGGTTCTACAAGAAATTTGAAACATTGATATATTTATATTAAATTAAAATACTTACAAAAATTCATTATCACCACTTATAAAAGGGTCCTCCCACCACCCCTTCAATACCACTAAAAAATTTAGTTTCCTCTTGAAAATATAACCTTATTCCTTCCCCTAAATCTTGTTTCACCCTATTAAGTTTTTTTAACAAGATATTAGCCTAATACCTCCCTTTCCATGGAGTCATCTAAGGGTAATCCCAAGTCCTCAACATGAATACAAATTTTCCGCAATTTCTTTTCTTTTCTATATTACTTTCCCAAATATATTTTTCTAATTAATATATAATGACATAATTATTTATTTTATAATGAATTTTAATATGACAAGGAAATAAATATTAACCACCTATCCCCTTTTCCTTTAAGGAAAACAAAAATAACATTTGTTTATGTGTGCAGATTACCCCCTCCACAAAGTGTCATGTTTTATTTTTTCTTAACCACATTACAAAAATGGTCATAATATTGAATTTAATAAATAATTATGATATTAATAAAATCTTTTAGATTCTAAAATTAAAAAATATTTTATGAATTTCTTCCATTCTACGGAAAATAAAATCATCAACTATGAGTATTTATAGACTACCACCTCCATGTAACGATTGATTTCAGTATTTATTTTCATCACCATATTATATGGATGGTCATGAAAATGGTTTTAATTGATAAATATTATTTTTATGAAATTATTAATGTTCTAGAAAGAAAAATTGGACAACCTATTGACAATATGATCAATAAACAACTGTGGTAAATTCAACTGTCTGAAATAGAATTCTAATCGAAAAAAATTATTTCTTTATACTATGTAATAACATCATATAAGTTATATTATTATTTGAATTATTTATAATTCTTATATATTACACTAATAAACACTAAATAAGTTCATTAGGCTTATAATATAATTATATGATAACTAAATCACTTCACAATCATCTATTAATTATGGTATGTTCTTTTTCGGGTTGGTTTAACCACCAACTTGAACAATATCATAAATTTATATCATGGATGAATATGATAATTTAATTTTTAGTAATATATAAATTGAAAAAGTAAATTTTTATTTTAATTTAGTTATGTAATGGTAACATTAATATTAAACTCATTAGTTATGATACCAACGTTCATTTGTGTAAAATCGTTGAAACATACTGATCACCAATTTCATCTTTAAGGATAAAAAACTCTTATAACATGAAATTATAACATTATAAATAATTATAAAACAACACTTCATTTACGAAACTAATTCAAAATGAAAAAGATTATTCACACCTGATATCGAAAATAGATAGTAACGAACTAATATAAATCCAAAGAATAATTATAAATAAAGTTTATAAAATTTTATAAATATGATAATGGTTATAAAATGGTTAATTAATATAGTTAGTTTTTTTATACAGGTGGTTTGAGTGCATTTCAACTAAGAATGAATTAAGGTAAGGGTTTCTTTGTCTCAAATTTTAATTCCTTTAGAAATGTTTATGTTATGCACCATGTTTTTTTATTATATAGTGTAATTAATACCCCTGTAATATTTTACATAATTATTATATAATTATTCATGGTATTTAATATTCTAGTTTAAATTTTTTTATTCAATAGGTTTTTATTCTAATGTTTCTAAAGGTGTAAGGGTTTTCTTGATCACAATTCCAATTCTTTGAGACATGTCACATGTTATAAACCATGTTTAACTTATATGGTTTTCTATTGACTTACTATACCATTAATGTTATATAATTTATTTCCTTATAATTCATGGGATATACTAAGACAAATCATATTATTTTTTTCAAATGTCTTTTAACTCAAGTGTTACCCCAATCGTAAGAGTTTTTTTGTAACTCAATTTTCATTTTTTGAGTTATGACCATTCTCTTGAACTTATTTCATATAAGTTTGGTAAATTCTTCCCTTTGATTTTATTATATGATATTCTATTATTATTTACATTTTTACCATATAAAACCTTTTTCAAATGTTTCATGCTTCATGGAGTATGATGTAATTTCCATAACCCAGTTCTCCCCCATATGATTGAGATGGGTCGCCACATGACCTCAAACACACCTCCTCGTATGCTAGAGGTTGTCAACTAGCAATGAGAGTGTAAGGAATACAATGGGGGGACTATACCCTATGGAACAATGTTGTAATAATAGTGTAAATAAATGAATAAATCTAAATGTAAACACATGAAGATAATAGATGAACCAAATCAAACCACATATAAAATAAACCTTGTCATGTAATAATGGATGTCATCCAAAATTCGTGCTGAAGTTATACAAACCAAAACAACTAAAGAAATAATCTAAAATAAATACTCTATAAGCCCAGTCAAGAAACCCATAATCGATCCTATCTTATGATCCAATTCCATCTCACAAGAAACCAATAAATCAAGAACATATATCCTTACCCTAGTCTAGACCTACATCCATGAAGTCTATTTGAGTAGCAAATGATGTCAGAATAAGGTGTGTGTAAAACTCATTAGGTTGACACCAAAGGTTTCTAAATAATCAATTTTGAGAGTTGTTCATGTAAAAATATGATATATAGAATCATTTAATATATTTAAAAATGAATCACTAAAATCAATATTTTAACCCTTAGATTTCAGGATGACACTTGAGGTTAGCCATACCTACTTCGGTATAATGCTAGATGTCTTTGTCCTTGTACCATAGTGAAAATACCCAAGGAGGACCACCGTATCCTTACTCCCCATATCTCCCTCAGGAATCAGATATTTACATGTCTCACACTTATTCCTAAATACTCATGTTCCTCAGAATCCCACCTCTAGGCATCAAGAAACAATACCTCTTTCCCTGAGGCCTGTACAATCATGCATCTCAACACCCCACCCTTTGGAATCAACCATCAACCCATTTATCCCTTAGGTATATACAATCATTCTTACCAGAATCTCACCCTTAAGAACAAAGTATCAATACATATCTCCCTTAGACTCATATAATCATGTATCTTAGCAACATTCCCTCAGGTCTCAAATAATGTGGATTAATTAAGATTTAGAGAATACATTATCACTAAACATGCGAAACACACACTACAAAAAATAGCAGATTAGCAGTGTTTTTTAGAGGGGCTTATGAACAACCCCCACTAAACATCAAATTTATAGGGGGTTCAAAACTCCCTCTAAAATTTTTAGCCTTATTTTTTTGAATATTTGGTTGGATTTTAGAGCTGGTTATGTCAAAATCGCTAAAAATTTAAAAATTAGTGGTGTTATATGTTTGGTTTTATTTTAGAGGCATTATATATATATATAATATCAGTTTGGATATTAGAGACTATATATATAATGGATTTTTTTTTAAAATTTAAATAGTGAGGGTTCATAACCCTCTCTAATATCTTAAATTATAGGGGGTTTTGAACCCCCTCTAATGTATAACATTGGGGGCGGTTAAACCCCCTTTAATTTAAGATATTAAAGGGGGTTCATGAACCTTTACAAATCCCTTATATTAGATGGGGTATGAAACCCTCTAATTTAAGAAATTATAGGGGTTTTGGAACCCCCTTTAATATATGACATTAGAGGGGGTTTTGAACCCCTTCTAATTTAAGATATTAGAGGGGATTTTAAACCCCTTATAATTTAATATATTAGAGGGGGTTATGAATCCCCTCTAATTTACGACATTAGATAGGGTTTTCAAACAAATATAATTCCTGAAATTATAGAGGGTTCATGAAGTGCCACTAATCCCTGTGATTAGAGGGGTTAAATTTTTATTTATTTTTTAAAATAAATCTCCTATAAATTCAAATTAGCTAATATATATGTGTGCCTGTTCATGTCTATGTATATGTATATGTATTACATAAACGCATTATATAAATGTATTCCAATGCATTATAAAAATATATATATATATATATATAAAGAAATTATATAAATACTTTAAATAAATACTTATACATATAAATATAAATGTATACAAATATAAATATTGGTATATATAATATAAATTTAATCATAAATATATTTATTCAAATATAGAAAATTGATATATGGTTTTATAAATAATATACATTTATATTATGATTAATATTATACATATATTATATTAAATTCATTTTAATTGTATATTTATGTCTAAATACAATTATACTATATTATGCATACAAATATATATAATATAGACATTTAAAAAAATTATATATTTATATTATATGTATTATATTATAAAATATTTTATTATTTATAAATATATATATATATATATATATATATTATATAATTATTTTACACCATATTAATTATAAATTAATTTAGTATATATATATATCAGTCAATTATATGATATACTTACAATTATATGAATGTATTTTGTTAGACTCCTCATGTGTTAATCATGTTTTAATGATCAAAAATCCTATTCATTCTGTAAAAACTTGTTAATCCTGTGTAATTTATCTTAAATTATGTGTAAAAATGATTAGTATCTTTATGATTTAAATAAACCTTGTGCACTATATTTAATTTACTTTATAATGATTTATTTGATGAATGATTAAGTCTAATCTATTCTATGAATATCATTGCTTAAGTCTGAATACAGATATTTGGCCAATTCTAATACACCATGAGTCTGCCACCGGTTGTGTTTTTCTGGCAAAGGATCCAGACACCATGACTATCCAGACACCGTGTCTATCCAGACACTGTGACCATCTGAACATAGTGACTGTCCAGGCACTGCGACCATCCAGACACTGTGACCATCCAGACACCGTGACCATCCGGACACCGTGACCATCCAGACACCGTGACCATCCTAACACCTTGACCATCCAGACACCATGACCATCCAAACACCTTGACCATCCAGACACTGTGACCATCCAAACACCGTGACCATACAAGAACCATGACTATCAAGACATCGTGACCATCTAGACACCGTGACCATCCGGACATTGTTCCAAGGCGATACCGTTTCATGAAGACACCATTTACAGACAAACTGTGACACTGTTTCTTAATCTATTTTTTCAATTTTGAATTTAATTTCTAACTGTCATATTTGAATATTTTAAATGCATTGACATAATTAATGTTTCTTTGTAGACATATCATCTGACAATACAATGTACAAGGTGCAGAATACATGCATCCTGTCAGCTCCAACACATGCACTCCAAGAATAAAAGAGAAGTGCGGCCTAGAAAAAGATAGAGTGTAATAACGAAGTACACACAAGTTTTTCCAGAATCAAGAACTGACACATACAACTCAACATTCATGAAGAACACACGAAGAATTCTTGAATCAACAAGCCAGACACCATATATCAGAATAGTCAAGCACATCTTCGCATTGTCAATACCATGAAGGACACGGGCTATATCTAGCTGACTTAAGATACTCTGTTTTCCACGAGAGGACTCAATTTATGCATCTGATTCATCCCAAAAGTCTAGAGCTTCATAGACTAACACTCAGAGCACTTCTAAACTTATCTCATAATTTTTTCTCGTTTGTGTATTATTTTTATCTTTTTAGTAGTGTCTGTGTCTGTATAAGAACAAACACTATCTCCCGAATCAAACTGAAGGATATAAGATATCCTTTCTCTTACATCTTTTTACACCTGTGTATTCCCACAGATAAGTGTGGAAGAAGTCCATGTGTGACTTGTTAGTGTTTACCCACGAAAAATTGTGGAAGGGGTCATGTGACCGAGACAGTATTGTGTGTTGTTGTTAACCCCGATACAGGGTGTGGATCAAGTTTATTTATATAAACTTCTTGGTGTAAGGTGATCACTAAGTGGAGTGGATTATGTCTCAGCTTGAAACTAAACCACATGTTTTATATCCACTGTGTTGTTTGCTTTAGTTTTCTCTGCTTTACTATTTAATCTAGAAATCACTAAATTTACGTTGATAGTTAATCTTGGAAAGAAGTTATAGTTGTTTTTCCTTATTATAATAACTTCAAAAGTAATGTTAATAACTGCAATTAGGATTACTAAGAATTAATCAATCTTCTAAGAAGTTATTTAAATAGTCAAACTTTCATAACAGTATAACCTTGATTAACTGGGCTGTATTTAACTACTGGGGAACCTTTTTAAGAATACCCTTTTAAACAGAAATTTTTATAGATACTCAATTCACCCCCCCTCTTGAGTATTGTACCCCGAACAACATTTGGTATAAGTTGAGTGTTTGTTAATCTTATTAAAACTCTGTTTTTAACCCTATTCAATTGTGATTGTAGTTGTACTTTAAAGATCAGTAAATTTATATAAATTCTAAATTTCTTGCTCTTTTAAGTTATTTATTTATCATGGATAATAGATTGGAAGTTGTTGCAATGAAAATACCACCATTATTTAATGGAACCAATTATGCTCAATGGAAAATTAAAATGAAAATGCACTTAGAAAGTATGAGCTTTGAAATCTGGTAATCAATTATAGATGAATATAAGATTCCATCTACTGATAGAATCACTTGGGATGAACCTACCAAAACTCCCTACAATAACAATTGAAAATCTATGAATTCTTTATACTTCTCTTTAAGAGATGAGGAATTTAATAAAATTCATGCTTGTAAAACTGCCCATGAAATTTGGGATCCCTTATCTGTTTCACATGAAGGAACATCTAGTGTGAAAAAAATGAGACTCAATACCTATACTATTAAATATGATAAATTTAAAATGAAACTTGATAAGCCTATTTATGACATGTATCTCAGGTTCAATGAAATTTTCAACATAATTATTTCTCTTGGAAGAGAAGTCACTGCTAAGGAACAGATCATAATAATTCTCAGATGCCTACCTGACAGATGGAGAGGAACCTCTATCTCTATTAGATAATCATGTGATATCAGTAAACTACCTATAAAATAACTAATTGAGAAACTGATGATGTATGAAGAGGAGTTGAAAGTCGACAAGGAAGAGAAGGATGAACCCAAAATAAAATCTGTTTCATTTAAGACCACCACCTCTAAACACAGAGAAAAAGGGAAAGTGGAAGTTTCTGTAGAAAGTTCCAGTAGTGAACAATCATCACATGATAGTGATAAGGATATGGCTCAATTATCCTTAAGGTTTAGGGGATTTTACAAGAAAAAGAACTTTTTTAGAAATCCTAACTTCAAGGGAAGATATGATGAAAAGGATGTTGGAAGAAATATTAGAAAATAAGTGATAGGTCTGATGAGATTTTCTTCTATGAATGTAAGTGAAAAGGACATATCAAGGCCGACTGTCCAAAGCTCAAGTACAAAAATAGATTTAAAGACAAATATAGAATGTATAAAAAGGAAATGAAAGAAATATGGAGTTCTTCTGAGGACAGTTCAAGTGACTCATAATCTTCACATGATGAATAGGCTAACAAAGCCAATATGTGTTTTATGAAAAACACATTTGAGGTAACACTGGAATCTCTTGTACACAATTCATACTATTCTAGAGATGAGAGTGACTCTGAAAATTTTTCTAATGAAGAAATGTTTGAGTATTGTAATATTCTATAAGAGAGATTCAACGAACTAAAATATAAATACAAGTTTTTGAAGAAACATCATGCTATTACCTCAACTATTAAAACTAAACTCACTGTAGATTGAGAGAAAAATTATCAATTACTCAAATATAATAATGAACTAAAACTATCTAATAATAAATTGAAGAAAGACTTAGAAAAGTTTACCAATGGGAAAAATACCGTTACTCAAATTCTATGTTAACAAATTGCTCCTAAATTTACTAATGGAATTGGCTATCAACCTGGAAAAAGAAATTTTGGAAGAACTAATTTTGTTTCTAAATCCAGGACATACAACTTTACTCCCAATTTTGGAAAATATTCAACTAGTTTAAATTGTGACACACTTTCTACTATTTCAATCTTTTCTGGACCAAATAGAGTTTATTTTTCAAATACTTTACATAATTCTTATAGGAAACCTATGAGGCAGATATGGGTTCCTAAAGAACTTATCACTAATATTACTTGACCCAAAAAAGTGTGGGTACCAAAATATGTTTTTATTTGACTATTTTGTAGGAAATATTCTTAAAGAGTTTATGTAAGATCATATGGTACTTGGACAGTGGGTGTTCAAGACACATGATAGGAGACTGCTCATGCTTCAGGAATTTAATAAAAATTGATGGAGGAAATGTCACCTTTGGTGACAATGCCAAAGGAAAGATCATTGGCCTTGTCCAAATTAGTAACTCTAACCTAGTTTTGATTCCCAAAGTACTTTTTTTTGATGGATTGAAATATAATCTGCTTAGTATTTCACAATTATGCGATGATGGATTTCATGTTAAATTCTAAAATGATACTTGCAATGTTTTTAATTCTAAAAAAGAATTAGTGTAATCCACATTAAGAAATTAAAATGTTTATTCTATTAACTTACATTCTTTAGCTTCTCAAAATGCTTCATGTTTAGATGTGTTTCACAAAGAGTCCTGGATTTGGCATAGGAGACTAGGAAACTGTAACACCCACTCCCTTAGAAAGTTGACTAGAAAAGTCTTAGTCAAAGACCTACCCAAACTTGAGTTTCCAAAAAGTAAAGTGTGTAATCCTTGTCAAAAAAGAAAGCAACACAAAATTTCCTTCAAAGAAAAGAAAGAAGTGTCAACTTATCAACCTCTCTAATTGGTTCACATGGATTTGTTTGGACCATATAGAGTTTCTAGCTTAAATGGGAAGCACTATGTTTATGTTCTTGTAGATGAATTTTCTAAATATACTTGGACTTTATTTTTTAGCTCACAAAAGTGAATCCTTCTCTCATTTTACCAAATATACCAAAACTATAGAAAATATTAGTGGACATAAAATTAAATCCTTAAGAAGTGATCATAGATGTGAGTTTGAAAATCAAGAGTTTGAATCATTTTACTCACAAAATGGTTATAGTCATAATTTCTCTACCCCTAGAACACCTCAATAGAATGGAGTTATTGAAAGAATAAATAAAACCTTGTAAGAGATTTCTAGAACCATGCTTAGTGAGTGTGACCTATCTATTTATTTTTGGGTTAAAGCTATAAGTATAGCATGCTATATAATCAATAGAGTGTTGATTAGACCTATTCTTAAAAGGACTCCTTATGATTTATGGAACAATTGAAAACCCAAAGTTAGCTACTTCAAAGTTTTTAGTTGCAAATTCTATATCCTTCATACTAAGGAAATTCTTGACAAATTTTCATCCAAGGGTGATGAAGGAATATTTTTAGGATATTAAATTTCTAGTAAAGCCTATAGAGGGTTTAATAAAAGAACTAAATGTGTGAAAGAATCTGTCCATGTAAAATTTGATTAAACAGATCCACATGAGCCTAAAACCACTATAGAGAACCTGGAGGATGATTTATCAAATCTGGACATTAATTCAAAATAACCTAACCATCCTATAAAATAATTTGTGAAAACTACCAATTCTAGAAATTCTTTAGATTCTGGTCACAATGAACCAGATCCTATTGAAGAACTTGAAACCATTAGTCCTTCTTTTTCTAGAGAAATTAGAACTCTTAAGAACTATCTTTTAGATGCTTTTGTAGGAGACTTAGATAAAGGAACTCAAACCAGAGATTCTCTTAGAAATCAGGTTGAACATCAAGTCTTCTTGTCCTAACTTGAACCTAAAAACATTAATGATGCTATCAATGATGAATTTTGGGTGATGGATATGCAAGAGGAACTTAATCTATTTGAAAGAAACAAAGTTTGGAAACTTGTTTAATGACCCAAAGACACATTCACTATAGTAACTAAATGGGTTTTTAGAAATAAGGTAGACAAATATGGTAACATATTTAGAAACAAGGCTAGATTGGTTGTACAAGGCTATAATCAAGAAGAGGTAATTGACTATGATGAAACCTTTACACCTGTATCCAGACTTGATGCCATTAGAATTCTACTTTCTTATGCTGCACATCTTAATTTCAAACTATATCAAATGGATTTTAAGACTGTATTCCTAAATGGGTACATATCTGAGTATGTCTTTGTTGAGAAACCCCCTGGTTTTACCAATCCCCATTTTCCAAATCATATTTTTAAATTATCAAAAGCTTTATATGGTTTAAATCAATATCTAAGAGCTTGGTATGTTAGATTAAGTAATTTTCTTTTTTCCAAAGGTTTTAAAAAAGGAATAGTTGATCCTAACCTTTTTATAAAATGAATTTCCAATGATGATTTAGTAGTTCAAATTTATTTAGATGATATTATCTTTGGATCTTCAAGAAATTCTTTATGTATTGATTTTTCTAAAATAATGCAAAATGAATTTGAAATGAGTTTAATGGGTGAACTAAAATTCATTCTTGGATTTCAAATCTTTCAAAATGATGATGGTATTATTTTAAATCAAAGAAAATATAATAAATATCTTCTATTTTTTTGGATTGGATAACACTAAAATTAGTGACACTCCAATGAGTACCACTTGTAAGTTGGATTTTGATGAAGATGTAAAATATGTTGATCAAACCACTTAATGAGGAATGATTGGAAGTTTACTCTACTTAAATGCTAGACGACCTGACATTATGTTTAGTGTGTGTATGTGTGCTTGTTTTCAAGAAAATACTAAGGTATCTCATTTAAATGCTGTTAAGATAATTTTCAAATAACTCAAGCATACACCCAATCTAGGAATATTCTATCCCAAAGGAAAATCATTTGAATTAGTTAGTTATTCTGATGCTGACTTCGGTGGTTTTAAGTTAGATAAAAAAATCACCTATGGAACATGTCACTTTTTAGCAAATCCACTAGTATCATGGTGTAGTAAGAAATAGAATTCTATTGCATTATTTACTGTAAAAGCTGAATACATATCTACTGGTAGTTTTTGTGAAAACATTTTGTGGATGAAACACACATGACTAGATTATGGATATCAATTCAGGCATGTACCTATAAATTGTGATAATACAAGTTCTATTAACATCTCAAAAAATCATGTTTCACACACTAGGACAAAACATATTGATGTAAGACATCGATTTTTGAGAGATCATTATCAAAAATGTGACAACACTTTGGAATTCATTGGAACTGAATATCTGCATGCTGATATATTCACCAAACCACTAAATTATGAAAGAATAGATTACATAATACATGAATTGGGTATGATAAATCTTAAGTAGTTATCTTACTGTTTCATATCTTACTATTTCATATCTTACTGTTTCACACTTTACGGTTTCACATATCACTATCTTGAGATTACTGTTTAACTCTAACAGTTCTATAATTTTACTGTCTCAAGACTTACTATTTCATGTTTACAGTCTCATAGTTACTATTTCTCAGCTACTATTTGACACTTACTGTCTCAAACAATACAGTCACACAGTTTAGAAATCACACTGTTACGGTCTCAATGTGAATGCCTATTACTGTCTCACCGTGAGAGTTAGTTACTGTCTCCCCATAAAGATGCTTTATTATTTCATTTATAAATTATAACCCTCATCGCGGTAATTACTTATTTTACCCTTTTAATTTCCCGCACTTTTTTTTGCGACGATTGGTATTCCTAAATTATAAAACTAAATAAGTTTCACTTTTTATTCACTCGAGCTCTCGTCTCTGAAACCGTAACCCTTCCCCTAGTCCTTTTGTTTTATCTCTCTCTCTCTCTCTCGAACCCTCAGTGAATGCCCAAGATGAAATTCCCATCATTATCAACTCCTAAGAAACACAGTTCAAAGAAGAAGAGGAAAATCATGCTGTGGATAGCACCCGAAGGTCCTCTGAATCCGACTTTGGTAGATAGAATAGTGGTGCCTGAAAAGGAGATTTTCCCCAAGGGGGTCATGTCAAGTAAGTATCTGGTGTTGAATGTATTTAAAGAGAAAGGATGGTAAGATTGGTTTACAAAGGAGGATCAACCTATTTACCCGAAATTAGTTGCACAGTTTTACCAGTATGTTCAGTTTTCTTTTAATAAGGAAGAAGGCTATATTGTGATAAGATGGATAAATGGCTAGAGATGCACTTTTTTCAAGGTTATGGGATACATGACTTTGGATACCTCATGAGGGTATCTGTGAGGATTATCAAAGAGGAACTCCACCTCCAGGTGAGGTATTTGTTGTGGAAGATGCTTAGGGAAGATTAACTAGAAATACAACTAATAAGAGAGCTATAGATGTAGAGATGGATAGAGAAACTAGACTTATGTTCAAATTTTCTCAGAATCAGATTAGCCCCAGAAAAGGTAATTTCACTATAGTCAAGTATCAGGATGTATTTTTGATATATCTAATGAAAAATGGACACAAGATCAATCTATGCAAGTATTTCATACTCCATATGTGTGAATTGATCAAAACCACCTCCAAGTAAACCTCCCTATTCTATTAGAGGCTTATTTCATCCATGCTTCATGACACAGATTTGGATGGACATAATAAAGAAGTTATCAAGGATTATGAGTTTTGTCTCTCAAAATTTACAATAAAGAGGATGACAATTCATTGGAATCCTTGGATAAAATCATGGGTGGAAAACAATGATAAGATTTATGAAAATTTCAATCCAGTGGAGCACCCTTTAAGACCTAAATATGTTTCTAATCCATGTTTATAACCCGATGAATTTGTTTAGTATCCTGAAGAAGAAGAAGAAGAAGAGGTTGTTTCACCTACAACAAAAACTATCATGAATGAGGAGGACAATGAACCTGTTCTTTAAGACTTAGTTGGGAATGAAGTGACAATTCCTAGAAAGGTTGTTGATTTGGAAGAACAAACTTCCTAAAAGGAAGTATTTGTTGCTATTGAAAGAGAAAAGGAAGTTGTAGAAGAGCATATAGTAGAAGATCTGTCTCTTGTACAAGAAGCTTCTGGTGAGGAATATGTAGAGAAAAAAACTGCTCCTGAAGTTATTGATTCTGATGAAGAGAGAATGGAGCTATCCTTTTAGTTGGATAGACTGGAAATGGATGAGGAAATTAGGGATGAAATCATGGAAACAAATCAAGGGCTTAAACCTCTCAATCCTGAGAAAGATGCAGCTGTTGAGGGGGAGCATCCCCCTAGTCTGGAAAGTTTTGAAGTACCAAATTCGGTTGATCCAAGATTAGTGGATACATGGTATAAATTTCCCAATTATTTCAACGTGAATGATTCAAAAGAAGTTATAGTCAAAGGTATTGATCTATCTACCATGTTTCAGCTAAAAATGGCATCTTCTCCTGAATTTATCTCTTCCAAACAACCTAATCCTGTCTCAGTGTAACACCCCGAGATTTTATGAAAAATATTCTTTTTAATTTCACTAATTTCTTGTTTTGTATGCTACACCAAAAGGAGATTGCACAACACGCATCCTTGACTTGCCTTGCATTACACGCAATCGCGACCTTCCTCGATAGCGTGTGTAGTACGCAATAACGAGTTTCACTAAACAACAATATGCTATTAAAATATTATTAAAACTAGCCGTTATGAATAGTAATAATCGCTTTTTGAAATTTTGTAAATTTTCTTTTTAAAAATGGACTTCATTTTTGGATTCGGAATATTGAAATTAGCTTAGGGTGAAATTTTGGTACTTTTCGGATAACTTTCATTTTCTGATGAATAGTGAAAATTACTAAATTTTAATTAAAAACAACCTTTTTAATTGAAATAATTAATAGGGAAAAATTATTAGTTTTAGTGGTTTTAAAGTATATTTAGAATATATTTTTACAATTTAATACAATGTTGGTCATTGGATGTAATTTCACATTTAAACCGGACATAAACAAGTGTCAATCTTTTGATAGTTATTATCTCTTAAGAACACGCTATTTGTTTTGACGACGGGAATTATTTTTTAAATTAATTAATGCAACTGATATGTTTTGAATTTGTTAAAAAATACATCATTTTTGAGTTCATAATATCAAATATATCTTAGGCCTAATTTTTGGTATTTTTCTGAAAACTTTCAATTTTTGATGAATAGTGAAACCACTAAGTGGTAGTTAAAAAAACTGAATTTTTCATAAAACTTAATTTTACCGCTTCTGTGAGTGGAATCTCAAAAATCCGAGAGACATGGTTGATGTCAGTAAGTAAAATGTGGTTCAATGAGATGAAAATAATTTTTGGTGAATAATAACTTTTTACTTTTATTTACCACAGTTAAAAGTAAATAGGGTAATTAAGGGTAAAAATGATATTATTATTACCATAAAACATGTCCTAATTCTATTGGATAAGTGTAATTCAACCAAAAACAACCTTAAGAATAAAATATAACCATTTAGGCCCACTTGGATTAGATTAGGACATTTATTATTAATTTATTTAAAGAAGGGTTAAAATAGTTAAAATCATGTTTAATAACTAAATAATTTTTAATATAGGGTTATACATATGATAAATTCGACTATAAATATTAATTATAAATCTAAAAAGATTTAATACATAATGATATTTTATTTTTAATTTTTAGACATTAAAAAAGTTAATTTATTTATGACACAAAGATGATGCAGTAATTATCTTATTAATGAAATATTGGCATAATTGATGTTATAAATACCCAAATAAATGCAATTTAAGACTTTTTATGAATTAAACTAATTTTATAGGTTAACATGATATGTTATTATTGATTTAATTAACTTTTTTTGAACTAATAATTCTGTTATGAGTTTCAAAAAAATCGATTACAAAATAGTGTCAAAATTGACATAAAATAGTTTTTAAAACAAATATTATATTATTAATTGTTATTTTATTCCTAAAAATATATTGTTTGGCCAAATGACTTAGATAAGGCTATATATATTAATAATAAACAACTTGGAGTCCGTTTGACTTGTTATAGTAAGTTTATTAACCTTATAGTGAAAGAACACAAAAATGCACCGTAAAAGTAAAATTATCTAACTTAAAGTTAAATATAAATGATAAGGTTAAAATAGGAACCTAAACTTGTCTAAATTCTATTTGATGAGAGTATTTCGACCCATACCCACCTTATCTTCTAAATAAATCAATTTTGAGCTATTTAAAACCGAATTTGGCTTTATAATAAAATAATATTTTTATTTTTTCCAAAAGAGCCCCTCTCCTCCCTTATAAAAGGGCACCTCCTCCCTCTCTTCCTCACACCACTTTGAGCCTTCAATCTCGGCAAAACCCTGACAAATTCACTTCTCCACTTCCCTAGAAACATCCTAGAGGTCCTAGTCTTCTTCAAAGACCAATTTTAGTGCCCTAAGAGGAGGATTCAAAGATGCACTTCAAAGAAGAGGTAATGTCCGTTACCGATTCTTTCAACTTTATTTCTTCTTCCACTTCTTATTCATAGGTTTTTTCATTATGAACTAATAACATTAGTATCACTCATATACCGATATGTTATTATAAGTATGAAACAACCCTATTTTACCATATATCCATTCTACGGAAAATGAAATCACCGCGCGTGCGTACGTACGGAATACCGTCTCCACACCGTGGTGTAATCTACTTTCCACCACCACCTTACTTGGATGGGTATAATGGTGTAAATAATGAATATATATGATTATTTTAATGTGATATTGATTCTGAAATAGTATACATAAACTCCAATAAAATTCCATGATCATGGGAATGATATCATCACTCGTGCTTACGTACGGAATACCGTCTCCACGATGTGATGCAACTTGTTCTACATGATCTTCATTGCATAATGATTATATAAATGAATTGAATGAATGAATATGATATATATTATACTAATAACATTCTGGAAATTAGGTATCTATAACCTAAAGAGAAGAATAATAATTTATTCGACAAAACACGTATAAGAACAAAAAGTAATAAACACCCGAATAACAAGTTGTAATGAAATATTACTAATAAGAAGCTAATAATATGACCATATATGATATAATAACAATAATTATGATTATGGAATAAGTCAATAACATTATTTAATTCATTATACAGGAGGTTCAGATACTTACGAGGCAAATCGGACCTAAGGTAAGGGAAATATCACAATCTCATTTTTATCTGAGATTGTTTATTATTTGGTATTTACTGGGGTTTATTTTATCATCCACATCCATGTTTTCTCAATATGTAATATTATTTCCTTCCACCTAAAATTTTTTAAATCCAATTTTACCCTTTGGTGAGTTTTTATTAAAATATATGAAAGGAATCTTTTGTCGTTTTTCATACGAGGTACTTTTTGACTTTTCTGACAAAAGTACGAGAAGAATGTTTTTTTAACTTATACGGCATGAATAGATTTTTAAAAAATTATTTCCAAGATGCTTCCCTAACAAGTTTTCAAGTTTATTTTTAATCAACTTCTTTTAGTTAGAATTGTATGACATGTTAAGAAAGGAAAAGTGTTTTTGAAGTTGAACGGATATTTTCCTCAAGAATGGAGTTCAAGTGTTTTATCAAAATTATTTTCCATATAAGATAATAAAGGGGTATGTTTCTATCCCTATTATTACATTGATTTTATTATGTTGTGATGGAATTATTTTTATGAATTCCTTTATCTTATATGAATTTTTTTATGATGTCACAATGTTTAAGATTCCCATTTTTATTACATGGGTTATGCTATGATGTATGGTTTATGATTTTGTGGAACACATAATAATGGTATAATTATGAGATGGGTGGGACCTATATCTCCCTCCAATGCATTGGGTAAATATTTTATATCTCATGAGATAGACATGGCTGGAACGGCAGGTTAAACCGGTTCAGTGAAACAGGACTGAAACGAGGAGTGAACTCGGTTTAGAAATGGACATTGTCCACTAAGATAGTCTTGGAAATGAGTCTTGACTAATAAGAAATGATTCTCTATGATTATGTGTGTATTACAAAAAGAATCATGTTTTAAGTTATGATTATTGTGTTTACATTTTACTACTATGATTTATCCCATGTTATGATATTATGATCTCTTTTGTAGGTTAAGATTTCCAAAATGTTATGTTCTTTTGAATATGATGTGATTGATATTTCTTTTGTTTACCCTTACTGAGCATTTGAGCTCACCCTTTTATGTTTTATTTTCCCTAGGATATAAAGAATGGTTTTAGTTAAAAAAAAGGGAAGATCTTTATGGGAGATGTTGAAGATATTTCACCCCGATTAGACGATTATATTCCGAGTTTCCAAAGACAGTAAACTATTACGGTCCTTGTGTGTGTGTTTTTGTTATGTACTAAGTATGCCACAAAAGTAATGTAATGTCCATGTATGTTAAGATTAGGGTCTCTACAGTTGGTATCAGAGGAAAGGTTTAGTCAACCTTTGGAAACTAGGATGCGAAAATGTTAGTGAGATCCCTAGAGATATTTTTAAGGTTTTTCTAGGGATGTCCCTAAGGATAAGTATACGTATCGGATATAGTACTAGAACTACGGTAAAGATCATAGAATTTAACCTAAGATGTTAGATATTGAAGGTACTCCCCCTTTATTATATTGTTTTCCCTAGCGTGATTTTTGACTCTTACACTATTCTTTTTGGGTTTTAGACGATGGCTGGAACCTGAAAGAACCGTGTTGGTCAATGTAATGGACAATGCAATGACTATCTTCCTACACAAACCAATGTTATGGGACATGGAGTGAAAAATCTTATTGCTATAATTACACAATCTATGAACCATTCTAGACTTCCAAATGAGTAGAGAAGGGAACAATATTCTATTGTGTCCTTCATGAGGCAATGTCCACCTTCTTTCAGTGGGTCTTCCGATCCAATTGTTGCTGAACAATGGATCAATACCACTGAAAAGATATTTTCAGTTCTTCAATGTTCTGAATATGATAAATTCATATTATAAGTATATCTTTTGGAAGGTGAAGCTGATCAATGGTGGAATCTTATCAAGAATACGAGGCCAAGAGTTGAAATTGAGTCCATGGAATGGGATGAGTTCAAGAACTTATTTTTCAATAAGTATTTACCTCGTATTCTTCGAAAAAAGATGGAGAAGGAGTTTCTTGAACTAAAGCAAAAGGATGATGAATCTGTTGGTATATATGAAGCGAATTTTACAAGGCTTGCAAGGTATGCATCTGGCTTTATCATTCAACCTGAAAGTAAAGTTTATCGATTCTTCAGTGGCTTAAAACCAAATCTTTGAAGGGAATTAGCTATAAGAGACTTCAGTAGCTATGATGAAATTGTGCGTTGTGCTATCAAGGTAGAAATGGAAGTTGGTGTTAATTATCCATCTCATAGTTTTGACAAGAAACGAAAGATGGAGTTCAAGGAGAAATATCAGAATAATGGTGAAAAGAAGATGAATGTTTCCTTATGCTCAAAGTGTGGAAAGAAGCATGGTGGAGATTGTCTTATAGGGACTAGAAAATGTTTTATGTGTGGAAAAGAAGGTCATCGAGCAGCTGAGTGTTGAAGTAATGGAAAAAGGGTTTATAATGATGTGAATAAAGAAAAGACTGCAGAGAACGCACCACCAACACTTCAATGCCTCAAGTGTAAGGAAATGTGGCATTATGCTAATAAATTCCCTAATCCAAGGGTTAGTGATGATCGACATGAGAAACCACTTAAGGCAAAGGGCAAAGGGATGTCACATGCGATCACCATTGGGGATGTTGAATATGACAACGATGTGGTGGAATGATTAAGTGTTTATGTATTGGGATTCCAAAATAATGTTGTATATAGTATCGTGGAATATTGGAATATTTATGTATTGGTCTATTGTGGTTTTCAATAATTTTATGGTACCAGTAACCATGAAAAGTGATTGAAACATTTTTGGTAAACAGATGATATGCACATAATGAAGGGATAAGAAGATAATGAGATGTTTGATTGTATTCATGAGCTCATGATTGATATAAGGACTAAGTGATATCATGGTTTGAGTATAAAGAATTTTGAGGATTTTGGTTTGTGGAAAGTGTTAACTTTTAACTGCATCCATGTTTTCACTAAGGTTCAGTGGGTATTCATTCTTCAAGAGAATACATGATTAAGGTATTCACATGTTTGTAATTTGACCAAAAAGATATATCTTATGATATATGGGGGATAAATGATGGCATTCACATGATTGTTATGTGATATTTCAAGTATTCATTTTCTTTATACTATGAGCTTGGACCGAAGTATTTTAGATAAGACTAAAGATTGGAATGGATTATGTTGGACATAAGTTAGGATATAACTTTTTTCGATGTTATTGATGGGATGTTATAGTAATATAGCTTTAGAAAAAGGACAACCTACAGGACGGGCGACAGCCCATCGCGTCGGACAAGGCTGTGGGAATCGAACCCACAACCGAAGTGCGACTGGCCTTTAGTGCCTACCACTGGCCTACAAGAAGTCCCTGTTTAGTAGAAACTAGTTTTATTATATTAATCAGTATGATATATGAAGTATAAGTCCATTTTAGGAACCATATATGATTAATCTCACTATAGATGGACTTATGTAAGTTTTGATAACTTTTCTAACCTTTTTTTTTGAGATAGATGGAATGACCCATCGTTATATCACATGATCTGCTAACAAATCATGAATGACAAATTCAACTTCATTTCTTTAAGAGATGAAGTGGAAATTGTCCAAAGAACGACCAACAGTGAGACTATACCAAAATCACAAAAGTATTTCTTCTAATTCCAATTTCATCAACTTTAGGGAAATGATCTTGAAAACCAAAAATGTTGTCCTAGTGCTCTTATATCTGATGAATCAGATGGTACCTTAGATCTTCAAAAATTTATGGCTTTGTGATTGCTGGCTTTTCCATATACATGTTCTCTACCACTCTCCATCAGAACATGATGGTTAGATTTCTCTTCCATATCCATATTTTTACCTATGTGGAAACCCAGTGATTAGTTTATTTGGGTAACCGTTATGTTTCATACTTTTGTTTTTAAAGATTGGTTTTGGTATTAATTTTTATGATGTGGGTTTATATTAAAGAAACTTTCGAGTTGTAAACCATTTATAACCCCGACGAATTTTGAGGGCGAAATTCATTTTAAGGGGGGTAGAATGTAACACCCCGAGATTTTATGAAAAATATTCTTTTTAATTTCATTAATGTCTTGTGTTGTACGCAACACAAAAAGGAGCTTGCACAACACGCATCCTTGACTTGCCTTGTATTACACGCAATCACGACCTTCCTAGATAGCGTGTGTAGTACGCAATAATGAGTTTCACTAAACAACAATATGTTATTAAAATATTATTAAAACTAGCCGTTATGAATAGTAATAACCGATTTTTAAAATTTTTAAAATTTTATTTTTAAAAATGGACTTCATTTTTGGATTCGGAATATCAAAATTAGCTTAGGGTGAAATTTTGGTACTTTTCGGATAACTTTCATTTTCTGATGAATAGTGAAAATTACTAAATTTTAATTAAAAACAACCTTTTTAATCGAAATAATTAATAGGGATAAATTATTAATTTTAGTGGTTTTAAAGTATATTTAGAATATATTTTTACAATTTAATACAATTTTGGTCATTAGATGTAATTTCACATTTAAACCAGACATAAACAAGTGTCAATCTTTTGATAGTTATTATCTCTTAAGAACACACTATTTGTTTTGACGACGGGAATTAATTTTTGAATTAATTAATGAAACTGATATGTTTTGAATTTGGTAAAATAGACATCATTTTTGAGTTCATAATATCAAATATAGCTTAGGCCTAATTTTTGGTATTTTTCTGAAAACTTTCAATTTTTGATGAATAGTGAAACCACTAAGTAGTAGTTAAAAAAACTAAATTTTTCATAAAACTTAATTTTACCACTTTTGTGAGTGGACTCTCAAAAATCCGAGATACACGGTTGATGTCAGTATGTAAAAGGTGGTTCAATGAGATGAAAATAATTTTTGGTGAATAGTAACTTTTTACTTTTATTTACCACGGTTAAAAGTAAATAGGGTAATTAAGGGTAAAAATGATATTATTATTACCCTAACACATGTCCTAATTCTATTGGATAAGTGTAATTCGACCAAAAAAAACCTTAGGAATAAAATATGACCATTTAGGCCCACATGGATTAGATTAGGACATTTATTATTAATTTATTTAAAGTAGGGTTAAAATAGTTAAAATCAAAGTTTAATAACTAAATCATTTTTAATATAGGGTTATACATAAGATAAATTCAACTATAAATATTCATTATAAAGCTAAAAATATTTAATACATAATGATATTTTATTTGTAATTTTTAGACTTTAAAAATGTTAATTTATTTATGACACAAATATGATGCAGTAATTATCTTATTAATGAAATATTGACATAATTGATGTTATAAATACCCAAATAAATGTAATTTAAGACTTTTTATGAATTCAACTAATTTTATAGGTTAACATGACATGTTATTATTGATTTAATTAACTTTTTTTGAACTAATAATTCTGTTATGAGTTTCAAAAAAATCAATTACAAAATAGTGTCAAAATTGACATAAAATAGTTTTTTTAAAAAATATATATTATTAATTGTTAATTTATTCCTAAAAATATAATGTTCGGCCAAATGACTTATATAAGGCTATATATATTAATAATAAACAACTTGGGGTTATTTTGGCTTGTTATAGTAAGTTTATTAACCTTATAGTGTAAGAACACAAAAAGGCACGGTAAAAGTAAAATTATCTAACTTAAAGTTAAATATAAATGACAAGGTTAAAATAGGAACCTAAACTTGTCTAAATTATATTGGATGAGAGGATTTCAACCCATCCCCACCTTATCTTCTAAATAAATCAATTTTGAGCTATTTAAAACCGAATTGGGGTTTATAATAAAATAATATTTTTAGTTTTTCCAAAAGAGCCCCTCTCCTCCCTTATAAAAGGGCACCTCCTCCCTCTCTTCCTCACACCACTTTGAGCCTTCAAGCTCGGCCAACCCCTGCCAAATTATCTTCTCCACTTCCCTAGAAACATCCTAGAGGTACTGGTCTTCTTCAAAGACCAATTTTAGTGCCCTAAGTGGAGGACTCAAAGAAGCGCTTCAAAGAAGAGGTAATGTCTGTTACCGATTCTTTCAACTTTATTTCTTCTTCCACTTATTCTTCATAGGTTGTTTCATTATGAAGTAATAACATCAGTATCACTCATATACTGATATGTTATTATAAGTATGAAACAACCCTATTTCACCATCTATCCATCCTACGGAAAATGAAATCACCGCGCGTGCGTACGTACGAAATACCGTCTCCACGCCGTGGTGTAATCTACTTTCCACCACCACCTTACTTGGATGGGTATAATGGTGTAAATAATGAATATATATGATTATTTTAAAGTTATATTGATTCTGAAATAGTATACATACACTCTAATACAATTCCATGATCATGGGAACGATATCATCGCTCGTGCGTACGTACGGAATACCGTCTCCACGATGTGATGCGACTCGTTCTACATGATCTTCATTGCATAATGATTATATAAATGAATTGAATGAATTAATATGATATATGTTACACTAATAACATTCTGAAAATGAGGTATCTATAACCTAAAGAGAAGAATACAAATTTATTCGACAAAACACGCATAAGAACAAAAAGTAATAAACACCCAAATAACAAGTTGTAATGAAATATTACTAATAAGAAGCTAAGAATATGACCATATATGATATCATAACAATAATTATGATTCTGGAATAATTCAATAACATTATTTAAATCATTATACAGGAGGTTCAGACACTTACGAGGCAAATCGGACCTAAGGTAAGGGAAATGTCACAATCTCATTTTTATCCGAGATTGTTTATACTTTGGTATTTACTGGGGTGTATTTTATCATCCAAATACATGTTTCCTCAATATGTAATATTATTTCCATCCACCTAAAATTTATTAAATCCAATTTTACCCTTTGGTGAGTTTTTAGTAAAATATATGAAAGGAATCTTTTGTCGTTTTTCGTACGAGGTACTTTTTGACTTTTCCGAAAAAAGTATGAGAAGAATGTTTTTTTAACTTATACGGCATGAATGGATTTTTAAAACATTATTTCCAAGAATCTTCCCTAATGAGTTTTCAAGTTTATTTTTAATCAACTTCTTTTAGTTAGAATTGTATGACATGTTAAGAAAGGAAAAGTGTTTTTGAAGTTGAACGGATATTTTCCTCAAGAATGGAGTTCAAGTGTTTTATCAAAATTATTTTCCATATAAGATAATAAAGGGTTCTGTTTCTATCCCTATTATTAAATTGATTTTATTATGTTGTGATGGAATTATTTTTATGAATTCCTTTGTCTTATATGAATTGTTTTATGATGTCACAATGTTTAAGATTCCCATTTTTATTACATGGGTTATGCTATGATGTATGGTTTATGATTTTGTGGAACTAATAAAAATGGTATCATTATGAGATGGGTGGGACCTATATCTCCCTCCAATGCATTGGGTAAATATTTTATATCTCATGAGATAGACATGGATGGAATGACAGTTTAAACCGGTTCAGTGAAACATGACTGAAACGAGGAGTGAACTCGGTTCAGAAATGGAAATTGTCCACTAAGATAGTCTTGGCAATGAGTCTTGACTAATAAGAAATGATTCTCTATGATTATGTGTGTATTACACAAAGCATCATGTTTTAAGTTATGATTATTGTGTTTACATTTCACTACTATGATTTATCCCATGTTATGATATTATAATCTCTTTTGCAGGTTAAGATTTCAAAAATGTTATGTTCTTTTGAATATGATGTGATTTATATTTATTTTGTTTACCCTTACTGAGAATTTGAGCTCACCCTTTTATGTTTTCTTTTCCCCAGGATATAAAGAAAGGTTTTAGGTAAAAAAGGGAAGATCTTTATGGGAGATGTTGAAGATCTTTCACCCCGATTAGACGATTATATTCCGAGTTTCCAAAGACACTAAACTATTACGGTCCTTGTGTGTGTGTTTTTGTTATGTACTAAGTATTCTAAAAAAGTAATGTAATGTCCATGTACGTTAAGCTTAGGGTCTATACACTCAGATTCTATCTCTGAGCCTTCACAAGAACCTTCAAACTTGGTAAATAAGGATGATCTGAAATAATTTAGAGTTACCCTGTTGGGTGGTGTTGAAAAGATTATGAATAATCAACCTGATCTTGTAACCAATTTGAGTGAAAGAGATGTTATCCTGTTATTAGAAAAGATTATATGGAAGATTCAGCAAAAAATTCTCCATGAGATTCAAGAAACCAAAATTGAGAATAAACATCTTAGTGATGAAGTAAAGACTCTAAGAGGTATGGTTGAAGATATGAAAAAAGTGCTAAAACCGAGACTAGAACTTTATTCTCATCCTCTTGAAGATCTTGGTAGTCAGATTCCAAATAAAGTAGCCTCCCTGATTCAACCTAACCTAACTTCTTTAGCTGACAAGGTTGCTAAAAGAAACAAGGAAATTTTTCAAGAGATGCATGAGCTTGTTGTTGGTCTTAACAAGTTAACTGATGAGTATAAAGACTATCTTTAGAAAGTTCTAAATCAAATTAAGTCTCTTAACTTGGATTTCAATGCTTATCATACTTATGAACAATCATCTCAACCTACTTTAGATAGTGATCTACTCAGAAAAATTTTAAAAGAATAACTTTAGGTTGTGCTCAGTGGTTTTGATAAATAATCTCTATCTGAAGTTATCAAGAACAGTGATAATGTTCTTGATTTGGTGAGAATCCATTACAAGATTTCTAATGATGGTCAACAAGAAATTTCTAAAAAGGTGAATTTCTTATTCAATTGGATCTTCTCTAAGAATGACATGACCAACCACTTCACGTACCTTATTGAGAATATAAGAATTCATCCTGTTACACACAAACTAAATTTTTTTTATTTATTATCTGGAAAAATCCCAAAACAAGACAGGACCATGGGAAATTCCAAAACAAAAAAAAAACAACCCTAAGGAGGATGAAAATAATGGAGACCGATTTGATCTCCTCTAATCAGTTCAATCCCCTCTAGTTTCAATTGAAGAATGCTGGAGAAACAGGTAACATTGCTCCCTTGATCTGCCACCACCATGGAAGCAAGATGATCTACTAATTTATTGCCCTCATTCCACGTATGAACAAACTGAGTGTTTTTGTTGATAATTCCCTTACATTTCTTGATTATAAATTCAACCAACCAAGGAGTGGGTATAAAACCATGCATAGAATCATGAATAATTCTAGAATCAGTTTCAATTTGATCAAGAATAAAGCTTTTCTGACCACACAATTTAAGTCCAGTGAACATCGCATTAGCCTCTGCCTGAATTGAGTTTCCTTTACCATAATAAGCGGTAAAAGCAAGAAGAAAACTCCCTTTAAAATCCCGGACTACCCCTCCACCACGCATAATCCCAAAAATACAAGAACCATCAAAATTAAGTTTGTAACCCACTTTCGGTGGAGACCAACAGAACCAATTTACTCATAAAATAGAACTAGTATTCTGAATTAAAGGCAGACTAACTTGTATGTTTCTCAGAGAGGGGGCATGGATCCATTCATTGTAACCACTGACCAAATCAGACATGAGGCACTTGGTTCTTGTGAAAAAATATCTTCCTATAGAAACAAGACCCTCAAATATGGCTTTATTTCTTGCTTGCCAGATACACCAGTAACCCGTATTCAGAATTAGTGCCCTATCCATTTTTTCTTGACTTCCACCATTCAGACCATAGAACCATCTTTCTAGGAAAGGAGCGCCTAGTAGATTTGTAGAAAAAAGACCAGTAAATCCTCCAAAACAAGACCAGACATCCATAGCCCATTATCCTTAAAAAAAGAGATTGTTAGAATCCTCCTCCTTATGATTTATGCAGCAATGAAATTTAGAGACCAAATTAATACCCATCCTTATCACATTATCATCTGTAGGTATGGCCTGATTTCTAATCCTCTATTTAAAAAAAACTGAATTTAGAAAGATTTTTTTTGCACCATAACACATTTTTTCATGTGTCTTGTTGCTCCTGTGAATTAATGATCCTATGAAAGTCTTTTGCAAAAAACAAACTTGAATTTGAAGCAGTGAAAACACATCTATCCTCCTGTTACTCAAGCTTTCAAAACTCAATTCCAAAAACTCAAATATTTCACTCCTTTTTTGGACAAATTTATAGAGAACAAGGATTACTTTGATAAATCCATGAAATATGGTGGCGAGATTATTTCTAATTTTATAAATATTTTGTGGCCTAATCTTCATGTTCAGAGTACTGTTATTGTGGATCCTGAAGTTACACCCCTGAGATATGGTTTTCCTACCTTTTTCTCTGCTACCATTGCCTCTACATATATTTCTGTCTCTCAGGATCTGAGTCAGATTAGGCCTGTAATCCTTGATCAATTGTTTTCTTGGTATTCTACTACCCCTACCATGGCCACTTATATCTTTGAAGGTCTTCCTTTACCTTTTCTGTCAACAAGTTCACTCACTTATTCTAATTCTACCTCTACTCCTATGGATTCTTCTTTTGATGTTGCTGCCAAGGGAAAAGAGAAGACAAACCAGTGCTGAAGAATAGTGACTACTATATTTTGATAGGGTTATTTTTGAATTTGTTTTGATATCTACCATTTTTAATGGCACTCTTCTTTGTCTAATGCATTGTTCACTTTTATTGTCTATTTCTTATTCACTCTTTTTGATAATCCCAAAAGGGGGAGAACTAAGCACATTAAAGAAATAATAGAGAAATATGTATTTTATATGTACCTTGAAGACATATACACTCTAAATACACACTAAGGAAGAGATATATTCCCTAAGAATAGATCTCTCACTCACATGATTTTTGAACATCAAAAAGGGGAAAATTGTTGGACTCCTCATGCGTTAATCATGTTTTAATGATCACAAATCTTATTCATTTAGTAAAAACTTGTTAATCCCATTTAATTTATCTTAAATCATGTGTACAGACGATTAGTATCTTTATGCTTAAAATAAACATTGTGCACTATATTTAAATTACTTTATAATGATTTATTTGATGAATGACTAAGTCTAATCCATTATATGAATATCACTACTTAAGTCTGAATACAAATATTTGGATAAGTCTGATACACCGTGAGTCTGCCACTGGTTGTGTTTTTCTAGCAAAGGATCCAGACACCGTGACTATCTAGACACTGTGACTATCCAGACATCGTGACCATCTAGACATCGTGACTATCCAGACACCATGACCATCTAGGAACCATGACCATCTAGGAACCATGACTATCGGGACACCATGACTATCCAGACAACGTGACCATCCAGACACCGTGACCATCTAGACACCGTGACCATCCAGACACTGTCACCATCCAGACACCATTCCAAGGAGACATTGTTTGATGAAGACACCATTTACAGACAAACTATGACACCATTTCTTAATATATATATATATATATATATATATATATTTTGTCGTTTTTCAATTTAATTTCATACGGTCATATTTGATGCTTTTAAATGCACTGACATAATTAATGTTTATTTGTAGAAATATCATCTGACAGTATGAGTTACAAGGTATAGAATACATGCATTCTGTCGGATGCAACACATGAACTCCAAGAATAAAAGAGAAGTGCGGCCTAGAAAAAGATAGAGCATAATAACAAAGTACACACAAGTTTTTTCGAAAAGAAGAACCGACACATGCACCTCAACATTCATAAAGAACACATGAAACATTATTGAATCAACAAGATAGACACCATATATCAGAATCGTCGATCACATATTCGCATTGTCAATACCATGAAGGACATGATAAAGATCTAGCTGACTTATGATGATATGTTTTCAACGAGAGGACTCAATTTTCTGAATCTGCTTCATTCAAGAAGTCCAGAACTGCATAGAATAACACTCAGAGAACTTTTAAACTTGTCTCATCATTTCTGCTCTGTTGTGTATTATTTTTATCTTTCAAGCAGTGTGTGTGTCTATATAAAAAAACACACTATCTCCTGCATCAAATTGAAGGATACAATATATCCTTTCTCTTACATATTTTTACACCTGTGTATTCCCACAGATAAGTGTGAAAGAATTACCTTTGTGACTTGTTAGTGTTTACCCATGAAAAACTATGGAAGAGGTCATGTGACCTAGACAGTCTTTTGTACTGTTGTTAACCCTGATCCAGGGTGTGGATCAAGTTTATTTATATAAACTACTTGGTGGAAGGTGATCACCAAGTGGAGTGGATTAGGTCTCGACTTAAGACTGAACCACTTGTTTTACATCTGTTTGCTGTTTACTTTAGTTTTCTCTATTTTACTATTTAATCTAGAAAGTAATAAATTTACGTTGATAGTTAATCTTGGAAATAAGTTATAATTGTTTTTTCCTTATTAGAATAGCTTTAAAAGTAATGTTAATAACTGTGATTAGGATTACTGAGAATTAATCAATCTTCTAAGAAGTTATTTAAATATTCAAACTTTCATAAAAGTATAACCTTGATTAACTTGGCTATATTTAACTATTGGATAACCTTTTTATGAATACCTTTTTAAACAATTTTTTTATAGATACTCAATTCACCCCCCTCTTGAGTAATTTACTCAGACCAACATATTTAATTTGGTGTGTGTGTGTGTGTGTACATGATATAATATAAATGTATATAATTAAATACATAAATATATAATATAAATGTATTTAATATAATATATGTATAATATAAATCATAAGACATATAAATTTATAGTATTTATAAAACCAACATATAATTTGTATAGTTAAAAAAATAAGTGTAATAATAATAAAAATAATTAATAATTAATAATATTATTGTTACACACACAGAAATATATATAAGTATATAAAAATAATTATATAAATATAAATATAAATATATATATATACTATGATTATATTATATCTATAAATATTATACAAATACATAAATACATAAATACACATACACACACAAATGTAAATCTATAAATATAAATTCATATATGTAAATATAATTATTTATATATTTTATATATAAATTGATAATATATATATATAAACATTATAAACAAATATATTATATATTATACAAAAAATACAAATATATTATATTATTTAAATTTCTATAGACACACACACACACACACACATATATATATATATATTATGTAATTTAACACTATCTAAATAAATATATTTTACTGTATATTTAAATTTTGATTCTCATTGCCTTAGTGGTAAGGGAACAAGTTTACTTACGGGATGTGTGACCTTCAAATCCCAGCATCTGCAGGGTTTTTTAATCTATTCGGTGATAGGCACGTACATGTGCTGGGGCCTATGGAAAAGTGTCGAGTCACGACGTGGGGTTGTCTGGGGCAGGGGGTTGTTGTCATGTGGTGTCTATGGGAGTGTGTCTGGGGTGGGGGGTTGTCATGGGGTGTCTGGGGTTTCATGGGATGGGGTTGTCATGGGGTGTCATGGGCGGGGGGTTGTCATGGGGTGTCTGGGGGGCATTCGGTGATAGGCGCGTTGGGTCCCACGAATAAGTGTTGGGCCATGGGGTTGTTTGGGGGGGGTGTCTGGGGTAGAGGGTTGTTGTCATGTGGTGTTTAGGGGGGCGTTTCTGGGGCAGGGGTTTGTCATGGGGTGTCTGTGGGGCACGTTTGGGGTGTCATGAGGTGTTTGGGGGGCATTCAGTGATAGGCGCGTACGCGTGCTGAGGACCACAGAAAAATGTTGTACCACAGGGTGGGGTTGTCTGCGGGGGGGGGGGGTGGGGGGGTGGGGTGGGGGTGGGTGGGGTGGGGGGGGGGGTCTGAGGGGGGGGGGGGGGTCTGGGGGGGGGGGTCTGGGGGGGGGGGGTCTGGGGGGCATGTCTCGGGTGTCATGGGTGGGGGTTTTCAAGGGGTTTCTAGGGGGTGTAATGGGTGTCTCTAGGGGGGGTTGTTGGGGTGTCTTGGGGGAGCGTCTTGGGGGGGGGGGGGGGGGGTCATGGGGTGTTTCGATAGTGTCATGGGTTTCTGGGGTGGGGGTGTTTTGGTGTCTGGTGGGTGTGTATGGGGTGGGGGTGTCGGGGTGTCTAGTGGGTGCATCTAGGTGGGTGGTTGTTTTAATGTGCTATCTAGGGGAGCGCGTCTGGGGTGGGGTGTTGTCATGGGTGTCTGGGGGGGGGGGTGGTTGTCTGGGTGTCTAAGGTGAGTGGAAAATTATATAAAAAAATAGATATTGATTAGGGGAGGTTATAAACACCCCTAAAATTAGGATTTGGGACTTGATTAGGGTCAGTAATAACCACCCCTAATCCAAACATAAATGTAGGGGCAGTTAAAACCACCCCTAATCCACTATTTACAGTGGATTTCTGGAAAAATTAGAGGGGGTTTAAACCACATATAATCTAATTGCCTTTAAATTCAGGTTCAATTTACCAATTCTTATGCAGAACCTCCTCTAATTAGATTAGGCAGACACATTATCGATGGTTAGGGGCAACCACCACTAATGAATTTAGAGGGGGTTATAACCCCCTCTAAATAAACAACCCCTTCTAATCACCCAGTTTTTTTGTAGTGAAAACATCACCCGACAGGATGGTTATTCCATGAAATTTTCCAATTATCTCATCCCATGCCAAGTTATCATTTTATGTTCAATTATGGTAATTCTAGATTTTCACATCAAGTATACCATAACATAGTTAAATAACTAATGATACCATGGGGATCTAGGTTATAAATCTCCATATTCCCAACCAAAGTTAAGGGTTGGAACACACTTTGACTGGCAAAAAATCCTAGTCTTAATCACCATTAGAACTAATGAGATCCACGAGAGGTCTAGGTAAGATAAATTAAATAGTTTCATTTTAATAAGTCATGTGCATGGTGTGCTAGTATGATTGCACGAGTTAAATATACTAGAAAATCAAATCAAAACATAGGAAGTTATTTTAGATCACCCACCTTAATAAAAGAAGGAGGGACTGAGATCAAACACCTAGATCTATGAGAAATACCAAGATCCATTGTTTATAGTGATTTCCACACACTATCAAGGCTATAAGTAGAGAAACCAAGAAAAATACAATGATATTTTGATAAAACTAAGAATAACTCACTGATTTCAAACTATCAGGATTGAACCAAGAATAAAAGGATTGAATAAAGTCATCAAAGAAGATAGAGGAACATCATAGAACCCTTGAAATACTATAATACTATATTATAATTGAAAGAGGGAATTAAAAGGAATAAATAGTTGTTTTGGGGGGGGTGTAAAAATACATCATAACCCCTAATTTACATGGTCCATCCCAACACCATCGGGTAGCCAATGGTGTCCTCTAATGTGCCTACGCATTTGGAGATCCCATCAGCTAGATAGTGGGATCCTATAGCCTTAATAGACTATTCTTGAGTCCACTATAGAACCAGTGGACTCCATTGGCTAGCTTATGAAACTTCAACACATTCGGTGCTGTTTTCCACCCCTAGAAACCCGTTATCTTGACTTTACCAAGTCTTAAACACCCAAAAACAACACTTTAATCCAAAAAAAATTATTTATAACAAAAAAAATCTCAAATACAAACTTTAAGATGAATGAAACTGGTCCAAAATATGGGATATTACAACCTCCCCAATATATAACAACCCATCCCTGAGCTGTGCTTGTAAGCATCACTATAGGGGTATTAGTGAACAACTCATGCCACTATCTCCACACATCTGACCTTGTCTCCTAGGTATCCTCCTAAAATTTACCATGTTTCCACTACACTCACACTACATGTACAATCTTAACATGAGTAATATTCTCACTAAGTTCCTCACTATGGATCATATGATCCTAAAAGGACATATCAACATCACGCTCAACATCATCAATTTCCAATATGTGTGAAAGATCTGGGTAATATCTACAATACATGGAACACATCATGCAAGGAACTAAAGTGTTTTTGAAGATCTAATCAGTATGACACTAGAACGACTCTCTATACTATCTTGAATGACCTGAAAAACCCGAGCACTTTCATACCCTACTTTTGGATATGATGCTGACGTAGTCTCAGTGACACCCAAAGAAAAACCTGGTGGCCAACCTTGAGCTCTAGTGGTCATCTTCGAAGGTCATCATAAGATTTAGGCCTACCATGTTATATTTACAACCACTTCTAGATCAACTGAACCTACTCCAATGTATCCTATATGAGACTCAGTCCCACAAGCACTGATTCTCCTACCTCTAACCAAAATAAGGTTGAATGAAATGGCCTACATACAAGGCCTCAATATGATCTATCTGGATTGATACCTGATAAATTTTATTATAGATGAACTCCATAAGATACTAATGTTTCTCCCATGATCCTACAAATACCAGGACATAGACCCTCAACATATCCTCCAATATCTATATGGTCTGATCAAATTTCCCATCAGTATAAGGATAGTATGTTATTATTATAATAACTCGTGACCCCAAACCTTCTGAAGAACCTACCAGAACTATGAAATAAAACCATGATCATGATATGATAATATACTCCTCACAAATCCATATATCTAAAATATCTCCTGTATATATAGGTTACCCAGTTCATCAACAATGAAAGTTTTTTGGATAGGTAGGAAGTGTGATACTTTCATCAGTTGTTCCATGATCACCCATGCTGCATCATTATTTTGGGGTTTCATGGGTAAACCTATCATAATGTCCATGGAGACATCATACCATTTACACTTGGGAGTGGTTAATAGTTGTAGTAGTTCTACTGGTCACTGATGTTAGACCTTCACCTACAGACAAGTGAGGCATTGGGTAACAAAACTATCTATATCCCTTTTCATTCTTGAACACCAATAATGTATATAGATATCTTGATACATCATTTTCAAATTAGGATGTACCACCCAAACAAAATTATGAAAATATACCATAATACCCTCACACATATTATAGGAAACCAATACATACCAATGAAAATGAAGGACCCCATGCTCACTGAAGGTCTAACCAGAAGGTGGATCCCCACCATTTACTTTCTCTCTAAGAGGAAAACATTCCAGATCTTACAGTTGACTCTCCTTTACCCTTTTGAAAAGTGAGGGGAAATTGATTTGGATGTCAGAATCACCCATCCCTTGTACTACTAGAAATATGAGTGAATTTTATAAAATATTTCCATCAACTTTAACTCATCATTGGAATCCCACATTGCTTGTGTATGTTCCTTTTTTATCAAGGTTTTAATGAAAACATTTCACTTCCCTAGTGTATATGCCAGATCAAAGTCAAAGGACTGCAAGTTATCCAACCACCTCATTTTCCAAAGGTTTAGATACCTATGTGAAAAGATATACTATAGAATCTTATGATCCATATACACTAAGATACATTCTCCCATCAGGAAGTGTCATAAAAATCTTAGATCATGGACTATAACTTCTAAATACAGGTTATGGGAGGGTTAATTTGGTTCATATGGTCTTAACTACTAGGATCTGTAGGAAACCACATTTCCATCCTACACAAAAACTACTCCCATTCAAACTTCAAAGGTGTCACGATACATGGTATAATCTTTACCCAATTCTGGTAAGGTCAAGACTAGTACTGACATCAACTCGATTTTTGGATCTCGAAAGACTTCCTCACAGTCATCGATCCATTTGAACCATACTCCCTTCCTGTTAAAACTGACTATTGGTGATTCTATCCATGAGAAATTCTGAATAAATCTCTGATAGAATCAAATTAGACTGATAAATATATGAATTTCAAAAACATTCTTGGTTCACAACCAAGAAACCACTACTAATAACTTTTTAATAACCATAGATTTCCCTACCTATGATATAATATGGCCTAAAAAATAGACATGATCAATCCATAAGGGACACTTTGAGAGTTTTACATAAATACAATGCTTCCTTAGTATAATCACATGATCCTCCCTATATTTAGAGTATATCAAGATGTCATTAACAAATAAAACTACAAACTAATCTAGGTATGGGTGGAAGATGTGGTTCATCAAATACATGAACACCACCGATGAATTTGTTAACCCAGACAACATCATTATGAATTTATATAAACCATACCTTATCTAGAAGGTTTTATGAGGGATGTTAGATGACCTAACTCTCAACTAATGGTATCCTGATCTCAAATCAATTTTTGAGAACACACAAGGACCTCTTATTTGATCAAATAGATCATTGATGTGATAATGAGGATACCTGTACTTGACTTTCATCTAGTTCAAATTTCTATAATTGACATATAACCATAAGGTACTGTATGCCTTATTTGTGAAAATAATTAAAGCACCCTAAGGTGATGTACTAGAATGGATAAAACCCTTGCTCTCAAGAACCTTTAAATGGACTTTAAACTCCTGAATCTCTATTGGTGCCATCATATAGGGTGGTATCGATATAGGATCAACCATTGAAACTAAATATATATTAAAATAGATATACTACTTTGGTGGAAAGATGGAGAATTCCTTGGTAAAGACATCCTGATACTGGTCTACTACTAGAGGAAAGACATGTTGTGGCTCTCCATCATTTAGTACGAGGCCAGATACCTAATATATAATCCCCTCTAGCCTAAGATGTGTTGGTCTTGCCCGACCTTCTTGTATTTCCCATTCACTATAGTGGATGTAATGTCTTCCCTCAAGTGGTGAGAAATACACACACTTGTGGTTGCAATTTATATGATCCCAATACAGAACTAACTAGTCTATTCCTATGATTAAGTTGAAACTCACCATATTAAGCACAAACAGATCCCAGAGAAAGTGGTAACCAACAATCATGATAGAAAACTCCTTTAAATGTCAAATTCCCTATGACTACACTCCCAATGGAGTGTCAATAAACATTACTCCAAAAAGGAACCCCATGGAAAAAATCAATCCATGAAAAAACTAATCACATACGAATGAGTGTGATGAACCTGTATCAAAAGGAGCATAAGTGAGCGTAGATAATACTAAGATCAAACATTGAATAGTGGAAGTTACTACATTTAGCTTGGTAGTTATGTATTGAACTACATAAATCTATATCATGCCTCTTTTTTGATCCTCTAACTGAGATCTCTATAGTAACCCACTCCGCTGGTACTGCCGCCTCTACCCTAGGGTTCTCTATCCTCTACCTCAGCCTGTATGACCACTAAAAATCAAGATTCTTGTTTTTTATTGGGGGGAAAACTCCTTAAAAAACTCTGGTATCTACCTTTATTCCCCATTATTCACTACCAACTGAGTGATTCTATAAAACCTCTTGAGGTGCCCTATCTTACCACACACATGGAACTCTACTAGAGGTTAAGGCCACTAATCCCACTTATGGAAGAGCCTTACAAATTGAAAGTAGTGTATTGGGTCACCACCTGGAAAGGATGACCTAATAACCTGATCGATCTACCCACTACTATCTTGATAGTAATGCTGAAAGTGTCATTTCCTTCCACTAGAGGAAGTACTACCTAAATGCCCAATTGAAACCGGATTCCCACCACTCAGGGCCTCCCTCAGATTCCCTTAAGAAATGATATCTTGGTTCATGATGTTTGATACCTTGGTTAGATGAAAGAAATTCACTTGGGACTTTATCTCATAGAGATGAATTTCCTAGAAGTAATTTAACCTAGCCATCTCATATCCAGCAAACATCAGAAAAAAATGTTATAGTTATGTTAAATGACCAGCATAATCCATCACCATCATACTCACTTACATTAGGTTTATGAACTCATGAAACCTATATTTCCTCAATATCTCCAAATAGAAACGGTCCAGGAAATTTGTTTGTAAATCCTCATAATTAATCCCTTCATACTAATTTTCATGAATCAGAACATCCCACCAATTCTTGGATGGTCCTTGTAACATGTATTCCACTAGCTTCACCCTCCTCTCCAAGGGTGTCTCCATATGATTGAATATTGTTTGGACAGACTCAATCCAAAACCCTACTACTTGGGGTACATCCTCCACTTTTAATATCATAGGGTGATTCATTTGAAACTCCCTCATTAGTTATAACATGGATGTAACTCCTCAAGGAATTTCCCTCTCCACATACCATATCACTCATAAGAAACTATCCAAAATCTTATTTTCCATAACATTCCTTTAATCCATCGAGGGGATTAGACTATTCTAAGTGTGGTGTGTGATCATAAGCACCCACCTCAAACTTTACTAGAAAATGATGCAAATACATCTCTCTATATAGGGTAACACACACCTCAAGACATATTATAGAAAAAAAGGAAAATAGGAAAAACATATAGTCATACTATGAAGGAAAAACAAAATAGGTGCCAATATTTAACATTCAAGGAATACAAGATACCAAATTAAATAAAACTAATTAATTCACACACTATATATATAAGAAAAAATATAAAACAGTCATTCATTATCTGTTCATTACTAATAATAGTCTTTCATGAATAAACTAAATAGTATATATATGCATATGAATGAGTCCCTAGCATGACAAAAATATAGAAATATTACTTGTGCCTATCATGATACATGCATATGTACCTTTATCTATACCATTCCATTAGTAAAATATCATAAAAACAAAAAAAAATACACAACATACGCATCACTAGAGTTTAAATAACATCACAACAATAATAAGAGAACCTCAGGAACAATAATCCCACCCCTGGTAACTTTGGTTTTCCCACACACATGGGTTATCTACTACAATTCTTGAGATCATTACCATACCCTAACACATCCTAGTCTCCCATATACCTTTCAAAAATAGTGAATTAATAGAAAATATCATATTTTGCACCACATTGTAATGTCCCCAAACTATTTCTCCCTCACTTGACCAAGATGGGTCACCACATGACCTCAGGTTCACCTCCTTGCATGTCAGAGGCTTCTGAATAGTAGAAATGGTGTAAGGAATATAGTGGGGAGACTATACCCATTGAAATAGAGTTTCAATAATAGTGGAAATAAATAAATTAATATGAAAATACACACAATCATATAATATATGAACTAAATCAAACTATATATAAAACAAACCATGTTATTTTATAATATATGTCATCTAAATGTCGTGTTGAAGTCATACAATCCAAAATAAGTAAAGAAAATTTTCAAAATAAATACTCCACATGCTCGTTCCCAAACCCTAAACTCGAACCCATCTCTATGATCCAACCCCATATCAAAAGAAACTATTCAATCAAGTATATATCCCCTTACCCTTGTCTAGACCTGTATCCATGAAGTCTGACTGGGTACTAAACGATGCCCAAATATGAAGTGAGTAAAAATCATTAGGAAAAAATATATAGTGTCTAAAAAATATTTTATTAGAGTGGTGTATAAAACATTAGGATATATTTAAGCATTTAATATAAAAAATTAACAACTAAAATAAACATGCTAACCCTTGGATTATAGGGTGACACTTAGGGTCATCTATACCTACTTTGAAATAATGTCAGATATATTTGTCCTTGCACCCCATTAAAAATACCCAAGGACTTACCTATATTTTCTCCCCATATTTTCCTTAGTCAACACATATTCATTCATCTATCCCTCATTCCCATTTATTCCTGCACCTCATCGTCTTTCCCACAGGCATCAAGCAATAATATATCTCACCCTTAGGTCCATACAATCATGCATCTCAACATCCCACCCTTATGCATAAAGCATCAAACCATATAACCCTTAGGTATTTACAATAATTCATCTTAGCCTCTCAATATTAGGCATCAAGTATAAAAATTTCTCACCCTCAGACCCGTACAATCATGTATCTCAGTAACTTGTTCTCAGGCCTCATATAATATGCACTGATCAAGAGTTAGTGCATACATTATCACTAAACATGCCAAAAACAACATCATAATACAAGATGGTTATTTCATGAACCTTACCAATTATATTATACCATTCCAAGTTATCATTTAATGTTTAATTATGTTAATTATAAATTTTCATATTAATAATACCATATCATAGTTAAACAACTAACGATACAATGGGAATCTAGGTTCTTAATTTCCATATTCCCAACCAAACTCAAGGGTTGGAACACCCCTCAGGTGGTTTTAAGTCCCAAAATCAATCACCATCTGGACCAACAATATCCATGGGGGTTATAAAAGATAAATTAAATAGTTTCAATTTAATAAGTCATGCACATGGCGTGCCGACATGATCACATGAGTTGCATATACTAGAAAATAAAATTTTTCCATAAGGAGTTATTTTAGGCCACCCACCACAAGAAAATAATAAGGAGGAACCAAGATCAAATAAATAGATCTATGAGAAACACCATGATCCCCTATTAAAAACAATTGACACACATTTTCAAGGATGGAATATGTGAAACCAAGAAAAAGACAAGATGATTTTTCCAAAACAAAGAAGAACTCATAGATTTTAAACTGTCTGGATCTAACCAAAGATAAAAGGATTGAATAAAGTCTTTAGAGTGTCCAAAAGAACCTAAAATAAACATTTAAAGTCTTTAATCCCATATTAGGGTCCAAAAAGGGTATTACAATGTCTAAATGAGTATTTTGGGGTGTAAAAAGACATTACAACCCCATATTTACTCAACCTAGTCCAACACCATCGGGCAGTCAGTGGTGTCCTCTAGAATGAATTAACTTTTTTATATCCAACCAGATAGATAGTGGGGTATTGTAGCTTTACCAGTCTACTGCTAATCCCACCAGTGAGTCGTCAGACTCTACTAGCTAGACAGTGGCACTACAACACATATGGTGCTGCATGCCGCCCTTAGCCTCCTATTAACTTGACTTTACTGATTCCTAAACACTTTGAAAAAAATGTAATGAAAAATAGGTCTTGGTAATGTAAGTAAAAAATTATTAAACACAAACTTAAATAGGAACATTCCTAGGCCAAAACATGGGATCTCACATATGTTTCTCATAAGGGATATTGATAACTCAAATCTTCTTTCTTTGAGTTATAATGCTTCATCTTGAATTTTTTCCATTATTGGGCTATAAAAAACAATGATTTCATTATATGTTACTTTATATTCCCCTATATTTTAAATTAACTTTTAATCCAAAGTTTTTACCTTGATGAATCTCTTCCCCAAAAAGTATATCATTTTTAAGAATAATTCTCATCCTCTTTAATGACAGTTTTCCTTCCTTATCCATATTTTTCTTTTCCCATGAATTTTATCCTTTATAGTTGAAAAATAATTATGTTTTATGTCATGTAAATTATATATTTCACTTCTCCTCTTTTAAAAATGAATTTTTTTAGTATTTTTATAATTTGGGTTTTTAACAAATATACTTTAAAAATATCAAAAGGTTTTTCCTTTCTAGATCAAATGTTTTGTCTTATAGATCACATTTCCATGGATACCATTATGAATTTTTAAAGGATACATTATTTTATATTCTTTTTAAAAGTAAAAGTTTTCAAAATTTTCAATTCCTTTTAAAAAAACAACTCTCTAAAATGACCCATAACTTCTTTTTTATGATAATGTTGGAAATGTTTTCTAAAAACCCTATTATGTTATCACTTCCATTTTCCTTTTCATATTCAATAGGATTTAACCTAAGGGTACTTATGTTTCATGACATACCCTCTATTTTATATAATTATATTTACTTATTTGTGTGATTGAACTTTGAACAACAAACAATCCAATTTTTAGTCCTTTCCTGTGTAGTACCACTCAAAGCATTCTTTTTTCAAAGGTGTTTTCTATATATTTCAATATACTTTTAAGTTTATTTTATTACTATGGAATATTATATTTCGTAACCATCAACATTATTTATTTTGATGAGTTATGATCATGTGATTCCATTTATCTACTAGGGAAAGTTTCAATAATCTGTATATTTGTTAGCTTTATATGGATGATTATTGATTGCTAAGGAAAGTGGATTATGTATTGACATATAATATATTTGTTATTCTAATATGGGTGATTATTGTAGAAATTTATTATGTATTATTTATTCATTTTTTCATATAATGAATTAAATGGAAATAATTAGTGATGGGTGTTGTCTGGTTATAGATATCCCCTCGACAAATCGATAGGTCTCATGAGACAAACTAGCTTGGGTATTTTGGTGTATTCCTACCCATAACAAATATTTCCTAAATATAGGGACGTAATGGTAAAATCATGATGTCTAAGATCATGATGTCTTGGATAATGGAATGAAATTCACTGTTCGATATTATTCATTTCATCACTAAGGAACCATCTAGAGTTATCTATGTGATCTTTTCATTTCCAATGTTTTCCATGGATATATTATGAATTCAGTTTCATTATATTGTGAAATTAAATTACTTAAATATTATTTATATTCATATTATTATCACTTATTATATTTGGTTTTTATTGAAAAAATGATTAAATAATAAATATTTCCTAAATATAGGGCCTTAATTTTAAAATCATGATGTCTAAGATCATGATGCCTTGGATTATGGCATAAAATTCACTGTTCGATATTATTCATTTCATCACTAAGGAAACATCTAGAGTTACTTATATGATCTTTTAATTTGAAATGTTATCCATGGATATATTATGATTTTAGTTTCATTATATTGTGAAATTCAATTACTTACATATTATTTATATTCATATTATGATCACTTATGATCTTTGATTTTTATTGATTATGTTTACCCTCACTAAGCATTTGAGCTCACCCATTATTATGTTTCTATTTACATAGGTTATGGAGAAATGTATTACACATTATATGCCTAACCTAATAGATTTTGTAGAGAATTTTTAAGATATTTTGAAGACTTATTATGAATTAATTAGTTTCTTATATAGTGAGAAAAAATATCTATTAGTTGATAAAGACATGGGATTTATTAGTTTATGAGTTTTCCTAATTATCTAAATATCTAAAGTTAAAAGTTATTAGGAATGTATGTAATGAAATATTTTCTTTATGTAATGTGATTATGGGATGGTTATGTCTATGAATCTATATTTTTTATTGAATCTATTATGTAAAGTAGGTGTTTTAGGAATAAAATATGGGAGTGTGAGTCCCAGGATGATGCAGTTGGCATCAGAGTATGGTTTTGATAAATTTAGAGGTTAGGATGTTTTTGAGGATAATTTATGGGTATACAAGTAAGGGTTGATCATAATTTCAAATTTATAAAAAATCCTTTTGGTTAGTTGAAGTAATATTGAATATTTTAGGGTTTGGGATGAGAGAAATTTAGTGAAACCCCTTGGGATAAATATAAGGGATAAGTATTGGCATAGGATAACATATTAAAGTTTTTTGTATAGAAAAGAAAGAAATAGAGAAAATAATTATGGAATAAAAATTAATATTTTGATTAACACAATTAAGGTAAAAAGTGTTTTTCCTAGTCGTACCTAAGATATTAAGGTACACACCTCATTCAAAAATATATTTTGATATATATTTATCTTTTATATATCCTTGAATAATTTTATTTGAAAATAATAATTAAAATTATAAGGAATAAATTTATTTAAGGATTATATAATATAACACATAGAGATGTAGTTGGGAGTTTTATTAGTGGTAAGAAACCCTTAATTATACATGAAAAATGGGGGTTCAAAACCCATTGGGCGTAGGTTACTATAGTAGTATTGTAGCGCACTGTAGCAGTGGCGGCACTGTAGCAACGATGAGCACTATAGCGACAACAGGTCACTGTAGCGGCATCAGCGTACTGTAGCAGTGGTGGGTACTATGTAGTACTCTAGCACTGTGGGTACTGTAGCAGTACTATTCATAGAATGGGATTTGGGCCAAAAAAAATGGGCCTATGGGCCATGTAATGGGATAAATGCCCAATGGGCCTTCGGGCTATGTAATGGGTCTCCCTCTACCTAGTTAAAGAGTTCTTTACTTTGATTTAATAATAAATGAGGATTCATCCCCAACCTTGTTTTTAAAAAAATACAACACATCGAGATCTAAAATTATATTTTACTTTAAAACCTAATGTTTTTGATCGCTTTTTTCGCACACAACACTAAACCAAAATGAACTATGAAATTTTATATAAATGTTAAGATATACCCATATAATTAAAGGTTAAAAATATATTTAAATGAATTATAAAATATATTTAGAAATAAAAATAAATTTCATTATTTGTTCTAGGTCATTGATAAATTAAATTAGTGTAGCTAAATAACCAATTAGACAGATTTAGGCTTTAAAATGTAACCTTTCTAAAAGTTGAATTTTTATGTGTTTTTATTAAGAAACTAAATATATAAGGGATAAAATATATGTTTTTATATTAATAATATATTAAAACCAAATTTATTAGTAATTGATAAGAAATAATAATATGAATAAATAATATATTTTTTTTAAAAATGTTATTTTATTATGAAAAAAGTTTTCATTATATTTTTATAGTTTTATATAAAAGTTAAATTATAAAATTTATAATTTTAATTTGTTAAAATAAATTTCATTTTTATATTCATAATTTAAATATTATATTAATATGATTTTTTTAAATAATTGATTTTGAAGTGAATAGTGAAAAATATAGTTTTTACTAAAACCATAAATTTTTTTGACTTTATCATTATATAAAAAAGAACTAAAAGTTTATAAAACCTTTTAAATGAGACAATATATATTTAAGGAGTAATAATATATATTTTTAAAAAACATTCTGAATTTATAAAACCAATGTTTAACACTTTATGAACTTAATTAATGTTTTCCAATAAAATAATTTGTTTTTCGTATTTTCTTTTAATTAATTATTATTTTGGTAAAATTCGGTTTTATATTTTTATTTAATCCAAATAAATTTTATATTTTTTTATAATAAACCATTTTTTATCTTTAAATCTAAATTTATTGATAATTTTACCATACAGATAAATTTTAAGCTTAAAAATACCCTTTTTCTAAAAGTGGATTTTTTATGTGTTACATGAGGTAATGTTAAAACTGATTTTTCTTACATATAGATATTTTATCTAATAAAATTTATTTAATATTTAAAATAATTAGGTTAAAATTATTTAATACAATCCATTTTATTTTAGGTATAAAAAATGACTTACATAGGTAAAAACTAGTTACCAAGGTAAAACAATAAATGTTAAAATTAATAAATCTAGGGGTAAAGAGCTAGAAACATGTTAAAAAAATATTTTTAATTGATTGGTTTAGATATTATCAACTTTATATCATCCCCAAATCTATTATTGTAATTTTTTTGATCCATGTGGCATGTGAAACATTTGCTCACTTTATATTAAGTTCAAATATTTACAAAAATTATTCTCACAATTTGTAAATGGGCCTCTCAACACCCCTTCAATACTACTAAAAAATTTGGTTTACTCTTGAAATTATAACCTTATTCCTTACCCTAGAATATTTTTTCAACCTATTACTCTTTTTGAAATAAGATATTAAATGAATCCATCCCTTTCAAAGGATTCCTCCAAGGAAAATCCCAAATCCTAAATGTGTGTACCAATTTTACCTAATTTATTTTCTTTTCTATATTAATTTCATAAATTTATTTTTTATAATTAATATATAATGAAAATATTATTTATTTTATAACTAATTTTATTATTTTAATGTAATAACTATTAACCACATATCCTCTTTTCTCTTAATGAAAACAAAAACAACATCTGTTCATCTGTACGGATTACTGCCTCTACAAAGCATCATGTTTCATTTTTCTTAACCAACTTATATAGATGGTACTATCACATTAGTGTTTTTATTTTCAAGTATTTTCCCTTTTTATTATTGGTGTATATTTTCCCCTAAGGTTCCCTTTTTAATTTTTAAGAAAAATTGAGAAATTCTGGGTGGATGGACATAGATGCACGGTTAACGCACGATTAGTGGGAACCGTGCACACAACCCAGGTAATCGTGTAGTAGGAGACAAAACCTACCGCACAACCACCGTATGGCCATGTGCCCCATCCCAGAACCATGCATCTGGATAGAGCATGAAGCAAGGTTTTTCACATAATTTATTAAACTGTGTGGACTAATTGTGCACATTGTCCAGCTCATTAAAAAAATGGTTTTTTTTTACCATTTTCTCTTTTTAGATTTAACCCCTATTCAACCCTCTTCTTCCCCATTTGTGATTTTCATCCATTGGAGCTTCCTTGGCCCCTATATCTCTCTTAGACACCCATTTTTGAAGGGTATTTGGCGGGGAAACATCACGATTCTTTAATTAAGTGGGGTTATCCCTGTTTCTTCTTTCTTTTTAGTGTTTCTTCCAACTTTTCTTGGGTTTATAATTTTATATAAGCTAGGGTTCTATTATTAGGGTTTAATATTTATTTTTTGGGTTCAGTATTCAGGAATAGGGTTTGTTTTTGCTTTCTTATGGTGTGTTTTAGGTGCAGTTGGAGATTTATACTGATTTTGGGGGTTTTTACACCAAAGGTCGGTGGTTCTATATATAAAAATTTCATTGGTGAATTTAATTTTCTTTCTTGAGTAATTTAACATGTTCTTTGATTATTGTGTGTAGTGAAAAAGTGTTTTTTGATAGGATTAAATATGCGTTTGACTTTAAAATAGCATTTCTATGTGAAATTGGGTGTTTTCCTTGTGGAAACCTTTGTTGTGTCACTTAGTAGTGTTATATAAATTGTGAAATTGGTTTATTAAATTATATAAGAGATGAAAATCATATTTTAATATGGTGTTGGTGTGCGGTTGATTTTAAAAGAGGATTTTTGGGTGTATTTTGGTGTAAAATATTTACAGTGATTCTTGAAATTGTTTTATAAATTGTTTAAATGATTTATTAAATTAATTAAGAGTTGTGAAACATATTTGGTAAAGGTTTTCATGTGAGTATTATTTTAAAATTATTTTTTTTGTGCAAGTGGTGGAATGTGATATGTAATTCCTTTTTTGGTTGATGAAATGTACAAGTGGTGTTATGTGACATGTAAAACTTGATTGAGCACAAAAGGGAGACTGGGTATCTAGGTGGGAGGACTAGGAATAATATTATAGTGATTCAAAAGTGGCTACGACCCAGTTTCAATTAATAGGATTGATGATGAAAATAATAGATAAACATGGATGATGATTTGAGACCACTAGAATTTTGGATGTTGATCCTCTCTAGTGGATCGTGCATGAGAACGCTATTGGTCATGGTTTCTATACCACATTTCACTAATATACGAGGTACCTAGGGTCCCATTTCTAGATAGTGCCCAGGGGTACTTCTCGTGACTAGTGCTCATTGGCTATATCACACTTATCATCGATATATAGTATTTTTTGGTTGGTAAATTCAGAATCAAGTGTGTTTTCTTTAAAGTTTATCTCTTTAAAGTTGTTTCTCATTTAAATTTTATTTCCTTAAATTTTTTACTATCATCTTATTTTTATAAAAACTAGCAAGATATTTTTCTTATAATTTTTATAGCATGGAATATTGTATTGGGTGGAATCTTACTGGGCTTAGGCTCACACCATAATTTCATCTTTAGGTGTTAGTAGACTTGGTAATGTTTGACATAGGTAAGGTCAAGGCCTTTGGAGATGATGGTTCATGTTTCTAGAGGTGTTATGGAGATGACTTGAGGGTGGTTCCCCCTTTCCAAGTAGTGGTTTTTTTGATAGACTTGTGGTTCCTTTCTTTTTGTAGCCTTGATTGGTTTTGACTTAAATCTTTTAAATGAATTCTAAAAATTGTTTAAGGTTTGTTTGGTTTGAATTTTCATATTTTTTTTATTGATTATTGTTTGTTGTTTAATGAATATAAATTCTGTTAAATTGTTACCACTCTTTATTTATGATACCCAGGCATTTGTTCCAGCTTGTGGGGATATTGAATGCCCTTCATGTTTTAACACAGATCAGGTCGGGCGTCGGTTTGGATGAAGAATCATATTGGTTCATGAAAAAATGGTTCCAGAGAAGGTTTATCTCTTTGTTTTATTACATTTGGGATGAGTTTGGTTAGATAGGAGCTAGGACTATTGGTGATTGGAGTTTTATTTATGAGTAGGGTGTCTGGCCAGTACACCTCATGACAGACCTTGAGTCTCCATGGGATGTTGCATTTTTTTTGACTTCTCTTCCAAGTGGGATGTGAAGGATACAGATTGCACATGGACATTGGGTGGGGGTGAAGTGGTTTAGTCATTTATTTTTTGTGATAAGTTTGATTTATTTATATTTGATTTTATTGCTGAAAATATTCAGACCTATTGTAATAATGATTTTTCTTGTGACTATTTATTTTTGTAGCAACATTCCTCCCTAGAGATCTCCCTTGAAACCACCTGAAGAATCTAAGTAGAGTTCTCCTTCATTACTTGATCATATGTTGGTAGAAGTTATGGTCTGGGCTATTTAGGATTTGGGACAAGGAGCGGGTCCTGGTTCTACTCTTGTTAGAGAATATGAATATGGTCCTAGGAAGGAAAAATCATAGGAGTTTCTCAAGAACAAACCTTATAACTTTGGAGATAGGATAAATCCTCAAGAAGAAAAGGAGAGACTTGAGAAAATAGAGCACCTATTTGAGTTTATTGATACTCCTAAGGAAGTAAGAGTAAAATGTGCCTCGTTCATCCGAGAGGGTCCCAATCGAAGGTGGTGGGACTCAGTAATTCAAGTTGGTAAGTACGAGCATATGATCTGGAAAGAATTCAAGACTATATTCAATGGCCAGTACTATCCTGAGGTCTTGGCCTATGCCAGATCCTGGGAGTTTATGGATATTGTTCAGGGAGACTAGTCAGTGATGGAGTATTCCAACCAATTTGCTGATCTTGTTTGATATGAACCTGAAATAGTCTCCAATGAGAAGATGAAGGATTATAGGTTTGAAAGGGGTTTGTGGCTATATATCTATTCTCAGTTATTCTTGTTCAAGACTAACATATATTATGATATAGTTAATCAAGATTTTATGGTGGATATTGACCACAAGGTTTGGTCTGGTCCCTTTGGGGCTATGTCAGTGATGGGAAGTGTCTGAGAAGAAGAGGAAGTGGGATGAGTAGGTAAAGAAGAGAGGTGGTAGTTTAGGCCATCATTCTTTGCAGTCTTCATCTGTAGATTTTGTTGCAGGGTTTATTGTGTGCCATCAGTATAGGAAGGCATGAAACATGCGGCCTACATGTAAATATCCTCCTAGGACTTGTCATTGATGTAGAGTTATAGGACACTTGTAGATATTTTCAGGGCAATACACCCATACCAAAGTGGGGCAAGATTTGTGGCTTCTAGGGGAGTTTCAGTTCATTCAGAGCTGTCCTAAATTTTGGGGTCTCAATTTAGTGGACGTGGTGGCAGGATTGGATCATATTCAGGGAAGAGCCAGTTTAGGGAAGATCCACATGCAAGCAGTCATTCTCAACCAGAGACCTAGCATCTTCATGTTGTGGATTAGGCACAAACGAGGCTAGATGTAGGGCCCATGATAGTTCGAGGTACCATTATGATTGTATCTTCAATTACAATTGTTTTATTTGATAATGGTGTATTTAATCTTTTTATCTCTTCCCATCTTGTGAATCTGTTGAACTTTCCAATTGAGATGCTATCTTTTTCAATGGAGTTGGTAATGATGTTGTGTAAGAGGAAGGATTAGGGTATTAGGTGCTCATTTTGCGTGCTCTCCATATCAGGGGTTGATATGGAATGTGATCTTCTAATCTTGGATATGGGCCTTTTCAATATAATCATTGGAATGGAATAGCTAGTGCACTTCTAATCACATGTCAATTATTATAGGATATGGGTGGGTTTCATGTCACCAGATGGGAGTCCTCAAGTTTTTATTGGGGAATGGGATCCTCATTCGGGTGGTGCATGACCTTCACTCTCAAAGCTGGGAAATTATTGTTTTTCAGTTATCGTCGCCCACGCTGGAGGATGATGGTAGAACTTCTGAGGGTGTATTGCCTCCTATAGTGGATAAATTCCCATAGTTATTTCTAGATGATTATTTGGACTTACCCTCAGAGCAGGATGTGGATTTCTCAATTGATTTGGTTCCAGGAACATAACCAATGTCTATTACCTCATATCATATGGACCCCATCGAGCTGAGTGAATTAAAGATATAGATGGACAATTTGAAATCAAAGGTTTCATTTACTCAAGAATTTATCCTTGGGCCACTCCTATTCTATTCATGAAAAATGATGACGAATCCCTCCGTCTGTTCATTGATTACCAAAAGCTGAATAAGGTAACCATTAGAAATAAATACCATTTACCCCAAATTGATGACTTTTTCAATCAACTGAAAGGGGAAAAATGGATTTCCAAGATATAATTTTTTTCTAGTTACCACTAAGTCAAGGTTATATAGTTGGATATCCTAAATATGTCTTTCTAAAGTAGGTACAACCACTTTGAGTATTTGGTCATGCCTTTCAGATTAACAAATGCTCCAGAGTTTTTATAGAACTTAGGAATAGGGTGTTCCACCAATATCTGGACTTCTTAATTGTGGTTTTTATGGAAAAAATCCTAGTTTACTCTATATCTGAGGAAGAGAATGAGAATAATTTACAGATCATGTTGGGAACTCTGTAGGATCATCAGCTTTTTGAAAAGTTTTGAAAGTGAACCTTCTGATGCAGGGAAGTAAAGTTTCTATGCCATGTGATTTTGTAGAAAGGGGTTTTAGTGGACCCCGAGAAGATCAGTAAAATTATGTCATGGGGGAAGCCACAGAATGTGTTTGAGATCAAGAGTTTTCTTAGTCTTTCAGGTTATTATAGATGGTTTGTTTGGGATTTATCTCACTTTTCCTTGTCCATGACCGGACTCACCCAGAAAAGGGTGAAGTTTTTATGGATTCCAGAGTGCCAGGAATCCTTTGAGGAGTTGAAGTGTCATTTTACTATCACACCTATGCTGATCTTGCCAGAATCTGGGAAGGGCTTTATGGTTTGTTGCGATGCTTCAGGTATGGGCCTTAGGTGTGTCCTCATGCAATATGATAATATAGAGGCATATAGTTCTATCCAATTCTGACCACATGAAAATAATTACCCAAAACATGACTTGGAATTAGCATAGGTGATGCATGCCTTGAAGAATTGCCATCATTATCTTTTTGGGGAGAAATTTATGGTCTATTCAGATCATAAAAGCTTAGTCTATATCTTCTCTCAAAAATATTTGAACTTGAGGCAACATCATTGGATCAAGTATTTTTAGGGGTTAGAATTTGATATCATCTATACCCCAAGAAAAGGTAATGTGGTGGTGGATGCCTTGAGCAGAAAATTGCTAGTGCAGGATTTGAGGAAGTCTAGTGTTGAGTGGACCTTGATGGAGATCTTTTCTCAGATACATGTGGAGATCAAGGAGCATAGTGGAGGTGTATTATTAGTGAGTGTTCAGTTGAATAATTCTCTTCTAGAGTTGATTAAGAAGGTTAATACTAGTGATGATATTTTTCAGTGGTCCATATAGTTTCTTCATGGTGGGGAAACATCTACTGATTGGTCTTCATTTCACAATGGAATATTGTGCTTTAAGGTCTATTTCATGGTGCCGTTATCTTTGAGGAAGGTGGTGATTTAGGATAGCCACCACTCCTGGTGGTCCATTAATCCTAGATCTACCAAGATGTGTTATGATGTTCCTCGATAGGTTTGGTGGCCAAGTATGAGGTGGTACATAGCTGACTTTGTATTGAGGTGCTATACGTGTCAGCAGGTAAAGACAGAGTATGAAAGGCCTTATGGTTTGCTTCATCTGTTACCCATTCCTACTCAGAAGTGGAATGAGGTATCCATGGATTTCATTATTGAATTACCTCGTACACCTTGGGGAAGGAACACTATTTTATTGGTGATTGATCATTTGACCAAATTAGCTCATTTTATTTTGATTAGAGATTTAGTAAAGGTGGATGAGCTGGACCGATTGTATGTTCAGGAATTGGTTAATCTTCATGGTGTACCATCAGTGATTTTTTTAGATATAGACCCCCATTTTACATCTTGATTTTGGGAAGGCATTAAAAAGGAAGTGGTGTCACATATTAAGATGAGTATGACATAACATTCTCAAATAGATGGTTAAAAAGAGTGAAAAGATCAGATTCTGGAGGACATGCTTCATGCATTGTTTTAGATTTTGGTGGATTGTGGGATAGCCACTTAGTATTGGTCAAACCATCTTATAATAATAGTTACCAATATTCAATTCAAATGGATCCTTTTGATCCGCATTATGGTCGGCCATGTTTGTCTCCTTTATGTTGGGCTAAGGTAGGTGAAACCTCACTTTTGGGACCGAACCTTGTGTAAGAGACATATGAGAAAGTCAAGTTGATTAGGAAATGGTTATTGATAGATCAAAGTTTCCAAAAATATTATGCTGATTATAGGTGTTCAGGTATTGAGTTTTCCATGGGTGATCAGGTGTTGTTGAAAGTGGCTCCTCGCTTGGGTCATCATCATTTGGAAAAGTAGGGAAAACTAATGTTGAGGTATGTCAGACCTTTTGAAATCACCAAGAATATTGGAAAGGTAGAATAGAGGTTTGTTTTTCCTTATTAGTTGAAATAAATTCACAATGTATTTCATGTCTCCCAGTTAAAGAAGTATAATCTGGATCCGACCCATGTGTTGAATTGAGAAGAGTTGGAGATAGAGCCCAATTTATCAATGTTTGAACGACCAGTACAAATAGTGGATTCCCAAAATAAAGTGCTTTGGGGTAAGTCTATTTCATTGGTTAGTGTCATTTGGTAGCAAGGGGATGATGTACATGATACATGGGAGTAGAATTCATGGGTTAAGAAAGAGTATCCATTCTTGTTTTCAGAACAAGTTTTGAGTTGAATTTCTTATGGTAGAAAGTTTTCATGGTGGGGAGAATTTTCATATTCGTGTCTTTATTTTCAGGTATTTTCCTTTTTTATTTTTGGACTATCTTTTCCCCCTAGGTTTTATTTTGAATTATGGAAAAAATAGAGAAATTTTGGGTGGCCAGACATAGGCACACGGTTGGTGCACAGTTAGTGGGAATCATGCGCCCAACCTAGGTAACTGTGCAGTAGGAGACATAACCTACCACACAACCACCGCACGACTGTGTGCCTTGGCCTAAAACCATGCAGATGGATAGAGTGTGTGGAACAGTTTTCCATATGGTTTATTAAACCACACTGACTAACCATGCGTGCTATCCATCTCATAAAAAAATGGATTTTTACAATTTCCCCCTTTTTTAATTTAACCCCTATTCCACCCCTCTTCTTTACCATTTAGGATTTTTAGCCATTAAATCTTCCTTGTATCCCCTATCTCTCTTGGAAACCCATTTTTGTTGGGGATTTGGTGGGGAAACTTCAATATTCTTCAAGTAAGTGGGTTTCTCCCTTGTTTTTTTCTTCTTTTTAGGGTTTCTTACCTCTTTTCATGGGGTTATAATTTTATAGTATCTAGGGTTTCGTTCTTAGGGTTTAATCTTGAGTTTTTGGGTTCAATATTCATGATTAGGGTTCATTTTTGGTTTCTTGTGGTCCGGTTGGAGATTTTAATTGATTTTTGGGATTTTCATCACCAAAGGTAGGTGGTTCCATGTATAAACATTATTTAATGAATTTATTTTTCTTGATTGAGTAATTTATCACGTTCTTTGATTATTTTTTGTGGTGAGAAAACGGTTTTTAGAGGATTAAATATGAATTTGATTTTAAAAAGGAATTTATACGTGATATTGGGTGTGTTCCTTATGTAAACCCTTGTTATGTCACTTGGTAGTGTTCTATAAATTGTGAAATGTGTTTATTAAATTATGTAGGGAATGTGAATCATGTTTTGATATGGCGTTGGTGTGCAGTTGATTTTAAAAGAGGATTTTGGGTGCATTTTTCTATAAAATATTTGTAGTGAATCTTGAAATAATTTTATAAATTGTTTAAAATATTTATTAAATTAAATAAGAGATACGAAACATATTTGGAAAAAGTTTATATGTGCATATGATTTTAAAATGTAATCTGGGTGTGAAAGTGGTGGAATGTGATGTGAAATGACTTGTTTGGATGATGAAATGCACAAGTGGTGTTACGTGACATATAAAAATTGATTGAGCACAAAAGGGAAGCCCGAGTATCAAGGTGGGGGGACTAAGACTATTATGATAGTGATTTAGAAGTGGATACGGTCTGACTTCACTTAGTAGGATTGACTATGACAACACTAACTAAACATGGATGATGATTTGAGACCACTACAATTTTGGATTTTTCTCTTCTCTAGTGGCTCATGCATGAGAACATTATTGGTCATGGTTTCTATAACACATTTTATCGAGATACAAGGTACCTGGGGTCCCATTTCTAACTAGTGCCTAGGGGTACTTCCTGGGAATAATGCCCATTGGCTATATTGCACTTGCCATTAACATACAATATGTTTGGTTAGTAATTTCATAAGCACATATGTTTTCTTTAAAGTATATTTCTTTAAATTTGTTTCTCATTTAAATCCACTTTCTTTAAAATTGTTACTAGAATCTCCTTTTTATAAAAACTTTCAAGATATTTTACATATAATGTTTATAGCATGGAATCTTGTATTGGGTGGAATTATACTGGGATTAGGCTCACAACATACTTACACCTTTGGGTGTAAGTAGACTTGGTAATGTTTGACACAGGTAAGGTAAAGGCCTTTGAATATGGTGTTTTAGGTTGCTATAGGTTCATGTTGGTGTGATGTTGTGGATATGGATTAAGGGCGGTTCCCCCTTTCTATGTGGTGGATTTTGTGAGATAATTGTGGTTCCTTTTTGTTATATACTTGTCTGGTTTTAAATTAAACATTATAACTCAATTATAAAAATTATTTAAGGTTTGTTTGGTTTGAATTTTCATATTTGGTTTATTGAGTATTATTGGTTGTTTAATTCATATAAATTTGAGTAAATCATTCCCACTCTTTATTTATGATACCTGGGAACTTGTGCTAACCCATGAGGATAGAGAATGCCCTTCAGGTCTTGCCACAAGCTGGGTCAGGCGCTGATTTAGATGATGACCCATCTTGGTTTGTGAAAGGTACTAATATTTAATTTAATAAATAATTATTATATTTCTATCATATTTTATATTATTAAATTCTAAAACATATTATGCATTTCTCCTATTCTATGGAAAAATAAATCATCAACCATGTGTATGTGTGGACTACCGACTCTATGGAATGATTGATTCCCATTTTTATTTTCATTTCCACCTTACATGAATGGTAATGAGAGTGAGTTTAATGGATAAATATTATGTTTATGAAATTATTTAAGTTTTTTAAATATATGTTGAAAAACCTATTAAAAATTTGAGAAATAAACAACTGTAGTAAATTCAATCATCCAAAAGAGAATTCTAAGAGAAAAAAATGATTTATTCATATTATGTAATAACATAATGTAGGTTATCTTATTAATCTAATTATTTAAAATTATTTTATATCATAATAATAAACACTAAATAATTTCATGATGCTTTTTTATAATTATATGATAACTAAATTACTTCACTATAATATATTAACTATGGTTTGTTATTGTTTGAGTCGGTTTAACCACCTAAATTAATTATGCTATAAATTTATATCATGGATGAATATGAGCATTAAATTTATAGTAATATATGATATAAATAAGTAAATAATTATTTGAATTTAGTTATGTGATGGTAACATTAATATTAAACTCATTAGTTAAGATACCAATTTTCATTCATGAAAAATCACTAACACATACTCATCGTCGATTTCATATTTAAGGATCATAACAAAAAATCACATAAAATGAAATTATAAAATTATAAATAATTACAAAATATCAATTCCAATACCTTTTATGATATAGTAATGATGAACATCGTGAGAAGGATGAAGAGTAATGCTGTTATTATGAAACTAGTTCAAAATGATCAAGATCTCTCACCCCATATCAAAAATAGATAATAATTAATTAATAAAAATATAGATAATAATTATTAATTAATTATATAAAATTTTATAGATATTAATTTTTTTTAAAATAGGAGATTAAGATAGTTATTTTTATTATATAGGATTTTAAGTACATTTTGTAAGATATCGAATTTTTTAGGTACTTTTCTATCTAAGTTCCTTTCATTGGATCCCGAGTGGCCCAGTATTGTTCAAAGATAGAGTCTTTGTAGTAGAAAATTACCTAAATTTCAGGTATGTATTCTTTTTTTAATTAATGGAGTCTGGGTATAAATGGGTCAAGTGCTAAAAAATGGGATTATGGTGAGTTGAGAAGATTTGAAGGGAAATTGAGCTGAAAACTTAACTCCAGAACATTTAGTCATCATGTAAGGGTATTAAATGTCATGTAATTGTTCATGGGATTTAATAAATAAATCCTAGGTGACAATTTTTTTTATCAAAAACCTTAAAAAATAATTTGACGATGTGTAACTAAATTACATGCTGTGTAAATGCCTAATTTGTTATTTTAAACATGCTTTGCGGTAGAATTCTCCAGTTTTTTCAGCAACAAATCTCCTCCTTAGACCCTAGGCTCCCTTTCACAATTTTGGAGGCTCTTAGAGAGATCCCAAGCCTTACTGACCTATTTTCTTGGTGAATCAAAAGGAGGATTGAATATTTTCACCATCTGGGTATGTGGTTTCTTCTCGTTTAGATTTATATCTCTCACCCGCTCCTCATTCTGGATAAAAGAATGATATTTAACCACTTTTGGATTTATATCTATATCTAAGATAATTAGACATAAATTAAATAGATCTTGGATTTTGTATTTGGATCTAAATTCTATTCTTCATTACATTCTTTACTAATCCAATTCAAATTAGGGATTCTTCTATTAGTGAGCGTTGTAAAAAACTGAGGTAGGCGGTATAATGTTCAAATAACATAGTCTTGATTTTTATTTCATGAATTAAAATTGTATAATTGATATATTTGTTTATCAATTGAACTTCCTAATATAATTAATTAATTTTTTTTATTAATTAATTATAGAATTGTGAAATTGTGGGATTTGGGAATAATTAGTTATGTAAATTGATTGTATGATATTGATGAGTGATTTGGATAATTAATTTATAATTAATTATGAGATGTCATAATTGTGATTTAAAGAATTAATTGGCTAATTAATTATTGAATATTAATATTGTGAAAGGAATAATTAGTTATCTAATTAATTAATGGGTGGTAGAGATATATGTGTGAAATTATATTATTAGGATATATGTAAATGGTGAATGGAAACATGGACATTTGGCCAAGTATTATAAATGTTAATATGATTATTCAATTATTTATTATAAAATAGTGAATGGTAATATGGAAATTTGGCCAACTTTTATGAATGGTAACATGCTCATTCAATTATGTATTATTAAATGGTGAATGGTAACATGGACATTTAGTAAAATATTATGAATGGTAACATGATCATTCAATTATGTATTATTAAATGGTGAATATCAACATGAAAATTTAGCTAAATATTATGAATGGTAACATGATGATTCAATTATGAATTATTAAATAGTTAATGGTAACATGGACATTTGGCCAAGAAATATAGAATGGTAACATGGTCATACAAATGTATGAATTAATGAATGGTAACATGGAAATTAATTTGTGAAAATAAGAGTGGTAACATTGAAATTAATACAAGTGATATCCCATTGGGATAGTTAAAACTCCCCCATAGGCTAAAGTAGGTATTGAGATATATGTGTCCATGGGAACCTGAGGTTTATGTGGTTAAATAAAGATTAATTGATAATGTAATAACTATTTAATTATGTGTTGTAATTACATATTTATAGAATTGTATAAACTATTATCTAACTGGATATTGTTTTAGACACAATTTTTGATGGAATATTGAGTTTTACTCACACCCGATTTGGGTTTCCTGATCATTACCTGAATATACTTTATTGTCGCAGGACAGGTTAAAGTAAAATACCCCGTGTTAGATAGCTAGTTTGGGGATGGATCTTGGATGAGGGAACTAGACGTGGTTCATGACTCGTTTGGGATTAATTAGTGTATTTATTTTATACACTAAATAAACTAGGTTTATCTAGTGACAGGGTTTTAACAACACTCTCAAAAAGTGCTATAAAAACCCCCTTTCTCAGTGCTAGAAAAAGCACTGTTAAAGAGGGTCTTTATCAGTGATTTTATAGAATCATTGATAAAGACCCCCCTTTATTAGAACGTTTTTACTAGTAGTGATAAAGGTTATATTTCAAAAAAAATATTATAATTCATTAATGGACACTCGTAACAGAAGTTATGGCTGTTTAGAGGCCTTATATGCCTTTTTTGGCCTCAATAGTGGCGATTGAGGGATCCTCTGGGTCACTGAGGCATATATATCATCGTAAGATTTTATTTTATATATGGTATATGAAAAAATACACTTTGTTCAAAAGTTATGCCCATTTGAAATGCCTTTTAATGTAAAAAATCCATAAAACCCATAAAAACACTAAAAACCCTAAAAACCATAAAAAGATCATAAATTACGATCCAAGAGTCCATTTTATCTCCACAACCAGTCAAAATTAAGCTTATGAAATGATATAAAACCAAATAATATTTAAATCACATGATAATCAAAGGAATAAAATATATTTCAATTTCAAAAAATTCAGAAATTGAACTCAAACTTTAAATACACATAACTTTTGACCCGGGTGTCCGTTTGGGCTCTACCACATATCAAATTGAATCCTAAAGTGAAATATATGAAAAAAGGGTCTTGAACTAAGTTATATGATCTCTTTATGAGGTTTAAACCCATGAAAGGCCTTCAAGGCCTTCAAAACTATGTTTTTTGTCACCGACCCCGGTTTCTTAAAAATCAAGCGGCTATAACTTCTGATCCGAGTATCCATTCAGCCCATAACTCATATCATATAAAATATAATTTCATGATATTTGATTTGAATATTTTTGGAGTTGAAATAGACTCACAGATAATATGTTATGGTCATTTCATTATTTTAGGGGTTTTAGGGTTTTCACAGTTTCTTAATGTTTTTATGTGTTTTAAGGGTTTTAAGAGTGAATATCCAATTTAAAATATATATATAAATAAATAAATATTTTTTAAAAAATATAACTATATATATAAACATATATATAAACATATATAAATATATGGATAAAAAATATAACTAAATATAACTAAATATATAGATATATCATAAAATGTAAAAAAATAGTGTAGGGGAGTGGAAAAGGCACTAGTGTATAAGCTGAAGGTCTCAAGTTCGAAAGTCACCAGGGGAAGGGGTGAGCACTGGTGGTGGGATTATCTAAATCACTGAAAAAGGGGTGAGGTATGTTCTAATAAAGGTGGTGGTGGTGGGGGTAAGTGCTAATAAAGGGGGGGGGGGCATGAAAAAAAATTATACCCTTTATCAGTGGGGACTTTAAAAATTATTTTTTTATCACTATTAAAGGAATCCTTTAACAGTGATAAAAAACCACTGATAAAGGGGGAATTTATCAGTGCTTTTTATGAACACTGTTAAAGCTAAACCTTTAACATCACTTACATTATCAACGCTTCTATAGTGATGATAAGGCCCTTTTACTAGAACTGTTAAAGGCCTGATTTTTAGTAGTGCTATTTTCATTTTAGACTCTTGAAACTTCTTGTAGAATGGAATTATTCTATTTTAGTTGGATATCGTACTTCTTTATTTGTTTATCTTAAGATCTTGTTATTGTTTACTGATATATATTTCTTCTTCTATTGTTTATTATTTCTATTGGTGTATTACTATGATCAAAGAGGGTATTGTATCCCCATGGATGAATTAGAAGACCCTCGCTTCTAGTTGGAATCCTCTAGCATATCGGGATGTGAACTTGAGGTCATGTGACTGACCGACTCAAGGAACTGACATGTGGTACCTGATCTAGAATGTTACAAAATGGTATTAAAGTGGAAATTTTCTTTTCTTTTTATTTTTTCCTATTGTTTGGGAAAGTTAGACATGATACTTGGAAGAAGTAGACCATGTTAATGAGATAATGTATGAGATTTAAAACCACAAGTGTAGGGGGAATCCCAAGTACTCAGGGTGGGATTGTTGTTATTTCTCTTTTTTGTTACAATTGAATATTATTTCACCTTGAGTGATTCACTTTTTGTGTGATGTGATAATTGTTTTTGAGATTTTATAAGAATTGAATCATGGATCAGAATGGAATGAGAGTTGATTTTAAAAGAATCATTTTAGGCACTAATGATTATTTTGTGACATGCATCACTTTAGAAACGCACAGAAAAATGGGTTTTGGGTAAGATGTTGAACTTGAACTGTTTTCTTGAATTGTGAAATTGAATTGAGAACAATGCCTAATATGAAATTGAAAACGGTAAAATGATGTAATAATGTGAATTAATGGGTGTATAAATAAAAAACCTGAACTATGAGAATGTATTTACCCACGTAGCAAAGTCTTAGGTTTTGGATGGTTAAGGGTTGTGATAGTGCCTCGGTTCTGCCCACATAGAGAGATGTGGGGAAAAGACTTGTTGTGACCTATTGTGTTTTTACCTTATGTAAATGTGTTAATGTTTTCAATTGCGTATTAAGGTTCATGTTTTGAATTATATATTTATTCCTCCAAAATTATTCTTGTTGAGAGGATGATCAGAGGACAAGACAGTTGACAATCTTCTAGTGGTGGAACTCGAGGCACCGATAGTGCCAGGTGAGGAAGTAGGGGAGTAGTTTAGAGAGAAATTTACTATTTTCATGAAATTAAAGGAAAGATAACTAGGTAAGGTTATAAAAATCATGTATGAACTAATGAGAGAGTTCTAATTACAGAAACCTGTGACTTTCACTGGAGAGGGTGTACCTAAAAGAGATGAGTTTTGGGTTGACTCCATTGAGATGATACTTGACCATTTATAGAATCCTGCTAAAAAGAGGGTCAAGTTGTCCACTTATGTGCTATAAGGATCAGAGAAGAACTGGTGGGATATTCAGGTGAATATTGAACAGGTTGATGACATGCTATGGAAGAACTTACTGGAGAGGTTATTGGAGAACTTCTATATAAATATGTCGAGATAAGGGAAATTAGTAGAATTCATGTAGCTAACTCAGTGGAGCATGTCTGTGATGGATTATTCTGGATTCTTTACAAATCTAAAATTCTTTTCTGCATCATTGATAGGAGATGATAAAGCTACGATAAGAATATTTTATTATGGAATTAAGTGTGAAATTAAGTCCCAAGTTAACCTTTTTTAGTTAATTAAGTTTTCTAATGTGGTGGATGAGGCTCTCATAGCTAAGGAAAACCTGAAGGAGGATTCCAATTCTAGAAAGATATTTGCTACTGGATAATCAGGTGGTGCGACTTTCTAGTGTAGGAATCACCACTATGACAACTTTAGTAAGATATATCAAAAGAAGAGTACACATATAGGAGGGTCATTTACACATGACCTTGTTGGAGCTATCTTTTATCAGAGTGGTAGGATGAGCCATTATCATAGGTATTTACCCCATCCATGAGCAGAGTGCTAGTCTTGTGGCATGAAGAGACATTTGTAGAAGTTCTATAGGATGCCAAGATAGACATTCAATGAGGGTGAAACTAGACGAGGTCAAAATGTGGGAAGGGGATCTTCAAAACCATATCAGGTTGGAATATGGAGTTATACTAGATAAGGTAGTAGAGGAAGAGGATGCAGGGATTCTAGGAAAGACCACCCATATTAGTTGAGTGGTGTGAATAAGGGGATTTAGAAAACATCATAAGGGAGAGGGGTAGGAAATCTATATATAATGCATCTTACACTTATAGATAACGAGGATAGACTATAAACAGTGAAATGTACTATCCTTGTAAATTCTACATTATCTAGATCCTTATTTAATATTGGTTCCTCTAATTCATTTATTTCTGAAAAACTTGTAAATGGTTTGAGCCTGGAGGTTGGGATCATAAGCAGGGTCATGACTATAGATACACCGTTGGGAGTATGGTCTAGAGACATCTGATTGTGCAAGGTTTTTTCTCTCAAAATTAGGGGATATTGTTTTCTATGGGATCTCTATATACTTGACATGTTAGGATTTGACCTAATTATGGGCATGGACAGGCTAGTTGCATACTGATCCCACATAAATTGTTATCAAAGTAGAGTGACCTTTACATCTCCTAAGGGTGACCATCATATTCACCATGGGTAGTGGGATATCTAGGAAGTATGAGTAGGTCAAATTATATAGAAAATGGGAGATCTCACAACCTAGGTTTCTAGTTTATTGCTGGATTATGGGGGAGTATAACATAACACCTTTCCACCAGAAGTGTAATAGTTTCAGGATGTGTTTCTTAAAGACTTATATGGATTTCCACCTGAGAGAGATGTGGAATTCACTATTGAGATCATGTTAGGGGATGATATAGTATCTATTCTACAATAAATAATGGAACAGAAAGAGATTCAAGATCTTAAGACTTAGCTAGAGGAGTTTTAGGATAAGGGATTTATCCGTCCAAGTACATCTCCTTGCCGATCACCTGTGTTGTTTGCAAATAAGGCTGATGAGAGTTCTCACTTGTCTATCAATTATTAGAAGAAAAAAATATTACTATAAAGAAATGATATCCTATTCTATATATCGATGATTTGTTTGACTAGTTGAAAGGATCTTGTATGTTCTCTAAGATTGAATTGAGATCAGGGTATCATCAACTAAGAGTTTAGACATATGATATACCAAGTACTTCATACAAGAGTAGGTATGGACAATATGAGTAATTCATAAATATATTTGGTTTGAAGAATGCACCAAAAGTTTTTATGGATTTTATGAGTAGAATCTTCCATCCATACATAGATCAATTTGTGGTGGTGTTCATGGATGACATTTTGGTGTAATCCAAGATTCATAACGATCATGCCCAACATCTTAACATCATCATGAGTGAACTAATAGAGTATCAACTATACACCAAGATATCTATGTTCTAGTTTTTGATTGACTAGGTACACTTATTGGGATATATCATCTCAGTGGAAGGTGCGTCAATGGACCTAGAGAAGGTTCAGGCAGTGGTTTATTGGGAGCAGACTAAGAATGTTTTTGATATCCATAGCTTTTTGGGGCTAGCTAGATATTATCGGAGATTAAAATATTCCTTTTTGTATTTATAAGTACCACTTTCTAGCCCAACCAAGAAAGGGGTAAAGTTTGAATGGATGAAATCTTATGAGAATGCCTTCTAAGAGTTAAAGTAGAACCTAACATCAACATCAATCTTGATCCTACCTGATCTTGGTGAGGAGTATACAGTGTGTTGTGATTATTCTGGAATCACACTTGGAGTTGTGTTGATGCAGAGAGATCATGTTGTGTCATATGGGTCTCGGTAGCTAAGGCCACATGAATAGAATAACCCTATGCATGATCTCGAGCTGGAAGTAATGGTTTATGATTTGAATTATTGGAAGAACAACCTTTTGGGTGAAAAGTTTACAGTGCTTACTGATCACAAGATCCTAAGGTATATATTCTCTCAAAGAGATTTGAATCTTCAGCAGCAAATATGGTTTGAATATATGAAGTCTTTTGATTTTGAGATGGAATATAAGCTTGGAAAAGGAAACTTTTTTTCTAATGCATTAAACAAGAAAACTCAAACTCAGATAGTTTAGGAGTCTAGTGTTAAGTGGAATATGATGGATTTATTGGTTGATATACATGTGGTGATTTAGGAGAACTAGGAATAGATGACTCTTCTATTGGTTTTATTAGAGTCTATGCTTTTGAGACGAATCCGAGATAGGTATTATGGGGATCCAGAATGTTTATCTTTTAAAGAAAACCTTGAATGTGGGGAGTCACCTTCAGATCCGATTATAGATTAATATGAGATCATTTGTGTCAGTAATTGAGTTATTGTTCCTATGAGCATATGAGAGGAGATCATATGGAAATTTCATGCCTCAAAGTGGGCGATACATCCAAGTGTGACCAAAATGTACCATGAACTATGAAAATATTTTTAGTGGCCGGGTATGAAAAAGGAGATACAACAGTTTTCTTCAGTCGTTACCCATTTTGAAGTGCAAGTGGGATGAAATCAAATTTATCTTGTGGTGGGTCTCCCAAAGACACTAAGTAATAATGATGATTTTTGGGTTTTTTTGAATCTACTGAAAAAAGTATCACATTTCTTACCTATACAAGAGACTTTTACAGTAGGGTAACTGAGAGTTTTGTATGTATGGGAGATAGTACATCTAAATGGGGTTCCACATACTATAGATTCAGATCATGACTCATGTTTCAATTCAATGTTTTGGAAGGGATTATAGAAATCTCTTGGTAAAAAAGTATTATTAAGTATGAATTTCCACCCACAAAAAGATTCGTAGTCAGATCATACTATACAGGTACTTGAGGATATGCTACGGGCGTGTGTGCTTGACATCAGAGGATCTTGGGAGAAACACTTGGATTTAGTGAAGTTTTTCTATAAAATAGTTATCATGAAACTATATAGATGACACCATAAAATTATATTTATGGTAGTCCATGAAGATCACCATTATGATGGATAGTGGCTGGTGAGTCAGAGTTACTGGGACCAAGTCTCATGTAGGATACGCAGGAGAGGGTTCATCTAATTCAGAAACATATTAATATGGCTTAGAGTAGGTAGAAGTATTTTATTGATAGAAGAAGATGACCCCTAGTGTATATATAGGGTGATCACTTATTCCTCTAGGTGTCTCCTAGGTTCGGTTATCATATGATATAGAGGAAAGGAAAGTTGGAACCAAGATTCGTTGGACCATTTTAGGTAGTGGATAGAATCGGGACGATGGCTTACCAATTGGATCTTCCACCAAAATATAGTGCTATGGATTATGTTTTATATGTATCAAAAGTTTGACTGTATCATCTCGACCCTTCTCATATGATTGAGGTAGAGGATGTTGATCTTGAGATAGATGAATTATTTGAGGAGAATTCGATGTGTGGGTTAGATCATAGTGAGAAATCATTGCGGGGAAAGACCGTGTCGATAGTCCATGTATTGTTACATCATGGATGTGTACAGGAGGAAAACTAGTAAAGAGAAATAGATATACAGGCTTAGTGGCCCCATATTTTTGACTTGGAATCTTATAGATGCTTGGAAGTGTAGCTCTAGAGTGAGATATTAAAAGGTGGGGGATTGCAATATCTCATCTTTTTAGGTACTTTTCTCTCTAAGTTCTTTTCAATTGATCTTGAGTAGCCTAGTCTTGTTCAAAGATAGAGTGCCTTTTTTGAATAAAATGACCTAAAGTTTGGGGATATATGAATTTTTGAATTAATGTAGTCCAGGTATAAATAAGACAAGTGTTTAAAAAATGGGTTCGTGGTGAGTTGAGAGGCTTTGAAGGGAAATTGGGTTGAAATCCCAGTTTCAAAACATTTACATGTCATGTAAGGGTTTTACATGTCATGTATTTGTTCATGGGTAATAATAAATAAATATGAGGTGCTTTATTTTTTGGAATAAAACATTAAAAATCATTTCATGATGTGTAACTAGATTACACATCGTGTAATTTCCCGACCTGCTTTTCTAAACATTCTGTGCAGCTGAATTCTCCAGTGTTTTTGGCCAAAACTCTACTCCTTCAACCCTAGGCTCCTTTTCATGATTTTAGAGGCTCCCTTATAGATCCCAAGACTTCCCAACACCTATTCTTGGAAAATCAAAAGGAAAATTGAATATTTTCACCATCCAGGTATGTTATTTCTTCTTATGTAGATCTATATCTCTCACCTGCTCTTCCTTCCAGATAAAAGAAGGATGTTTAAACACTTTTGGATCTTGATATAGATCTAATATTGCAAGACCTTGATTTGTTTGATATTTTATTTCAGATTTGGATCTAAATTATGTTCTCCATTGAGTTGTTGAATAATTTTCTTCAAATTGGGGATTCTTCCATTAGCAAGCATTGTCAACAAATTGAGGTAGGTGGTATAATGTTCAAATCCCATAGTTGTGATTTTTATTCCTCGCATGCAAATTTTATAATTTCTATATTTTTCTAGAAATTAAACTTACCAATAAAATTAATTAATTTTGTGAATTAATTAATTATATAATTGAAAAATTATGGGATTTGGGGATAATTAACTATGGAAATTGATTGTGTGATATGAATGAGTGAATCAGATAATTAATTGGGAATTAATTATGAGATGTCAGAATTGTGAGTTGAAGAATTAATAGATGAATTAATTATTCAATATTGATATTGTGAAAGGATTAATTAATTATTGAATTAATTAATTGGGGGTAGATATATATGTGTAATATTTTGTTATTATGATATATTTAAATGGTGAATGGTAAGATGAAAATTCATCCAAGTATTATGAATGGTAAGATGCTCATTCAATTATGCATTATAAAACATTGAATGGTAACATGAACATTCGGTCACGTATTATGAATGGTAACATGATCATTCAATCATGTATTATTAAATGGTGAATTATAACATGTATATTTATCTAAATATTATGAATGGTAACATTCTCATTCAATTATGAATAATTAAATGGTGAATGATAACATGGACATTCAACCAAGAAATAAAGGATAGTAACATGGTCATTCAAATGTATTAATTAATGAATGGTTTCATGGTAATTCATTTATGAGAATAAGAATGGTGACATAGACATTCAAACACGTGATATCCCATAGAGATAGTTCAGACTCCGGCATGGGCCGAAGCAGGTATTGAGATACAAGTGTCCACATGAACCTATTATTCACGTGGTTAAATAAATATTAATTGATAATGTAATAACTATTTAATTATTAATTTTAATTATTTATTGATAGAAATTAATGCACTATTATCTGACTAGATATTGTTTTAGACACCGTTGGTGGTGATCTATTGAGTTGTACTCTTACCTTATTCGGGCTTCCTGATCGATACCCAAGTAGAATTTATTGTTGTAGGGGAGATTGAGGGAAAATTTCCTATGTTAGATAGCTAGTTTGGGGATGGATCTTGGATGAGGGATCTAGAAATTGTTTGGGAACTGCTATGGAGTCATTGGTTTCTTTATTTTCTATTTAAATTTTAGACACTTGACACATAATTTAGCATGTAATTTTCTATTTTAGTTGGATATTGTATTTCTTGCGTTGTTTTTCTTGAGATATTGGTATTTTTATTGATATATATTACTTATGTTATTGTTTATTATTTCCTCTAGTGTATTACTCTGATCAAAGAGGGTATAGTCTACCCATGAATAAATTATCATACATGTCACGACCCATCCCAGGGAGCTCATGCCGTGACTACCCTAAGCCCGCCTTCTATAGGCCAGGGGCTGGCGACTAGCACCAGAAAGGAATATCCCTAAAACCAGGAAGGAATTGCCTCTAAACCTGTAAACTCACCCAAACCAAGCACACAACAATATACAAGAACAAGGTAAAATATAAAGTAAATATGGTGTGTACAGTAAGTAAATAGGGCCAGAATACAAGACCAACTGGAAAGTACAAGTAAAACTGAAAAAGAACAGATCTTGTGAACACCCGCCAAGGACCCTACTTGAAGGGTAGGTAGAGATCTCAAACGGTCATACCTGTGGATTGTCTCATCTAATGTCCACCTCCAATTAGCCTCTAGTCTGGTACCCTCAACCTCGATCAGCGTTGTCCGTCATCTGCACAAGACACAACATGGTGCAGGCATAGCCCATGTAGGGGTGAGTATAACGATACATAGTAGGGACCGTGAGGCCCTAATAGGTCTCCAAGAGTTCCACAAAGTAAAAAACACAAAGAACAAAGCAATAGTCATCAAAACTACTTAGGTATATACCCATACATATACCTAAGTTATTAAGTTATACAAAGGTAACATCAAGAAGGTAGAAGTACCACACAGGTAACACAACGAAGGTAGAAGTACCACACATGTAACAACACAAAGGTAGAAGTACCACACATGTAACACCATGAAGGTATAAGCACCACACAGGTAACACTATGAAAGTAGAAGTACCACACAGGTAACACCACAAAGGTATAAGACTTAGCTCACAAAAGGTATAAGTGAAGTATAAAAGTACAGATGATCAATCCCGAAGCTAGATCATCTTATTTTTTCAAGAGGTACTGCTACTGATTATACGGAGTCTGAACCACACTGGATCGATAGGTACTAACCCCCGTAATGACCCACACATGATTTGACCCACATAGGATCCATATGCACTGAGCCACATAAGATCGTTGAGCACTGACCCACACAGGATCTGACCCACACAGGATCGGTATGCGCGGACCCACACAGGATTGCTAAGCGCTAACCCACACCGGATATTACCCACACAGGATCGGTGTTGAACCACACAGGATCGCTTGGTACAAACCTCTGTATGATATGTCTCTATCCTCCGCCTCACTGCCAGCCACTGGATTACCACTAATAGAACATTTGGAAGAACCACTCCTCAAGAAATCAGTCATACCAGAACTTCCACGAAGTTCCATGAAGAAGTATCCAAAAGGACTGTCACGTCATAAGGGACCCAACACAATAGACGACGCGTCAATTAGACATCTGTTCTGTAAGTTATTAGCATTTCTGCTCCTAGGGCCTGGTTGGATTTGAGGTTCGATCCAACCCGACCATACACCAAATTTATCCAAAACTCAAGTGGATTATACCAAAATTACCCTCTTGATCCAAGGATCCCAATGTTGTAGATGGTTCGTCAAACGAATGCCTGGTTCTCAAGTTACGACCTAAAAGGCATATTTGGGTCTGGATGGGCTTGGGTCCGGTTCGACCCAGTCCGACCCAGCCTGGGCCGACCTGACCTGGTTTGGGTCGACTGACCCAGTTGTCCTAGGCTGTAGTATGGCCCGGCCCATGAAAAGGCAGCCCAACCTGCTAGGCACTACCCGACCCACTTTGGGCGCGACCCGACCCCCACTGGGCGCGGCCCGCCTGGCTAGGTGCTGTCCGCTCGGCTGGGTGTGGTCCACCATGGCAGGGCCCGCCCTAGTCGCATTAGGGACAGGCACCCCCCAAATTTCTAAACGTTCCATCAGACCGTTCGGCCTGCTAGCACACATGACCGCTCAGTTGTCCTGCTCGGTGTGTCACGACCGGCCGGGTTCCCGATCGGTCCTCCTTCCAGCGGCACGACGACGCCACTGTCCACCTGCGGTTGGCCGGGTGCCGGCCGGCCTCCAACCTCCGTTGTTGCCAAGCGGCCATAGTCTCCAGCTTTGACAGCAAGGATGCGTACCAACACTTCTCCATGCGGCCGACCAGCATGTCGGCCACGGCCCTGCTCCACCACGGCCGACGTGTCGTGGTCTCCTCTTCCGGTAGCATGGACGCGTGCCGCCCTCCTTCCACACGGCCGACCGGGTGCCAGCTGCCACCTTCTTTCACTAGCCATCGAAACTTTTTTCCAATCCCAAAAATTATGAAGTTACCATATTCACGATCCTTGGGTCAAGATCTCCACATCTATATGTCTCACTCAACGAGACATTGTGTTTTTAGCGCGCTTAATTATTTGGCATCGAAGAACGCAGAAAGAAAATGCAAAGAATGAAAGAAAATGTATGAGGTATAAGTGCAGAATGATGACAAATTTTTTTGGACATAATCATTGTGAATCAAGAATATGAAGAATAAACAAATGGATTTAATCATACTTCAAATTAAAACCCCTACCTTGATGTTCATTGGAGGTGTCATGAGGAAGGAGATGAAGTCGACGAAGGAGACGACGACATTCGTCTCTCCCGCAACTCACTTCCAAACCATGCTCCAATGTCAATATTCTTGATCTGAAGGGTTGTTCTTCATTGGAGAATATTTCTCCAAAGGTTCTCCCTAGCTCTCCTTTGCCAATGATTCCCAACAAAGAAGTTAGGAGCTAACTTTAATTGGGTTAAGATTATTAATTCAATTAAAGTTGGAATACTAAATCAAAAAAGTTATCTCATTAAATTGGGATAATTCCAATGGTTTACTCACATTAAAGGAGAGTTAAGGTGGTCCCCACCACTAAGTTTCAAAATGGAGGTTTCAAGAAAATAAAACAAAAGTTATTGTTTTATTTTATTTTTATTCTCTTAACCCTTTAACAAAAATCTGGAAAACTAACTTCCACCCGCAACCTATTGAGGTCAAGGTAAAGGTATCCTTGAGTGAATATCATCACTACGAGTTAAAAGGTATCCTCAAATTTCAATTCTGAGCACCGGTTCAAAACTTAAAAAATGCCACTCGTGCGTTTTACTAAACGTACTAAAAAAAAGTTCAGAAACTCATTCCGGGCACACCGGGCCTTAGAATCATGCGCCATCAAATTTTGAAGACTCTTAATATTCTCATATAATTAAAAAAAATCATATAGGAATCCAAGTCTTAAAATTCTCACCACCTCAAGGCATTGCATCCTTGAAATCCACAACAAAAACTAGGGAAACAAGTGGGGGTACTGTGTATGAATTTGAGCCTCCCTCTCCCATGTACTCTCCCAGAGGTTTCTATGCTGCCAATGAATGCACACCAGAGGTATCAACAGACCATGAAGAACCTTCTCATGTCGATCCTCAATCTCTACTGGAACATCCAAAAATGTAGACCCATTGTCAATGTCCAGCTCACCCCAGTCAATGATTTAGAAGGATCATGTATGTATCTCCTCAGTTGGGATACATAGAAAACTTCGTGCACCCGGTGCAACTGAGGGGGAAGAGTTAAGAGGTAAGCCACCTCACCAACTCTACTAAGGACCTAAAAGGGTCCGATGAACCTCATAGATAACTTTCCACCCTAGCCAAATCTCATCGAGGTGAGACCTGTAGAAAGACATGGTCACCATCCTCGAACTCAAGAGGTCTCTGTCTTCTATCATCACAGGGATTTTTTCTACTTTGTGTAGTCTTCATCCGCTCCTGGATGATTTTTACCTTTTCTATGGTAGCCCGTACCATCTCTAGTCCCACGAGTTCTGAATCCCCTAGGTCAGTCCAACATAGAGGTTATATGCAAGGTCGACCATACAACGCCTCAAATGGTGACATTCCGATAGTGGAATGATAGATGTTGTTGTACGCGAACTCCACTAAAGGCAATTAATCCTCCTAGATGCGGCCTACATCTTGGATGCAAGAACTCAACATGTCATCAAGGGTCTGAATGGTCCGCTTTGTTTGACCATCCATCTGAGGATGGAAGGCGGTGATCAACCGAAGCTGTGTGCCAAACGCCTCCTACAACCCCCTCCATAGTTGGGAAGTGAAACGTGCACATCGATTAGAGAAAATAGTATAGGGAACTCCATGAATCCATACAATATCCTACATGTAGAGGTGTCCCAAGATCTCTACTGATCTTTGCTCTATGATAGGTAGGAAATGGGATGACTTGGTGAGTCGGTCAATAATCACCCAGATGGAATCATTCCCTTTAGACATGCATGGAAGTACTGTAACAAAGTCCATAAAGATTCTATCCCACTTCCACTCTGGCACCTCTAGTGGCTGAACTAAGCATGCTAGAACCTGATGCTCTGCCTTCACTTTCTAAAAAGTGTGGCACCGTGAGACAAACTCTACCACTTCTTCCTTTATTCCCGGCCACTAGTGTTGACACTGAAGGTCCTGGTACATCTTCACCACTCCTGGATGTACCACTAGAGGGGATGTATGGAACTCCCTAAACACTTACTCCCTAAGCACCACTGGTACCATAGTACACCCTCTGAAGAGGATGACGTTCTCCCCACCTTCAGAAAATCCATCAAGTTCCTGTCCTCTAGATATCTGAGCACATCGAGCCTCGCAATTAGTGTCCCCAAGATGTTCCTCCCTGACTCACTGAAGGAGTGGGGGAGTGACTGTTAGATACTGAAGTTAAGCTACTCTATGTCGATCCATGTAGGATATCCATAAAGTGTCTAACTGATCCATCGCCTCACTCAGAAACTGTATACTAGATCTCCTACTGAGTGCTTCTACTACTACGTTCCCTTCCAAGGAGTATAGACTATCTCTAAATCATAGTCCAGGAGGAACTCAAGCCAACGTCACTGTCTCAGGTTTAGGTCCTTCTGAGAGAAGATATACCTGAGAATCTTGTGATCAGAGTAGACTGTAAAGTGTTCACCCATCAAGTAATATTGCCACTTCTTTAAGGTGAAGACCACTACTACCAACTCCAGGTCATGGGTAGCATAGTTCTGCTCATACTATATTAGATATCGAGAACCATATGTGATCACTGCTCACTCCAGCATCAGGACACATCGAATTCTGGTCCCTGATGCGTCACAGTAGATGACGTACCCAACACCCTCCTTCAATAGCCTCAAGATAGGGGCACTCATCAGTCTCTACCTTAGCTCTTGGAAACTCCGTTGGCATATCTCCGACCACACGAAGGGTTGAACCTTCTTCATCAATGCTGATAAGGGTTCCTAAAATCTAGAAAAGTCTTGCACAAACCTCTGGTAGTAACTGGAGAAACCTAGGAAACTTCGCACCTCCGTCACACTCCTGGGTGGCTCCAAAGAAGGAACAAACTCAATCTTTGTTGGATCCACTGCAAATCCAACCTCCAAGATGACATGTCCTAGAAAGTGTACCTCTTAGATCCAGAACTGGAACTTCGAGAGCTTACCATAAAGCTGGTGATCTCAGAGTGTATCAATAACTATCTGTAGATGATAGTCATGCTCCTCCTCCATAGCTGAGTAAATCAGGATGTCGTCGATTAAGACTACCACAAAGTAATCGAGGTATGGCTGGAAGATTCTATTCATGAGTCCAATGAACACTACCAGGGTGATGGTCACACCGAATGGAATAACCAAGAACTCATAATGGACATGAAGACATCTGAAGGTCGTATTCTGCACATCCTTATCTTGTACCATGAGCTGGTGATAGCCTGATCTGATGTCTATCTTCAAAAACCACCATGCTCCCTTTAGCTGATCAAAGAGATTTTCAATCCTCGAAAGTGGGTACTCGTTCTTCACGATCACCTGGTTTAGGTGCCAATAGTACAAACAGAGTCTCAAAATCCCATCCACATTCTTGGTGAATAAAATTGGGGCTGCCTAAGGAGAAACACTGGGCCTAATGAATCCCTTTCTCTACAAGTCCTACAGCTGTACTCGCAGATCTCAAAGCTCTGCAAGATCCATCTGATATGCTAGTGTAGATATCAGTGTTGTTCCATTGTACAAGTCAATGTAAAATTCCACCTCTCAGTGAGGAGGTAGACCCGGAACATCATCAGGGAAAACATCAGCGTATTGGTCCACCACTACAGGATAACTCAGACTCTCAACATCAACCACTCTGAGGGTAAGGCTAGCCAACTAATGTGTGATTTGCTGTGCCCTCCTCCAGGTAAGCCCATCCTGCATTACAAAGGTTCCCTTCTCACTGGTGAAGGAAAAATTGGTACCATCCATGCCGACACACCACACTTTGCACCTAATACAGTCAATCTGAGCATGGACTCTAGATAACTAGTCCATAACCAAGATAACATTGTAAGGCCTCAACATCGCTACTTGAAGATCCCAGCCGAATCTCTTGTATTCTAGAGTAAGCTCACACTACCGTCACCAGTTTTTAATCATCAAATCTGCTTCTGTAGGAGTCTCTAGCCATAAGGATCGAGCCAATGACTCCACTGGTATCTCTGATCTCTGAACGAGGTCTATGGAAATGAAAGGCTGATTGAAACTTGTGTCTATAAGTACTAGAGATAAGGTGAAGTAGACACAAATCATAACTCGTATCAACTCCGGAGTGCCATTGTTATAGGCCTGAGCTGCCTGGAGTTGAGCTCGTCCCTGTCCACCTGCTCCCTGTGGTCGGGGTGGACCACCTAGAGGGGGTGGAAATAAAACCTCGAATCTCCGCCCACCGCCTGCTACATGGCCTGCTCCTCTACCATGTCCACCTCCTGCCTGTGGACCTCCCTGATCAAATCTTTTCCTATGCCCAGGAGGTCCTTCGACCATCTGCTGGTCGTCCGTACGGTGGGTCAAGCAGTCGTGAGCCATGTGACCCTGCCCACCGCACGTGTAACACTGCCTTATCCTCACCTATCCTGATCTGTCTTGAGATCCCCACACCACCAACCCTATATCATGTGGTCGTACACTTGTAGGTCTTGTCCTCTTAGACCTATACGTCATCTGTCTGCTGCCAGCCACTAATGAATCTGCTACGTGTCGTCCAGTGGTGGGTCTCACTACTGGTGACTGCTCAGCGAGGAAGCTCTCCACTAAGAGTTCTCTCTCTAACACCCCTCCTGCATCGGGATGACGAGAGAAACAATCAAAGATCTAATCTCCCATATGATCCCCCGCTTGAAGGTCCGGTCCCTGAAGAAAGGGTCCTGCACCATGTCGGTGGAGTAGCGCGAGAGGTCAGTGAACCTCACTGAATACTGAGACACAATCATGCTACCCTACTGAAAGTGGGGAAGGTCCTATATATGCACTGAGTGTAGGTTCACTGGGAAGAACTCTTCCCTTAAAAGGCTCTTGAAGTCTGCCTAGATGAGAGTCACCTCGTCGTGAACCTAGAGCATCATGCTCCACCAACTGCCCACTACTGCCTAAAGAATACTGGCAGCAAGGATCACCATGAGATCATCTGGTATCCTCACTAGTAAAAAAACTCTATCCACGGCCTCCAGCCAGACCTCAGCTGCCTGTGGATCTGTCTCACCCTGTAAACTCGGTGGCCTCTAGCATTGGAACTCGTGAAATGTGCTAAAGCTTCATACACCCTCTGCTGCTGAAGCTAGTGGCATCAGCTACCCAACAGGTATTGGTGCTTCTGGTACACCACCCGATGGTACAACTACTATAAGGGGGCCCTAAACCAAAGCCTTGTCACTCGGTGGGCTGTCATCACATACTCTACTAGGAACTCTGGCAGTCTGTGTGGAGGCATCCTGAAAAGAAATAGGTGCACCATAGTCATTAAGTTATACCTGGTGAGCTGACTCAAAGTGATCACAAAGAAAATTTTTAAAAAATGAACAGAAAATTAGTGTTTTCATGCACTGAGTTAGAAATTAGAAGTCAAGGTCCTGGTGTATTGATACGTTTCCTAACACACCAACACTAGATTCCCCAAACTGATAACCAAACTCATAACACTTAATAATGTTTCTGATTAAAAGATCAAAGTCCAAGTTCTTCAGTAGAACCAAACTCCTATGATACCATTTTTGTCACAACCCGTCCCCCAGGGCCCATGCTGTGACTACCCAAATATCACCTTCCATTGGCCAAGGGTTGTCCAGTAGCACCGGATAGGCATATCCATAAAACCGGGAATGCATTTCCTCTAAACCTGTAAACTCACCCAAACCAAGCACACAATAAGATACAAGCACAAGGCAAACTATAAAGTAAAAAGGGTGTGTACAGTAAGTAAAGGGGGCTAGAATAAAAGTCCAACTAAAAAGTACAAGTAAAACTGAAAAAGAACAGCCCCTCTGAACACCCTCCAAGGACCCTACCTGAAGGGTTGGTACAAATCTCGAACGATCGTCCCTGAAAATTGTCTCGCCTAATGTCCACATCCGATCAGCCTCTAGTTTGGTACCCTCGACCTTGATCAGCGATGTCAGTCATCTGCACAAGACACAACAAGGTGTGGGTGTAGCCCGTGAAGGGGTGAGTATAATGATACTCAGTAGGGACCCCGAGACCCTCATAGGTCTCCTAGAGTTCCACAAATGAAAAACCACAAAGCAAGAAGCAATAGTCATCAACACTACTTAGGTATATTACTATACATATACCTAAGTTATCAAGATATAAAAAGGTAACACCATGAAGGTAGAAGTACCACACATGTAACACCACAAAGGTAGAAGTACAAAACATGTAACACCATGAAGGTAGAAGTACCACACAGGTAACACAACGAAGGTAGAAGTATCACACATGTAACACCATAAAGGTAGAAGTACCACACAGGTAACACCATGAAGGTAGAAGACTTAGATCACACTAGGTATAAGTGAAGTATAGAAGTACATATGATTAGTTGTGAAGCCAGATCATCTTATTCTGTCAAGAGGTACTACTGCTGATTATACGGAGTCTGACCCACACAGGATCGATATGTACTAACCCTCGCAATGACCCACACAGGATCTAACCCACACATGATCAGTATGCACTAACCCATATAGGATCGCTGAGCACTGACCCACACAGGATCTGACCCACACAGGATCGCTCGGTGCTGACCTCTGTATGATTTGTCTCCAACCTCTGCCTCACTGCCAACCATTGGATTCCTGCTAGTAGCACGTTCGGGAGAACTAATCCTCAAGACTTTGGTCATACCTCAACCACCACTAAGTTTCATGAAGAATTTTTCCAAAGGTCCGTCACGTCATAAGGGATCCAACGCAATAGACGGCGTGTCAATCGGATGCCCAATCTGTAAGTTATTAGTGTTTCCTCTCCAAGTGCCTGGTTGGATTCGGGGTTCGATCCAACCCAACCATACTTCAAAATTATCTAAAACTCATGTGGAGTATACCAAAAGGATCATCTAGATCCAAGGACCCCAACACCATAGACAGTTCTTCAAACAGATGCCCAGTTATCAAGTTATGGCCAAAAAGGCATATCTGGGTCCGGACGGGCTCAGGTCCGGTCTAACCTGAACTGATCCGACCTGGGCCGACCTGACCCAGTTCAAGTCGACTTGACCTGGCCTCGGCCGCCCCGACCCGGTTCGGGTTAACCTGACCTGGCCTGGGCTGACCTGACTTAGTTCGGGTCGACCCAACCCGGTTTTCCTGGTCTGCAGTCCTTCCCGACCCACAAAGGGGCGGCCCGGCCCGCTGGGCGCGACCTGGCCCGCATTGAGCACGACCCAACCTGCACTGGGTGCGACTTTTTGGGGTGGCCCATGGTGTGGCCTGGCCAGCTTGGTGTGGTCTGCCCGGTTGGGTGTGGTCCACCGTGGAGGGGCCTGCCCTAGCCGCACCAGGGGGGAGGTGCCCCCAAATTCCTAAATGGTTCATAGATCCTTTTGGCCTACTATCATGTGGGACCGCTCATTGGTCCCGCTCGGTGCATCATGGCTGGACGGTTTTCCGACCGGTCCTCCTTCCAGTGGCGCGATGATGTCGCTATCCACCTGCGGCTGACTGGGTGCCAGCCGCCCTCCGGACTTCGCCATGGCCAAGCGGTTGCGGTCTCCAGCTTCGGTGGCACAGACGCGCGCCGCCGCTCTACCACGTGGCTGACCAGCATGTCAGTCATCACCCTGCTCCACCGCAGCCGACGGGCCATAGATACCTCTTCCGGAAGCGTGAACGTGCGCCACCCTCCTTCCACGCGACTGACTGGGTGTCGATTGCTGCCTTCTTCCGTGAGCCATCACATCTTTGTTCCAAGCCTGAAAATTATGATGTTTAAATATTCATGATCCTTGGGTCGAGATCACCACGTCCATATGTCTCTCTCAATGAGACATTGTGTTTTCATCACGTTTAATTGTTTGGCGTCAAAGAACGCACAAAGAACGCGCGAAGAATGAAAAAAAGGGTCGAGGTATAAGTGTGGAATGATGGCCATGTTTGTTTGGCCATATTCATTGTGAATCAATAATATGAAGAATCAACAAATATATTTAATCATACTTCAAATTAAAACCCCTACCTTGACGTTCGATGGAGGTGTCGTGAGGAAGGAGATGAAGTTGATGAAGGGGACGCCAGCGTTCGTCTCTCCCGCAACTCGCTTCCAAACCACACTCCAACGTCAATGTTCTTGATTCGAAGGGTTGTTCTTTGTTGGAGAATATTTCTCCAAAGTTTTTCCCAATATCTCATTTACCAACGATTCCCAACAAAGAAGTGAGAAGCCACCTTTAATTGAGTCAATATTATTAATTCAATTAAAGTTGGCACATTAAATCAAAAAAGATGGATCATTAAATTGGGATAATTCCAATGGTTTCCTCACATTAAAGGGGAGTTCCTGTGGTCCCCACCACCAAGGTTCAAAATGGAGGTTTCAAGAAAATAAAATAAAAGTTGTTGTTTTATTTTATTCTTATTATTTTAACCGTTCAATGAAAATCCAAAAAACTAACATCCACTCTCTACCAACTGCAGTCATGGTGAAGGTCTCTTTAAGAGAATATCATTGCTAAGAGTTCAACAGTGTCCTCAGATTTCAATTCCAAGCACCAGTTCAAAAGTTACAAACCACTACTTGTGCATTTTACTGAACATACGTGAAAAAAAGTTCAGAAATTCATTCTGGGCACATCAGGCCTTAGAATCATGCACCATCAATTTTCACAGACTCGTAATATTCCCATATAATTAAAAAAAATTACATGGAGGAATCCAAGTATTTACAATACACTCACTACTAGTCAAAACCCTCTGATGTATAGGGATACATGCTTGAGGATATGTGACCGAAAGGATTGAGGCACCGACATGTGGCACCTTGGCCGGGATCCTACTCATTTTGAATAAGCATCAATTAAGATAAAGGTTTATTTATCTCAAATTTCAATTACTTAATACATGTTTATGTTATGAACCATGTTTTCTATTTTATGGTGTAATTAATAAACCATTAATATTTTATATCACGATACTATAATTATTCATGGTATTTAATGTTCCATTTTAAGTGCTATCCTTTAGGAGGTTTTGATTTAAAAATTTCTAAATCCATAATGGGTTTCTTGTTCTTAATTATAATTCTTTGAGACATGTTACATATTATGAACCATGTTTCATTTGCATGGTATTTTATTGATTTACTATCCCTTGAATGTTTTATACTTTATTTCCTTTTAATTCATGATATATACTAAGAAAAATCATGATCTTTTATTTAAATGTATTTTTAATCAAGTGTTACCCTAGTTGTAATAGTTTTTGGTAACTCAATTTTCATTCATTTAGTTATGATAATTATATTGAAATTATTTCATATAAGTTGGTTAAATTCCAACATTTTATTGAGTTATGTGACATTATCTCATTTTTTACATTTTTACCACATAAAAACATTTTCAAATGTTTCATGATTCATGGAGTATATTTCTTGTAAGGGATATTGATAAATTACTTACAATTCAATATTTTTATTATTATAAATGCCAATTTTTAGGTTTAGTAGAAAATCGCACTTATTTCACTATATATGAGACAAATAAAATTATTTCACATAAATTTACAAAATAAAAACTTGATCAAAAGATCAAAAACCTCTTTATATGGCACATTCCTCATCAATGATCATTCCTTGGATGAAATTATACTTCTATGATAGATCTTTATTGTAAATAGTAGTATTTATGTGTATAAGACCTTCTGTATATCTAAATAAGAATTTAAATATTGAAAATAATTCATCAAAATTCATTGAGTTTCCATCCATCTCTAAAAACTTCTAGTCATGATGTAAGAGTGTCCAAAGCTCACTGGTTTTATCTATCCCCCTAGGAAAACTAGATCCTTCAAGTTATCTAGCTCTTCTGAGGATATCTTGATTTCCTTCCTTGATTTCTTCCCCAGGATCCTTTCCAAAACTACCATAAATAACCTTCATTTTCTATAAGAAATTTTAGGGAAGAAACTCACCTATTACCTGGTCATACAAAGTCACTCCCAATACATTATAGTCATTACAATTCTCATATTCCTTAGAGGTTTGCATCCTGATATCAATGGATCTAGGAACTTTCCAAGCTAACCTTGTCAATGTGGGTTTTAGAATAGGAGAGTAGTCTTTGAAACACATAGGATTCTTCTCCTTACTAGGAAAATGAACCCACTTATATTTCTCTACCTTGGAAACTATTAAATTACCAGATAAATATTCTTTCTTCTTCCCTTTATTTTTTACAAGACCCCAATAAACTAGTCCTTTATCAAAAGACACCTATTTAGATTCACTCAAAGCATGTGACCCACCTTATAGAGTGGAATACAATTATTTTATTGTCTTCTTCATAGAGACCTGAGCTTAATCTGAAATAGATGACTAATTGAGGCCTTTCTTTTTCTTATACTCCACTCTCTACCAACCTCCATTCTCTCTATCTTGAGCAACCTCATTCAATGTTTCAAATCTATTGGATATACTGCAACTTTAATGGGCTCACTGCTTAGAAGATTGATATTTCTTATCTTCATTATCCTTTCTATCAACATTAGTCAAAAATAATGAATTAGATTTGTACTATAGTTTTATTCTAGAATTTTCAATGGTAAAAAGGTCCTAGAAGGATGAAATATTTCAGACCTATATTGGATGGAATTAGAAAGTAGTGAACTAGTAGGACCCTCCTCATGACCTACCATTTGGTTTCCAACAAACCTATATTTGAGGGTTGAGTAGGGAATTCCTTATAAAGTAGTCTGTGGTTACTTTATCCTTTCCAAGTCAACAAATCAAAACTATGTCTCACCGATTAGAATATTAGATTCCATGCTTTATTTATTTTCATTGGAGGAGACAACTACAAATAGAGTTGGGGGGAGGGGTTCCCCCTAACATTTTCCCAACCTTCAATGAATAATCATGTTCACCATCCACTATAGGGTGAAAAAATTTCCTCATGAGACCATGGAATTTTTTTCTTAAGATTCCCCAAACAAAAACTTGAAGTATAGAAATCACACCAAGACTCAAAATTGAACCTTTGGAAGCATCGATAATTCTATTCAATCTTGATCCAAAGTGATTCAACTATAGTCTTAGTAACATCAAATCCCTCAAAAAATCATGGAAAAAAAATAAAACATGTCCTTAGACCAAATATCTAAGCAATGAAATCTACCGACCAAGTTAACAAGTATTTAAAGAATTTATGGGCTTTGAAATGGTAGTGACTGTCCAAGGAAGCATACCCATATCTCTAAAAATGGAGGATAAATATTCATGTGTAATTCATATAACTACCTAAATAAGAATAAGTGATAACCATCGATAATACACTTAGCATTAGAATAGCTTGAGGATAAATCTTCTTCTTCAGTGAAGAAAATCAAAATATGTTGATATTAAAATAATCCAACCAATGTGTGATTCTTAAGTCCATAAGATGAGATAAAAAACCATTATAATCATCCACCGATTTTTGTAACTAGCCAAACTGATCCACTAGTGAAGGGTGGAGGAAATTCAATGCTTCATTGAACTCCCCAAGAGAGAGTGGAAGATTTATAGCCCCATCCATAAGAAAATTCACCTTAGAGAAAATTTAGATTATTAGGAAGTCCAGGAGGAATTTAGGGATAATTGTAATGACCCGAACCGGAAGCCACTAACCGGTTCTCCGAGCCGGTTCACCACAAGGCCTCAAGTGCGCCTCCCCGTATGCTAGAGGCTGCTGACTAGTAGTGAGGGACTAGGGTTTGATAGTGGGGAGACTATTCCCTCAAACCAGAGTAAGAAACAACGAAAATAACTAAGTATCATACACATCAGAAAGTAAACAGAGTACAGAAGCAATAAAAAACTGAAATAGAACAAGCTGAAATAGTGAAATGTTGTAAAATCCCAAACAACTATGTAATACAATACGACAATAGTCACCCATCGGGCCAACCACACAGATAAAAGTACAAAAGAAACTAAAATTAAAAGTAAAGGGCTCAACTAATAACTCCAATCCAATCCACGTACCCAATCTCTAGACACTGTTGAACTGCAGCAACCCGATTAGTAGAAGCACTCGAGCAGCTCTGCTCGATCATGCAACACTGGGCCTCAGCCCTATCCACCATGAAACTCGTGATCAACCTAAAAATTAGACATAAGGTCTAAACGTACACCGAGGTTCACATTCAGGGGTGAGAAATGATCTCAATAGGTCACCCCAACAAGAAACCTATAACAGTTCTGATAAAAGTGTATGCAACAACAAAGTGCTCAGCCTAGCTGGAACACAACAAAAGGAAGTAAACCAAACGTGCACCCACAATCGAACTCAGGGTATGTAATCCCCGTCAACTGGAAAAATTCCACCATGGATATCTATATCTATTTACATACACATGTATAGTCCCATACCTATACACATATACATAAATATGACTATTCATGATTAGGTGAAACAAATAATGAGAAACCACATTAGCAGTCAATCCTTGGGACCATAAGCATGATCTGTTGGACATCCTGTGCAATGGAATTGAGCTAGACATCTTTCCACTCAATCCATGTATCATTAAGTCGATCTATAGGTTCGTAATCCCATCGATATGTACCTACTAAGGCCAACGCCAGAATTATATCTCTGAGTAAGCTAATCAAAATCAAGTAACCCTCTAGGAAATCTCTCACAGTCTAACCCCTTTGATCAATAAGCCATCAATCAAATACACACGACCACCTAGGAAGATCTCACAGTCTGAACCCCAAGGTTCTAACGTATCATCATATAAATTATGAACAACCTTTGGGAAAATCTCATAGTCTGAACCCCTTTGGTATCATGTATACAAAGACTCTCTGAGGAAGCACTCCCAGTCAATTCCCTTTATAGTAAAAAGTGATTCAAGACTCTCTAAGGAAGCACTCATAGTCAATTCCCCTTATAGTCCAAAGTGATTAAAGACTCTCTGAGGAAGCACTCAAAGTCAATTCCCCTTATAGTCAACTACACCAAGTTCTCACAGCCCTATGTATGTCAATCAAGCATGACAATACAATACGACCAAAGTAACCCTCAAGAACTACTTGGTTAAATAGTCTACAATATATCATAGAATCTCAGATAAAACCACTCTATCCTAACAATACTAGGCACGGAAAATAAAGTAGCATAACAAGCAAAGCCAGACCAAACGGTCAATATCAAGCAACATGGGCAAACACATCCACAATAATGTAAAAAACCTATTTACAATCAAACCACCCCTACTCAGGCACACAAGACATATTAGGCATCCCAACAAACAAGAAATATGCCTCACGTCCAGTTCAACAGCCACCACCCAGGAAGCACCTCTGGTAACCACTACTGCATCATCAAACCAAGTCAGATATAAACAAATAGGTGAGGGTGGCCTAAACTCCCAAGCCACCAATACATCCATAACCCCAAGGGGTTACCAGTTTGGCACGAGTTCTAGGTGAAACCCGAACACCATATCTACCCAAAATTGACGTAACAACTTCGGGTCGGTCAAACAATGGGAATCCACTGGGTCCCTTAAGTCAAACACTAAGGATAAATCACACTCGGAATCCTCCAGGTAATCACTAGTGAAGGAATCATACATGAGATTCTTAGAGAAGTGTAAGGGATTAATCCTACACAGGATCCTCAAATGAAGGACAAAACCATGAGAGAGATCCTACAAGGGACTCCCTAGGTCAACACACAAGTCAATGCATCCCTCAGGGGATCCTTGGAAGTGCTTGGTCTCATGGCCTCATAGACCAAAAGGGAACATCTCACAAGTTGAAAGTCCTGTATAGAAAATTTAAAAGATATATCTCACAGATCATCTCATATTAAAGGTCTCAACTAAGTTGGTCTGAAAACCCAACCTATCATCCACGCAAAGTCTCACTCCTAGGTGTCAACTGAACGTGATAACTGGAGAAATAACCTCTCCATTTAGATAGAAACAAAAAAACCCTATTTAGATGACCTATAATTGTCAAAAGTTTTCCACCATTGTGATATACACAGAAAAACTCTCAAGATGGACTAATCACACGCCCAATTCTGTCTTCCAGAGCATTAGATATCCCAAAACTAATAAACTGAAGTGGTACATGGCCAGAACATGTGGCTAAGCCCATGGGGTCTACCTGTGTAATAGTACACGGCGTGTACTTTATTGTACATGACATGTACTATTCACAAAAAGTTACTCAGTGTGCGTTTTCACCCAAACACATGCCCATCTACCACTACACGGCGTGTACTTATAGTACACGACGTGTACTCCTTAAAAACCACTACTCTGTGTCTTATTTCACACGGTCGGTCATACAGACATCCAATACACGGCATGTACTCAAAGTACATGACATGTAATTTTGAAAAATTCATCTTCCCTGAACAGGAAGAACACATGGCGTGTTCCCCTGGAACACACGCCCTGTATTCTGGGTTTTCCGATGGAAAATACCTTAAAATGCTAGTTTTCACCCCTGAAACAATAGATCCGGCCTTAAGAGGCCACAAGAAAGAAATATAAGGATTTAAAGACTAAAAAAACAATTTTAAAGTTTATCTATGGAAAAATGAAAATGGACCTACATTCTGGAAGAAACCACCGAAACTTCAGTTGATTTCACGACTCACGGTTGTCGCACACCGACTCAGCACGTCGAGAGCTTCGAATCGGTACCCCTCTCACTTCCAAACTCTCTCAATTTCTCAAAATACAATTTCTACCATAGTTAACAGCCAAGAAGGAGTCATATGAGATGTGTGCAAGGAGGAGGAGGATGGAAGAGAAGTAAGAAAAGAAAAGAAAAGGAAAAGAAGAAAAAGGGGCCTGAGCCGGCCCCAGCGCCCGACATGAGTTTATGCCTTCCCTAGGATAAACACCCAATTTTGGACTCAACGACACAGATGAAATCTCAATCTGACACTCTATTTAAAAGTTATTGACAAATGAACATGCACGAATAATTTAATATTTAATTTAATAATATTAAATATTAAATATTATTCTAATATTTGAACAAATCAGATTTCCTCCAAACTCCTGTACTAGGGTAAAATCCCTATTCCAGGACCAAAAGAGTTGTCAGAAAAATTATCTGAGATCAGATTGTATGGGAAAATGACCATTTTACCCCTCATGAGCATCCAACAGCAAAAATTCAAATTTCTGCTCAAAACGACAGTATGGAAAAACATGGGTTCTTACAATCATGAAGTGGGTGAATCCCCTAGATTGAGACACATGTGATACCATATAGGTTCTATCCCCTCCTTATAGAGGAGGAGGGATGATAATGGATACCATCACCACAAGCCAACCCTATGGATATTGATAACTCAAATCTCCTTTCATTGAGCTGTACTGTTTCATCTTGAAATTTTCTTTTACATAGTTGGGTTCATCCACCATAATATTTTATTATATTGTAATTTATCTTCCTCTTTGGGGTAAATTAACTTTTAATTTATATATTTTTCCTTTATGAATTTGTTTCCCAAAAAGTATATCATTGTTAAGAATAATTGCGCCTCCTTTAATGATGATTTCCCCTCATTTTCTTTATTTTATTTCCCCACTAATGCTATCCTTTATAATTAGAAACCTAATTATGTGTTATCTCATGTGACTTATATATTTCCATTTTTCTATTTTAAAAAATAATTTTTTTACTCTTTTTATGATGTGGGATTTTAACAAATGTACTTTAAAATATCAAAAGGTTTTTCCTTTCATGATCAAATGTTTTGTTTTCCATAACAAATTTCCTTGGATACATTTATGTAATTTTCAAGGATCCATTATTGAATATTATTTTTAAATGTAAATATTTTCATAATTTTCAATTCATCTTTTCAAAAAATAACTTTTGAAAATGTCTTGTAACTTCTTCTTTACAATAACATTGAAAATGTTTTCTAAAAACCCTATTACATTTTTTACTTCCATTATACTTTTTATATTAAAAATATTTAGCCTAATGAGACTAATTTTTCATGATATTAACTAAATTTTTCTATTTTTCTATTTATATTTTTTGAGATTGAACTCAAGGTACCAAAAAATCCAATTCTTGATTCTTGTGTGGTACCGTTCGATGCATTTTTCTTTCAAGGGTGTTTTCTATCTATGTAAAAATCCTTAGAAGTTTATTTTGTTACACTAAGCTTATGATATTTTTCAACCATAAAAATTATTTATCTATATGGATTACTATCATGTGATCCATTTATCTACTAGGGAATGTTTCGATATTCTGTGTATTTGTTTCCTCCATATAGATGATTACTGACTACTAAAGAAGTTTATTATGTATTGAAATCCAGTATATTTGTTAATACAATATGGGTGATTATTGGAAAAGTTTATTATGTATTTTTTTATTCATTTTATCATATAATTAACGAATTATAACTAATTAGTTATGAGTGGGGACTGGTTATAGATAGCCAGTTGATCCATCGATAGGTATCAGGAGACAAGCTAGCTTGGGTCTTTTGGTGTATTTCTTACTAGAACAAATATTTCATAAACACATGGACTTAATGGTAATATAATGATGTATAAGATCATTATTTCTTGTCTTATGGAAAGGAATTAGCTATCCATCATTATACATTTCATCATTAAGGAACCAGTTATTGTTATCTATGTGATACTTTCATTTCTATTGTTATCCATGGATATATTATGCTTTATGATGTGGAATTTATTTTATGATTTTTTCCACATTAATTTTTCTATATGAAAAATTTATTAAATTCTAAAATATATTTTTAATTGGATAATTATAGTTTTATGATTTAGTTTTTGTTAAAAAATATACTATTGATTATTATGTTAAAAATGTTTAGTTTAATTTGCTTATAATGAAAATGTGTTGAGATTTGCTTTTTTTTGTTTCATTTTAAATTTTAATTAAAATGTTTATTTTAATTTCTTTAATTAATCTTTTCATTTATTAAATTTATTATTCCATTTATTTTTTTAGTTAATAGATTGATTATTATTATATAGCTTTAATATTTTGAAAAAAAGTTTTAATTTATTTGAATTTTTATTTAATTTTTTTGTTTATTTTTCATGAAAAAACCTACCATGATTGAAGCTAATCTTCTAGTTCATTGAATAAAATACCAAGGACTTAACTGATAGTTCCCCTTATGGATATTCAACCTATTGAAGGAATAATATGTTACTGTGCCCATGAATTTGAAAAATAAAGCAAGTGATCACATGAGACATTTCAACCTATCAGATGATCGATGTAAAGTGACCACGAAGTGTAGTATGAAAATATGATAAACTATAAAACCTACCGTACTTTACTATTTCCAACCTACTATGAGGTTTTCCATAGTTATTATAGTAACTGTTAGTGGATAATTCAACCTACCAGGGTCCTAATTTTTTTTAACCTACCATGAGATGTACCAAATTACTATGTGGTTTACCATTAAAACTAAAAGTAAATCTGACCCATCATATGAAGGAAATTAAACAAAAATAAAGAATATGAACCTACCATGGTGGATACTTCCATGGAAAATGCTTGACCAATCCCGAATGAAGAATCAATGCTATCTGAATCATATCTAATTAAGGAAGTCCCATTTTAGTTGTGCCAAGACCAAAACATGTGTGAAGATAAAAATCCGAATTAGTCTAATTTTTGATGATTTTTAGGACATATTGGTTATTATTGATTCATTGTGAGGTTATATTAGACATGTATGAGGGAGAGACTGAGTTTTATGAACTTATGAATTCAATGATTGAGGAAGTCACTGATACAAAGAAACCTTGATTTCATTAGTTGTACTTCATTTGAGCTTAGATAAGGTGAAGAAAATATGATTGAATAGTAGAGTATATTATCTATAATTGAATAAGATGATGAAAAAACATTGAATTTAGTATCTTGAATCAACCCAATTATGAAATTGATAGTTCTAGTTAACCACACAGTGGGGTGTAAGTTTTTATTAAACATTGATTTGGTTTTGTCTTCATGTGAAATGATGATGGGTATTTGTCAATATCAATCACTTAGGTTGCATGGATGAACAGTGATACCCAAAAATTGATAATTTTTTTTATCTCATTGGGTTTTAGATGATTCAATTGAGACAAAAAGGTACTGAGACTGCTATTGTGTGATTTTGTATGAGCATCGACTAAAGCTTATAAAAAAATTGTCAATGTTGTAAGAATTGATCATGATTGGTTGGGTTTGGGATTTTAAATTTCTTGGAAGAGTTAAATTGTTCTTTGATGATGAGTTGATCTACATTATCTAAAGGGACCAAACCAATTATGACCAAGTCATCAATGTTGGATTGTAGATATTGTGATTGAGTGTTGAATATGAGTTTGATTATTTGAATGATTATGGAATGGATGAGCAACAAATATATGGTGAAAAGGTTAAGAGATTCATGAACACATTTTAAGGGATTTATAAATATCACATGATCCTCACTGGATGGGATACATATGGTTTTTACCAATTCAAAATAGCTACATAAATCCAAAAAAACAATTCTTTCATGGAGCCCTAAATTATTGAATAAAAATAATTAAATTCAAAGTGGGATCTTGGTTGGGAAAAAGTGCACGAATGTTTGTAAATATTATAGACATTGATAATGAAACTAACTTATATTGTGGATAGATTATTTTTTTACATAACACATGCATTTTTATCACATTTTTTTGGAGACTTTTCCATAATTTAATGTAGGAAGAGGTTTGGTGATGAATGTGTGGCACATGGTGGCATAGAGGGGAAACCCAAGGTTGCTAGATATGAGGTTGAAATTATAATTCATCATAAGATGGACCTATGAAGAGAATAAAATAATGCAAATAAATAGATTTATCATTAGGAGCACACAAAATCTAGAGGATAGACTAGAATTCTGATCCCTAATTAGGAACATTATCAAGGAAGGAGATAGAGGACCTAGAGTAGGAGAGAGAAGACAATCCCAAGAGAGAGAATGTTCTTCATATCTTACTTCTACTTCTATATTCTACTATTCTTGAGATGCATATGTTGATGATTTTTTTTCTAATAACATGTGGACATAAATAATTTTAGGGAATCAAGATGGTATGATTTGAAGTACTAAATATGTTTTTCTATTGATTACATTATTATTTTAGTTTGATTTTAAGTTCAGTGATCAATTTTGTGTTCTTAACGAGTATCAATTTTATGTTATTATAAGAAACTATGTGTGATAATAGAGAAAAAAGTACTCATGATAATTAAATGAAGTACTAAAAATTATAACAGGTCAATGATCTCTTCTCCATTTACAAACAAAAATTATCCCAAGAAATGATCAAGAGATTATCACTAGGAGAGATCACTTAACTATGTTTAACATTTAGCGATATTTAGGTGTCTCAATACACATTTCTCACAATAACATTCCTATTTTTGATAACTTTTATCTATAATAAGATATACATTCAATCAATTTAGGCCAGTTCAATCTCCCTAATTTTATAATATATTTAACCTCCACTAAATCTTCCTTGTTTTCATTGCTTCTACAATATTTTCACCACTTTCACCATTTTTTAGCACTCTACCCTTAAAATTCATCAAACACATAGTTTTTGATTGTTTTTGTTTGTTTTTGATTATTTTGGTCAGACACATTTATTTCTAGAATTTCCTATAGATACAAAACCCACTCACTACTATATAATAGTTTGTAGGGTTTATAAATAAATTTTAATTTTGCGATAATATAAATGAAAATTTTTATCACTTTCAATTTCATTATATTTCGGAATTCTATTTTTTCCATATTATTTATTCTCTTATTATTCTCACTTATGATATTTTATTATTATTTCTTATGTTTACCCTTACTGAGAATTTGAGCTCACCCCTTTATATATTTCCATTTCCACAGGATATGAAGAAATGTATTATGCATGATATATTTGACCAAATAGCTTATGTGGAGATTTTTTGGGATATTTTGAAGAAATATTATGGATTAAGTATTTTATTATATATTGTAAAAAAATTAAATTATTTTAGAAATACATAGAGTTTATTAATTTATGATTCTCCTTAATTCTATGAATCTCTAAAACTAAAAGATATTAGGAATGTATATAATGAAATATTTTATTTAAATCATGTAATTATGGGATAGTTATGTTTAAGAATCTAGAGTTAGTATCAAATATAATATGTAAATTTTGTGTATTAGGCACCGGATCCAAGAGTATGGGTCTGGGTATGCTACACACATATACCCCCATTTAGTGGTTTTTCATTGACATTTTTTTCTCTTGATTTTAATTCCATCAAATATTAATTTATTTGGTTACCTATTTCTTTTATATTCTTGATGTGTAACTACATTTTAGTGTTTGATGTTTTATTTGGGTGCATTGAGTTCATTAAAAACATCTTTAAAGGGTGGTTTAGAAATTATTTTTTAGAAAGTATGCTTTTAAATGGATTTAAAATGGAAAGATATTTATCAGGTTTCAAGTATCAGTTGAGATTTTGAAAAGGGTTTTAAAGGAAATGTTTTTGGTTTTGATTTATTGAAGTGAATAAAAATATATTAAAAATTACTATATTTTAAACTAGTGTTTTTTGAATATTTTGAAAAAAAATACATGGACTCATAGGTGGTATCATAATGGGATATTTATGATCACACACTACTTTCACCACTCAGTTTCTATCAACTAAGTGGATTTTGTAGGCACCACTCTTCTAGTCACTCATGGAGTGATCATGTTGATTTTTTGGATGGATGGTGAATTAGAGTCACATAGAGATCATGTTGGGTGTCTTTTTATTTCCATTTTTTATTGTAGGTTTATTAGTTATGTCAGATTTCTTTCATTTTGGTTTTTATATACTTTGTTTATATTTATATTTAATTTTATGTTTATTCTCTTCTATTCCTTGTTTTTTACACTTATTTTGAAAGTTCTTATTGTATTTATGCATGAATTCATAATATATAGATGTACCATGATTGATTCTTTCTAGAACTCCATTACATTTTTAATAATATTTATTTGGGAAAAATCATTCCCACTGTGTGTATTTTGATGGCCCTCACTTTCTGATAGCCTATGGGAATCGAGAAAACCCTTTAAACCATGTCATGACCTGGCTTGGGTTCCCGGATCTGGGGTGGCCTTGGTTGTTTTTTCAAAAATTCTATTATATAACTATCTATTATATGGGGTGTAATGGTAGAAAATAGATAGGATCATCAGAGCTCAGAATCTAGGTCATGGGTAGGTGCTTGATCACCACCTGTTGTGATGAAACCTAAGTTACTATGGGATATCAAGGCATGAGTATTGAATTTTTGACTTTTCATTGTTTATTTATAACGAATTAAGATTTTTATTGATGGTGATTTGAGTTATATTAAATTTTTGTGAGATGTTGATGAATTTTACAAGCCTTTGGGGTAAAAATTGAATAAGAACTAGAGACACACAATTATCTCACACAACTCTAAAAACTGTGTGGAGCCCATGTGTATGGTCCTATGAAGGCTTCTAGTGGAATTTACATAGTTGGTTCATGGTCTATCAAACTATTCATATATACTAAAACCCCTATAAATTTTTATATTGGGTCCTTTTTCTTCGAAATTTTTTTAGTTATGAACCATTACTATTTAAGATAGATTAATGAGTGTTTTATGGCATGTTAATCTTATTTTGTTGGATTTAATTAATTTTTTTTGTGAAAACATGATTTAAAATAGGGAAGTATTAGTTTTAAAAATTCATGGAGAGGTTTTGTAAGATTATTTTAAATTATATTTGGTGTTTTTAAAAATTTTAAATTATTTTTTCAATTATCATATAATTTGAAACTAATTTTCAATTGAAATTACAAGATTTTGAAAATTTTTTATCGATAAAATTATAAATTTTAAATAAAAAGGGTTCCCTTTATAAGTTTTATTTTTTAAATTAGTGTTTTCATTTAATTTCATGGGTTATTTTAAATAGAATGAGTTAGAGTTTATATGTTTTGATTAAGTCTTATGATTTTATTTGTTATTTAGATCATGCCTCCTTGAAACGTCTTGATGGATTATAGGAAGTCTTTATGATGAAGAGTTCATTATTTTAGTGTTTCTTGGGGATAATATGTTGTCTTATAAGTTGTTGAACCCATCCAGACTCCAAGTAGAGTGGTATAGATAACCTATTCTTAGTTATTTCTCACCTCCCATGGTGATAAAGAACCTCAAGAGGTTATGGAGTGGCTAGAGAAAATTTAAATAGTCTTCAATGCCCTAAAAACTCTAGAAGTCTTATGAGTTAAAGTTATTTTAGACCTATTTGAAAGATTGAGACTAGAGTAGTAGAGTATTTTCATTACCCTTCATATTAAAAGTAGCATGTCTTGGGGATTATTTAAGATCATGTTTATCTAGTGGAAGTTTCCTAATAAGGTGAAAGTGGAGAGGGTGGTGAAGCTTATGAACCTCCAAAAGGGCGACAAGCTAGTAAAGTAATACATATATCATTTTAACTAATTGATTCTTTTTTATCCAAAATTTATGTTTGAGTAATCATTTAAGATTTCTATTGTAGTGAAGGGTCTTCATTATGAACTTTGTTCTAGTATACCTTCATTTGATTTGGATTTATTTGAGGAAGTGGTAAATAAATCCATGATTGTTTATTTGATCTCTATGGGGAATACTAGTAGGTATGGTGACCTATTTTATTTTAGAGTTAGTAAAGGCTTGAAATATTATGAGAAGTGGGAGTAGGATAAGCCCGAGTTATGAAATTTGAATGACCTAAGAGAATATTATTATTATATTTCCATTCCTTTAGCAAAGAATCAATCTTTTATGTTCAATCAGTGTGGTCGATTTGGGAACTCCAAGTCTTCCTATTTCCAAGTCCCAAATACTTAAAAATAACTACGGGGATTTGGGTAATATTCAAAATCTCTAAATGTTTAGGCATAATTGAGTAGATCTTTGTCTTAGCTCGAACCTCAATAGTTGTATAATAGATATACTTGTGGTGCCACATTTTATTCTCCATTTTATTTAAGTTATTTTAGTTTATTAACCTATTAATTTTTTCATTTAGGTTATCTAATTAATTGTGCTATTTTAGAGAAAAATAATATGTTTGTTTTAATGGAATTATGGTTGGAAGTGATGTTTTTGATCAATTTTTATTTTCATTGGTTAAAGAGATGGATGGTGTTTTGTGTTGTCATTCCCTAGGACCTTTGGTCTTGTATGAACCATCATGATAATTGGAAGCCTTATATGGTGGGGATAACTCTTAAAAGTGTTAGGATTTGAACAATTCCTTCTGTTTTCCCTCTTGGTTGACTTCCTAGATATTTATAACTATGTGGTGTTTCCTACTATGATGTAAGTCTTTGGGTATTGTTCTTGATCCATAGATGTTTCATTTGCGTTTAATTTTCCATTTGTCCTAGATTTAATGAGAGATTATGTTATCCAATTTTCTTCTTATCCACTTTTCCATATTCCTCTATATCATATGACTTGTTTCTAGGGCCTTCTTTGAAACTTTAATGACTTTTTTGGGGTAGAAAGTGCTATGGTGGGGAAAATTGTCGCAACCAATGTTATTTTAGGGCCTAAAGTTTATTATTTGATGATTTTCATACTTAATTATTATTTTATTTAGTTATTTTGTTATTTGGGATATTGTTTAGTGTGTGGGATGGAAATATCCCACGTTTCAAGTCTTCACATCATGGTTGAGATAGCTAAGGACCAAAAACGACATTCTCCACACCATGAACTCAATATAGTAACTATTTTGACTATCCATGGGGAAATATACACCATTGAGCTTCCCATGGTGCAAGGGGGGAGTCACTTATGAAAAAAAATGAGGTATAACCATGTTGTAGTGCTACCTAGGTCACCATTTTGTCTAGTCTTTGAGGGATAACACCACAACATGGTGGGTGTGGGCCATTCTATGGTGATCCCTTATTTGGAATTTTAAATTGCTAAAATAACCACCATAACCTCTTCGATTTTAACCCTTTATCCCCATCTTATCCTCCAAATTCATACAACACCTCTCTAGTGAGACCTAGGATACCAATATCATCCTTTATACATGGTATTTTGGTTTAATTACTTTGATTTTTAGTGGATTCATTAAGGTTTATCCCTATTTCCATATTCCTTTCTATTTACTTCTTGTTTATTATTTATTTTCTTATGAAGACTTGGTGTTGGACCAAACCTAGGTGAGAATTTTGTTCTAGAAATTTTGGATTTTATTCCTATGGTTTGTGAGACCATTTATCTCTCTATTTTGGAAGGTTTTTCTTTATCCATGCTTGACATAGGTAGGTATTTCCATGTTTTTCTATTTTCATTAACAATCCATGTTATGCTTGGGTTTCCTAAATCATATTTCCTTAAAACCGAGTCATGATATTAATTAATTTAATGCCTAATAGGTTTTCTTAAATTAATTGATATTTAAAAGGAATTATTTCATTATTTAATTGATTTTACAAAATAATTACATGGATTTCGAGGGGTTACTATTTGGGGCCTTCATTTTAATGGACTTATATGTGTGTTTTGAGTTTGTTCTTATGTTTTTTATTAGTTATACATAATTATGTGATTTTTTAATTGTTTATTAATATTGTACCTTGATATCTTACAGTCCATTATACTTAAGGGTTTTAAATGGGGATTTACATTGATTTTAATGATGTTTTAAAATGTTTATTGATTTCAAAATATCTATAAAAGGAATTTTAAAGGGTGATTTCTAAAGTATGATCCAAAGGCTAGTTTGGTAACTTGAAAATGATTTTATTAATAAAATTGATTTTTAATTTTCTTACAAAAATAAAATCTAAAAGTATATTGGTTTGGAAATGGTTTTTAAAGTGTAATTTGAAAATAAATTATTAGTTTTAAAACTCATGGTCAAGTTGGAACCTTATATAAATCGATTTTTCGTAGAATAAATTGATCCCTTAACTAAATACCCATGGACTAATGCTGAATTGAGTTTAATTGTTGAATGTAATGGTTGTTGTTATTGAGGGAAATTTGAATTAGGGATTTAGTGGGAGGGTGTGTGGTGGGGGATGAGGTATGTCATTATCATGATTTTTTCTAGTGTTTTATTCCTAGTGCGTGTTATGTATGAAACACATTCTTCCTCATGATCTAGTTCTATTTTCTTGGAGAACCTAGTAATATTAGTGGATCAAGACGTAATTAATATCTATTCATGATGAGACTGACTAGATACCCATTGTGCATGAATAGTCTTGACCCTAGGGGAGTGCCACCAGTGAGGCTAGTTGAGATTAACTGGGAGGGTATAGATTGAGAATGAATCAATAAGACAATAAGTGCTTCCACCCAAGTATGTCTGGGATCATCTCACTAAATTTTTAAGAGTTTATTGTGATTATATAATCCTTGATTTGACTTTTCTATTGATTATAGTATTATCCTTATACATTTTTTTAATTATTTTATCTTATTATATTCAATTTATCCTTGCCTATTTTATAGTTGATTTACATTTACCCTCATATAATAATTTTTCATTGAAGCTTTACCTCGGATTATAATTGCTTCTAATATTAATTTATTGGGTTAATTGTGTCTTTTATATTCTTGATTCATAGCTAAATTTTTGTGTTTGATGTTTTATTTGGGTGTGTTTACATCTTTTAAAAGATATTTAAAGAGTGGCTTGGAAATAGTTTTTGGAAAGTATGATATTAAAGGGATTTAAAATGGAAAGATATTTGTTGAGTTCTAAGTATTCATCTATATTTTGAAAATGGAATTTAATGGAAATGATCATGGTTTTTTTTATAAATGTGATTAAAAAATATTTTAAAATACTGTATTTTATAGTAGTTTTTTTAGAATGTTTTAAAAAAAGAAATGCATGGACCCATTCTGGGTATCCTACTAGGATATTTATGATCACACCCTACTTTCACAACTAAATGTCTATATAATGGGTAAATGTTTTAGGTCCCTCTATCCTAGTCACTTGTGGAGTGATCAGGTTGATTTTGAGGATGGATGGTGGCTTAGAGTCACATGGAAATTATGTGGGGCTATTTTTTGGCTTCCATTTTGTATTGTTATTGTATCAGCCCTACTAAACTTCTTGTATTCTAGTTTCTATCTGCTTTATTTATATTTATGTTTATATGGATGTTTCTATTCTACTATTCTTTGTTTGTTTTACTTTTATTTTGAAACTTCTTATTATTTTCATGTACAAACACCCAATATATGGAAGCATCATATTTAATTCTTAGAATAATTCCAATAGTTATTTAATAATATTTATCTATGTGAAATCATTACCAATGTGCGTATTTTGATTCCTTGACATTTGGTTCCAACCTTTATGGATTAGGAATGCCCTTTGGGCCATGTTACGGGCTGAATCAGGTGCTTGGATCAAGAGTGGTCATTGGTTTTTGAAAAAACCTCATACTAAGGTAATTTGACATCTTATGATAATTTTCCATTTAAAGTGTTTATTTTAAAATTAAAATAAAAAAATGTTACGATTTCATATAAATGAGTGAATATATGAGGGAAAACTATATCACTTAGCTAATTACCCATAATAGAATACATTTGATTAATAATTTCCAACATTCAGAATTGATGTTTGAAATATTAGACATAGACCATGCAATAATGGAATGAATCCATATTAGAGACTCAATAGAAGAAATATTCCATGGCATATTATTTTTATAATTTACAAACTATCCCTAAAAATCTATATTAAGTATAAATATAAACCAAAATATACTATGACCATTAATTAATGATTTATGGACCAAAATAGTCCATGGAATGTTAATTTTAATGATTTATAGACAAAAATATCATAGAAATGATTTTTATTTTTACCTATGAACATTAATTAATGTTTCTAAACTACTATGGGAGGAAGATATTAAAGTGTTAGATTCTTATAAAAATGATTTCTTTTCAATCGCATGGCATGATAATGTCACTATAAGAAATTTTATAAAATATGGAAATTTTTATGGATACCGTGTTAATGGATATAAATAATATCTAATTTTTAAAGAAGGTACTTCATATTATCACCTAAAAATGAGATTAAAACAATGTACATGGTTCATCGAAGGTTCTTGTGTATGGTCACTCTTGTCAAATATTAAAAAATTATTTAATGGCTCATAAGAATTTGATGTTACCCCAAATCCTTTATCATCCATTCAGTATTTTGAGAGAGTGAAAAACATTTATGTCATATTTGGGAAGACATAAAGATATAGTAATTAAAGAAATATATAAAATTCATGTTTAATCATGTTTGAGATTCCTTATTGGAGATATATTTAATAAAAACTTAATATTGATGTGATGTATGTTCAGAAGAATATTTGTGATAATTTGATCATAAAAATGTTAAATATGAAAGGCAAGACTGAGAATGTATAGAATATAAGATTATATTTAATATCAATGGGAATACGTATAGAGTTACATACCACTGCTAAAATAAAATGAACATACTTTCCTCCAGAATACCATACTTTATCCAAACAAGAGAAAATTTATTTTCATTAGTGTTCACATAGTAGTAAAGTGCCTCATGATTATGCATAAAAATGTGAAATTTTTTATATCATTAAAATATTTAAAGTAAATATGAATGAAATTTCATGATTTTCATGTGTTGATACAACATCTACTATCGGTCACACTATACGGTATACTACCTATGCATGTCAGAATGTGTATCACCAAGGTGTGTTACTATTTCAATTATATTTGTAGAAAAGTGTGATGGATTTATAAAGATCGATTAATAATTAATCTATGTATATGAAATAATATGAAACCCATATTACCAAGATCTACCATGGTTAATAACTAAAACTATTTATATTCCTAAAATGAATAAATTGTGTACCTTACACTAGTCAAGTCACTACTATTTTCTTTTATCACATTTCTTGATAAATATCCCTCATAGGTATATATAGGATTCAATTCTCCATTATGTATCCCATGATTTTTGAGAATCACCCATAACATGGGTGGATACTCCCTCACTCCATAATATACAAGTTCTTCTCATGAAAAATAATAAAGAAGAATAGAGCTTTAGGGAGAGAGATAATCGATATAGGTTTTGGTAGAAAAACACTCAACTTGATGTAATATACCACTTTATAAACTCATCTACATGATTTTATTCATTAAATAATATATTTATAATGTCCTAGATAATAAATCATAGTTACAACATTTACAACCTCTCGAATAAGTCATTTCCCTCGCATGATTCATCTTATGATACTTTATAAATGATATCTAACATAGGAATATTACTTAATGAAGATACTTATTATTAGGATGTCCATTAATCATAGAGTATGTTTTATGATATTTCCAAGATTGTAGAGCCTTAAAATATCTCTATATCATAAGGAGTGATATACCCAAACATCATGTTGCATGCAGGGATATCATACAATAAGATATCTCATATAATCTCATATGATATATTACAAATATTATATATATATATATGTTTAAGTGTTTAAGGTTATATCTCTATCAACATATCACTTTCACTAAAACCTTATAGACATAGTGTCATTTCACTTTATATTGTATCATATACAATAACATGTGAAATCATATCCAAAAATCCTTTTGGATATCTTCTAAAAAAACTTTTTTGTAAAACTATCATTAGTTTCACCATGTATCACATCATATGAAATAAATTGTAAATATCCATACAAAGCTCCTTTTGGATAAACTCTAAAATACTTTTAGAGTAGCTCTTTGAATAAAAATCAATCCCCACTCAATTAACCACATAGTGTGACCCCATAGGCATTTTTATCTTTAAAAAATATATAAATTCTTAAATTTATAAACATAAGAAAATATTGGCCTCTAGAAAAGAATCAATACTAATCAATATATAATGGGATCTAGCATGATCCCAATTAAACACATGTATCCTTATACCTGTTTCCACCAATTGCATCTTACACAAGCATGAATTTTTTATATGATCCTTTTTTCCAAGTCATTGAGTGACCATGGGACATGAAGTATGTCAATCCCATATTGCCACGTTATACATTCTCAATTCTCTGAGTATAGACTGAGCATGTTGTTGAATACATTACATACCATTCACCTTTATGGATGAACACATCACATGCTCCTCACTTAATAGGTAATCGCATCAAATTTTTTATCTGGGTATGATTGTATACTTTCTCATTCTATCTAAATTGAGGGACCATATTACATACTAATCATATGATAGGAAAAATCTTATCTTGGTTAATCTCAAACCGATGACATGATCAACAACACACCCAACCATCCAATGAATAGATAAGAGTCATGAATTTCATAAGAAAGGTGTCAATTTATTATGGTTCTTATACTCACAATCCCACCAAAATTAGGTATTGGGGACTATAAATGTAAACCATGCATCCCTAGTTTACCAAAATCATTTTTTAAGAAACATAATGTGGTGTAATTTGTAGTTAATCTAGTGTACAAAACCCATTTTGTGCCTCATAGGCATATTTCAGTTAGGAATAACTCAAAGTTTTATTTAAAAGATATATTATTATTTTATATTGATATATATATATATATTCATTCAACATTAAGGAATAATAAAGTGAATATTTCTTTTATCATAACATGATATATTTTATATTTTTTATCTCCTTTAAGAAAATTAACAAAACCATACATAAGTACATGTATGTTGAAACTAAGGTGATCTGAATGGGAGATTTATATTGTGTTTTTTTCAATCCATTTTTGGTTTGATCAAGGAGTTTTAAAAATGGAATCCTAAAAGAGGAATAAAAAATATTTGAAAATGGAGAAGTTTCTCTGTGTTTTTAAAATTTTTGAGTGTAAATTTTTAAAGGAAGTACAAAGATTATTATGGTGAAAAGGCATGTATTTCGTGTTATCCTGTGAAATTTCATGAAATTGAGATGGTTTTACCCAAGTCAGGGCATGATCCATGCAAAGGCAGCTAGTTTGTATAGTCTGGAAGATGCTCATGAAATTTAAAGTTGAACTAACACAACACATTGGTGAAGTTGTTCATAGATTAAATAAGTGTGTGTGGGGGGGGGGTGTAGTGCAAGTCAAGTAGTGTAGACATATGTCAGATCATGATAAGTTGCATGAAGGATGGGTTTTTTCATATAAATACCACCTTACCCCCTTTATTTTACACCAAAGCATATTTGGAGGAGGATTAAGGGATATATTTTCATGTAAATGTTACTTGTGTGAACTATACACGAGTGAAATATTTGGGTGAAGGAAGTTTTTCAAAAGGTAGGTTGTGTGAAATAATTTATAATGACTTTCCTAAGTAAAAGATGTTGTGAAAAGTTAGTTGAACATAGATAGCAGTGTGAACATAGTTCCATGAACAAGGAAAAGTGAAGTAATTGTATAAGGCACACTTGATTGGGTGAAGGAAGTTTCACAAAGTAGCGACATGAGAAATACTCACACAAAAGAAAATACAAGGGTGAAACATACCTGAGTGAAGGACCATACCTGGGAAAAGGGACTTAGGAAAACACACCCAGGTGAAAGGAAATATTTTGAGTTGACGGTTATTCTAATTGTATGGATTTTATTGGAGTATCATACTTTGGATTTCAAGATATAATACACCCAATATATTTATAAAAACATGGTGGTTACCTTTATGTTATTAAAATAAAGAGGAAATTATTTTAAGTAGTTCATAGAGGGGGAGTCAGCATAAGTGATCCAAGGGAGGCTTCCCACTTACCCCTAAATCAATTTTAAAGGAAGTGTTCATATCAAAAAGTGTCCATGAATGAATATGTATCCATAAAACTACTGAATATTAGTTGATTATAGTAAGACTAACAAATTGTCAATGTATACTCTTGGTACTATACCTTGGAGGAGAACCAAGTAAAAAAATTCATATTATGTTATATATTCTACATTTGTGATTGCGGTGAATGTGAAACTATATCCGAAAAGTTAAACTCATTCCTAACAATGTGGTGAAAAGATCCTTAAGTAAGAAAATAAAAAATTTAAACCCTAATTAAAACCTCCCCTCTCAAGGTGTCTTGGGTTACAATACTATTTCATCATATCCCATCTGATAGACTGCCATACCAACCATATGTTTACTGCACTTTAAAGGATATTGTTAAAATCATTGCATATCTGTGTAATTCCTACCACATATCTATGTTTCCACTTAATAAAACTTTCCCACTAAACTCTTTATTGAGTAATATATCTTTAGTAAGCTAGTTTGAATAATGGCGAGACTTAGGTATCTTATTCCTAATGTTCTACTCCTTATATAAGTATTCAAAACTCCATATCATTACAACATCTAATGTTATAATGTTAAGGACTTATGTTTTTTACTTATAACTTTTCTAAGTTCATCATAATTATTATAATTAGAAACCTTTTCATAAAACATTTCCTTTAGATCATTTTGGTTACTAATGTAACACTTTACATTAATATTTTATTTTTATATCCAAAAACTCTTTTTTGGTTATTAAGTGAAATTCACTTTGTACTATGACTGGAATAATCTATTATTTTTTAAATTTGAACTTACCAAAGTCCAAACATAATCCCACTAGATTCTTAAACACTATATTCTCTTCCTAGAACCTTTCTAATATACGCAAACTCCTATTATATTAGGAAATAAATCTTATTTCCTTAATGGGAATATTTAAAAAACCCTCTTATTTTCATATCATATTTTTTCATGAACCCCCATCCAATGGTACCCCTCATAGACTAGAAAAGAAGAGAGGGATTGACCCTAAAATCCTACCTCTAATAGGCTCTGAGTCAAAGACTAGCACTGAGAGTATAAAACACTGAATGGGAGGCATCTCCATCAATAATACCAAGAACATAATATAAAAACATAAATAAATAACCATGTTATAAATATATAATTAGTATAATCTCATAATTCATGTTAGGAAATAAAAATAGAAATCACCAAAACTAAATACCAAAATAAAAACTAAGGTATCAACTATGCAGAATCTCAAATCTCCAAGCTAATAATGTCCATATCAGTCTCTGAAAACCTCCTAAAAGCATGAAATATAGTTTGTATAATAGGGCTGAGCATAATATGTATAATCAGTAGGATCAAAAATAAGGTCTCTCATGAAAATATGAGAATGTAATACTAATACCCCAATGAATTAAAAAAAACTAATAAGCACCTACAATATCACATCCAAATACTACCACCGACAGATAATACATTATTTGAGGTCCCCACCAAAAACTAAACCATCATCTATAGGCATCACCACCAACTAATCCATTATCTATAGGCATCACCACCAAATGATATATTCTCTATAAGCACCACCAGTGACTAAGAAATCATATCTATGAATCACCACCAACCAAGCCATGGTTTCTAAGTATCACCACTAACTAAGTCATCCCCTCTAAGCATCACCAATAATCTAGACATCATCTCTAGGCGTCACCACTAACTGATCCATAATCTCTATGAACCTTAGATAAAGGTAGAGTGGAGGAGAGGGGTATTTAACTTTCCACACTCTCTAACCTAGATTTCTGGTAAAACACCTGAAACCTAAAACCTTTCTGCATTGGTATTAAATACATAATTTAGGTGGGGTGTGTATAAAGAATACATGAAAATACAAGGATAATAGTCACACGAAAATAACCATCCTAAGGTTTCTTATTAAAATACTAGTATAGACCACAATAACACCAAAAAACTCCATGACATCCACCACCAACTATTTACACTTCTAAATGAAACTCACTACACAAAATTACCACACATAACACACAATTCCCTTTTTTATTAACAGGTTCAACCGGTTTTCCAGATTTTCTTATTTACTAACCAATATCCATTTAATTATCATTCAATCCCATATTTAGTAAAAAAACATTCCCAAAAAAACCTCATATTCAATTTCATATATAACCCATTTGATTCCTGTAACACCTCAAGCTTCCACGATACGCTTCTCATTCAATAATGCAATAGCTTGCAGTGTACGCAACTTCGAGTTCTAAAACACCGCGACTAATCAAAGTAGCCATTATGAATAGTAATAACCACTTTTTAAAATTATAGAAATTTTATATTTCAAAATGGACTTTATTTTTGGATTCGGAATATCGAAATTAGCCTATGTTGAATTTTTGGTATTTTTCTGAGAACTTCTAATTTTTTATGAATAGTGAAAAATACTTAAAAACAACTTTTTTAATCAAAATAATTTATAGTGATAAATTATACTATTTAGTAGTTTTAAAGTATAATTAGAATATATTTTTACCATTTTATCCAATGGTGGTCATTAGAATTAATTTAACATTGAAAATGGACATAAACAATTGCCATTCTTTTGATATAAATTATTTCTTAAAAACACGCTATTTGTTCTGACAGCGGGAATTAATTATAAAATTAATTAATGAAACTTATATGTTTGGAATTTTTTAAAATAGAAATCATTTTTGAATTCAGAATATCAATTATAGCTTAGGGTGAAATTTTGGCCTTATTCTGAAAAACTTCAATTTTTGATGAATAGTGAAACCACTAAGTGATTGTTAAAAACTGATTTTCTCGTTAAAATGAAATATTACCACTTCTGTGATTTGATTTTCAAAAATCCGACATACATGGTTGTCATTAAGAAGTAAAATTTGGTTCAATGAGATTAAAATAATTTTTGGTGAATAGTAACTTTTAAGTTCTTAATCGCGATTAGAGGTAATTAGTGTAGTTTAAGGTAAAGATAATGCTTTCATAATATGAGATGAGCTTGACACTTGTCCTAATCCTATTGGATGAGTCATGGCTGACCAAGACAACCCATGGGTAAACTTGGGGACCCCATGGAGCCACTTTGGTTGGAAAATGACATTAATATATATTTATTTAATGTTAAAATTAAATTGACACAAACATGAGTTGTTTTACTAAAACAGACGTTAAGTGGGGTTACACAAGTCCAAATTTTGACTATAAATATTCATTAGAAAGATAAAAAGATTTACTAAATAATAGTCGTTTTTTTATAATTTTTAGACATTAAATATATTAAATTATTTATGACATCATTATGATGCAGCGATGACCTCATTATTTAATGATTTTAATAAAATGAAAAGATAATGTAAAATCCAAGGTTTAAACTTGTCCAAAGACTATTGGATGGGTAGATTTCGAACCCCTATCACCTTAGCCACGAATTATATAAGTGTGATACCTTTAGAATCCGAAAATCATTGTGTAATAATGTAACATTTCAATCTTTCCAAAAGAGCCCCTCCTCTCCACTTATAAAAGGCCCCCACCTCTCCCACCTTATTCACACATTAAAGCCATTTGTCTCGGCCAACCTCTGCCCAAATACTCTCCCAACTTCCCCCTATTACTCCTAGAAGCCTCACTTTGCGCAGAACCCTTCTCAAGGAAGCCTTTGGCTCAAATCAAAAAGAGTTACCCGATTTTTAGGTAATGTCTTCTCTAATGTTGTTTTGTTTTATTTTTCTTCTCCAACCCCCCCTAAACTCTTTTTATTCATTTCTTTTGTAACAACACCAGTATCCTCAATATACTAGGATGTTTTTATAAGAAGGATTCTATCTAAACTTACACACACCTACATCTAATGGTTAAAGAACATACGGTTTCTGTGGATGGCGAATTTCTGCCTCACGAAACGATGATTGTTCAACACTCATATAACACCTTCAAAGGTGGCCATTAAGATGTCACTATATTTATATATTATATATAATATGTTTATGTCTTACTTATGCTTCTGTATTTCTCATTTATGTCATACTTTATGATTTCCATTATGGGTAAAACGCGATAATTTCATTTTAGGAAGTGCGGACTACCGCCCCCTCAAAGTGATTTAAATCGTTAATGCCATATGTGGGATGTATAAAGGATGGATTAAATGTTATTATACACTATATTATACTGTAATTATATTATAAATTTATATCATTATTATTTCATTCCATTAAATACGAAATAGAAATGAAAGTAGCGTTCATGCGTACGTACGGCTTACCGTCTCCATGAACGGTGCATTTCATTTCTTACCTCGAAATGTTACGTGACATTATTAATGAATGTATATAATGGATATATATCATATATATGATATCTACATCATGAATATAATTCTGGATATAATGGATATTTCACCACATGAACAACTTGTAATTATAAGAAGTTTATTTTTGACTCAAGTACCAAAGATCGACAAAATGACCGTTATTAACTTAAATAATTAAATAATGTTCATAACATGGTAATAAGGGATATAAAATTAATAATGAACATGAAAAAGTTTCTTAAGTAAATATAAATTAACTCTAGTTTATTATTCAGGAGGTTAAAGAATGGTCGAGTCAGGACAAGACGCAAGGTAAGGTAATTTCTTAACCCAATTTTCATTCTTTGGGTTAATCTCTTACTTTCAAATTATGTCATGATATTATTATGTCCTATATTGTATTTGTACATTATTTATGTGTACTTATAGTGAATACACATTATAGATGTACTTTATTTAAAAAATTATCTTTTTAAGGACTTTGTCTCAATCCCCTTTCATTGAGGCATATTTGGTTTTATACAAAACTTTCTTTTATATGGTGTATAAATCCATTTGACTTTTACGTTTATTCAAAATGAATCTTTTTATATGAAGCATTTTACTAAACGACAAAAAGGGAATGTTTTTCTTTCCGTACTTATGCGGCGACAACGACTTCTCCGCCGCCGTGACCATTATTTGAGTTTCGGCTTCCTCTACAAGCCATCATTTTTTTTAATGAAAAATAAATACAAAGTTTTAACTTTATTTTATTTTATTGAAAATGGTTTTGAAAGCGTTTTTATTATATCAATGTGTTGTATTGATATCTTGTGATTGAAATGTGGAAATGTTATGTTTCCTTTATGCATGTTTTATGTGATACGATTATGTTATGGTTTATGATATGTTTAAACCTATTCATATGAGGAATGCATTGGACTTAATAAGTGACGGGTGGAGCCCGCTACAGCTCCTCGATGCATCGGCAGGTCTCATGAGACAAACAAGTGTCTTGGCACAAGGCCTTGATAAAATCTTATTTGTAGTCTTGGCACGAGGCCTTGGCTTTGTGGTTATGATAGTCTGGCATTATGAATTCCATCATTATGAAAGTGGTTATTGATATTGCATGTGATTATTCGACTAGTAGAATATTCATGTGTAGAAGTGAATGGCATTATCTCATTTTACTTTTGCCATATTATGTTGATGTTCATGTTTAAAAGGCTTTTGTTTTAGTTATACATTGCCTTAAATTTTTATGTTTATTTATGAAAGCTTCCGCAATATTGTTATCCTTACTGAGCATCTGAGCTCACCCCTTTCAATGTTTTAATATTTTCCAGGATGTAAAGAAGTATTTTATGAATGACCTGTAGGGATAGTCCGAAGAGGATAGAATTGTGGACTATAGAGACTATGTTATTATAGTTTTTCACTTTGTGATGTAATGTAACATTTATGAATGTATCTAGTGTTTCCAAGGCTACTAAACTAATCGATCTTTCGAGACTTGATCTTTTGTGATCATGCCAATGTTACGAAGTAACGCACCGGCTCTGGGTAGCTGGGGTCGGGGCGTTACAGTTGGTATCAGAGGTAGTTTAGTACTAACCTTGGAAGCTAGATTTAGATAAACTCTGATTAGAGCACATAGCCCGAAGATAGACTTTGAGGATTAGTATAGAAGAACTTCCTAGAATTTTGTTATTGTAGATATTTTGTGAGTTTTCCGAGAAATACATCCCTGTCTGGATACGAGAAAGTAGAGGCGGCTCTGGCACAGATGTACCTAGGGGTAAAACCCGAAAACACCGCTTTGAGCTAGACTCGAACGAGAACTGGTGCACGACAACGGGTCTTGCTGCACTCTTGGTTACGACACTCCCGGGGGATATGCTTTGGATAATTCTCATTTTCTTTATAAACAACTATAAAGGGTTATGAGTATATACTTCCTCAAAGAAAACATTTTTATGGATTATATCCATAAATAGTTCAATTTATGTTAAGTATCTTACAAGTATGGAATTATGTATTTTGATTTATAAACTAATATAGTTTATACCATTGTTTAGAAATGGCGCCTAGTGGAAGGAATGGAAATCATATCAATGCACGCACTTCGTGTAGGGATTGCCCTCCTGCTCAAGATAATTATTGTGGAGCTGGAGATACAACTGGTGCTGATCAACTTATTACCATACTGGGACAACTCACTCAGGTTATGAATAATAACCTTACTCGTATGGAGCACCCTGATCCGCAACGTGGAGGATCAATGTTAGACCGCTTCATGAGGCAACAACCACCAACCTTCAATGGGAGTACAAATCCTATAGTAGCTGAGCAATGGATAAATTCCTTAGAGAAAATATTTCATGCCTTGGGGAGTAGTGAAAGGGAGAAGGTTGTCATGGCAGTTTACCGCCTCACTGGAGATGCCGATCAGTGGTGGTCGCTGATGCAAAACACAAAGAAAGATGATGACATATCGAATATGGAATGGAGGGAGTTAAAAGAGATTTTCTTATAAAAATACTTTCCTCGTGACCATCGAGCAGATTGGAAAGGCAATTTCTGAGTCTAAGGCAGAAGGAGGATGAGAATGTCGCAAAGTATGAGGCTAACTTTACAAGGTTAGCGAGGTATGCTGCAGATTATATACGTAACCCAAGAGGTAAGATTGATCATTTATTTGATGGGTTAAAACCATTTCTCCATCGAGCTTTAGTATCACAATCGTTCTCAACATACGAAGATATTATCTCATGTGCTATCAAGACAGAAAAGGAATTCTCTAAGTCTTATGACAACAAAGTAAAGCAAGAGAAGAAGAGAACGGTGGAACAAGAGACAGATAAAGGGAAAAAGGGAAAGAAGGATTTTCCATTATGTGATAATTTTGGGAAGAATCACCCTGGTACTTGTCTAAAAGGAAGGGGAGTTTGTTATAAATGTGGAGAAAAGGGTCACCAGGCTCGTGATTGCAAGGGAAAGAAAGAGGCTGTCAAAGTTGAATGCTACAATTGTAGGGAAATGAGGCATTATGCAAATGAATTTCCTAAGTGTCAAGGAAACTTACCTCAAAAAAGGCCAAGGGATCAAGGCCAATCTTATGTTGTGACTACAGTTGAAGCGGAATAATTAATGTATTGGTGCTTTTGGACTCAATGATTATATTCTGTTTATAAGAATAATGTGATATATATAAAGATTGTACTGAAATACTTTTTGATTTCAGTAAGGTTTTAATATGATTAAGGTAATCATATTTTTAGTATGTGACAATAAGAGAAACTTTTCTTTGTTTGGGGAATCTGATGTTACGATTGATTTTGGAATTTAGACACCTTTTAGAGAAAGTCTGGACGGAGGTATTTTGGATAACTATTAAGGTTGGAATGGATTAAGTTGAACCATGGATAGTATTGTTTAAGGTTAAAGCATTTCTGAAGATTATTTTTGGAATATTATAATACTATAGTTTTAGGAAAAGGACAACCTGCAGGGTGGGGAATAACCCGTCGCGTCGAACAAAGCTGCAGGAATCGAACCCACAACCATAGTGCGACAAGCCTTTATTTCCTACCACTAGCCCACAGGAAGTCCCTGGTTATTACAAAATAGTTTTACTAATTTAAATGGTATGTGTTAACATTTGGAACCTTAAAAAATTAGGATAAATAGAATATTTTTGAGTTCCGTTACCATTTGGAGTAAAAGTTGGGTTTGTGGTAAAAATTTATTAACGAATGAAAGTATACATAACAAGTATGTATATTCCCTTACATTCTTAGTAAATCTCCTAAATAAATTCCTCAAATTTATAAAAGGTAACTCAAAACAAAAATGTTGTCGGTTAACTTTTCCAACTGGGGAATCAATGATCGTTTAACCAATCACAAGTTTGTGATTTTCTTATAGTTAACTTTCTCCTAATCCTGTTTTCTACAACTCTCCATCAGACCTTGATGGTTTGTTTCTCCTCCATATCCATATTTTCATAGAATCCTAGAATGGGCTATCTCGGGTGACCTTTGTACTTATCTTGCTTTCTTTTAATGTTATATTTTTATTAACCTTATTTCCGATGTGGGTTTTCCACAAAGGTATTTTTTATTTTCAACCTTTTATTTTCCAAGAAAAATTTCAAATTGCGAGGACGCAATTTATTAAAGGAGGGGAGAATGTAACACCCCGAGATTCCACGATACGCTTCTCATTCAATAATGCAATAGCTTGCATTGTACGCAACTTCGAGTTCTAAAACACCGCGACTAATCAAAGTAGCCGTTATGAATAGTAATAACCACTTTTTAAAATTATAGAAATTTTATATTTCAAAATGGACTTCATTTTTGGATTCGGAATATCGAAATTAGCCTATGTTGAATTTTTGGTATTTTTCTGAGAACTTCTAATTTTTTATGAATAGTGAAAAATACTTAAAAACAACTTTTTTAATAAAAATAATTTATAGTGATAAATTATACTATTTAGTGGTTTTAAAGTATAATTAGAATATATTTTTACCATTTTATCCAATGGTGGTCATTAGAATTAATTTAACATTCAAAATGGACATAAACAATTGCCAATCTTTTGATATAAATTGTTTCTTAAAAACACGCTATTTGTTCTGATACTGGGAATTAATTATGAAATTAATTAATGCAACTTATATGTTTGGAATTTTTTAAAATAGACATCATTTTTGAATTCAAAATATCAATTATAGCTTAGGGTGAAATTTTGGCCTTATTCTGAAAAACTTCAATTTTTGATGAATAGTGAAACCACTAAGTGGTTGTTAAAAACTGATTTTCTCGTTAAAATGAAATATTACCACTTCTGTGATTTGATTTTCAAAAATCCGACATACATGGTTGTCATTAAGAAGTAAAATGTGGTTCAATGAGATTAAAATAATTTTTGGTGAATAGTAACTTTTAAGTTCTTAATCGCGATTAGAGGTAATTAGTGTAGTTTAAGGTAAAGATAATGTTTTCATAATATGAGATGAGCTTGACACTTGTCCTACTCCTATTGGATGAGTCATGGCCGACCAAGAAAACCCATAGGTCAACTTGGGGACCCCATGGAGCCACTTTGGTTGGAAAATGACATTAATATATATTTACTTAATGTTAAAATTAAATTGACACAAACATGAGTTGTTTTACTAAAACAGACTTTAAGTGGGGTTACACAAGTAAAAATTTTGACTATAAATATTCATTAGAAATCTAAAAAGATTTCCTACATCATAGTATTTTTTTTATAATTTTTACACATTAAATATATTAAATTATTTATGACATCATTATGATGCAGCGATGACCTCATTATTTAACGATTTTAATAAAATGAAAAGATAATGTAAAATACAAGGATTACACTTGTCCAAAGACTATTGGATGGATAGATTTCGAACCCTTATCACCTTATCCATGAATTATATAAGTGTGGGATCTTTAGAATCCGAAAAGCATTGTGTAATAATGTAACATTTCAATCTTTCCAAAAGAGCCCATCCTCTCCACTTATAAAAGGCCCCCACCTCTCCCACCTTATTCACACCTTCAAGCCATTTGGCTCGGCCAACATCTGCCCAAATACTCTCCCAACTTCCCCCTCTTACTCATAGAAGCCTCACTTTGGGCAGAACTCTTCTCAAGGAAGCCTTTGGCTCAAATCAAAAAGAGTTACCCGATTTTGAGGTAATGTCTTCTCTAATGTTGTTTTGTTTTATTTTTCTTCTCCAACCCCCCCTAAACTCTTTTTATTCATTTATTTTGTAACAACAACAGTATCCTAAATATACTAGGATGTTTTTATAAGAAGGATTCGAGCTACAATTACACACACCTACATCTAATGGTTAAAGAACATACGGTTTCTGTGGATGGCGAATTTCTGCCTCACGAAACGATGATTGTTCAACACTCATATAACACCTTAAAAGGTGGACATTAAGATGTCACTATATTTATATATTATATATAATATGTTTATATCTTACTTATGCTTCTGTATTTCTCATTTATGTCATACTTTATGATTTCCATTATGGGTAAAACGCGATAATTTCATTTTAGGAAGTGCGGACTACCGCCCCCTCAAAGTGATTTGAATCGTTAATGCCATATGTGGGATGTATAAAGGATGGATTAAATGGTATTATACACTATATTATACTGAAATTATATTATAAATTTATATCATTATTATTTCATTCCATTAAATACGAAATAGAAATGAAAGTAGCGTTCATGCGTACGTACGGCTTACCGTCTCCATGAACGGTGCATTTCATTTCTTACCTCTAAATGTTACGTGATATTATGAATGAATGTATATACTGGATATATATCATATATATGATATCTACATCATGAATATAATTCTGGATATAATGGATATTTCACCACATGAACAACTTGTAATTATAAGAAGTTTATTTTTGACTCAAGTACCAAAGATCGACAAAACGACCGTTATTAACTTAAATAATTAAATAATGTTCATAACATGGTAATAAGGGATATAAAAGGAATAATGGAAATGCAAAAGGTTCTTAAGTAAATATAAATTAACTCTAGTTTATTATTCAGGAGGTTAAAGAACGGTTGAGTCAGGACAAGACGCAAGGTAAGGGAATTTCTTAACCCAATTTTCATTCTTTGGGTTAATCTCCTACTTTCAAATTATGTCATGATATTATTATGTCCTATATTGTATTTTTACATTATTTATGTGTACTTATAGTGAATAAACATTATAGATGTACTTTATTTAAAAAAATGATCTTTTTAAGGACTTCGTCTCAATCCCCTTTCATTGAGGCATATTTGGTTTTATACAAAACTTTCTTTTATACGGTGTATAAACCCATTTGACTTTTAAGTTTATTCAAAAGGAATCTTTTTTATACGAAGTGTTTTACTAAACGACAAAAAGGGAATGTTTTTCTTTCCGTACTTATGCGGCGACAACGACTTCTCCGCCGCCGTGACCATTATTTGAGTTTCGGCTTCCTCTACAAGCCATAATTTTTTTTAATGAAAAATAAATACAATGTTTTAACTTTCTTTTATTTTATTGAAAATGGTTTTGAAAGCGTTTTTATTATATCAATGTGTTGTATTGATATCTTGTGATTGAAATGTGGAAATGTTATGTTTCCTTTATGCATGTTTTATGTGATACGATTATGTTATGGTTTATGATATGTTTAAACCTATTCATATGAGGAATGCATTGGACTTAATAAGTGATGGGTGGAGCCCGCTACAGCTCCTCGATGCATCGGCAGGTCTCATGAGACAAACTAGTGTCTTGGCACAAGGCCTTGACAAAATCTTATTTGTAGTCTTGGCACGAGGCCTTGGCTTTGTGGTTATGATAGTCTGGCATTATGCATTCCATTATTATGAAAGTGGTTATTGATATTGCATGTGATTATTCGACCAGTAGAATATCCATGTGGAGAAGTGAATGGCATTATCTCATTTTAATTTTTCCATATTATGTTGATGTTCAAGTTTAAAAGGCTTTTGTTTTAGTTATACATTGCCTTAAATTTTTATGTTTATTTATGAAAGCTTCTGCAATATTGTTATCCTTACTGAGCATCTGAGCTCACCCCTTTCAATGTTTTAATATTTTCCAGGATGTGAAGAAGTATTTTATGAATGACCTGCAGGGACAGTCCGAAGAGGATAGAAGTGTGGACTATGGAGACTATGTTATTATAGTTTTTCACTTTGTGATGTAATGTAACATTTATGAATGTATCTAGTGTTTCCAAGGCTACTAAACTAATCAGTCTTTCGAGACTTTATCTTTTGTGATCATGCCAATGTTACGAAGTAACACACCGACTCTGGGTAGCTGGGGTCGGGGCGTTACAATTCCAACCCATTTTACAACATTCAATTAATTAATCAATTAACATATTTGAATTTCCATCCCACACTGATTCAATTCTAGCCCATGCTATTCCCAGTACATTATTACCATTTTCATTCCATCAATACCAAAAAAACAACAACAAATCCTCATAACAAAACAACCCAACCACCTCATAATATCAAACATCACACCCCATGTTTAAGACATTACATCTTCCCAAGAAACACATACCAACAACCATCAATCATCCACCCAAACCATCCCTCAATTTTCTCCATTCCAATCCAACAATATCCCCATTGTCTCAACACATTCAAAATCTATACCGATCACCACCATCACCATACAATCCACTAAAAATCTATAAAATAAAAAAGGAAACACAATAATAATATTACCAAAAAATGTAGTAAATTTCAACTCACATAATTACCAAAACTTCATTTCAAAGAGGGATTTCATACCCTTTAATCATTTATTACATGAGTATTTTTACAAAATTTATAGATTCAAACATAGATGTTTCATTAAAAGGTTTATGTGCTTAAAATTTTGTGCTAGTTAATTCAAACAATCAATTATAGCAAGGTTTCATAGTCCACTATAACTATAACTCACAAATCAAAACTATTTTCAAGTTAAGTGTTGTAATAACAATGATAATAATATAAAATGGTAAACACATATGAATTCACCCTTCCCCATAAATTTCATAGAATATGGTTCATTATATTATTTAGTTAGTTATTACCGTCTACCCAAATGGAAAATAAATGCATGCTAATTTCATAGATACATATAAATAAGGAGAGAGATTAGATCCCTTACCTAAATCAAGGATTTCCAAATCACAATACAAGATCCAAGTAAGAAAAAGATGATCACAAGACTGATATCACAATAATAAACCATGACCAATCAAAATTATAGCATTACCCATCAATATCTAGGGACAAAATCACCAAAACCAGCCATTACCATAACCATGAACTTCTCCAGATGAGGAAAAAAATAAAAATGAGAAATAAAGGTAAGAAAACTCACCTATGATCATCAAGAATCAAACCCTTGAAGACAAGGATCAAAAACACCAAAAAGGATTTGAAAGAACTCACAAGGAGACACCTAGGTCACCTAATATCCAAGAGAAAAGTTAGAATAGTATTGGGTTTTAAGGGGTTTAAAATATATAACTAATATATTTTTAAAGAGACTACGATGAAGCACTACAGGCCATGTTGTGGTGAGTAGGGTTTTTCTAGAAACCACAACACTCTACATCATACTAACCCCTAGTCTAAGATACTTTAAAATCCATTCCATAGTCAATAGCTAGATCCTATAAGCCTAGGGTTGGGCTGTTATGAAACCTACACACCATGCCACAATTATCCTCAAATCAACATAAACAACCTAACCTAACCATCTCATCTTCCATGCCATAATATAAAATAATATGCTATAATAATAATTTTAATTTATCTAAGATAATAAATACCCTTATATAAATACCCTTATGAAAATTTGGGTTCACCTTTATATAGAAGTTCCTTACATTAGAGGATCCCTGATATGATGTAAGAGGTCTATCTCCAAACACACTACACTGCAAGCACCAGTCCATGAGAAAACTTCACTCAAAGTAATATAGCTCTCAAAAATGAATTATCCATGACTCCATACTACAAGATATACATCACACCACTGTCCTAGGGTCTACACTTACACAAATCCACTCTTTTATATGTTAAAACCAAATCACCCTCATGAAAAATTGTCTACAACATAACCCAGACCTCCACAATAAAAACTTACCCTTATGCAATATTACTTATTTAATAACCTAAGGATCCATGTCATAATCTATTTATTGAGATGAAATTTCAAATCCATATCCTCCTCTCCTTCCTCAAAACTCCTCTTGATGCCTCAATCACCAAAAAAATGCACAAAGTAACATGAAAAAAGGTCAATCCATTACATTAGATACCTCGCAAATGATTCTCATCCTAGAGAATAAAAAAAACCTAAAAGGTAAGGAATAATGGGAAAGTATGAACAATTATCCCATGAGATACCTATTAGGGATAATGTCACAACCAATCCATGACCACCAAGAAATCACAACCAACAAAAGGGATAAATAGATTTCATAAATTAGTAACAACTTAGGAAAAAATCATTAAAAAAATTTAAAATGGATTATGATACTAAGTATTAATATGTGTATCTCTCCACCAGGTACTCTATTAAAAACTACTATACCTTCACATAACATGAACCATGGGATAAAATTCCCATACAACACCTTCTCCCAATGATCCTGGACCTCAACTGACCAGTCCATGAACATTGAATCATCCTTGATATCTAACTCTCCCTAGTTAATAAAATAGGTGTAATCATAAATATATCAACAAATATGGGACATGTGTATTAAATATTAGATCCTCTCTAGCCATGAAGGAAGTTCTAACTGGTATACCATTTCACCATTGTGTCCCCACACAGTGAAAGGCCTGGAAAACCAGGGAGAAAGATTACTACCTTTACCAAACCTCCACTACCCCCATCAAGTGGAAACCCTAAAGAACATGTGGTCTCCATAATTGAACTCTAGGGTCCTCCAATTGAAATCTACATAATCCTTATGGTGATCTTGAACCACCTTTATCCATGCATAAACTACCTAGATCTTCTCTGTCATACTCTTCACCACATTTATTCCAAGAAATAAGGACTCCCCAAACTCGATCTGGAATAAATGAGATCGTTACAACCATACATACAACACATTAAATAGATCCATACCAATGGATTAGTGAAATGTATTATTGTAGAAAAACTCAACCAAGGGTAGTTGATTCACCCATGATCAATCAAAATCCATAACACAAGCCCATAACATTCCACCTAATTTTTGGATGGTTTGATTTATTTTTTAATCCATATAGGGCTAGAAATTAAGGCATAGTTGTTATAACCTTTAAACTCATGAGTTAAACTGAATGTCCCAATCAGAGTTGATAATCCTCTACACCTTATGGAGCATCACCAATTCATATATATACTACCTTTCCAAAACATCCATGCCAATCAACTCTTGAATCACTAAAAAATGAGCTAACTTTCTTTTCCATGATCACCCAAATGACATCACATCCTACCTGGTCCTAGGGTAACCCTGTGAAGAATCCCATCGAGATGTCCTCTCACATACACTTAGGTACTTATAAAGGCTATAGTAACCCTTCAGGGACACAATGATATGATTTTATCTTCTAGAAGACCCAACATCATTCCACAAACTCCACTACTAACCACTTTATACCAATAATCCAAAGCTACCTATTCAAACCATAGTACATCTTGGATGTTTTTGGATACACCACTAAGGTTGAGCTATAAAAGTCATGAAGAAATCCCTCACACATGGACAATAGAACATGTAGCCTACCCTAAAATAAAATCCTATGATTTTCATCCTTTGACCACCCCTCTAGAGAATATCTATGACCAACATGGCTCATCATCATCTCTTCATCCATGTCTCTCAACTGAGACACCTCTACCTACCAAAATAAGGAAAGTTCCACTTCTATATGAAATAAGAATCCATTACCATCATTCTCCTCTAATATAAGGTTTAAATACACTAACTCCTCTATCACCTTCCAAGCATCCCCATACTCTCAAAAAATATCTCCCTATAACTTTCTACCCAACACATTAGCTACAAAATTCTCTTTTCTCTGGGTGGAAAAGATCTCAAAATCATAATCTTGAGGAAACTTCATCCACCTCTACTGATGTAGATTCATATCACAATGATTGAAATCTAAAAATCACACATTGATGAGGTAATGTAACCATATTTTTAGGAAAATCATTACCACCCTATAATACATCAAGATTCTTCCCAAGACAATATGGGAACCATCATAAAAGACCTCAAACATCACAATTTATTTAGGAAACCGAAGCACTATGGAACTAATAAAATTCTCCTTTAGGTAGTCAAAGTATTCCTAACACTAATAAATCTAAATAAAGTCCCGATCCTTCTTGGTTAAATCCATTAATAGGGTTGTAATCCTAGATAATTAATACACTAACCTTTGATAATATCCTATAAGACCAAGGAAGATTCAAACCTCCAAAATGTTCTTGGGTTCTATACAAGAAACAATTACCTCAATATTTTATGGATCCACAATCACACCCTATTGAGACACCGAATTTATAAGGAAGTATACCATTATATATAAATTTTTCAATTGGAAAACCTCCTATAGATTTGATGGTGTCAAAGAACCTGAAGTAAAACCCTAAGGTGCTCAAAATTCACTCCTCTGGCTTTGAGTATATAAGGATTTCATTGATAAAAAATACTATGAACTTGTCTAAGAACTTATGAAACATAGATTTCACGTTGCCCATGAATACAACTATCATGTTCATGAAATTGAATAAAATTATTATTAACTTGAAGTTTTCATACCTGAACTAGAAGGTAATATTTGGGATATCCTATTACTTTACCATCATTTGGAAGTATGTAGACTAAAAATTAATAATTAAAAATATATGGATCTTTTAAACCAGGCGAACAGATCATCTATCCTTAGAGGGGGATAATTGTTCTTAAATGTCTCCTAGTGAAACCTTCAATAGTCTATACACAGCCTCAAAACAACCACATTCCTTCTCATAGAACACCATTGGAGCACCCCCACGATAACATAATAGGTTTAATTAATCCTCTATACTAAAAAACATTAATATAAATTACCAAGTCACACAACTATGTAGGATCCATATGACGGGGAGCCATACTATGGGGATCCATATAAATCAGAGATGTGCCTAGCTATAACTCTATCCTGAACCCAATGGAATGTAAGGGAGATAATCTCCCACTGATAACTCCACAAAATCAGATAAAAGAGGTTCTATACACCTACCAACCATCTGATAATCCCTCTCACTAATGAACAAAACTCATTGGCGCTCCATATCAGAAAAAAACTCTCTTTTAGAAGTAATTAATAAATTTATTTCATATAATATATCCAATACATTCCATAGATGACATAATTTGGATGTATCTAAAATAAGAAGAAACCCCCCATCAATTGATACTACCCCATAATTAGTTTACACCCCCAAAACACATCAAAAAACATAACATAACCTCTTACTAATGTGGATAACATTAGGGGCACTAGAAGTATCTCTACATCCAATCATAATGTAGGGAATAAATAATGTGTAATGAAAGAGTATAAATATATGTAATCAAAAAAGTAAGGAACTAAGGTATATGATAAAATTATCGTAACTTAAACAACTTTTAAACCCTTCGATGTTGGAACCTCCATAGAATGAATTTGTATGGGGTCTACTCTTCTGCCTTACTGTTGATAGTTTCATGGCTATGCTCTAGTATAGGCCCCTAAGGATGAGAAAAATCACAAGGATGAATTATACTAGCTCTATCACCCCATTATAGGGATTAAACCAACTAACCCAACTGCTGAACATACACCAACGTCCCTTGATACTCATATAGCCTTAGTGGAATATTCTATTGTTGTAATTGAAAATGGGTACAATCGCCCATTCTATACTAACCTCCCTAGTAATTTGGTCCCTGATACTTATGGTGACCATTATATATATAAGTGTAACATATAAATGATGGGATCAAGTGTATTATCGGGAACCGTTATCCCTAAAATGGAGTAAAGAAGACTACTGAGGCCAGATCCTTTCCTATTGGAACCATATCCTCCTTGATGCTTGTAATCCTCCATATGAATATATAACCTTTATAATCTCTATTTATATAGTGACCCATAATTTTTAGACAAATATATCACATCTTATTATATATTCATTACATAACATAATGATCTATTCCATAATCGTATAGGTCTAGTGTCTTTGGAAACTTGGATACATAAACAACAGATTCAAAAGAGATATAAATTTTCTCCCACATAGTTTTTTCATAAATAACACCCTTATTATACATATCATACTTGATGCCTTTATTCATAACCTAGGGAAAAGAAAAAATAAGAAAGGGTGAGCTCATATACTCAGTAAGGGTAAACATGAGAGATATCAGTGATCACCTGAGCATAACATGAGTATAAGGGTATGAGAACATGATCATAAAATTATAAAATCATATCCTATATATCCTATATCATAATATTGATTCATGGTATATATATTGTTATTTAATAAGATATTAATAATATAAAATGAAAGAACATGAGTCATAATATCATAACATTCACATAAGAAATGAGTTTTTGGTATACACATAAGCATATAAAATCATTTCCCGAGTAGTAAAGGATCCCTAAAAAAAATATTATAGAAGACAATATTCACACCCCAAACCATAATAGTAGTTAAGATTTACTCCCAATACTATCATAATGGATAAATTCCCTTGCTAAACTGGGTTTACTCTCTATTCTAGTCCTATTTATCTGATGAAATATCTATATTTACCCAATGAATTGGAGGACTATATAATTTCGAGACCACCCATAACATAATTAAAATCAAATATATGTGTTCCAAAAGATCTTAAAAAGTTTATAATATAATAACCAATTCAAAGAAATTATTTTCATAAACATTTCATCATATCATAACCCGTGGAAAAGAAATGGGCTTTATAAACATTTCATCATTTCATTATAGAATAACCCATGGAAAAAAAATGTTTCATAAATTTTCTTTCATCATAATCATAAAAAAATTATAGAAATAATAATTATGTTATCATTGGTTCATATCCCAAGTAAAGGTTTAGAAACATAAAATGATGTTAGCTTTGATAGAAAATGCTTTTAAAGATTACTTGAAACATTTCTTGAGTAAAATATCTCTTTTACTTTGAAGTAACTTATTTTAAATCTAAAATTTTCCCAAATATTAAAAAATATATTTTCTTGGAATATAAACTTAAAAAATTATAAATGAAGCTTCAAATTATTAAGATGTCATGATGGTGATAAATTCCATTCATGTTGTATGAGTTAAAAAACATTATTTTTAATTTTTTTTAAACGTAAAAAACTTACCTTATTTCGGAAAATTAAATGAAGAAGCCTTTATTTTTTAAAAAAAAAATCAAACATAGGTAAAAATTACTTTAAAAATCATAATAAAAACATTATTTAAATCATTTTTTAGAAAACATGGATATTTAAGAAAAAGGTTCTTTGACCAAAGAAAGAAATATAGTTTTTTCTTTAAAAATATTATTTTGATCTATTGAGTAAAATGAGAGAGATAAATGAAATTAAAACATGTATTCTCAAGAAAATAAAATATGAGAATAAAAATTCATGAGTTTTTTTTGAGATTTATATTATTATATTTAATTACCGAAAACTTGATCATAAACAATCTAGGTAGATAATAATATTGTAACATAAAACCCTTACTACTTTGGAAACATTTTAATCTTAAAACCATGAAATAATAAATTAAAATGAAACATTAAATATCATTAATATAATTATAATCATGAAATAATGTGTTTGTGGTCACTATATACAACTCATAAAATAATATAGGTTTATGACATAACATATATCTCAGAGAAAATAATTTGAGATAATAAACCCATACCTCGAGTTCTACTTGATTCGAAATCACTCTAACCTTATATAAAATAATTTTAAATTTTTTATAATTCTATATAATAATAATTTAAATACTTATAATATCATATATTATACATTTATAACATTTCAAATTCAATTTATCAATAATTACTTATTAAAATCGTCGTTTCCAAGTGTTAACTATTTTATCATAAGTATTCCAGTTCAGTAGTTATGATAATTGTACTTTGATCATGGTTACATCATCTAAAAAATGTTAATAATTATATAAATATCATATATATTCATTATATATATATATATCCATATATAAAATTTAGATATAGAAGAATTTATTACACCATTCATGGAGACGGTAAGCCATACGTACGTATGAACACTATTTTCACTCTTTGACAGATGGATTGAAAGAAATGTAAATAATAATTCAACTTTATATAATAATTATTATATAATATATATCATTTATATTAATTAAACATATCATTATTTCCATCTAAGTAAAATTGAAAAAAAAAACAAATCACATCACTTCGTGGAGGCGGTAGGCCACAAGTACGCATGAGTGGCATTATTGTTTTCCAATAGATTGAATGGTGATAAGGTATATGTGATATAATAAATATAAAAGTATAATTATTTCATAATTATCATATATAAACATTAAATCCATAATAACAACTATCCATGAAATATGGTGGTGGAAAATGTATTGTATTGCTGTGTGGTGATAGTAAGTCATATGTACGCACAACCGATACTTTCACTTCTCATTTGATAAAAAAGAGGGTGTATAATGGTGATTTCATAACAATAATAAAATTTTAGTATATTTAGGATATTGAAGTTATTATTTTATGATGAACACCATAGATTTAGAGGAGTTAAATAATAAGTAAAAAAGAAGGTGTTTGGTTAATGCAATTACCTCTTCTTTCAATGAACTCCTTTAGATAACCTATTAAGGATACTAGGGTTGGTATTTTGGGAATACCATAACCTCTATAATTTGGATAATGAATTTTATAAGGTATATGTTTATGGTATGGTCGATCTATATGGATCAAAGGGATTTAATTAATAGGAAGGAGGGGTGTCCTTTTATATGGGAGGAAGAGGACATACTTGGAATTTCTTAAAATATTAAAAAAAATAGTCATTATCGATTAAAATGATTAAAAATGTTTATTTATTTAAATAAAAAGTATTTAGGGTTAAAATAAAATCATAAAAATGAAATTTAGATAGGTTTTGGTGTTATTTTAAACCTTATTTTTCAATTAATACCATTGTTAATTTTGTTTGACCTTAACTACAGTAAAAACTATTTTCATCATAAAGGGTTAATAATGTATCCATAAATGGAAAATAAACTCATAATGGACCATGTACTATATTTTAAACCATATTAAATTAACATGTATAAACATATTATTTTTCAGAATTTGAAATCATTTAATAAATATTCTTTATTATAAAATATAATTAATGTCAATTTTGGAACTATTAATTTAACTTGACTTTAAAGAAACCAATACAAAGATGAAATTAAAATATAATCCTTTTAAAAAAACACAAATATTTTATATTTTTCTAAAAAATTCATGGACCACTATAACTCACACAAATTATATTACTTTTAATATTTTTAAAATCAATTATTTTAATTTTTTATTAATTCAATAAATACGGTATTAGTGTTGAACAAACTTTTAAGGTAATTATTTAATCACAAAAAATTATAAATAACTGATCATTATGAAGATAATTTCATTATTCACTAAATTACCTTTAATATTAATTCAATACATCCTTTTTCCCAATGTGAAAACATAAGAGACAATTATAACTAAAAGAGTGACATTTTGTAACATTCTTTACATTCAATATTATATAGGTCATTTTCATGGAAAAGTGTCTCTTAAAAAATAAAATTTATAGACTAAAGTGATAAGGGTTGAATTTAATTCATACAATAGGAATTTATATGAAAAATAATGACCTTAAAACTTAGTTTTAACCTATATTAACCTGATTTACCCTTTACTGTGATGATAAATTTTACCACGGTTACTATTCATATTGTCTAAAAATAAAATGAAACTATTTAAAAAAATTGAACCTCATGATTCCAAATAAAGAATATATTTTATCAAATTCAATACCTTTAAGTGACATAAATTAATTTAAAAAAATTTGCAAAATATGAGGAAAACCACTTTTAGAAAAAATATAGTTTTAGGCATAAAACTGGATTTAGTCCTATCTCATTCATAGTAAAAATATTAGATGAACATTATTTTTTTAATATATAATATATAAATTTAATTAAAATAATTTGTTAATAGTGATTAATTTAATTTATAAAAATACATTGCATACATAAAATCAATTTTTTAGAAAACATATTTTTTACTTTCAAATGATTTCATTTTTTTTATTTTTAAACAATTGATAACCAAATAACTTATTTTTTACATGTGTAAACCTTAAATTTTTCCTAAATTAGTTAATCATATTAATATCTGCTAATTTTATGGCCAAATTATAACAATATACTATATTACGATTCATTTAGACTCAGAGTTGTGTGTATCACAAACAATCAATTTTTTTATTTGGAGAGAAATATATCATAAAATACCAGGGTGTTACAACTAACCTCCCTCTCGAGAAACTCTTCCATGTGAATTCATTCACTTGATCACTTCTTCATTATTCTTCACAGATAATTATGTAGAAACTATAAATGCGATGACTATATATTGGATCTCTAGACACAGTTCCTCCTCAAGACGTCATGCTCAGGACTCCTTATTTTAAAAAAGGTCATGAGTGAACTAAAAAAGGCCCTTGAACCTAATTCTAAGCTCTCATATGCTCATTCTCCCTTGTTGAAGAGAGAGAATCTCCCACCTCTTTTTTACCTTCATTATTAAAGAAAAGAACTCCAAACAAAGATCCTTATGAAAATCAACCAAAGAAATATCCACCTCATTACACAATCCAAGATAAAATATACACCATATATGTATCACCCATCACATCTAAAATATCACCAATAGAACCCAATACTTAGTTTAGGCTTGATTCAAATAGAAGGGGATTTCAAGATCCTCCATCCAGTACTATGTCTCCAAATAGAATATACTCCCCTTATAATTTCAAAGAATCTGGTACAGAAAATAATGAAATATTTTCTACCAAATCTCATCCCCCTCAGTCAGATCAATCCTCCAATGATCGATTGGGTCAGCTTGCTAAGCCTTTTCTCATTAAACTATTTAGTAATGATGACCACGATCCATTTTTAAAAAATATAATAAATCCATAATCCTTGTAACATGGATTTCAATAACCCAGTTAATGATATAAAAAAGTCATTTTCATGTATTATAAATATTTATTAGTCAGATATTATAGAGTTATATTCATTATAAAAATGTTAAGTAAATTTCAAATCAAAAAGTAAATAGATTTGTCAAACTATTTTCTTATAAATTTTTATTTAAAAATTTAATATTCAAATTATTGAATTTTAATTTTAAAAAATTAATTTCATTTTTAAAATCATGATGTCAAAATTGTCTTATGTAGAATTTTTGAGAATTTTCTAAAAAGTTTGATTTTTAGTGAATAATGGAAAATTCTTATTTTGTTATTAAAACTAGTATTTATTTTTAAGTATTTACAAAGTAAAAATATATTTTTTGTGAGTTAAAATTTCATTAGTTTATTTGGATTTAAAATGATCCAATTATAGTTTTTTAAAATGAATTTTATACTTTAATTTAGTATAATTTTTTTTACATTAAAATATCATTTTTATGAAAAAACCATTTTGCATTGTATTTTTATAGTTTTATTTTGAATTAAATTATTCCAATTATATAATTTTAATATTGAAAAATAGATTCCATATTTGGAATTAGTGATTTTATGTTTATTAAATAGTTCCATTTTATGTTTGGTCAATATGAATAGTAACCTTAGTAATTTTTATTACCATAGTAAAGGGTAAATCAGGTAATTAAAGTTAAAAATAAAATGACAATGATTATATAATGACCATAAAACTTACCTTAATTTTATTGTATGAGTCTATTTTTTCCATAATAATCCATGTTCCAGTTATATGGTTTTTTTCCATTTTAATGTGATTATAACCTTTATAATATTTTATTTAAAGAAACAAAAAAAATTTCACACTCTTATTTTTAATAAATATAATATATATTAAGTGTTTGGGGGTAAAATTACATAAAAACACACAGAACTCATCCAATGGCAGGAACGGAAGGCCATAATCCCCCAAGGGGATATCCCACCCATCAAACTTTATTTATATTATATAGATGGCTCAAAGGCCCAATGGGCATGAAACCCATTACATGGCCCAAAGGCCCATTTTACTATACTAAAGGCCTAATACAATGTTATTATTGTTTCATGACCATGTCATAATCACTGCCTACCATAACCATTCTTGAATCACTACTTACATCATAAATCCCTATAAGTGGATTTCTAGGATTCAAACTATGTTCTTTTAGATGCAAGATTATGAGGTTTACCACTCAAGCGTCACTCCAACTACAATAACTATAATATTTTTAACATAAGGTTAAAACTAGTCTATGTTTGGTTATTAATATTATTTTAAAACATAAATTATTTATCTTAATAATGATAATTTATTTTAAATTTTTATTAAGGAAATAATTAACTTAAATATCTACACAACCTTGAAGCATTAATTATTAAATTAATTGAAAAATCAAATAAATGATATTAAAAATATTAAAAGTAATATAATTTTGGATAATTAATGTGATAATTTATTTTTTTATATTAAAATAAAATATTACATATCTATTAAAATATTTAATTCTAAATTTAATTTTTTTTCTTAATGTTATTAAAATCAAATTAATTAATAGTTTAAAAAATTGACATTTATGATATATTATAATAAATAATAATTTATTAAATGACATAAAATTAGTAAAAATATTAGATTATTTCAAGTAATTAGGATATTTTTTATACTATCGTACGTGGTTTAGTTTTGGGATGTTTATCTTTTTATAGTAACTATATTGACCCTCAAAGAGTAAAAATCTTTGTTGTCATGGTAAGTGTGACAAGGGATAATAAGGGGTTAGAATAAAAATAAAATGGTAAAAATGTGATCAAAACTTGTACAATTTTTATTTTACATGTGTATTTAGATCCATACTCATATTATATTTGAAATAAATTAGTTTTAATCCATTTTAAATAGAAAATTAATTTATATTAATTTAATATTTTGAGAAATTCCAAGAGTACCACTCCCCTCTCTTATAAAAGAGAGTATCTTCTTCCCTTTACTTCACACTTAGAAACCTATTTTGTTTGGATAATACATGAAAAAATACCTTTTTAAAATCACTCTTCTCTTTATAGAGGTCTTGTTTTAGGAATATTACCAACCTTAGAGGGCTTAAAGTGTTAATCAAAAGATACTTTTCAAAGAAGATGTATAATTCCTAACAATGTATTTTAGTATTATTTCTTCTTTAAACTCATTTAAAATTTACTTAACCATGATTATATAATAAAAATAGTATCTTACATATGATTATTTTTTATTATGTTAATTTCATAACTTATATCCATCCCCTATTCTATCAAATGTGAAATGAAACCATCATTCATGTGTATGACAAACTATCATACCATGAATCAATGTAATTTGTTTTCCATCACCATCTCTCATGTATGGATTATAATGATGAAATTAATGTTTATATATGATATTTATGTTATATTTATCATTATTAAAATATAATATATCATTTACCTTCTTACATTTCCATTCACTGAAAAATGATAATGTCGTTCGTGCGTACGAGTACACTACCACCTCTATGAAGCAATACGATCCATTTTTCATCACCACATTACATATATAATATATGTAAGTATATTTAGAGAATTAATATGATATTTATGAAATTTTTATCATTCTTGAATGTTTAAATAATACTTACCTTCTTTTGATAAAGATCATTGAAAAATGGAAACATTACACATGCGTAAGTATGACCTACCGTCTCCAGGATTGTAATGTAGTTTATTTTCCGTAACCATATTTAATGGTTGAATTTAAAATTATAATTTATGTATAAAAATGATAATTATTTCATGATAATTATTCTATATATTATGGAATGATGACCACTTTGACCATATTCAACCTACCGAAGTCATTTCTGACATATGAGCTGAATATTATCAAAACACCCGATGTGATTTTAATTGATTAAGTAATTATATATAATATGGTATTAAATTAAATAAAGTAATAATGAACATGAAAAATGTTATTAATCAAGTATAAAATTAACATTAGTTTGTTATTCAGGAATATAAAGAATGTATGTGATGAGTTAGACTCAAGGTAAGACACTTTATTTTAAAAATCATCTTATAAAGTTTCCTTTAAAACTATCTTTTTCATCCATATCCATATTTTTAAAGCTATTTTATGGATATATTTATATATAAATAAATTATTTATAATGGACATTTTATGCCTATTTTTTATTTCTTTTAAAGGTTTTCAAAAGATACATTTTAAGAAATGTTTGACTTTATTTACAAAAAGACAAAAAAAGAATGTTATCTTTTAACATATATGGAGTCAAAATATTTTACCACCACTAAAAATATTATTTGAAGTTTGAATTACTATACAATATTTCAGGTTTTATTAAAATAAAAACTATATTTTCCCTTTTGGGTTATTTTGGTATTAAAAATGGGTTTTTAAAAAGAAAGTGTATTTTGATATCCAAATTTTTTTAAACATAGGTTTAAAAGAGTTTTCAATGGTTTTATTCATGATATGGTCATTGGAAAATTTTTATATGATGGGTGTGCCTAGATAGACTTGGGTGAGCCCAATATAGCTTATACAATGGGTCTTACCATATAACGTTCCAATCCATTGGGTAACGATTATGTTCTCATAAATATTTTATTGGAAGTTGTCTGTATGGTTATTCCAATTATAAGGGTTATATAAGGGTTATATGATGATGATTTCCCAAGTCACTTGAATGATTTATCTATTCTTTCCAATTAGTTTTTATAGTTTTTTTTAATTTTAAAAAGGTAAGATAAATGATCCTTTTAATATAAATATTAATCCATTTGTAGGTAAAAATTCATGTTTTAAATAAAAGGTTTTTAAATAGTTTTTATGTTTTTCACTAGACTAATGGTTTTATTATTTTTATGTCTATTACAAATATTTTTATGCTCATACCATATTTAATTTTTTTTCCATGATTTTAGTGATGAGTAGGGATGTTGATGAGATGAATATGAAAGTTGTGAAGACATGTCATGAAAATAAATAATATTTTTTAAAATGTTTATATTGTGAATAAATGGATACTGATCAGAGGTGTACACTTTTTAAAACATGGTTCCATATTTAAGAGTTATGACCTAGTTCTATAAAACTATAAAATTAAAAGATATCTGAGAAATAAATAATGTGAATTATAGTCTAAATATACTAGAATATGTGAGGTTTAAGGGAGGTTCCTTATAGTTTGTATCATAGAAAGGTTTAGAAAACTTTAAGGGTTGGGATAATGATAACATAATACGCTTAAAAGAAATTACATAATAGTTAAGTTGAAATGATATAGAATTTGAAGATTACCATGTTGCTTCGACTAAAATATGTTTGTTCAGAATGGGTTTCCACAGTGGAAACAAGGAGGCTATAGTAGGAAGGCACCAAGAGGATGATATCCTTCCAAATTAGTAACCTAAAATGGTCAAAATTGGAACTAGGATATTTTTTTTCTGTGAAGGATTAATTAAAATAAGCTATAAATGGTGGTGGAATCCATTCTAAGAAGTATACAAATCTACCACAGAGGAACATGATTATAATAGAGAATTTTATGAGGCAACATATTAATTCATTTAGTGGATATTACAACTCAATGGTAGTCTAAGGATGTATTGATGCCCTGGATAATATATTTGAAGTCATGGGGTGTTTAGAAGTCAAAAGTTAACCCTTTCCATTTATCATTTTGAAGATGAAGATGATCGATTGTGTTATTTGGTTAATAATACCAAATATAGAGATGATATTGATTCCATGTAATGTGACATATTTTATAATCTATTCCTTGAGAAGTATTTCTGTAAGGTTTTTTGAATTTGGACGGAGAAACGATTCTTTAAATTGAGGAAAAAGGATAAAGATTTTGTAGCTGCATATGAACATAATTTTATAGTATTGGCTAGGTATGTACCAAATTTTATTTGTGATATTGATAGTAATATTAATTGGTTTTACATAAGGTTGAAACCAAGATATTGAATGGAATTAGATTCCCATGAATTCAAAATTTATGAGAAACTTGTTTGGAGTGCTGATATGGTAGAAATGGAATTTTACAATGATCATGTATTCCATGAAAAAAAGTAGAAAAAGGTTTGGATGATAACAAATGGGTAAGTATTAATAAAATAAATTGGATGGTAATAAAATAAATTCCTTATCTTATGGTAAGTGTGGTAAAAAGCATCATAGAGAAGGTCTGGTAAAATCTAGAAAGTGTTACTAGTGTGGTAAGTTAGGTCACAGGGCTCATGAATGCAAATAAAAGATTCTTGAACAATCAAAGAAAGGGGTAACTGATATTCATTCATTAGTGAGATATTTTAGTTTCAATTATTTGGGTTATTATGATAACATGTGTCCAAAGTTATTTACCTAGGATGAAATTCATCAATATCAAAATCAAAATGGTGTGAAAAAATATTTTACTACTACAATGGTTGGTAAAGGGATAACTAAGGAAGTTGTGATAGGTATGTTACTTGTTTATTCGAATTATGCCAATACCATGTATGACCCTGGATCTTCACATTCATTCATTTATGAGAAATTTGTAAAAATATTGGGAATATCACATCATTAAATTATAATAAAACTTTTGGGGAAATATCTAGGTAGAGATATTAAAGAAACTAATATTTATAGTAATATTCCTATTGTTATCAATGGAATGATATTTCCAGTAAATATTTTTGAGCTAACTATGGTAGAGTTTTATATTATTTTGAGTATTTATTAGATTTCAGTTTATCATGTTATGACATATTGTAGAGTCAAGAAATTTTTGTTCAATAATTTCATACCTTTGATAACCTACCAAGAAGATGAGAAATTAATTATAAATTTCAATTAAATTTACTTAACACATGTTATTAAAAATAAATAAAATGTATAGATTAGTGGTGTACCAGTAGTGAATGAATATATATATGTTTTTCTGATGATTTACTAGGTGTTATTTCTAATTGGGAGGTTGAGTTTACTATATAATTAATACCTGATGCTAAGAAAATTTCAAAACCCCTTATCAAATGGATTATGTAGAATTTTGTTTATTAGAAAATAAATTTTAGGAGTTACTAGATAAATGTTTAATTCTTAGAAGTACATCACCTTGGGGATGCTCCTGTTTTGTTTATTAAAAAGATAGATGGGACCATGAGGCTTTGCATTGATTATAGAGCTTTGAATAAGATCATTGTTAAGAACAAGTATCCTTTTCCTTATATCAATGATTTGTTTTATCATCTCTAGGGAGTGAAATATTTTTCAAATATTGATCTCAGGTTAGGGTACCATCAGTTGAAGGTAAAATAGGTAGATATTATGAAGACTATATTTCAAATTAGATATGGTCACTATGAGTTTGTAGTTATTCTATTTGGTAGTCTTATGCACTAGATGTATTTATGGATTTTATGAATAGATCAGTCCTTAAATATTTTGATAAGTTTGTGGTTGTATTTATTGTTGATATGTTGGTGTATTGTAAAAGTCATGAGGAACATGAAAGAAACTTAAGGATTATTTTTCAAACCTTAAATGAAAAGAAACAAAAGGGAATGTTTAGTAAGCGTGAATTTTGAGTACAATAAATATATTTCCTTGGAAATATTGTTTTTAAATATGACATAACTATTGACACTGATAAAACTAAATTTCTTTAATAGTGGTAAAGACCTACCAATATCATAGAGATTCATATTTTTCTTGGTTTATCAGGTTACTACTGACAGTTTGTTGAACATTTTTATTAATTATCTAGCCCATTGATTAAGTTAGATCTAAAGGGAGTTAAACTCATCTAGAGAGAATAATATAATAATTGTTTTTAGAAACTAAAAGTAATATTGGTTAATGCTAAAATTTTGGAATTTCCCTCTAGAGATAGTGAATTTTTCATCTACAATGATTCTTTATTGAAGGTACATGGTTTATTTTTTATGTTGAATGATATGGTAATTGATTATGCTTCGTGAAAACTAAAAACTCATGAGTTATATTATCCTACACATAATCTATAATTAGCATATGTAGTTTTTTCTTTAAAAATATAAAGGCATCATTTATATGGAAATAAGTGTGAAATATATACTGATCATAAAATTTTGAATTATATATTCACTAAAAAGGAGTTGAACATGAGACAAAGAAGATGACTATAAATAATTAAGGATTATGACTACATGATTATTTATAATCCTGAAAAAGAAAACAAAGTAGTTAATATTTTGAGTTGGGAAAATAATGATACATTAACTATAATATATTTGGAACATGACTCTTTAGTTTACGATTTGATTAATTTTTTCCTAGAATTTGTAGATGCAAGAGATTCCTCTATTTTTTCTAGGTTTTAGTGCATTCAAATTTAACAAATAGAATTAAGAAAGCTCAGAAGGAAGACCATGGGTTACATGAAAATGTGTAATTGACTAAGAATAATATGTTTCCAAAATTTAATGTTGAAAAAGAAGGTGTTTTGATATTTTTAAAGAGATTTTGTGTGCCTTGTGATTCTTAGTTGAAGAAATAATTATTGTGTGAAGCTCATAATTATCCATTTTACATTCATGCTAGAAGTAATAAGATGTATGGAGACCTTCAGGAGTATTATTGGTGGGAATGAATGAATAGAGTTATTAATGAATTTACCATGAAATGTTTGACTTATCAATGGGTTAAAGAAAAATAATAATAAAAAGGGGGTTCTTTATCCTTATCTAGTACTAGAGTGGAAATGGGAAAATATATCCATCGATTTCATAGTGGGATTGTCAAATACATATTGAGGTAATAATGTTATATGGGTTATTGTTGATTGATTAACTAAATATACTTATTTTCTTCCCATTATTAATACTATGTATTTTGATAAAATTTATTGATTGTATCTAAAAGAGATAGTTTGAATACATATAGTTCCCCTCTCCATCATATCTATACATAATTCTAGGTTCACTTAAATTTTTTGGAAACTACTTTATAAGTCAATGGGAACTGAATTAAATTTCAATACAGGTTTTTATCCTCAATTTGATGGATAGTCTGAATGAACAATTAATACCTTGAAATAAATTCTTTATGCTTTTTTAGTGGATTAATTGGGAAGTTCCTATCAACATATTTATTTAGTTGGGTTTTATTATAATAAAAGTTTTTATCCTAATGTATATATGAAACTATTTATGGATTTATATGTAAAGAGATGTTAGAATCCTGTATTTTGGGATGAAGTAGGAGAAGGAAAGATGATGAGATTAGATTTAGTAGGGAAAATGATTGATAAGGTGATGGTAATTCATAAACACATGAGGAAAAATCATAGTAGGAAGAAAATTTATGCAGATAACCAGAGGAAAGATCTTTCTTTTGAGGTAGGTGATTATGTTTTTCCTTAATGTATCTCCCTAAGAAAGTGTAATGAATTTTGGTAAAAAGGGGAAGTTAAGTCAATAGTTCATTGGACCATAAAAAATCCTTGATAAATTTGTCTTGGTTTCCTACTGAGGGGTTTTTCCTATGATTTTATCCCAAGTACACATTTTTTCCATGTTTTAATGTTAGGAAATAATGTTCTAGATTCATCTCATGTTTTGAGACATAAAGTAGTTCAGTTGGAAGAGAAAATTTCTTATAAGGAATAACATATTTAGATTCCTAACCATAGATAGAAATTATTTAAAAACAAGGTAATTCACCAGGTTAAGGTTTTGTGCAAAAACCATATGGTTAAATAAGCAACATTGGAGTTTGAAAACTCTATGAGGAAAAGGTATCCCCATTTGTTTAATAAGTGAATAAAATTGAGAGGATGAAAATTTCCAAAGGGGGGAAAAGGTAATAACCTTTGTAATGTTAGAATAAATCATTTTCATGTCTTATAAATATTCATTAGTTATATATTATAGAGTTATATCCATGATAAAAATGTTAAGTAATTTTTAAATCAAAAAGAAAATAGTGTTATTAAATTATTTTCTTATAAGATTTTATTTAAAAACTTTATTTTAAAAATATAGAATTTTGATTTTAAAAAATTAATTTCATTTTTAAATTGAAAATTTTAAAATTATCATATGATTAATTTTTGATAATTTTATGAAAAGATTGATTTTTTAGTGAATAGTGAAAAATTCTGATTTTGTTATTTAAAATTATATTTCTTTTCAAGTATTTAAAAATACAATATATATTTTTTATGAGTTTTAAAATTTAATTAATTAAATTAAATTTCAAATAATCTAATTATGGTTTTTTAAAATGAATTTTATACTTCAATTTATTATAAAAACATTTTCACATTAAAAGGGATTTTTTTTGAAAAACTGTTTTTCATCACATTTTTTTAGTTTAATTTTAAATTAAATTATGACAATTTTTTGTTTTGAATTTTGAAATTTTGATTCCATATTTTTAATAAGTGGGGTCCAAATTTAGAAAAAATTTACCTTTTATTTTTGGTCAATATAAATAGTACGCTTAGTAATTTTTATTACCATGGTAAAGGGTAAATCATGTAATTATAGTTAAAAATAAATTGATAAGTATTATAAAATGACCATAAAACTTTTATTAATTTCATTTTTTGAGTCCATTTAATCCATAAAAATCTAATATTTTTTTATATGGCCTTTTTTCCATTTTTATGTGATTATAATATTTATAGTATTTTATTTAAAGAAAAGTAAAAAATGTCACACTCTTTTTTTTGATAACTATAATATTTTTAACATAATGTTAACTAGAGATTATTTTTAGTTAAAAATATTATTTTTAAATATAAATTATTTTTATTCATAATGGTTATTTATTTTTAATTTTTATTAAATTAAAAATTATCCTAAAAACTGACAAAACACTGACATAGTGATTATTCAATTAATGTACAAATCAAATAAATGATATTAAAAATATTAAAAGTAATATAATTTGAGATAATTAATGTAATAAAAAATTATATATTAACATGAAATGTTATGAATGTATTAAAATATATTTTTTATTATTTTACTTATTGTATTGATGATATTAAAGTCAAAGGAATGAATAGTTATAAAAATTGACATTAATGATATATTATAATAAATAATATTTTTTTAAATATTATAAAATTAATAAAAATATTATATTAGGGAAATTATTTAGTATATGGTTTATAATATCAACCATGTTCCATTTATGGGCTATTTTGTCATTTATAATTACTATATTGACCCTCAAATTGTAAAAGTCCTTATTGTAATGGTAAGTGTGGAAGGGGTCAACGAGGGGTTAAAAAAAGATAAGGGTAAAAATATGATAAACATTTATCTATTTTTTTTATATCAGAATATTTTGATCCATAATCATTATATATTATAAATAAAATAGTTTTGATATATTTATAATTGAAAATTAATTTCTATTAATTTAATATTTTGAGAAATTCTAAGAGTGCCCCTTCCCTCTATTATAAAAGGGCATATCTTCTTCCCTTTACTTAACACTCCAAAAATAATTTGGTTTAGAAAATACCCACCCAAATACATTATGAGAACCCAAAAAATAGATATATAGGTCTTTTTTAGGTATAATACCAACCTTATAGGGATCAAGGTGTTAATCAAAGGAGACTTTCCAAAGAAGAGGTATAGTTTTTAACCGCATGTTTTAGTGTTATTTTTTATTCCAAATATTTAAAACATTCCTTAACCATGATAATATATATAAAAAAGTATATTATATATTCCATTTTTTTATTTTAATGGAAAAATATATATCATTTTCATCTTCCATCAAATGGGAAATGTAACAATAGTTCGTGTGTACGATAAACTACCGCCTCACGAACCGATGTAATTAGTTTTCCATCACCATCTATCATGGATATATTATAATGATAGAATTAATTTTTATTTATTATATTCATGAAATATTCATTATTATAAAAAATAATATATCATTTACCTTCTTACTTTCCATTCACTGAAAAATAATAACGATGTTCTTGCATATATGTGCACTACCACCTCCGCAAAGTTATGCGATTCATTTTCCAACACCACACCACATGAATAATATATATAATTATATTTAAAGAATTAATATTATAATTATGATATTATTATAATTCTATAAATATAAAATAATACTTACCTTCTTTCAATAATGATCATTGACATATGGAAATGTTACTCATGCATAAATTCGACCTACCTTCTCCATGATTAAAACATAGTTCATTTTTCATAACCATATTTAATGGTTGGATTTAAAAGTATAAATAATGTATAAATATGATAATTATTTAATTATTATTAATCTAGATCTTATGTAATAAAAACCCATTTGACCATAGTCAACTCATCGAAGTCATTTCTAACATATGATCCAAATATCATCAAAATACCTAATGTGAATTTAATTGATGAAGTAATTGTATATACAAGGATATAAAATAAAATAAAGGAATGATTAAATCTAAAAATTCTCTTAAGAAAGTATAAAATTATCATAATTTTGTTATTTCGAAATATATATAATGTATGTGATGAGTTGGACTCTAGGTAAGAGACTTTATTTTAAAAATACCATTTTAATGTTCCTATAAAACTCTCTTTTTCTTCTATGTACATATTTTTAAAGTTATTTTATGGATGTTTTCATATGAACGTAAAATATTTTTAAAGAAAACATTATGACTCTTTTGATTTTATTTCAAAGGTTTTCAAAAGGAATATTTTTAGGGAATGTTTTACTTTATTTACAAAAAGACAAATAGGAATGTTATATTTTAATATATATAGTGACAAAGACTTTTCCCACTACCATAACCATTATTTGAAGTTTGAATTCATCTATAAGATTTCATGTATTCTTAAAATAAAAATAATATTTCCCTTTTTTGGGTATTTCGGTATTGAAAATGGGGCCTTAATAAGAATGGGTATTTTGATATTTGATATATTTTTCACATGGGTTTAAAAGAGGTTTTTAGGGGTTTTATTCATGATATGATCCTTATAAATTGTTTATAAAATGGGTGAAACTAGATTATTCTGAGTGAGTTTGATATAACTTATACTATGGGTTCACCTAGAAAATGATCTGATGCACTGTATAATGATTATGTTCTATGAAAAATTATATTACAAGTTGACCATATGGTTATTATTATTGTAAGGGTTTTATGATGATGATGTCCTAAGGAACCTAAATACAATTTCTATTTTTACTAATGAGTTTTCATGGAAATAATTTATTTTACAAAAGGAATGATAAATGATCTTTTTAAAATAAATGTGATACCCTTTCTGGGTAAAAAGGTATGTTTTTAAGAAAAGGTTTTTCAAGTGTTTTAATTTTTTTCACTCGACTAAAATTTTTCTTATTTTTATGTCCCTTACTGAAAATTTTATTCTCATCCCACATTTTAAAAAAAAATTCATAGGATTTTAAGGATGATTAGGGACAATTATGTGCTCAAGATAAAATTTATGAAGACATATCATTAAAAGAAATCATGTTTTATTTTAAAATTTTATATTTTGGAAAAATGGATACTAATCAAAAGTGTACAATTTGTAAAAATAATTATATATGTAATGGTTATTAACTAATTCTATAAAAATATAAACTTAAAATATCTTTGGTAATGAAATAAATTAGATTCTTATCTGAAGTCACTAGAATTTGTGATGTTTAATGACAGGTCCTTACATGGATATTTTCAAGATTCATTTATTTTGGTTCATTTTATTTTCCCAACAACACCATGATCAATTATAATAAAAAATCATGATTCATATTCCTATCCTAGGTTTCTACCTCATTTCTTCATCACTTTTCTTAGAACATTCAGTATGATTAAGGTCATTGATTTAGACCATAGGGGATCCTAAAATCCAGTGTCCTAGATAGTCTCATTTTATTATGCCATGAGCTAAGATAAAATGAAATGGGTTCCCTACCAACCTATATAATCCTGATAAGTTCTTATCTCAAAGATCCATCCTATATACTAACCATAATATTTGATACCACTCTATCATGACCCACTCCACTAGTTTCCCTCTAAGGATGGAAATAAAGAGAGGGAGTGACCCCCAAAGCCTACCACTGATAGAACCTATGTTGGAAACTATCACTAAGGGTATAAAACAAAAAATGAGAGGCATTTCCATTAATAATAATAGGAACATAATATAGAATCACCAATCTATCACCATGTAATAAATATAAAATAACAACCATCCCATAATTCATGTTTTGGAAATAGAAAAAAATATCCAAAAAAACCAAAATAAAACCTGATGTAATAACTATATAGTAACTCCAATTTATAAGCTAGTAATGTTTTTTTTGGTCTTTAAATCCCTCCTGAAAACCTGAAATATAGTTTGTATAGTATGGGTGATCATAACATGTATACTCATTATGATCATACTCAAGGTCTCTTGTGAAAATGTGAGAAGATAATATTGATTCTCCAGTGAATGAATAACCAAACTAATAAACAACCAAAACATTCCAAATAGACAACCCCAACCTCACCAAGTCTCACGTAATAAATAATTCATCTAATGTAACAAATTAATATCAAAATAGTATAATTAAGGAACCATACAACCGCTTCCCCAATATTTTTATACTCTCACACCCTAACGTCTAACATCTTGTACTTCCATTCCATCCATATATACAAATAATAAATATAAGGAATTAGGTTATCATGAACATGATGGATATCAACCTCATTCACTCATCTAACCATGAATGATCCCTACCACATAGCATATCCAAATTCCATCACTGATAGATAATCTATTATCTCAGGGAATCACTACCAACTAAGCCATCATCACTATGAATCACCACCTACCAATCCATTATCTCTTAGAATAACCACCAACCAAGAAATCATATCTAGGAATTACCACCAACTGACCCATCCTATCAAGTCATCACCACCAACTATGCCATCATCTGTAGGCATCACCACCAACTAAGTAACTATCTCTAGTCACATCAGTTAAAGGGAGATTAGGGGTAGTCATCCATCCACCATTTCCAATCTAGATGTTAGGGAAAAATCTTAGAACCCAAAAATATTGATAATGAGTATTGAATGATTGATTTATGTGGGGTTCATATATAAAACACATGAAAATAAAAGGATAATAGTCACACAAAATACCTAGCCTAAGGGTCTCCATAAATAGAATTAATATAGCCCAAAATAATATCACACCACCCCATGATATTCACCGCCAAAATACTCCACTTATAAATGAATCTCACCACATAAAACAACCATACACAACCCATAATTCTCTTCATTATCAAAAAATTCAAACAGTTTTCCATACTTTCCTATTTACTAAAAAATACCAATTTAATAACTGTTTAATAATATATTTAATTAAAAAATATTTATAATCACAAAACTTATTCAATTTTAACCATTACCCATTTTATTTCAACCCATTTATCAACATTAAATTCATTAATCAATTTCCATATTTGAATTTCCATGCCACTCTTATTTAATCCCATCTGATTCTATTTCTATTTCAATATTTCCATTTTCATTCCATCACTACTAAGAAACTATGATAAATCCTCATAAAAAAATGAACCACATCATAATATTAAATATCACACCCTATGCCAAATTTATCACTATAGTCCAATCAGCACATAAAAACAACCATCAATCAACTACCAAAAACCATCCCTCAACACATCCCAATCCAATACAAAAATAACCCTAATTTCTCAAAAAAATTGTATCTGTATGAGTTACCACCATCACTGTAAAATGCCAAAAAATCTACATGATCATATGGTAAATAAAAAAATAATATAAACAAAAAAAGTAGTATGCTATATCTCCCATTATTACCACATATTTAATTCAAAGAGGTATTTCATAACCTTTCATCATTTCTTATATTAGTATTTTCATAGAATTGTTAAATTCACACGAAACCAATTCATTTATAGATTTATTTTCTTTAAATTTAATGAAAGGTGAATTAAAATAATCCATTAAAATAAGGTTTCACAATTTAAAACAACCAAAACTCAAAAATCACAATATTTATTAAGTTCAAGGTAGAAACAATGATGAAGATAACATAAAATCGATAAAAACATGAGAATTTACCCTTCCCCATAAATTTCATTTGATCCAATTCATTATATTATTTAGATATTTATTAACATCCACCTAAAGGGAAAACAAAAGCATGATGATTTCATATATGCACATAAATAAATAGAGATCCCAAATCCCCTACCTCAATCTTGGATATCTAAATCACTATGAAAAATTCAAGTGAGAAGAAGATGATCAAAATACTAATATCACTCCAAGAAACCTTGAAAACATAATGAAAAACATTACTCATAAATCTAAATTCACAAAATCACCCAAAACAGCCATTCCCACAACCACAACATTATTTGGATGAAGAAAAAAATAAAATATAGAATAAAAAGGAAAGAGAATCACCTAGGATGGCCAATAATCAACATCTAAAATCTATAGATCAAAGCCACCTAAAAGGGGTTGAAATACCTCTAAAATATACACCTATATCACCTAGTAGTTAAGAAAATAAAAAAAAAAATATTAATGGGATTTTAAGGGGTTCTGAAATTTATACCCAATAGAATTTTAAAGAGATCAAAATGCGGTTCCATGATCCATACTTTAATGAGTAGAATTTTCCCCAAACCACAATGCATGATAATGAGTTACACCTTAATAGACCCTAATCCAACTTACTAAATAATCCATTTCATATTCAATGACTAGATCCTATAATACTAAGGTAGGGATGTGGTGTAACCTATGTACCACATAAAATCTACCATTGAATCAACTAAAACACTAGAAAGCGACCATCTGATCCTCCACACCACAATCTAAAAGGTATTCCATAATAGGGATTTAATTTTTCATGATTCACAACTACCCTTATGTGAATATCCTCACAGAAATTCAGGTCCACCTTTATATATAAGATACTTACACCGTAGGACCCCAACGACACCATATGAGGTCCATCTCTATAACCACTATGCTACAAGTACTAAGACACACTAAAATTCCCTAAAAAAAGTACACTCAACACCAAACTCTCTAGGACACTATGAAAAAAGACCTCCACCATATTGTATTCTTAGGGTCCACCCTTATGCGACTATAATATGTTTTAGATCAAAACCAAATAGAACTCACATAAGATTTTGTATAACGTTTCCTAGACCACTATTCCAAAAAACTTACCCTTATAAAATATTCTCTATGATGTAACCTAAGTATACATTCCATAATATTCTTTTGTAGTTAAAATTTAAAATATAACTCCTCTCCTTTCACAAAAATACCCTCAATGACTACATCACCCAAAACCACACAAAGTACCAGGTTGAAAGGTCCAGTCCATTACATATATGGTATTCTATGTGTTTGGAGTATTATTATAAAAATAAGACTTTATGATTTAAAATATTCCACTGATGGGTGGTGGGATCAAATATCTCATATTTTAACAAATATTTATATAAACAATTTTTCCTAGATAAAACATTTTTATCCGTATCTTCTTCTCAAAACATGTTATAAAATACTATAAATCATAAACCATGAGTATTGTATCTATCATTTCATATTGTTAATAAAAAATAATTGTTAAAAAACAAATTACCTTATCATTTAATAGAATTAAAATTAAATTACACATCCAATATTAAGATCCATATTTATATCACTAATATCTAACATGGAAATTCCACAAACTTTTCAAAACTTCTTTAGGTATTCTAGAAAATTCCATCCTAGAGAATAATTACTTCTCCCACTTGATAACACCTTTAGGTTTCAATGATTTTAACTAGATAATTGACGAAAAATTATTGGAATTTCAAAATAAATTTTATTCTTTTTATTTTAACTTTTACCCATTTGTGTTGACAATACAGTACCATAACCGAAACATAAAACATTCTTAATTCATCTATACTTAACACTTTGAGAAAACATGGTAAATGTTTCTTGAATACATTGATATTGGTAGAAATTTTTTAAAAATGACAATAAAATGAATTTAACATCTAGAATAATTATTAAGGAAAAATTTACTAATTATTTTATTCTTCACATATATATATAGAACCACTTATTAAACAACTTCAATAGTTGGTTACTCAATAAGTTATTACTCTAACACATAAATTTTTTCATCTTTTCTTAAAAATAATTTTTATGTTTTATACTAGACTAAAATTTTTCTTACATTAAGATTATTCTTTATTAATATTGATCTCAAAGTTAAGTTTGATAATAATTATTCTATTTAATCTACAATAAAAAAACTTATCATGAGTATCATGTTTTATAATAATTTAATAAGGGTTTTTATCAAATGTGTTGGCACAAAATTTATAATCCCTTTAAAAATAATTATATCCATTAATGGGTCAAGAACCACATTTCATCATGAATTAAACAAGTTAATAATGTAAATAATCTATGAATATATATTGTAGGAAATCATGTTAATCATATCATATTTTAGTCTTATATAATTGAGTGGACATTACTTTACCCGATCTATCACATAAATTATCTCAACTTGATTCCTCTTGTATCTTAATAGTTAGATCTTGCTAGGTAAGTGAAACCTAAATCATGCACTAAAAACAAGGTACTTAATTATTTGGATTATATCATTACTTTCTATCCTTATGTAAGATAATCCATAGACACCTAATGGTTAGAGTCACCCGTACTAAATGATCATGGTCATGACAAGTGTTTCTTTTGAAGGAATTAGACACATAGTTTTTTTAAAGGGGATTTAATCTCATCATCTTATCTCATATATTACCTAATGTATGTATTATTATAATTATTTAGTTTGGAATCATATTCATTCAACCAAATAAATATATCTAAAATATATTAATGCATAACTGTTTTAAAGGGAAATACAAAAGTTAACTATATTTATACATATGTAAATACATCCAATGAATAAGGTACATATGTTTTTTTCATATATAGATTTGGAATCATATGAAATAAATAATCCCCACAAGAGTAAGTGTGAAACAATGAATAACCAACCCCCAATTTTCTAGACAAGGCATAACCCTCGAGTACAGTGAGCAGTCTGACCCAAAGTACCTCTACCCAAGGATACTTTAATTAAGGGAGATTTTAATTCCATCATAATTATAAAACCTATGTTTCACAAACTACAATTAACCTTTAAATTCAAGCTTATAACCTAATACAATTCAAATTTAAGGTAGAAGAAAACTAAATCAATTATCATGCCCAACATGTAACACCCTAAAATAATTTAAAATAACATAGAAGAACTTAAACAACTTAAACTAAATCATACACATACTCGTAATATAAAAATTATATAAAAGAATAATAAATAATGGAATAAAATAAATTAATGAACAATTCCTATATTTAAACATGAGAAAAATAATTTATGAATAATTCAAAAATAAAACAAATTATAAACACTTTATAATTTATGAATTCATTATGGAAATTATATAATTAAATAAATATAAACAATTTTATATTTATTTATAATATGAAATTATTCTTATTATCCTTTTATAGAAAATTTTACTTAAATACATAATATTAAATGACATATAAAAATTTAATATTATAACTCTATTATGTAAATAATTTAAATAATCTAAATATCACATACCTTGATCATATCAATTATCAAAACCCATTTTGATATGGTTTAAATAATTTCTCAAATAAATCCCTTTTAATTTGAATAATTTAAATTTGTTATTATGAACAACTTATAATATTAAATATAAACTCTTTTATACTTTTCCTTATTTAGTAATCTATAAACAATTTATATATTAATCTTATAATTTCGATACAAATATTTTATATCTTAATTTTAAGTTGTGGTATATAAATTGAAAAAGGTATTTTAATATGAAAAATTAATATTATGAGATATTAGTTAATAAATATTTCAAAATCATTTAAAATTTATATTAATATCTCAAAATAACCTATTCTATGATTTATAAATAATCTATAAACCATTTAATTTAATTATTAATTGAAATTTAGGAAAAAAACTATTTTATAGTTTCTAAGTCTATATTGTATTTAACTATATAAGATACGGTGCCTTTAGGTGCTATCAATCAAAAAAATTGATTGATAATTTAACTCATGTAAGGGAATATAGTGTAGAGTGGTTTGAGTAGGATTATGATAGTGACATAGAGAATCAAAACTTATGATATATCCCTACGTAATAAAAAAATGGTGTTTGGTGGACTATCTAGGATTAACCCGGTGTTCCTAGAGACCATGAATAATGATAATGTACAATATAAGAGTAATACCATGATGTCTAGATATCATGGATTATGATATTCAAACTTAATATTAAACCCTTTGGCCTATGTATCATGTGAGGTTAAGTTTAGTTCACTAGTATCTCTCAACATATGATATGTTACAACATAATATTAACTTAGGGTTATCAATAATTTTTACAATATCATGTATATTATATTTACAATGTGACAATATGATTTTCTATTGCATGAAAAATCCACAACAGTGCTATTGTCCATTATGATTCACCATGTTATACCTTACAACATGTCAAAATTAAAGAATTTAAACTAGGTCACTACCTATGATATCCCATATCATATGGAACATACAACACCCCAAATTAAGTCAATCAATAATATCCAATCTAAAGTTACACATAACCTTAGGCACACCTCCCCATATGTTAGAGGCCATCAATGGTGATGAGATCTTAAAGCATACATTAGGAAGGCTACACCCTCAATATCATAACCATAAATAATGAAAATATAAACAAATAACATCCAGAATAGATAATGAGAGCACACATAATCAACAACACATACATGATATAACAAATTTATATGCATTCATATCATTGTGCATCCCAAATGTTCACCCAACATGATGACCATATATACAAAATAAAAAAAATACACAAGGAGGATCCACTATAACCTAGACCATCACCTCAACCTAGTATTTAATCCCCATTGAGTTTCTCTATTATGATCCACTACACATCCCATGATTTGACTGGTATAGCAAACACAAGTCATAAATGAACACTAGGGTGCGTGTAATGTCCATCCACCCTAGATCATTTACGAGTGCCTGGGCAAGTGGAACACTGCATCACCTCAGGCGTGCCTCCCTATACACTAGAGGATAATGAAAAATGGTTATGGTCTATGAGTACACTATAGGGAGACTATATCCTTTAATCAGAGTATAAATAATAATAAAACAAAACAAAAAAATAGGTATAACATCCAAATAAACACCAAAATAGGGAAAGGTTCAATAAACAAACAAATACATCACATTCTATAACAAGTGTTATGAAATACATGAATCAATAGATCCTATGTGGGAAGATCTTATACAAAAGATAACAAAAATAATAAAATAAAACTAATTCATGAATCCACCCCAATTGTAACTGAGACCTACTCATCCCCATCAACCTTACACTATTGTAACATTCCATTTAAACCTCAAGCAGTAGGATATTTTCCTAATATTTTACCTATGATGAATAACAATGTCTTCTTGGGTACCCAAGTTCTATGGAATATCAAGAAGGATGTGAGTATAACTTAGAAGGCCACCACCAACAGAGTCCCTAAAATAACTAGTCTTTAAATATAGTGAATATAATAGTTCTCTAGCTAACCCACTATAAAATAACCATTTAAACATTTAAATTAAAATTCATAAAAAAATCGAACCCGAGATCTTGTGTTGACATAGAGGAATGATAAATAATTTCTTTATCTAGTTACAAGGTGTATCTGACCATGTTGCAATGACTATTCCAACCCATCTCCCATCAAGTGTAATATACCCATCCCTAGTTAAATAACCAGAACATAGTGGTAATATACTAATACCCAGATCCCTAGAATCTACCTGAGTGTCATATCCACCCCAGGTTTAACTATCAATGAATAATCTATATCTAACCAATGGCCAACTTCACCCCAGGTCCATCAAGAAAAAACAATCCACCTATGGGCCATGTTCACCCTAGTTCTATCAGGCACAACAAGAGTAATTTCATTTACTTAAAAGAAAAATATGCATATATCATCATTTCCATAATAAAAAATAAATATTCATAAGGAATAAGGGATTATTTATTTTACCACCTAGTAAAAAAATCTAACCCCTACATGGAGTTTTCATTTCCTTTAAAACATTTCACCTTACAAACATAAATCTTTGACAAACAAACCAAAAAAATTCATTCCAATTCATAAATAAATTTACATTTCCAAAACCTGCTTCCAACCAATTTAATTTGAAATGAACCATCCCGAGAAGTTCCAATCCCTTTTTATTTAAAACATAATTCACCCAAAACAAATAACTAAAACCACTTCAAAATCCATCATTCCATTTCATAAAATTGTACAAATCCCAAAAAATCACTATTTTACAAAGAAATAGTCATAAGGAATAATGGATTATTTATTTTACCACCTAGTAAAAAAATCTAAACCCTAAATGGATTTTTCATTTCCTTTAAAACATTTCACCTTACAAACATAAATATTTCACAAATAAACCAAAAAAAATCATTCCAATTCATAAATAACTTTACATTTCCAAAACCTCCTTCCAACCACTTTAATTTGAAATGAACCATCCCAAGAAGTTCCAATCCATTTTTATTTAAAACATAATTCAACCAAAACAAATAACTAAAACCACTTCAAAATCCATCATTCCATTTCATAAAATTGTACAAATCCCAAAAAATTACTATTTTACAAATAAATTTACTATATTCAAAAGGGAATATTCTAAGATCAAATATATTTCATTTAATCGGTGATTATGAAATTATATTTCCAAATCATTGAATCCCCAAACATAATCCCAATTTTGGAATAATTTTCACATGTATTAACTATTTAGTAATTTCTAGGAAAAAAATTATAATTAGGGTTCTACTAAAAAAGTCCAAACCTAAATTTAAAACCACTAATTAAATCAAATATCATCACATGAAAAACATTTAATAATGAAAAACACATGCATAGAAACTATAGAAAGACTATATATTAAATCAAAGGAGCACCTAAATTAAAAAAATGAAGAAGTTGAAAAACATTTTAGAAATAAGGAATATTAAAATAAAAGATATAGAGACAACTAGACACCAAAATAATTAAATAAAGGGTTAAAGAGGACTCATAGACTCACCTTAAGATATTGATCACACTTGAAATAATCTGAAATAGGAAAAGAACAAGGAAGAACCACTATGGAAGAGGAGAGGATGAAGATAGAGTCAATTATAGGGATTCTAGATGATAAATGGAGGAAAATCACATTTAAGGGTATAGGGGTCACAATGGAATTTTTATAAATTATCACTTTTTAAAGGGGTACACAGTTTGACCACATGGGTTACCAAACTATGTGCCTACTATGCAATCAAAAATACCTCACAACACACCTCCTCATAAATTTAGTACACATTGTTTAAAAAATGCATTCCAATCATGGGATTTATTTCTGGACCCCCCATATAACAATTTATATGGTTTGTTTACAAACATTCATAATCACACACCGAGACCTAGATCTAATCCACCTCAAATATTTTTCTATGAAGTTTGCATGTTTTGCCCTAAACCATGTGCTAACCATTAAACTCAACCATGAACTACTGAATTTGAACTAAAAATCAATCCACGAATATGGTGATGTATAGTTCCTCCTAAACTGTGTATGCTAAACCATGAACCTAGGATATAAACCTTCAAAACCTCAAAAAAATCAACCTAGAGATTCAAGAATTCTTTGAGAATCCAAGTAACCTCTTAGACCTCAAAACATATTAGAAAACACCCCTTTAATATGTTGTAACTCTTAGGTTCTCATTATAAACCATGGTTTTAAAAAAATCCCATCCACTAACCTCAAAAAATAAAAAATACCTAGAATTTACTGACTCAAAAAGGGATAGGGTTTTACAAACTCCCCACCTTAATACTTCTCATCCATGAGAAGTCATGTTAGTCATCAAATAGTGTCACCCAACTTTCATCGGCCATTAATTTGATTCCAAATTCTTATGGTCCACTCCCAAACACCCAACGCATTCCCAAAACATGTCTCCTAAAGACCAAGAACTTTACTTATGAAAACATGTGACACTATTTTCATTTGGAATAAAAATACTAAGATGATGATTAATGACGATCATATATAAAAAAAACCACATGTAATCATTTAGTTGATTACCCAGCCTATGGTTCTCCCCACCATAGGAATTATCTCAAGAGGTTGATTTTGAACCTCGATGCCTCCCACTATCAGAATTTGCCTCCGAAATCATTTTCTAAGTGGTCCACTAACCTGCTCAACATGGTTCATAACACACTATATCTAAAAGTACATGAGATAACTAACCAATGCTTGTACTAACTATCATTTTCCATCCTTGAAGACAAAAATAACGTTCCTCCTCCACCAAATCACAACCCAAACATGTTATACTTTCCTTATAATTATTTGAAGAAAACTAGGAACTCCACCATCATATCAACATGACATACCTGATGCATCCCCAACTCATTGCATCTAAACATGCTTCGAGACTTCAGTTGGACCTCCTCTAGATGACTTATCTTAAGAACATAATGATTACACCGTCAACACACCATTGACCACCAAATGATGATACCTTGATCACTTGAGAAATCCCAAAACTTTTCAACACACATGATGAGGTCTAACCCTGACGTCCAAGTGCACTTCCATGTATAAATCACCAAACTCCTACACTATTCACCATTATCCCACCCAAGCACCAATGATCAAAAAAACATAACCACACTTTGATCATATCATTTCATTCCAATATTGAATTATTTCTTATAATCCCACAAACATCATTTAAAAACTAACCAATGTCATTCCTCAAGGAATCTAGATTATGTCAAAACTAAAAGTGCACTAGCATCCAGGGTGGTCACAACCATCCAAAGATTTTTCCTTCCCACAAACCACCTTTCTAACTTGAGCTTAACACACCCATGACTTGTAAAAGTCTCCCCACTAGGATTTTCCATATCATTACTCCACTAATCAAGTTATGATATCCATAACTCATATTTTATTGGTCTATGAACCCAACAGTTAGATGTGGACAACTCACTTATACCCATGAACACATACAAAAACATAGATTCAATGACTTCTCCTGAATCATAGGAATTTCATCACTAACACCCATTGATACCAAATTCATAAACAGGTTCATACCCTCACTTGACCAATGGTTCCCTACACACCATATGGCTTCACCAAAACTGCTCCTAGAGAATAGATTGAATAGGTTCCACCATCAAGGAAGATGTGCTTCTCCCTATGAAAATAAAAAATCCATTAAACCACTGACACTAGTATTAGGTTTGTGCTCAGGTAAATCATTCCATGTATTTCTGACCCATACATGGATATCATCCCATATCACTTGGACCTCACAACCTTTACCAAAATCTCCAGGTCACCCAACTCACTAGAATCTTCCAAACCATGGTCATCACACCCCAAGAGGGACCTAACTATCAAAACCTACTAGTGTTAAATTACCCTATTCCAAGAAATCATGAACCAAATTCCATTAGGGAACTACTACCATTACATCACTACATCATTTAAAAAACTCGAATGTTGTTCAATGGAACCATGAATGACCTTCTATACTAATCCAAGTCCAACAAGAGTCATTAACATTATATTGATTCTATATCAATCCAATGGGTGCTCACTTTCGCACATCCTAATCTTCTCAAAACCTAGGGGATATATGCTATATGATGACCAACTTATAGAACCCAAATAATCTCCCCATTATTCGAGATTCACTAATAATAGGCTCACACACCCAATGCAATAACTTACCATGCTCCTATAGTATCATTTAAACTAAATAGAGGCATCCTAGATGCCCTCTTAGAAATGACCAGACACCCTTCCCTTGTCAAGGCTAAGAACACATCCTCTCATTATCCCAGGAATCATTTCTATAACCCAATATTCTTATCTATATAGCCACTATGTAGAAGAATCATATCCATTACTAACAAGGTTAGTAATATGAATGATCTTACCCCTCAAAACTGGCCTATGCACAAGGCAATAACACTCAGGGTGATCATCCATAACCACATCAATACCAGGAAGCACCAACATGCACTGATCATAGAAGCTAAAGCATCTACCCAACCTCACCCATCTAAAGGAATTTTTAAAACTAGACCAAAACCTTTCATGTGTTACCATCAAAGGTTACATGGAAATGATCCACTAATTGGGTATCATATATAGGGTTCATTAAGTTCTCCCACCTTTCCCACACATCCAACCATATACGAGACAAAAAATCATGGGTAACATTCATATTCCCATCTAAAGGTTACATGGAATCCTTCATGCCAATAATTCTCTTCATGGTCCTTCAAAAATAATCCTGATTCCAATGATCCTTCCCACTCCTCAGTCATACATACACCTTAAGGGTCACAACTCAACTGAGGTCACAACAGATGTAGCATCTACTAAGTAATACATCACTCATCAATAAGGGTTTCAAAAACCAACTCTCTCTCTAGAACCAAGACACCTTTTCCAGGGTCAACACTATAGATAAAAAATTATATAGCCCTCATAGGGTCTATCTCGACACATATCATGGAAATATCACAACTTGAGCACCCTAAACAACCCTAAACAACCCATCCATAAGGTTAAGACATATTTTTAAGAGTTCCAATACTATAATAATGGGGTTCACAAACTCATGTTATTTTTAAAGGATCTATCTTTACTACAAAACCATCAAATACACTTTTTAACTAGATTTACATTTATTTTTCTTATGAAAACTCACAATTTAAAACTTTATAATTTATTTTTTCTAAAAAATTAGTAACGTATAAAACATGCATTACAAACATTAACATTTTATAAAACCAAAATTTTAAATTCCCAAATACCATATGATTCAAAATTAAACATTAATCTTTTCATGGGATTGAAATTTTAAAACTTTACATACATTTATGAAAAGTAAAATTATCTAAGTTTTGATTAAATAGAATGTCATTCACAAGTTTTAAGTGAAAACAGCTTATATATTACTTAATGTAACTTTATTTAACCAATAAAATCATTTAGTAAACCCTATTTTCTTCCTTTTCGTCAAGGTATCATCTAAGGAATTGGCCTAATAAGATTCCACCATAACCTTATATTGTAAAACACCATACATGACACTACTAATACTTTGAACGAACAAACCCCTTTTTACTAGTAAATATTTATAATCCCTAGGAAGTTATAAACTAGATGAAAATAACCCCATGATAATTTAAAACAGAGGCATCATTCAGTCGACATCCAAACCCTATCTCTCTAGAATGATGTATGTCATGTGAATCCCTATATGCCTGAAATGATGCGTGAATTAACCAACATAATTTTTATATACCAGGAAAAGAGTAAAAATACCATGAACTAATAAATTCACAAATCATTTGTCTCACTCAAGGTGAAAATAAAATACAAACATAACAAAAAAAAAATACATGAACAAAAAGTCCCATCCCTGGGATCTTGGGGCTTCCCCCATGTGTGGGTTGATCACTCCTAGTAATGAGCGCATTACCAAGATATAACATGTCATATTATCCTGTCTACTAAACCCAAATAGTAATACAAAATAAAAATATCTATGATACCACTTTGTAACATCCTGCTACCCTAGACCACTTATTGATGTTTGGAATTCTAAAACATTACATTACATAAAGCACACCTCCTCATATTCTAAAATCTGCTGAATGGAAGTGAGGTTTTATAAGTACACTATGGGGAGACAATATCCTATTTTTAGAGTATAAATAATAGTAAAAAATAAAATAAATATGAAAAAAATCTACATAAACATCACAAAAGGTAAATTTCCAATAAATAAAAAATACATCACATGTTATAACATGTGGTATGCAATATATGTCTTTACAAATCCCACATGGGGGGGGGGGTCATATAAAAAATATAGAAAAGGAATAAAATAAAATAGAATCAATGAATCAACCAAAACTAGTCCAAATTCCTACCCAGTTCCATCACCCACACTCCATCCAAACAATCTATGTAACCTTGTGTAATGGTCCATTACCCTAATCATTTCTCTGTGATAAATAAAAATGTATTCTTAGGTACCCAATTTTCATGGAATCCATAACAGGGTGTGAGTATAACTCAATAGGCCACCACCAATGGAATCCCTAAAATAACCAGTCAATAATTATAGTTCATGAAGTAGTGATCAAGATAATCAAATAAGAATCATCCATTTAAGAATTTAAATTAAAAGGAATAAAAATAAACACCCAACCCAAACACCTATGATGACACCTAAGAACAATACAAACCTACTTCAGCTAGTATGAGAGAATCTTGGAGTACATCATGATAACCATGACATCCTATCTCTCAACAAGGGTAATATAACCATCCTCAATTAAATAACCAAGACCCATGGGTAATATACCCATCCCTGAGGCCCCAACATCCACATGTGAGTTGGTTTCACCATCAATTGACAATCCATATCCACTTGGTGCTCATGTTTACCTTGGACCATCAAGAACAACAAATATTCCTAGGGTCTGTGTGTTACATGGCATATGTGGTTATTTACTTTACCACTTTCAAAACAAGTTCAACCCCAAGGGTTGTTTTCATTTCCACTAAAACATTTAATCTTACAAACATAAATCTTTATCAAACAATATACATAATTTCCATTCCAATTCACAAATAACTTTACATTTCCAAAACCTTCTTTCCTCCATATTAAATTTATATGAACCATCCCAAGAAGTTATATCCCCTTTTATTTAAAAAAACTTTACCCAAAACACATGATCAAAATCACCTCCAAAATCATCTTTCCATTTCATAAATTTTACCTATACAAACTAAAATCACCATTTTACAAACCACTTTACAATTTCTAAAAATTTTCGATTCTAAAATAAATTCTATTTCATTTAACTAGGGATTGTGAAATTCTATTTCACAATCATCAATTACAAAAATATAATCCCCATGTTGGAATAATTAACACATGGACTAACCATTTAGAAATTTCTTGGTGAACAAGTAAAATTATATGAATTAGTAGTCTACTAGAAAAGGTCAACCCTTGATTTAAAACTTCTATTTAATTCCAAAACCATCGCATGAAAAAATTGATAGACCACATAACACATGCATCGAAACTAAATCAATAAAATGAGTTAAATTAACGAAAAAACTAAATTATTCTTAGGGAAACCCACTCATACAATATCATCCTTAGGTTCATCTTTAATAATAAGATAATGAAGAAGTATACAAATTCCCTAAAAATAGGTAATATTTGAATAAAATAGAGAGTGCATATTGGAGTTGGTATCCTAGAACCAACTACTTTGTACTTTATTCATTAATAAATACCTTATCACATCTTGATTGTTCTTTTGTGTGACAATGCATGTGATTATTTCCTAAGGATAGCTATTTCACTAAAAGGTCATAGAGGATCCATGTTATGATGAGAACCCAGAAGTGCCATGACACTGTTCTTGAACATATGTTCTATTGCGAGATGATGTTATTTGAGGGACACAAATAATACAGGCCATTAAGGGTGAGGAATCATAAAACTTTGAGGCGCCTTCTCATGGTGTGCACAATTGGTAATGTCCAGTAGGATATTATGAGAATGAGACCCACTAGTAGAAAATCCACATTTTATAGTGTCATTGGATGTTCCTATCTACGGAAGTGTGTATTGATCCTCAGACTTTAATATTATCATTAATGAGAATTACAACTTGTGCACTTAGATGTATTTATGAAAAACTGTGATGACACACTGCTCTCAGAGAGGTAAGATATGTTGGGTGAGCCAGGAGTAATACTGAATTAATAGATATTGTAAGAAATTATTTTTCCCTTTTTTTGTATAATGTAAGTAAATATCTCAGGCCCTTTGATGGAATTGATATATCCTAAATAAGTATGTGTCCATGGTAAGGAATGGGCAAGTTCAATTCCAGAAAGTCAAAGAAAGAGTAATCGAGCACATGGGTTGATGGAACTAGCATGCAACCCACTTGATTCGAGATATCAAGATAAAGGGATTACATTACATGATAAGCATTCATAGGAGGTGACACATCATTTTAGTGTTAAATAATTTCTCTATGGGTTCCTTGGCATGTTTCTAGATGTTAACCTTGGAATTTAGGCAGGCACCACCTAATGCCACTGAGAAAGAGACCTAGAGGTTCACACACTAAGTGTGTCCAAGTATCTCAGTTAAATATTAATTTAACAAGTTGAATAAATATTATTCCCAATTGTGGTTTAATAATTATTCAAGGACGCCTGATCACATTTATTACGACACTAGTTATTCGATAGAATATATTGTGGGAAAATTAATATATTTATTAGCGAGTAATGCTATGATATTTATTTGAGAAATAAATATCCATTATTCAAGGTCTAATAAATATGGTGGAGGAAATAAAGAAAATGGAAAATTACAGGCCATGTATATTAATATACACGACGTTTAGTTTTTATGGGGATTTGTGATAAATAATATTATTTAATTAATTAAATAATATTAGTTTCAATTTGTTGGGCGCATGTCAAGTAATAATAATAGTCAACTGTTATTAGTAAATATGGGGTCTTACTAAGAATTAAATTAAATAAATAAATACTTTCAGGTAATTAATTCATTTTATTATTCTATGTAATTAAAATCCCAATTATATAATTCTCATTAGCCTAGCCATTTTTTTTGTGGTTGTTCCCAACAGATCAAGAGAAATATCACAAGACAAGAGAGAATAATTTTCTTCCAAGAATGATCTCAAGCTATGAGAGAGATCCTCCTCTACCGGATCAAGGAAAGCACTTTGCATGCGGCTGTCAAGGCGATCAAAGTCTGACATCACAAGCGAAGGCTCTTCCATGATAGCACCTGAAGATACCTTCAGTGACATCCAAAGATACATGGAGCACGTGTGGATCACCGCTAGAGGAATATTACACTAGGATTCTATGACGCAATGATGGATCACATCATATTGTGACCAGAAACATCAACAGAGAGAGAATCACATCAAGGTAGTTCCTGTATTTTAATTAAATTAATTATAAACAACATATGATGATCCTCTCTATGGTTCTGGGACTCCCTTCCTTTCTTTTGTTCTTCATTCTCTTCCGAATATCCGTCATTTTATTATCATGAAGGATCTCAAATTGATCATTGTTAATGTGAAAAATTAAAGTTGGGTACACCCACCAATGTTCTTAGGTTGTGCCCGAAACCTAAAAGTGGTATCAGAGTGGTCATATCATTGATTATAATTATTTAGTTTTTTGTTGGTGATTTACACATTTAATAATTTAGTTGTTTCAATTCAATTTAATTGTTCTATAAATCTGAATCTTGAAATCTATTCCTCCTCTTTAATTTCTTGTTCACCTTACAGAAACAATTTTTTCTTTTAATTTTGATTAAAATAAAACAGAGGATCACATCTAGAGGTTCCAAATCTTTCATTACATACAACACCAGAAGACACGGCGTGTATTCAGTAGTATATGCCGTGTAGTATAGGTTCTATGCACCGGGATGGTCCTCCAAACTAGGTTGTGTCATTGTATCCTATCTATGTCTTTATGACTCTATGTGTTAACTAGGAATAGGTGGCACACGATTTCCGGATTACACGCCGTGTGGCCCATTGAACATGGAATGTAGTCCCATTGGGTTAGGGTTGGACCATGTACCCCATACACGGCTTGCCCAGATGAAAACCGTGTAACACAGATACTACACGAAGTGTGTCCCAACGAACACACCGTGTACTCTGAAGAATTCCAAAGTACATTTACACGCCATGTCCCAGTGCATGTACATCGGATGGAAGGTGAACAAAAGTACACGTCGTGTAGTCGGAACTACACACCATGTACTCATACAAATTATGAAGATTTATTAAAAAATATTATTATATTATAAAAACCCTTGAGACGTGTACCATAATACTGGTGTAAATATGAGGAACAACATGTGATAGATGGTTTATATATATATGTGTTTAATTTAACATCTGCAAAATGTTCATTTGAACTCCTTGGGTAGTTATGAATGAGAATTCACTAGGTTTCCTCCAGGGTACAAGTTGCGTAGAAAGATAATTTTATATGAATTTATTTGTTTAAAATTATGATGGATGAGAATCTGATGGATATTTAGAAAAGGGTTTAAGATAAAAGGATTGATTAATTAAAGATAATTAATTGATTCGAGTGTGATTTATCTTAAACAAGAATGATTAAAGAATTGAATGAAATTTTTATTTATGAGTAAATATCATTTCATGAATGGATGATCATGAGATAGACTAAGACCTTTGTATGTGAATGGTTTCTTTTAATTAATTTATTAAATTAAATTTGTTGGCCTGCGAGCCTTCTCCTCATTAATATGTAGGGTTTTCATGCCCAAGGTTTCTTTTATGTAAAACCCCGTTTTACCCCACACCAAAGAGTGAGATAAAATCATATGTAATGGATAGAGCTCCCAAGATAGTGGAGGTGGCTCAAGTTGGGATCCAAGGTGAAACCAATCCAAAGAGATACAAAGGTGGACAGGTGGAAAGCTATAAACATGAACCCAAAAGGTTTAAGATGTTTCACCCCTAGGTCTTGGGTGAGTTTATCAATATCTAGATAAACTAACAAATAGATCAAGATCATGATCATACCATTTATTTTATTTCTATCAGTTTCATGGTTTATTTATTGTGGGTGTGTTATCATGATCACCCAATTAATGAATTAAATAAGAATACAAGATGGAACTAAAATAAGACTGGCTTATGCGTAAATATTATCTTAGACATGGTTAATCACTTAAGTATATACCACTTAATATTAACAAGCATGTAATAAAATATGAAAAAATTGAAATTTATGTATACGGATAAAATCCCTCAAAGAAATATTAAGTCGGTATAGCCTTCCATAATCTTGGTTAGAATCTAACCATAGTTCAAAGTGCTTGACCAACACTAGCCGGGGTGCTTTCAATTATTGGGGAATTATAATTCAAGGTTTTGGGTTGACCTAAGTTAGTTCAAATCAAGTTTTGACTGCCATAATAGGACTTGGTGTGACCAAGAGGCAAAGGTTGAGGAAATCCAAAATAAAAGGATTTCAGGATTGGGGAGTCCACTCAACGGATCAAGGAGATGTGAGTTAATACAGTTGTCATTTGAAATGCCTACCTAAAACCCTTCATGTTTCTTGAAAACCCCTTGTTAGGGAAATTCAAAGGGAAATATGGATCCTTGCCACTATAATATTCATACAATAGAATATTTTGAAGTCAATGGTGAGGGATATTGTATTTCTATAAAATAGTGGGAGAGTAATAAGTATTAATTTATTTAGTTGTCTCAGTTTTATCATGATAAAGTACTAAAACTTTTGTCATCTTAATTTATAGAAATGGAAATAAAAATTACTTAAAAGATATAATTGCAAACTATACTTGAGAAAGAAAACCTTCTCACCAAATCCAATTTCAAATAATGGAAGAGGCGTTTACGTGTAATCCTTCGCCATGAGAGGAAATTGTTTGTACTAGAAGAGCCTATTCTAGTTGTATCTGGAAAAGAGGCTAGTAATGAGAAACTATCTCTCTATGTGAAACATATGGATAATTCCACATATGTTCAATGTTTCATGCTATCGACTATGTCTAATGAGATCTTGATGCAACATGAAAACATGGATTCATATAGCATGATGTCTCAACTTAAGGATCTCTATCAAGAGAAAGAGAGACAGGAGAGATATAAGATCTCCAATGCTTTATTCACAACTAATATAGTATATTCTACACGATCTGGGCCTTATATAGTCAAGATTATTGGATGAATTGAATTCCTGGAAATATTAGGGATTAAGTTTCTAGATAATTTGCATACAGATCTCATCCAATCATCACATCCCAAGACCTTCTCAAGATTTATTTTAAACTAAAACATGAGAAAAAATGAGAAGATTCTATCAGAACTTCTGAACCTAATTTTCCAGGTATATAAGGACATGGGGCATGACAAACCCACAGTCCTTATAGTGAATAAGAAAATGAAGGGAAAGAAAAAGGGAAAGGAATTATAAACAGTCTGAAGCCCTCGAGAATTTTCCCTCCAATATGGAGAATATCCAAAGGAAAGGCAAGGAACAAGAGGTGGTATGTTTTACATGTGACAACTCAGGCCACTGGAAGAGGAATTACACCCAAAAGCATGGGGATTCTAAAGGTGAATTTGTTATCGAGTGTAATCTTTCCATTTATATACGTTGGGTATTAGATATGGTTTGTGGGGATCAAATATATATTCAAATATAGTAAACACGTAGATTTAGTAAGATTTCCAGAGGAGAGGTGGATCTTAGAGCTTCCAATGATGCGGGGCTGGTGGCATTGGCCATTGGCAATTACCATCTCTCATTTCCAACTAGAATGATTTTGGTTTTACTTAATTGTTATTATGTGCCTAGTGTTACCAGGAACATAATTTCTGTATCTTGTTTGGATATGGATGGATTTATTTTCAAATTTGGAAATAAGGGTTGTTTTTTTATAAGAACAATATATGTTATGGTATGGCGCATTTAAATAACAATTTATATGTATTAAATTATGAAAACCAAGTGTTGGAAATTGATAACAAAACAAATTCACATGAATCATACAACACCCAGTTGTGGAATCATCGTCTTGGTCATGTAAATGAGAATCTCTTGAAAATTTACTACAAGGATGGTTATTTAGACTCTACTTATCTAAAACCACTTGATAGATGTCACACTTGTTTACAAGGTAAAATGACCAAGACAGATTTCAGTGGACAGGGTGAAAGGGCCATATATCTTCTAGGATTAGTGCACATAGATGTTTGTGGACCATTTATAGTAGAAGCTAGAGGTGGATATTCTTAATTCATTACATTTACTAATGATTTGAGTAGATATGGATATATATACTTAATGAGGTATAAGTCAGAAGCCTTAGATAAATTTAAGGAATTCAAGAATGAAGTAGAGAATCAGCTTGGTAAGAAGATAAAGAATATTTGATCAAATCAAGGTGAAGAATATCTGAACCAAAAGTTCATCTATCTTATATGGGAGTATGAGATTCTATCTTAGCTCACTTCTTATACACCACAGTGGAATGGTGTTAGTGAAAGGAGGAACCACACCTTGTTGGACATAGTCAGGTCAATGATGAGTCATGTAGATCTTCCATTATCCTTTCGGGGATATGCATTACAAACTACATCATACACATTAAACCGAGTACTAACTAAGGAGGAAAATGGAATTCTCTCCGATTTATTGAATGGAAAGAAACCTATTTTTGTTGCACACATGTGTATGGGGATGCGAGGTGTTTGTTAAGGCCTTCTCAGGCAATAAACTAAAACCCCGAAGCACAAGGTGTATCTTTATAGGATATCCCAAGGAAACGAAAGGATATTATCCATATAACCCTTTATACAAGAAAGTGACTATCACCAGACAAGTCATACTTACTGAGAGGGAGCACATCCCCAAAAAGGATAGTGAGAGAAAGATTCACTTCGATGAATTTGATGCTCAAGGTACACATGAGTTGGTACAGGGAAAAGTTCCACAGGTCCCTGTGGAAGAGGTTCCAGAAACACAAGTATTGGATAGGAGCTCAATATAGGTAAGGGTACCATTGCGATTTGGTTTCCTAGTCACCAAGGATAGTGAATCTTTATTGTTGGACAATGATGAACCTCTCTCCTACAAGGAATCAGTAGAATGGTCAGAAGATGCAAGATGGATAGAATATATGAATTCTAAGATGGATTCCATTTTTCAGATCCATGTCTGGGTTCTAGTCGATGAGCCAATTTATGTAAAGCATGTTGGATGCAAATGAGTTTTCAAAATAAAACTGGACATGGAAGGTCAAGTTAGCACCTATAAATCAAGACTAGTGGCTAAAGGATTCTAATATCATCAAGGAATTGACCATGATGAAACCTTCTCACCAGTTTCCATGTTTAAATCCATAATATTCATACTTACCATAGCAGCTTACCATGACTATGAGATTTGGAAAATGGATGTCAAAACAAAATTCCGTAATAGGAATCTTCAGGAAGATGTCTATATGACACAACTAGAAGGTTTTGTGACACCAGGTGACGCTAAATGGGTTTTGAAGTTGTATAAATCCATTTATGAATTAAAGAAAGCATCCAGGTCATGTAACATTTGATTTGATGAACCCATAAATGAATTTGGTTTCATTTGAAATGAATGAGAGCCATGTATTTATAAGCAGCTTAATGGGAATACAGTAGTTATCCTATCAGTATATTTTGACGAAATATTACTTATTGGAAACAATGTACCAATCTTACAGTCAGTTAAGGACTGGTTAAAAAAGTGTTTCTCTATGAAGGACTTGGGTGAAGAATCCTACATTCTTGGGATCAAGATCATTTGTGATATATCTAAGAGGATTCTTGGACTAAGTCAGGGTACATACATTGACTAGATACTAAATAGATTTATTATGGAATAATCCAAGAGGGGATTGGTTCCAGTGTCACATGGATTACATATTTCTAAGAAAATGTTTCCTCAGACACAACAGGATAAATATATAATGAGTAAGATCTCATAATCTTTGGCTATAGGATCCATCATGTATTCCATGTTATATACCAGGATTGATGTTGCCTATTCACTGAGCATGGTAGTCAGATATCATACAGATCTAGGAGAAAAACATTAGATTGCAGTTAAGACTATCCTAAAGTATCTGATAAGAACTAAGGATATCTTCCTGGTGTATGTAGGAGATGAGGAGCTTGTCGTTAGAGGGTATGATGATGCTAGATTTCAGATACATCAGAATGATCTGAAGTCACAATCTGGATATGTTTTCTGTCTCAACGGAGGAGCTGTGAGAAGGAAGAGTTTAAATAGCCAGTTGTCACCAATTCTATATTAGAGTCCAAATATATAGTGTTCTATGGTGTATCCAAAGAAGCCGTCTAGATTCAAAACTTTATCCAGGAGGTTGTTGTGGTGCCTAGCAGTAAAGATCCTATCACATTGTATTGTTATAATACTATAGTGTTGGCTCTTACAAAAGAACCAAGGTCACATCAATGGATGAAGCACATACTCCGGAAGTATCACCTCTTGAGGTATTTCTATAAAAGGGGTGAAGTTATAGTGAGAAGAGTTTCCATGGAAGAGAACATGGAATACCCTATGAATAAAGGCATATCTTAGCAGAAGCATGAATATCATGTGAGAGCTTACGAGTTAAAGGATGTTAGTAGTTGGATCTAGTCCAAGTGGGAGTCTGTTAGAGTTGGTGGACTAGAACCAACTACTTTGTACTTTATTCATTAATAAATACCTTATCAAATCTTGATTGTTCTTCTGCATGACAATGCATGTGCTAATGTCCTAAGGATATCTATTGCACTAAAATGTCATAGAAGATCCCTACTATGATGAGAACCCGGAAGTGCCATAACACTGTTCTTGAATATTTGTTCTATGGCCAGATGATTTTATTTGAGGGACACAAATAATATAGGCCATTAAGGTTGAGGACTCATAAAACATTGAGGCAACTTATCATGATGTGCACCCTTGGTAATATCTAGGATGATATTATGAGAACGAGACCCACCAGTAGGAAATCCACATGGGTTGATGGAAATAGAATGCAACCCACTTGATTCAAGATATCAAGACAAAGGGATTACATTACACGGTAATCATTCGTAGGAGGTGACATGTCATTACGGTGTTAACTTCTTTCTCTATGGGTGACTTGATGTGTTTCTAGATGATAACTTTGGACTTTAGGCAGGCTCCACCTAATTCCAATGAGAATGAGGCCTTGAGGGTCGCACACTAAGTGTGTCCAAGTATCTCAGTTAAATATTAATATAACAAGTTGAATAAAGATTATTCCTGATTATGGTTTAATAATTATTCAAGGATGGATGATCGCATTAATTTCGATACTAGTTATTGAAGAGAATATATTTTGGGAGTTGTAATATATTTATTAGTGAGTAATGCGATGATATTTATTGGAGAAATAAATATCCATTATTCAAGGTCTAATAAATATGGTGTAGGAAATAAAGAAAATGTAAAAGTATACACTGTGTATATTAATATACACGCCATGTAGTTTTTTGGGGATTTTTGAGAAATAATATTATTTAATTAATTAATTAATATTAGTTGTAATTTTCTGGGCACATGTCACGTAATAATAATAGTCAACTACTATTATTCGACATGAGGTCTTACTAAGAATTAAATGAAATGAATAAATGATTTTAGGTAATTAATTCATTTTATTATTCTAAGTAATTAAAATACCAATTATATAATTCTCATTTGCTTAGGAATTTTTTTTGGTTGTGCAAAACGAATCTAGAGAAATCTCTCAAGCCAAGATAGAATTCTTTTCTTACAAGAACGCTCTCAAGATACGAGAGAGATCCTCCTTCACCGGATCAAGGAGAGTGCTTTGTAAGTGTCTCTCAAGGTGATCGAATGAAGTCCTTGCAATCAAAGGCTCTTCTGTGCTAGCACCCAGAGATCCCTTCAGTGATGTCCAGAGATACGTGTAGTATGTGTGGATCACTGCTAGAGGAATCCTATACTTGGATTCTATGACACAATGAAGGATCACATCAGATTGTGACTGAAAACATCAACAGAGAGGTAATTCCATCAAGGTAATTCTTGTCTTTTAATTAAATTAATTATAACCAATATATGATGATCTTCTATATGGTTATGGGACTCCATTCCTTTATTTAATTATTTTTTCTATTTTGAAGATCCGTATTTTTATTATCGTGATGGATCTCGTATTGATCATTGTTAACAAAACAAATTAATGTTGGGTACTCCCACTAACATGCTTCCACTACGCCCAGAACCTACAGTGCAGACTAGCCATTTAAATAATTGAATAATGGGTGATATTGGAATCATAAACTCACATTATTCTCTTTATTTCACCTGATAGAAGCTAAAAATGATAAGGAATAGAGAATAAACACCAAATAAGAGGAGAGGAGGAAGGAGACATCACATCTAGGGGTTCTGGATGAGAAAGGGAGGAAAAATTAGGTTTAAGGATATAGGGGATATAAGGTATTTTTTTGTAAATTATCACTTTTTAAAGGGGAATACATTTTGGGCTCATGGTTTACCAAACATTGAACCAACTGTATAGTCAAAACTACCTCACAACACCTATCCTTTCATAGTTTTTCCTCATGGTTTAAAAACTATGCACCAATCTTGTTATTGAACTCTATAACCCCCTACAATAATTCACATTATTTGTATGCAACCATGCACCATGCCCCATATTTAAGTCACCTAGAATATTTTATTCTGAAGTTTTCATGGTTTACCCTAAACTATGTGCTAGCTATGAAACTCAATCATGTACTATTGAATTTTAAATAAAAGTGCTCCATTCTTAGGCTGAATCATGGTTTATCCTAAACTATGGACACCAAACCATGCTTCTTGGAAAAAAATATATATGAAAACCTTAAAATATTCAACCAAAATATATGAGACTTGTCTAAGAACCCAAGGAAATTTTTTAACCTCAATCCATATTAGAAAATTCCTTTAACGTGACCCAAATATCAGGTTCTCATTTTAAACCTCGGTTTTAAAAACTCTATATACATTAACCTAAAAAATTCAAAAAATACCTAGAATTTATTAAATCAAAAAAGGTATAGGTTTTCTCAGTGCTCGTACGGGGTATAAAAAATATATATCAATATTGTCTCACAAAGTTCCCCTAATATATTCTATTATACACACTTGTATGCATGGTAATAAAAAATAATGAAAACTACTACACATAAGTATGTGAATTGGGTCATTATGTGATAACTAGGTCATCATGACACCTAACCATAACTACTCATCCATATCTGAACAAGAAGTCACCATGTGCCACAATCACGACCCATACCCAAAGACTCTAGGTGGGGTGTCATACCATGTCCAACCATTTATCCTCTCTCTTAGGGTAGGGTCCCATACCAATCCCCAATCTTAAATATCTTTCACCCAATAACCACACCAATACCCTCTTACTTAGGTTGAGGTTCACATATCATATAATTCCAAAACATAGTGAGTACTCCTCTCTCACTTATGGTGGGACTCACTAACACACCACATCTCAAAACACCTTGTAGACCAGTTTCCTCTCACTCAGGATGGTCCCTATCAACTCTTTCTCACTAAGGAGAGTCCATACATCTAGTCTCATTCCACATCACATACAACAAGCCATATAAGGAGAGGACTGACTTAAGAAATCATGTTTCCTGAGACAAATTATAAAAATGTTTCCCTTTAAATATGGGTACTTAAAGGGTTAGAACATAGTGAACTGAATCGGAGTCCACACATTACATACCTAAAATTATAAATCCATTTAAACTCACATTCCATGAGGGTTTTAAAAAATAATCTCATTACATATGAATATCAATCCACATGTTGGCCGAAATAATAATAAAAAGTAAAAAAAACAATACCAAAATATATATTTTTGAAACAATACTCTCATTACTTTAAAAAATAATAAAAAATAATTCCAAACAAGGTTTTAAATAGTAAAAAAATTTCATTCTTATAGCTATGTAAATTCAAGATAAACAACCCCTTTTGCTAAAAGAACAAAAATGTACAATTTTAACCATCTAAACCACTGAAAATCCATAAAAACTTAAACTACTTTGAAATCCAAACTAAATGACACTACAGGATTAAAAAAACATCTTTAAACACCTTAGAAAATTCACTTAACCCATGTTATCCTCACATTGTATTTCCCAATTTATTTATAAATTTATATACCAAATAGAAAATAATATGAATAAAGTTCACCCAATATTGAAACTCAATAAATTCAAAATTATCTACATATAAATGAATTTTAAAATAGCACATGAAAAGGTTAACTAACATGTATACTATAGTAAATTCAAAAGACTTTATATAAGTTAATACAACTAATTTACTTTTTATTCAATATTTGAAAATTGTTTTTAATATTTCACCAAAAAAAAATAAAACAAAAAATATAAACCAATTAATATACTTCACAAAAAAAATTAGACAAATATAAACTTAAATTTCTATCAACTATATAAAAATATTTGAATGCAGTTATTTAAAAGTAAAACTTTTAACATTAAAAGTACTAAATTATAAATTTAAAGTTATTTTAAAAAATGATTATTGTTTTAATTTTTTTAGTTATCAAAATTTAATGATAAATTTAAAAAAAATATAATTTTTAATTTGTTTTAAAAAAATGAAAGAAAAAAGTACTCTCTAAAACCAAATGAATTTTTGTTTTTTTTAATTTTAAAAAATATATCCTTTGAATTTTCATTTCCTAAAAAATATTTTTAGATTTATATAATGAAATGTATTTTTTAAAACATGGTTGGAGCACATTTTTACATAATACAAATATTGTATTGATGATTAGAAAGATAAAATACTCTATAAATCAAAACTGTTTTTTTGTAAGACTAATAAACCAAACAACTAATATGATCCTAAAATCAACTAATCATTAAATAAATTAAATATAAATGTGAAAGTAATAAACTATTAAGAAAACAAAAATTTAAAATAAAATGGGAAAGAAAAAGGTGAATCCACATTTTATATAATTTCTATTTTTTAAAAAAAATAAAAAAAATAAAAAAAAAATAAAAATGATAATTAAAAATTTATTTTTAAAACTAATAATTAACTATGAAAAAATCACAAATTAAATTTAGATGGAAAAATTAAAATTTAGATGTCCAAGATACATGTGAATTCTCAATTTAAATAATTTCTTAAAATTAAACAAAAAAATAAAAATAATAAAAATAATAAAAATAAAAAATAAAAAATTATTATTAAAAAAACCTATTACATATACACAAATAAAAAATTGAAATTGATATGGGAAAATTTTAATTTAGGTAAATGAAACTATGAATCTAAAATTCAAATTATTTTTAAAAATCGAACAAAATAATTAATAAAAATAAAAAAAATGATAAAATAATTATTGAAAAACCTACATTTCACTTGGGGAAGCACTGAAAGAAGGGACCGGAGGGGGTCTTAGTCATCAGTCAGTAGAAGAGGAGATAGACATGCGTGAGACACCAATGTAAGAATAAAACCTCATCCTAGTGGTGGGATTTATGAACTGGGGTGGGTGAGTGGGGGAGGAAGGAGTGTAGGGAAGCAAGGTGGGTAGGGGGTTGGTGGGAGAGGATGAAGAAATGTAGGGGAATTAGGGAGAGACTAGTAAAGGAGTCAAGGTAAGACCTGGAGTGTGTGGGGGTATCATCAGGGTGAGACCAGTAACAGTGTCAGGGTGAGACTTGGAGTACACAGGGGCATCGTCAGGGTGAGAACAGAAGCGGTGTCAGGGTGAGGCGATGAGCATGCATGGGTGTTGAGGTGAGACCAGTGATGGTGTATTATCAATATAATAGAGAATATAAATTTTGATAGGGTATTATAGGGGGGTTTTGTGAATTTTCCCCCCAATATGAGAATTTTCCAAGCCCACGGGCTTATAGGGCTCGCCCGTGGGGTGACCCTATCTAAAAAGGGCATCTCAATAGCCAAATTATCATACAAGATAAACCAACACCTCAAGTTAATCTAACTTGGATACATGTCATATAATGTCTTGTATAACAAGTTATCTAAGGAGGGAATCACAATAACCAACTTCTCTGAAAAACTAAACCACGCCGTCACTAGGTAATTCCCATGGGAAATCACACATCCCGATGATTTGAGAAGGGTATCTCAATTGGAAACCTCTCACATAAACTGAACCATCCCCTTAGGTAAAAGTACCACTAAAAGAATTCATATCACATCATGTATAATAAGTGATCTTAGGAGGAAATCACAATAACCAACCTCTCACACAAGCCTAACCACACCATCACTAAGTGGAATGGTGGATGATATCAATTCCACTAGGCAAAGTCATATGAAATCTCAGGATATTACCCAGTCTGATCATAAACACTAAAATTATGAATCCATATAGACCTATAGACTAATATATTAAAGGCCATATTGGTTAAAAAATAATGAAATAACAAATTCCCATATATTCTCATCTCACCCATAAGGACATTTACTATGTTCTCTAAACCCAACCTGGTCTCTTATCTTGGATACCAACATTAACTCATCACTCCACAATGGCTCTATGGCCTACAAGCCCTACTTGACCCAGACCTCAATATGATGGGTATAATCCTCTTCTATTTCCACATAAAAACCCAATACCATTAACTAGGTACAATCCTAATATAACTTGTACCAAACTTCTTGTAAAATTAATGATGAGTCATTAAGACAATTCCAAAATACCCAAATGGAAAAAACCCAAGAAAATTTTATTAGGTGATGTACCTATAATAAAATTTTGAGAGATATATTGAGTTTATCATATCGGGACATCCTGTAGACAAAACAAGAAAAAGATATATCATATATGACAAATTTTACCACAATTCGGTGGAATCAACATTAAGACCTCACAAAAATCACCAAAATCACTGGGAAATGAATAGGGAAAATAATAAATTACCTCAAATAACTACAAAATCATCACAAAAACACCTCTCACTAAGGGTATCAATGAGTGGAAGAAATGTGAAGGCTATATCAAAAATTTTTCCCCAGTGTACCCCCTTTCACTCTAAAATATGAGAGGGGTTTACTTGGAAAAGATGAGTGCCTTTATTTTAAAAAACTAGGAAAGTGAATCATCATTGTATAACCTATACAGATCATGGAATGATTCTTCTTATAGAAACCCCTCACGGTGTGTCCCATTGGGTCATATCATGGCACACCTCCCTCAAGTATAACTAAAAATATGTGGCCCTATCCTTCACAACATGGCCTCCCCCATGAACCTACTCTAATGGTTCAACTCCCATTATCCACACCATGATTACTACAGATGGGAAATACTTCATGACCTATACTATAGGTCACAATGTGACTATACTTGTGAACAATCATAAATTCATAAATAAGGGTTTCAAGAACACATCATCTATGCATGATTTTACCTTGATTTAGTGGGATCAATGTCAAACCCTAAGCTAAATCACTAAAAATCAGAGGAAAATGAATAAGGGAAATAATAGAGGAATTAAAGGGAAAATCACTAAAAAATCTCCAAAAAACACCTATAACTAATGGAATCAATTAGTGGAATAAAGGGGAAGGATATATCCAAAATATCCCTTAGTGTACTCCCTTTACCACTAAAATACAAGAGGGGGCAAACATAGAAAAGACGGGTCTTCCCTTATTTAAAACACTAATAAATGGAATCATTATTGCATAACCTATACAGATCATGGCATGATGTTTCTTCTAGAGAGCCCTTATAGTGTGTCCCATTAAGTCATTACATGGTACACCTCCCTCAGACAGAACCAAAAATTTGTGGCCCAAGCCTTCACAACATGGCCTCTTCCATGAACCCACTATAATGGTATAAGCCTTATTATCCACACTATGATGCATCACCATGGGAAAGCCTTCACAACTTGGCCTAGAGGTCATGGTGTGACTAGACTTGTGAAATTTCACAAATTAATACAAAATGGTTTCAAGAACCCATCATAAAGGACTAATTCTAAAATTATTTGGTAGAACCCTCATCAAACCCTAACCTAAATCACCAAAAATTAGATGGAAATGAATGAGGAAAAATAGAGGAACTTAACTCAAATCATTACAAAAGTCACCACAAAAAAACGTATCACTAAGGGGATCAATGAGTAGAATAAAGGGGAAGGATATATCTAAAATGTCCCTCAATGTACTCTGTTTCTCTATAAAATGAGAGAGGGGTAACTTAGAAAATATGGGTCTACCCTTATTTAAAAAAACTAAGAAATTTACTCAACACTACACAACCTATATGGATTAAGGAATGATGATTATTCTAAACACCCCTCCGGGTGTGTTCCATCAGGCCATAGTATGACACACCTACCTTAGGTAGAACCAAAAATCTTTGTCCCAAGACTTCATAGCATGGCCTCCCCCATGAACCCACTCCAATGGTACAACTCTCATTATCAACACCATGATTTATCCCCATGTGAAATCCTTTATTACATGGACTATATGGAATAGTGTTATTAGACTTGTGAAATTTTACAAAGTTATATGAAAGGGTTTCAAGAACCCATCATATAGGCCTGATTATACCATGACTGGGTGGAATCTACATCAAACCCTAACCCGAATCACAAAAAATAAGAGAAAAATGAATAGGGAAAATAATAGACTAATTAATAGGAATAACTTACCTCAAAATACTGGAAAAATCACCACAAAAACACCTCTCACTAAGGTGATCGATGAGTGGAAGAAAGGGGAAGGAAATATGAAAAATGTACCTTAGTGTACCCCTCTCCCTCTAAAATACGAGAGGGTAGAACTTAGAAAATAAGGTTCTACCATTATTTAAAAAAAACTAGGAAAGGGATGAATCACCACATAAACTATATGGATCATGGAATGATGATTCTTCCAAAAAAAACCCTCATGGTGTGGCCCATTAGGTCATAGCATAGAACACCTTCCTCAAGAAAAACCAAAAATATGTGCCCAAGTCTTTATAGCATGGCCTCCCCCATGACCCCACTCTGATGGTACAACTATAATTTTTTAGACTATGATTCCTTTGCATGGGAAAGCCTTCACAACATGTAATAGGGGTCATGGTTTGACTAGACTTGTGAAATTTCACAAATGCATACATAAGGGTTTCAATAACTCAACATCTAGGACAGATTTGACCATGATTCAGTGAAATAAACATCAAATCCTAACCTAAATCACCACAAATAAGAGAGAAAAGAATGGGGAAAATAATATAATAATTAAAGGGAATAAATTAAATCATATCGTTGAAAAATCGTCAACAAATAACCACTTACTAAGGGGATAAATGAGTGGAATAAAGGGGAAGGATATATCCAAAATTTCCCTCACTGTATTCCCTTTTCCCCTAAAATACAAGAGGGGATAAATTGGAAAAAATGGGTCTGTGCTTATTTATGAAAACTAAGAAAGGTTTTCATCACTACATAACCTATATAGATCATCAAATGATACTTCTTCTAGACACCCCTCATGGTGTGTCCCATTAGGTCATAGCATGGAAAACCTCCCTTAGGAAGAACAAAGAATCTACAACCTAAACCTTCACAACATAGTGTCCCCCATGACCCCACTCCAAAGGTACAATTTTCATTATCCACACCATGATTCATCCCCATGGTAAATCCTTCATGAAAAGTCCTATAGGTCATGGTGTGACTAGACTTGTTAAGTTTTACAAAGGAAAGTTTATGGGTTTTAAGAACCCATGATCTAGGCCCAATTCTACCATGATTCAGTGGAATCAACTTCAATCCCTAACCCAAATCACCAAACATTAGAGGGAAATTAATAGGGAAAATAATAGGGGAATTAAAGGGAAGAACTTTCCTTGAATAATTACAAAATAACCATAAAAAAACCTCTCACTAAGGGGATAAATGAGTGGAATAAAGGGGAAGGATATACCAAAATGTCCCTCAATGTACCCCATTTCCCTGTAAATACAAGAGGGGTGAACTTGGAAAAGATAAGTTTTCCCTTATTTTTAAAGACTTGGAAAGGGACTCATAACTACATAACCGATATGGATCATTCCATGATGCTTCTTCCATAAAACCCTCACTATTTGGACCATCTGGTCATAGCATGGCACACATCCCCTAGAAAGAACAAAAACTCTATGGTCCTAGCCTTCACATCATGGCCTCTACCATGAACCCACTCAAATGGTATGGATCTCATTATCAACACCATGATTCCTCCCCATGGAAAATACATCATTAAATGGCCTAGAGGTCATTCTGTGAATAGACTTGTGAAATTTCATGAATAAATAAGGGTTTTGAGAACCCATACATAATGGCCACCATCACAGTTTAGTTTCCTCTTCTATGATGCGATCCAATACATAAGGGTCATCACAATGGCATGATTTCTTTCACCAAGGTGTAACCTTCATACATAAGAGTCTTTTATTTTCCAAAATTCAATATGTAATGGTTATAATCATGATGTGACACCCTAGGCCATGGTTTGAATTCTCCTAAAACTTATATATACACACTCCATCCAAATCCACCACATCATGACAACCATTGGCCATGATGTGAACTACTAGATTCATTCCATGGTGAAAACATTAACTATGGTACAATCCTTGATTATCCCCTTATCATAGTGTGACCTTCACCAATTATGGTGTGATGCACCGCCTATAGGAAAATATCTATAATGAGGTCACCCTGACCCTAATCCAAGACCAAAAAAATCAAATTTCCTTTAAATTTCACAACCAATATCGATGATTTTGTTTCTAAAATTCTCACTATAAGGCTTATGGTCTCCAAGAAGAATCTAGGGTCATCTCAAAAATTTCAATACATTGATCCAAATATGATATCGCTCCTCATTCTTGATTCCAATACCAAACTAAGAATAACATAACTACCCACACATCTAACCTAGTTACAGTGACCTTTAAAAAAAGCATCAGTTTGATCACTGAAATACACCCATCTCACCACACACCCAATGTGGATTCTATGTCATTGAATCTAATAATATGAAACAATAGAAATTGGTCCTCCCCTATAATATTTTTCTCAAAAAAATATCAGCCTATACTATCAATGTACCATAACATATATTAATCAAAAAGACTTAATTTATAGAGGCATTAGGAGATTATCTAAATTACCATACTAAATTATGAACCTGACACTCAATATAATGACACAATTTGATCCTTGACCAACCAAATTTTCCATCATACTTCCTAAATGGCATGAAGGCCTTAATGTTTTATTGATTTTTTATAACACCCCTTTCAAGGGATGAGGGGGAACCCTTACAAGGCCTGTAGGATCAGAGATTACATGGACCGTAGGCTTAGGAGATTACATGACCTAAAGGTTTTAGGGAATTCAACCAGACTATCTACAAGGAACTGTCCCCTCCCCAGAATCTGCATCTTGATAGTAGTTCTCCACCTTTGCATAACCGTCTGGCTAGGCTTCCCGTGCAAGCACATGCTGGTACCGATGGCATAGCCATACCCTCTCATTCTGAAAATCCATTTGGCTCTTCTCTGGTGAGTGCACCATCTCTGAATCCTCTTCTGGGGATGCTCCTTTTTTGTAGTGTTTTTGGGGCCTGCATTCATGTGGCCTGAAGGCCTTGGGGTGGCCCTAAGACCTTAAGGTGGCCAGAAGTCCTTGAGAATCAACTGGCCCGAAGGCCTTGGGTGGTCCGAAAGCCCTGAAGGACCTGAGGACCAAACTGGTGGCCCGAAGGCCCAGATGGATGAATAGTTTGGCTGCTACAGTACCGAACAGTGTCTGCTACAGTACTATAATAGTGCTTGCTATAGTCTGCTACAGTACCCTGAAAAATATGCCTCCACCCAAATTTGATCTCAGGTCTCTTGGATGCACCTAGCGAGTCCTCACCAACTGGGCTGAGGCTCTTGTGCAAATTTTCCATCATACTCAACCTATAAGTACCGATGCATATTTGATCTGAATCACTCTCAGATTACAAAAAAATTAATCCAAATAACAATGATAGAACATATACTCCATCAAAGTGAACATTTGAATCCCAAATATAGTAATCACTATAGAACCAGATAAAATTATATCCACCTACTCACTAAAATACAAGTTCTATCTCAACCAACCTTTAACTAGTTTTACGACATCTATGACACTACTACCACTAGGGTCCTATATCTATGGATGATTTGATGCTCCCTAATATAGGTGTATCCTTATCATCACTCTATTGAACCAAAACACTCAATATCTATTTCATATATCATTTCCATTATTTAACATAATGAAATTACATTACCAACCCAATCATACCCAAGTTCCAACACAAAACACCAAACACTACATGTTACTGGATTACCAGGAATTTCATCCTCAATGCTCACTGAAATCTTCTATAATGAGGTTTACACCCTATAATATCCAATTTTCACCCCAAAATATGTATTTACTTATGATTATCCTATAGAATAATTCTCAATGGGTTGCATCATTGGATGTGTGTCACTCTTCCTGGGCTATTCGCATGATATTCTAGAAAACCCCTATTAAGGGACATACTCAGATCAACTGTACTGAAATTCTCTAATCCATTTTTGATGTTACTTTTTTCTTCAAAGTTAACACATTAAAATAATTATCATAACCTCAGGATACCATAAACTAATGTGTCTCATAATATCCATTGGTCTTTGATCTACACATATCCCCTAAATGATCCATAAATTAAAAGGGGCATCATACATAACCACCACAAACTTTCCCTCATTCCTTGATAATTTTACTAAAAATCCATGCCAACCCTCACTATCCATTTCAGAGGAAGAGTGAACCTGTTAAAGAGACCTCTTATAGATTATCACCCACTATCTATATCAATATCATCTGAACCCAACATGTGTACACTTCTAGACAACCTGGTCACACAAATATAATCATTCACCAATGAGTTGAACTTCATTAAACCTAGAAACACACATATAAACTATTTAAAATAATTCTCTTTCATATAAACCACATATAGCCAAAAGAACCCTCAGTTCTTCATTTCCAAAAAGCTTGAGGTATCTCACTCATGCCAAGGGCTACCACATGATAACCCACCATTTGTGAATCATTTAAAAACCAAAAATAATTTACCCACACTTTACCCATCCTAGACCAAATAATCTAGGATCACCATCGATTATCTCATAAAAAATCACACCAAAGCCAATAATTCTATGTACTCATCTGAGCCTAGATTCCAAACAAGTCATAAATACCACAATCAATCTAATTTATTTACATCTCAAAAGAATAAGGCATTACACCTACCTTTCCAACACCATATCAAGGGTATCCACATCCTTAAGGAAACCTATGTTCAATAAAAACCATCTCCTATGCATACCTCTCTTGCACTAAACCCACACTAAGGCATCCATTGCCTGAATCAATCCACCAATGATCACTATACATCCCTTGGATTGTCGAAAATATAGTAATCATAAGAGATCATTCCATGATAATATCCATAGAACCTATTATCAGAACACCATGGTCTAATTAAGTATAATCCCACCAACAAATGAACCACTATCTTCATCAGAATAAATATCACATAAGTATACAAATGTAATATGGATCCTATGTGAAAAAAATAATGCATGAATACATAACTCTTTCCATTATGGTATAGGAGTCAATAACATATATCAATAAATCCCCAAACATCATACTTGGAACAAATCAACAAGTAAACCATAACATAAAAAACTAAGAAAAACAATCCCATAACCCTGGTAACATAGACTTCCCACTAGAAAGGTGTTCATGAATCATTATTTCATGGTCTATCACAAGACCCAGTCTATTCCTATCTCTAGATACTAGTCCCCAAATACTAAAAAAAATAAAAATACTCTCCAATACCACTTTATAAGACCCCAAATAAAATCACTCAATAGTACCCTAACTAGAGAATCACACGACCTTAGGTGCGCCTCCTCATATTCTAAAGTCTACTGATTAGTGGTGAGGAATTAAATAATACATTGGGTATACTAAGAACTTGATATCATAACCATAATAAATTAAGAAATGAGAAAAAAAATATAATATATAATTATAGTACGCATAATCAAAAACACATTTGTGCTATAACAAATGTATATGTAGTTATACAATCAAGATTTAAAATTAATTTTTCATTAACATAACTCCTTTTTAAGGGGTAAGGGGAAACCCAACATGACATCAAGGAAAAAAAGACATAAAATTTTCAACAACAGTCCAAAACTCATCAACAACTAGATCAAAACAATAAAGAAAAGCTCCTCCCCAGCATCAAAAACATTACGTCTAGTTTGCAACTTCTTATCACTACTCGACTAGCTATCCCATACAGAGTTGTACGGTCTTAGTACCAATGAAAAAATTTATACCCTCTCAAATTTAAAAATCTGAATAGAAATGGGCTGATGAAAACTTCCTTCTCTGAACCTCATCTAAAGAAGCCCCTTGAAGAAGATCTTGTTGCATAGGCCTTGAATGAGGACCACAAGACAACAATAAGGACCACAAAAAATTCACAAATAGAAAAATTCGGCATTCAAAAAATCAACAAAAACATAGTATGAATTTCGGTCACCAAAACCAATTCCAGAAGATATCCCTAGTGCAATGAACCCACAAGTCTCCCTCTAAAGCTGCAACTACAGACGGAAAACCTAAATAAACTAGACACTCCAAGATGCAAGAAGCCAAGACAATGCCTCCAAGGTCTGGAAGACACAACAACCACACCAAAGGAGTGTCACAGAAGAGGGGGACCACACAAATTTGGACCATAAGCACCACTCTAGGAATGAATTATAGCAGATATAAGACAAGGAATAACCCACACCGGAGGCCAAAAAGGGAAAGCGTGTGAGAAACGATAGGGGAAACCGCAAGGGTTGGGAACGAGGCCACCCCCACAACATTGATGACATAAAGCACCTCAAATCCCATCACCTCCAACAAAACCGAACACATGGACCACAAAAATCCACCCAAAGAACTCACCATGTCGGAACATGATACAGAAGACCTGGATCTCCGCAGAAGACTGGATCACAACTGACCACGGAAGACCAGGATCCCACTATGAAAGATCTGGAACCTGACCACCCTAATAGAACATGAAAAAAGGTGGAATATTGACCCCAAAAACATGGAGGATTCTTCCCAAAATTGAAAACTAGTAGCTGGGGAAGAATACTTCTTCCCAAAAGACCTAGATCCTCCCACAGATCTATGAAAAACCTAGATCCCACCATTGTAGTTTATCCCTTCCTGAAAGATCTAGATTCCACCGTGAAGCCGTTGAAGACCAGATCTCAACCAACACCCTTCACCATGCTACCAGACAGTATATTCCATGCACCTCATCACTGCACTAAGAGAGAAAATCTTGGGGAGACGAGTCATGGCCTAAACCGATACAGAGAAAGAGAAGGCAGTGATGGGGGAAACCCTAATGTCATTGAGCCCCTTATGGGATCATCTGTCTCTTCAACTGTCACTTTCATGTAGTTATAAAATCATATATTCCAATTGATTTCCAACAGTTCAAATCACATATATAATATAAAAAAAATACACAAAGAGTATCTATTATAACCCTGATCCTCACCTTAAACCAATCTACAATATTTACTAATTTGCTCCAGCCTAATTCACTATATATCTTATGATCTGATCTATATAAGAGACAAAATTTCTGTATGCACACTAGGGTGTGTACATAATGTGTGATAAATATATCTCAATATATTCTCACTGAGTACCTATAATAAGCACCATCATATATATGTGTATTCATGGAGAAAATAAATAATAGAAACAATTTCACACAAGAATGCATGTCAGGTCACCATGTGCTAACTAGAAAACACTTGAACATACATTCTCAGCCATCATCAAAGAATAAGTCACCTCATACCATAATCTTGAAACATACTCAAAGGCTTTGGGTAGGGTGTCATACCATGTTCCAACCATTACCCTGTCTCTTAGGGTAGGTCCCCATATCAATACCCAATGTCACATATTATATCACACCATAACTACACCATCACCCTCTCACTTATGGTGAGTTTTACATTTTTTATAATTCCACAATAAAAAAAACGAATCCCTTGTCACTTAGGTTGGGTCTCACTATCACATCACATCTCACAACACCTCATAGAATAATTCTCTCTCACCTAGGGAGGTCTCTTTCAATAGCTTCTCACCAAAGGTAAGGCCATACATTAAGTCTCATGCCATATCACATATTATAAGTGTCCCAAGGAGGGAATATTAATATCTAACCTCTTGCACAAGATAAACCATCCCCTAAAGGTAAGGATCCATGGATACATATTATATTACATCATGTGCAACAAAAAATCAAATGAGGGCATCACAATAGCCAACCTCCCACACAGGCCACACCATATCATCACTTAGAAGATCCTATGTCCAATCATGCATCTCAATAATCTAAAGAGGGAATCTCAATAAGAAAAATCATGAATGAGATAAAACATATCCTCTAGTTAATGTCACATGGATATGTATCATATCACATCACATATAATAAGCAATTTGATGAGGGAATCACAATAACTAACCAATCACACAATCTAAACCACACCATCACTAAGTGGGACCCATGGATGCTCACAATTTTTACTAGGATAATTTCATATGGGGTCCTAGGATATCAAACATTATGACTATAGACATTTAAAGTTATCATCCATCCAGACCTATATGATAATATACCCAAAACCATTCCATTTACAAATAAAAAACATGGTGAATCCTTCAACAATATAATCTCACCTGTAAGGTAATCTACTAGGTTCTGTAAACCCAACCTAGTGTCTATTCATTGATACCAACATGAACTTTGTACACCATAATAAATCCTTGTTATACAGGCTCTACTTGACCGAGTAAATAAAAGGATGAGTCCAATCCTCTTCCAATTCCACATTGCACCTTAATCCCACCAATTAGGTACCATCCCAAGATAACTCACACCAAGCCCCTTAGAAACCCAATCCCAAGTCATCAAGAAAATTTTGATGACTTATGCATAGATATTGTCTTAAATATTCTCTATGATATCTCTTAAGAACATTATCTAGAGTAAAAACTTAATGATACACTGAATCCATACTCAGAGGAATTATTATACACTTGGAATATTCCAAGTCTCCAATCAAACCTCGAGAGCGTGTTACCTATCATGCATGACCTATATGGCCATCCCACCTATCACTGCTAGGCCAAATATTCTTCTAAATTTCCAACCAGCTTAAAGAATCCAATCTAATCTATTTATATCTCAACCTAAATTCAAGACCTCTCTCAGGCCTCTTGAAACCACAATCGACATCCTTATCGATGTAGTCTCCAGGTGCTTCCAAAATACCCAATGTTAAAAAGAGAACTTTATTTTACATTGGGATTCTTAATGCCACCCTATCTCTTTTACTAGGATTATATTGGTCGCTATCCTATTTATCCAAATACAAAATTTCATATATTCATGAATAATCAAGCATAAATAAGAATATGGTTAAGTATTATAGGGATCACCAACCTCAAACATGGAGTTACCATCCTCACCAAGCTCTAATCCCCCTTAAACAAGCTAGTCCGTGTAGCATCCAAGATTATACCAATTCCCAAGAACCTATCTCAATCCACCACATCTAAAATAATTGATTATAAAAATTTATGGTTAATTTTTAAATTTTATCCAAAGAAGAATAATGACCATAAACTCACCAAGAAGCGTCTAATACCTATATCCTCAAGTACCAACATGCCAACATCCCAGGGTATATTCCATATACTCATGTGAATAAAATAACTATCATCTCACACCCATTTAACCACCAATTATACTTCAAAATTAAAGAAACCCTGGAAAAACCCACTAGGTGAAATACCTCCAATGAAATGAAAACAGATTATATGCATTCATCATACTAGGACATCATTATCCAATCTAAGAAAAAGACCCATCGTCTTTTCCAGATTACACCATGATCTGGTGGGATTAACATCAAACCCTAACCCAAATCATCATAAATTAGAGGGTAACAAAAGGTAAAATAATAAAGTAATCTTGTAACATCCCGGACTGACTGACCATCAAACTGGTGGCCAGACCGGTCGCCACATGGCCTCAAGCGTGTCTCCCCATACGCTAGAGGCTACCGACTAGCAGCGAGGGTCTAGGGAGGTGATATTGGGGAGACTATACCCTCTTATCAGAGTTTCACAATGGTATCTCATAGTAAATAACACTAGTAGCAGAAGAAGTAATAGATAAACAATGAACAAACAGCAGTGGAAGACAAGTAGTGATATTTTTTATAAGAGGTGGCCAAATCCAGTTTACACGATACAGGGATGATGAATGATACAAGGTGAAAACAAGAAACAATACAAAATTCTCACAATACAATGCAAAATAATAAAGAAAAGACAGCAAGGCCCGACGGTGATCTCTTGAGCATCCCGAGCTCCCGCCCAGTCCTTTGCTTCTATCTCCAGGTACATGCAACACAACAATTCAACCTAGGTCCTGCAAACAAGAAAGTTCTACTCGGGTACCCCAGTGCAATGGTGGCCCGAGTAGGGTGTGTGATATAAATATCAGCAGGATGGCACCACTGGTGTCTAAACCAAACCAGAAAGTGTAATATTAATTAAAGCAGTACGCAAGTATAATAGGATTCAATAAGCAGGAAAACAAAGATAAACAACACCCATCCAGGTTTCCTAAGGACACCTGATGACTATACCAGCTTTGACTCATTGCCGGTAAAGTAACCTGATCATGTCACCATATATATATATATATATATATATATAAATATAATCATTTATATCATAGATTGCGTGGGGTAATAATTCCTCCCACCCATTAATAAGATTAGCAGGCATGAGGTAAGAATGCCTCTCATCCCCAAAGGTCAATTAGAAAGGGGTAAGAATGCCTCCCTTCTATACACATATAGAGAATAGCAGGCATGAGGTAAGATTGCCTCTCATCCCCATTGGTCAACTATAAAGGGGTAAGAATTCCTCCCTTCCATACACGTATATAGATCACATCTGGCGTGGGGTAGACATGCCTCCCACCCATACTCAAAATAAGCTGGCATGGGGTATGGATGCCTCCCATCCATAATCGTTCAAAGTAGATGGCATGGGGTATGAATGCCTCCCTTCCATAATCACTCATAATCATTATCACAGTTGAATTAGAATGCATAGGCAGTACATCTTATGCATTTCAAATAGCCATACTATAGTCCCAAACCTTAACACAGTCCATATCTATACAAGTGGCACAATCTCATTCTTCACCATTATATTTAAGGTAAAACATCTTAAGCATTTCAATTAGGACACCGACATGGTCTTGGTCACTTCCAATACATACCATGAGGTAGAGACTTATCATGTAAGTAATTAACTATACACGAACCCATTTCAAGGAGCTATTCATTATATGCAAACTGTCACACACACGTCATCTCACTCAATTTTCCAACACATGGAAAATTGATTCATGGTTCAAGTGTCTTAGACATTTCAGTTGAAGGTCATCATTATCCCTTCTAATCCATTCTAATTGTTCTGTTTATCTCAACCCAACCATTTAACTTATTAGGAAATAGAAACTATGTTCAAGGGTTCAAATACATTAAGGGGTGTTATGGCAGCAAAGCCTTTTCCTAGTTGGGAAAATGAAACAATAAAGGAACAAGCAGCTAAACATGCAATTTAATAATTATAGCAAGGAAGAACAAGCAGGAAAGCATAAATGTCTACTTTCTACATTTTTATCTTGAAAACATTGCACCTTTGATCGAGGGGTTTTATTATTAAATCATTAGTTTAGTGACCAAGAAACCATTTTAATCTTGTCCCTGTAATTCACAGTTTTTGCACAAAAGCATTTAATTGGAACTAAACTTGCATAATTAACATACTAAATCAGTGCATAAATAACTCACTAATACTGCAGTTTAAATTAAAGGCAAGGAGAGGGACCCTACCTCAAGGTGGATACATCCGTCCACTCCAGCTCTTGACGCTTTCTAACTAAGAGCCGCTGCTCCTCCCCCACGAGGCATATGTGATTTAACATACGTATAAGGAAACCTAGCCTCTATGCACATGCCCGTATGTCCATGAGCGTTCGAAAGAGGATCCTTACACATATGAATATACACATAAGCCTGTCTCCGCTCACCTGCGCAGGAACTTTTATATACGTACATGGGAACACCTAGCCCCAGACATGTAATGTCACTGCCATGCATGAGTATACACATATGGGGGGAACCCACATACACATAAATATGTGCCTATGCCTACACAGGTGAGCCGCCTAAGATCCGGAAAAGTGAAACCAAATCGAAAGGTCCAACGCACTCGGAATCAAACTGGTGGATCAAAAACACCACAATCCGCCTCACCTTCGGTGTCAAATGTCATACGCACACCAACAAGGTCCCAAGGGACCTTCTGCATCCCCTTACAATAAAAGAAACAAAAGAGAAAATGAATTAAACAAAAACCCTAAATATGGGGGTTTGGACGAAATAGATTAGGGAAAAGGGGAGGCCAAAAATCGGCCAAGGAAGGAGAGGGAAGGAGGGGAGTGACCTACCATGGAGATTTGGAAAAATAAACCTCCATAAATTGGGAGAAAACAGAGGAAATGAGGGAGGCCATGGGGCTTCATGCGTCGCGACAAGGTAGATCCCTCCCTATGCCGGTGTCACACGTCTGGCCGAGAGGAGAGAGGAATGGTGTGTTTATTTTAGGTTTTATTTTTAATTTCTTTTTATTTTAAATTCATTTAAAATATTTTAAAAACTGAAAACAGGGCACAACACACATCTTGGGCCGCACGGTTTGGCAAACCGTGCGCCAACCATGCATCCCCCACTAGTCACCCAAGACACCCCGCACAGGAGGGCCTCACAGTTTGTGGAAATCGTGCACAGGCCGTGCGGACTTTTCTGTCTCCATGATTTAAGTCGCACGGTTTGGGCCGCATGGTTTGAGAAACCGTGCAGAAACTGTGTGCCTTCTGTTTTTCTTTAAAAACCAGACTCCTTTGGGCATGACGCACCCGAAACACCTCTAGCCACCTGGGACACTTAACAAGCATTCACCCATGTCCAAAAACATTAAAAAAATAAGGGTCCAAAGCTTCAGAATTTGGTTCTGAAGCCCGGAATTAAATTTGACTGGTTTAGTAATTGAAAAAGTTCAATTTCCCCCACTTTTTAACCCGGTTCAAACTGTGGGTCATTACAACCTTCCCACCTTGGAACTTCTCATCCCCGAGAAGCCATCGGGAACAACACACACCTCACTCGACCTACAAGGGTCATGAAGCTTCGTTGAAATGATTTTGTTACGTTTCCAAACATCCCACGCACCAATGAACATCCACTTAAGCCGTCAACACCTGAGACAATGCTCATTTTCCAACCAAAACACCCAGACGACTCTTACCCGATCCCGTAATATCAGAGACACAATCTCATCGTCATCTCGTTAAGAAAATAATCAAAGGTATTTCCCACCTTATATTTTTAACGTTAAGCAGTCAAAACTCAATCCATAGCTCCACCCTCCATTGGAACTTTCTTTCAAAAGCACGCCCTAAGCGTTCCAATGACACACCTAGCATGGTTTTGAAAATATCAAATGTTCGATTCCCCATCAACCTCAAAACCCAAGTGTAAAAGAGTCAAGCCACTCTAGCTGACTATTCAAGAAGATGTCTAGCTTAAACAGCCGACACTTTATAAGCTGAACAACAATGCCTTCTCCTAAGGCATCTCACACTTACCATGAGAACATTCATCGAAAATCATACCCGAATCCCAGTGACATCTCTAAGATCAAACGACAAAAGAGACCACACATCCCACATGCAACCCCAAAAGAGAACAACCAAAAGAGCTCAACAGGTTTTTAAAACATTAGTGTGGCATAAGACCAACGCTCTCTTAGTGAATCCAGAATGAAATCGAGATAGGGGACATGCTCTCTATGTAGCAGAGTACACCAAGAGGATTAAAACTGATTCCAGTCAGTCATACCGGACTACAGGAAGGAAGAAGGTTCGAACCACCACTGGTTGACTCTAATGAAAAAACTCAGCTTCTTCTGCCAACACCTCAAGATTTATAAACTGATCACAATGCCTTTTCCACCTAAGGCATTCCATGACCAATCACGATACCCCACCAAAGTCCCCCATGAACAACGATGTTTTTTAGGGGGGGTGCATATACAACAAACTATATCAAATTCATGTTGTCAAGCAAGCATCAACACATAACGACACCTACAAGCCTGAACGACATTCAAAAAAAACCCATCCATTCCCAAATGGTCCATCTTAACATGTTCCTTCTACCCGGAAGAACACACTTCACCAAACTGACATGGCTCTTCCCACCTTAGAAGCATTGGTGTCACCAAAAGAAGAAAAGACCAAATCCTCATAAGAGAACTAGTTCATAATGATTAAAAGGACGTGTGTCGCTCCTCCGATCCATGATCACCATGTCGAAACGCACAAGAAAACCAAAGTAACAACACTGGCATGTCAACCACCTGAGTCTTCAGAATACCATCCCTAGCATTGTGACAACTTGATTCTCAAACGCTCAGGTCACTCTACCACAGAGATGACCCAAGACCATACACAACAGCACAAGAGATTTAGTCGAACATCTTTTTTCCCTATATGACTGTTTACATAGCCAAAAACATACCCAGTCATCCATTTCCATGAATAAGAAAAGGTCTAACGACCGACAAAGAAATCGACCATGCCAGAGGCACATCTAACCAACTGATACAAAGTATTACCCAATGTTCACACCCACGACAAGGTCAAGAGTAACATGACCACCCGTCCGAACAATGGCGTCATTGGAGACTGGAAGTCCTACAAGGGACAAATACACCCAAACGGTACCAAATGTCAGAAGACTCAAAATGCTAATAAGGCATAAAGGATCTAAGGACGCTACCTCCCACGGGCAAGCCCCTCACGAAGAACAAGCGTCGACTCAAGCATTTGGTCATGCCAAACAAAAGTCATCAGCTCAAGCCTAACATTCAAGTAATTTTCCAAAAGAAAACAAATTCCCATGAAAAACACCTACGGTTCCATCTCAAGGCACTCACAAGAAAGACTTAACTTACCCTCACGCGAGGATTCAAAAGAGGACACCACTACAGGTTCCTTTCCTAAGACCTTTATATTTAATCACGTTCATTATTTTAATCACTTTAAAAGTTTCAATTAAAAACTTCAAGTAACCTTTCAAAACCAAAAATAACTAGTCACTTGATCATTTTTAACAAATAGCTCAAAGAAAAGCATGAAAGTCTCAACAAACATCCTTTTAACCACTAAAGATTTATCTGAAATCCCATCTCTCTTCAGACAATTTATCATAATAAATTCCTTTTAAACAATTCAGGCGACCTACGAGGGTCCCAACAAGCCAAATAATGTCAGGTCAAAATCAAACAACTTTTACACTAATAAACATCTCAAAAATAATACTACCATACATTCATTATGGGTTGCCATTTCCCAACTCATGAAGCACCCATACACTCCATGGGTCGAAAATTGGCTCTCAACAGACAAAACGAAGCACATTTCAGAATTTAAAATGCTCAATAAAATCACCCAGTCATACAGGTGGCCACCTACCAACCTGTAAAGTGCCCATACACTTTACAATTTGGCATTTGGATCCCTTAATTCAAAACCAATTTCAATTCATTTCACAATTTAAACTTTAGCAACCCTTTTTCATAAATTTGATTACACAGGTTACCATTTCCCAACCATAAGGCGCCCATACACCTTACAACTGAAAATTGGATTCCGTTATAATTTCAATCATTTAATTTGGTCAAAGTAACCAATTCCATATTAACTGAACCTAGCATGTTATCGAAAGTAGTAACACAGAAACATGCTATATCACAGAAGCATGGAATAACTATCACAACACCTATCACAACAACAGGAATCAACTAATTCATCCTAGATGGCATGGCATAATTCATGGTATGAAATTTATTAAAATGTGCCTATATGATGAATGAGATGTAATACCCTCATCTCATCAGGTTTTAACTGAAATAGAACCCACAATTGCATCAACAGTATCAACAGAAATGATGTGTGTCACCTAATGGTGAAATCAAATCAACCGTATTAATCAAAATATTTAAAATAACAATTTCATTCGAGGCAATTTGGATTTTCTCTATACACGGGTTAGCTACTCCCGAGCACAACATATTACCAAATTCCATCTCCTTTCTATCCCTGTCTACTATCGCTAAATAGTTTAACAAACCAGAAAAGAAACCGCTCTGATACCAATTTGTAACGTCCCGTCCCAGATGACCATCAAACCAGTGGCTAGACTGGTCGCCACATGGCCTCAAGCACGTCTCCCCGTACGCCAGAGGCTACCAACTAGTAGCGAGAGTCTCATGATGTGATAGTGGGGAGACTATACCCTCTTATCAGAGTTGCACAATGATATCTCAGAGTAAATAAAACTAGTAGTAGAAGCAGTAATAGATAAACAATGAACAAACAGTAGTGGAAGAAAAGTAGTGGTCTTTTTTATAAGAGGTGGCCAAATCCTGTTTACACGATATAGGGATGATGAATGATACAAGGTAAAAATAGGAAACAATACATCATGCTAAAAATACAATGAAAAAGAATAAAGAAAAGTCAGCAAGGCCCGAAAGTGATCTCCTGAGCATCCCGAGCTCCCGCTCGGTCCTTTGCTTATATATCCAAGTATATGCAACACAACAATTCAACCTAGGTCATGTAAACAAGAAAGGTCTACTTGGGTACCCCAGTGCAATGGCGGCCTGAGTAGGGTGTGAGATATAAATCTTAGCAAGTCGGAACCACCGGTGTCTAACCTAAACTAGATAGTGTAATATTAATTAAAGAAATAAGAAGATATAATAGGATTCAATAAGCAGGACAACATAGATAAACAACACCCGTCCAGGTTCCCTAAGGACACCTGACGTCTATACCAGCTTCAGCTCATTGCCGGTAAAGTAACCTGATCATGTCACCATATATATATATATATATATATATATTAATATATATATATATATATATGAATTTAGATCATAGATGGTGTGGGGTAAGAATGCCTCCTACCCATTAATAATATTAGCGGGCACGAGGTAAGAATGCCTCTTGTCCCCAAAGGTCAACTGGAAAGGGGTAAGAATTCCACCCTTCCATACACGTATAGAGAATAGCAGGCATGAGGTAAGAATGCCTCTTATCTCTATAGGTCAACTGGAAAGGGGTAAGAATGCCTCCCTTCCATACACGTATATAGATCACATCTGGCATGGGGTAGACATGCCTCCCACCCATACTCAAAATAATCTAGCATGGGGTATGCATTCCTTCCATCCATAATCGTTCAAAGTAGATGGCATGGGGTATGAATGTCTCTCATACATAATCACTCATAATCATTATCAAAATTGAATTAGAATGCATAAGGTAGTACATCTTATGCATTTCAAATAGCCATACTATAGTCCCAAACCATAACACAGTCTATATTTATACAAGTGGCACAATCTCATTCTTCACCATTATATTTAAGGTAAAACATCTTAATCATTTCAATTAGGACACCGACATGGGCTTGGTCACTTCTAGTACATCGCATGAGGTATAGACTTATCATGTAAGTCATTAACTATAAACCAACCCATTTCAAGGATCTATTCATTATATGCAAACTGTCACACACACATCATCTCACTCAATTTTCCTGCTCATGGCAAATTGATTCACGATTCAAGTGTCTTAGCCATTTCAGTTAATGTTCATCATTATCCCTTATAATCCATTCTAACTGTTCCATTTATCTCAACCCATCCATTTAACTTATTAGGACATGGAAACTACGTTCAAGGGTTCAAATAAATTAAGGGGTGTTATGGAAACAAAGACTTTTCCCACTTGGGAAAATGCAACAACAAAGGAACAAGTAGTTAAACATGCAATTTAATAATTATAGCAAGGCAGAACAAGTAGGAAAGCATAAATGTCTACTTTCTAAATTTTTATCTTGAAGACAGCACACCTCTAATCGAGTGGTTTTATTATTAAATCGTTAGTTTAATGACCAAGAAACCATTTTAATCTTGTCCCTACAATTCACACTCTTTGCACAAAAGCATTTAATTGGAACTAAACTTGCATAATTAACATATTAAAGTAGTGCAGAAATAACTCACTAATACTTCAATTTAAATTAAAGTCAAGGAGAGGGATCCTACCTCAAGGTGGATCCATCCATCCACTCTGGATCTTGATGATTTCTAACTAAGATCCACTGCTGCTCCCCCATGAGGCATATGTTATTTCACATACATATAAGGACACCTAGCCTCTATGCACATGCTCTCATGACCATGAGCGTGTGCAAGAGGATCATTACACATATTCTTATACACATAAGCCTTTCTCCGCTCACCTGTGCAGGCACTTTTATATACGTACATGGGCACACCTATCCCAAGACATGTACTGTCACTTCCATGCATGAGTATACACATACCGGGGGAACCTACATACACATAACTACGTGACTATGCCTACACAGTTGAGCTGCCTAAGCTTCGGCAAAGCGAAACCAACTCCAAAGGTCCAACACACTCGGAATCAAATTGATGGATCAAAAACACCACAATCTGCCTCTCCTTAGGTAGAGGATGTCGTACATGCACCAATAATGTCCCGAGGGACCCTCTACATCCCCTTAAAACAAATGAAACAACAACGAAAATGAATTAAACAAAAACCCTAAACACGGGGGTTCGGCAGAAATAGATTAGGTCAAAGGGGAGGCTGAAAATTGGCCAAGGAAGGAGAGGGAAGAAGGGGAGTGAACTACCATGGAGATTCAGAATAAGAAACCTCTAGAAATCAGGAGAAAATGGAGGAAAAGTGGGATTTCATGGGGCTTTGTGCATCGCGATAGGGGAGAGCCCTCCCTAGGCTGGTGTCGTGCGTCTGGTCGAGAGGAGAGGGGAGAGGTCTGTTTAGTTTAGGTTTTATTTTTATTATTTTAAATTCATTTAAAATATTTTAAAAACCCAAAACAGGGCACGGAGCATGGCTTAGGCCGCATGGTTTGGAAAACCGTGTGCCAACCGTGCGTCCCTCACTGGTCACCCAAGACACCCCGCACAGGCTGGCCGCACGGTTTGGGGGAACCGTGTGCAGGGTGTGCATACTCCTATGTCTCCCTAATTTAAGACACATGGTTTGGGCCACACGGTTTTAGAAACCATGCGCCAACTGTGCACCTTCTGTTATTCTTTAAAAACCAGCCTCCTTCGGGCACGACTCACTCAAAACACCTCGATCCACCCAGGACACTTAATGAGCATTCTCCCATGTCCAAAAACATTAAAAAAAAGGTTCCAAAGCTTCAGAATTTGGTTCTGAAGCCCGGTATTAAATTCTACAGGTTCATTAATTGAAAAAGTTCAATTTCCTCCACTTTTTAACCTAGTTCAAAACACGAGTCCTTACAAATCTGGTAGAATAACTTACCTCGAATTCCATGAAATTACCACCAAAACACCCTTCACAAAGGGGGAATAATGAGAGGAAGAAAAGGGAAGCGCCTAGATGAAATGATCCTTTGTGTTCCCCCATTACCTCTAAAACATGTGAGGGGATAAATTAAAAAATATGAGTCTAACCCTTTAAAAAAATTAGGAAAGGGCCTCATCATGGGATGAACCATATGGATCATCGTGTGATGATTATGCCAAAAACACCTCACAACATGGGATCTTGGGTTACAGTGGGGCACACCTCCCTTTGGGATAACTAATAACCTGTGTCTAAGCCTTCATGGTGTAGCCTCAATCATGACCCTAATCCTATGTTTCAGCTCTTGTGATCCACACTATGATTCCCTCCCTGGGGAAAGCCTTCACAATATGGCCTAGGGGTCATGGTGTGACTAGCCTTCATGACAAATTTTTCCAAAGGCATATATAGGGGTTCCAAAAACCGAATACATAAGGGTGACCATCATGAAAAGATTCCCTCTTCTATGACATGATCCAATATATAAGATTCATCACCATGGAGTGATTCCATTCACCATAGTGTGACCATAATATGTAAGAATCTTTGATTTTCTAAAATCTAGTACATACGTTTTATCATCATAGAATGATTACCAATTCCATGAAATGAATTATCTTGACCCTTATGTATACACACCCAACATAAATCCACCACACCATGAAATACACTGGTCATGAAATGACCTATTATCTTCACACCGTAGTGCCCCCCTTGACTATGGTGTGATCCTCGATCAACCCCTCATCTTGGAATAACCTCACTAATCAAATTATGATGTTTCACTTATTGAAAAATCTCTTCAATGATTTTATCCCAACCCTACCCTAGGACAAAAAATTCAAATTTCCTTTGAACTTCACAACTTGTAATGATACAGGTCATTATAATGTGATCCCAAGGAAACCTACATTATAATATAATGTATGTTTGGACATATTTTATTTTATATATTGTTTTTAATGATATCAAAAAATGATATGCATTATAATAACCCTAATATTTATTTTAAATATGATTTTGAGAATCAAAGGACACGGGGTTGCACTAATACCAATAATGGGTTTCTAAGTATCTATTATCACTTAATCAACATAGTGGAAACAACAGAAAACCTAGATTCTAAATATCTAATAATATTTATAACTGAAACCATGTATATTCATAAAATAAAGAAACTATGTTCCTTGCACCAATCGAGCCACTAGTACTGTATTTCATAATTTTGGTTGATGAAGATCCCTTATAGGTAGTCATTAGAATCCCTCCTCTATGGTGTATCCATGGGATGATGTGAATCACCTATTACATGGGTGGGACTCTCCTTCACTCCATGATATGCAAGTGTTTCTCATAGAAAAGAGGAAAAAAAAGATATCTTTGAAGAGAGGGAGAACTAGTAGATGTTTAGGTGGGAATGAACACCCCATATTGATGGAGTTTACCTTCTTATATATCCCTCATCTAGTATGCATGCATTAACCTCTAGGCCATGGAATTTCTACCATTCATTTCATCATATAAAAATATATATAAATAATATACAGCATACAAAGATTAATTAATAATAACACTTATCATTAAGCCACCCATCAATCATAGAGTATTATTTATGGCATGTACAAGGAATTGGAACCTTGTGATATCTCTATATAAAAAGGAATGATATACCCAAAAAACACATTGCATGCATGGATATTATACCATATGATATCTCATATCATATCACACGATATGTACCATATATATCATATATATAATCCTTTAAGGGTATATCTCCATAAACTTGAAAGATTTGGATTCATTAAATAATTAAGAGAATAAACCAGTCAATATAATTTTTCAACTAGAAATTTATTTTCCAATAGCTTTTTTGATATCAAGGTATATTTAATAGAATATTTGGGGTAATAAATAAAGTTATATGGACTTGTATACTTACATTGGATGTATAATTTTAAATGGTATATTAATATTTTTAAGGGTGATACCAATAATCCACATCAACCAGAGACCTATATTGATGAAAATTATATTTTTAGGAGCTGGTTGAGTTATATATATATTGCTTGTTTGAAGTGGAGCATGCCGATTTTCTTACATCTCGCTATGTGGGAGCTAGTGTTAGAGTAATGGGGATTAATGGAATAAAAATAAATTCTATTACATGTGAATAAATAATGTAGAAACATTTACATAAATTGAATAAAATACAGGTTTTGTTATATATAACACTACATATTAATGTACTGAAACAACATTATCTAAAAAAAGGTATATAGGTAATAAATGAGTATAAAAAATATATGTCGTATGGATCAAGGGGAGGATGAATATTGATTTAGCTATGCTATAAACATTGATATACTAGTGGGTGGACCATATTTAAATGTGGTAACATGATCTAGGTATGAAATCAATTGCTATACATTTTATATGAAATACCAGGATAAAAAAAGTGCATTTAAAAATAGTAGAGTAATGGTTTTTACTAAAACAATACATTTTTTGAGTGAAGAATAAAAAAATAATCTCTGATTCAATTATATATTATAGAGTTATTGATGATATATGGGATATTTATTATATAAAATTTTGAGTACACATGTTCATATAACAACCTGTGGATTTAAGTATCGATGGACTAGACATAAGACTATATTTTTATTATTTTATTGGATGCATGTATTTTTATTTTTAGGATCATATTGAGAGAAAGATATTCTCAATTTATTTTGGATGCTTAATCAGATGTTTCAATTTTTTATTAGTTGTAGAAAATCATGATAAAGGGATTTTTCTGTTGGTGGAGGAAATTAGGTTTAGTGGGTGGCATCACGAGTCCACCTCATCCCTGATGTAACTCCTCCAAAGTTTTAGTGGAGTGGATAGTGTGTACTTTCCACACCACTATAAATCTAGTGGTAGTCCACTAGAGTTATAGAGGTATCCTAAATAGTTTTTCTAATGGGGTAAATGGGTATTTTACCCCCTCATTAAAAGGAACTAATGATCCCAAAAGGAATCATTGATTCCTTTGGGTGTTGATCATATTAAAAATTTATATCCCAAACTACACTCCACTACTAAGGCGTTGTAAGTGGAAGTCTTGGATTAAACCCACATAGAAAGCTTATTAGAAAATAATCCCAGTAGTAAGAACCTATTAGATATGATTCCCCACATTCACTCTCTTTTGTTTTAATTGACTAAACTAAGTATTTTTTGATTTAATTAAAATTTAATGGAAGGGTTCAAGGTCAATTTTAGGGCATAGGAAAATAAAATTTCTTAATATAACTTGGGATAAACCTATGGAATAGGCTGAAAAGCAGTGAAAAAATACACCAATTGATCTTGGTCGAAACAATCGGATCAAACTATGTTGGAAACTACCCCTTTTTCTAGAGTAGTTGACAACCTAAGTATAGGAATCTTGTCTTATATAAATAAATAATCATAGGCTATTTTTCCTTTCTTGATAAACTACAACTAGGTCATGACCATTCAATTTTCTCCTCTGATGGCCAAAATAATTGAAAAGGAATGAGATTAATTATTTTTGAACATGGTTACTAGCCATAAGGTTACCCTATTTTGATTTTAAATAATAATTAATTTCAAACCACCCCTACTCTCGACCCCTAACCCTAAGTAGATTAGTCGTGCATGATGGAATTGATTAAAGGCGGAGAAACAAATTTCATGCTTGACATAACTATTAAAAAATTAAAAATAAATAAATATACAATTGAAACTATATGAAAGTAATTAAAAACTAAATTGAATGAGAATATAATAAAGAAAACAGTGGCAATTGATGTTGTGTAGTAATTAGGATTGAAATCAGAATGTCATAATAGTAATGAACAAGTCTTTAAATCTAAATAGGAAATAATAGAATACATGAAATAATAAAATAAACCACTAAATACATATAGGAATAAAAAAGGAAGAAAAATATAGAATAACCAAATAAAGAATGAAATTTTTCTGATCCTCCTATGCACGGTGGAGGCACTCAAACTGACATCGGCTCGAAAAATACATGACGTGTAAAGTATTCAAATTGTTTAATGAATTTAAGTGGATTTTATTTTTAATTTTACATGTTGTGAAAGTGGGATTCACATCATGTAATTTAGATCCACAATATCTTCTGTAAAATCTTCAATTTTCTAAATCCTCTGGCTGTATCTTTGATGGCATGAGATCTTAACCTTTTCACACTATGTAAATTCTACATACCGTGTATGTGATTGAAATATTGTATAAACTTCACATCATGAAATTTCATAAGGATTTAGATTTTAAAATATTCACTTAGTTTATTGTATCTACAAGTTGTGTACAAGATTCACCTCATGAAAATGTTCACAAGATGGTCTTTGTTCCTTAGGGATTCTATGAATGAGGAATGCATATCGTGAACTCCTTTCAGGATGTGTAAAACCTATTTTTTTAATTTTCAACAATTATTCCTTTGAGATTTAAATACCTAGTTCCTAAAAAAACAAACCAAAACCTAGTGTAATATTGAGTATAACATGATTATCCATTAATGGAATGTATCCAAAATATTTATATAAATTCGTCTTACCAAATTCCCCCACACTTAAACAATTGTTTATCCTCAATCAAAAAGTATCTCAATAGGGATTTCAAATCAAAAAAAATTAAATAAGAAACATACATTGCACCCAAAAAAATAAAACTAAGTGTAAGCAGAAAATGTAAGTCCTCTATAATCAATCCTATAAAAAACCATTCATCCCTTATAGTTAAGTTCATTATTAAGATTCTATCTCTATTTAATTACAATTTCAAAACTATTACTCAAAATATATACCCATTTTTCAATTTAAATCACAATAAATTTTCTCTCATCACTCAAGGTAAAATATAGCTAGAGTTATTATGATACCCTAAATACATATTCCTAGCCATTGAAAAGAATTGTTTTTATCATCTTCACTTCATAAAGAAAAATACAAAATTAATAATGTGGGCTACGTAATAAGGTTCTAATGTATCTGAGGATAAGGGTTGGTGGAAAATGATAAAAAAACTCAATAGGAGGGTAATATCTAAAGAAAAATGAATTATAATTGTGAATAGTTCAATAAAGTAAATCCTCATAGATAAAATGTGTTCATGCTCCAAACATATCAAAGTTGGTCCATGAATATGTCAAGTATGTATAAAGAATATATCCCGCTCCTTTCATTTTCTTTTTATTTTTTTAAATCATGTTTGGTCAAGAAATCACATCGATCACCTAACCACATATGATCCATCATAAGATTCATCAGCCTGGTAGTAGTTATTTTTGTTGTTGCTAACACACAACCCATTTTTTTATATTTCTCTTTTCAAAGGAACAAGGTAAGCATAGAAAATTCCAAAAGTAATCATGAATCATATCATAAAAAGTTGGTGAAAGTTCCTTCGTATCTCTCCTCAATAACAACATCCTGTGTCCATCAGTTGTGACAATTCCCCCATAATTGTTCAAAATACAATCATGCATCATTCCAAGAGTAGGTTATAAATGGATAATAGGCATAAAATGGCTCCACATTAACAATTTTATTCATAGATACTATGGTCTAAATAAAAATAGATGTATAGGTGGGTCTCAGAAAAAAGGGATCAATAAAGGTTTCCTCAATCATTTTAAAAGTGTATTTGTTCAGTCATAGAATTAATAATATCTCAATGAAATTTTTGATAAGTTTACATGTCCCAATTATATCTCAAGAAATATTTTCATAATAGAATATGATAGTTTAATTTTAGAATCCTATCATTAATGGGAGTATATAAAAAAATTACCAGCAATCACTCAGGGCACATTATTCATTAGTAAGTCAATAAAAAGTGATCGCAAGAATATAGAATTAAATTACTCAACTCAATAATCATGCTAAAAATATAAACAGTAATAAAAATGGATTTCAATAATATCCAACATAAATTTTTCTTTTATTTAAATGGGTGTGAAGTTTTTTCAAGTTTAAAGAATGATTTTAATGAAAAATGTCTCCCAAACAAGTGAAAATAGGAAATAATCCAAGTTTATCGATAATAATTCCCAAGAAAGACTCCCCCACACATAAAATGAGATATTTTATGAACTATTCTAAAACTTACCATGGGAGATATATCAATGGAATCATAGACATAAATGAAATGGAAATTGAGATTTTAAAATCGGGGAATTGAGAGTGCCCTATAGTAAATGTAATTCGATGGGAAAACTTGATGGATGTTGATTTAAAATTGGAATACCTACAAAAATTATTGGAAAAATATCTATAAAAGATAAACCATTGGTACATTGGTTTTAAAAATATGGAAGTAGAAAAATGGTAGGTTCCCATAGTCAATATGATTATAAAATAGCTCAAATAATTGTAATAAGTGACTATACAGAAGTCTGGGACGACCGATGATCATAAAATACTAGAAAATGAAAATAAAGATCCTAAAAAAACAAAAACAATATATGTGTTTCCAACCATAAATTGATAATGATGATTTATTTATCCAAATGGATTAAAAAGAGATCATTCAATGTTTTCTATCGGCTTATAGGTCTGCTACCTCCTTCAAAAACTAATGACAGTGTGATATAGCACATGAGGATGCTTAGAAAGATTAACCACCTTAGGTTGGTATCTACTATGATGTTTATGTGGTAGAAATAGATTTCATGATAATAATAGAGGATTCTCATGATAAGGACGGATCTGGATGTGGATCTCCTCAAGCTATTTGAGATGTTAGATAAATGACGAGTTATCACATGTGGGAGGTCGGATGGTGGTCTGACAGGAGCGTCAATGACCATAGAGGATGCATAAGAGCTAGAAATTTCTAAAGTAAAATAGTAGTCAAATAAAAATAAGAAAACCAAATAGTGAAGTCAAAAACTATATCCCATCCATAAATAAAAGAAATGATACATCCGTGTAATAAGAGATAAAATGGGAATATAAAAAGAGACAACCATATATAATGTACAATCGAGCAGGGGTACAAGGACAAGACTAAATAGTAGGGGAATGATTTCTAGTCTTTGAATATGAAGTCCCCTCCCAAATAGTGGGAGCCTGGATCATCTCCCCCAAATTTACCTCATCGATGGAGGTAGGGGATAAAGGATCAACCACCATAAAAGATGTCATGGTGTTGGCATTAGGATCGATCGAGGATGGATAAGGTGTTGTGCCAATCCATTCATTGGTCATATGTATGGAAGATATATCGATGTGAGGAACCTTGAAGGAAGATGTAATAGTGGGTCCCTTTCTCCGTCAGGCCAACTCGGCTAGATACTTCTTCATGGTAGCATGGCCGATGAACTTAAAAGGTAGATCGACTGGAATGAGTTGTGGAGTGGGAATGGATGATGAAGCTGGTATTGTGGAAGGTGGTGGATGGTAAGTATTAAGGGCAGGTGGTAGGGTGGGGGTGGTGAAATAGGATGGTACGAAGAAGTGAATGTGGAGGCAGTGGTAAATAAGGCACTGGTTTTCTAGAATAAACCAGGAAACAAACCATAGGTCGGATGGAACTGGTGGGGAAGGTGCATATGTGGTAGGTGGGGAAGCTGTAGTGGAAAGGGGTGGTGAAATATTGGAAGAATATGGTGAATTTGTAGTAGAGGTGGAAGTGGGGGAAGATGGATCATTAGGGGCAGGGGTATCTTGAGCGAGGGAAGGGTCTGGGTTGTCAGCAGGATCAGTGATGGACTTTGGGTCCACAGGTACCTCCCATTGACCTTCCTTAATAGCCACATATTATGAAGCATGGGTAGGTAAAAGGGATCCATCTTCTAAAATAAGGAAAGAGGTTGGGCCATGTCGAAGGCATTGAGGTGGTGCACAAGGTGAGTGATGAAGTTGTTTCCCATAAGAGTATCATGAGCCCACCTCACATGTGTCTCATAATAAAGTGAAAGATGGTGGGCCATGTTTACGGTTGTACCACTTATGGTAGAAACAAGGGCAGGAACCTTAATCTGGCTAACACTCCCATGAGAATCCCCTCTAACCAACCATGAATGATCCAATACCTAGCGGAGAACCAGGAGAGAAAAATCCCATAGATGGGTTCTCTTCACCATGTATGGATCGTGGAAACTCAGTGGGTCTCGAGTTATGAGTACCCAAATACTAGACAAATCCATCTTAGCTGGGTCCATTTATATGGAAGAACAATATGGTGAGGTAGAAAGCTACTTGGTGTAGATAATGAGTCTGACATCGAAGTCTCTAAGGGTCATCACCCAAGGACTAACACCCAGTCGAAAGGTGATGTGGAAAACATCAAGCTCCAACATGGCCAGTAACTTAAGGAAGAGCTCTTGATAGGTATCCCTATTCCCCTGGGTGATGGTGGAGAGGTGCATCTAGTCCTATAACTCAATAACATCTCCATGCATGTGAATATGCTCGATCATGTCTAGGTCAAATGTTTTGTTGTTATGAATTAACTTAGCCTAAATATGGGATAAGGATATCTAATGCTCATGTTTGAAAAGTGGAGGCATGGGTGGAGGTATGGGTGCAGGGCAAAACCCTGGGATGATCTGGAAGAGGTTTCGAACTATATGTGTAACACCCCAAACATTTTATGGTATGCTTCTACTAAACACATTCTATTCATCACTGTGTTCCTTTGAAACAACACTAGGTTATTTAAGAGATACTCAAAACCTAGCCATTTACTATAAATTTTCCACTTCTATGTTTTTAATTTTGAAAAATGGTCATATAGAGTTGTGATCAGTAAGTCATTTAGAGTCTGATAGAACAAACTTGATTTTTGGTGAATAGTAACACACCCTTATGAATAGTAATATGAATAGTAATATGACCCTTATGAATAGTAAATAATAATATTATTTTATTTTCTTAAGGAAATAAGATAATGAGATCTTAATTAAATTTTCAGTGTGAAATAAAACTAATTACACCTTAAAATTGTTATTTTTCGAATTGACTATAAATTTATTTAAAAATTAAATTAATAATATTTAGAAAATTTATTTTAAAAAATGGAGTTAATTTTTTAATTACACACATCTAAAAATGGTAGTATTAAAGTTTTGGTATTTTTCTGAAATTCTAGGATTTTTGATGAATAGTGAAATATGATAAAATACCGTATATACAAATTATCAGTTAAATACACTATTCATGACATCACAAGTGATTCAAGGTCACTTGGTTCTAACTCACATGAAATTATTACTATTATGGGTCACATGAAACAATACTATTGGTTGTCTTGAGAGAAATAATAAAATAATGAATTAAATATTCCGAAATAACCCCTCTCCTCCACTATAAAAACCCCTCACCACTCCCTCTTCTCTTCACTCCTCTAAGACTTGAAGCTTCTCAAATTCCTAACCAAGTTTCTCCCCAAGATCCTCCCCCACGTCCAAAATCTCCTAGCCTCTTCAAAATACGAAAACATCTCCCATTAAGAGGTTCTCAAAGGATGAAGTCTCAAGAGGTAAATTCCTCTTTCCAATTCCTTCAATTCTTTTATGTTCTTTTCTTTTTGTTTCTTTCCTCACCTCCCTTCACCATAATGGTATGAAAAATCCAGTAACATACATGTACTGGAATTTTTTCATTCTAATGGTATATTTCATTACCTTCTCTCCTTTCCCCACATTTTATTTGAAAGAAATGAAAGCACCGTTTGAGATGTGCTAATTTAGCACATTCAAGGACAACTGTTTGTCAATTTCTATTATAGTCTTTAAATCTGGTCATGAAACCATTTTTGTTATGGTTGAACGAGATTATTATATATTTAATATATACTATTTTTAGTTCTATAATCCTTTTGTACAAATGGTATTAAGTTATGAAGAAAAACATGTTCATTGTTATCAAACCCATCATTTATCCAAAACGGTTGTCACCAAGGTTATTTATATAATAATTCGACTTCACCCTAAGTAACCAAATTAAATTTAAAACCATGTAATCTTCTGGATGTTAAATAATAGAATATAACTTCATTTCTGTACAACCACACCCATCTTATATATTTATCTGAACTTTAATATAAGTGAATCAATTATTTAAGACCAAGTAAACAAACAAGCCCGAACAATGAAATTGAACATTATAACTAATCAAAAAGGGCCTTGAATGAAATAAAAAGGGTTGTAATAAATAATTTAAATATATAAGGGGTTATGTAATTATTAAATAATAATCCTAATTTGTTTATTCAGGTCTTAAATAACAAGTCAAGAACACCTTCAAGCATAAGGTAAGGGTTTTTCCACCCGAACTTCCATTTTCATTCGGGTTACTTTCATTGTCTAATTACCTCAATGAAATTCTTATGTATTGTTTTGTACTCCTCATACATTCTTTGTTAGTATTATATATATGTTTAAAAACCAGAACTTTCCTTATTTTATTAATTTTTACATGTTTTGAAAAGAAACTTTCAAAACTGTTTCCAAAATACAAGTCGGATTCAAGGGAATTTCTCAAATTCATACCTATTTTCAAGGTCACTCTATAATCTGTTTTTGGAAACCATTATCTTTATAAAATCACTCATTTTATTATGAAAATAATATCTTACTTTACATCTGGTTTTATGCAAATATTTTTCCTAAAGAACTCTTCTTTTCAAAATAAAAGAGTATTTATCTCCAGAACTACTTAATGATTTTATAAGAGTGTTTTCATCTAATTAAACACTCTTGTTGATTCCATGGTATTTATTGGGTTTAATAATTTATGAAGTCGTCTACCATATTTTATTTAATGGTTTATGACTAACTCTATTGTGGATGATCTATCCTAAAACAATTCACCATATTATTCCGAATGGTAAGTGTTTTATGTTTAATGATTGAGGAATGATAGTTACATTTCATATGATAGTTTCAATATGAATGTATTTGTTTTTTATGTTTATCCCCGCTCATATGAGGAATTCATTGGACTTATTAGGTGACAGGTGGGGCCCACTATATCCCCTCAATGCATCGGTAGGTCTAATGAGACAACTAGATGTGGAATTGGCCGAGGCCTTTCCCAATGTGATATGGATTTTGGCCGAGGCCTTAATCACTAGAAGACTTGGACGACGCAATGAAAAAATGTTCTATAATGTCCGAAATATGAACATACCTCATTTAAATCTAGTAATTGAAAGTTCATGTGGTTATTCGACTAGTAGAATACCCATTATCATGTTTTATTATGGCATTATTTACTCAGCTCATATTCCTTCCATAATGTGTTCAAGTTTTTTATTAAAGGCATGTGTTTTCAATTATTCACCATGTCTAATGTTTATATTATCTTACACTATATTTCTTACTATTACTGAGCGTTTGAGCTCACCCCTTTCTTATGTTTCATTTTCTCAGGACATGAAAAAGTAATTTATGAATGACTTGCAAGCATAATCAAGAAGATGTGATGTTTCTAGTGGAATAAATTAGTGTTATTTTTTCCCTTCATGTTGTAATGTTAAACTTATGTATGTAACTTGTTTCCAATAATACTAAACTAATATATCCTTCGAGATTAGTATTCCTTTTATTTATTCCAACGTAATCAAATAAGGCGTCGGCTCTGGGCAACTGGGGTCGGGTCCTTACAGTTGGTATTAGAGGAAGTTTAGTAGAATACTTGGAAACTAGAATTAGGGAAGAGACCCTAAGTTAGTCTTTGAGGATATACAAGAAAGAACATCTTGGTATTTTGTTAAGGAATGAATTATGTGAATCTTTCTAGAAAATACATCCCTCTATGGATACGAGCAGGTAGAGGTGACTTTGGCACAGATGTATCTGGAGGTAAAACCTGAAAACACCGCTTTGAGCTAGACTCAAAAAGGAACTGGTACACGACAACGAGCCATGCTGTACTCTTGGTTACGACACTCCAATGGGATATGATTAGGATAATTCACATTTTCCTTACAAGAAATTATGAGAGAGTTTAATGTAAATTTTCCTCATAGGATTTGGTTTGGATAACTCTGAAAACCAGAACTGAACAATGAAAAACATAAACAATACTAAGAGCGATTTTTTCTTAATTTTTAGATGGAAAACGAAGGTACTTGTCTGTTGTCTCTTCCAACGGAATTATTAGAGACCATAGTAGGAAAATCATGTGTAGAAAACTACGAGACTTTTGAAAATATTCATTTATCATGCAAAACCCTCTACTGAGTATCCAACTCTCCTCGGGTACTCCAACTTCACCACAGAGAAAGTTGTGTCTATTACCTCATGATGAGCGCACAATTTCTATTCTATGTATGAATATGGAAATACTTCGAGGGTATCTTTAAATGTTTTTCCATAGATAATAATTTCTTTTCTCTTGAGAACTTTGAGGATGATACACAAGGGGGAGACCTCCAGGCAGCATATCTATGTCAGATTTTGACCTACGGACTCTGTGGTCGAGTTTTTGACTTTGAATCCCTTGAGAACGAGACTACCCATTTTCATTATCAGCATCAAGTTCATACTGATGTCTCTCAAATTGATACTTGACATGATTCTCTCAATCTTAATTCTAGGTGTCCACAGATGGTTGACCCTAGTTTCACACGTTGCATCTGGACCAAGGAGATAGAGGAATTAGAAATCACTTTGGGGATCCGTTTGTCTGAAAACTGGGTAAATCCCCCACATTAGTGGAATTGATGAGGAGTTATCTTAGAGGACTTCAGGAATTATATACTATTGTTTTGTGAAAGGGAGCAAGAGAGTGTGTAATTTCTTGAGTTTTTTAAATCATGTCTAAATGAATGATGTTGTATTCTATGTTTTGATATGTTTTTATATAAAATAATAACTTACTTTAAAATGGATTTTCCATATTGAATGTTGATTTACTAAAACTTTTCAGATAGAAGATATGATTCAACTAACAAATATTTTATCACTATCTACCGAGTTATTAGAGACTATAATTGGCAAGACATGCTTCGAAGAGGACCATCCTTATGCCAACTTACGTCTGACTTGTAAACTACTCCATCGGGTATCGAATCATCCAAACATTCTTCATCTTTATCAAGGAAGCAATCTGGTCTATTACCGTATTGCATATGCACAATTTTCTTCATATAGGAAAAGAGGGAAGTATTATGAAGCTCTTTCTCTATGTTTCACTATGGCTGATAACTACCGAGCAATGGGTAAATTTCTAGAAGCTACTTTGGATGGTGACCATCGAGGGACCTACCTATTCCAGATCCTGAGTTTTAGTATGTACGGAGAACTTTACTAAATCAATATCTTCAAAAATGACTTGGTGCATGGGAATTATAGGGATTTAGTCCACACTAAAATTTCCAACCTCCAAACTTCTTGTGCCTCTCTATGGAAACCTGAGTGCTTTAAGCACAAAGTCGACCCTAACTATTTGCAATGTGTCTGGGCTAAGGAAATCGAGCAGCTGAATACTACCTTAGGAATCCACCTTAGGTCTTCAGCACCCTAGAATCGGTGGTGTTCTCGATAAAGGGACTTTGGGAGTGATGTGTGTCTAGTTTTTCATATGGTTTTGGGAGATTAAAATCTTTGAACTAGTTTTGGGGATTCGTGTATTGGGGGACTGGGGAAACCATTATCCCTGTTTTACTTTTTGAACCAGTGGTTATATAAGAATATAACCTGTTGTCTCTTCTTTTTGTTATCCTTTCATCAGTTATACTTTTGAATTAGTGTCACCAAGTGAGATTTTATAATAAATTTTCAGATGGAAGGACAAACCCATATGTTATCTCTTCCTATAGAGGTATTGGAGATTATTGTGATCAAAACCTGTGAAGAGGAGTACCTACCTCTCGCAAACTTGTGAAAGTCGTGTAAAAAAATATATGAAGTGACAAACAGTCTAGAAATTCTCTGCACCTGTCAAGGGAATGATTCCATTTACTGCTGCATAGACACAACACAATTGGCCGAGTATAGGCGAAGAGGAAAATACCACGAAGGGATTTTTCTATGTTTCACCCTAGGCCGAAACTACATGGTCAGGTTATGTTTTCAAGAGGCTACTTTGGATGGAAAGATTTGTGCAACCTATATGTACCAACTTTTTAGTTTTAGCCTGTACAACAATGTCTATGACTTAGATGTCCTCCTTTGAGACATATTTTGGCGAGTTCTTCGCGTGTTGGTCCATTCAGACATTTCCAAACTTTCCACCGTTCGAGCCTCCCTCTAGAAGCCCGAGTGTTCGATGTAAGAGTTCAACCCCTTATATCCAAGGTGTGTATGGTTCAAAGAACTAGAGGATTTGAGCATCAATTTGGGTTTTCCGCTGAACGCACCTGAGGATCCTCTACGACAGGATCTGAGAACATTATTTTGTGGTTATAAAATGAATTTTGATGATGCAATTCTTCGAAGGAGGGAATAATGTAACACCCAAAACATTTTATGGCATGCTTCTATTAAATACATTCTATTTATTACTGTGTTCCTTTGAAGCAACACTAGGTTATTTAGAAGATAGTCAAAACCTAGCCATTAACTATAAATTTTCCACTTCTATGTTTTGAATTTCGAAAAATGGTCATCTAGAGTTGTGATTAGTAAGTCATTTGTAGTCTGATAGAACAAACTTGATTTTTGGTGAATAGTAACAAACCCTTATGAATAGTAATATGAACCTTATTAATAGTAAATAATATTATTATTTTATTTTCTGAAGACAACAATATAATGAGATCTTAATTAATTTTTAGTGTGAAATAAAACTAATTGCACCTTAAAATTGTTATTTTTCAAATTAACTATGAATTTATTTAAAAATAAAATTAATAATATTTAGAAAATTAATTTTAAAAAATGGAGTTCATTTTTTAATTCTACACATAGAAAAATGGTAGGAGTAAATTTTTGGGATTTTTCTGAAATTTTAGAATTTTTGATGAATAGTGAAATACGATAAAATACCGTATATACAAATTATCAGTTAAATACACTATTCATGGCATCACAAGTGATACAAGGCCACTTGGTTCGAATTCACATGCACTTATTACTATTAGGGGTCACATGAAACAATACTATTGGATGTCTTGAGGGAAATAATAAAATAAGGAATTAAATATTAAAAAATTACCCCTCTCCTCCACTATAAAAACCCCTCACCACTCCCTCTTCTCTTCACTCCTCTAAGCCTTGAAGCTTATCAAAGTTCTGCCCAAGTTTCTCCCCAAGACCCCACCCCCCCCCCCCCCATGTCCAAAATCTCCTAGCCTCTTCAAAATACCAAAACTTCTCCCCTTAAGAGGTTCTCAAAGGAGGAAGTCTCAAGAGGTAAATTCCTCTTTCCAATTCCTTAAATTATTTTATGTTCTTTTATTTTTGTTTCTTTCCTCACCTCCCTTCACCATAATGGTATGAAAAAACCAGTAACATAAATTTATTGGAATTTTTTCATGCTAATGTTATATTTCATTACCTTCTCTTTTTCCCCACCTTTTATTTGAAAGAAATGAAAGCACCGTTTGAGATGTGCTAATTTAGCACATTCAAGGACAACCGTTTGTCAGTTTCTATTATAATATTTAAATCTGGTCATGAAACCATTTGTTTTATGGTTGAATGAGATTATTATATATGTAATATATTCTATTTTTAGTTCTTTAATCCTTTTGTACAAATGGTATTAAGTTACAATGGAAAACATGTTCATTGTAATCAAACCCATCGTATAGCCAAAACGGTTGTCACCAAGGTTATATATATAATAATTCGACTTCACTCTAAGTAGACAAATTAAATTTAAAACCATTTAATATTCTTGATGTTCACTAATATAATATAAATTCAGTTCTGGAAAACCACACCCATCTTATATATTTATCCGAACCTGAATAAAAGTGAATCGATCATTTATGACCAAGTAAACAAACGAGCCCGAACAATAAAATTGAACATTATAACTAATCAAAAAGGGACGTGAATGAAATAAAAATGGTTGTAATAAATAATTTACATATATAAGGGGTTATAGAATTATGAATTAATAATCCTAATTTGTTTATTCAGGTCTTAAATAACAAGTCAAGAACACCTTCAAGCATAAGGTAAGAGTTTTTTCACCCGAACTTCCATTTTCATTCGGGTTACTTTAATTGTATAATTATCTCAATGAAATTATAATGTATTGTTATGTAATTATCATATATTCTGTGTGAGTATTATATATATTTTTACAAACCATAAAATTTTTTATTTTATGAATTGTTACATGTTTTTAAAAGAAACTTTCAAAACGGTTTCCAAAATACAAGCCGAATTCAAGGGAATTCCCCACATTCTTACCCATTTTCAAGGGAACTATATAATCTTTTTTTTGAAACCATTATCTTTATAAAATCACTCATTTTATTATTAAAATACTATCTTACTTCACTTCTAGTTTTATACAAAGATTTTTCCAAAAGAACTCTTCTTTTCAAAATAAAAAAGTATTTATCTCCAGAATTGCTTAATGATTTGATAAGAGTGTTTTCATCTAATTCAACACTCATGTTGATTCCATGATATTTATTGGGTTTAATCATTTAATAAGTATTATACCATATTTTATTTAATGGTTTTTGACCAACTCTATTGTGGATGATCTATCCTAAAACCATTCACCATATTATTCTGTATGGTTAGTGTTTTATGTTTAATTATTGGGGAATGATAGTTACATTTCATATGATAGTTTCAATATGAATGTATTTATTGTTTATGTTTATCCCCGATCATATTAGTAATGAATTTGACTTATTATGTGATGGGTGGGGCCCGATATATCCCCTTGATGCATCAGTAGGTCTCATGAGACAACTTGACATGGAATTGGTCAAGGCCTTTCCCAATGTGATATGGATTTTGGACGAGGCCTTAATCAGTAGACCTCTTAGCCGAGGCCATGAAAAAATGTTCCAGAATGCCCGACATATGCACATACCTCATTATGAAGCTATTAATTAAATGTTCATGTGGTTATTAGACTAGTAGAATACCCATGATTATGTTTTATTATGGCATTATTTACTAGCACATATTCCTGCCATAATGTGTTCGAGTTTTTTATTAAAGGCATGAGTTTTCAATTATTCACCATGTCTAATGTTTATATTATCTTCTGCTGTATTGCTTACTCTTACTGAACATTTTAGTTCACTGATTTCTTATGTTTCATTTTCTCAGGACATGAAGAAGTAATTTATGATTGAATTGAAAGCATAATTTATGAGACATGATGTTTCTAGTGGAATAATTAGTGTTGTTTTTTTCTTTCATGTTGTAAGGTTAAACTTATGTATGTAACTTGTTTCCAATAATACGAAACTTCTCATTCCTTAGGGATTAGTATTGCTTGTATGTATGCCAATGTAATCAAATAAGGTGCCAGATCAGGGAAACTGGGGTCGGGTCCTTATAATATGGGGGCCAATGGTGTGTCCAAATCAGGTGCGTGAGGGAGTAAGATTTTCTGGTGGTGGAGCAGGTAAAACAGCCTAGTGCTTGGGGGAAAGAGGATCGTCGCCTCATGATGCACATTTGTTGCATTCCATTAAAGATAGAGGTGGGGAACAAGGAATATGACTTTACTAGAGGATGAAGGAGGATGAATGATAGTGGACAGAGGGAGTTTAGGGGAAGTTTGGAAAGAAGGGGGATGAGATCGGGGGGGAGTCCAGACAGGATAGGGGAGGCTGAGGGTTAAGGGGTTGCAAGGGAATGAACCCACGGTTCACTAATTTTTAATGCTATCCTCAGGCTTTCACATTTTTTATTTATTACACAATGTTTAAATCTCTAGTTTTTTATTTTTCAAGCTCTGACAATTTCACATCATGTATTGATTTTACACGATATGAATTTTCATTTTTTTTGGGTTTTTAATTTTAAATTTTAAATTTTAAATTTTTTGAAGGAAAACCTTCTCCACCATAATTGAACTTCTCTAAAAGTTATAAAATCTAATCTAATCTATTATAGGTTTTCTCTCAGTCAATGCTATTTTTTATTTTCTATATCTAGTCACTCTTATGTTCAAATGATTTTGAATCTAAGAACACACCCCTTGTAGACAGGTTTTTGAAAAAATTGGTAATGAAAAGTGGGATGACATTTCTTGTTAGGGGTGTAGTGCTATTCACATTCATATGAGCACATTATCCATTTTAAATAGGAGTTATTTTCGTTTTTCTATCCATAATGTTCATATGATTATCTTTATTATCAATAATAGATATGGCTTAACAACCCAATGGCTTGTCACTTTTCTTAGTGGCCTTCACTAAATAAAATAAAAATTCTTTTTCACTAACTCTAAAAATTAATTTCCCTTGGTTAACATCAATCAACTCATTTCCAGTGGTGTGAAATAGTCACCCAAGAATTAAGGGGACATCCATTTATTCCTCTATATCCAGTACGGGGAAATAAGAATGGAAAATGAATTTTCCCACTTTTACTAATACGTCCTTGAGAAAACCTTAATGGTGCTTGAATATGTGGTCTTCTAGTTAGAGTTACAATCTTGTTAGTTCTAATTTTCCATGCCCTGGATTTTTTAAAACACTCATAAGGATGATATTGATACTTACACTGATATCACACAAGGCTCTTTCTAAATTTCATGTCCCCATAGTGTAAGGAATTGATAAACTTCCCGGGTCTCACATTTTGGGTGGTAGATTCCATTTAAAAAGTGTAGAGAATTCTTCATCTAGCGAGATGAATCCTAAGTCTTCTATTTTATTTTTATTGAGAGAAATAATTTAAATAATCTTGTATAAGAAGGAAATTACATAATTTCTTCAGATAATGGAATGTTGATGTGAATTTGTCAAAAAATATTAAGAAACTTTTTATATTATAACTCTTTTTTATATTGTTTCATACTTTTAGGAAATGGGATAGGTGGATTGTATGGTGGTGGTGCCACATATACATTTTCATTTTCAGGATTCTTCTGTATGAAGCCCCGTCAATTGATTATTCCTCTTCAGTTTTCTCTTAACAAGATTTATCATATTCCTTTAATTGATTTTTCTAGACCTAGCACAACTACTAAAAGTCCAGAATCTTTACCCACTTAAGAACTACAACTTTAGACTCCTCCCTCAGATGAGTCTTGGTATTACCAGACAACATGCTTGAAAATATATCTGATAGGGTCATATAAATTTTTCCCACTTGATACTCAAGGTTGCATAGGGCCTCCCTTTTTTTTCATCTCAGTCTCTTAGGTTGTCATCATTTGATCTAATTTTTTCGCAAACGTGTTAAGAAAGTTTTCAAGATTTTATGGAAGACATTGTACTATTTGTGGTGGTGTTATCAGAGATTATGAAAAATGATATTATTGTGAAGGTGGAAACTATTGGGCTCTTGGAAACGGTTTTTTGAATTATTACTATGGTTGCGGAGATGAAACTTTATGTGGTTAACCAGGTGGTTCTTAATTTCTTAGTGGTACTTTTCCACTACTCTATTGATAATAATCTTGATTAGGCTGTTATGGCTATTGAGATGGCCTTTCTTGGTCGTAATATTCTTGGTACTAATGGGGATGATAATAATATTGATTTTTTTCATTTTAATTAATATAATTACAATCTTGAATTTTTGGATCTCCAAAAACTACCCTTTAGTCTTGATATGGGTGCGGGACCCCACACATCTCACAATATTGAATCTCTATAACAGGAGCAGAAGGGGGAGGTGGTAAAGTAGGAAGTTGAAAAGATTCCAACTTTTTGTTAAGGTCTTCTACATGGGCTATGAGGTGGGTGGTCTCTTATACTTAATGGATTCTATGACGAGGCAGTCCTCTTTCACTTTTTTACATAATTTCATTTTTTGAAATTTCATATAACAATTATCTTTTGAATTTATATGTATTTAAACTGAGCCCAACTTCATCTTTGTTGTCCACAATAGCGTGGGCAGTAGGCTGGAGTTCCTTATAAAATGTTTGGAGTTATAAATAAATATATAGTCTGTGATGTGGGAACTTTTGGGTAATCTCCTTAGATCTATGAAAAGCTTCCCATACTGATTCACCATCTGGCTAATTGAAAATTTTAATTTCTTTTCTTATTTTACATGTTCAAATTGGTGGGAAGTATTTATCAAGAAATTTCTTTTCTTATTCATCCCAATTCATGATGGACTTGTGAGATTAAATTTTTATCCAATCCTTATCTATTTCATATAAGTAGAAAGGGAAAACTCTCAGTCTTATGGAATTTAATGATACTCCTTGGTTTTGAAAGGGATGTCAAATCTCAATAGAATTAGAAATATGCTCATGGGGGTCTTTGCTTTGAATCTCACTAAATTTTCCAATGTTCTAGATCATATGAATGAGTCTAGGTTTTATTTTGAATGTGTGCACCTAAATATGAGGGAGCACAATGTTGGGTGTGACACTGATAATGGACAGAAAGCCATAGTCCATCATGGTTCCCTACTACAGAGTCAGTCACTCTTATTTATTATCATGTAGCATATATTGAACATTTTTTGGGTTTGGTGTCATAATATAGTTTCTCTAAAAAATTGTGAAGTGGTGACATGAATCTGAATTTCTATTGTTCTCAGGATTGAAAGGAAGTGTTTCTTGTACATCTAGGATCATTGAGAGAGTTTGGAGACCCTGAAGCAAGAATTATTCAATAAGAAGAAGATGCAGGTTCTATTTTGTGAGAGAAAAACATGATAAAAAAGAAAAGGTGAAGGAATAATAAGAAAGGGGAAGAGGGTGAGGTAATCCAAGGTTAATCCAAAGGTCCCATTTCTTAAGCACAACTATCCCCGAAAATAACGCCAAAATTTTATGTGTATAAAAGTATCATTAATTCCTTTGGCCATTGATTATATTATAAATTTAAATCCCAAACTACACTCCACTACTAAGTCATAGTATGTGGTAGGCTGGGGTCAAACCCATCGAAACAACTTGTTAGACAAGAAACCCCATGGTAAGAACCTATTGGGTAGGATTCCTCAAGTTCACTCTCTTTGGTTTGAATTGAATAAAAAATGTATTTTGGGATATAATTTAGTTTTAAAGGAAGGGTTTAGGGTCATTTTCAGGGTATAAGCAGATGATAATCTTTAATCTAACTTGGGATAGACCTATGTTATAGGCTGCAAAGAAGTGAAAAAGACACCAATTGATCTTAGTCTAACCAATTTGATAAACCTAAGCTAGAAACTAATACTAGTTCAGAAGTAGTTGAAAACTTAAGTATTGGAAGATTGGATTCTTGGAAGAAGCAATCATATGCTATTAGTCCTAGCCTGATAAAATCAAACTAGGTCATGGTCATTCAATTCACACCTCCAATGGTTAGGGTAGTTTCAAAATAATGAGATCAAAAATTGTTTTAATCTCGGTTACTATCCATTGGGTTAATTGATTTTGATTTTAGATATTCATTAAGTTAAAAATACCCCTACTCTCAACCCCTAACCCTAAACAGATAAGTCGTACATGAAAGAATTGATTAAGGTAAGAGATATAGAAGGAATTCTTGACATAACAATTTGATGATTCAAGATAAAGGAATCCAAAATTAAATCTATATAAAAGTAATTAAAACTAACATGAATGAGTAAATCATGAATAATTTAGAGGAAATTGAAATTTAATAGCAATCAGTATTGAAATAAAAATGTCATAATAATAACAAACAACAAACAAGTCTTTAAATCCAAATTGGTAACAATGTAATGATTAAAATCATAAAAGAAATTAGTAGAGATAGATGGGAATGAAAATGGAAGAAAAAAATACAAGAAAAAAAAACAAATAAAGAAAAGTTTATGGCCCTCCTATGCATGACATAGGTGATCAAACTTACATAGGATAGAAAAGTACATGATATGTAAATTCTTCACATTATGTAATGGATTTAAGAAGATTTTTATCTACTTTTACATGATGTGAAAGTATGATTCACATCGTGTACATCAGATCTAAATTATCCTATAGAAAATATTCAGTCTTATAAAATCCCCAAGCTATATCATTAATGGGGAGAGATCTCATACTTTTCATGTCTTGTAAATTCTTCACATCATGTATGTGATTCACATGTTATATAAAATTAATTTTATGAATTTTCAGTGAGATTAATATTCTAAAAAACTCATTATGTGTAATATATCTATATTTTTTATACTGTATTAAAGTCATGAAAATGATCATGGGATGTTATTTGGTCCTCAGGGATTCTATGAATGAGGAATACACATCATGAGCTCCTTTCACTATGTGTAAATCATGTTTTTTTCCAATTTTCAGCTATTCGTCTTATAATATTTAAATTCAGAATTCTTCAAAAAACCAAAACCTAGTTTTACATCAACTAAAACATGATTAAACATTAATTAAATGTATCCAAAAAGATTTATATGAATTTAGATCATCATGAACCCCTTTCAGGGTTCTCTCTTCTTAGAAATCACATGGATATGAGAGTCCAAATCCAACTACCTCTCTTCCACCTCCACTTCATTGGTTGATATAGGTAGTCCAGGTGTTGTTCTTCAAATTTATTAGAGGAAAATTCATCCCCTTATTCTTACTCTAGTCCCCAAACTTCATCTTCCTTGATTTGGGTGAGGTCAGATAGTGATTTGAGATATAATTTTACCATGGAATGGTGGAATCACTTTGTATTTATGGGGATTTCTTATGAAGCATGTATAAGATAATTAAGAAGCTCAGAGTATCATCGTTTCACATCATTCATTTTAAGGAATATTTTATAATGAATTTATTTTGGGATTTTACTTAAATTTTATGGAATTATATTTCAATTCAACATTGTTAATTGGGGTTTTTGTATGTCATAGGATCAGGTGCAATTTAGTAAGGGACCGCATCCCTTGGCATGTGGTTTTAACACTATAGGGATGATCAATTATTTAGGTTCTGGTTATGCCATTATTGGTTTCTTAAAAAAATTTGTAGATTAATTTATCATAGTTTATATTTTTAATAGGTTATTTTAGATACTGTTAGAGGCTAGTATTATATTGGATGATTATATTGGATTTATGATTATAGAAATCAACCTTTACATTCTTTATTCTTTAGCTCATTTAGTTATGTTATGTTTGTGTGTGATTATTATCATTATTTTTGGAATGTGAGAATGATTTTTTGTGACCTCACCCAGTAAAATGGGATGGTATTGATAGTCAACAAGAACCACATAATGTACTAAATGTTTCATTAGTAGTGTCTTTGTTAAACAAGTTTCCTGGACCATTTTCTATTTTTTGGTGGAATGAGTTGGATTTCATAAATGTAATAGGTTTTCCTTATTGAAATTATTTTAAATTGATGTTTTTATTTATATAATTTTTTTAAATTGAAATTATTTTACCTTGAAATATTGATTCAAAAGGGTGTAATTATGGAAAATGGGGTTTTAAAGGAAAATGTTTCAATATAGAATTTAGAAAGGAAATTAGTGATTTAAGGTGTTGTTTTTGACGTTTTACTTTAAACTAAATAGGTGTTTTAAAAAAAGGATTTTCATGGTATTTTGACCATGGGTCTAGTCTAAGTAAGATGAACCATGGTGGGGTTTAATTTTTTTTAAAATGGGGTTTTGGATAAGGAAAAATTCCATGTTTTAAGATTTTTTTGGTCTATTTGACCATGTGTGAGAAATACTCAGTTTTTCAGGACTATATGATTGAGTATGGTTTCATGGTATGTTATCTATTACAAAATGATGATGCATGATATCATTGGAACCATAGGAGAGACCTTACCTGGGGTGTTGGGTTGATCATATTGGTTTGATATGTTTGTTAGGATTACTTTTGACATAGGTCTATAGGAACCTTAGAATAATTTTGGTATATGAATGGGCACTTAAGATTCACCCAATGATGGGTAAGATGTTTATTGTTGTCCTTTGGGGAGTGATTGAAATTTAGGATGGGTGGTTTTACTTGTTGGCTCTTATAGGAGTTCATTGTGATATGAATTAATGGTTTAGGTGGGAGTTAGTGTTCATGTTTTTCAGTTAATTACATAGGTTGGATTAATGTGTAGAATTCCCATTTAAATGATGATCCAGGATATGGGTCTATAAATGGGATAAGAAGATATGAGGTGCCTCATATTTTTTTTTGATAAGATGATAGTGAGTTTCTCTTAACTAATGTTGTCTTATTCTCTATAGGATATAGTTATTAGGAATATAACTTGATAGGAAGTGAGACTTGTGTGATGGAACACTGAATGAAGTGTCAACTCCCATGGGGGTGATGTCTAGGATGACCTTTAGAATTAATATTTGGATCAAGGAGTTATTGTACTATTATTGTAAGGACACTTTGATATTTATTTTTCTCAATTGATATATGATCATGTAAAATGTGATCTTCCCCATGGGTATTTGGAAACAAAGTGACGAATGATGATGAACTAGGTAGGATGGTGTTAAACCATTAAGAGGTGTTATCAAGAAACATAAAATAGATTTGAACTGCATGTTTCCAAGGACGCACCTGAGGTAAGACTATGGACATGACACACACTATTTTTGTTATTGAGGATGATTTTGATGTATGATACAAGAGATATAGATTATATCAGATATATATACCTTCATGCAGTGGGAATGAACCTCTACAATGAATGGTGGTATATGGGATTGAGCTAGAGGTTCTATATAGATAGTTTGGTAGATATATTCGGTGAGGGCTGGTGAGATTAGATATAGTTATGAAATAAGTCCCTAGATTATTATTTCATGATGTTTAGGCCTCATTATTTATTTTTCCCAATTTATTTACCATAATATTGTTGTCATGTTTTTATTTGATGATTTCAACCCTATTTGACTGCCCGTTTAGGTTTTTGTTGTTGTTTGGTGTTTTATATTGATGGTTGGGATCTATTTGATTGGAAATTATTAAGTTTTTTGTTTCAATTGTTATTTTAAATTATATTTCATATTTTTGTTTATTAAAAAGTAGTGAGAAGATTAGTAGGTTAATATGGGATCTAATGAGTGAGTCTTGTGGGTTTAGTGAGAATTTATAGTGATTGAATATAATGAGAGGAGAGAGGTGTGGTATACCTCATTGGGAAATGGTGGTATACAAGTTACCATTAATAGGTAGTAGGTACCCAAAATATGTTGGATAATATCAATGTGAGATTTTGGGGTGTGTTTCTTTTAAACATGAAAACACATGCATGACTTGTATGTGCATCTTGCATTATATTTTATGTGGGTGAGTTGCACTAGGCACTAATTTTCACATTGAACTAAGATATATATTCACATATACTTGAAATTTTTTATTTAGTATATCAAGACAAGTAGTGGAATCCAACCAGGTCATTGGAATCACCCATACTCATGTACACAAAATGGGTTTTAATATACATGAGTTGATATTCATGTCTCATTTTAGGTACAAATATTGGCTTGTAGTAGGAAACATGGTGTGGTTTTAAATGAGGTATGAAGGATAATGATTTTACAGTAGTTGATCATGTGAGTTGGGCCATAGGCTATTATAAATTTCACTTTATAGTAATTATATTAGATTTTTATTATCTGGTGTTCTAGTTGTTATCATTATGCATTGTATTATATCATATGTCCAACATATATATATATTAAAATATAAATAATTTATTTATTTTTCATGCATCATATAGTCAATTTTTGAATTTCATATTCTAGACTACATGGGCTCTCTTATCTCCCTATTTATGTCTAGGTTTTGTGATCTATATTATATAGATATATCATGATATAATTTTGGTAGATTTTAGCATAGTCCTTGGACTAAATTATTTTTCCAAAGTCCATCCATAAATTATTAATCCCTTGTTGTTAGTCAACAACATTTATCACACTAGAAGGTGTGCCTAAGCATATATGGTGACCCCTATTTGGGTATTGTTCATGCTACCTAAGTGAGGTGTTACGAAGTGGTATCAAAGATTGTTTTTAGTTGGAATAGTGTCAATTAAAGGTGGATATAAGATGTAAAAATTTAATAGATAGACCAAAATTATACCCAACTAACATGGATTCAGTTAAAACCCAAATTACTTGGGGATTTTCATTGTTCAGAGTTACTTTAGGTTGAGTGAGGGGTTTAGACTGAGAATCCTAATACAGGATGAATGTTACTTAAGATGAGTTAAAGATCTTTGTTGGGAGCTTGTGAGTTATTCATGTATCATGAGAGTGTCTTGTGTTTGTCAAGATAAATGACCTATCAATGATATTTTTAAACATGTTTTATCATCATATTCTATTCAATTTTTTATCAAATACATCATAAGGGGTGATTAGATTAACATAAATCCATGAGGCCTGGTTGTTTTATTTTTTACTGTGTTTGTTCGGATTCCATAAGAAAAGGGGTTTTTGTGATTTTTAGAAAACCTAGTTTTGAAACCGAAGTCATGTAGTGGAATGTGGTGTGAATAAAATGGTTTGGGTTTTTTTGGTATTTAGGGAATTGATAGCTATAATTCAAGAATATTTTAGTTGTTTAATAGTGATTATTTCCTAATTAAAGGTTTTTTAATTTTTAAATGGTAGGAAATAAATTCATTCATTTTTTTGTCTTTCAAAGAAAAAGGAAAGAAATTATAATATGGAAAACATATATTTGAATTAGAAAAACATTTGGACTTTTTTCAACCAAGTAAATATTATTCATGAGGAATAAATAGAGGAGTGAAGCCCAATCTAAGGTCGGTGCTAGAGTAGAGGTAAAATAGGTCCTTACATGGAGCAACACTAGGAGTGAACTACAATTGGGCGGTTTTACATTCCTTCTTATCAACCATCCACTAGAAAAATGGAGAAACTGATGTGTGACTGTGAAACATGTAACACATTTAGAAATATAATATGTGATCCTAGGGTAAAATGGTGTTGTCCTACTTGTATTTATTATTATGATTTAGTTTTGTGGTCCATGACTATAACATCCATAATAATCAATGAAAATGCATGTAGGAAAAGGCTGTGTACATTCATATGTAATGGTATTTTACACCACATCCAAGGAATCACACATGGGAATCCTTGAATCAAATAAAATAAGAGGTTGATACTTGAAAGTAAATAACATCATCCCTAGGGTATTTATACCATGTGTTCATAAATAAGAGTTTATATAGGGTCTATCCATTTTTATATTTTTTAAGAATCTAGAGATTCCATTCCATGAGTTGATTAATGAAAGAATGAATAAGAGTAACTAGAGTGACCTTATTGTTGTGTGAATAAGGTTTCCTATTCCACTGGGATGAAGAGTATGTTCATGTAGTGATTTATAACTACACTTTTTGGGAGTCTATTTTTTATAAGAAGGGTTATAGTTACATGAATCCTTTATGCCATGACCAACATGTTCATGTAGTGACATCAGTTTTCATGAGTACGTTTGAACCATGTGGGAATTTTTTGTTGTCCTGATGATGATAAATGTATTGAGGTAGTGTAAAGATTAAGAGTTGTGGGGGGGTTTCATTGTGGATGAGTTTTTTTTGGTTGTTTAAGGGTTTTCATGGGAAGAAGTTTTTCATTCAATGTTGATACTGTTATGGAATGTATGATAAGATACAAGTTATTTGAGTGATAAAGAGAAATTTATCATAACATGGATGGATTATGTTTCACTATTTTCATGTAAATATAGTGTTGTTCCAAGATTTAAAGGTCACTACCCCACCATGAATTTGATATCCTATGTAATTATAAGAGTTAAGTTATTTTCTATTATTGTGACATTTTTAAAGATATTTTTCAAAAAGATAAAGGCATTATTTCAATTTCATTATAACACCTATCTACATGGATTTGGAATTAGTGATAATGAAATATATAGATGTTGATATATATAGAGATTCAAGGGGTATGTATGTCTATAAATAAAGGCCAAATTTTTGGATTGGGTTCAATCAAGTTGAGAGGTAATTCTTCTTAGGGGGTTCATTAATGGGGCTTGATTGGAGGTTTGAAGACAATATATCTAGTCAGTTTAAGGGTTCTTCCAACTATTTTGGATAATATGAGAGGTTATTTCATTGTGTTACATATTTTATAATGAAGGGGAATTGAGTATTTGAATTATTCTTATTTTTATGGTGGTTTTTGCTCGTATTTATTTATACTTCATTTCATATCTCTTATTATTTCCTTAAGTATGACCATTATCTCTATGATTGAGGGAGTTATTTTTAATGCATTAAATAATACTTATCTTTATTTATGACCATTGGGTTTTTTATGTTATATGTTTAAATATGGTTTTTTATTACTTGATTTATGAGTAAACTGAAGTAATTGACCATAAGAATAGGGGATATTAGTGATTGGAGAGTGATGACCAACACTACAACTTTTCTTTGAACATATTACAATAGTGACCTAACTATACATCATATATTTTAAGCTTCAGTATTTTATGAACCTATATTTTCAATATCCCAGTGAATCTTTCATTCACGGTTCTTTTTGAGTAGATATAGATTCCTTTTCATTTTTGAATCGCTAGTCTTAACAATTTAGTTAGATTTTTCCATACTATGATAACTCTTTTATGGGGTCTACCTTTCTACTTGCATATACTATAAAATTATTTAGTAGTTTTAGTGATTTTTTTCCATATTTATAAATTTCTAAATTTTGTTCTCTATGATAATTAACAACACCACAAGATCAGTCCAAGTTCATGGCATCGTTTTCAGGGATTGAAACTTAGTAGGAGACTATGATTTGATAGATTATGATAATGAATTTTCTCACTTGATTATGCTTTCATATTTTAGTTTAGGTTTTTATTTTTTTTATTTTTATGTGTTTGGGTATTTTTATGTTCTGACAGTTAGTTTATAATTCATTATGAGTGAACACATCCACTTTTCTATACAATTTATGGATCTTTCACATCAAAGTGATCAATTCAAGGAGAAGATACAAAGGAATGGAGGATATATCCCAAAACCATATCAAAAATTTGAAGCCTCTTCGAGTGATTCTGTCAAATTGAAGAAAGAAACTCAATGAGACACTTTGATCTTGTGATAGTAGTAACAATTGGTCATCAATGGTTTGTAGTGGTGTGGTCGGAAGGTGTTATCTTCTAATGGGTGTGCACGTAGAGATCAAGTCACCATAAGGTGGAAATGTTATTCATTTTAATCACTAATAGTATGTTTTTTTAGAAAATTTGTGAGGTAATGGTTAATTTTTCATCTACTAGTGTTTGGAAGTCAGACCATGGAATGATATAGGGAATCAATGGTCACTATTGTGAATAGACCTCTATAAAAATGACAGTTCGATACAATTTGTTGACTGGATGTGACCCACTTTAAAAGGTGCGGATGGGAGAACATTTTGAGGTGTCATGTGATCATTGAGTTTAGTGATCTATGTGGATTCTAATTCATAGTGATTTCAAATTTATTATACTTTTTATGAAATAAAATGCTAAAATTTTTCTCCTATGGATGAAGGATGAAAGTTTGAACCATGCAATCCATTTTTGTTTCCTTTACTTGGATTTCATTTCAACCTTTACATTTAATGATTGCATAAGTTTTTATTGAGAGTATCATAGTAACGTTACTTAATTTAGTGATTAAGGTGAGATTTTTATTCCCATTTCTAGTACAATAAGGAGCTAAGAGTTCCGTCTAGAGCCTAATTCTGCATTGTTGGTTTTGGTTTTCCAACATCTAGTGGTTGATATTTGTTGTAGGATTATCAGCACACTATACTTGATTGATTAAGAGAAAATCCTATACAACCTAAAGCATGTTTTCAACAAGTCATGTAAATACATGGAGACTATGGAAAAATAATATTATTAATTGAAGGAGGTACCAAAAAATAAAGACAAATTCATGGAAAAACATGATGAGAAATTTGATAATAATTTCGAGCTCAAGGTTGAATCCAAGGTTAATTATAATGATGAATTTTTAACAAATATATAACCTAAGGAATACATACTGAAAATTTCTTAAATATATTATAAACAAGGGAATGAATCTTTAATAGAATAAGAAAATGAAGTAGATGAGGTAATGGATACTGAAACATAGAGGAACATTAAAGATTGGGAAGAATAGAAATGTGGAGAAGTTATGAAGGAGGATTAATAACGGGTTTGAATAACCTAGAAGTCTCTTATTCATTATTTAGAGATTTGCAATACTTGGTTCTATCCTAACAATGTATCAATCTGATTTCATTGAAGATAAGGTGGGGTATCACACCAGATGAGAAGAAATTTTATTCACAGTTAAATTTAGGTTGTGTAACTTATTTACACACTCTGATCATGTGATGAAAGATTAGAATCTAGATCAAATACATTTAAAAAAAATTCTAATAGGAGAAAAACTTAATTTTTAATGACTTATTAGGAATTAGTTTTTAGGAAATTAGTTTTAGGATTTTTTAAGATATATAGTCAATCACCCATATACTTTTAGTGTTTAAATGGAATATATCTTATAATTTCACTTGTTTTTTTTAATTTCATAGGTCTATGATGATAGAGTGTAACGTCTCGGATCCGAGTGCCACTCAATGGGTTCCCCGAACCTGGTTCTCCACATGACCTCAAGCACATTTCCCCAAACGCCAGAGGCTGCCGACTAGCAGTGACGGCCCAGGTCTGATAGTGGGGAAACTATTCCCTCATTTGTCAAAGTGTAGCGCAGCGGAATAAAATAAAACATACAACAACAGCGGAAGCAATAAACCATACACATTTAAAATAAACAACTACCGAAAAAGATAACCATCAGTTATATAGATGATGATGCAACATGTCTTAAGTTCTAAGAAAATAGCCAGAACACGTTACAAACAGTACAGTACAATACAATACAGAGTACAACAAAACCAAAACAAAAAAACCAGTAGCGTCGCGAGCCTAAGACCAGTCCCATTCTCCCCTACTCCTCAGCAGTAATCAAGTACATGTATAGGGACCCTTGCCTTTATCTACACCAGCAGAAACATAATCTATTTGGTCCGAAAAGCATGACCCAAACAGGGTGTGAGAAATAAATTCCCAGTAGGCACCCACAAAAGGATCGTGCCCAACTGTGTGAAAGCATGCAACAACAGTGTGCAATAATAAAATGCAATAAAGTAAGCAGTACTAAAATTAACTAACCTAACCAGTTATATTTCCATTTTAATATCCATTTCTTCATTTAATTTAAAATATCACCACAGTGAATATTCTAAGAAAACGGCCAAAGTCCTCAGACATGTACAACTCCTACCCTCAGGTAAAGAGAAACCAAACCAAGAATATTCCCACAGGCACATGGTATTTTCCCACAGGCATAAGAAGTATCACCCGTAGGCACAGAATCAACTGCCCACAGGCACAGAAGAATTTTCCCACAGGCTAAGTAGTACAATGCCCACAGGCTAATCACAACACTGCCCTTAGGCTAAACAGGTAATTGGGCCATGCCCAATAGGTAAATAAATATTCAATTCACATAAAATTCCCCTCAAGGAAAAGTAATGCATAAATTAAACATGGCATACCCTCTGGTATCCTGGCCAAACGGCTAAATAGAGGAACGCACGCCCGGGGTGGTCCTGGATCCGAGAAGCGATCCCAAATAGCATTTTAATATCATAATTAATTACCTATTCAATTATAGGTATTTAAAATAGACATATCCTCAGCCACACGACACCCTAACATGGGTTCGTGGCACTAAAATACACAAAACACACAACAGTTGGAAAAATTAACACCAAGACACCTACCTTATACACCAACGAGCAATATATGTGAACATTGATTCCAGAAACACCCAAGAACGACGTAGATCTGAGGAAGAATAAAACCCATTCAAACGTAAATAACTTTCCCTCCGGAAAGAATTGGTAAGAATGACTTAAGGAGAGTAGAGGGATTACCCATGCGGTTCCAATGAGATCATCTGAGGTGGAAACAGATTCCAGACGAACACTCAGCGGATCTTCAAAGGTTCAGTCATCCCCTCCTTATCCTTCCTCTGGTTCTAAGCCTTCCCTGTGAATAGGGGAGGCTACTGCCCAATTTAAGCAAAAAAAGTACACAGTGTGTGCTTCCTTCATTTAACTATTCCTCTTGTGGCACCGCCTCACTGTTCATCTGTCAACATGAGTACATGGCATGTACGCCCGACTACACGGCGTGTACTGTTGCCCAGCTGGCGGCTGCTCCACCACCTTACTGTTTTGGCCTTTCGACTGACTACACGGCGTGTAAAGGACCACTACACAGTGTGTAGTCAGTTCCTACACCCTTCATTCCCGTTATGGCCATACGCCCTGTGTACCCATCCCACACGACCAAAAGTACACGACGTGTGGACAAAGTACACGGTGTGTACTTTCCAAAATTTGGGATCTTCCCTATTTTCCATAATTTTTTAAAAACACTTAAGGAAAGGAGAAGGGAAGAAACTCATACCTCAAATATAAGAACCGGGTTCTTACAAACCCCCCTTAAAGCAATTCGTCCTTGAATTTCCCTTCCAAGAGTGGAAAAGATAAAGATGAGAATAACTCTGGCCACTGAGCACGTATGTCGGTCTCCCACTCCCCGGTTTCATCCTGCACTCAGCCATGCTACCATAGCACCCATACGAGAGGAACTGACTAGCCTCAGAGAACCTTCGTGCTCCTGTAAATGATACGAATCAGATGCTCCTTAAAGGACACATCTAACTCAAGCTCAAACTCCTTAGGATGAAATGTGTGAGATGGGTTTGAATGATAGCAGTGCAACTGACATACATGGAAGACGTTATGCATGTCCTGGTACCTCTGAGGTAACTGCAACCGATAAGCAACTGGCCTGACTCTCCCCAGAATCTCAAATGGCCCCACATACCTCGGTGAGAGTTTACCCTATCTCTTGATCCTCTTGTGTCCCAGCCTCGGTAAAACACACAAGAAAACCTAATCCCCAGCCATGAAATACAAAGGTCGTCTGTGGCGATCAACATATGATTTCTGAAAAGACTATGCAGTAGCCATCCGCTTCTGAATCAACTGGACCTTCTCAGAAGTCTCCTGAACAAGATGCGGCCCCAGTAAATCTGCCTCACTTGCCTCTAACCAGCACAAGGGTGATCGACATGACCTACCATATAAATCCTCATAAGGTGAAATCTCGATACTCTCCTGGAAACTATTGTTATAGGAAAACTTGACTAGGCATATGTGCTTCTCCCAAGAGCCCCCAAAGTCTAGGATCCATGCACGCAGCATGTCCTCAAGAACCTATATCGTATGCTCTGACTGACCATCGATCTGAGGGTGGAGAGATGTGCTTAGAATCACCTGTGTACCCAGTGCCCTCTGAAAAATATGCCAGAAACGAGATGTAAAAGGGGTGTCCCTATCTGAAACAATAGAACGAGGGACCCCATGAAGATGTACGATCTCTCGGATATACAGCTTCCTGATCTCATCAACACCGAAGGTCTCCTTGATCGGCAAAAAGTGATATACCTTCGTGAGTCTGTCCACAACAACCCATATAGCATCATTGCCTCAAGGTGACCTCAGAAAACCAGTCACGAAGTCCATCATGAAATCATCCCATTTCCACTTCGGAATGGGTAACTACTATAACAGTCCGGATGGCCTCTGATGTTCCGCCTTCACCTGCTGATAGGTGGAACACCTCATAACAAAACCTGCCACATCTCTCTTCATACCCGCCCACCAGTACTGACGTCTTAAGTCACAGTACATCTTGGTAACCCCGAGATGAACTGCCCAAGATGAATCATGAAACTCCTGCATCAGCTCCTCGCGTATATCCTCTGTAACCCACACTTGTCCATGGAAACACAATACTTCATCATCGCCTATCGTCCACTCAGGAGGAGGATCCTCACATGCCACCGACTCCCATAGAAATATGCCTTCTGAATCAGATAGTTGTCTCATCTTCACTCTATCTAGGAGGGTATAAGTCACAGATAAAGAGGAAAGATAAGTCTGTCCCTGACTGTCATACACCTCCAAATGCATCTTAGAGAACAAAGCCATGAGCTTTCACTCATCACTGGCCTCTTGCACTGCCTGTATCTGAGTCTTCCTGCTCAGTGCATCAGCTACTGCATTACCTTTACCAGGTGTATAGGAAAGCTCAAAATCAAAGGACTGTAGGTATTCGACTCACCTTTGCTGCCTCAGATTCAAGTAATGCTGAGTAAAGATATACTTGAGACTTTTGTGATCGGTGAAAACCACAAAACGTTCTCCCAATATATAATGTCTCCAATAGCGCAATGAATGCACAAATGCAGCCAACTCGAGATCATGTGTCGGGTAATTACTCTCATGTGGCCTCAACTGCCGAGACCCGTACACAATAACTCGATCACCCTGCATCAACACTGCTCCTAGCCCAATCCCTGATGCATCATAGTAAAATTTATAGCTCTTCCCCTGCTCAGGGAGTATCAGAATCGGTGCTAATGTCAACCTTCCATTCAGGTCCTGAAAGGATGTCTCGCAAGCTTCCAACCATACTAAATTCACACACTTCTTAGTCAAACTCAACAATGGCGCTGCTAAGCGGGAGAAGTCCTGGATGAAATTTCTGTAGTAACAGCCAGCCCTAAGAAACTCCGTATCTCAAACACGTTCTTTGGCTGCTCCTAGGAAACTACTGCTCCCACCTTCTCTGGGTCCACTGCTACTCCTGAATCTGAGATGATATGACCCAGGAAGTGAATCTGGTCCATCCAAAAGTGGCACTTTGAGAGATTAGCATATAGAAGATTCTCTCTCAGTGCACTCAATACGATCTCAAGATGGGTGGCATGGTCGTGTCGAGTGTGAGAGTACACCAAGATATCGTCCACGAATACTACCACAAAAGAGTCCAGATAGGGATGGAACACACGATTCATCAGAGACATGAAAAATACTGGCATGTTCGTGAGTCCGAACGGCATAACCAAGTACTCATACAGACCATATCTACTCCAAAAAGCCATAAGCGGTATATCTGATGGTCTCATGCGCAGCTAATGATATCCAAATGTAAAGTCAATCTTCGAGAACACTCATGCCCCATGAAGTTGATCAAAGAGATCATCAATAATTGGAAAGGGATATCGGTTCTTAACCATAAACTAGTTCAGCTTCCGATAATCCACACAGAGTCTGAGAGTACCATCCACCTTTTTTCGCAAAAAGGACCGGAGAACCCCAAGGAGAAGTATTGGGTCGGATAAAACCCTTTTCCTATAACTCCTATAACGACCTCTTGAGCTCATGCAACTCAGGCGTGGCCATCCTGTAAGGAGGGATGGACACTAGTGCTGCTCCTGGCACAAGCTCGATAGAGAAATCCACCTCACGCTCTGGAGGTATACCTGAAAAGTCATCTGAGAAGACATCCCTGAAACAATCAACCACTGGAGGGAAATCCGTTTGACAAGTCCCCTGGTCGTCCAGGTATAAACTCACAATCTGTGCTGTGACTCCACCTCACGCATGATTCTCTAGTCCATCTAGACTTGCCTGAACATCCTACTCACCCTTGTATAGAAACTCTCCACCCTCTGGTGATGTGAAACGCACCCTGCGATGATAGATGTCTACAAAGGCTCGAAAGGGAACCAACCAATCCATCCATAGAATGACATCATAAGCTATCATCTCTAAGACATAGAGGTCCCAATGGAAGTGACACCCACTAACCTCAATGGGGCACTCCTTGCACTGACACACACCAGTCTTCCTAGTCCCCAACGGAGTGTCTAGCTCATGATATCAGAAGAAGAAGAAACACTGAGCCCAAGGCTCTCCATAATGGGCAAAGATATGAAAATATGTGTAGCACCCATATCGAAAAGTACTAATGATAAAACAAAAGATACTAGAATAGTACCTATGATTGTAGAAGGTCAGGTATCCTTCTCCTGTTGGGTCTATTGCACTGCATATGCCTGCCCAGTGTCGCGGCCCTGCGACACAGCCTGACTACCCTGAGCTGTCGCGCCCTGCTGCCTCTGAGATCCTGGTGTCTGGCTACCACGGCCATGACCACCATCTCTACCTACACACCCTGACGTACTCCAGTTCCATGACTGGTAAGAATCCATTGGTCCTACTTCCGCACGTAGAGTCTGTACAGAACCCCTATCACTAGCCATCAGTGGAAATACCCTAAAAAAGTGCTACAGATGACCCATCCTGCCGCAAGCTCGGCACTTCATTGTGTCTTGTGGACACTGTGGCATCTTGTTCCCCTCTCTACCACACTGGTAGCACATGACCTGTCCACCTAAATCATTCTTCTGACTGGTACTGCCACCCCGAGAGAAGTCCATATGTCTCTTCCTCTTGCCAGCAGAAATAGTACCAGTAACTAGTGTTGAACCGCCCTGGCCCGCACTACTAGATACCCGCAGGTTCCTCTCTTTAATCAGCGCCTAGTTCACAATTGTATGTACAGTAGGAAACCTGAAAACATTCACCAGCGCTCAGATGACATATCGAAGACAATCCTCAAACGTCTGGCTCTCAACGTCTCATCACCCACCAGCACGAGTGCAAAGCGCTGAAGCTCTGTAAAGTGAGCAGAATAGTCCATCACCGACATAGCGACCTACTGCAGATTCATGAACTCTCGAGATCTGTCTTCCCTCAGCATCTCGGGAAAGAATAAGGCATAGAAGACTGCCTGAAAATCATCCCACACCATGTCTATGTGATGCTCTGACTGGGTGGTAACATCCCACCACCTCTTGGCGGAATCATGCAGCATGTAAGTCGTGAGCTTGACCCTCCGCCCTGGAGGTGTCTCTAGATGCTCAAAAATAGTCTGCATCGATTGTAGCCAAGACTCTACCGCCTGTGTTCCTCCATACCCTAAAAACATATGCGGATGTTGCTGCTAAAAAATATGAGTAAGCTCAGCCATAGATGTGGTAGCCAGCGGTGCTCCCTGAAAGGTCTGCATGAAACGCATAAAGCCTTCACAGAACTGCGCCTCCATGCCTGCGTCCAGTATAACGGCTGGCGCTACATCTTTCTATGTTTGAGGATCCACTAGTAGCCCATGGACCACCATTTATGGTGTATACTCATTGCCGCTCTCCTGGTGAACAACGCGCGGTCGTCTAGGAAGCATGATACTACAAGGTCAAAAACATGCCTTAGAACAAGATTATCAAAGACTGAAAACGAAGAAACCCAAAAGGGAATAAGAGGAAAAAGGCATTTAAAATTTCCAAAATATGACTACACGGTGTGTATACTAACTACACGGTGTGTACTTGACTTCCTTTCCCTTCCCGGGTCCTTCTACACGGCTGAGCCACATGACTCCTGTTGAAAAAAACTACAAGGCGTGTATAACGTCTACATGGTGTGTATGGTGAAATTTTTCCAACTGCTCGTGTCATATGTGACATGACCAACTAATCATATTGACACTACAAGGCTTGTTACACCCGCACATGGCGTGTACACCACCCCGTTTTCCAGCCACTCGGATAACTCCACACGGTCTGTCCTCAGACAAGACTACACGGCGTGTCCCACAGGTACACGATGTGTTCAAGGAGAGGTGACACCGACCCATGTTTTTAGTTACACAGTCAAGTCCCCAGGTCACACCACATGACGTGTTCTTCATGGACATGGCGTGTTCAAGAAACGACTACACCGACCCGTGTTTGTTAGTTACAAGGCCGGGTCTCCGGGTCAACACTAAACGGCATGTACATCATGTACATGACGTGTTTTTTCCAAGACTTTCCCTACCCCATGTTGCCGCCCACACAGTTTTTGACACAGGAAGCGACTACACGGCATGTATAGAAGCTACACGGTGTGTTTTCCCCAAGCTCTTCCCTTCCCCGTGTCGCCGCCAACACGCTTAGTGACATGGGAAGGGATTACATGGCGTGTACTCTGGGTACACGGCGTGTACTCAAAAATTTCATTTTTCTTCCCGAACAGAAGGCCATACACGACATGTCTAAAGTACTACACGTCGTGTATATTGGGTTTCCAGATAGTATGCCTCAAAAAATTCTCTGGAACCCAGGAAATACTGAAAAACAACACCTATGTGTCAAATTCCGATTTGTGAGGGCCCATACTCCCCACGAATCAAAGTTTGACATCTTATCTATGTTATAACTAAATAAACAACTAATGATTCACCAAATTCCAGTCAATTGGGGGCCCATACTACCCAAAAACCAAAGTTTGGCATCCATTATCCTAACTGGCTCACATAAGAAAATACCCTATCACATAGCAGGTATTTATCAAAATAGCTACCACAACAGAATGCTTTTCTAGCACAACAACTATTAAAACAACATATAATTTATAATGCACCTACATGGCATGGAACTATGCATTTCATGTGATTTCTAGCTTGTTCCTATATAATGCATGAGACGGCATACCCTCATCTCATTGGGATGGAACTAAATGGAACCCATTAAGAAAATATAAACAGTAGAATACAAGTGCATCACCCTTTGGTGAAAATCAATTCTACTGTCAAATCGAGAAATTAGAAAAATTGCAACACAAGGTAAATTGGCTTTTCCCTGTCCACTGGTTATCTACACTCGGGCACAACTTATTACCAACTACCATTCCCGTCCTATCCCTGACTAAGGCTCCAAATATTAAGTCAAAGAAAAGAACTCCCTTTGATACCACTTTGTAACATCCCGAATCCGGGTGCCACTCAACGGGTGCCCGGAACCCAGTTTGCCACGTGACCTCAAGCGCATTTCCCCAAACGCCAGAGGCTACCGACTAGAAGTGAGGGCCCAGGTATGATAGTGGGGAAACTATGCCCTCATTTGTCAAACTGTAGCACAACAGAATAAAATAAAACATAAAACAACATCGGAAGAAATAAACCATACACATTTAAAATAAACAACTGCAGTGAAAGATAACCATCAGTTATATAGATGATGATACAACATGTCTTAAGTTATAAGAAAACATCTAGAACACGTTACAAATAGAACAATATATTACAATACAGAGTACAGAAAAACCAAAACAAAACAACCGGTAGCATCACGAGCCTAAGTCCGGTCCCATGCTCCCATACTCCTCATCAGCAATCAAGTACCTGTATAGGGACCCTTTCCCTTATCTACACCTATAGAAACATAATCTGTTTTGGCCGAAAAGCATGACCCAAACAGGGTGTGAGAAATAAATTCCCAGCAGACACCCACCAAATGCTCGTGCCCAACTGTGTGGAAGCATGCAACAACAGTGTGCAGTAATAAAATGAAATAAAGTAAGCAGTACTGAAAGTAACTAACTTAACCAGTTATATTTCCATTTTAATATCCATTTCTTCATTTAATTTAAAATATCACCATAGTGAATATTCTAAGAAAATGACCAAAGTCCTCTGACATGTCTAACTCCTACCCTCTGGTAAAGAGAAACCAAACCAAGAATCTGCCCACAGGCACACGGTATTTGCCCACAGGCGTAAGAAGTGTCGCCCACACGCACAGAATCAACTGCCCACAGGCATGGAAGAAGTTGCATGTAGGCTAAGTAGTACAATGCCCACAGGCTAATCACAACACTTCCCTCAGTCTAAATAGGTAACTGGGCCATTCCCAATAGGTAAATAAACATTCAATTCACATACAATTATTATCAAGGAAAAGTAATGTATAAATTAAACATGTCATACACTCAGGTATCTTGGCCAAATGGCTAAACAGAGGAACGCACCCCCGGGGTGGTCCTGGATCCAAGCAGTGATCCCAAACAGCATTTTAATATCACAATTAATTACATATTCAATTCTAGGTATTTAAAATAGCCACGGCCTCAGCCACACGACACCCCAACATGGTTTCGTGGCACTAAAATACACAGAACGCACAACAGTTGGAAAAAATAACACCAAGACACCTACCTTATACGCCAACGAGCAATATATGTGAACGTTGATTCCAGAAATTCCCAAGAACGAAGTAGATCTGATGAAGAAGAAAACCCATTCAAACGTAAATAAATTTCCCTCATGAAATAATTGGTAAGAATGGATTAAGTAGAGTGGAGGTCTTACCCGTGTAGTTCTAATGAGATCGTCCAAGGCGGAAACGGATTCCAGAAGAACACTCGGTTGATCTTCAAAGGTTCAGTCGTCCCCTCCTGCTCCTTCCTCCGGTTCTAAGCCTTCCCTGTGAACAGGGGAGGATACTACCCATTTTAAGAGAAAAAACCAAAGTACATGGCGTGTACTTCCAAGTACACAATGTGTACTTCCTTCATTTAACTGTTCCTCTAGCGGCACCGCCTCACTATTCATCTGTCGACATGAGTACACGACATGTACTCCCGACTACACGGCGTGTACTGTCGCCCAGCTGGCGGCTTCTCCACCGCCTTACTGTTTTGTCATGCCGACTGACTACACGGCGTGTAAAGGACCACTACATGGCGTGTAGTCGGTTCCTACACCTTTCATCCTCGACATGGACACACGCCCCTTGTACCCATCCCACATGGCCAAAAGTACACGGCATGTGGACAAAGTACACGGCGTGTACTTTCCGAAATTTGGGATCATCCCCATTTTCGATATTTTCTTAAAAACACTTAAGTAAATGAGATGGGAAGAAACCCGTACCTCAAAGATAAGAACAGGGTTCTTACATAGAGAAAGGCATAATAATATGAGAATAGGATGAAAAAGGAAAATAGAAGAGCTACATTTGATAGGTTATTATTATTTTTAATTCAATATATCTTATACTTTCAATATTTTTTTAATATGTTTTTTGAGTTTAAAAATTTTCATTCCAAAATTATATTTCTTAAAATATTTTTGATCTATGATAGACATTTTAATTAGTAATATCATAATTATATTCTTTAAATATCATTTTTTATAATATTGAATGATTAATATGGATTATGAATGAGAAAAGATAAGAATGAGGTTATTAATTCAATAAATCATGATTTGGGATGGCCAGTTGATTTATGTAGATGAAATTAATCTAAAAAATTTATGATTTTATTTTATAATATTATATGTTGATTTATTTTTTAGAATTATTCATTCCATGAGTGAGTGTGATATTTTATGTTTCCCATTCCTGAGGGGGTTATGATCCATTTTTTCATGTTCTTTATTATACCCTATTTATTGATAGATTCATGGGGTGTGAAGACTAATAAAACTTAAATTGATATCTTATCAAAGCTATAAAAAAAATCATTATAATGATGCAATCATCATTATTTGATCCCTTTATACCTTTGAAAGAAAATCTTTCATTTGATATTTCTTTTAATCCTATACAAGCCATGAATAACCTCAATAGGGAAGCTAAATTATATATATATATATATTTTACTTCCTACCCTACTCTTTGTTTTTTTTCATGATTCATAATGTGATAATTGTGTGGGAAAATTTTATTCCATGGTGTGAAGGGGATGATTTGTATTAAAAAGTTGATGGGTGTGAGGTATTATTATTAGGTATGGGGGGGAGTTTCTAAAATTAATTTCATTATGGTTTATATATTACCATATGAGAAGAAAATAAAAAAGTAAAGAAAAAAATGAAGGAAAAAGAATTACCAAATAAAGAAAAATGAAATAAAAATGATTTAAAAAGTTATTGTGGAAAAGATGGTGTATATTTTAGTATTCTTATTTTCATGGTTTTGGAGAATTTGAGAGGAGGAATAGGAATTTTGGGTGATTTCATTTAAGGAGGAAGAGTTTTTTTGAGTTTTTTATTTTTTATCATGAATTTTACTTTAGAGTTTAACCTAATTTTTTATAATTATAATTTTTCACATAAAAAATACCAACCCTCACCCTTATATTCATCTAATCCTTTTATGAAATACAATATTTTTAATGTTGATTCTTGTTTTTATATGGTGAATATTTAGATTATTTCGAAGCATATGGTTAGGAAACATGTACTCAATGATTGAGAATAAATCTATTTAAACACTCCTTGAGTAATTAGAGTAATTTTTATAATGTGTTTGATCTAAATTGGAATGTATGTTAATAATAAGTTAAAATATTTAAATGGTAGTTAATAATAGTATTATCATTTCAAGATGGAATGAAAAATTAATGGTTGATTGGTTTTCTCGAAAAATGAGGAGTTTAAAATATATTTCATGTGAAATGATTGGAATTTTATTCCTTATTGATAATTATTTTATTTTATTAAATATGGTATTTAAACCTTGGTAAGATGGGGTTTCTTTTTGATGATTTGGGGATTTTATGCCTGATGGGAGAAAAGAGTTTTAGTGTGTGTGTGGGCGAGGGGGGGGGGGTTGATAGCTAAAATTCTGTTATATTTATATTTTTGGGGAAATATTTTCATTGTTTAATAGATATTCTTGCCTAATTTAATGTATTTTTAATATTTAAATAGTATAAAATACCCACATTCAATTTTGTTAGTTTATGGAGAAAGGAGAATAAAATATAAAAGTGGAAAGATATATTTGAAGTAGAGAAAAATATAGACTTTTTTTCAGAAAAAAGAAATTGTTGAACTCTATGTGAGATGGTTATTTTAATAATCTAAAATAGTTGTTTTATTTATGACAATTTAGTCTTTTGTTAAAATTGTTCTAAATGTGTTTATATATGTTTAAATCATGTCTACATATGTTTATCTATGTTAATTTATGTTTTACTATTGACCTGGAAGTATTATGGACTGAACAGACACTGTGTAAAAATTCCATGTTTTGACTCACCGTTAGTTATTTTCCTGAGTCACCGATGATGAATGGTCGCACTGATGACGAACAGTCACACCAATGATGAACGACTGCACCGATGATGAACGGTCGCACCGATGATGAACGGTGGAACTGATGATGAACGATCGCACAGATGATGAACGGTCCCACCGATGATGAATGGTCACACCGATGATGAACGGTCACACCAATGATGAACAGTTTCACCGATGATGAACGGTCGCACCGATGATGAACGGTCGCACCGATGATGAACGGTCGCACTGATGATGAAGGGCCGCACCGATGATGAATGGTCGCACAGATAATGAACGGTCGCACCAATGATGAACTGTCACACTGATGATGAACGGTCGTACCGATGGAACTTACCGATACCGATGATCTAAGGAGCTACCGATACTGATGATCATGACCTACCGAAACCGATGAAGATTCAAAATGACTCACCAATATCATGACTCACCAATAGTCATAAAAACTGTTTTAATTTCTATTAACTCATATTTAATTCCAACGGTCATATTTGATGTTTTTAATGTAATTAATGATATTTAATGTTAGTTTTTGGAATGTCAGGGAACCGTACCTTATACCTATGACAAGGTAATCACTCCTATTGCCGGAGCTCGTGGAATATAAGGAAGATCTAGCTGTAGTAAAAAGTTACAACAGACAACACAAGAAAGAGAGGCAAAAGGGAATTCTTCCATGCACACACATATATGAAAAAGAAGAACACACGAAGAACTCTCATACTTATCAAGAACAGAAATTTAAAGAAAAAGTTCAATGGCAATAACGTTTACTCATACTCAAGCTAAACACTTACACTAGAAGTGAAAGAAGGAGAATCACGACACTATGTGTTTCTACACAAAAACCAGAGAAGGACTCAAAAGCATTTCTACTGAATCGAAGGTGTCCAGAGCTGCACTGCTTATCACTAGAGCATTCTAAACTCTCATTTACTCTCTCTAAGTGATTCATTATTTACTTTTCCGAGTAGTGTGTGTGCTCTGTATAATATACACACACTGACTATTGTGACGAACTGGAGGATATTAAATCCTCACTCCAATCTTTCCACACCTTCTTGTATCCCACTAAGGATAGTGGTAGAGGTCAAGTAGGACCTGGAAAGCCTGTGTTCTGTTTCTATCATTTGTTTTCCCACGTATAACTATGGTAGAGGTCTTAAGACCTGGACAGTCTCTTGTACTGTTGTTTACCCCGATCCAGGGTGTGGATACAATTTATATAAATTGTTTGAGAGGACTAAGTCTTGGCTTGAGACTGAACCTCTTACTTCAAAAACTATTGTGCTTATCTATTTTGATTATAAACTATATTGAATATTCCGCTGCAAATTATGTTGAAATACTATTTGTTTTAAAGTTATTTTTATTTCTAAACTAGCAAGTGTTTATACTTTTTTTGAACCAGTAAGTTAGTTTCAAAAGTTACTTTAACCCCATAATTAAATTAACTGAGACCTAATCAGTCTTTGAGAAACTAATTAAACATTTACAATCTGTATAAATTCACTACAGTTTAACTTATTTTTCAATTTGGGGTATTTTAATAAAAATATATTTTAATAGAAATTTTAATTGGAACTCAATTCACCCCCCTCTTGAGTGTCCACTCCAACCAACATTGAGTATCAGAGGTTTTTTTATTAATACAGGATTTTAAAACACTCTGTTTTTCAACTGTGATTTTAGTTGCATCCTTAAAGATCTTAAAATTCTGTTAGTTTTAAATTTTATCTCTTTAAATATATTTTATAAAATATAGTTATAGATAATAGATTAGATGGTGCTGCTACCAACAGACCACCTTTCTTTAATGGCACAAATTATGCCCAGTGGAAGCTTAAAATGAAAATTCATTTGGAAAGTATGGGGTTTGAAATCTGGACTGCCATCAAAAATCAATATAAGATTCCAGAGACTGTTAGAACTACTTGGGATGAACCTACTAAAACAGCTTACAATAATAATTGTAAAGCTATGAATGTCTTGTATTGTGCTCTAGGAGATGAAGAGTTTAATAGAATATCTTCTTTCAAAACTGCTTATGAAATTTGGGACACTTTGGCTATTTCTCATGAGGGAACAACCAATGTTAAAGAAATGAGGCTGAATACTTATACTATTAAATATCATAACTTTAAAATGAAGCCTGATGAACCAATTTCTAACATGTATCTCAGTTTCAATGATATTTTCAACACCATGAGCTCTCTTGGTAAATCTATTCCTGCAAAAGAACAGATCATGAGGATATTAAGATGTCTTCCAAAAAGATGGAGAGGTACATCTGTTTCCATTAGAGAATTGTGCGACATCAGCACACTACCTGTTAAAGAATTAATTGGTAAACTTATGATGTATGAGGAAGAAATCAAGGTGAATAAGGAAGAATATGATGAACCTAAAAGGAAGTCAGTGGATTTTATATCCACTGCTATAAAGAGAAAGGATAAAGAGAAAGTTCACACACTTACTAAAAGTTCAACAAGTGAAAGTTCAGAATATGATAGTGATGCTGAAATGGCTCTAATATCCAAGAGGTTTAAGAAATTATATATCAAGAAGAAATTCTTCAGAAAATCAAACTAAAATGGTAAATATGACAACAAAGGTCCTTGTAAAAAGTATTGGAAGAAAACTGATAAGGGTGATGAGGTTGTTTTCTATGAATGTACAAGAAAAGGTCACATTAAAGCCGACTGTCCAAAATTAAATTTCAAGAAGAAATATGACTACAAGGACAATAAGTACAGGAAATATATGAAAGCTACCTGGAGTGCTTCAGAAGAAAGCACAAGTGAATTTGTAGTTTATGACTTTGAAAAGAATCGAGCTAACATGTGTTTTATGACAAACACATCTGAGGTAACTCAGGATACTCCTGCTTTAAATTCATATTATTCTGGAGTTGAATCTGATTCTAAATCTAAAAATATGTCTAGTGAAGAAATATTTCAATACTGTAATATTCTAGAAGAAACCTATAATAAACTTAAGGAAAAATATAATTCATTGAATAAACAGCATGATCTCACTGCAAATGTCAAATCTGCACTTGATGTAGAAAAAGAAAAGAATGCTCAATTGCTTAAGGAAAATACTGAACTAAAATTGTCTAATGAGGAATTAAAGGACTTAGAAAAAATGTCAAATGGAAAAGATACTATTACTCAAATTCTAGGAAAACAAGTGGCACAAAATTATACTACTGGTTTAGGCTATCAGCCTGGACATAGAAAATTTACTAAAACTAGATTTATTTCTAATTCTGAATAGAATGGGGCTAGTTCAAGTTATGGAAATTCATATGTCTCAACTAGTTACTCTCATAGTTACAGATCAGATAAAGTTTTTTTTTAAAAATCTATTGATATTTTAAATTATATGAAACCCATAAGACTAATTTCGGTACCTAAAGCTTTGCTTTCTAACCTATCTGGACCCAAGAAGATCTGGGTACCAAAATCATTTCCCATCTAAATCTGTCTTGTAGTAAACTTTCGTAAAGAGTTATCATAAGAATATGTGTTACTTGGACAGTGGATGTTCAAGGCATACGAATATGGACTACTCATGCTTTAAGAGTTTAATCAAAGTTTATGGAGGCTATATCACCTTTGGTGATAATTCTAAAGGAAAGATCATTGACCTAGGCCAGATTGGTAACACTGATTCAATTTTAATTTCTAAAGTTTTATTTGTTGATGGATTTAAATATATTCTGTTAAGTATTTCTCAGTTATGTGATGATGGTTTCAATGTTAAATTTTCAAATGATTCTTGTAATTTTTTTAACTCTAAAAATGTTTTAACATTTTCTGCTTTGAGAAATGAAAATGTATATGCAGTTGATTTAACTTATTTAGCCAAGAAAAATGTTACTTATTTAAATGATTTTCATAAGGAATCTTGGATTTGGAACATAAGATTAGGGCATTGAAAAATTTATTCACTTAGAAAACTGACTAGGAAGAACTTAGTTAGAGACCTACCCAAACTTGAATTCCTATCAGACAAAGTTTGTAATCCCTATCAAAAGGGAAAGCAACATAAAGTTTCTTTAAAGTCAATGAAAGAAGTTTCAACTTCCAAACCTCTTGATTTGGTTCACATGGACTTGTTTGGACCTTCTAGAGTTTCTAGCTTAAATGGGAAGCACTATGTCTATGTCCTAGTAGATGACTTTTCTATATATATTTGGGTATACTTCTTAGCTCACAAAACTGAAGCTTGTTCTTATTTTTTCAAATACTCAAAGTTTGTAGAGAACCTTAGTGGACTTAAGATTAAAAACCTAAGAAGTGATCAAGGTTGTGACTTTGAAAATCATGAGTTTGAATCTTATTGCTCACACAATGGCTATAGTAATAATTTTTCCCCCTAGGACACCTCAGCAGAATGGTGTAGTAGAAAGAAGAAATAGAACCCTTCAAGAAATTGCAAGAACCATGCTCAATGAGTATGACCTGCCTATTTATTTTTGGGATGAAGCTATGAATATATATGTTTATATTATTAATAGAGTCTTTATTAGAACAGTTCTTAAGAAGACCCATTATGAACTGTGGAACAATAGAAATCCAAAAGTTAGTTATTTCAGAGTCTTTGGATACAAAGTATTTATCCTCAATACAAGGGATAATCTAGACAAGTTTTCTTCTAAGAGTGATGAAGGAATCTTTTAAGGATATTCAGTTACTAGAAAAGCCTATAGAGTTTTCAATAAGAGAACCAAGTGTGTGGAAGAATCTGTTCACATAAAATTTGATTAAACTGATCCACATGAACCTAAACCTTCTCTTGAAAATCTTGAAGGAGATTTGTCTGTTCTAAACCTTAATGATAGAATCAATGAACCTATTGTAAAGACGCCCAGTTCTGAAAATATTTCAGAATCTACTCCTAATAAACCTGAACCTAGAGAAGAACATGAAATCTCTAGTCCTATCTTTACTATATCAACTAGGATTCTAAATAATCATCCTTTAGATGTTGTTGTTGGTAATCTTGATAGAGGACCACAGACTAGAGCTTCTCTCAGAAATTAGGTTGAACATTAGGCCTTTCTTTTATAGTTAAAACCTAAAAATTTCAATGATGCAATCAATGATGAATTCTGGGTAATGGATATACAAGAAGAGTTAAATAAATTTTAAAGAAACAAAGTCTAGGAATTAGTAGAAAGACCTAAGGATGCATTGACCACAGGCACTAAATGGGTTTTTAGAAATAAGGTTGATGAATCAGGAAATATAGTTAGAAACAAAGATTGGTTGGTTGCACAAGGATATAGTCAAGAGGAAGGAATAAACTATGAAGAAAACTTTACACCTGTTTCTAGATTAGAAGCCATTAGGATCTTACTTGCCTATGCTTCCCATATGAATTTCAAGTTATATCAAATGGATTTCAAAAGTGCATTTCTAAATGGGTTTATAATTGAAAATGTATTTGTTGAACAACCACATGGATTTACAAACCCCCATTTTCAAAATCATATTTTTAAACTTTCTAAAGATTTATATGGTTTAAAACAAGCTCCAAGAGCTTGGTATGATAGGCTTACAAATTTTATTATTTCAAAATGTTTTACTAAAGGAATTACTGATCCCACTATTTTTATTAAAAGAATTTTGAAAGACATTTTGATTGACTACATCTATGTTGATGATATTATTCTTTGATCTTCCAAACATTCCTTATGTACTGTTTTTTCAAAGATTTTCAAAATGAATTTGAAATGAGTTTAATGGGAGAACTCAAGTATTTTCTTGGATTTCAAATTTTTAAAAAGAAGGATGGTATTATTTTAAATCAAAGTAAATATAAAAAGGACCCTTTAAAACGTTTTGGTTTGGATAGTAATAAGGGAAGGGACACACCTATGAGTACCACCTGTAAGCTGGATAATGATGAAAATGGGAAACCAGTTGATCAAACCAATTATAGAGGTAATATTGGAAGCTTACTTTACCTTACTGCTAGTGGACTAGATATTATGTTTAGTGTATGTATGGGTACAAGATTTCGAGCTAATCCAAAATAATCTCATTTACTTGATTTTAAAAGAATTTTTAAGTATCTTAAACACACTGTAAATTTAGGTTGGTTTTACCCAAAAGGAAAATCCTTTGAATTAATAAGTTATTTAGATGCTGACTTTTCTGGTTGCAAGTTGGATAGAAAAATCACATCTAGAACATGTTGTTTTCTGGGTAAGTACTTAGTATCTTGGTTTAGCAAGAAGCATAATTTTGTAGCTTTTTCCACTACCGAAGCAGAATACATTGCTGCTGGTAGTTGTTGTGCAGAAATTCTGTGGATGAAACACACTCTTTTGGACTATGGATATGTTTTTAAGCATGTTTCAATTAATTTTGATAACACTTGTGCAATTAGTATTTCTAAGAATCATGTGTCTTACTCTAGGACTAAGAACATTGATGTCATAAATCACTTCTTGAGAGAACATTATCAAAAGGGTGACATTTATCTAGAATTTATAGACTATGAACATCAGTTAGGAGATATTTTCACTAAGCCTTTAAGTTCTGAAAGGTTAGAATTTATTAAAAAAGAGTTAGGTATGATCGATCTGTGAAACCGATCTGTGAAACCGATCTGTGAAACCGATCTGTGAAACCGATCTGTGAAACCGATCTGTGAAACCGATCTGTGAAACCCATCTGTGAAACCGATCTGTGAAACTGATCTGTGAAACTGATCTGTGAAACCGATCTGTGAAACCGATCTGTGAAACCGATCTATTAAACTAATCTATGAAACCGATCAATGAAACTGATCTGTGCTACTTATTGAGTTGTACATTTAGTGAAACCGGTAGTGTTTATCAAAATGAAATTGTTTTACTAAATCGTTATTATTGTTTATTATTATCGTAACCCTAAATGATAAAAATAATGACCCAGAGCTATTTCTAAATGACTATTGACCTTCCATCTCCCGCCAAACCCTCTCTTATTTTTTGAATCCCAAACCTTCCGAACCTTTTGAACATTTCCAAAGGCTCAATCCTCTCAAACCTCCAAATGACCAAGCAAAAGCGAAAAAAAAAGAAATATGAAGGTTCCTATCTTGTAAAACGTGCTTGTGGATAATTTAGATGCACGACACAAAGGTCAGTAAACCCAAAGGTGAAAAAATGGGTAGTTACTACAGAAAAGAATGTTTGTTCAGAATGGGTATTATCCAGCAAGTCTACTCTATTGAATGTGTTGGAAATTCAAGGTTGGAAAAACTGGTTCTACGATAATAACCGAGTCTATTACCCAAAGTTGGTGCATTAGTTATTTTAAACTTATGTATAGTGTTGGATGGACCAGAATCTATGAGACTGTCTTCAATAGTTAAAGGGAAAAAGATTACTTTTTCATCAAAGCAGTGGGCTGAATGTTTGGGAGTTCCTCACAATGGAAGATATGAGGATTATACTAGTAATATCCCTCCTACAACTGATTACTTTTCTTATGATCTATCTTTGCAAATGTTTACTGGTACGTCTGAATCGAGAAGAATATCTTCCATAGAATTGGATTGTGAAAGTATAATTTTGTTTAAATTTATTCAGCACCAAGTCTGTCCAAGAAAAGGTGACTTTGCTTCAGTGAAGTATCAGGATGAATTTATGTTATTCATTTTGTTGAATGGTGAAAAGATCAAACTATGTAGATATTTTTTTGAGAATATTTCTGATATGATAAATCCATCAAAAAAGTCTACAACTTTGTTTTATTCTAAGAAAATCTCTGCCATGCTGAAATTATTGGGCTGTGTTGATGATGTAGATGAGTGCATCTCATCCAGTAGATTATTTATTAACAAGGATATCTGTAAGAGGACTAAAATCAACTGGAACCCATGAAAGAAGGCTTGGGTTGCTGATGAGGAGAAGTTTTATGACTCATTCAATCCTACTGATCATCCTAAGAGACCAAAGGGGATGAGAGATCCCAGTTTAAAACATGGTGAGGAAGTGGTTTATTCTGATGAAGAAGAGGAAGCAGAAGTTCCTAAAGAAACTGGTGAGTCCAATAAGAAGGGAACAGAGGAAGAAGAAGCTGATGATAATTTGAATGCTGAAAAGGAGGCTGAATCATCTCCTGATGAGAGGAGTGATCCTGATACAGTTAGCCCAAAAAAGAGAAAAATGGAACTTGGACCAGCTAGTCCACCTCTTAACTTACTAGAGATTGAACCTATTTTAGGTGATGATGAATAAGAAGATGATATTGAAGAATCAAACCCTGAGAAGTATGAATCCAGTAGTACAGATAGTTCAAGTGAGAAATCAGTTAATAATGATGATGATAAAGGAAATGATAGTGATTAGGATGATACTGATGCTGATGGTGATAGTGACGATAGTAGCAGTGATGGTGACATTGGTGATGTTGATGATGCTGATGCTCAACCTGTAGAAGGTTAGAATGTGACCTAAGATGATCCTCAACCCCAAACAAATGAGCAAGAAAATTTCCCTGAGGCTAAGAGGGCATAACAGTTAGAGATTGATGTGAATGAAGAAGTCTCTCCTAAAAATTCTGGAAGAGCTAGGTTTGTGAAACATCTGTATCCTTAATTCCAAGCTGCATGGGAAGAACACCCAGGTCTTGTAGTTTTGGGTTTAGATTATCCACAGGAAGAAGAAGTACAAGTGGATCTTACAGAAGTAAGTGATTCGGTTAAGACTCAATTAGTTGCTGAATTTATGCAAAGAGAAGAGGTTAGACCTGGTCCTTCAGGTTCTCAATCTAGACCTAGTCCTACAGTTTCTCAATCTAATTTTGACAGATTTAAGGTTGATTTGGTTCAAGTAGTTAGAGATACTAAGGAAGATTAGTTATCTCATGTTCCTACTCATGTGTCTTTATCTGATGCTGCTATGGATGATTTGGATCAAAGAGTGGTAAACCTTATCAAGACAGACCTGTGAAATACCAGTGAATTTCTTGGCAGACACATTACCTCTTTGAATCAAACACTCACAAATTTAGGCAGTAATCGGGTCTCTCTATCAGTAGAGTTTAGAGAAACAATCTCTGGTATGATGGAAGAGTTAAGAAATATGATAGAACATCTAAAGAATGAAGATTTGAGAAAGTTGAAAGCTGAGATTATCCAAGTTGTTGCTCAGGATAGTTCCTCAAAGGTGACCAAGATTACTGGTCATGAGATTAATGCTTTTAAAGGATGTTATTAAGGAAGATCTAGCATCTCTTAGAAATATTTTGGATTTAGATTATTTAAAAAAGATGAAAGAGCACAGTCATATTCACAAAATGGTGCAGTTGTATTCAGCCGATGCTACCAAGGCTCAAAAAAGAGATTAAAGAGAAAGTGGATCATTACTTCTCTAATATTTATACCAAACATGAGTTGAACCATCGGTTCAAGGTTTTGGATGAAAATTTGAGGCTTCCTCCAGTTACTCAAGATTTTAAGGCTCAAGTTCAGCAGCTGAAGTATTTTACTCATACTTTATAAAGTTCCATGCAGAACAAGGATGAATTTGAAAAGGGTATGAAGTATGGTGGAGAAGTAATTAAAGATTTTATCAATCTTCTCAAACCTTACCTTCATGTACAAGAGAAGGCCATTGTTTTTTCAACTGATGAGATTCTTAATCCATCAGATGTTTCTACTGTTCAGTTATCTATCTCTCAATCTCTATCACATATCTGGCCAGTCATCCAACAACAAAGTTCAGAAAGATCTGCTTCTCCTCATCAAGTGACTTTGGAACCCACTTTTCATCCAGCCAGAGTTTTCCTGCCTCCTCTCTCCATTCGACCAGATCAACCTTCTACAAATCCTCCTTCTAGACTATCTATTCCTCCAACTGTGAAAGGAAAATCTCCATTACACCCAAAGAAATAGTTGTGTCTGTCAATTTTTGATAGGGTGTATGTTTATTGTCCTTTACAATTTTGTATCTGGTTCTTGTACTCGTTTTCAAATATTATTTTAGTGGCCTCTTCTTCTTTCTTCTCTTCCTTCTCTTTTCTTTTTGATAATCCCAATGGGGGGGAAATCATGACTATGAATAAGGGGGAGAAATCATGAATATGCATATGGGGTGAACTGAATATGAATATGAGCCCATTCTTCACTGTTTACTACATGCATGCATATATACAGGAGGAGAAATAATGACTATCTATCTAAGTTGGAGCAATGATGAATGGGGGAGAATGAATCGTTTTATCTGATTTATATTATATGGGGAGAACGACTTATGCTATTCTAACCTTGTCTTATCTTTTGATATATTTTCTTTATATTGGGGGAGAATATTGAATGACATACTATCTTCTCCCTTCATTTATGCCATTGATTTGTGATTATCAAAAAGGGGGAGATTTTTGAACTCTCTGTGAGATAGTTATTTTAATAATCCTAAATCATTGTTTTATTTTTGAAAATTTAGTCTTTTGTTCAAATTGTTCTAAATGTGTTTATATATGTTTAAATCATGTCTACATATGTTTATCTATGTTAATTTATGTTTTATTGTTGACCTAGAAGTATTATAGACTGAACATACACTGTGTGAAAATTCCATGTTTTGACTCACTATTAGTTATTTTCCTGATTTACCGATGATGAACGGTCGCACCAATGATGAACGGTCACACCGATGATGAACGGTCGCACCGATGATGAAAGATCGCACCGATGATGAACGGTCGCACCAATGATGAATGGTCGCACTGATGATGAACGGTCGCACCGATGATGAACGGTCACACTTATGATGAACGGTCACACCGATGATAAACTGTCGCACAGATGATGAATGGTCGCACCGATGATGAACGGTCGCACAGATGATGAACGATCGCACCGACAATGAATGGTTGCACCGGTGATGAACGGTCGCACTGATGATGAATGGTCGCACCGATGATAAACGATCGTACTGATGAAGAACGGTCACACCGATGGTACCTACCGATACTGATGATCTAAGGATCTACCGATACCAATGATCATGACCTACCGAAATCGATGCAGATTAAAAATGATTCACTGATCTCATGACTCACCGATAGTCATAAAAACTGTTTGAATTTCTATTAACTCATATTTAATTACAACAGTCATATTTGATGTTTTTAATGTAATTAATTATATTTAATGTTAGTTGTTGGAATGTCAGGGAACTGTACCTCATTACTATGAAAAGGTAATAATTCCTATTGCAGGAGCTCATGGAATATAAGGAATATCGAGATGCAGTAAAAAGGGACAACATAAAACACAATAAAGAGAGGGAAAAAGGGAATTCTTCCATGTACGCACATACATGAAAAAGAAGAACACACGAAGAAATATCATACTCATCAAGAACATAAATTTAAAGAAGAAGTTCAAGGGATATAATGTTTACTCATACTCAAGATGAACACTTACACTGGAAGTGAAAGAAGGAGAACCATGACACTCTGTGTTCTACACAAAAACCATAGAAGGACTCAGAAGCATTTTTGTTGAATCGAAGGAGTCCAGAGCTACATTTCTTATCACTAGAGCATTATAAACACTCATATACTCTCTCTAAGTGATTCATTATTTACTTTTTCAAGTAGTGTGTGTACTCTGTATAATCTACACACACACTGACTCCTGTGCTGAACTGGAGTATACTAAATCCTCACTCCAATCATTCCACACCTTCTTGTATCCCACTAAGGATAGTGGTAGAGGTCAAGTAGTACCTGGATAGCCTTTGTGCTATTGATATCATTTTTTCCCCACGTATAACTATGGTAGAGGTCTTAGGACCTGGACAGTCTCTTGTACTATTGTTTACCCCGATCCAGGGTGTGGAACAAATTTATATAAATTGTTTGAGAGGACTAAGTCTTGTCTTGAGACTGAACCTCTTTCTTCAAAAACTATTGTGCTTATATATTTTCATTATAAACTATATTGAATATTCCTCTTATAATTACATTGAAATACTATTTTTTTTAAAGTTACTTTGATAGCTAAAATAGCAAGTGTTTATAATTTTTGTGAACCAGTAAGTTAGTTTCAAAAGTTACTTTAATCCCCTGATTAAATTAACTGATACCTAATCAATATTTGAGAAACTAATTGAACATTTATAATCTATATAAATTCACTATAGTTTAACTTATTTTCCAATTTAGGGGATTTTAATAGAAATATTTTTTAACAGAAATTTTAATTGGAACTCAATTCACCCCCCCTCTTGAGTGTCCAATCCGACCATCAAAAATATTATCCATGAGGAATCAGTAGAGATACAAAGCCTATGTCTAGTTCGACACTGGATTAGAGAAAGAAGAGATCTTAGGTTGGTATGACACTAAGATAAGATCATAGTGGCGTGGTTTTATGTTCTCTCTTACCATCCATCCAAAAAATAAAGGGAAAAGATAATATGGGGATATGAAATAGGGACTGAATTTATATTTTCAATGTGTAAAAATTGGGTGAAATGACATCATCCCACTCATCTACTACCTCATGATCTAGGTTTATAGATTGTGACTATATCACTCGTAATGATCAATGAAACAATCTTAAGGAAATGTTTGTGTGTGTTTAGACATAAAGGAATTTCATGAAACTTATAAGAAATAATATTGGGGAACCCCTAAAGAAAACAAAACAAGAGGTTAATATGTGAAAGTAAATCATGGAAAACCTGGGTATTCATGATGAAGGGGTCCTAAAGTAGATTTTACATAAGGGTCTATCCTTCGTGATATTTTTGAGGATTTTGAAGATGTCACACAATGATTTTATGGATAGAATAATGAGTGAGAGTAATTAGATAATCCTTATTGATACATGAAGGTAATTTTATTTTCTACTTGGATGGAGTGTATTTTAACGTAATTACATAGAGATATATGTTATGGGAGTCTATGTTTCATGGGATGTATCAGAGTTTGATGAAGCCTTTATGCCATGACAAGTCTATTTATTCCATGATGTCCTTTTTCATGGGTATGTTCATTACATAGTGGATGAGTTCACAACCATGATAATGACAGAGGTGTTAAGGTAACACATATAATAAAATCAATGGGGTAGTTTTCACACTGTGTCTAAGGTTTTTTTCCATGGCTATTTGAAGGTTTTCATGGGAAGAAGCTGCACATGCCATGTTGATTTTGTTGCGGTGTGTATGATAAGATACACGTTTTTCAAGTGATAAATAAGAATATATCATGGAGTGGATGTATTATATTGTATTTTGGTTATGTAAAAATAATCCTAGGAAGTATTATTTCATGACATAAAGGCCACTTCTCTATTAGGACTCTAATATCTACAAAAATGATAAGATCTTGGCTATTTCTTATCCTTGTGATATTTCTGAAGATATTTTTTATAGAGATAGAGGAATTATTTCACTCATATTTATGATGCCAATAAATATGGATTTGGAATTATAGAAAATATGGGATAGGTATATGGATACATATAGTGATTCATGGGGGGAATTTTCCTATAAACAAATCCTAACACTACGCACTGTAGGAAATCAAGTCGAGAGGTAATTCTCCGTGGGGGAGGTTTATAGTTAGTACTCTACTAGAGGTTTGAAGGCTGGAATCTTTGGTCAGTTTAGGGTTTTTCTATCCTCTCTCATGGATAGAATAAGGGGTTATTTATTTATTCAATATATCCTTTATAATGAAATTGTATTGTGTTTTTGAAATATTTTTTTTATATGGATGTTCATGTTGGGTTTTTTCATCCATACTTCCTTTTATATATCTTCTTCATTACTTGAGCATGAAAATCATATTTATGACTAAGGGAATTACTTTTAATGAATTAACTATTGATTATCTTTCTTCATAAAAATTGGGTGAGTTATGTTCAATGTTAAAATATGGATTTGGATTACTCAACTTCTAAGTAAACTGATGTACTTAACCATATGTAAAGGTGATCTTAGTTATTTGAGAGTGATGAACACAACCAAGACATAACATAGATATAATTATGATATTTTCAAGGATATATATCATATTTTATAAGCTATGATATTTCATGAAACTATATTTTCAAGAGCCCATTACATCCTTAATCCATAGTTCTTTCATAGTAGAAGCATATTCCTTTTCATTTTTGAATCCTTATTCTTGAATATTGAGTTATAGTTTTCCATAAAAAGAAACATTATGCCTATGAGTTTGACCTTAATACCAGTATATATTATAACATACATTAGTAGTTTTAGTGATTTTGTTCGATTCTTATAATATTTGAAACTTGATTCTCCATGAGAATTAAAAACACTTCTTGAATTGTTAGGAAATGAGGGAAATGGTTTCATAAATTAATTTTAAGAAATGTGATTTAAAATATTATTAATTTTTTAAAGAGGCATAAAAGGCTAGTGATTATGGGTGTTGTGGTATTGGTGTAAAAAACAAGGGTACTAAGGGGTGTTTTCAGAAACTGTTATGAGTTTTGGTGTGTGTTAAGTGATTCTATCTAGTTTTTAAAATAAGAAATCGATACATGTGTAAATCAAGTTTTCATGGGTTTCATTTGACAGAGTGGGAGTGACTAAACATTTAGGTTCTGTGTGTTTTGAATTGTATTCCATGTATGTTTAGAGATATCTATGTGAGGTATGTGTGAGGGGAAGGTGTTCAGTGTGAGTGTCGAGCACCTAGGTGTGATATTTTAGAGATTTGTGGATTAGAATATTTTTTTTAATTCCATAGATAGTTATTATGGTGGGGAACCCCATTAGATGAAATCATCACTTTTTGGTTATTCTTTATCATAGAAAGAACAATAATATTTGGTTTTTTTTTGTTATTGGTGTTTCATTGTTTTTTAATTGATGGATTATTTCATGCATCGTCTTAATGTTTCAATTTTCAGATAAAGTAGGGTTCTAGGAGGAATAGTTTTAGGTTTCTGAGTGTTTCAATTTACATCACAAAGTAAAATTATTCATGTGATGTAACTGTGATCGTATAAAGTTTAATATAATTTTTAGGGATTGGATAACAAGGTATTTGGGGGAGAGTGTTTTTGTGTGTTAGAGTTGTGAATCAGAATCATAATTGGAATTAAAAGATAGAATGTGGTATGTTAGTGATGAATTAATGATTGAGGTAGTTTTATATTTGTAATTAAAGGATTAACACGACTTTTTGGTGATGACAAGATTTATGGTGGGGAGTTCGTAAGGATCTATGTATTTTAGTATAGATGGTCTAGACAAAGGACTGGGATCTATTATTTTAGTGGATTAGTGTATTTGTATTTTTGGTATTATATCAAGTGGATAAACATCAGGATGTATTTTTTATGTTTAATTAGGTATTTATGTGTTGTTTTTGGTTGTGAAAAATCTCAAAAGTGGGGTTTCTTCATAGTCAAAGGTTACTAGGTTCAGTGGGTGGAAAAAGGAGGCTATTAAAACCCATGTGGCACTCCATCGGAGTTCTGGTGGATTTTATAGTGGATAACGTTCCTGGAACTAAAAGTCTGGTAGAATCCACAAGAGTTACATTAATATCTTGATTAGTTTTTTTAATGGGGGATAAAAATGGTATTTAAATTCTAATTAAAAAGGAACCCCTTCGAGGTTCCATCCTCTTGGAAGACACACATATAGGGGACCCCAAACCCACCTCCCTCTCCCCCCTCTTTATTAGCCGATCTAGGTGGTTTATGTGTGGTTCTTCACATCAATCAGAAGTAAATTATAGTGACCCTAGCCTTTTACATAAGAAATTACATGATTTTAAGCATAATATACATCATAGTACAAGCTAAGTATTGTGAAGTCTAGTGTCTTTGAAGACTAGGTACATTAAACTTAAAACATGGGACTAAAAAAACACTTCTTTATTTAATCTTCATAGAGGGATCATAACTTACATTGTGCCCATACATCTTAATAGGGTAACCTAGGTAACACATGAACAAAGGGATGAACTAAAAATCCCAGTAAGGGAGTATACATAAGAATAAGGCTTTAGCACATGGGTTAGAAGGAAAGACACAATGATAACAAAAGCATGGAATATATGGAATAAGAACATATAAACATGGGATCATATAAACATAGAATCATAGTATTGTGGAAGAAACATAACACATGAATTTAGTACTATTCATGGCTAATCTCCAAGACCGTTTCCCATAGTAGCACAAACCAAGGCTAACCACCAAGACAGTTGCACATAATAGCAAAATCCAAGGCTAACCGCCCAGACCATCACACATAACATCTCAAGAGACTCAAATTTTCCCAATGCATTGGATAACTATCTGGATTCACCCATTTTATCTTTCCATGAATATGTTTTCTAAATAATTAATCATACACAATCAATCATATATAAACATAAGAGTTTCCCATGGAAAGGATTAGGTACCATAATCATGACATAAAGTATATCAAATGGTCATATCATATATGTTTTCATGAAATAAAGGAACTAAAATATACATATAAATTAATAAGGGAAAATGATAATGTATTATGGGAAGTGATGTCAAGTATAAGTGATAACTTGTAATAAAAGTATTTAAGAAGTTTTAGCATTAAAACATTTTTGTGAGGTTTTAAAAAAATACAATAGAGCCTTTAAAATAGAAAAGGAAACAATACTCTATACAAAACCAGAAGAGAACCCAAAAGGTTTTCATAATAAAAGGAATTAATTTATAAAAAAATTGTGGCTTAAAAGAAATATAGACTACACTTTAAATCAGGTAGGAATTTGGGAAGTTCCCTTAAAACAGATTTTCTTATTAGGAAGTATTGAAGAGGGAATCACTTAAAAACATGTATATCCCAAAAAGAGAATGATGGAAGGGTCTTAGTAAATTATTTTTTTACAAGTAAACATAATTTATAAGATTCACATAATTAGATAAGATAACTTCATTTTTTTATAAAGAAAGATAAGGCAACCCGAATGAATAGAAGATATTCTGGTAGAATTCCTTACAGATTATCAGCATTGTATCAAGTGTACCTAAGAGGGATTTATGAGAGATAAATGGGTTTATCATCACTTATACATAATGAGTGAAGTATGGAGAGGTGAAAAATCATACCCATTTCTTATGTATTACACATAAATGGCATAACATAGAGGAAAATCTTGAATAAAAGTGAAATGGAGAGGATCCCTTACCTTATGTCTGAAGGTGTTCTTACCTTGATATTAATGAACTGAATAATAAAATTAGGTTCATTAATTAATAATTATAGAACCACTTATATATGTAAATGATTTATTATAACCTTTTTATGTTCATTCAAGACCTATTTGATTAGTTATAAGGTTCAATTTCATTATTTGGGTCCGTTTGCTTTCTTGGTTTTGATGATCAATTTACTTATTTTCGTGAACGGATAAACATGTAAGATGAAAGTGGTTTTCTAGAATTGAAGTTATATGAAATTAGTGAACATATAGAAGATTAAATGGTAGTAAATTTAATTTTTTTACTTGGAGTGAAGTCGAATCATTATATAAAACATTAATGATAAATGCTTGGATTAATTTGGTGATTTTGATCATAATTAACTTGTTTTGCATTATTATTTTACATTCAGTGTGAAATAGAACAAAAAATACATATTTAATAGTTTGGTTCAACAATAAAAATGTCTTCATGACTAGAATAGGATATGGTAATAGAAATTGTTAAACCATTGTCCTTGAATGTGATAAATTAACACATCTCGGACGGTGTTTTCATTTCTTTCTTATAAAAGAATGGAAAAAGATAGATGATAATAAATTATCCTCTTATCATAAAAACATTACAGCACATGTATGTTACTGGAGTTATCATACCATTTTGGTGAATAGAGGTGAGGAAAAAAAAGAAAAGAAATGAACTTGAAAGGAGATAAAAGAATTGGAAAGAGGAATTTACCTCTTGAGTTTATCTCCTTTGAGAACCTCTTAAGGGGAGAGGTTTTGGTCTTTTTTGGAGACTAAAGGTTGGCGGATGTGGAGAAGGATTTTGGGGAGATATTTTGGTAGAATTTAAGTAGGTAACAAGGATTTAGAGGAGTGAAGAGAAGAGGTTATTAGGGGTGGTATTTATAGTGGAGGAGAGGGGGGTTTTCATAATATTAGAATCATAAGTTTATTATTTTTCCATAAGACGATAAATAGTGATTATTACATGACCAAGAATAGTAATAAGTTCATGTGAGTTAGATATTTGGGTGATTACATCACTTATGATGTTAGGAACAGTGGATTTAAATTATAATGTGTTTATACGGTAAATTAATGTATTTTACTATTCATAAAAAAATCATGTATTTCAGAAAAATACCAAATATTAAAACTAACCATTTTTTGATGTGTAGAATCAAAAAATTAAGTTCATTTTTCAAAAATAATTTTCTAAATATGATTAATTTAATATTTAATTAAATTCATATTTTATTCTAAAAAAACCAGTTTTAAAACATTTATTTACTTATTCCAAAATATAGGTACATCATACTTTCACGTGAATCTTATTTGAATACTACCATATGTAAGGTTACTATTAATTAGGGTATATCACTATTCATAAGGGTATCATTACTATTAACAAGGGTATGTTACTATTCACCAAAAATTATGTTTGTCTTATTAGACTCCAAACATCTTACTAATCACAACCGTGAATGTTAGATTTTCAAAATTCCAAACACAGAAGTTTCAAAATTTTGTTTAAAGTCATATAGTCCTTATTAGTTCATTGGTTTGTGATTTAATGTGATTATATGACATAATTATATGAAGGAAATTTCCATTGAAAACTTTGGGTCATTAAATTATTCCCCCCTTAAGAAATTTCACCCATGAAAATTCATTTCACATTCTAGGCCATAAACAGGTGTGGGTACTTTTCTTTAATTACATCCTCTAGTTCCCATGTTTCCTCTTTGTACTTGTGGTTCTGCCACTATAATTTGATTGGTTTAGTAGTCTTGTTACTCATAACTTTATCTCTATGATCCAAGATCTTCATTGGCTGCTCCTCGTAAGAAGGATCATTCTCCAACTGTACCACCTTTTAAGAGAGTGCATGTAAAGGATCTAGTATATACTTCCTTAAGAGGGATACTTGGAAGACATCATGTACTTTGGACATGATAGGTTGAAGTTATAGTCGATAGGCCACAACCCCAAAACGATCAAGAATCTCGAAGGGGCCGATGTACCTAAGACTTAACTTCCCTTTCTTTCCAAACCTCATGACCTTCTTCCACAGAGATATGAACAGATTTACCATGTATCCAACTTTGAACTCAAGGTCTCATCGACGATTGTCTGAATAACTCTTCAGTAAACTTTGGGTTACCTTGATGTGCTGCTAAATGGTTTTCATATTCTCCACCATTTCTTCAACTATTTCAGGTCCAAGTAGATTACACTCACTGACTTCATCCCAACATGCTGGTGTTCTTCACCTTTTCCCATAAAGGGATTCAAATGGTTCCATTCGGATGCTCGAGTGGAAACTGTTGTTGTTGGAGAATTCAACCAGTGATAAATGCTGGTACCATTTTATTTTGAAGTCCATAGAACATTCTCTCACTATATATTCCAGTTTCTGAATAGATCTCTCAAATTTTCCATTAGTTTGAGGATGATAGGATGTACTGAAGTTCAGTTTAGTGCTTAGAGAATGCTGGAGACTTTTCCATAACATTGAGGTGAATCTCAGAGCATGATCAAATACAATAGATAGTGGTACTCCATGTATCCTTACCACTTATTTGATGTAAATCCATGAAAGTTTATCCAATGTGAAGTCCTCTCAAATTTTGATAAATTGATCTATCTTCGTAAGACAATCCACAATGACCCATATAACATTGTCTTCTATAGATATCCTTGGAAGTCCAATGAAAAAGTCCATGGTAATGTTCTGCCACTTCCATGTTGGTATGGGTAGTGGTTACATCATCCCCTTAGACTAATTTCTTTCATACTTCACTTGTTGACAAAACAAAAACTTTTATGTATACTCAACAATCTCCTTCTTCATATTGTCCCACCAAAATTTTTCTCAGAGATCTCAATACATCTTTATGCTCCCTGGGTGAACAGAGAAGGTTGAGTTATGCATGTAATTTATAAGATCCTTATTTATCTCTAGATTGGATGCTACACATAATCATGACCCAAATCTTACAACTTCGTCCTTGTCAATTTTGAAATCGGAGGATTTCCGATTTCTGATAGATTGGACCCTTTTATGAATTTCCACATCTTTTATTTGAGCATCCTTTATTTTCACTACGAGGGATGGTTGAGAAATCATTTGAGAAAGGATTGATGATGCTCCTCCCTTAATTATTCCTATGTTAATACTCTGAAAATATAAGAAGATCATATCCTTTTCAATTATCATCATTGATAAAGATACTGGATTCTTTCTACTTAGAGAATCCACCACCTTGTTTTCCTTACAAAGATGGTAGTGGATTGAGTAGTCATAATCCTTGATGTGCTTTATCCACCTTATTTGGTGCATATTAAGCTATTTTTGTGTTAATATATATTTGATACTCTTTTGATTAGTATATATCTCAAACTTCTCCCCATAGAGATAATGCTTCTAGATTTTCAACGCAAAGATCACAGTTGCCAACTTCAGATCATGCATGTGATAGTTTTTATCATGTATTTTCATCTACCTCGAGGTATAGGCTATCAATTTATCATTTTTCATTAGAAAATATCCTAAGACCATATTTGAAGCATCACTATACTCCAAAAAGAGTTCTCTACTTGTTGGGAGAGTGAGAACTAGCGTAATGATAAGCTTCTTTTTCAACTCCTTGAAATAGTCTTCACATTCCTGAGTTAAAACAAACTTTACTAGCTTCTGTGTTAGATTGGTCATTGGGTTTTACAATCATGAAAATTTCTTCACAAATTATCGATAATACCTAGATAGACCCAAAAATATGCAGATTTTAGTTATAGATGTTGTCCTGGGCCACTCTTCAATCGCATTTATCTTGGAAGGGTGCAAAGATATCTCTTTGTTGGTGATAACATTCCCTAGGAATGATACTTACTCCATCTAGAACTCTCATTTAATGTACTATGCATAAAACCTCTCCCTTATAAATGACTTTAACACAATATTAAAATAATCCTCATGTCCCTCCTTTCACTTGGAGTGCATTAGAATATCGTCAATACAGACTACCACAAATTTGTTGAGGTAATCTCTAAAGAATCCATTCATTAAATCCATCAAAAATTTCTAGAGAATTAGTGAGTTCAAATAACATCACTATGGACTCATAGTGTCCATACATTGTTTGGGAATATCTTCCTTCCTCACCATTAATTGGTGATAGCCTGACCAAAGGTCCACCTTAGAGAAATAATTGGACCCATGAAGCTGATCAAACAATTAATCTATCCATGGTAAGGGATACTTGTTCTTTATCATGATTTTATTGAGCTCACTATAATCAATGCAGAGGTGCATTGAACCATCCTTCTTCTTGATGAAGAGTACTAGCACACCCCATGGTGAAGCACTAAGGTGTATAAAATCCTTCTCCATATTCTCTTGTAATTGCTTCTTCAGCACTTCTAGCTCTACAATGGCCATTCTGTAATGTGTCTATGATATAGGTAGAGAACTAGGAACAAGTTCAATTCAGAATTGAACCTCTCGATCAAGAGGAAGACCAGACAACTCTTCAGGTAATACATCAGTGTAATACCCCATCATGGACATGTCTTGAAGCATGATTCTATCCTTTTTCCCAATCATTTGTGCTAGACATACTTTTTCATAAGTAAATAATATCCACAATTGAGAGAATTATTATAAAAGAGATTCATCTTCCTCCTTACACTAGTAAAGAATCTGAGGATGCTTCGGGATGAAAAGAGTGATCTCCCTTTCCGAAAAATTGATGTTGGATTTGTATAAAGATAGCCAATACATGCCCAAGATAGTTTCTAACTACACTAAAAGAAGTATGAAGATATTTTCTAGGATTTTCAGTCCACAAATGTTAAATGGGGAGGAGTTATAAACCATGGACGCAATGATTACCCAATTTTCTGTTCTTATAGATAACTTTTCCTCCAAATTTTGAGGTGGTGTTTGAATAGTTCTACTAAACATTAAAGATATGAAATAATTCATAGAACCAAAATAAAATAGTTCATTCACTATTCATGAAGGAATAACTATCATACCAGTCACCACATCATTGTCTGTATCCACTTTAGAAGTAGTGATATCATAAGCCCTTCCTTCTTTCCTTGGAGGTTGTTGTTGATTTCCTTTAACAACCCTTGGTTTAGGGTAATTGTTTTCATAATTCCCATGATCCTTATAGTTGTAACACTGCACTATAGGCTAGGTGTTATCTGAACCTTCCTCTCTTCTTCCACATTAGTGTGACTTTTCATATCCCTTTGGAAGTTCTTGGACATATGTACCAACTTTCTACATTTGAAGCAATTCCTAGTTCCCTTTAGATAGTTTCCAAGATGATTTTCCGACAATTTTTACAAGTGATATATTCAGGGTTATTTCATCATGGGATTTGTTTGCTGAACCACCCATGTTGTTCTCTAATTTCCACTTATTTTCACTGGACCCATGAGACCATTGAGAGTCTCCAATATCCATTTCAACCTTGAGGGAACAACGAACAATCTTCTCATAATGGTCAAAGTCCATCAACACCTTTCGTAGGCTCGGCTTTAGCTCGCTAAATAAGTGATCTACCTTGCTTTCAATGTTCATGACAAAGCCGAAGGCATACCTTTAAAGACTTGTAATGTTTGCTTCATACACCTCGATGGACTCTTCTTCCTTTTTCTTGAGTATGAGGAACTCTCCTTCCATCTTGATAAAGAGGGTTCGAGAAAAATATTTATTAAAAAAAATATTCTTGAATTCCTCCCAATCTATGGAATCAATTTCCACTTGGGACATTTTATTCTTGATCAGTTTCTACCACTGATCAGCTTCCCCATAAAAACGATAGACCGCCAGTATAAAGTTCTCTTCTTTCTAGCACTAGAGGATGGAGAATATCTTTTCAATGGAGTTAATCCACTATTACAGGAGGAGGGGATTATAATACTCACTGAACATGGGAGACCTTTTCTGCATGAAGGATTCAATGAAAAATTTCTCTTTACTTGGAGGAGGAGGGAGTTTCACATGATTCAAGTTATTATTCATAACTTGAGATAGTTTATCAAGTACTATCATGATGTTTTGGGCACCCATTCCCATCATATCAGGCATATCATTAGGGAAATCTTCACATTGGCTATCACATTGGTTATTGGAGCATGTTATTCTATTTCCCACAATTGAATAAGAAACATAAAGTACAATTACAGGGCTTGAATACTTAGTTATTGATCATAAAAATGAAAATTTGAACATAAGAGGATAAAATTGTAAAGGATAAGTATATCCTAACTTGTGATTCCCTACGTTTCAATCTAGGTTATCCTTGATATATTTCTTAACTTATATTATTATGGAGTTTTTTATTACTTTAATAATTTTTTTTACTATCTCATGAATTTACCAAATCATATACTCCGAGAGTGTCAAAACAAGAGTGCAGCAAGACCCATTGTCGTGTACTAGGACACCCCGGGTTAGGCCTGAAACTCATTGTCGAAGTTTTCACTCCTAAGTACATATGTGCCAGAGATACTGTAACACAATAAGATTTTACGAGATAGATTATTTCTAATTTCATTTACGTCTTATGTTGTATGCTACATCAATATTATCTTTTTTTATATGCAACACCGTATTAGATTTCAGTATACACAACAATATACCGGGCTTGTGTTTCACACAATTTCAAGTTCCTTTGATAGAATTCCTTTCATGTAACATTGAGTATAGATTTTTTTCAATGTAAAAATTAAATAATTTTGGATTATGTTATACACAACACCATAGTATTATTTCACTACACTCAACACTAACTTGGCTTTCGTTACACGCAAAAGCGGCCTTCCTCGATAGCTTGCATTGTACATGATACCGAGTTTCACTAAACAATAATATATTATTAAATATTATTATTTAATGGGATATAAACTAGATTTTATGAATATTATTAACCACATTTTCAATTTTATATCATTGGTATTTATCCTACACATTTTCTATGACATGATATGAGAACAAAATCAATTTTTCAGATAAAAGAAGTATTTTTAAAAAAAATGCAATTTTATAGCCTTTTGATGGCGCACCCATTTAAAATATATTTTTTGAAAATATTATAAGTTCAATTAGACAAATTAAACTTTTTATTTTTATTTATGATTTTAAAAATTATGTTGGATAAATTTTGGATATTTTTCTGATAACTTATATATTTTGATGAATAGTAATAATACGCTAAATTTTACTTAAAAACAACTTTTTTCATCGAGATAATTTATATGGTTAAATTATAATATTTAATGGTTTTAAAGTATAAATATAATATATTTTTACCAGTTAATATTTTTTTTGCCATTATTATTAATTTTACATTGAATTTATAGGTAAAAACATTTCAATCTTTTTCAATGTTTTAACTTTTAAAACTCATTTTCTCAACAACGGGATTAATTTTAAATTAATTATTGCAACTTTTGTGTTTTGAATTTAGAAAAATGGATTCAATATTTGGAATCAAGAGGTCCAAAATGTGTAAATAGGTAACCTTTATTTTTAGACATTATGAATAGTAACTTCACTAAATATTTTATTTACCATGGTTAAAGGGTAAATCTATTAAATAAGGGTACAAAATAATATTATAATAATATTAAATTACCCTAACACGTGTCCTAACACTATTGGATGATAAATTTCCAACCATGGTCATCCTTAAGTTTATTTTGGGACCCCATGGATCCACTTTTAAGTGAATACGACTTTTAATTACTTTTAATTTAATGTTAAGGAAAATATAACCTAAACATATATCTTATACTAAAAAACAATTTTTATATTTGGATATATAAGTGATATCTAAGACTATAAATAGTAATTATAAAGATAAAATTATTTCGTACATTATGATATTTAATTTATAATTTTTAGACATTAGATAAATATATTTATTTATGACACAATTATGATGTAGTGATTTCCTCATTAATGAAGGATTCAAATAAATAAATTTATAAATATTAAAATAAATATAATTTGAATATCTTGATGACATAAAAGAATTTTATGGATGACATTGATATATTAGGGATAATTTAAGGCCTTTTTTTGAAGGAATAAGGTTTTTATGAATTTTTTAAAAAGTTATGTATGAATAGTATCCAAAATTGACATTATTCATAACTAAAAACATAAAATAGTTTATTAAATGATATTAAATTATTAAAAATCTAAGATTCATAAAAATGGTTAATATGACTCCAATTATTTCATAAATATCTTTTTTGTGGGTCTTTTGAAATTATATGGTAATTACATTAACCCATAATTTGTAAATAACATGATATCAATGTAAGATTAAAAATCTTAAATAAGGGTAAAACCAAAAAGATAAGGATACAAAATATTCAAAACTCGTCCAAAAATTATCAGATTATGGTATTTGAACCAAAATAATATTATATTATAATTAAATAAGTTTTTAACCATTTTAAATCTAAATTTAATTTATAATAAATTAATATTTTAAAACTTTACTAAAGTGCCCCTCTCCTCTCTTATAAAAGGGAACCTCTTCCCTATCCACTTCACTCCATTTTGAGCCTTCACGCTCGGCCAACCTCTGCCCATTTCTCTTATAAACTTCCCTAAAAACATTATATAGATTCTGATCTTCTAATAAGACCAAATGTAGTTCCCTAAGGGGATGTTTAAAGGGGGCACGTTGAGGAAGAGGCAATCTCTTCCTCCGATTCTTTCAAATTTATTTCTTATTCTACTTCCTCTTCTTTAGTTGTTTCATTATAAATTAGTAACATAATTATCACTAATATACTAATATGTTATTATAAATATGAAAAAAACATATTTAACCTTTTATCTGTCCTACGAAAAATGAAATCACCACACATGCGTATGTACATATTACCGTCTCTACACCATGGTGTAATCTGTTTTTCACTGCCACCTTACTTGGATGGGTATAATGGTGAGAATAATAAATATATATGATTATTATAACATGATACTTATTATGAGATATTATAAACCAACCAATTCAATACCGTTCAACAACTATGGGAATAATATTGTCACACGTGCGTACGTACGGCTTACCGTCTCCACGACGCGATGAGATTCATTCTCCATGTTAACCATTCAAGAATGATTATAAAGTATATAGAATAAATAATCATGAAATATATCAAATAATAATTCTACTGTATTTATGGATATATATATATATATATATATATTTCATTTATTTACTTCAATTCAATTTAATAAGGAAACGAAAATAGTGTTCATGCGTACGTACAACCTACCGTCTCTATTAATGCTGCATTCCATTCCATTTATCAATATATTATATATATTAATATAATGAATATATAATTTATATATAAATAATTTTTTATATTATAGAAGTATTTAAATCATGATATAAGTAATCATATGAAGAATTACAAGTCAAAATAAGTACGATAAATGAAATGATTTTTACCCAAAACGTTGTTTTAACATGGAATTGACAAATGAATGAGTAATATAAAGTTGTAAGTGAATCATATATGATATCATAAATATTATTATTGTTATATTACAAGTTAATAATATGTTTAAACCCAATATATAGGAGGTTCAGACACATATATAAGAAATCATACCTAAGGTAAGGGATAATTTTTCAATCTCATTGTTATCTGAGATTGTTTATATGTAAGTATTTACTGGGGTTATATTTATCATCCATGACCATGTTTTCTAAAAATGTTTTCATAAAATGTTCAATATTCTTATATGTATGTCTAAAGTCATTTTTACTCATTTTTTACTTTTACTACATGGTATGTAAGGGATATTTCTTTTATTTACCATATGAGTTACTTTTTGACTTTTCCATTAAAAGTACGAGGAGAATGTTTTTTAACATATACAACATGAATGTTTTTTACATATTAATAATGATTTACTTCCATGAAGCTTCTTATACACATTTTCAAGTGTATTTTTAACTAAATTCTTTGCTTTTAAAATTTGCGTGACATTTTTAAAAAGTAAAACGTTTTTGAAGAAGAAAGGATATTTTCCTCAAGAACCGAATTCAAGTGGTTTATCAAAATTATTTTCCATCTAAGACGATTATCTTTAAATAAGGTTATGTTTATAATCCTATTATTACTATGATTTGATTGTGTTAATGATGAAATTATGTTTAAGAAAATCCATTTTATTTCTTGGGTTATACTATGATAAATGATTTATGTTTTTGTGGAACATGTAAGAATGAATTCATTATGAGATGGGTAGGACCTATATCTCCATCCAATGCATTAGGTAAAGATTTATATCTAATAAGATATACATGACTAGAATGGAAGTTAAATCCGGTTCAGTAATACATGTCTGGAACAAAAAATAAACCCGATTCAGTAGTGAAATTTATCCAAAATGATGGTATTGGAAACAATGTGTTGGCTACTATGGAAATAATATTATGTGGTTAATGGTTTTCCACAATTACATGTTTTATTCCCAAGATATTCTATCATGGTTAATGTTCTGTTATGATATATGACTTATGTACTGCCAAGATTTATTTCATGGCTTAAGATTTTCATGTTTAAACTTTAAGTTCATGTTTTTACGTTCAATTTTTTATGGTTTGTTTTATGTTATCCTTGTTTAACCTTAATGAGAATTTGAGATCACCATTTCTATGTTTTATTTTTCCCAGGATATAAAGAATGTTTTTAGATAGAAAAAAGGGGAAGATCTTTAAAGGAGATGTTGAAGATCATCACCATGATTAGAAGATTATGTTCCAAGATTACAAAGACCATAAACTAATACGGTCTTTGGTATTTTGTTTATGTCATGTATTAATTATTACAAAAAAGAAATGTAATGTTCATTTATGTCATTCTTGGGTCTCTACAATTGGTATAAGAGTTAAGGTTTAGTCAACCTTTGGAAACTATGATGTGAAAACATTAGTGAGATCCCTAGAGATATTTCTAAGGTATGTCTAGGGATGTCCCTAAGGGCATGTCTAACTATAGATTACAGTCCTAGAATTATGGTAATGATCCTGAATAACCTATGATTAAACAGAATATTTTATAGATTGAAAGTACCCCCCCTTGACTATGTTTTTTTCCTAGTATGATTTTTTCCACTCAAACTATTATTTTTGGGTTTTAGACAATGGCTGGAACCCGAAGGAACCGTGTTAATGATCAATGCACTATGCAATGCAATGAGTGTCCTCTTGAACATACAAATGTTATGGGAGATGGAATGAAAAATATTATTTCTATAATTACAAAAGCTATGAATCATTCTGGATTCCCAAATGAGCAGAGAAGGGAACAACATTCTATTAAGTCCTTTACGAGGCAACATCCACCTTCTTTCAGTGGGTTTTATGATCCAATTTTTGCTAAACAATGGATAAGTACCATTGAGAAGATATTTTCCATCCTTCTCTATTCAGAACATGAAAAGGTCATTTTGGATGTCTATCATTTAGAAGGTGAAGCAGATTAGTGGTGGACTCTAATTAAGAATATAAGGCTACAAGATGAAATTTAATCCATGGAATGGGACGAGTTCAAGAACTTATTTTTTTAATAAGTAATTCCCTCATATTCTTTGAACAAATATAGAAAAGGATCTCCTTGATATTAATCAAAAGGATGATGAATCTATTGGTACATACAAGGCAAATTTTACAAGACTTTCAAGGTATGCTTTTGGCTTTATCATCCAACCTGATAGTAAAGTTGATCAATTATTTAGTGGATTAAGACAAAGTATTCGAAGCGAATTATCTATAATATACTTCAGTAGCAATGAATATATTTTGTGTCATGCTTTTAAGGTAGAACTGGAAGTTGGTGTTAGATATCCATCTCATGGTTTTGACAAGAAATGAAAGACGGATTTCAAAGAAAAATATCAAAACAATGGTGAAAAGACGATGAATGTTTCCTTATGATCAAAGTGTGAAAAGAATCATGGTGGATATTGTCTTAAAGGGACTATAAAAATGTTTTATGTGTGGAAAAGAAGGTCATTGAGCAGTTGAGTTCCATAGTAATGGGAAAAAGGTACCTAATGATGTGATTGGATAAAAGACTAATGAGAACGCACCACCAACACTTCAATGCTATAAGTGAAAGGAAATGGGGCATTATGAAAACCAATGCCATAATCCAAGGGTTAATGATAATTGACATCAAAAACCACTTAAGGAAAAAGAAAAAGGGAAGTCACATGCAATCACTATTGCTGATGTTGAGTATGACAACGAAGAGGTGGAATGAATAAGTGTTTATGTAATGGGATTATAAAATAGTGTTTTGGAATCTCATTTATAGAATTATGGAATATTGGAATATCTATATATTGGTTTATTATTGTTTCCCATAATTTTATGGTACAGGTAACCATGAAAAGTGATTGAAATATTTTTGGAAAGAAAAAGATATGTTCATAATGAAGGGATAAAGAGAAAATATATATTTTATAGTATTAATGATCTCATAACTAATATAAGGACAAATTTATATCATGGTTTGAGTGTAAATAATTTTTGTGATTTTCGCATGTGGAAAGAGTTAACTTTTGACAACATTCATGTTTTCACTAAGGTTTTTATGGTAATTCATGTTTCAAGAGAATACATGATTAAGGTATTCACATGTGTGTAATGTGACAACCAAGAACTATCTTATGAGATATGGGAGAAAAAATTTATTTATATTTAGTTCAACTCTTTCTAATTTTTATATTTTTGAACAGGTTTTAATGTAATCCATTTATGGATAGTATAAGTTATTTTCCATTTTGAGTTAGTTAGATTAATGTATTATCTCACTATAGGTGGACTGATACTTATATGATTACATATGATAGCCTTTTTATTAAGACATATGGAATGACCTATAATTATATCACATGATCTACTAACACTTAAAGAATGACAAATTCAACTTCATTTCTTTAAATAAGAGATGAAGTGGAAATTGTTCAAGGCACGAACAATGGTGAAATTGTACCAAAATCATGTAAATATTTATTCTCATGAAAAATTATTAAACTTTAGGGAAATGATCTTGAAAAAAATGTTATCCTAGTACCCTCTTATCCGATGAATCAGATGGTCCCTTAAATCATCATAGATTTATGGATTTCTGGTTGTTAAATTTCTCCAAACCTTATTCTCTATCACAATCCATCAGAACATGATGGTTAGATTTCTCTTCCATGTATATTTTTTTACCTTCCTACCTATATTATCCTATATGGAAACCTAGTGAATAATTAATTTGGGTAAATTTTATGTTTCTAACATTTATTTTTGAAATGAAGTTTTAGTATTCCTTTATACGACTTAGGATTCCATGAAAGAAACATTCAAGTAGGAAACCATTTATAACCCTGACGAATTTCGAGGGAAAATTTATTTTAAGGGGAGGAGAATGTAACACCCTGAGATTTTATGAGATAGATTATTTTTAATTTCATTGATGTCTTATGTTGTATGATACACCAATATTAGCTTGCGCTATACGCAACACCGTATTATCTTGTAGTATACGCAATAATATATTAGGCTTGTGTTGCACACAATTTCAAGTTCCTTTGATAGAATTACTTTCACACAACACTAAGTATAGATTTTGTTCAATGTATAAATTAATTAAGTTTGTATTATGTTATAAGAAACACCAAAATAATCTTTCACTACATGTAACACTAACTTGGCTTACGTTACATGCAATAATTACCTTCCTCGATAGCTTGCATTGTACGTGATACCGTGTTTCACTAAACAACGGTATATTATTAAATATTATTATTTAATGGGATATAAACTAGATGTTATGAAAAATATTAACCAAAATTTGAATTTTATATCATTTTTATCCATCCTACACATTTACTAGAACATGATATGAGAACAAAATCAATATTTCGGATAAAAGAAGTATTTTTCAAAAAAATGCAGTTTTACCACCTTTTGATGGCGCACCCATTTTAAATATAGTTTTTGACATATTTATAAGTTCAATTTGAAAAAATATACTTATTGTCTTGAATAAGGATATAAAAAATTATATTGGACAAATTTTTGATATTTTTCTCAGAACTTTCATATTTTGATGAATAGTAAAAATACGCTGAAGTTTACTTAAAACAACCTTTTTCGTTGAGATGATTAATATGGTTAAATTATAATATTGAATGGATTTAAAGTATAAATAGAATATATTTTTATCATTTAATATAATTTATGTCACTATCATTAATTTTACATTGAATTCATAGGTAAAAACATTTCAATCTTTTGCAATGTTTTAACTTTTAAAACCCATTTTCTCAACAACGAGATTAATTTTAAATTACTTACTGAAACTTGTATGTTTTTAATTTGGAAAAATGTATTCCATATTTAGAATCAGGAGTTCCAAAATTTTTAAATAGGTAAGTTTTATTTTTAGACAATATGAATTGTAGCTTTAGTAAACATTTTATTTACCATGGTTAAAGGGTACATCTGGTAAATAAGGGTAAAAAAATAATATTATAATAATATTAAATTACCCTAAAACATGTCCTAAACTTGTTGGATGATACATGTCAGACTATGGGCATACTTGGGTCGATTTTGGGATCACATGAAGCCACTTGTAAGTGAAAATGTCTTTTTTTACTTTTAATTTAATGTTAAGAAAAATATAACCTAAACATATATATTTTACTAAAACAATTCTTATATGGGGTTATATAGGTGATATATTCAACTATAAATAGGAATTATAAATATAAAAATATTTTCTAAATCATGACATTTTCTTTATATTTTTTAGACATTAGATAAATATATTTATCTATGACACAATTATGATGTAGTGATTTCCTCATTAATAAAAGATTCAAATAAATAAATTTGTAAATATTAAAATAAATTTAATTTGAATATTTTTATGCCATAAAAGATTTTTTTAGATTAAATTTTTATATTAGGGATAATTTAATCATTTTTTTCGAAGGAATAAGGTTTTTATAAATTTTTAAAAAAGTTAAGTATGAATAGTATCCAAAGTTGACATAATTCATAACTTAAAACATAAAATAGTTTATTAAATGAAATAAATTTCTAAAAATATAATATTACAAAAAATGGTTAATATGAGTCCACATATTTCATAAATTAATTTGTTTTGGGTAGTTTGACATTATATGGTAATTAAATTAATCCACAATGTGTAAATAACATCATATCATGGTAAGATTAAAAAGGGTAAAATAAGGGAAAAACCAAAAAGATAAGGTTAAAAAAATATTCAAAACTTGTCAAAAAAATTTATAATGATGGGTATTATAAAAAAATCATCTTATCTTAGAATTAAATAAGGTTTGGGCCATTTTAAATCTAAATTTAATTTATAATAAATTAATATTTTTGACCTTTCCAAAAGTGCCCCTCTCCTCTGTTATTAAAGGGAACCTCCTACCTCTCATATTCACTCCATTTTCAGCCTTCAATATCAGCCAACCTCTGACCATTTCTCTTATATACTTCTTTAATTACAATCTAGAGGTTTTTTTATTCTCAAAATACCAACTCTAGTTCCCTAAGAGGAAGTTTAAATGAGGAACGCCGAGGAAGAAGTAATCTATTCTACAGATTCTTTCCAATTTATTTATTCTTCTACTTTCTCTTATTTAGTTATTTAATTATAAAGTAATAAAATAAGTATCTATAATATAATTATATGGTATTATAAATATTAAGAAACTCTATTTCACCTTTTATCCTTCCACGAAAAACGAAATCACTACCCATACATATGTACGAATTACCGTCTCCACGCCGTGGTATAATATGTTTTTAATCGCCACCTTATTAGGATGGGTATAATGGTGTAAATAATAAATATATATGATTATTATGAAATTATAATAATTCTGAGAAATTATACACAAACTGTTTTAATATCGTACAACAACTATGTGAACTATATCGTCGCATGTGCGTATGTACGACTTACCGTATCCACGACGCGATGAGATTGATTCTCCATGTTAACCATTCAAGAATGATTATAAATAATATATAATAAATAATAAATAAATATATGGCATAATAATTCCATTTTATTTATTTATATATATATATATATGTCATTTACTTAATTTCATTCAATTTAATAAGGAAACAAAAATAGCGTTCATGCGTACGTATGACCTACCATCTCCATGAACAGTGTATTCAATTTCATTTATAGATCTATTATATATATTTATAAACTAAATAAATAATATATATATATATATCATTTTTTAAATTCTATAAGTGAGTAAATCATTATCTAAGTAATCATACAAATAATTACAATTCAAAACACGTACGATAAATGGAACAATTATTACCCAAAACGTTCCTTTAACATGGAATTGACAAATGAACGGGTAATATAAATTCGTAAGTTAATCATATATGATACAATAAATATTATTATGGTTATATTAGAAGTTAAAAATACTTTTAAACCCACTATATATGAGTTTCAGACACATACAGAAGAAATTGGACCTAAGGTAAGGGATAATTTTCCAATCTCATTGTCATCTGAGATTGTTTATATGTAAGTATTTACTGGTGTTATATTTATCAATCAAGTCCATGTTTACTAAAAAAGTTTTCATAAAATGTTTACTATTATTATATGTTTGTTTAAAGTCATTTTTAACCATTTTTTACTTTTACTACATGGTATGGAAGGGATCTTTCTTTTGTTTACCATACGAGGCACTTTTTGACTTTTCTGGTAAAAGTATGAGTAGAATGTTTTTTATCTTATAAGACATGAATATATTTTTACATATTTATAACTCTTTACTTCCATGAATCTTCCTCTACAAGTTTTTAAGTGTATTTTCAACTAAATTATTTTCTTTTAAAATTTGCGTGGCATTTTTAGAAAAGAAAACGTTTTTGAAGAAGAAAGGGAATTTTCATCAAGAACTGAGTTCAAGTGGTTTATCAAAATTATATTCCATCTAAGATTATTCTTTTTAAACAGGGTTATGTTTATATCCCTATTATTACTATGATTTTATTCTGTTAATGATAGAATGGTATTTTATATGGATTATGTTATAATAGAATGATGTTTAACAAAACCCATTTTATTTCTTGGGTTATGCTATGATGAATGATCTATGTTTTTGTGGCACAAGTAATAATGATTTCATTATGATATGGGTGGGACCTATATCTCCCTTAATTCATTGGGTAAATATAGATATCTCATGTGATAAACATGAATGGAACAAAAGGTAAATCTGGTTCAGTAATAAATGGCTGGAACGGCAAGTAAACTCGATTCAGTAATGGACTTTGTCCACAATGATGGTCTTGGAAACAATGCCTTGGCTACTATAGAAATAATATTATGTGCTTAATGGTTTTCCACAATTACATGTTTTATTTCCATACTATTATATCATGGTTAATGTTATTTTATGATCTATGACTTTCATTCTACCATGATTTATTTCATGACTCAAGATTTGGATGTTTAAAATTTATGTTCATGTTTTTACGTTCAATTGTTTATGGTTTATTTTATGTTCTCCATGTTTACCATTAATGAGAATTAGAGATCACCCTTTCTATGTTTTCTTTTCCCCATGATATAAATAAAGTTTTTAGGTAGGAAAACAAAAAGGAGAAGATATTTATGGGAGATTTTGAAGATATTTCACCATGATTAAAAGATTATATTCCGAGTTTCTAAAGACACTAAACTAATATGGTCTTTGGGATTTTTTTGTGTCATGTATTATGTATTCTGAAAAATAAATGTAATGCTCATGTACATCATGCTTGGGTCTATACAACTGCCTCTACCTATTTGTATCTAGATAGGTATGTATTTTCTTAATAAACCACTTACTCTATACTTACCACAATTTAGGGATGTTTTCTTATACTTCATCTCATCCTTAAGGTTCTTACTAATGTTCTCTATTCCTAATCTTAAAAAATAACTAGACCATCCTCTGATACCAACTATAGTGACCCTATCCTTTTACATAAAACATTACATGATTTTAATAATAATATACATCAGATTACAAGACAAGGATCGTGAAGTCTAGTGTCTTTAAAGACTAGGTACATAAAATGTAAAACATGGGAGTAAAATAAAAATTATTTATTTAATCTTTATAGAGGGATACTAACTTACATTGTGCCTATACATCTTCATAGGGTACCCTGGGGAACACATGAAAAAAGGGATGAGCTAAAAGTTTTTTGTAAGGGAGTATACTTAAGAATAAGGCTTTAGCACATGGTTTTTAAGAAATGACATAATTAAAAAAAGCATGGAACATGTGGAATAATAACATATAAACCTGGTATAATATAAAAATGGAATCATAGTAATGTGGAAGAAACATAAAACATGAATTTAGTATGATTCACTACTAACTTCCAAGACCATTTCCCATAGTATCACAAGCTAAGGCTAACCACCAAGACCATTTCACATAGTAGCACAAGCCAATGCTAACTGCCAAGACCATCACACATAACATCTCATGAGACTCAAATTTACCCAATTAATTAGAGAAATATATAGGCACAACCATATTATATTTCCATGAATATGTTTTTCATATAATGAATCATACATAATCATTCATATTTAAATATAAGGGTTACCCATGGAAAGGACTGGGTACCATAATCATGACATAAAACACAACAAATGGGAATATCATAAAAGTGTCCATGAAATAAAGTGTCACGAACCGAATATGAATTTTAAAATAGATAAAAATTTAATGGATATTATACCATGAATGATAAGGTCATGTAGTAATTGGAATTGGGGAAAAAGATTAAAAATAGAAGGAGTTATGAAAGGATCAATTTACCTCTCCAAAATCTGGACGATTTCTGAAATACAGAGAAGTTTCGACTATTTTCGCGATTCTATCGAGCTCCAAATTGTGGGAGGAGGGCATGGGGTCGCGCCTTAGGTAAGTGGGCTCGGGTGAGAGTTGGAATCACCAAACAAATGCAAATATTGAAGGAGATATTAAATCATTAAAATTTACTTTTAATGCAGAAAATGGGATTTCAGGCAGGCCCAATTCCCTAACTAAAAACCCATATCCACCAAGATTATGGATTTATAAATGGTCCAAATAAATATGGTGGTGTTAATATGTCAGGGGATGACAATTAGGAATTGGAATGTATGAAAAATGTTGAAAAATGAAGATTTTATAAAGGAATAAAAATTTATTTTTAAATCTGGAATTGGGCTCACAGTTTGGCCCAATTCATAAAAACTCACCCATTCCTCCATAAATGCTTGGGAAACCCTCAGAACAAAGCATGAATGGAAATTAAATGGAAATTAACTTTAAAATAAGTCATGTATGTTAAAATTCTTCCCACCATTAAAACTTTCCGCCTCGGAAAGTCACATCAAGGACAAAGCAACAACCAAACCCAACTAAGAAACCAAGAGGTACGCCTTTGCCAGGTTTCACCCCCAAAGGCCAAAACACCTCCAGTGATCAATTAAGGAATGATTAATCTCATAACCCAAACATACACCACTTTACTGAAATGATCAATCACAATTATACATTATCCCAAAATAAAAATCATTAAACACTATCTGAACAAGACTCAAGCAATTCACCCAAATGAACTACAACATCGAAGAAGGTTACACTTACCTTACTTTAACTAGACCATTGGGTACTCCCCAATCCTAATGTTTACTAAATGAAGATGTAGGTAGCTTGATAGCTCTGAATGATATTACATACCGCCAATCCATGACAATGGATAAGTCTGAGTTACTGGTATGGGGGAACAAAAATTACCTCCCCACTATAAGAGACAACCTATATTTTTTTTCCTCGAGAAAGAATCAGGACACTAACAGGGGGAGGCCTGAATGGACTCCCCAATACAAAGGGTATACTTCCATCAGAAATTTACAAAAGAACTTATATACGACTCGTAGTGTGTCTCCCCACCATAAGAACCAACCATCTTAACCGATCGGCGTGGGCCGACACGAAAAGACCCCAAAATTAAAGAGTTGGGACGGTCGCACAGTTAGTCTGCACAGTTTGGGGAAATTGTGCAATAACTATGTGGATCCTTATATCTACATGGTTATTTTTTCTGTTCATGGTTAGAACTAACCATGTGAAAACTGTGTGCTCAACTTGTCTAGCAAAATTTCCAACTATTCTCCAAAGACCCAATGGAAACCAAAGGGGGAGGGAATAACATTTTGTGATGACATGGGTACAAGACCCTCCACCTATTTCCACCGAATGGGAAAAATAGAAGAAATATGATGACACCATAGGTTTAAACTCTTACTATCTTTCATACTGCGGATTGGACTTTGTACAAGGGTTTAAACGACACTAAAGTTTCCCCTGACTACGCGCCAGCTTCTCTCCGGGACCTATGGCTGGAGCTCAAAATATTGAAGCATCTTCGGCCACGCAGTTAGGCTGTTGAAACCCCTATGTGGAACTTCTTCTTTCGGTTCCACAAACAACTACACCGCATAACCCGATTGGTTCATCAAGACATAACACACTCCATAACACACTTTACCAAAACCATACATTTCACTGAAACAAGGGATCATAAGATGCACACATCGCACCTTGTTTCTTTGGGTGAGAAACAACAGAAGGGAAGGACGCGTATAAACACCTTCCTCTAAGATAAGAGATTTGATGTTTTTCCCAAGGGAGACATACTACCAACATAAAATAGAACCTCAGAGGATTGTGTTACCTTCATCTTTATAGTCAAAAGAGCACACAACATCACAATGCGTCACTGAACATGACCCTTGAGATTGATAGAAACAATACATGGAACGATACCATATTCAAAGTCCCTCAACAACAGACAAGTCCAAAAAGTGGACACAATATCCTATAATGACCAAAATATCAAAATTGGTGGTTTAATAATAACACTTTCTTCAAAGAAACTATAAATAACCCAGAGGCCCTCTTAGACACCATCAAGACACTCATCCACACTAACAACCAAAGAACACTTCCACCTTCGATGAATCATGAAACTTAAGAAACTAAGGTTTCTTTCATCCTTCCACAATAACTTTACCACTACAAGAGGATCCAAAAATCAACGAAATGAATGGGTGTAGACTCAATCAACAATGATCGATAAAATATTCCTTATATTGATCAACTGGAGGATTTTCCAATGGAAAAACAATAGGGGTTGCACTTCAGCTGTGCATTAACCCTTAATAGGGCCGTACCATATCCAATGAGAGAACCCAAGGACCCAACCAAGCTGGTCGATTAGTCAAAACATTCCTCAAACCAGATCCAAACACAAGAATGGAACCACCGTAAAGGCATCCCAAAACATTTTTCAAAAGAGACCATTAACCGTCCTTACAACACAGCTTACCAACCAAACACAAACCCAAAACACAGTTCAAACAGAAGGGGTTCTTGAACTCAAAACATCCCACAATATTAACATTTTAAAAACCCATAATACAAACCATACCAAACTATTCATCAAGACATAATGTTTTTCTTTAAAACCAATTATTTTAAAACAAACGGTTTAGTAGTAAGCGTATCCACCAATGGTACCCCATGGGCCTCACACATGCATGTTTTTGTACCACACCGGGCACCCTCCTCATATCCATCCCAGAACTCATCCATTCATGCCATAAACCATCCATCATCCCATATAACCCCATGCATGTGTTCACTCATGGAAATACCAATGGTTAAAACAAAAATTCTTTACACTTTTCAAAAACAAAATGGTCATCCAACCCAACCTTTTTCTCAAAACTGATAACAATGAGATCAAAATCCCAATTCACATCTTACAAAACTTTTCATAAAGACACAACCATTTGGAGAAGAACTCACATTCAAGATATTCATATCAATTTCAAAACATCTCATCCCATTAAAACACCGTTTTATTGTTTAGAAAACTCTATTGGAAACACTTTTCAAAACCAACTTCAATATAGTTCCTTCTTTCAAAAGAGGTGTAAGCACACCATTTTACATTTCAAAACAATTCTGAAAATTCAATTCCTCAATTTCATAAACCAAACCATTCCCTCTTTATTTGAAAATCATTTCATAAAAACTTTACGCTTATTAAAACCAAGTCACCAGAAAACCAAAGTCCCAGGATTTCAAAACTAAAGCACAAAACAATCCGAGAGGAAACTAGTTTCAATGGGTGACTTCAAAATATGGTTGGAAGCCATATTCCAATCACTTCACTGTCACAGAGAGTGTTGTAGGGAATATCCCCGGCTTCACTTGGCTTGCCAGGCCCTGCGAGCTCACTGAGACCATTAACCCAACTCTCTTTTAATTTACCCTAATCATCATCAAACCAAGAAAACCAAAGGAATTAGATAAATCCCAACTTCCCCTGGCAACTCGAATCCTGTCATGAGGTGTGGTGATTAGGCACACTACCCATAACCAAACTACCAAGTCCCAACAATCCTAACTTTATACTATCCCGACTGTTCCCCAAATAACGTGACCCAAAGAGTTAACCAGAACCTCCTCTGATACCATTTTGTCACGAACCGAATATGAATTTTAAAACAGATAAAAATTTAATGTATATTCGACCAAGAATGATAAGGTCATGTAGGAATTGGAATTGGGGAAAAAGATTAAGAATAGAAGGAGTTATGAAAGGATCAATTTACCTCTCCAAAATATGGACGATTTCTGAAATCCAGAGAAGTTTCGACTATTTTCGTGATTCTATCGAGCTCCAAATTGTGGGAGGAGGGCATGGGGTCGCGCCTTAGGTAAGTGGGCTCGGGTGAGAGTTGGAATCACCAAACAAACACAAATATTGAAGGATATATTAAATCATTAAAATTTATTTTTAATGCAGAAAATGGGCTTTCGGGCAGGCCCAATTCCCTAACTAAAAACCCATATCCACCAAGATTATGGATTTATAAATGGTCCAAATAAATATTTTGGTGTTAATATGTCAGGGGATGACAATTAGGAATTGTAATGGATGAAAAATGTTGAAAAATTAATATTTTATAAAGGAATCAAAATTTATTTTTAAATCTGGAATTGGGCTCACGGTTTGGCCCAATTCATAAAAACTCACCCATTCCTCCATAAATGCTTGGGAAACCCTCAAAACAAAGCATGAATGGAAATTAAATGGAAATTAACTTTAAAATAAGTCATGTATGTTACATAAAGGAACTAAAATATACATATAAACTAATCAGGGAAAATAGTTATGTATCATGGGAAGTTATTTCAAGTATAAGTGACAACATGTAAGAAAAGTATTTAATAAGTTTTATCATTAAAACATTTATGAGAGGTTTTAAGGAAAATACTATAGAGAATTCAAAATAGAAAAGGAAAAACTGCTATATAAAAAACTATAAGTGAAGCCATAATGTTTTCATAATAAAAATAACTTATTTTATAAAGATAATTGTGGCTTAAAATAGAATATAGAGTGCACATTAAATCGGGTAAGAATTCGAGAAGTTCCCTTAAAACAGGTTTGTTTATTGGGAGGTATTGAGGAGGGAATCACTTAAAACATGTATATCCCAAAAAGAGAATGATTGAAGGGTCTTGATAAATGAATTTTTTATAGGTAAATATAATTTATAATATTCACATAAATAGATAAGATAACTTCATTTTGGTAGAAAGAAAGATAAGGAAACCAGATGGAATAGAGGTGATTCTGGTAGAATTCCTTATGGATTATCGGCATGGTATTGGGTGTACCTAAGAGGGATTCATGAGAGATAAATGGGTTTATAAACAATTATATATGTTTAGGGAATTATGGGATATGTGATAAATCTTACCTCATTATTAGTTATTACACATAAAATGGCATAGCATAGAGGACAATCTTGAATAAAAGTGAAAAGGAGAGAATCCATTACCTTATGTCTGAAGGTGTTCTTACCTTGATATTAATGAACTGAATAATAAAAATAGGTTCATTAATTAATAATTAAATAACCTCTTATATATTTAAAAGATTTATTATAACCTTTTTAAGTTCATTCAAGACCTCTTTGATTGGTTATAAGGTTCAATTTCATTGTTCGGGTCCATTTGCTTCCTTGGTTTTAATGATCAGTTTACTTATTTTCATGAATGGATAAACATGTTAGATTAAATTAGTTGTCCAAAATTGAAGTTATATGAAATTAGTGAACATTTAAAAGATTACATGGTTGTAAATTTAATTTGGTTACTTAAAGTGAAGTCGAATCATTATATAAAACATTAATGATAAACCCATGGATTAATTTAGCAATTTTTCTCATAATTAACTTATTTTTCATTATTATTTTACATTAAGTGTGAAAGAGGAAAAAAAATAAAAATTTAATAGTATGGATCAACCGTAAAAATGGTTTCATGACCATAATATGATATGGTAATATAAATTGATAAATCATCGTCCTTGAATGTGATAAATTAACTCATCTTGGATGATGTTTTCATTTATTTTGTATAAAAGAAAGGGTAAAGAGAGATGATAATAAATTATCACATTATCACAAAGAAATTCCAATACATTTATGTTACTGGAGTTATAATACCATTTGGGTGAAGGGAGGTGAGTAAAAAAGAAAAGAAAAGAACTTGAAATGAAATAAAAGAATTGGAAAGAGGAATTTTCCTCTTGAGTTTATCTGTAACGCCCCGATCCCAGTTACCCAGAGTCGGTGCATTATTACATAACATTGGCATGATCACAAGAAAGATCAAGTATCGAAAGACCGATTAGTTTAGTATCCTTGGAAACACTAGATACATTTATAAAGTTTTAAATTACATCATAAAAAAACATCTTGTCTTCATATCCCCTCATACTATCCCTACAGGTCATTCATAAATTATTTCTTCACAATACTGGGAAAAATAAAACATTGAAAGGGGTGATCTAAGATGCTCAGTAAGGATAACATTATAGCAGAACCTTTCATAGATAATCATAAACACTAGAGGCAATTTATAACTAAAACAAAAGCCTTTTAAACTTGAACTTCAGCATAAAATGGCAAAGATAAAATGAAATAATGCCATTTATTTACTCACATGGATATTCTACTCTTCGAATGACCACATGAAATATCAATAACCACTTTCATAATTATGGAATGCATAATTCCAGACTATCATAACCACATAGCCAAGGCCTCATGCCAAGACTACAAATAAGATTTTGTCAAGGCCTTGTGCCAAGACACTAGTTTGTCTCATGAGACCTACCGATGCATCGAGAAGATATAGAGGTCTCCACCCGTCACTTATTAAGTCCAATGAATTCCTCGTATGAACATGTTTAAACATAACATAAACATTCGTATTAAAACTATCATACGAAATATCAATACTTTAACCACAAACCATGAATGGAATAAAAATAGCACATCCACATTCAAACATAACTCATTAGATACAATATGGAAGATTTTATTGTATCACATTAACCTCAATAAAGAACAATGAAGTATATTGACATAGATGAAAATAATCATCAAAACTATTTGAGAGAAATATCCCCCTTTTCTTGAAATCATTTAAAAGTCACACTATTTGTCAAGAAGCCATTTAAAAATATATTTTTTAATAAAAGTGTCCCATACCACTTTGAAACTTTTAAAAGGAGTTTTAGTTTTAAAACTTTAATGTCCATATAAATAATTCCTTAAAACCATTTTTAAATCATGGACATTAATGAGCATGATTTAGAATAATAAGTCTTTAAAACATTTAAAAATGGTATTTTAGTTAGAGTTTCTAACCAAAAGAGAGACACTTGAATACAAATAATTGAGGTAATAAAAACTTTTTAATATCATGAGAATAAAGGGATTCATGATATACTATGTCAAAGTACATTATATACACCACATAAAAGTGATTTGGTGTATAACAACAAAGAAGTCTCAATGGAATGTAAATTGAGATGAAATCTCTCATAAAGGTCGTATCCTTAGGTTAAGGATAAATAAACGACATAATTATGTGTGAAAAATATAAATACACTAAATATGATTGGATATTCAGTGTAAAACAATCAAAGGACATTCACACATATTCTAGTAAAAACAACACCAATGAATTGGATGTTTATCTCAACAAATCGAGATTGAGTAAAAATTACTCTTATCAAGTTCATAACAATGACATGAGAATTTATCAATGGAGTGATTATGTGTATAAAAAGTATATCCATAGAAAGGGGAGTGGAAATTATGACATAATCAAATTAATAGTGATTCCATACATAATCTTGGAGTAAAATAATCAATGAAGAATGCGTAAAGCCGAATAAGTGGAAATTGAAATTTCAAATTCCCTTATCAATTTGGTAACTTACAAAACATACACCCATGAAAGATGGATCATAAAATGATGATGTAAACATCCATAAATTAAATTATATTACACAATTAATACAATCATGGGTAGTACACACACCACATGCAATAAATAAGTGGTGAACAATGGAAATCTCACGAAATTAAAAGTGAGATAAGAAACCCCTTACTTTGTACTTTTTCCTTGGTCAAAGGTAGGTTAACCTCCTTTATAATGGTGAAATAATTGTTATTTAATTATATAAGAATCATATGCATTAATATGATATCATATATGATCTTTTAACATTGATTTGTTAATAATATCTTCGAATTATCGTCATTTCGGGTGTTAACGGGTTCATTTTACTTTATATTCTTTGTTATGTGAGCCATATTTTTTATTAATGGGATGTATATTATTAATATCCAGAATTATATCGAGGCCTTAAATATTATTCTTAATCATAATATGAGAATTATACCTGAACAGATACGATAGAGAATGAATCTCATCGCGTTCGTGGAGACGGTAGTCCGTACGTACGCACGAGTGACAATATCATTAATTTGATATTAAAATAATATATAATTGGATTTTATATCATATATACAGAATAATTATTATCTTATATTTATTATTTACTTGAATTACACATCATTATTATACTCATCCAAATAATAATTTATTGAATAACAATTACACCACGACGTGGAGACGGTAAGCCGTACGTACGCACGTATGGTGATATGATATTCAAAGGGTGCATAGAATACTGAATATGGTTGTACCATATTTATAATAATATTACATTATATAGGAGATACTGGATTTATTATTTTAGAATGGGAAGAACAATGAAAGAAGAAGTGGAAGAAGAAAGGAACTTGAAAAAGGGTGGTGAAATCATTACCTCTTCTTCGGGTTCTTCCATTTGATTTGATCAAAAGGGCTCCTTAGGTTGGACTTTGGATCAAAATAATGCCTCTATGTTGTAGTGAGGGAAGTTGATAGAGTATTTGGGCAGGGGTTGGCCGAACCAAAAGGCTTTGAAGGTGTGAAGTAATGAGAAGGAGGAGTACCCTTTTATAAGAGGGGTGAGGGGCACCTTTGGAAAAGTTAAAAATATTAATTTATAATAAATTCATATTCGGTTTCTAATGGCTCCAAAGTTGATTATATAAATTTTAAGGTGGTGATGGGTCTAAAACCACTCAACCAATAGAATTTAGACAGGTTTGGGTCATTATATTAACCTTATCTTTAAGTATTAACTCTTAGTTAATTAGTTTCACTTTTATAATGTCTCTTTGTATTTTTATATTATATGGTTAATAAACTTACCATATACATCCAAGAGACCCCCAAGTGGTCCATTAATGATATAAATATCATGATATAAGTCTCTTGGAAGAACCTTAGATTTTTATGAATTTAATATCAATTAATAATATAATATATTTTTTAAAAACTCTTTTATGTCAATTTTGACACTATTCAATAGTTGATTTTTTTGAAACTCATGACATAATTATTACTTCGAAAAAAGTAACTTAAATCAATCCTAATATGTCATATTATCTTATAAAATTAGTTTAATTCATTAAAAGTCTTAAATTATATTTATTTTGTTATTTATAATATCAATTATTTTAATTTTTCACTATTATGGTAATTACGGCATCATCATTGTGTCATAAATAAATTAAATTATTTAATGTCTAAAAATTATAAATAAAATATCATTATGTATAAAATAGTATTAGCTTTATAATTAATATTTACAATCGAATTTATCTTATGTATAACCCTATATTAAAAATGTTTTAGTAAATAAACTTTGATTTTAATTCTTTTAACTCTTCTTTGAATTAAATAATAATAAATGTCCTAATCTAATCCAAGTGGACCTAAATGATAATAATTTATTCTAAGGTTGTTTTTGGTCGAGATACACTTGTCCAATAGAATTAGTATATGCGTTAGGGTAATATTAATATCATTTTTACCCTTAATTACCCTATTTACTTTTAACCGCGGTAAATAAAAGTAAAAAGTTATTATTCACCAAAAATTATTTTCATATCATTGAACCACATTTTACTTCTTGATATTAACTGTGTCTCTCGGATTTTTGAAATTCCATTCACAGAAGCGGTAAAATTAATTTTTATGAAAAATTCAGTTTTTTTAACTACCACTTAGTAGTTTCACTATTCATCAAAAATTGAAGTTTTTCAGAACAATGCCAAAATTTCACCCTAAGATATAATTGATATTCCAAATTCAAAAATGATTTCTATTTTAAAAAATTACAAAAATATAAGTTGAATTAATTAATTTTGTAATTAATTCCCACTGTCACAACAAATAGCGTGTTTTTAAGAAACAATACATATCAAAAGATTGACAATCGTTTAGGTCCAATTTCAAAGTGAAATTAATTCTAATGAACACCATTGGATAAAATGGTAAAAATATATTCTAATTATAATTTAAAACCACTCAATAATATACTTTATCACTATAAATTATTTTGATTTAAAAAGTTGTTTTTAATTAAAATTTAGTAATTTTCACTATTCATCAAAATATAAGTGTTATCCGAAAAGTTCCAAAATTTCACCCTAGGATAAATTCGATATTCCGAATCCAAAAATGAATTCCATTTTTAGAGATAGAATTTATAAAATTTCAAAAAGTAGGTATTACTATTCATAACGGCTAGTTTGATTGGTTGTGGTGTGTTAGAATCTCGAAGTTGCGTACAATGCACGCCATTGCATTATTCAAATGGAAACGTACCATGGAAGCATGGGGTGTTACATTCTCCCCTCCTTCAATAAATTGCGTCCTCAAAATTGTTTTTAAAAAATTGGGCTTTAGAATATAATTGAAAGTCCCACATTGGAAAGAGAGTCAATAAAACTATCACTTTAAAAGAAAGGAAGAGAGGTATAAAGGTCACCCAAGATAACCCATACTAGGAATCCATGTAGGAAAACATGGATATGGATGATAAAATAAGTGTTCAGTTCTGATGGAGAGGGATAGAAAACATGATCAGGATAAAGTTAACAATAATAAAATCACAAACTTGTGTTGGGACAAACGGTCCTTAGTCTCCCAGTAGGAAAAGTAAACAGACAACATTTTTTTGTTTTAAGTTACATTACATTAGGACGAGAAATTAATTTATAATATTGACTAAAAACATAAAGAGATATACTTAATTTTTATGTAGAGTTTAATTCTTTAATAACTTTTTAACACTAACTCATTTCTTTTAACAATGAGTATTCAAGAAGACTTGGTCACAATGGAAGAGCTAGAATAAACTTCTATAGAAATACATGATCCACGTAGGATAAAATATATATTTAAATTTTCTTTAGAGATTAATCAAAACCAAAATGGTTAGTATAATATCTGATGATCCCCCAAATGTATATTCCATTAGAGAAAAAAAATACTAATCTTAATTTCTAAAATTAAACCAACAATACCCCAAAGTTAAATAAATACCATTCAATAATAAATTGTCCTTAAAATCCTTCAATTTAATCCAAACTAATATTGAAACCCAAAACTTATAAGAATGTAGTCTTCCATGTTAAATTGTATCTCCAAATGACATCATCTACTCTTAAAGTCACATACTTAAAAGTAATTAACCTACTCATTTCCATAAACAACCCAAATCACTATAAATCCATAATAAAAACATAGATAAAAATCCACCATTAATCTTCAAATGAAATCCCATACTATTCTATTTTCCTTCGGCATATAGTGTTCCCAAAAAAGTGAACATCTTCCAAAATAACATTTATCACTTAATCACCAAATCATTTTCCTATACTAAGGGTATTTATTTGATAAGACATAAGAACCCAAATCAACTTATTATTGATCAATAAAATCATTTAACTAAAAATAATAGTCACACTAACCAGGGACTTCACATAGTCCAGTGGTAGGCGATAAATCCCAATCGCACTTTGGTTGTGGGTTTGATTCCCACAGCTTTGTCCGACGCGACGAGTTGTCACATGGTATACGTGTTGTCCTTCTTCAAAAACTATATTTTTTAATATTACCAAAATGAGATAAATTCCTCAAAATACCATAACATAATTTAACCACAAATTTTATATCATACCTTGCATTTTCATCCCAAATTATAATAACTTATAATTCTCTCAAACCCCAATGATCATATAAAACCAAATGGTTATTTATACCTATATCCACAAGAGAAGAGATAATTCTTCCTCAAATATCATTCTCACATGGAAAACTATGGGGTTACAAATACAAGAGAAAATTATTCCAAAGTAAACCCATCAATAAGGAGCACTAATATTTTTTAAACATTTCTCCAACCATTTATTTCCACATAACTTCTTATTTGACCAAGAAAATATCCTATAGAATAGGGAATTCACTCGGGTAATGGCCAGGTCCCCTGCATTTATGGAAAATGACTATAAATGGACTCTTGGGACCATTTTTATCTTCTTCCATAGTACTCTTCATTTTGCATCAGCAATTCTTCACTTTATGTCCTTCCTTCCCACACGTAAAGCATTTCTTGGTCCCATTGAGACACTTTCCCGGGTGTCTCCTACCACATTTATTGCATGATGGAAATTGATGGTTCTTTTGTCCATGGTCCCTATTGTTGGAGGTCTTATCATTCATCACCTTTCTCTTCCTTGTTGAGTCTGGGAGTTGGTTAATATATATGTTGTTGATCATATTTTTGGAAAACTGATTTGGCATAAAGACAATATCTTTTACGCCTATCAACATTCCATTTTGTTGCTCATTTCCACCACCGTTCCCGCCTTGTACATCATTCTCAAAGTAACTATGAATTCCTTGGAATCCATCCATCGACTAAAACCAGAAAGCATTGTGTGAGTAACAGTAGTCGTAAAATCATTTAGAGATTAACATGTCACCATATTCTAAATTTGAAACATATTAGGATTAACCAAGGTCATTTACTCTCATCTTATATATATAATACTTCAAATTGGTTTGTAAAGGAAATGTAAATTATCCTAACCAAATCCCCCTGGAGTGTCGTAACCAAGAGTGCAGCAAGGCCTGTTATCGTGCACCAGTTCTCGTTCAAGTCTAGCTCGAAGTGGTATTTTTGGGTTTTACCCCTAGGTACATCTGTTCCAGAGCTTCCTCTACCTGCTCGTATCCATACATGGATGTATTTCTCAGAAAACTCACAAAACCTCTACAATACCAAAATTGTAGGAAGTTCTTCTATACTAATCCTCAAAGTTCATATTAGGTCTACGTGCTCTAATCAGAGTTTATCTAAATCTAGCTTCCAAGGTTTGTACTAAACTTCCTCTGATACCAACTGTAACTCCCTGACCCCAGTTACCCAGAGTCGGTGCATTATTACATAACATTGGAATGATCACAAGAAATATCAAGTCTTGAAAGACCGATTAGTTTAGTATCCTTGGAAACACTAGATACATTCATAAAGTTTTGCATTACATCATAAAAAAACATATTGTCTTCATATCCCCTCATACTTCCCTATAGGTCATTAATAAATTATTTCTTCATAATCCTGGGAAAAATAAAACATTGAAAGGGGTGAGCTCAGATGCTCAATAAGGATAACAGTATAGCAGAAGCTTTTATAGATAAGCATAAACACTAAAGGCAATTTATAACTAAAACAAAAGCCTTTTAAACTTGAACTTCAACATAAAATGGAAAAGATAAAATGAAATAATTCCATTTACTTACTCACATGGATATTCTACTAGTCGAATGATCACATGAAATATCAATAACCACTTTCATAATTATGGAATGCATAATGCCAGACTATCATAACCACATAGCCAATGCCTCGTGGCAAGACTACAAATAAGATTTTGTCAAGGCCTTGTGCCAAGACACTAGTTTGTCTCATGAGACCTACCGATGCATCAAGGAGCTATAGAGGGCTCCACCCATCACTTATTAAGTCCAATGTATTCCTTATATGAATATTTTTAAACATAACATAAACATTCGTATTAAAACTAGCATACGAAATGTCAATACTTTAACCACAAACCATGAATGGAATAAAAATAGCACATCCACATTCAAACATAACTCATTAGATACAATATGGAAGATTGTATTGTATCACATTAAACTCAATCAAGAATAATGAAGGATATTTACATAGATGAAAATAATCATCAAAACTATTTGAGAGAAATATCCCCCTTTTTCTTGAAATCATTTAAAAGTCACACTATTTTTCAAGAAGCCATTTAAAAATAGATTTTTGAATCAAAGTGTCCCATACCACTTTGAAACTTTTAAAAGGAGTTTTAATTTTAAAACTTTAATGTCCATATAAATAAATCCTTAAAACCATTTTTAAAACATGGACATTAATGATCATGATTTAGAAGAATAAGTCTTTAAAACATTTAAAAATGGCATTTTAGTTAGAGTTTTTAACCAAAAGAGAGACACTTGAATACAAATAATTGAGTTAATAAAAACTTTGTAATATCATGAGAATAAAGGGATTCATGATATACTATGTCAAATTACATTATATACACCACATAAAAGTGATTTGGTGTATAACAACAAAAAAGTCTCAATGGAATGTAAATTGAGATGAAATCTCTCATAAAGGCCGTATCCTTAGGTTAAGGATAAATGAACGACATAATTATGTGTGACAAATATAAATACACTAAATATGATTGCATATTAAGTGTAAAACAATCAAAGGACATTCACACATATTCTAGTAAAAACAACACCAATGAATTGGATGTTTATCTCAACAAATCGAGATTGAGTAAAAATTACTCTTATCAAGTTCATACCGATGACTTGAGAATTTATCAATGGAGTGATTATGTGTATAAAAATTATATCCATAGAAAGGGGAGTGGAAATTATGACATAATCAAATGAATAGTGATTCCACACATAATCTTGGAGTAAAATAATCAATGAAGTATGCGTAAAGCCGAATAAGTGGAAATTGAAATTTCAAATTCCCTTATCAATTTGGTAACTTACGAAACATACACCCATGAAAGATGGATCTTACAATGATGATTTAAACATCCATAAATTAAACTATATTACACAATTAATACAATCATGGGCAGTACACACACCACATGCAATAAATAAGTGGTGAACAATGGAAATCTCACGAAATTAAAAGTGAGATAAGAAACCCCTTACTTTGTACTTTTTCCTTGGTCGACGGTAGGTTAACCTCTTGTATAACAGTTAAATAATTGTTATTTAATTATAAAAGAATCATATGCATTAATATGATATCATATATGATCTTTTAACATTGATTTGTTAATAATATCTTAGAATTATCGTCATTTCGGGTGTTAACGGGTTCATTTTACTTTATATTATTTGTTATGTGAGACATATTTGTTATTAATGGGATGTATATTATTCATATACAGAATTATATCGAGTCCTTAAACATTATTTTTAATCATCAAATGAGAATTACACTTGAATGGATACGATAGAGAATGAATCTCATCGCGTTCGTGGAGACGGTAGTCCGTACGTACGCACGAGGGACAATATCATTCATTTGATATTAAAATAATATATAATTGGATTTTATATCATATATACAGAATAATTATTATGTTATATTTATTATTTACATGAATTACACATCATTATTATACTCATCCAAATAATAATTTATTGAATAACAATTACACCACGACGTGGAGACGGTAAGCCGTACGTACGCATGTATGGTGATATGTTATTCAAAGGGTGGATAGAATACTGAATATGGTTGTACCATATTTATAATAATATTACGGTATATATGAGATACTGGATTTATTATTTTATAATGGGAATAACAATGAAAGAAGAAGTGGAAGAAGAAAGGAACTTGAAAAAGGGTGGTGAAATCATTACCTCTTCTTCGGGTTCTTCCTTTTGATTTGATCAAAAGGGATCCTTAGGTTGGAATTATGATCAAACTAATGACTCTAGGTTGTAGTTAGGGAATTTGAGAGAGTATTTGGGTAGGGTTTGGATGAACCAAAAGTCTTTGATGGTGTGAAGTAATGAGAAGGAGGAGTGCCCTTTTATAAGAGGGGTGAGGGGCACCTTTGGAAAAGCTAGAAATATTAATTTATAATAAATTCATATTCGATTTCTAATGGCTCCAAAGTTGATTATTTAATGGTTAAAGTGGGTATGGGTCAAAAACCACTCAACCAATATAATTTATACAGGTTTGGGTCATTATATTAACCTTATATTTAAGTATTAACTCTTAGTTAATTAGTTTCACTTTTACAATGTCTCTTTGTATTTTTATATTATATGGTTAATAAACATACAATATACATCCAAGAAACCCCCCAAGTGGTCCATTAATGATATAACTATCATTATATAAGTCTATTTGCCTAACCTTAGATTTTTAGGAATTTAATATCAATTAATAATATAATATTTGTTTTAAAAACTCTTTTATGTCAATTTTGACACTATTCAATAGTTGATTTTTTTTTAAAATCATAACAGAATTATTACTTCGAAAAAAGTAACTTAAATCAATAATAATATTTCATATTATCCTAGAAAATTAGTGTAATTCATTAAAAGTCTTAAATTTTATTTATTCGGGTATTTAAAATATCAATTATTTTAATTTTTCACTATTATGGTAATTGTTGTATCATCATTGTGTCATAAATAAATTAAATTATTTAATGTCTAAAAATTATAAATAAAATATAATTATGTACTAAATCCTATTAGATTTCTAATGAATATTTACAATCAAATTTATCTTTTGCATAACCCTATATTAAAAATGTTTTAGTAAATAAACTTTGATTTTAATTCTTTTAAATCTTCTTTGAATTAAATAATAATAAATGTCCTAATCTAATCCAAGTGGACCTAAATGATAATAATTTATTCCTAAGGGTGTTTTTGGTCGATATACACTTTTCCAATATAATTAGGACATGTGTTAGGGTAATATTAATATCATTTTTACCCTTAATTACCCTATTTACTTTTAACCGCGGTAAATAAAAGTAAAAAGTTACTATTCACCAAAAAAATATTTTCATCTCATTGAACCACATTTTACTTCTTGATATTAAATGTGTGTCTCGGATTTTCAAAATTCCATTCACAGAAGCGGTAAAATTAAGTTTTATGAAAAATTCAGTTTTTTTAACTACCACTTAGTAGTTTCACTATTCATCAAAAATTGAAGTTTTTCAGAACAATGCCAAAATTTCACCTAAGTTATAATTGATATTCTGAATTCAAAAATGATTTCTATTTTACAAAATTCAAAACATATAAGTTTCATTAATTAATTTTATAATTAATTCTCGCTGTCACAACAAATAGCGTGTTTTTAAGAAACAATATATATCAAAAGATTGACAATTGTTTAGGTCTAATTTCAAAGTGAAATTATTTCTAATGAACACCATTGGATAAAATGGTAAAAATATATTCTAATTATACTTTTAAACCACTCAATAATATACTTTATCACTATAAATTATTTTGATTTAAAAAGTTGTTTTTAATTAAAATTTAGTAATTTTCACTATTCATCAAAATATAAGTGTTATCCGAAAAGTTCCAAAATTTCACCCTAGGATAAATTCGATATTCCGATTCCAAAAATGAAGTCCATTTTGAGAGATAGAATTTATAAAATTTCAAAAATTAGGTATTACTATTCATAACGGCTAGTTTGATTGGTTGTGGTGTGTTAGAATCTCGAAGTTGCGTACAATGCACGCCATTGCATTATTCAAAGGGAAACGTACCGTGGAAGCTTGGGGTGTTACATTATCTCCTTTGAGAAACTCTTAAAGGGAGAGGTTTTGGTCTTTTGAGGATACCAAAGGATTATGGACGTGGGGAAGGATGTTGGGGAGATATTTAGGAAGAATTTAAGTAAGGAATAAGGCTTGAGAGGACTGAAGAGAAGAGGTAAGGAGGGGTGGTTTTTATAGTGGAGGAGAAGCGGGTTTTCATAATATTATGATCATTAGTTTCTTATTTTTCCATAAGATAAGAAATAGTGATGATTCCATGAAAAAAATAGTAATAAATTCATGTGAGTTTGAGATTTGTGTTCTTACATCACTTATGATACCAAGAATAGTGGATTTAAATTATAATGTATTTATACAGTAAATTAATGTATTTTACTATTCCTAAAAAATAAAGTATTTTAGAAAAATCCCAAAAATTCACCCTAACCATTTTTCAAAGTGTAGAATCCAAAAGTGAAATTAATTTTTTAAAAATAATTTTCTAAATATGATTAACATAATATTTAATTAAAATTATAATTTATTCTAAAAAAACAAGTTTTAAAACATTTATTTACTTATTCCAAAATACAGGTACATCATACCTTCAATTGAATCTTATTTATATACTATCAAAGGTAAGGTTTATATTCATTATGTTATATCAATATTCATAAGGGTAAAATTATTATCCATAATGGTGTGTTACTATTCACCAAAAATTAAGTTTATCTTATCAGACTCCAAACATCTTACTGATCACAACCGTGAATGCCAGTTTTATAAAATTCTAAACATAGAAGTGTTAAAATTATGTTTAAAGGTCACATAGTAATTATTAGTTCATTTTGTTATAATTTTATGTGATTATATAACATAATTATAAGAAGTAAATCTCCATTAAAAACTTTGGGTTGTTACATAAATCCCTTACCTTCTTCTTCCTTTGGTCTCTATCAACCCTCTTACTTGATTTGGGTGTGGTTAGATAGGGATTTGAGATGAAATTACACCAAGGTATGGTGAAATTTCTTCGTATGATTGTATATTTGGAATAAAACATTTATAGGAGGCTTGAGAAGCATGATATATCATTGTTGTGTTGGAATGGTGGAGCCTTATCCCCTTGAATGATGTTGGACCAAATTATAATATCCCAAACTATAGTATATTTGACCTGTGAGACTAAAATTTTTTACTGTATCAATGGAGACTCTTTTTATATAGTAATGTTATATCATAGACTTTTTTGATATTATTATTGCTATTTCTGGGACTTTCTTCCACTATTACTATAGCATAGTGGGCCAAATATGTAGTTTTTGAACTATAATGATGTAGGTTACTATAGCACCACATTGATTTATGAGATTATTTTGAGATTGGGTTTCTATATCTCTATGTTTTCAACATGTGATTTTCTCCTAGATGTAATGGTATTGTTCTACCACTATGTGGATGTAGGGATCATTTCCAAACCATGTAAATCCTTTGTTCTTGTTTATCTTCTTCTTCTTTGTCCGCCCTTTTCTACCTATTAAATTTCTTTTGAAATTGATTATTGCTGGCGATATTGTTATTTTTTCAATAAATCGTATCAAATATTGAGGTTAGAAGACCGATCTAATGATATGACCTTAGGCCACTCAGTAGTGCCCATGATGAGGTCTCCACATGACCTCAAGTGCGCCTCTTCGTATGCTATCAACTAGGGAATGGTGATGAGGGCCTCAAACATGAACTGGGGAGACTATTCCCTTGTTATCATAGAGAAAAATAATGATAAAAAAATATAAAAAAAATCTACTTTAGAGTATGTAGAAAAAATAAACAAATCCAAGAACATACATGATGTATCCATACAAAACATGCATTGATCGACCACTGGGTCAATCACATATACCAAATAATAAAAGACCAAAATACATGCACTAACCATAATTCCATCTTTATGACAGACTAAAAAATCATTATCTAATACCCTTGAGCAACTCCATCAAGATACATCACATTTCTCATGCTCTAACCTGAAGATATCATAAGGTTTGCACACACACTAGAGTGATCGTGAAAGGTGTGAGCGTATAACTCAGTAGAGTCTCACCAATAACCCCTAATACATGTTGTTAAATGATTTTTTATGCACAATAAAAATAAATAAAATAAATAAACATTCTTGTTGGGTCATTGTGTGTCTACCAGGACACCACAACTCCCGAAAAGGTACATACACCAGTCAATCCATAATATGATAACTAGACCACCATGGTACCTAGACATACGTGATTCGTTTCCATGCTAGAAACTCATCATCCCTTGGTCTCATCTGATACTACCTTTCCTAGACTGTACCCAAAGACACAGGGTAGGTTGTCATTTAAAACCCTGACCTGCTATCTAATGAAACATAGAATGATATCACATTAAAATCCCAACCCACTACGTTATCACTCAAGGTATTTTCCATCATTCAGATCTCACATCACATTACGACACAACCCTCTCACTCATGTAGTCCACTATCATAACCCAAGCCTACTCACGGATAGGTCCATGACCCAAGCCTTTTCACTAAAGGTATGGTTTTTAATTGATACACATGAGGATCCTGTCCCACCCATGACAGTCTAGCTAGTGCCATTTCACTCAAGTCAGAGCTTGGTATTAAGATCCCTTTACCTCAATAGGTCTATCACTTCTAAAAAGTAGATATATGAAATAATAAGTGGTTCATGTATCCTGTCACATAGCTTACCAGTTGATCCCAAGGTATTAATTTCTATAGACCTTTCCCATCACCTAAAAGGCCAACTCATCTTTCTCTTAAAGGTGTTCAATGGGTCATCCATACCCATCATGGTATTGGATCATCAACACCACTTCTCACATGCCACCCATCCACGGTAACACATCCCGCAAGCTCCCCTAGACCAGAGCTCAAGACCCTGTCCCACCTCATCGAAACCCTTATCACTCATGTTCCTATTAACTAAGGACTATTCTAACTTGAAATGATCTATATGACTCTAGAATCAATAGGAAAATATAATTTCCATCCCAGAACCCCCTTAGAAACCCAATATCAAGTCCTTAATAACCTTCCATGACTGGAACCTTACTCTCATCTCACATATCCTAAGGGAGATCTCTCAACCCATCTCCTAGAGGAACCCCCTTTCCATCATGAATATAAAGTCTTTGAGGACTCATGCTTCCCTCCACACATTCCAAGTACCTCCTATGACTTCAGGAGGGATTTCCTAGTCACTTGTGTGACATATAACTATCTGACCCATCATCGCCCATCCCAAGCCCCTCAAGCACACCCACTATCCCTAGAAACACAACATAGTCTATCTCATATCTCATTATCACCTTAGGACCCATCCCAAGACCTCACTTCAACTCACTAGACACCCTATACCTTAGGATATATATTAGTTGGCCTATCCTAGTTTACCTAAGTGTTGAAGAGAACTTCTTTTGAGTCTAAGGGCTCAATAACACCCCTTAGACTCATCTAAGGACTATCTCAGTATTTATTTTCTGAACCCAAACCTATATATTATGCAGTCATGAATGCTCACAAATAGACATTTATATGAAATTATAACATAGGTGGAAATTACCTCAAAGATAGAGTTAACACATCATCAATCTCCACTGAGCCTTATCCAAGCTTATCCATACTCCCAAGCACATATCTCATGCCAAAAAACATGAATATTTAATTATAAAAGATTATAATTAATTATCCAAATTAAACCAAATAGGTTTACTTGACTAAAACTCACTACAAACTTTTTCAACATAAAAATTTCCTTTGACAGTGTGTGATCAACCTTCTAGGACCTCCTCTAGGCATAATTCATGAAATTCCCATATTACTCGGATTATTTCATATAATTCAATGAAATCCTCGCCAAAAATTATCCTAAAATCAAACCAAAATCAAAGTTCTATGAAGGGAAACTAAAATATGAGTAATAATGAATGAAATTATATCAGACCATCATAAAAATGCACTTGAAATTGCCTTAACCCAAAAGAGATCAAGAGCGTGAATATGGGAGGGAGAGGCTAGCTAAAATGGTTTCCTCACATCAGATACAACCCCCAAGAATCCCCATCCCCAATAAAAATAAAATGGATTTTCAATAATCTCAAAATAAACCTAGTAACCCATTCATAGTATGAAAAGGAAATTCATGGTGTGAATCTCTGTTTCCTAACACAATCGTAGTGCGAACCATCAGTTCACAATGTGAATAACTTAAGGTATATTGGTCCTCCCTAAGCCAACCCTCATTGAATGCATGAACCAAGGTTCACAACATGAATGTATTGAGGTAGGGAAGATCCTCTCGTTGCTGACCCCCTCACAGTGTGAATAACACCCATTGTACTGTGAAGTGCTACAAAAACTAAAATCTCAGCTACTATTCACTCCGACCCTTCTCTAACTTCCACTTGAGGACCCAAAACACCCATTGGGCCTCATTAAACTTCTAAAACACCACTTTGAGAGGTCCATACTATTATAATTCTAATACTAATCCTAATTCATGGAAGTAACCCTAATCTAGAATAAAAATTCAAATTTCCTCTGAATTTCACAACTTGTAATGATGTGGGTCATTACAAACTCCCCACTATAACAGTTCTCGTCCATGTGAATTTTGAGTATCCCTTTAAACATAAAACCTAACCTACCTTATTCACTAAACCACCAAGGACTCACCATGTTCCATCAGAAAACACCAAATGAGCTTCCACTACACAACTCTAAACATTGAAATACACTATTCACCAAAAGCCGACCCACCCACCCACCACAATTCCAACACAAAGATGATTCTCACCAAAACCATCAACCTCAAGACACCGTGATGTCTTATACTACTTCATCTCAGTGATTATGGTTCACCCCACCATAATAATTATCCTGTAAAGGCCAATTCTAAGCCATGGTGATACCCACCATAGGAATTACCTACTAGAATGAACTTTCAATGGTCCAATTACATTATCAATGTCATTTATAGCTCACCAAATCCTATTCCACTCAAAACACTAGTTATATCTCCCATTACTATTTTTTCCAAAATGCTTGGATGCACACGCCAACACATCCACACATCACCATACCTGATCACGATACCTTAACACCTAGACGCATCATAGAATGACCCAAAATCACACACACAATTCTGATCCCAAATCCCATTTTACATCTATAATTGGATCAATACCATCACACCAACCATCATTCTGTCACCCCAAGAACCGACACACCTCCAAGTCGACTTTCTCTTGGACCACTCTACTCTACTTCAAGCCTGATTCCAATGCGGTAACTCTATCCAACACTGAATTTGAATCCTAAATCTAGTATTTACCAAGGAACCAAATAAAATTAGATCTTCTTGCTCACTGGCATCCCAATTTCACCTTGAACATACACCAATCAGTCTTACTGCCACCATGACCCATTTTACATGAGGGCCATACACTTATAGATGATATGATACTCTCCACCATTGGAGTATCACTATCATCCCTCAAAGAACCCAAATAAGCATTCTCCATGGACCACATTATATCCATTACTAGACACAATGACTAGATGTGGACATCCCACTCATACTTTCATTCCAATACCAAAAACCAACTATTACTCATTCCCAGATCACTAAAAATGTTCTCCTCAATATCCACACAAAATTTAGTTGAAAAAAGATTCAAACCCTCAGATATTCTATTGTGCACTCCACACTATATGTATTTCCTTAAATCACTCCCTAAGAATTGAACCAATAATTCCCACTACCACAAATGTGTCACTCCTCCCAAGACACACTCACCCGTCCAATCAATTCCAAACAAGGAATGAACCTGGAACGACTGTACAATAATACCCAACATTGTTCGGAATAAAATGGAAAGTAGGGGGGTGAATTGCCTTTTAAAATGGGAGATAAAATGGTATATTTTATTAGGTGTAAATCCATTGAATAAAAAATATCAATTCTATAGAAAAATAGAGAAGTTTAATTTTAGAGAATCAGAGAGAGGAAGAAATTGAAATGAGATCTCAAGAGGAATTGAAATGAGATCTCAAGAGGAAGAAATTGAAATGAGAAGTTTAATTATAAGAAGGAATTGAAATGATATCTCAAGAGGAAGAAATTTTGGAGACAAATTTTGGTACTATTTTCTATAAATTAATGGCATTCACAATTGATCAAATTTATTGATTAGTAAGACTCCCATGGGTTGTATATATTTCCATTAAGGGTCTGAGGGTGGAGCTAGAAGAGTTAATGGGTCTAGGTATCCATTGAAGACCATCTTTAGTACCCATATTGACTTTCTAAATCATGAACAATGACTATCATTCTAATGCCACCAGCTAGCCGGTGACATTTATGTACACTTCCTTAACACTATAGCCTCTATTGGGTAGTCATTGGTTACCATTGTGTAGTCAGTGAGCTACCTGCAAAACTAGTGGTTCTCTCTCCTACCACTAGCAGGTCAATGTCATTCTACCAAGTAGTTAGTGGAGTTCCATTGCCTTTGAGTCTTCTTTCAATGTCACTAGATGACTAGTGACACCCCACCAGGTAGCTGGAACTCATATAATGAGGGAGAAATTACATTGGTATTTTTCATATACTTTGATTCCCTCATTTGGTCCAATGTCAACCAAGCTTTATACTTAAATAGAAATACTAAAATAAACATAAATTGAAAATGTTCAAACAAAAAAATGTGTTTTTAATCATTAAAACTCATTTAAAAGAGTGATTCATAAAACTCAATCCCATACAGACATTATCTCCTCACATAGAAGGACATCCTTCACTCACCCGACAGCCTGGGATTCTATTCTTGTGAGTGTCTCACCACTTCACTTCCATTATGACACTGATTAGGTTCACACATAACCTGAAAAATTATCAATGTATCCACTCAATCCCAGGTCACCAATCCATAACTCAAACAGGAACTAAACATAACAACTGTGAAACTTCCCCCCCACACATTGATCATTTTTCTAAAATCCATTCCAACACTCACTCTCCTCCTCAAGGCAGAGTGATTCACCAAGAATACTATCACATGTTCTCACCCATGATCTTACTCTATATTTCTCAAACCCAATGATTGCACACTTCCATATAACTCAATCACACAAATGGACTCATGATTCCATGAGTCATGTCTTGCTTAACCTAGGATCATGTGCCTAACCCACTGACCATGATCCTCACATAGGCTAAACTCCTCCTATAACTTGGGACATCTCACCCATTCCAAGACTAACCACATGACCACCTATCACACATGATTCATTATAAAACCACGAGAATCTACCTGTGCACCCACCCGACCACCAAAAGCGCATCAAAAAAACAATTGTGCTAGGTGTTTGATTGATCCTACCCTTTCACCTAGCCTCAACACCAAAATTACTCAAAGTACGCCACCCCTCAGGGACCCATTAAATTTCATCACGCCTTTCCCCAACTACATAGTTTGGTTAAGTATAATGTAACAAATATATATATGGGAAAACACTATATAGGTTGTTGTTTACAATTTAAGTAACCAAACCCACATACTCATGCCAACCAGTTCCCAACCTTGTATCATTCCCTAGACAAAAAATGCATGTACTAACCCACTAGGGGTCTTTATACACCCTCTACGCAAAGGGACTATATAGCTATCATTAAAGAATGTCTCTATATAGAATTTACATGAACTACCATATGAGGAAATATCATGATTCAACTAAGTATAATCCCACCAAAAATTTATATGGGAAACTTCTATATAAGTTTTTTGACACTTTAAACAACTGAATATCTTATCATTGAAATCAATCACATATAATCACACAAATATCATGCAAATCCTATGCGCTGACCATGATACATGTACGGTGCCTTTTTCCTCTATGGGATAAGATCCAAACCATAATAATTATCTCAAATATATAAATTATAATTAAATCAACATCCAAATAATAACATCCAAAACCAAAAAAACAATCACCTCATCCTAGTAACCAAGAATTCACACCAAAAATTTGTTTTCAATTCCCCAATCCAAGGTCCATCACAAGCTCTAACACATTTCTAGACAACCTGTATACTATCTCCAAAAATAGTAAGGTAAAAAATATCCAATAACATTTTGTAACACCCATGACCTAGGACACTCTACAGTGCCTGAACCAAGGTCACCACATAACCTCAAAAATGACACCCCACATGCCAAAGGCTTCCAGCTAACAGTGAGGCCCTAAAACATGGATTGGGAAGACTATTCCCTCGATATCATAAGTATAAATAATGATAAATAACACAAAAAATCCACCTTATAGTACACAAAATAAATAAACACATCTAATAATACACATGATGTTGTCATACGAAACATGAACCAATTTTCCACTGAATCTCAAATACAAAAATTAAAAAATACAAAAAATACACACAATGGCCTTACTACTATCCATGTTTTGTACTGCACTCCAAGTCTCTAATAACCTTGGTTTGATCTAAACCAATCCACCAACCATCCTATTCTCTAAAATAAATTTATCAAATGGTTTTCATGTGCACCGGAGTTCCCATATAGGGTGTGATCATATAACTCAGTAGGGTATCACCAAGAACCCCTAATATACAATATCATATGCATGTCTATGCATGAGGAAAATAAATAAAATAAATAAAAATGACCATTGGTTTGTCATGTTCTATCCAGGACACTACAAAACCCAACAATCCACACACACCTATCAAACCATTGCATGATAACTAGGACACAACGATGCCCAACTGTATCTATTTTATCACCATGCAAAAATCCTATCATTACCTCATCTCATCTCATTATTTCATGCCCAACCCATAATTGAAGACTTAGGGTAGGGTTTTTTCCAAATACTTGACCCAATACCCATTGGATCATGTAACCATCTCATGTTAAAATCACTAACCACTAAGGTTGGATCCATCATTCAGATCTCACAACACATCATGAACTAAACCTATCACTTGGGTGGTCCACTATCATAACTTAATACTACTAAAGGAGAGGTCCCTAACCTAAGACTTATCACTCAATGTAAGGTCTATAATTCATGAACATGGGGACTTAATCTCACTCACGATAGTCTAACAAGTGATAACTCACTCACAGAGAGGCTAAGACTTAAGATGCCTCTCTTTTAACTGATACATCACCTATAAAAAGCACAGATGCAAAAAAATAAGGGTACACATCTCATCACACAACCCAACAGCTGATCCCAGGGCACTAGCCACTTGAGTCCTAGTCCCCTGCCTTGAATTCAAACTTATCTCACCCTTCAAGGCATCCAATGGTTCCTCTTGAACTGTCACATTCTTTTCACTTAAACACCACCTCACATTTATCACACATCAATGACAACATTTCCTAAAGGATCCTTTGGACTAGACCTCAAGTTCTAGTCACATATCATTGAAACCCTCATTACTCTTGGTCCCACTACCTTGGGACCATTCCAATCTGACATGATCTACCTGACCCTATCTTCAATAGTTAGTTCTAATTCCCATCTAAAAACCCCTTAAAAACTTAATGTTATGTCTATAAGTTCTTCCCATGAGCAATAAATTATTCTCATTTCATGTATCCAAAGGAATTTATATTTTCCCATCACCCAAATGAAACCCTTCTCTATCATGAATTCCATGTCTCGAAGAACTCTTTCCATCCTCCATGTATTAAAATTCTCTCTTCCAACCTCAAGATGTAGTCCCCAGTCACTCATGAGATGTATATGGATTATCATACTCATGAGAGTTATGAGATCAGAAAGTTATAAGAGTTGTGCACCTTATGTTGGACAATAACATGGTGTTAAACATTTAAGAGGAGGCAATGATGGCTATGTTGATGAATTCTAGCAATAATATGTATGAGAATCCATCTATATCGAAGAAAGTTCACTTGATGTAGATTTTAATCATTCCACACATGATTTAATGGATGATTGTTACTGATAATGTCAATGAATTTAATAGTATCACAAGTGATCTTACATTGGTGGGAATTATACTAAAAAATAAGGTATGTGCGTTTACTTTACATTATTCACTATTAGATAGTTGAGAAGCTACTGTAACAACCATTATTTTTTCAATAGGGAATAAAAAGTTGAAGTTGAATGATTTGCGAGATATGATCCTTAATGAGGATATTTGGAGAAGTGAGACAGATATATTCTCTAGTTCTTCTCTATGATGGAAGGAATAAGCATATACATGAAGTGAGATAATAAAAAAGAATGATCAAAATCTAGAGGAAAGATATGAAACATGTAAAAGTGGTATGGTCCTACCTGTTGGAGTTATTGGACAAACTAAAATGTTAAGGAGTTCATAGAAAAAAATTAAGGCACTTGAAACTAATAAAAAAACAACTCTTTGATCCAAAATAATGAATACTCATTCATGGAATTTATCTCGATGAATAAACCATCCTCCCAACTTGAAATAGGATACACTCAATCAAATCACTCCCTATAAGAATGTCTTCTGGGTGGAATTAATTTTCACGTGCTCATTCAAATCACACAACTCCAATGAAAACACTCCATTGATAAAAACTGAATAAATCAAAAAGATTAAATAATAGTAAATAAATTTTGTGAGTAAATGTGTCATCACAACTCCCCACTTCACTATCACTATCGTTCATGATTGAAGAAAAAGGGGGGATGGCCATCTTGGTAGTTAAATCTCCAGGCAGATTCAAACATCACATCCTATAACTTATTAGCAGTTATCCCATCATTGTAAGAGGTATAAGAACACCATATTGGAAGTGAAATAAATGATTTTATTTATAGAAAAAATTCTAAGTATGGTCTTCTATAGAACATAATGAGGAATTCCCTCTACATGATTTCTACACCTTATTTATAGAAAAAATGAAAAAATTTACAAGAAAATCTAATATGTAGGTGATCCAAGTGGCATGGGACTAGAATGATCATAAACATAGCCCAATATAGATACATTGATCCCAATGAACCAATCCTAAGTATCTTCCTTGAGTTGAAAGCAACTCTTGGTGTTTTTTATCATAGACAACTATGCATACCTTCTTTCTAGAGTTGGACATGTAGCGAAAATCACTATTCATCTTCTTCTTCGGCTTACTTGAGCCAAATTTCCCCCATGAATGTCTCTTATCCTATAAAAATTAGTTTAAAATCCAAGAAAAAATTATCTAGACGTGTATCTAGTTAAATTAGGTCTCCAAGAGCTTCAAATGATGATTCCCAGTCATCTAGAGCCACCTAATAGCCAGTTGGTCTAGGTGGTAACACCTGGTTTGTCATTGAGATTCCTTCCATTAAAAGTCACGTGTCATTATCTTTCCCATTCCAACTAATTAACACATGCACATGTATCTAGAACAATACAAATTTGACGTCCTTTTGTTCTTTATCCAACCCCTTTTACTAAAACTAATCTAGCACCCACACAGATCGACTAATTCAAATTTGAAGAGCATATACTAACTAGGAATGAGATCCTCCTACACTAAACACCATTTTTAAGATTCACCTTTAACAAATCAGGTCTTAGACAACCACAACTTTTCCACTTCTTTACTTGGTCTTGGCTCTTGCAGCTACATCTATGATCAAGATCCAAAAACATGATTTTATTAATAACTTTAGCTACGACCTATCTCAATCTACTAGGGATTCAAATAAAATGATCAAGCCTATCGATCTTGGTGAAAAAGAACTCCCATCATGGTACTAATTCATCTACAAACCTAGAATTCTTGTACACATTAAATCAAACACCTTTCGTGATCTCCATTATGTTATTCCAATCAGTGTATTGGGAAGGATCGTAGCCCCACCATCTTCATAAATTTTACCCTATAATAAGAAAAATACAAAAACACAATCTTCCTTATTTTCTTGATCATCAGTTAGTCCCATTCGGCTATAAATTGAGTTCTCTACTATGATATTGCATCACAACTTCACCAGGGTCCTCCCACTTTTCCCGAGCTTGACTAATCTTCAAAGCTGGTTACCCATAGTCTAATTGGTCTCAGTATTCATCATCAATCTTAATAGCCCAGTGAAAGGAAGTATAAAGGTTCTAAAAATCTTGATTATTCACTTGTATACTAGCATTGATTTGGTCAAGATTCATTTCTCCTTTATACGAGATCCTCCTCTGATTGAGTCATCATCTTCTACTTGAATCAGTGTTTGAGCTTCATCTATGAGCTTCATCACTATTCGTTTTCTCATGTCAAGCTCTAATATTATTCATGTGAGCTCGATCTCGATTTCACTCTTTCAAAATCATAATCATGGTAAATTTATTTCATGATTACTCAATCACCCCATGTGGGGAAGTTATGTGGTTCCGTTCATGTGGTAGCAAGGTAGTGTTTAGGGAGATCTCAATTTCGATCCTCCCAAGATGCATATAGCATATATTTTCATTGATTTGTACCCCCTTCTCCGATAATTGTATATATTAAGAATTCTCAATGAAACCTCACACCTTAGTATTGAGTATCCCCAAGTAACTGTAGGAGTTTTAGATTTATCAATAATAAAGATATATTTATTAACCAATCAATGTGTATTTTGAAACATGTTTTCAAATAAAACCACATCAGTGATCAAACCACCCATTTTAAAATTTAATTAAAGGATTTTTTTAGGATTTTCACCATTATTTTCTTGAAATTCAAGATAATTGGATAAAATATTGGAATAGTATGAATCTAGAATTAAAATGGAGAGTTTAATATTTATTTTTAGTAGTTTTATTCATTTTATAATTAGTTTAAATCCATACATTATTTTTATGAAATATGTATTTAAATTGATAATAATATTTAATTCTACTTTTTTATTATTTTAAATTAGTTATGGTATCATTTGAATAAATCCTACAATAAGATTTCATTTTCATGGGCTGCAAGTCTAAGGCTCAAAATGAAAAAGGAGTGATCGACATAGGAGTGGTCTACATTTGTGTTCTTGATGTAACGATCATCGACGTAAGAGTGACTATGTTGGAGTTCGTAGTTTGATGATATTTGGATAAGGTAGGAGCTCATTTAGATCATGTAAGAGCTGAAGCATGTAAGAATCACTCGTATAAAAATAGATCTACACAAGAGTCATCCATCAAAGAGCAATGTAATAATTACTTATGTATGAGTCATCAAAGTATGAGTGGAATCAATGTAGAAGTCATTCCATTTGAAAGAATTGTATGGTATTTAAGAGTTATTGCATTGATGTAAGAGTGACTCAACGTACAATTTATCAACATGTAAGGGGATTTTATTTGTTTATTTTCATAATAAGGTTGGCCAATGGCCACTTTAAAACCATGAAAATTTAAATAAAAATTATTGAAATAAAAAAGGAATAACTTGAAAATAACTTTTGATTCCTTGGGGCTTACCAAATTGGACAAAATGATCCCATGATTCCATATAATAATCATCTAATGAGTTGAGAAAGATGAAGATAATGGGAAGGGTTGGAGATGTTGGAAGATTATAGAATATGATCTGCTAAGAAATATACACCCTTTTAAATGTACAGATGGAATCCATCAAAGAGGATGGTATATGGGAATTGAAACACAAGAGGATTACAAGTGCATCAAGGGATCACAATACTAAATCAAGTAAATAGAAAAGATCATGGCACCCATTTGAGGAAGTAAAGATTACATAAATCACATAGAGATCATTTTATATATGGGAAAACTAAACCTATAAAAGGGGATTAGCATCACTATAGAAAGGGGAGGCTTAATTGATCAATATTAAGTTGCTGCTTCTAGAGATTTTTTATGTCTTTTCTATAATTCTTCTCCAGTGATGACACAAAGGATTTATAGTGGTTGAGCCAAAAATATTCTCCCACACCTATTAATGAATTATATGATTAATAGTTAATTCTACCATGTTTTATTTCTTTCTAAGTGTTTGAATGATTAGACAATAGGAGGCATCCCTTGATCTTTTAATTTAAATTCTTTTTCTACTCTTCTTATTTTTCACACACATCCCACCTAAAATTTCTTCACTGACCATGTGTTAGAGGGTAGTAGGAATTGGTCCAAGAGTGATTGAAGATATTTGATCACTAGGACAAGAAAGAATAGGGAAAGCAATGATGATTGTATTTCTATATTTAATTTTAAATTACCAGTTAAGGGCGATTTGTTGAGATCTTAGCTGATTAGAGGGAGAAAATAGGAAAGTGAAACTGAATAAATAATAATTTAACATGTAAGTGGGGGGGGATATCCAAGGTTAAACCGATATTTTTAAATCAATTTGAAACAAAATTTTACTTATATTAAATCACTCAAACACACATATAATTCTTAGTTTTATAACATGCACTGATCCCACACAACACTCAAGAAAACACTAAAAAACACCTCCTCTTCGGAGACAACCTCAGTGTTCCACTTTTATTATATTTTACTTGGGTTCAATTTTTTGTTGTTGTGGGGCCAGTGATAACAACCACATCATTAAGATGTGTTATGGTGGCAAGGTTTTAATAACCCAATGTATTCAGGTTGGTAATTTGAGTCTAATATTGGCTCAACCATGTGTATTTATACTTTTTTAGGGTGTTAGAGGTGTTAGAGAAGGCCTGAGAGTAAGTTTTAGAAATTTGGTCTCAGTTTTGGGACATCAATCTTGATGAAAGATGATAACATGTACTCAATGGGTTGGTACTAAGTACCCAATGGGTGTAAGAAATGAGAAGGTTTTTCTAGGAGGGAAATCGGGTTGTCAGTGACCTTGGTGTAGGTACTTGATGAGGTATTGGGTAACTGATTGATGCTAATCGAGCACTCAGTAGGCTCTATGTTTTTTATTTCAATTTTTTATTTTTTTTAAATGAGGGGTGGAGGGTGTTCTTCATTTCTTAAGGAGGTAGTGCCACTCACCCTTTCCCTCTTTCTCTTATACTCTCTTCCCACTAAGGTTGAATTTGCCTTATTTATTGCCAGTTCTTCTTGAAGTCTATCACAAGAGATTATCATGGGTAAGGTTTAACATCCCCTCCTGTTTGTTTTTAGATTCTATCATTTTTTCATCATCTATCACTATTTATTACATAAATTGATGATTTTTAGGTTTTGTGATTTCGTTTGGTTAGAGATGAGTTAGATAACAATACTCAAATGGTAGAAAACTATGAGTTCTAGGAAAGTGGACGTTGAATTTTTTCCATCATTATACATGTATTTACATGACGTGTTACAGAGAGGACAATTAGTTAGGAAGGATAATTCTGGAATGGAACCAACATTGGTTCTTATGTATCTTTAGGGGTTCTAGGATACTGCTTAGCATAGAAGTGGTCTTAATAAATTTCTATAGGGTTTAGGGTGTTGTTGAAAATGGTGATCCTAGGTTAAAGTGAGGGTGAAAATTAGGAATTGGATAAAAAATGATTTTTCTAGTTTGAGCTAAGGGTATAGAGAATGACATGGGTACTTAGTGGATGTTGAGGGATAATGAAGACCATTGTATTAGTGTGCCAACCATGGGGTGTAAGTTGGTTATAATTGGAGTCTTGAATAATAGTGTTAATTTGGATTTAAAATGGGAAATGATCTTGTTAAGGGGTACCTGTAGTGGCATAACTTTGGTTAGGGATTCCAAGAAGAATTCCACTAGAGTATGGTGGAATTCATCTTAATCCTTGGGTATTTCTCTTCTCTTGTTTATAGGAAGTACTTATGGGTTTATTAGCTTGTGTTTATCATTATTTTAATGTAAATAAATTAGGGTATTATTTTCTTAAAAAATTTCAGGTTTTTTGGATTTATTTATAAGATGATTAGGTTGTATTGGTTGGGGATTTGGGTTGTTATGATTTTTGTTTGAATTTCTAAGGCATCCACCTTGGTTTTATTCATGGTTCAATCATACTTGTATTATAGTGACTTTGTAATTGAATTTATTTAGTGATAGAAATTGGTTTAATGATTTTTAGGGTTAATCAAGGATTATTTGGATTGGGAAATTTCAATGATGAATAAGGTAGTGGGTTCTCAACTTTTTGGTGAATTATTTGGATATGATTATGGACATGTTTGCTGATTGTTTCTAAAATTAATCACAAGACCTAATTATTATTTTCGAAATATAAGAATTAATTGTTTTTAAAGTTATATTTTGATATTAAATGTTAGTGGTTTTCAAATGTGAGTTAGTTTAAAATTATTGTATGATTCTATACAAATTTTTTATTTATAAAATTATAATTTCAAATATTTCATTATGTTGGGTATAGTAACGTTTTATTGGTATATGTGTAATTTGTTTTTATTGAATAATATGTTTGGATTATTCTATAAAATTATTAATCATGTTTTATTTATTTGTTTTTATGGGTACAAAGACTTGGAAACTTTTGATATCCTTGTTATATAATATCAATCCTACTTAATATGAGACTAAACATAGAAATGGGATAGATTTTTAAATGGAATGAAAGAAATAAATAGTGTTATTGCCACTATTCTGATATAATTTTCCTTTTATAGAGGAGGTATGAAGCTGAACATTAGAACTTGAAGAGTTTCAATATTTTCTACCTAGCCTTACCCTTTTGGGGACTTGAAAAGTTTACTAAAATAGATTATTTATTCCTATTATATCCCAGATGAGTTATAACTCAATGATCTATACATAACCCCTGGTTAAGAGTTTTATAGGTGGAGAGGTGAACATTGGGCTATCTAGGTGGGAGGAAATGATACAGTACTTCCTTTGATTTCTTAAACCACATTATTTATAAAATGAAATTAAATGTTTTAAGATAGTAAACACATATCCATTTTCTTAAAGTATTAAGCTTTGTTTTGGTTTATTAAAATCTTTTAGTTTGTGTATTGGATTTATGAAATCAATTAAATTTCTTTAAAAACCTTAAACCATTATTTACATTAAATAGAGTATCTATTTTTAAATAAAATTAAGTGTGGTTCTATTTATATAATAAAATTTTAATGTATATGGGTTTCATTAGTTATAATAACATTTCACTGAAAGAATGTTTTTCTGAAATTGAGTTTTAATAATGGAGAAATTATTTAGGAAGGAACTTTTATTTTTAAAAAATATCTTGATTCAAATTATGTATCTCATTTTATTCTTTTTTGGGTTACCAAATGTATATATTGTTCATTACCAGTACTATACTTAAACACTTACCAATATGGTCACCAATACACATATTTGGATCCCTTTATCACACTTAGTGACTTGTTGGAATAAAATTAGTGAAATATAGGAGGTACCCACTCCTTATATTATTTTTGGGTTGTCTTATTACAAGTAAACTTCAATAAAAAAGTTATTCCATAGCATGTATCATGTTTGGATTGTTTCTTGTTTACTATATTAGATTCCAAAAAAATATTCTTTCTTAATTATTTGTGTTTTATAACATGTATATAAGTATTTCTGGAATTATTATTCATTGATGTGATAGTTAGTGTACTAAATTAAAGCATGTATATCTTTTGTGAAATTGATCATGTTGATACACATGGATAATCTTAAAATATAATTTAGTTTTTCTGTAAATAGATTAAGTTGGTAAATCTTATGGGATGAGTTATTGATCCCTGACTATGTATACACCTTCCCCTTCCCACATGATTGGCAACTTTCCTATCTTGAATCTAGTATACTGATAACCCTATGGGTGTTGTTAATTCTTATAGGGTTACCAAATTTATAAATTTATAAAAATAATAATAAAATAACTAAACTATAGGGTAGTATAGGATATGAAAGTATAATTTTGAACCCAAAGAGACAGGGTTGTAGAAAATACTATTTTAATAATAAATACTTAACTATTTAATAAATGAAATCTAGACTAGTTTGAATGAAGAGAAAAAAATGGATGTTGATATTTAAGAAAAATATAAAATGTGCTTGGAAATTACAACTTTGGGTACATGATTGGTTAGGGAATAATATAATTAAATAAAAATTATATGGTTTCAAAACATAGTTTAGGTGAATCCAATGGTCATGGTAGACAACCCCAAAATCATTAATGTCCCATGTTCACAATGGTGATGTTACATTGGGTTTTAGATGACCTGGTAATTCAAAACCATATTTAATCATAGAACAAAGTCCACCGAATGTTCATAGAGATGACTGTTCACTAGTTAATGTGTTGCAAATATCACTCTCTCACTAATCAAAAAACTTTCACGAATGATTAAAAAAAGAGAATTGAGAGAATAGGGTTGTTGAAAAAGGACCAAATGAATTTCATTTAATAAATAACATACCTCAAAAAATCAATCCCCCTTAATTACATCAGCTTTGAAAAAGGAATATCCCCTCATGCTAGCTATGGGGGGGAAAATAAATATCCTATTCTACTCATCAAGACAACAACATCCCTCAATCCCAATAGTGACCCCTCCAGAATCAATCCTTTGGAGTGGAACCCTATCCTCATATTTATAAGAATAATGAGGGTCTAGTTACATTTAATTCACCATTAGTATGACCCATTATGAGTGGTGGGTCAACCGTAGGTAGTAAATTGTTGTCCGAGTTATTATTTTTTCCTTTTCCATATAAAATCCCATCAAAATATCATAACTGTAACTGTATGGAAACATTCACATCATTAATTGTATTCAAGATGTGAAAGTGTCGAGCTCCCCTATGATTGAGTTTTTCTTTTCTTTATTCTCTATATTCCATTCACTCCTTGTAATGTTTCACATCATGCAATGTTTTCACAATGTGAATCTTCAATTTATAGCACCATAAGACTTATTTCACTATGGTTCTTCAGTTTCAATCTAATTAATGAAACTAATTACATTAATTGATTTCATGACATGAAAATGAATTTATATAGGTTTTATGGTCTACTCTTTCTCTATGTGATTTTGGATTTCAGTTTTCATATTTTGGTGTCGCACTACACCACTTTCTGTCACAGTGAAAAATGTCTATAAGCAACTTAAAATTCATCCCTTTTGTTCACTTTTCAAATTTCATTGTTACCTGGAAAAAATCAAAAGACAAGTTAAACATTCTTAGTTTTGGAAATATTAATCAATTATAAATATAAATTAATGTATTGATATATGCACACTCACGTGTCATTGGGCATGAGCGACAAACTAAAATTTATAACCTACTTACTACTTAGGACAGTGGCAAGATAGGGTCGAACCACAGGGAGGCCTCATGTTGTGTTTGGAGATCAAAAAATAAACTAAACAAAAACACAAACACTAAAACCAGCAAATACAATTGGTGGTGGCGAAGCGGAGTGAATGAGATTTAGTGTGTGAAGAAGTGAGGGTAAGCTAGTGAGTTCTAGGGAGTAAACATTGCAGCAAGAGAAATTGTGGTGTAAACAACCAATAGATTAGTAAGGGGGAAAGTCCATTGGCTGATTTGATATTGCTCAGCCTCGCTCATGCACTGGAGTTTTAAAAATATGAATCTGACTAAAAGTAACTAGCCAGATTTGTCGTCTGGTCAGTTTGTGATGAAATAGATCTTATAGTCCTTCGACTGTAAAAGTCATTCCATCCAATGGTGAAAATAAGTCAGAAGTCACTGGGCTCAACTTTTCAGTTGAGTTCGGTGTGTCTCTCTCATTCGAGCATAACTCACTTGTCAGTGAGTAACTCAAATTGAGACATTTTTTATTATGGTGCAAACAAGATCGGTTTTCACTCGATCCTATTGTTTTAAAAATATGCTCGTCTGTAAACAATAAGAGAGAAAATACAATTAAGTGATGTGGTGCATGAATAAGACTAAACAAATCAAATCAACCAGCTTATTCCCCCTGAAGGAAATTAGCCAGACAAAATGGTTGGTTTTAATGTAACAATAGAATTAAGATCAATGAAATTCATATTGAAATAAGTTGCATAATAACATAGCACAAGGAAAACTAAGTTGTTCGAACTCCCTGCTGATTCTCCTGAAAGTACTAATTCCTGCTGCACAATGGTGGAAGCGATGCTGGAATGCACTCAATGTCCTGCCCTGGGAATCGTGGTGTGAAATGCACTGATCTACTGCCCTCGGTACTCCAATCTGCTCCCGATGGAAGATGTTTGTTCCTCTTGCTTTGCTTCTTTTCGTTAGGATCAAAGCCCCGCTGCTTGTCTCTAGTTCCCTCTTGTCCCGAGTGATTCTTATGCTGATGTCCCTCTGCTCCGCTGGATTGTTCAATGCCTCTCCCGCCTCTCCTACATTCATCACCCAATCGAAGTCTCTAGAATATCCCCTGAGGGGCTCAATGGTCTCCACGTGGAGCTTTCACTGCGCTGCTCCCTCCCGCACTGGTTACTAGAGCAGTTGCTGTTAACAAAATGAAAAAGATGTGCGCGCGGTGAGTTAATTTCTTCCTTGGAAAGAGCAGATCCACATGGCGTGCATTTATGTGCATGTCACAATATTTTTAATGAAATCCAAGTGAGTGCATCCCGCCCCCTAGAATGAAACAATAACAAACGCACGTGAGCCCAATAAAAAGTAACTGCTATATAGAACTAAATAAATTTATACACTATATATTAATATCACTACTTAAAGTTAATATATATATGTATATATATATATATTTATATAAGTATACTAAATAAAAAAAATACTTATAAGAATATATATTTTTCAATACCTAGTAATAACTATTGTATTTAATTAATTAAAAATATATTATTATGATATATAAGAAATTAATATTGTATATATAAGCTTATACACTTTTATTAATACACCTATTATTATTATTATATTTTGTATGATATATAACACATAGTATATATATTATATTATAATAAAAATAAAACAGAAAAATGTAGAAGGGGGTGGGTCTGTTCGGCGTGGACAAAAAAGAGAGGAGGGGCTTGGCTTCGGGCGATGCGGGGAGAGGGGAATAGAGTGCGGAGTGACGTGGATAGAGAAGTGTGGTAGGGCGGTGGTTCGGATTGAGAGTTGAGCCAGGATTGGCGGTGGTTTCTGGTTCGAGAGGATAGCATGGATAGATAAGGGTTAGTGGGATTCGGGGGGAAGCGAGGGTCGAGGCGGAGGTTTCAACTGGTGTGGTGCTGTGGTATGAGGAAGAAGACCGACGACGATATGATGGTGGTGCAAAGCAGGAAGGAGATATACATCCGCAGGGTTGTGGGTGGTTCTGCAGTGAGTATGATTCGGTCCAGCGAAGCAGGAAGGAGGGTGGATGGGTGAGATAGTGCCGAAAGCAGTGAGTGGGGGAATCAGTGGCACCGTGAGTGATGTTCACGGTCTCACAGTGAGGCTGAAACGGAGGCACTGCAACAAGAACCCGGTGCGACCGCAATACCTACAAAATAAAAAGAACATATTAAATAAATTAATAATTTAAATAAAACTAAAAACATATTAACAAATTAAATTGAATAAAAAACAAAATAAATACAGTAAAGTAAAATAATAAAATTAATTGTGTTTTATTTAAAATAATGAATTCATTTGTATTCAAAATTATAATAAAATTACTTAAAGAAAAAATTAAAATATTTTCAGTAACTTGCTTAAATTATTTAACCAATTAATTAAAGAATTAATTAAATTGAAGAATAAATATATTATTTGAATAAGATTAAATTGTCAAAACTAATTAAATTATTAAAAGACTAAAAACCATAACGAGTTGTTTATTTACAATTTAAAGAATAAATAATTAATTAATTTCATAAATGAATTAATAAACTAACTGGAATGAAAAATTATAAAAATAAAAGAATAAATAAATAAAAGTCTAATTATCAAGGCTAAGTTAATTAAAGAATTATTTAAAATGATACTAAAGCACATTAAAAAAACATGTTTTATACTAAAAACTGATTATTTTACACATCAAATTCAAAACACAATAATTATAAATTATTTAATAAAAAACAAAATTTTAATATAAAAAATTCAATAGAAAATACAAAAAGTATGTCGCAAAGAGTGTGAAAACACCGCCACATCAAACTCCACCACACTTAAATCTTTGTTTGTCCTCAAACAGGTACATGACTTTAATTTTAAAACAGAAATAAGATTCGTGAGTTCCAGTTCAAAAATTGGATGATTGAACTTTAATAACCAGAGGATCAAGACAAAACAATGAGTTAGGTTTTTCAAAGGTGTTAAAAAATGATGTCCGGATTGGCATCAAAAACCCACTAGAATTAAAGAGCATCACAAATTCATACACTGTCAAGTATGTCATGCCTCTTATGTGTATTCATTAACAATCCTACCTCACCATCCAATTCAAGTTCTAATTCAAGGAGTGTTGACAGGTTAGATAGAGTGGAATTTAAAACATAACCAAGTGCATCTTCTATTATCACCTTCCTCCAGGTTCTAGAAATTAAAGTCCATTAAATTGATCACTTTATTGACTCAACTCAAATGAAAATTTACCAAGTCAATTGCCCCCTTCTTCATCTGGGTTCAAAATTTCTCTCACCTTAATGAGTTCATTTTTGACAAAGGCACTTTATTTTAATCTTTCCTAGCCATATTCCATGTGCAGAGCACTGTGCACAGAACTTATTAAGATTAAAATTGGATTTATTTATTCATAGAAACGAACCTAGTGCACCTTGTCTCAGATACTCACCGTGGGATCCCATTTTCCCATTTTACTCCAGTTACAAAGGTCTTAATTAATAATCATTCGAATCGACTTCCTAAAGTGATTGAATATTATTTAATAAAAATGTGAGTCACATGAGTTCCAGTGAGAACATCAAGTTACCCTAAGTCATGGTCATCATCCCACAAAACCTATCCTGTCACACGCCCATCCTCAGCTCCTAAATAGGCATATTCATATAGACGGTGAACAATTGCACTCAACAACCATTCATGCTTAACAGTTTCTGACTAAGTGTCACTCTCAACATCCAGCTAATAGTTATCCACTAAATAAAAATGAAGTACCATTGAACCTCCAATGACCATCAATTGATGAAAGAATTTGAAAATTTTTAAAGGAATTTTGAACCATTTTTTGAAAAAAATGATAAAATTTGACCACTTTTTAAACAACCACAAACTCAGGTTCAAGAAGGGGGAATTCAACATGACACTAGAATGACCCCTCTCAAAATTTTCATGCTCGTGCATCATTGGGCATAGCTGAGAAATGTAGAAGGGGGTGGGTATGTTCGACGTGGACAAAAAGGAGAGGAGGGGCTCAACTTCAGGTGATGTAGTGATAGGGGAACAGAGCGCGACGTGATGTGGATAGAGAAGTGTGGCAGGGCGGTGATTCGGCTTGAGAGTTCAGCCGGGATTGGCGGTGGTTGCTGGTTCAAGAGGATAGCATGGATAGAGAAGGGTGAGTGGGATTCTGGTGGAATCGAGGGCTGAGGAGGAGGTTTCGACTGGTGTGGTGCTATGGTTTGATGAAGAATGCCGACGACAAGATGATGGTGGTGCGAAGTAGGAAGAAGATTTGGGTCGGCAGGTTTGTGGGCGGTTCTGCAGGGAGTATGATTCGGTCCAGCGAAGCAGGAATGGGGGGGGGGCAGATGTGAGGTCGTGGCAGATCCAGGAGGGTTGCATTGGTTCAAGGACAAAGTCCTAAACACTAAATTCATATGCAGACGGAGATGGTAGGGCGAAGTTGGTGGCTTCGTGGAATGGAACAAAAAAGGGTTTGAGTTGCATATTTAAAAACAAGGTTTGAGATAAAATGTTGAATCGCTGATGTATGAAAAATTAGTCCGCTGTAGGTTTAAATTTTGATCTGTTGTGTATTGTTCATGTTGGGCTACTGAATGTCGTGCTGCTGGTTAGTTTTGCTGCTATGTGAAGGAGACAGGATAAGAGGAGCGGTATGGAGGAGTGGCGACACAGGTTGGAGGAGAAGAGGAGGTTCTGCTGTGGAACCATGTGTACACCGGTGGCACATGCACCGTGAATGAAAAAAATGGAAAGGAAACAGTGAGACAGGAGAGGAGGCATGGTGAATGTGTCTCACGGTCTCACCATGAGAGAAACAGTGAGACAACAAAAAATGGAAAATAGGGGTGGAAGGGTGAGATAGTGCCAGAAGCAGTGAGTGGGGGAACTGGTGGCACCGTGAGTGATGTTCACAGTCTCACAGTGAGGCTGAAACTGAGGCACCGAAACAAGAACCCGGTGCGACTGCAATACCTGCAAAATAAAAAGAACAGATTAAATAAATTAATAATTTAAATAAAACTAAAAATATATTAACTAATTAAATTGAATTAAAAACTAAATAAATAAAGCAAAGTTAAATAATAAAATTAATTGTGTTTTATTTTAATGAATGAATTCATTTGTATTCAAAATTATAAAAAATTTCTTAAAGAACAAATTAAAATATTTACAGTAACTTGCTTAAATTATTTAACCAATTAAATTAAATAATAAAAATATTAATTTAATAAGATTAAATTTTTAAAACTAATTAAATTATTAAAAGACTAAAAACCATAAAGAGTTATTTATTTAAAATTTAAATAATAAAGAATTAATTAATTTAATAAATGAATTAATAAACTAACTAGAATGAAAAATTATAAAAATAAAAAAATAAATAAATAAAAGTCTAATTTGCAAGACTAAGTTAATTAAAGAATTATTTAAAATGACACTAATGCACATTAAAAAACATGTTTTAAACTAAAAACTGATTATTTTACACAGGAAATTAAAAAACACAATAATTATCAATTATTTAATAAAAAACCTTTTTAATATAAAAAATTCAATAGAAAATACAAAAAGGATGTGGCTAAGAGTGTGAAAACACTGCCACATCAAACTACCCCACAATTAAAGCTTTGTTTGTCCTTAAACAAGTACATGCCTTTAATTTTAAAACAGAAATAAGATTTGTGAGTTCCAGTTCAAAAAGTGCATGATTGAACTTTAATAACCAAAGGATCAAGACCAAACAATGAGTTAGATTTTTCAAAGGTGTTAAAAATTGATGTCCTTCTTAGCTTCCAAAACCCACTGGAAGTCAAGAGCATCACAAATTCGTACACTGTCAAGTATGTCATGCCTCCTATGTGTATTCATTAACTATCCTACTTCACCGTCCAATTCAAGTTTTAATTCAAGGAGTGTTGATAGGTTAGATGAAGTGGAATTTAAAACTTAACCAAGTGCATCTTCCATTCTCACCTTCCTCCAGGTTTCAGAAATTAAATTCCATTAAATTGATCACTTTATTGACTCAAATAAAATGAAAATTTACCATGTCAATTTCCCCTTTCTTCATCTGGGTTCAAAATTCCCCTCACCTTAATGATTTCATTTTTTACAAAGGCACTTTATTTTAATCATTCCCAGCCATATTCCATGTGTAGAACACTGTGCATAGCACTTATTAAGATTGAAATTGGCTTTATTTATTCACAGAAATGCACCCAATGCAACTTGTCTCTGATACTCATCATGGGATCCCATTTGCCCATTTTACTCTAGTTACGAAGGACTTAATTAATAATCATCTGAATTGACTTCCTAAAGTGATTGAATATTATTTAATTAAAATGTGAGTCACCTGGGTTCCAGTGAGAACATCAAGTTACCCTAAGTCATAGTCATCATCCCACAAAACCAATCCAGTCACACGCCCATCCTCAGCTACTAAATAGACAGATTCATAGAGACAGTGAATAATTGCACTCAACAATCATTCATGCTAAACAGTTTCTGACTAAGTGCCACTCTCAACATCCAGTGAATAGTTATCCACTAAACATGACAAAAATGAAGTACCATTTATCCTCCAATGACCATCAAGTGATGAAAGAATTTGAAAAATTATAAATTAATTTTGAACCATTTTTTCTAAAAAAATGAAAAAATTTGACTATTTTTTAAACAACCACAAACTCAGGATCAAGAAGGGGGAATTAAACATGAAACTATAATGACCCCTCTCCCCCACACTTAAAACCCAACAATGTCCCCAATGTTGTATTCTAAGGTGGAAGACAGTTTATGTTCAAAACAGATGGACATTTCAGCTGAAAAAGGATATGGAGGGGTATTAATGAAGTTCAAAAAAAAATTTTGCCACACAAAAAGAGAAAGAAAGGAAAATTTAAAATAAAAAAAACAAAAGAATACAACCCCACCACCATTACCAGCAACCAATTGTATTTATATTCCTAAAATTTTCATGCTTTGAATCATTGTGAGCAGACAAAATATTTTCACAATTTACTTCAAATAGTAGCATGTTTAGTAATGATGTGCAGCAATAACATAATGAAATTTAAAGCAGTGGGTGCAAGCATGTTTCACAAATCATCTCAAAATACATTTTAAACTAAGTAGATATTAGCAGCTAATAGCCAAGAATAAAACATAATCCAAGAGTTTCAGAAATTAGTGGGAAGACCCCCACACTTAGTTCACAGCAGCATGCAATAAAAATGTGAAGAGTAAAACATTGTAATGTAAAACAATACTCACCTGAATGTGCATCTTCTCAAATTTACAAAAGTCTCCCTTTGATTTCCATGTGCATGTACTCTGGCTTCTCCAGTTTTTCACCTACATGATTTTACATTTTAACATTAGTGTTCAATATTTAAAGCGCAAATAAAAATAAACCGCAGAGTTTGAGTTAGGGAGTTTTATCCATTAATCCAGTGAGTTGGCCCCCCGAGACTTGAATGATAGCCATGTGGAATCTACTACCTGTTTATTGTCTAAAAAAACTCAATTTAAAAAAAATAGCATGCAATAAGTATATAAATCAGGAAATTAAAGAGGATAATCCTGGGATAACCCCCCAGGGGGTACTGTAGTTTGACTGTCCACAGTTGGACAATCCTCAGATCAAACCCAGTCGGATGGGGGATTTTACTTAATGCTTAAGAACCACCAGATGTGATTCCTTCCAACTTCAGTCACTTTCCATCTTTGGAGTACCCTAAGTGCAGCTTCAAGCACATTCCCCTCCTTGTAAATGAAGTACTTCATGTTTAATAGTGGAGGTAAGAATAAGATATAGGGGTACTTCCCTACTTCTTCTGCTTGAGGTTGAGTGTGCACAAGTTTTAATGTTGGAAAACATGAATGTGACTTGTATTCTGGTCTATTCCAATAAATTATTTTATCTTGATCAAAATAGAATTTTTCATCATCCACTTTTAAACTTGTGCACAACTCAAAAAATTCCTTTTCACAAATAACTCCCAAACTATAAGTGTTATCCAAAATTAAGAGTTCTATTAACTCTTCAGCAGATACTACCAAAACTTCCTCACTCTCCAAGAAATCACAAAAGTGAGATGCATCTTAAAAACTTGTACATGGAGAAACACAATTAAAATATTCTTCAATGTAATCCAAGTTGAATAAAAATACTGCTTCTTCCATAAAATTGTCAACTCCCTTTATCAGTGATGCCTGTTCCTCCTTGTGATGGAATAGTGATCCGGGGAGTGGGTCCGGGGCAAGCGTGAGGTAGTCAAACTTCTCCAACCTCTCTTCAAAACACACCACCTCACTTGCTGAATCTTCTCAAGATAATGATATAATGTCATGTTATGGATCCACCTGTTGAAGCATCAAAAAATCATTAGAATATTTATTACAAACAAAATAATTAGAATGGAAATCAGGGAAAAAATGAACATCAAAGAAATGTCCAGCATCATGAATCTTTGCAAGTCCCATCTCCTACCAGCCCTTGAAAACATCCTCAGAAACTGGTTTTGGAATTTCCATCTTTGACTCCAGGGGAAAATCCATATCAAAGTTGGGAAACTCCAACTTTTTCTTTATTATATTTCTTTTCTCTTTCCTTCTCAACAACTTTCCAGGATGTTGGGCTTCAATGGGAGGTGGTGGTACTTCACTGTCTTCTTGGTATCCCTTGACCTTATCCATGACTTGCTTCATCAACTGCATGATCTCATGAGAATAATTTGTCTCCTCATCAGTAAGGTCTCAATGTTGTCTTTCATGCATCCAACATTGAAACTTAGCAACAGCCTCCTCAAGCTCTTGAACTGGGTCAAATAGTGACATTATACCAATTTTGTCAGAGTTCATCACTGTGTGTGTGTGCTTTTTTTGGTTTTTTTATTTGTTTTATTGTGTTTTAAAATAAAATAAAAATTGGAAAAACCACTAAGACACTTGTTGCCTCCCCGAAACGACGCAAAAAATTTCCATGCTCGTGCGTCATTGAGAACGGGTGATAAACTAAAATTTATAACCTACTTACTACTTAGGACAGTGGAAAGACAGGGTCGAACCACAGGGAGGCCTCATGTTGTGTTTGGCGATCAAAAAATAAACTAAACAAAAACACACAAAAAAAGAATAGACAATTGGTGGTGGCGAAGTGGAGTGAATGAGATTTAGTGTGTGAAGAAGTGAGGGTAAGATAGTGAGTGCTAGGGGGGTAGACAGAGCAATAAGAGAAATTATGGTGTAAACAACCAATAGATGAGTAAGGGGGAAATTCCACTGGTTGATTTGATATTGCTCAGCCTCGTTCATGCAATGGAGCTTAAAAAATATGGATATGACTAAAAGTAACTTGCCAGATTTGTCATCTGGTTAGTTTATGATGAAATAGCTCTTATAGTCCTTCAACTATAAAAGCCATTCCATCCAATGATGAAAATAAGTCAGAAGTCACCAGGATCAACGTGTCATTTGAGTTCGGTGCGTCTCTCTCATTCGAGCATAACTCACTTGTCAATGAGTTACTCAAATTCAAACAGTTTTTATTATGGTGCAATCAAGATCGGTTTTCACTCGATCTTATTGTTTTGAAAATAAGCTCATCTGTAAACAATAAGAGATACTATCCAAATAAGTGATGCAGTGCGTGAAAGATACTAAAGAAATCAAATCAAACAGCTTATTCCCCCCAAAGGAAATTATCTAGACATAATGTTTGGTTTTAATGCAACAATAGAATTAAGATCCATGAAATTCATATTGAAATAAGTTGCAGAAAAATAGAGCACAAGGAAAACTAAGATGTTCGAAATCCCTACTGATTCTCCGGAAAGTACTAATTACTGCTCTCAATGGTGGAAGTGATGCTGGAATGCACTCGATGTCCTGCCCTGGGAATCAAGGTGTGAAATACACTGATCTACTGCTCTCGGTACTCCAATATTCTCCCGATGGAAGATGTTCGTTCCTCTTGCTCTGCTCGTTTTCGTCCGTATCAGAGCCCCACTGCTTGTCTCGAGTTCCCTATTGTCCTGAGCGATTCTTCTGCTGATGTCCCTCTACTCCGTTGGATTGTTCAGTGCCTCTCCCACATATCATGCATTCATTACCCAACCGAAGTATCTATAATCTCCCCCGAGGATCTCAATAGCCTCCATGTGGATTTTTCACTGTGCTGCTCACACATGAAGGTTCCGAGCGCAGCGGAAGCGCGTTGGTGGGTTTTCCCAACTTAATTTTAACGTTAAACAACGTTCAATCCGAGATCCTTCATGATATAAAACGCCGAATCTTCAGAATAGAACGAAGAAAGAAAAGAAAAGAAGAGTCCTGGAACCATTGAGGAGGATCATCATATGTTGATTATAATTAATTTTATTAATGCATAAGAATTACCTTCTTGGAATTATTTCTTCGTTGATGTGTTCGATCACGATTCGGTGATCTGTCATTGCGTTGTAGAATCCAAGTGTAGGATTCCTCTAGCGGTGATCCACACGTGTGTCACGTATCTCTGGACGTCGCCGAAGGGATCTCCGAGTGCTAGCACGGAAGAACCTTCGCTTGCGATATCCTCCTTTGACCGCCTTGATCCGGTGGAGGATCTTGCTCTCGTAACTTGAGGGCGTTCTTGGTGGAAAGTGAATTCTCTCTTGGCTTGGGAGTATTTCCAAATCCGTTGTGCACACCCAATGGTTCTTCAAAATGTTTGGGTTGTGAGGATATTTATAATCATGTTTGAGGTTAATAGAGTTATGACAATAAATAAACGCGTTACACGTTTTATTTATTTCATTAACTCTTATTGAAAACCCCCCATGTCGAATTATTAATTCCCTGACATGCGCCCACGCTGATTATAATAAATATCATTTAATAAAATAATATTAAATCCTCAAAATCCCAACTGGAAAAACTAAACGGCGTGTAATAATTAATACACGGCGTGTACTTGTTTTCCATAAAACTAAACGACGTGTATATTTAATATACACGGCATGTACTTTTATTTTCCATTTTTCTACACCACATTTATTAGACCTTGAGTAATGACTATTTATTTCTTAAATAAATTTAACTTCATTACTCGCTAATAAATATATTATTTCTTCCACAATATATTCTCTCGAATAACTAGTATCAAAATAAATGCGATCAGACATCCTTAAATAATTATTAAACCATAGTCGGGAATAATATTTATTTAACTTGTTAAATTAATATTTAACTGAGATACATGGACACACTTAGTGTGTGACCCTCTAGGCCTCTTTCTCAGTGGCATTAGGATAAGCCTGCCTAAAGTCCAAGGTTAGCATATAGCAACACACCAAGGCACCCATAGAGAAATAAGTTAATGCCGCAATGACGTGTTACCTCCTACGAACGCTTACCGTGTAATATAATCCCTTTGTCTCGATATCTCCAATCAAGCGGGTTTCATGCTAGTGACATCAACCCATGTGCTTGATTATTCTTTCTTTGACTTCCTGGAATTGAACTTGCCCATACCTTACCATGGCCATGGATTTATTTAGGCTATATCAATTCCATAAAAGGGCCTGAGATATCTACTTCCGTTATGGAACGGAAGGGACAAATCCTTTCTCGCATTATCTATTAATGCAGTATTACTCGTGACGCACCCAACGTATCCTACCTCACTGCGAACAGTGTGTCGTCAAAGTTTTCGTCAATACATCTAAGTGCGCGAGTTGTAATACCCATTAATAATAATATTAAAGTCTAAGGATCAATACACATGTCCATAAATAGGAACATCCAATGACACTATGAAATGTGGATTTCCTACCGGCGGGTCTCGTTCTCATAATATCCTCCTGGATATTACCAAGGGCGCACACCATGAGAAGGTGCCTCAATATTTTATGAGTCCTCACCCCTAATGACCTGTATTATTTGTGTCCCTCAAATAATATCATCCGGCCATAGAACATACATTCAAGAACAGTGTTATGGCACTTCCGGGTTCTCATCATAGCAGGGATCCGCTACGACCCTTTAATGCAACAGCTTTCCTTAGGACATTATCACATGACATGTCACGCAGAAGAACAATCAAGATGTGATATGGATTTTATTTAATGAATAAAGTACAAAGAAATTGGTTCTAGACCACCAGCTCCAACAGACTACCACTTGGACTAGAGCCAACTGCTAACAACCTTTAACCTGCTAGCTCTCACATGATATTCATGCTTCTGCTGAGATAGGCCTTTAGTCATGGGGTCTGCCACGTTCTCTTCCGTGGATACTCTGCTCACTGCAACTTCACCCCTTTGATAGAAATACCTCAAGAGGTGATACTTCCGGAGTATGTGCTTTGTCCATTGATGTGACCTTGGTTCTTTTGCAAGAGCCACCGCTGCAGTATTATCACAATACAATGTAATGGGATATTTACTGCTAGGCACCACATCAAGCTCCTGGAAAAAGTTCCGAATCCAAACGGCTTCTTTGGCTGCATCAGAAGCCGATATATACTCGGACTCCGCTGTAGAATCAGCGACAACTGGCAGCTTTGAACTCTTCCAGCTCACAGCTCCTCCATTGAGACAGAAAACATATCCAGATTGCGACTTCAGATCATTCTGATCTGTTTGAAAACCAGCATCAGCATACCCTCTGATGACAAGCTCCTCATCTCCTCCATACACCAGGAACATATCCTTAGTTCTTCTCAGATACTTAAGGATAGTCTTAACAGCAGTCTAATGCTATTCTCATGGATCTGCTTGATATCTGCCTACCATGATCAGTGCATAGGCAACATCAATCCTGGTACATAACATGGCATACATGATGGATCCTATAGCCAAAGCATATGGGATCTTGCTCATCCTATCTTTCTTCTGTTGTGTCTGGGGACACATTTTCTTAGAAAGATCTAAGCCATGTGACACTGTAACCAATCCCCTCTTGGATTTTTCCATACTAAATCTCTTTAGTATCTGGTCAATGTATGTACCCTAACTTAGTCCAAGAAGCCTCTTGGATCTATCACGAATGATCTTGATCCCTAGAATGTAGGCTGCTTCTCCTAAGTCCTTCATGGAGAAACACTTGTTCAACCAGTCCTTAACTGACTGTAAGGATGGTACGTCGTTTCCAATAAGCAATATGTCATCAACATATACCAGTAGAATGACGACCGCATTCCCATTAAACCGCTTATAAACACATGGCTCACATTCATTCTTAATGAAACCAAATTCCTTTATGGCTTCATCAAATTGAATGTTCCATGACCTGGATTCTTGCTTCAATCCATAAATGGATTTCTACAACTTTCAAACCCGTTTGTCTTCACCTGGTGTCACAAACCCTTCTGGTTGTGTCATATAGACATCTTCCTGAAGGTTCCCGTTAAGGAATACTGTTTTGACATCCATCTTCCAAATCTCGTAGTCATGGTAAGCTGCTTTGGCAAGTATGATTCTTATGGATTTAAACATGGAAACTGGAGAGAAGGTTTCATCATAGTCAATTCCTTGACGCTGTCTGAATCCTTTAGCCACTAGCCTTGATTTATAGGTGCTATCTTGACCTTTCATGTCTAGATTTCTTTTGAATACCCATTTGCATCCAACAGGCTTTACATCAACTGTCTCATCGACCAAAACCCAAGCTTGGTTCTGATACATGGAATCCATCTCAGAATTCACAGCTTCTAGCCATCTTGTAGATTCTGAGGTTTCTACTGCTTCCTTGTAGGATAGAGGTTCATCATTGTCCAACAATAATGATTCACCATCCTCGGTGACTAGGAAACCAAATCTCTCTGGTTCCCTTACCTCTCTGGAGCTCCTACGCAGTACTTGTGTTTCTGGAACCTCTTCCACGGGGACCTGTAGAACTTGTTCCTGTACCAACTCCTGTGTATCTTGAGCATCAACTTCGTTGAAGTCAATCTTGCTCCCACTATCCTTCTTGAGGATGTGCTCCCTCTCAAGAAAGATGGATTGTCTGGCAACAATCACTTTCTTGTCTTGGGGGTTATATAGGTAATATCCTTTCGTTTCCTTGGGATATCCTATAAAGATACACTTTGTGCCCCGGGGTGCTAGTTTGTTGCCTGAGAAGGCCTTAACAAATGCCTCACATCCCCATACACGTGTGTGCGACAAAGTGGGTTTCCTTCCATTCCATAACTCAGATGGAATTCCATTTGCCGCCTTAGTTGGTACTCAGTTTAATGTGTATGCTGCAGTTTGTAATGCATATCCCCAAAAGGATAATGGAAGATCTGCATGACTCATCATCGACCTCACCATGTCCAACAAGGTGCGGTTCCTCCTTTCACTAACACCATTCCACTGTGGTGTATAAGGAGGAGTGAGTTGAGATAGAATCCCAGACCCCCGTAGAAGATCGATGAACTCTTGGTTCAGATATTCTTCACCTCGATCTGATCTAAGCTTCTTTATCTTCTTACCAAGTTTATTCTCTACTTCATTCTTGAATTCCTTAAATTTCTCTAAGGACTCTGACTTATACCTCATTAAGTAGACATAGCCATATCTACTCAAATCATCAGTAAAAGTAATAAAGTAAGAATATCCATCTCTAGCTTCTACTGGAAATGGTCCACACACATCTGTGTGTACCAATCCTAGAAGCTCTGTGGCCCTTTCACCTTGTCCACCAAAAGGAGGCTTGGTCATTTTTCCTTGTAAACAAGCGTGACATCTATCAAGTGGTTTTAGCTCAGTAGAGTCTAAATAGCCATCTTGGCAGAGCTTTGCCAAGCGCTTCTCGTTCACATGACCAAGGCTGTGATGCCATAACTGGGTGATGTATGAGTCATGTGAGTTTGTTTCGTTATCGATTGCCAACACTTGGTTTTCGTAATTTAATACATACAAACCATTATTCAAATGTGCCATACCATAACATACGTTGTTCTTATAAAATAGACAACCCTTATTTCCAAACATGAAAATAAATCCATCCATATCCAAACAAGATACAGAAATTATGTTCTTGGTAACACTAGACACAAAATAACAGTTTTGTAAAACCAAAATCATGCCAGTTGGCAATGAGAGGTGATAGTCGCCAATAGTCAACGCAGCCAGCCTTGCGCCATTGGCAGCTCGAAGATCCACCTCTTCTCTGGCGATCTTTCTAAATCTACTTGGTTCCTGCATTTGAATACAGATGTGAGCACCACAATCTGTATCTAATACCCAATGTGTAGAAATAGAAAGATTGCACTCGATAACGAACGCACCTTTAGCATCCCCACGCTTCTGGGTGCAGTTCCTCTTCCAGTGGCCCTGCTTGCCACATGCAAAACACACTGCTTCTCGTTCCTTGCCCTGCCTCTGGATCTTCCCCTTCTTGAGGGACGGTGCTCGGGAGCTTCAGACCATTTATAAGTCTTTGGCCCCTTTTCCTTGTCGTTCCTTTTCTTATTCACCATAAGGACTGCGGGTTTGTCACGCCCCATGTCCTTATCTACCTGGAGAATCAAGGTCAGAAGCTCCGATAGACTCTTCTCATTTCCGCTCATGTTATAGTTGACAATGAAGCTAGAGAAGGTCTTGGGAAATGATGATAGGATGAGATCTGTATGCAACTCATCTGGGAATTTACTCCCTAAGATGTCCAAGCGTTCAATGTAGCCAATAAGCTTGACCACATGAGGCCCAGCTGGCGCAGACTCTCCAAGCTTCGTGGTAAACAAAGCATTGGAGATCTCATACCTCTCCTGTCTCGCCTTCTCTTGGTAGAGATCTTTAAGGTGAGACATCATGCTATACACATCCATGTTTTCATGTTGCTTCAAGATCTCATTAGACATGGCCGATAGCATGAAACACTGGACATCTATGGCATCATCCATGTGTTTCATGTAGAGAGATAATTCCTCATCACTATCCTCCTTCCCAGGCGCAACTGGTATAGGCTCTTCCAGCACATATAATTTCCTTTCGTGGTGAAGGACGACGCGTAAATGCCTCTGCCACTCTTGGAAATTGGTTCCGGTGAGAAGGTTTTCTTTTTCGAGTATGGTGTGCAATGAAATGTTTGAAGTCATTTTCTTGCTGTTTCTACAATTTAAGATGAGAAAAGGTTTAGTACTTTATTATAAAAATTGAGACAAATAAATAAATTAATACTTATTAGTCTCCCACTATTTTATCGAAATCCAATAGCCCTCACCATTGACTTCAGAATATTCTATTGCGTGAATATTCTAGTGGAAAGGATCCATATTACCCTTCGCATTAACCCAACTAGGGTTGGTCAAGAAACTTGAAGGGTTATAGGTAGGCATTCCAAATGCCAACTGCATTAACTCACAGTTCCTTGATCTGCTGAGTGGACTCCCCAATCCTAAAATCCTTTTTTGGATTTCCTCAACCTTTGCCTCTTGGTCACACCAAGTCTTGCTGTGGCAGTCAACCCTTGATGCGAACCAAGTCAATTCAACCCAAAACCTTGAATTAGAATTCCTCGATAATTGAAAGCACCCCAACTAGGGTTGGTCAAGCACTTTGAACTATGGTTCGATTCTAACCAAGATTATGGAAGGCTATGCCGACTTAATATTTATTTTGAGGGATTTTATCCTTATACGTAAATTGCCATTTTATTATCTTTGATTACATGATTGTTAATATTAAGTGGGATATACTTAAGTGATTAACCATGTCTAAGATAATATTTACGTATAAGCCAATTTTATTTTAGTTCCATCTTGCATGCTCGTTTAATTCATTAATTGTGTGATCGTGACAACACACCAACAATAAATAAACAATGCAACTGATAGAAATAAAATAAATGGTATGATCATGAGCTTTTCTATTGGTTAGTTTATCTAGCAGTTGATAAACTAACCCAAGACCTAGGGGAGAAACACATTGAACCTTTCGGGTTCTTGTTTACAGCTTTCCACCTGTCCAACTTTGTATCTCCTTGGATTGGTTTCACCTTGGCTCCTGACTTGAGCCCCCTCCACTAGCTTGAGAGCTCCATCAATTACATATGCATTTATCTCACACGCATGTGAGGGGAAAAAGAGGTTTTACATAAAATAATCCTTGGGCGCGCAGACCCTACATATTAATGAGGAGATGGCTCGTAGGCCAACAAATTTAATTTAAATAAATAAATTAAAAGAAACCATTCACATACAAAGGTCTTGGTCTGTCTCATGATCATCCATACATGCAACGATATTTACGCATAAATAAAACTAGCATTCAATTCTTTAATCGTTCCTGTTTAAGATAAATCACGCTCGAATCAATTAATTATCTTTAATTAATCAATCCTTTTATCTTAAATCAATTTTCTGAATTTCCTTGAGATTCTCATCCATCATAATTTTAAACAAATAAATTCATTTAAAATTATCCTTGTATGTAACTTGTACCTTGGAGGCAACCCGGTGAATTCCCATTTATTACGCAGATGTTAAATTAAACACATATATATAAAACACCTATCACGTGTTGTGCCTCAGCTTTACGCTTGCACCATGGTACACGTCTCAAGGGTTTGTATAATATAATAATAAATTTTAATAAATCTGCGTAATTTGGGTGAGTACACGGCGTGTAGTTCCGACTACTCGATGTGTACTTTTCTTCACCGTCCATCCAAAGTACACGCCCGGGGATAAGGCGTGTTAATGTACTTTGGAAATTTTCGGAGTACACGGCGTGTACAGTGGGACACACGACATGTAGTTTCCGCGTTACACAGTTTCCAGTCGGGCAGGCCGTGTATGGAGTACACGACCCAACCCTAACCCGAAGGGACTACACGCAGTGTTAATTGGACCACACGGCGTGTATTCCGGAAACCATGTGCCACCTGTTTCTGGTCAACACACGGTGTCTTAAATTCTTAGAAAGAATCCAATACACGGCCTGATTTGGCGGATCAGTCAATGCATTGAACCTAGACTACATGGCGTGTGCTTCCGAATACACGCTGTGTATTCTGGTGTTATATGGCCAGAAATGTTTGGCTCCTCCGGATGAGTTCCTCTATTTTATTTTAATTAAAATTAAAAGAAAAAAACCGTTTCTGTGAGGTGAACGAGAAATGAGGGAGGAGGAACAGATCTCGAGATTCAGATTTCCAGAACGATTAAACATGAATTGAAATAACTAAATTATTAAATGCGTAAATCACCAACAAAAAACTAAATAATTATAACCAATGATATGACCCCTTTGATACCACTTGAAGGTTCTAGGCGCAGCGGAAGCGCGTTGGTGGGTTTTCCCAACTTAATTTTAACGTTAAACAACGTTCAATCCAAGATCCGTCACGATATAAAACGCCGAATCTTCAGAATAGAACGAAGAACGAAAAGAAAAGAAGAGTCCCGAAACCCTTGAGGAGGATAATCATATGTTGATTATAATTAATTTAATTAATGCATAAGAATTACCTTCTTGGAATTCTTTCTTCGTTGATGTGTTCGGTCACGATTCGGTGATCCGTCGTTGCGTTGTAGAATCCAAGTGTAGGATTCCTCTAGTGGTGATCCACATGTGTGTCACGTATCTATGGACGTCACTGAAGGGATCTCCGAGTGCTAGTGCGGAAGAACCTTCGCTTGCGATATCCGCCTTTGACCGCCTTGATCCGGTGGAGGATCTTCCTCTCGTAACTTGAGGGCGTTCTTGGTGGAAAGGGAATTCTCTCTTGGCTTGAGAGTATTTCCAAATCCGTTGTGCACACCCAATGGCTCTTCAAAATGTTTGGGTTGTGAGGATATTTATAATCATGTTTGAGGTTAATAGAGTTATGACAATAAATAAACACGTTACGCGTTTTATTTATTTCATTAACTCTTATTGAAAACCCCCCATGTCGAATTATTAATTCCTTGACATGCGCCCACGCTGATTATAATAAATATCATTTAATAAAATAATATTAAATCATCAAAATCCCAACTGAAAAAACTACACGGCATGTAATAATTAATACACAGCGTGTACTTTTATTTTCCTTTTTTCTCCACCACATTTATTAGACCTTGAGTAATAACTATTTATTTCTTAAATAAATTTAACTGCATTACTCGCTAATAAATATATTATTTCATCCACAATATATTCTCTCGAATAACTAGTGTCAAAATAAATGTGATCAAACATCCTTAAATAATTATTAAACCACAGTCAGGAATAATATTTATTTAACTTGTTAAATTAATATTTAACTGAGATACATGGACACACTTAGTGTGTGACCCTCTAGGCCTCTTTCTCAGTGGCATTAGGCTGAACCTGCCTAAAGTCCAAGGTTAGCGTCTAGCAACACGCCAAGGCACCCATAGAGAAAGAAGGTAATGCGGCAATGACGTGTTATCTCCTACGAATGCTTACCGTGTAATATAATCCCTTTGTCTCGATATCTCCAATAAAGCGGGTTGCATGCTAGTGTCATCAACCCATGTGATTGATTATTCTTTCTTTGACTTCCCGGAATTGAACTTTCCCGTACCTTACCATGACCATGGATTTATTTAGGCTATATCAATTCCATCAAAGGGCCTGAGATATCTACTTCCGTTATGGAACGGAAGGGACAAATCCTTTATCGCATTATCTATTAATGCGGTATTACTCGTGACGCACCCAATGTATCCTACCTCACTGCGAACAGTGTGTCGTCACAGTTTTCGTCAATACATCTAAGTGCGCGAGTTGTAATACTCATTAATAATAATCTTAAAGTCTAAGGATCAATACACACGTCTGTAGATAGGAACATCCAATGACACTATGAAATGTGGATTTCCTACTGGCGGGTCTCGTTCTCATAATATCCTCCTGGATATTACCAAGGGCGCACACCATGAGAATGTGCCTCAATGTTTTATGAGTCCTCACCCCTAATGACCTGTATTATTTGTGTCCCTCAAATAATATCATCCGGCCATAGAACATACATTCAAGAACAGTGTTATGGCACTTCCGGGTTCTCATCATAGCAAGGATCCGCTACGACCCTTTAATGAAACAGCTGTCCTTAGGACATTATCACATGACATGTCACGCAGAAGAACAATCACGATGTGATAAGGCTTTTATTTAATGAATAAAGTACAAAGAAGTTGGTTCTAGACCACCAACTCCAACAACTCATGCTCTGGTTACCGGAGCAGTTTCACTTAACCGAATGAAAAATATGTGCACACGGTGAGCTAATTTCTTCCCTAGAAGTAGGAGATCCATGTGGCATGCTTTTATGTGCACGTCACGATCTTTTTAATACACTATATATTAATATCACTAATTAAAGTTAATATATATATATATATATACGTATACTAAATAAAAAAATACTTATAAGAATATATATTTTGCAATACCTAGTAATAACTATTGTATTTAATTAAAAACATATATATTATTATGATATATAACAAATTAATATTGTATATATAAGATTATACACTTTTATTAATACACCTATTATTATTATTATATTTTATATGATATATAACACATAGTATATATATTATATTATAATAAAAATAAAACAGAAAAATGTAGAAGGGGGTGGGTCTGTTTGGCATGGACAGAAAAAAGAGGAGGGGCTCGGCTTCGGGCGATGCGGGGAGAGGGGAACAGAGTTCGGCGCGACGTGGATAGAGAAGTGCAACAGGGCGGTGGTTCGGCTTGAGAGTTCAGTTGAGATTGGCGGTGGTTTCTGGTTCGAGAGGATAGCGTGGATAGAGAAAGGTGAGTGGGATTCGGGTGGAAGCGAGGGTCGAGGCTGAGTTTTTTACTGGTGTGGTGCTGTGGTTTGAGGAAGAAGGCCAACAGCGAGATGATGGTGGTGCGAAGCAGGAAGGAGATATGGGTCGGTAGGGTTGTGGGTGGTTCCGTAGTGAGTATGATTTGGTCCAGCGAAGTAGGAAGGGGGGGGGGGGGGGGATGCGAGGCCGTGGCAGATCCAGGAGGGTTGCAGTGGTTCAAGGCCGAAGGCCTCGATACAACTTCAGATGTAGTCGGAGATGGTAGGGTGACGTTGGCGGCTTCATGGGATGGAAAAAAGGGTTTGAGTGACAGATTTGAAAACAAGGTTTGAAATTAAATGTTGAATCACCGATGTATGAAAAATTAGTCTACTGTAGGTTTAAATTTTGATCTGTTGTGTATTGTTCTTGTTGTGCTACTGAATGTTGTGCTGGTGGTTAGTGTTGCTACTATGTGAAGGAGACGGGATAAGAGGAGTGGTATGGAGGAGTGGCGACGCAGGGTGGAGGAGCAGAGGGGGTTCTACTATGGAACCGTGTGTACACCGGTGGCACATGCACTGTGAATGAAAAAAATGGAAAGGAAACAGTGAGACAAGAGAGGGGGCACCATGAATGTGTCTCACGGTCTCACCGTGAGTGAAATAGTGAGACATCAAAAAATGGAAAACGGGGGTGGATGGGTGAGACAGTGCCCGAAGCGGTGAGTGGGGGAACCCATGGCACCATGAGTGATGTTCACGGTCTCACAGTGAGGATGAAACGGAGGCACCGCAACAAGAACCCGGTGCGACTGCAATACCTGCAAAATAAAAAGAACAGATTAAATAAATTAATAATTTAAATAAAACTAAAAACCTATTAACAAATTAAATAGAATTAAAAACTAAATAAATAAAGCAAAGTTACATAATATAATTAATTATGTTTTATTTAAAAGAATGAATTAATTTTTATTCAAAATTATAAAAAATTACTTAAAGAACAAATTAAAATATTTACAGTAACATGCTTAAATTATTTAACAAATTAATTAAATAATTAATTAAATTAAAGAATAAAAATATTATTTGAATAAGAATAAATTGTTAAAACTAATTAAATTATTAAAAGACTAAAAACCATAAAGAGTTATTTATTTACAATTTAAATAATAAAGAATTAATTAATTTAATAAATGAATTAATAAACTAACTAGAATGAAAAATTATAAAAATAAAAGAATAAATAAATAAAAGTCTAATTCTCAAGACTAAGTTAATTAAAGAATTATTTAAAATGACACTAAAGCACATTAAAAAAACATGTTTTAAACTAAAAACTGATTATTTTACATAGAAAATTCAAAAACACAATAATTACCAATTATTTAATAAAAAACAACATTTTAATATAAAAAAGTCAATAGAAAATACAAAAAGGATATGGAAAAGAGTGTGAAAACACCTCCAAATCAATCTCCCCCACACTTAAAGCTTTGTTTGTCCTCAATCAAGTCCATGCCTTTAATTTTAAAATAGAAATAAGATTTGTGAGTTCCAGTTCAAAAATTTCATGATTGACTTTAATAACCAGAGGATCAAGACCAAATAATGAGTTAGGTTTTTCAAAGGTGTTCAAAAATAATGACCTGCTTAGCTTCAAAAACCCACTGGAAGTCAAGAGCATCAAAAATTCATACACTGTCAAGTATGTCATGCCCTTTATGTGTATTCATTAACTATCCTACTTCACTGTTCAATTCAAGTTATAATTCAAGGAGTGTTGACAGGTTAGATGAAGTGGAATTTAAAACATAACCAAGTGTATCTTCCATTCTCACCTTCGTCTAGGTTCCAGAAATTAAAGTCCATTAAATTGATTACTTTATTGACTCAACTCAAAAGAATATTCACCAAGTAAATTTCCCCCTTCTTCATCTGGGTTCAAAATTCCCCTCACCTTAATGAGTTCATTTTTGACAAAGGCACTTTATTTTAATCTTTCCCAACCATATTCCATCTGCAAAGAACTATGCATAACACTTATTAATATTGAAATTGGCTTTATTTATTCACAAAAACGCACCCAGTGCACCTTGTCTCATATACTCACCGTGGGATCCCATTTTCCCATTTTACTCCAGTTACAAAGGAATTAATTAATAATCATTAGAATTGAATTCCTAAAGTGATTGAATATTATTTACTAAAAATATGAGTCACCTGGGTTCCAGTGAGAACATCAAGTTACCCTAAGTCATGGTCATCATCCCACAAAACCTATCCAGTCACACGCCCATCCTCAGCTCCTAAACAGACAGATTCATAGAGATAGTGAACAATTGCACTCAACAATCATTCATGCATAAAATTTTCTGACTAAGTGCCACTCTCAACATCCAACGAACAGTTATCCACTAAACATGAAAAAATGATGTACCATTGAACCTGCAATGACCATCAAGTGATGAAAGAATTTGAAAAATTTTAAAGGAATTTTTAACCATTTTTTTGAAAAAAAAGAAAAAATTTTACCATGTTTTGAACAACCACAAACTCAGGTTTAAGAAGGGTGAATTAAACATGACACTAGAATGACCCCTCTCAAAATTTGTACACTCGTGCATCATTGGGAACGGGCGACAAACTAAAATTTATAACCTACTTACTACTTAGGACAGTGGAAAGACAAGGTCGAACCCTAGGGAGGCCTCATGTTGTGTTTGGAAATCAAAAAATAAACTAAACAAAAACAAACATGCAAAAACAAGCCAAGAAAATTAGTGGTGGAGAAGTGGAGTGAATGAGATTTAATGCGTGAAGAAGTGAGGGTAAGCTAATGAGTGCTAGGGGGTAGACAGAGCAGCAAGATAAATTGTGGTGTAAACAACCAATAGATGAGTAAGGGGGAAAGTCCACTGGCCGATTTGATATTGCTCATCCTTGTTCATGCACTAGAGTTTTAAAAATATGGATGTGACTAAAAGTAACTTTCCAGATTTGTCGTCTAGTCAGTTTGTGATGATGTAGCTCTTATAGTCCTTTGACTGTAAAAGAAATTCCATCCAATGGTGAAAATAAGTCAGAAGTCTCCGAGCTCAACTTTTCAGTTGAGTTCGGTGTGTCTCTCTCATTCAAGCATAACTCACTTGTCAATGAGTTACTCAAGTTGAAACAATTTTTATTATGGTTCAAACAAGATCGGTTTTCACTTGATCCTGTTGTTTTGAAAATAGGCTCCTCTGTAAACAATAAGAGAGACAATCCAATTAAGTGATGCAGTGCATGAATGAGACTAAAAAAATCAAATCAACTAGCTTATTCCCCCCGAAGGAAATTAGCCGGACATAATGGTTAGTTTTAATGAAAAAATAGAATTAAGATACATGAAATTTATATTGAAATAAGTTATAGAAAAACAGAGCATAAGGAAAACTGAGATGTTCAAACTCCCTGCTGATTCTCCTGAAAGTACTAACTCCAGCTGCTCAATGGTGGAAGCGATGCTGGAATGCACTCGATGTCCCGCCCTGGTAATCTAGGTGTGAAATGCACTGATCTGCTGCTCTCGGTATTGCAATCTGCTCCCGATTGAAGATGTTCGTTCCTTTTACTCTGCTCTTTTTCGTCAGGATTAAAGCTCCGTTGCTTGTCTCCAGTTCCCTCTTATCCCGAGTGATTATTTTGCTGATTTCCCTCTTCGCTGCTGATACAGGGTAACCTTTATCAGCACTAAAAAAGCGCTGATAAAAAAACCCTTTATCAGATCTAGAAAAGTGCTGATAAATAATCCCTTTATCAGTGCTAAAATGTTAGCGCCGATACAAGAAGGATTTATCAGTGATTTTTTAGCACTGATAAAGAGGACCATTATCAGCACTGAAAAAAGCGCACATAAAGGATACCTTTATCAGTGAAAAAAAATTTAGCACTGATAATGGCCCTCTTTTTCAGTGCTTTTTTTTGCGCTGATAAAACCGTAGTCCGTTTTTTTATAAAGTCGGTCACACAGTGCCCTCATTTTATGACGACCTAAAGCTCTCACGGTACTAGAACCCTGCGACTCCCCTCCACTGCCCACTGAGCTTCACGTTGCCAGACCTCTGCCACCCTCAAGCTTCTCATTGCTGGACCTCCGCTTCCCGCTGAGCTTCGTGTTGTCGGACCTTCTCTGCCCTCGAGCATCGCATTTCCGGACCTCCACCGCCCCCTATCTTCACGTGTTGGACCTCCGCCACCCGCTATCTTCGCCTTGTCGGACCTCCGCCGCCCTCGATCTTCGTGTTGCCGGACCAGGTGTGCAATGTTTTTTGGTCCCCTATTACATATACTCTTCTAGAATTATGAGGACCTATATTTAAGGATTTTTACATCATGAAGTTGAGTTTGTAAAATTTTTTAGTGAAGGTTTAACAACCTTGGTTTTCTACCACCACATGTCGAAATGAAACTAGATAGAGTGCATCCGTGAGTGAGAGAAAAACTTGTTTTCATTGATGGAAGTGTTGAGGTAGTTCAATTAGTGAGCTGAGCCAATGATATATAGTTTTTCAGTCTCTTGATATCTCATGATATTAAATGGGAATCAATCCTTATTATTTCTTCAATATGGTGCTGTAAGTGATTGACATCAGAAAGAGGGAGCCCTCTCACTTGAAGGGTAAATTCATTTCAAAGTTTTATATCATATAATAGGGACATGAACCATGTTTTTTAACTTCATTAAATGAGAAAATTTGACACACATTTTAATATCTTGTGATTAGGATTATGATAATGTATTTTAAGGTTGAATATATTTTACCAAAATGTCACACGGTATCATATCATGCAACTAGAACATATAGTGAGGGTGAGGTGAATTTTCCATCCATAGAGTCCCTACACCATGCGAAATATGGGTAGTAGATGAAAATGGATTAAGTTCATGATTCATGGACCAAAGGGGGTGTGTCTCAGAATTTTTGGCGTTTCATGCAAGAATAACGACCTCATGTGAGAAGGGGCTTGTGGCGGCTCAACACCACACGAAACAACATATAACTAGGATGTTGGATTTTTAGTTAAAATCCATATATCTCAGACTAAAGTTATGGTTTATTCATGTAAAATATCTCTTGAGAAACCTAGTATTAGTGGAAAGATTGATATGCTCATCATTAATGGTGATCAATGAGTTTACACTGTCATAGTGAAGTTTATGAAAAATTTAAGTCCTTCCCACTTGGATTTTAGTTTCACTAGATTCCTCCTAGGTATCATCGATTCCCTTAGATCCAACAATATGTCACTGTAAAGTAAGGAATGAAGGATAACCTTTTTCTTTAAGGACAACAACAATCGTTTCTGATGCATTTCTAGGTCATCCCATGCTTGAACCCTATTTTATTCAAGGGGTTCCCCCCTTCTTTCCTTCATGCTATCTAAGTGACTTTTTCTGGCAGTGCACTTTTACGGCATGATGCCCAGACCACCAAGCTTTCTAGACTTGCCACCCCTACCTCCATCTATGTCCTTCTCCCTCACTGAGGTTACTGACTGCTTCTCTGTAGTGGCCAGGCCCCTTCCTATCAGTGTTTGTTCTGTCTCCCTTGGCTCTGAGTCTGTCATCCAGCTCCAAATACTTATTGATCCAGAGGTAAATCCCTCACCAGCCCCAGGTTTTATTACCCATCCTTCCCCTTCCCCTTTGGATCCTCATCTCCAACTCATATGAAGCTTACCAAACAGAAGGGATTATGAACATGTTCAAAATCCAGGGACCTCAATGAGAGATCATCCTTCCACTTCAATAAGGCTACTAGCTCTAGATCCAATGCCAGAGCCCTATCCTACCCATCATTATTATCTTCATATGTAAATTCTCATGTTCTTAGTTCCCATGTTAAATCGTAATTCATCACCGTAGAAATCAAAAAGCATAATGTCATTGTTGTTGTTGTCAAATAACACAAAAAACCCTATAATAATCATATAATTCTCCTGGAAGATTAAGTTGCATGGATTCATACACTCTAACCCCTCCAATAGACACAAATGGGTATTTTGGCATAATAAATATGTTTTTGAGACTATTCAAGATTGCAATCAATTCATCACTACCAAGGTTTCCAACAGTGACACCTTCTTCCTTATGACTTTTGATTTTGGAAGCTATGACCCTCTTAAAAGGGAATATCTATAGAGTGAAAAAAATACCTTCGATCCCAGACACCATCCATTGTTTGTTGGGGGTGAATATCATTTCATTTCCAACAAAAAGGAAAGTAAAGGTAGAATCCCATTCTAGAGGAAGGTCATCATGGAGTTTGTTCAGTTCATGGATGAGAAGGGCCTCATTGATCTCAACTTCTCAAGTGACAGTTTCACCTGGTGCAACCACTGCAGGGGTCATCACCGCTTGTGGAGTCTATTGGATAGGTTTCTAGACAACATGAAATCCACTAACCTATTCTCAAATACCATGTTTTTCTATCTTTCTTGAGGTATTTTGAACCAATACCCCCTCTTTGTTTCCATTTCTTCTTGGCATGATCATCATGAATGGTTTCACTTCCACCAGCAGTGGGTTAACATCCTAGGTACCAGGACATGGTTTTTGAAATATGGAATGAACCCTTGTAGGAGTATCAGGCCACCTTCAACCTCAGTTACCTGACCTCAAACACTGATAGGTGCGTGTTCAGCCCTTCCTCCTCAGGAACCTTCACCACCTGGGACTACTGTCGCATATGGGATCCTTCAGAGTATTCTGATAGATGGAATGATAACTTGGGTTTATTAGATTATTAACACTAGTTTGAGATTTATGTGTGACTATATACTTATTATATTTTCTTATTATTTCATACACACCACCACTTGAGTCGAGTAACCTGATTGAAATCCATATTGGTACAATGGTTCTGATGTGGATATGGTTTTTTATGTGTTTGTGACATGTGTGTGTGTGGATATATGGGTATTTAGGAATGCTGATATTGAATGTAGGGCAGATACCTAGGAGTGGTAGATGTATCATTCTTGATTATTCATGTGTTTGGACTGGGGTGATTTGAGGAAACTATAATGAATCTAAAGTAATTATATTTAATGAAGATGAATAAATACTAATGGTTATTAATCTCTATTTTTATAAGTAATTGGTTCTATTCTACTGTATTTGGAAGTCTTTTTTTATGTACTTGGAACCATAAATACTAATATTTGAGATTCAAATAGGATGAAGATAAATAAATATTGGATGGATGTTAATCGTTTGACAATAGAGTACGAGAACAAAGTAAAAGAGTTCATCAAATTTGCAAAGGATCACGCAAAGGATTCTTATCAAATCCTTTATCCATGTTTACATTTTTGTTATTCTAGAATACTTACTCTAGAATAGTTGGAAGAACATTTGATATGTCACGGAATTGATCAGAGTTATAAATGTTGGAATAAACACGGAGAAAAAGCGAATATAGCTACTGACTGGGATAAAACTGTGTTTTATGGATAATCAAATATGTATAAAAATATCGATAATGGAGAAGACCGTATGGAGGATGTGATTATAGATGTCAATGATGATGAATATCATATTGAGGAAATGACAAAGACAAATGAATATGAACTCTGTGATTTCCCAAAATTGTTTGAGAAGTTAAAGAGTTATGCAAAGACGCCATTGTATACTGGTGCACCAAGTATGCATCATTGTTAGCTGTACTGAAGTTGTATAAATTGAAAGTAGGGAACAGATGGAGTGATGTCAGTTTTATGGAACTACTTTCTCTCTTGAATGACATGCTCCCTGAAGATAATGAGCTCCCAATCTGGACATATGAAGCTAAACGAATGCTACGCTCGATGGGTATGATTTCTGAAAGAATACATGCCTACCTGAAAGAATGTATATTGTTTCGAAAGGAGAAAAAATAACTTATAGAATGCCCAAAGTGTGTTTATTCTCAATACAAGAAAGATTAATCCAATCATACGAAATTTGTATGGTACTTTCCAATCATTCCAAGGTTTAGGCGTCTATATGGAAGTGAAGAAACTGCAAGAAAATTGTTGTGGCATGCAGATAAAAGAAATAAAGATGATAAATTATGTCATCTGACTGACTCTCTTCAATGGAAGAAAATTGATCATGAGTATCCTGAATTTGGAAAAGAGCTGAGAAACCTTCATCTTGCATTATCTACAGATGGAGTAAATCCTTTTGGTTTTCAAACCAGCACTCATAGTACATGGCCTGTTATGTTGGTAAATTATAACTTGCCACCCTGGTTATGCATGAAGTGGAAATTCATCATGTTATCTATGCTTATATCAGGACCAAAACAACCAGGTAACGATATTGATGTTTATTTGGATCCTTTGATCGTGGATTTGATGTTATTTTGGGATTCATGTGTTATGTTGTATGATGCTTATAAAAGTGAATACTTTATGTTGAGAGCGATATTGTATGGAACAAAAAATGATTTAACTGCTTATGGAAATTGGTCAGGCTATAGCATTAAAGGAACTCAAGGGTGTCCCATGTGAGAAGAAGATATAAAATCAATTAGGTTGAAACATTCATCGAAATCTGTGTTTCTAGGACATCGTAGATTTCTACCTTATCGGCATAAGTACCGATCTTGGACGACATCATTCAATGGAAGTTCAGAACAACACACAACACTGTCTCTACTAATAGCTGATCAGCTGTTTGAGAAAGTAAAAGATGTGAACATTGTTTTTGGTAAACCATTTTTGAAAAACCTTACGAAAATCTGTTGGAAAAAGAGATCAGTTTTTTTTGAATTACCATACTGGAATTGTTTGTACATATGAAATTTTCTTGATGTGATGCATGTGAAAAAACATTCATGTGAAAGTGTTATCTAAACGTTTCTAAATTCCCCTAGAAAAATAAAGGATGTAATTAAGGCAAGGTTGGAAATGGTTGACATGGGAATATAAGAAGAGTTGGCTCCCGTGAAGGGTGAAAATCGAATGTTTCTTGCTCCAGCTGCTTATACTCTTTCTAGGGAGGAGGGATACTGGTTTTGCAACTTATTCAATGATGTAAAGGTTCCAGAGGGGTATTCATCAAATATCAAGAACATTGTGCCAATGAATGATTTGAAGTTAAAAGGTTTGAAATCACATGACTACCATGTTTTGATGCAAGATCTAATTCCTATAGCTTTACGTTTGATTTTTCCCAAGATTGTTCGTCATACGTTAACCAAACATTGTTTATTTTTCAAAGCTATATGTAGCAAAGTCTCTGACCCGACGAAATTGCTAGCTATGGAAAAATAAATTGTCATCATATTATGTGAATTAGAAATGTTCTTCCTGCTAAAATTATTTGATATGATGGTTCATTTGATGATTCACTTGGTGAGAGAGATTCGACATTGTGGTCCTGTGCACTATAGATGGATGTATCCTGTTGATCAATATATGAAGATTTCGAAAGGGTATGTCAAAAATCGAAGTCGTCCAGAGGGTTGTATATTGGAGTGATATATTGTTGAGGAAGCCATTGAATTTTGTACCGAATAACCATCTGATGTGGAAAGCATTGGTCTCCTGAAATCTCGTCACATTGGAAGCATTGAGGGTGAGGGATTTTTCTGGAAGAGATGTTGTGACAATTATCATTACAGATCGGGAGTAGGCCCACCTTTATGTTTTTCATAACAGTTGGGATATTGCTCTATATATTGAAACTCACAAAGAAATTCTTAGGCAGTTGAATCCATCAAGGGCTTAAAAATGGTTATCAAATACACATAATCACCAATTTGTAGGATGTTTTCATGACCATATTTTTAAGCAGTTAGATGAAAATCCAAATTCAATTTCAGAAAGACTTCGATGGCTAGCCGTTGGACCAAGTGTGTATGTATTATCTTATAGTGGTTATGTAATTAATGGTTATACATTCTATACAAATGAACAAGATAAAGACAGTACCATACAAAATAGTGGAGTTACACTAGTGGCTGAAGAGATGCATGTTTCTAGTAGTAAGGACAGAAATCCAATTTATGCAAATATGTCATACTTTGGAATTATCAAACTAATATGGGAGTTGGATTATACGACATTCCAATTGCCTATTTTTCAATGTAAATGGTTTGATAACAACAGTGGTGTTAAAATAGATTAATGGGGATTTGTGAATGTTGATTTTAGTAAAAAAGGGTACAAAGGTGAATAATTTATAAAGGCATCCCAAGAGTACAAGTTTTTTATGTTCCAGATCCCACAAACCGAAAGTAGTTGATTGTTCTGTAAGCGTCCAAAACTAATGAAGGTTCTGATGAAAATTCAGTTGAGGACGATCCTTTCAGTGGTACATCACAATCATTTCAGAGCAGTCCCAATGTAGATGATGCTTTTTATTTTATAAGAGACCTCAATGAACGGATTTGGATAATCGACAGAGGTGTCAAATCCCTTCAGCCTTTGAAAAAGAGAAAGAGAGTTCAATAAACATGTTATATTTTTTTTGTAATATAGATCTTGTTATCTCATGTTATTATCTTATAATTTCTGAATTTATGTAATCTAAAATAAATTTTCCACCAATTTTGCAGATAATTAATTCTACACATTCTGGTGCCCATAACCTTAAAGACGAACAAGTCTCTCAAGCTGCTGTTGTGGCTGCTGCTGCTCCTATTGCTGCCCCTGCTGCTCCTACTGCTTCTGCTGCTCCTGCTGCTACGGCTCCTACTGCTACTAGTGTTGAGGTCCAACAACCATCATCACATGTTGTTGCTACCATTTCATATGAACATATAGATGATGTTGATATCGATGAAATGGTCGGGAATTAAGGATCGACGTCGTAGAAAACACAGGTGTATCGTAGTTTGACGGTGTAAGCCAAAGTTCTTAAGGAAAAAAGAAAAGGAATCAAATTTGACGTCGGATGGAATGCACGAGGCCAACATGTGAATCCCAACAAGGCTATGTTTAGTAGTTACATTGGAGTTGTCACTCGGAAATGTATACCGATTGACATAGATTCATGGCACCATGTTGTGCCCGGGTTGAAGCCTGTGATCTGGGATGAAATTACGGTAACATTATGAATTTATTTCTTTAATTTACTATCAAATAAAATAATTAAACAATGTATTAATCTTCTCAATCTCTTACTGAATACATTTATAGTATAATATTTACACAAGGATTATGTACTAAGTCTTGCAGGAAGGATTCATCAAGGTTTTCACACTATTTTAACAAGATATCACCTAAAAGATTCCAAAGGTAAAATAAACCTGCACCCACCCATTTTCTATGCTCGACTGATATCCCAAGAATCATGGGATTCATTTATTAGCCACTATGGGGATGAGAAGTTTCAGGTTCATTGTGGTTGATAATACGTTGTTTGAGGATACGTGTATTCATCACTTTGATTGTCAATATTTCATTTATGAAACATCAAATCTGTAAAGAAAATAAGGAACATGCATCAAAACCAACATACCCCCATCGTAAAGCAAGGATAGGGTACGCTTCACTAGAAAAGAAAATGGTACGTATTTTAAATTTACATTAATATTGTTAGGTTCCAAAAATAACATCATAATTATCTTTCTATGTTTATATGTAGATTGATGAGTCTAAAACCAAATACACTACCATCCCACATCATGTGCTTTGGAAGGAGGCATGTGTGAATAAGGAAGGGAAGCTAGTAGATGAGAACACACAAAAAGTGTGGGAAATTTGTCTAATTATGGCATGAAGATAAAAATATTTGTTTTAAATTTCTATTACATAAAAATAATTAGTTATTTTCCTATATCCGACAGTCACAAGAATCAACTACTCTTGTAGTGGATGCAGACCTATTATCGACGACTTTGAAGCAACCAGAAAAATACGGTCGTGTCAGGGGTGAGAGGTTTGGGGTGACACCCCAAGTATATTTTGAGAAGAAAAAAATGGATGATAGAGATGAAACATTGAAAAAATGATCGAAAAACTAGAAAACCTTGAAGAAATATTTCAATGGTAGGGAGAGTTGATAACAACTTTTATGGGTGGGAAGCAAGGAGAAGACACAACTTAGGAAAAACTAGTGTGTGAAGATCCCACCCCACCCCTCACCAGCTTTGAGGCGAGCCATTCCCCTCAAAGAGCTATCTTAGCTGTGGTAATCAATATTCTAATAGTTGTTCCCATGAAATGTGAATCAGACAAACACTGATACTTTTCTTGTACTAATCTTCTACAGGGTGATAATGATTTTGATTTATATCTATCAACACTCACCTATCACCTTGTAGTGAGGGCTATAGTGTTCAACATCTCAGATGACATGCTGCATAATAGACCACTTCCAAAAGATCATCTGAAAGTGACGATTATTGTATCTCATGAGCCAAATGCAGAGCTACCTATTCCACTTGATGAAGATTATATTCATACAGTCTAAAAGGATATTGGGAAATTCATTTCATGGCTGTCACAACTTTTTAGAGTACATGCGGCTAAAGAGGTATTTATTTCTTTTTTTTTTTCAAGCTATACCTTTAACAATTAATGAAAAAAGGGTCTGAACCAATGAATGTTATTATAGACGGAGAAAGGGCAGGGGGTGAAAAACGTTGGCACAAAACCATCTAAAGGATTGACGAACCGATCCCAAGGAGATACTTAAAGCACAATAACACCACCTGTTCTCTATCCACATTTACTAGCATTGAAGAGTCATGTGGATATGAAGCTAAGAGGTGGTACTAGTCATATAGTGGGTTTCAAAGAGAATATATACGGCCTGGAAAGTCAAGATTTCGTTGCTGCTGAAAATGTAAATGATATCCTTGAAAACGGCTGGCTAGGCGTCACAGTTGTAAATATATATATGAGGTATGTTTCTGTGAATTGATTTTCTAAAAGCTGATCTAATGTGAAAATTATGACTAAATGCATTTTATATTGTTGATAGACGTATATATGAAAAACAGTTGAAGTAATTTTCCCATGAGCCAATATTTGGACACGTTAGTCCTCATACCACGTCATCACATCTAACAAAAATAGAGCCATAAAAAAAGAATGAAATAGTGAACGACTTGCTGAAAACATTTGAAAGAAAGATTACAGATGATAGACTCTTCTTAATACCAACCAAGCAGAGGTAACACTCTACGATTAAAGCATATCAATTATATTTTGACTTCTTTTATTACTTATTCATTTTTGTATTTTTAGGCAACATTGGAAGCTAATTGTAGTGAACTTGGATACTGCAAAGATTTATTTTCTGGATTCAAAGCAAGGATATCCATCAAACCGACCACACATGATGGAGTTTGTGAATCTATAAGACACTACATCCTACATTTTAGGTCTAAACATAAAGTAATATAATTTATATTATCTTTTACTGAGGATTCTATTCTGATAGGGCGGTGTATCATTATCGTCTAAAAAAAGGAATGAGGATAGGGGCTAAGCATAAGGAGGGGAGCAAGTACTACGTCTGGACAAATATCAGGGTATATATAATAAAATTTCACTATCCAAACACATCTCAAAACAAGTTACTTATTCTCCTAATGATAAATTATTTTTTAGTGTCCAAAACAAAAAAACGATAATTATTGCAGTTATTATGTTTGTAAATTTATGAAAGAGATCGTTTTTCATCAACAAACAAGAATCCTTATAGAATTATTTTCAAAAAAAACTACTAGTTGGTTTAATTTATTTATTAATTATTTATTTTTATATTTTGCAGTACTACTATGACTGCTGAAAAGCCTCATACTCACAAGATGATATATATATGTTCATAAATGAGTGGGACGCATACCTGATGAAATATTGTACACAAATAACATGAAGATCTGACATGGGGACGTGTACAATTGGCAGTCATTTTTTATAGGGGTTTAGGGGATCAAAAGATGACACATTGTTGTATGTAAATGTTCATAGGAATATTGTAATTGTTATTAAATAAAACATCCTTTCTCCAATGAGTCAATTTTCTATTTTAATAGATGATATGCACCAACAACATGCAAGAATGATGAACCACTCAAAGGGTCTCTCTTTTGTTTAAAATGGACATATTTTTAAGTGAAAACAACAACTGACCTACGAAAATCTGACCAAATGCATTCAGATTGTGTTGATACATTAAGAGAACAAACCATGGGTGCGTTGGGGACATGCACGAGTCATCCCCACCTCAATATGAGGCACGGTTTGGCCGGTACCACTCAAAGGGTCTCTCTTTTGTTTAAAATGGATAGATTTTTAAGTGAAAACAACAACTGAACTACGAAAATCTGACCAAAAACATTTGGATTGTGTTGAACCTTTAATAGAAAGATTCATGGGTACATTGAGGATGTGAACGAGTCAACCCCACCTCATTCCGAGTACGGTGTGGCCGGTACCACTCAAAGGGTCTCTCTTTTGTTTAAAATGGACAAATATTTAAGTGAAAACAACAACTGATCTACGGAAATCTGACAAAACGCATTCAGATTGTAGTGATCCTTTAGTAGAACGATCCACGGGTCCTTTGTGACGTGTACGAGTCATCCCTGCCTCAATCTGAGGCACGGTGTGGCTGGTATCACTCAAAGGGTCTCTTTTTTGTTTAAAATGGACAATTTTTTAAGTGAAAACAATAACTGACCTACGGAAATATGACCAAACGCATTTAGATTTTGTTGATACTTTAATATAATGATCCACGGGTGCATTGGGGATGTGCACAAGTCATACCCGCCTCAATCCAAGCATGGTGTGGCTGGTACCACTCAAAGGGTCTCTCTTTTGTTTAAAATGGACAAATTTTTAAGTGAAAACTACAACCAACCTACGGAAATCTGACCAAACACATTCTAATTATGTTTATCCTTTAATATAACGATCCAAGGGTGCATTGGGGACATGTATGAGTCATCTTCGCCTCAATCTAAGTCACGGTGTAGCCGATACCACTCAAATGGTCTCTCGTTTGTTTAAAATGGACAAAATTTTAAGTGGAAATAACAACTGACCTACCAAAATACGACCAAACGCATTCAGATTGTGTTTATACTTTAAGATAATGATCCATGGGTGCGTTGGGGACGTGCATGAGTCATCCCTTCCTCAATCCGAGCATGGTGTGTCCAGTACCACTCAAAGGGTCTCCCTTTTGTTTAAAATGGACAAATTTTTAAGTGAAAACAACAACCGACCTATGGAAATCTGACCAAACACATTAGGATTGTATTTATACTTTAGGATAATTATCCATGGGTCATTTTTGATGTGTACGAGTCATCCCTGTCTCAATTCTAGGCACGGTGTGTCCGGTATCCCTCAAAGGGTCTCTCTTTTGTTTAAAATGGACAAATTTTTAAGTGAAAACAACAACTGACCTATGGAAATCTGAAAAAACGCATTTGTATTGTGTTTATACTTTAAGAAAAAGATCCGAGGGTTCATTGAGGACGTGTATGAGTCATCCCCGCCTCAATCCGAGGCACGGTGTAGCCGATACCACTCAAAGGGTCTCTCTTTTGTTTAAAATGGACAAATTTTTAAGTGAAAACAACAACTGACCTACGGAAATCCAAACAAACACATTCATATTGTCTTGATCCTTTAGGATAATGATCCAAGGGTCATTTTTTATGTTTATGAGTCATCCCTGCCTCAATATAAGGCATGGTGTGGTCGGTACCACTTTAAGGGTCTCTCTTTTGTTTAAAATGGAAAATTTTTTAAGTGAAAACAACAACTGACCTATGGAAATCTGACCAAATACATTCATATTGTGTTGATCCATTAAGATAATGATCCACGGGTGCATTGGGGATGTGCATGAGAATCCCCACCTCAATCCAAGGTGCAGTGTGGCCGGTACCACTCAAAGGGTCTCTCTTTTGTTTAAAATGGACAGATTTTTAAGTAAAAACCACAACTGACCTACAGAAATCTGACCAAACACATTTGTATTGTGTTGATCCTTTAATATAATTATCCATGGGTGATTTGGGGACGTTCTCGAGTCATACCCATCTCAATCCGAGCACCGTGTGGCCAGTACCACTCAAATGGTCTTTCTTTTGTTTAAAATGGACAAATTTTTAAGTGAAAACAACAACTGACCTACATAAATCTGACCAAACACATTTGTATTGTCTTGATATTTTAGGAGAACAATCCAAGGGTCTTTTTTGGTGTATAAGAGTCATCCATGCCTCAATCCGAGGCACAGTGTGGCCGTTACCACTCAAAGGGTCTCTCTTTTGTTTAAAATCGACAAATTTTTAAGTGAAAACAATAACTGACCTATGGAAATTTGACCAAATTCATTTTTATTGTGTTTATACTTTAAGATAATGATCCACGGGTGTGTTGGGGATGTATGAGAGTCATCCCCGCCTCAATTCGAGGAACAGTGTGGCCGGTATCACTCAAAGGGCCTCTCTTTTGTTTAAAATGGACAAAATTTTAAGTGAAAACAACAACCGACCTACAGAAATATAACCAAACGCATTCAGATTGTCATGATCCTTTAGGAGAAAGATCCAAGGGTACTTTTTGATGTGTAAGAGTCATCACTGCCTCAATTCGAGGCACGGTGTGGCCGGTATCACTCAGAGAGTCTCTCTTTTGTTTAAAATGGACACAATTTTAAGTGAAAACAACAACTGACCTATGGAAATCCAACCAAACACATTTTTATTGCATAGATACTTTAGGATAACAATACACGGATCATTTTTGACATATACTTGTCATCCTTGCCTCAATCTGAGACACGGTGTGGCCGGTACCACTCAAAGGGTCTCTCTTTTGTTTAAATTGGACACAATTTTAAGTGAAAACAACAAATGACCTACGGAAATCTGACCAAAAACATTCAGAATGTATTTATCCTCTATGATAAAGATCCATGGGTCCATTGTGATGTTTAAGACTTAATCCCTCCTCAATCAGAGGCACGGTGTGGCCAGTACCACTCAAATAGTCTCTCTTTTGTTTAAAATGGACAAATTTTTAAGTGAAAACAACAACTAACCTATGGAAATCTAACCAAACACATTCGGATTATCTTGATACTTTAGTAGAACGATACAAGGGTCCTTTTTGATGTGTAAGAGTCATCCCCACCTTAATACGAGGCACAACGTGGCTGGTACCACTCAAAGGGTCTCTTTTTTTTAAATGGACAAATTTTTAAGTGAAAACAACAACTGACCTACGGAAATCCGACCAAACGCATTCGAATTGAGTTTATCCATTAAGATAACGATTAACAGGTGCATTGGGGATGTGTAAAATTCATCCCCACATCAATATAAGGCACAATGTGTCCTGTATCACTCAAATGGTCTCTCTTTTGTTTAAAATTGACAAAATTTTAAGTGAAAACTACAATTAACCTATGGAAATCTGACCAAACACATTCTTATTGTATTTATCATTTAGGAGAATGATCCAAGAGTCCTTTTTGACGTTTATGAGTCATCCCCACCTCAATCCGAGGCACGGTGTGGCCGGTATTACTCAAAAAGTCTCTCTTTTGTTTAAAATGGACACAATTTTATGTGAAAACAACAACTAACCTATCGAAATCCGACCAAATGCATTTGGATTATATTGATCCTTTAGGAGAATGATCCAAAAGTCCTTTGGGACGTGTAAAAGTCATCCCTGCCTCAATACGAGGCACGGTGTGGCCGGTACCACTCAAAGGGTCTCTCTTTTGTTAAAATTGGACACAATTTTAAGTGAAAACAACAACTGACCTACGTAAATCTGACCAAACACATTTTTATTATCTTGATCCTTTATGAGAACGATCCATGGGTCCTTTGTGACATGTAAGAGTCAACCCCACCAACACTCTAGACCGCCCCCACCCCCCTAGACACCAACCCACCCCCTGGACACCCACACCCCTCTGGACACCCCCACCCCCTGGAAAGCCCTCTCAACCCCCTAAACAACCCCACCCCCTGAACACGCCCATGGATACCCCCCCCCCCACCTCAGATAGCCCCCACCCCCTGGACACCCCCACCCCCTGGACAACCACCACCCTCCTTGACGACACCCCACCCCTCCTTGACACCACCCCACCACCTGCATACCCCCAACCCCTGGACACCCCCACCCATGGACATCCACCCCCACCCTCCCAAACACCATCCCACCCCCCTTGGACAGCCCCACCAACCCCCTGGACCACCCAGGACATCCCCCCACCCCCTAGAAAACCACCCCCCGACACCCTGGACACCATCCCACCCCATGGACACCCCATAGACAGCCCCCCCCCCACCTGAACACCCCCCTCCTTAGACACCACCCCACCTCCTTGGACATACCTACCAACACCCTGGACCTCCCCCACCCCCTGGAAACCCCCACCCCCTGGACACCCCAATCCCCTCGGACTCTCCCATCCCACCCTCCTGGACACCACACCACCCCCCTTGGACAACCCCACCAACCCCCCAGACCGCCCCACCCCCCTGACACCCCACCCATCCCCAGGAAAGCCCCCCCTAACACGTTAGACACCAGCCCACCCCCTGGACACCCCATGGAGAACCCCCCCTCACCTGGACACCCCCCTCCTAGACACCACCCCATCACCTAGACACCCCCACCCCCTTGGACACCACCACCCTCCTTGGACAGCCCCCTAACCTCCTGGACCGCCCCCACCCCCTAGACACCCCCATCCCCCCGGACATCCCCTACCCCCCCTTAGACAACCACCCGAAACCCCTGAACAACCCCCAACCCCTTTAATTCTGAATATAATTCTTTATGTATTTAATTAACTTATGAATTATGTGTTAATGGTTTATGGGTATACTTGGTGTAATTAGCTTATGAATTATGTGTTAATTTTGTATAGGTATACTTATTGAGATGCTGAATTATTTTCAGGTGTTGTTTGGGTGTGATGTTGCAAAAATTTTATTCGCAACAGACATGAAATTTATCAGCACTTTTTAGCGCTGATAAAAGAAGCCTTTATCATCACTAAAAAAGCACTGATAAAATACACATTTATCTGCGCTAAAAGAGTGCTGATAAAGGCTTCCTTTATCAGCGCTCTTTTAGCACTGATAAACTGATCCTTTATCACCACTTTTTTAGCGCTGATAAATGTACATTTTATCAGGATTAATGCCTCGCTGCTTGTCTTCAGTTCCCTCTTATCCCGAGTGATTCTTCTACTGATGTCCCTCTTCTCTTCTGGACTGTTCAATGCCTCTCCCGCCTATTGTGCATTCATCACCCAACCGAAGTATCTAGAATCTCCCCCGAGGAGCTCAATGGCCTCCACGTGGAGCTTTTACTGCGCTGCTCCCTCCCGCGCTAGTTATCGGAGCAGTTGCTCTTAAACAAATGAAAAAGATGCGCGCGCGGCAAGCTAATTAATTCCCTGGAAACAGCAGATCCACATGGTGTGATTTTATGTGCACGTCACGATCTTTTTAATGAACTCCAAGTGAGTGCATCCCACCCCCTACAATGAAACTATAACAAACGCACATGATCCCAATAAAAAGTAACTGCTATGTAGAACTAAATAAATTTATACACTATATATTAATATCACTACTTAAAGTTAATAAATATATATATATATATATATATATATATATATATATATATATATATAAGTATACTAAATAATAAAATACTTCTAAGAATATATATTTTTCAATACCTAGTAATAACTATTGAATTTAATTAATAAATTATATATTATTATGATATATAAGAAATTAATATTGTATATATAAGCTCCTACACTTTTATTAATACACCTATTATTATTATTATATTTTATATGATATATAACACATAATATATATATTATATTATAATAAAAATAAAATAGAAAAATGTAGAAGGGGGCAGGTCTGTTCGGCATTGACAGAAAGGAGAGGAGGGGATCACCTTCAGGCGATGTGGGGAGATGGGAACAGAGCGCGGCATGACGTGGATAGAGAAGTGCGGCAGGGCGGTGGTTTGGCTTGAGTGTTCAATCTGGATTGGCAGTGGTTGCTGGTTCGAGATGATAGCGTGGATAGAGAAGGGTGAGTGGGATTCGGGTGGAAGCGAGGGCCAAGGTGGAGGTTTCGACTGGTGTGGTGCTGTGGTTTCAGGAAGAAGGCCGATGGCGAGATGATGGTGGTGCGAAGCAGGAAGGAGATATGGGTCGGCAGGGTTGTGGGTGGTTCCGCAGTGAGTATGATTCGGTCCAGCGAAGCAGGGGGGGGGGGGGGGGGGAGGGCAGATGTGAGGCCGTGGCAGATCCAGGAGGGTTGCAACGGTTCAAGGCCGAAGGCCTCAACACTAACTTCAGATGTAGTCAGAGAGGTAGGGTGATGTTGGTGGCTTCGTGGGATGAAAAAAAATGGTTTGAGTTGCAGATTTGAAAATTATGTTTGAAATTAAAAGTTGAATCGCCGACGTATGAAAAATTAGTCTGCTGTAGGTTTAAATTTTGATCTGCTGTGTATTGTTCGTGTTGTGCTACTGAATGTCACGCTGCTGGTTAGTGTTGCTGCTATGTAAAGGACACGGGATAAGAGGAGGGGTATGAAGGTGTAGCAATATAGGTTGGAGGAATAGAGGAGGTTTTTCCGTGGAACTGTGTGTACACTAGTGGCACATGCACCGTGAATGAAAAAAATGGAAAGGAAACGGTGAGACAGGAGAGAGGGCACCATGAATGTGTCTCACATACCATGAGTGAAACAGTGAGATAGTAAAAAATGGAAAATGGGGGTGGAAGGGTGAGACAGTGCCAGAAGCGGTGAGTGGGGGAACCGGTGGCACCGTGAGTGATGTTCATGGTCTCACAGTGAGGCTGAAATGGAGGCACCACAACAAGAACCTGATGCGACCCCAATACTTGTAAAATAAAAAGAACAGATTAAATAAATTAATAATTTATATAAAAATAAAAATCTATTAACAATTTAAATTTAATTAAAAACTAAATAAATAAAGCAAAGTTAAATAATAAAATTAATTGTGTTTTATTTTAAAGAATGAATTCATTTGTATTCAAAATTATAAACAAATTACTTAAAGAACAAATTAAAATATTTACAGAAACTTTCTTAAATTATATAACCAATTAATTAAAGAATTAATTAAATTAAAGAATAAAAATATTAATTGAATAAGATTAAATTGTTAAAACTAATTAAATTATTAAAAGACTAAAAACCATAAAGAGTTGTTTATTTACAATTTAAAGAATAAAGAATTAATTAATTTAATAAATGAATTAATAAACTAACTAGAATGAAAAATTATAAAAATAAAAGAATAAATAAATAAAAGTCTAATTCACAAGACTAAGTTAATTAAAGAATTATTTAAAATGACACTAATGCAAATTAAAAAAACATGTTTTAAACTAAAAATTGATTATTTTACCCAAAAAATTCAAAAACACAATAATTATCAATTATTTAATAAAAAAACATTTTAAAATAAAAAAGTCAATAGAAAATACAAAAAGGAAGTGACAATGTCACGAACCGGATCTGGTCACCATCAAACCGGCACCAAATCTGGCCCGTGCCAAGGCCCGAAGGGCGTTCTCGATCCCCACGGGCTGGCACAAGTGCCCAGGTATCAAAAAATGAAAATTGGGAACGATTAACCCAAATTTTTATACTTAAAACAAAAAATGAATCCAAGAAATCAAATCTGGATTTTTCAAACCAAAACATCTTTTACTGAAATTCATAACTGAATTACACAATTTTAAACAATGTTTGAACACCATTACAAAGGTACAAACCCAAGAAAAGACAGCCCAAGAACCTCCACATGGAAAGAGGCACCACCCTCAAGCCATTTCCACGACACTGCACCATGATGGACCGCTAAAAACCCGAACCAAAGGCATAAAACATGTACCCAAACCCGTGACATAAAATAAGCAAGCCTACTTACACCCAAAGGTGTAAGTAGGGTGTGAGCGAAAGCCAAGTAGGATACCACCACTAAGAGATTCCATGTGATAAACATTTCATGACAAAAAGCATTGCAAGTTTTATAAATAAGAAATGCTTGTTACAATTTTCTAAAGTATGCAATAATAAATGAAAACAGTTTTCATGTGGTCTAATTTTAAAGGACCAACAATTTTAAAATAAATAACAAAGCTACTGAATTTTCCAGCCAACAATACCGTATACCGATGGTAAGTACAAAGGATCTAATGAGAACAAGTAATAGGAAATAACCCCTAGGCACTAGCTAGTTGTGGGCCCCAGGTACCTCGTATCTCGGTGAGAGTAACCACAAAAAAATATCTGTTCTCGTCCACGAGCCACTAGTAGGGATCATACCCATAACCTAGTGGTCCCCAATCATCATCATCATAATTTAGTTAGAGTTGTAAGCATCAATCTTGCTAAGTGAAACTGAGGCCAAACCCCACAGATTCACTAGCATAGTAGTACACGTCCACCCACCTAAATACCCGGGTTTTCCTTTGTGCTCAAACAAGTTCAACAATTCAAGAAATATAGTTTTCATATGAAAATATCACTTCCACATCACACAATAACTAAACAGCCCCCTTTACATCACACAAGTCACAAATCCCACTTTTCATTCAAATGCATTTTGAAATCAAACTTACACTAAAATTGCCTACAACAATTTTCAGATTTCTTTAACACTTCCACAAATACATTAAAAAATTTAATAAAACCATTATAAGATATTTAAATCACATAACAGCCCACACACATGTCACATAATACCCTTCTCACCTTCACAATTCATTTTATCAATAAACTCACATGAAACATCCCACACCCGTGTTTCGCACACAAAACACAATTTAGTAAAACATTTTGGAAATTTATAAAACATTCAAAAAATGTTTGACATATCAAATCGCCACTTTACCATTAAAAAACCCACATTAGGTGAACACAATCACCCAAACAGTACATATACACCCTTTCCCAACTTTGTTTAACAAAATAAAACATTTGCAATTTTTATAAAACAAACCCAAGAGGTATAACCGTTGTTTGCACACTAAACCCATTTCAAAACCCTCATTAAAAACCAAAATCACACCAATACCAATCAAAAATAGAACTTTCAGACCTAAAACAATTATTAAACCACCCCCAAGTGTTATACAAATACATCAAATACTACCACAAAGATACTAATGAAAAACACACATTTTCATAAATCACATTCAAGAAGTACAACATGATTTTACACCTTAAACTCATTCAAAAACCACTTTTCAAGGCCAACAGGAAAATAATTAATTAACAGACTAGAATTGGCAGCCCCTTTCAAAACTAATAAATCACTTTCATATGTTATAAACTAAACCCAAACATTACCCCAATAGTCACACATGAAAAGTACCCAATTTCAAGCTAAAATACAACTAAAAATTAAATGTTTTACCAAATCCATCAAAAACAGTTTTCAAACCACAAAAAGCAGATTATAAACATACTTAATTAATAAAACAAGCAATCTAACACATCACAAAATGGTTACACATGGAATCAACTACCTTTTGAGTCGAAACCCACAAAACTTGGTGCGAAACCTTAAGCGCACCACCGCCGCACCACAATAAATATAAATCCAGAACTAGACCACAAAAAATTGACCCAAAAGATACCAAATCAGACCTTAGGATCGAACCCCAACTTCTGGACATGAGGAACTTCAAGTAAGAGGAAATAAAACTAAAAGAGGATGTAAGGAACCAAGAAGGAATTCCCTTACTTGAAATATCTTGAAGAAATCGGCCCTAATCCACCAAAATATGAATCTCCAAGTACCCAAAAATGGTATGGAGGTTTGAAGGAGTCATATTAGGTCATGTGGGAACTGAAATGGGGGAAAATGATGAAAATTGAAGGAGTTATGAAAGATTCATTTTACCTCGTCAAATCTGGTCGATTTGAGAAAGAGTATGAAAGATTGCCCTACTTCGTGGCTCACCTGAGCTCCAAAATTACGAAACCGATAATGGGGGCGAATATCAGGCCATTGGATTTGAGAGGGATGTAGAATCATGGGAACAAAATTAAAAAATGAATGAGATATGGAATATTTTAAAAAAATATTTAAAGCAGGAAATGGTCCTACGGGTAGGCCCATTACCTAAATCAAAAACCCAAATCCATCATGATTTTGGATTTATATGTGGTCCAAAGGGATATGGTGGTTTTAATATATCAGGTTATTACAATTGGGAAGTGTAATGGGTTTAAAATAGTAAAAATTGAAGGATTTATAGATGAAACAAAATTAGTTTTTTAATCTGGAATTGGGCTCGCGGTTTGACCATAATTTTCAAAACCCACCATTTCACCAAAATGAGTGGTACCCCCCCCCCCCATAAAAATCAGGAATGGAAATTAAATGAAATATTAATATATAAAAAAGTCACATGTGTGACAATTCTCCCCACCATAAAACTTTCCTCCCTCGGAAAGCCACATCGAGGACAAAGAAAAAAACCAAACCCAACCGAAAGGCAGAAATGGACTCCTTTGCTAAGCTTTGCCCCAAAAGGCCAAAACACCTCCACTGATCAAATAAGGATTACTATCACAACCAAAACATATACCACTTTACTGAAATGATCAATCACGTTCATACTTTATCCCAAAAGAAAACTCCTCAAACACTATCCAAATAAGACTCAAGCAATTCACCCAAACGAACAATAACATTGAACAAGGATACACTTACCTTACTTTAACTAATCCATTGGGTGCTCTCCAGTCCCAAAGTTTACCCAAGAATGATGTTGGTAGCTAGATAGCTCCAAACAAGACTATCTACACCAAGCCAAGACCATGGATAAATGTAAGTTACTGGTACGAGGGGACACAAATACACTCCCCACCATAAGAGACAACCAACCATCTTAACTGACCAATATGGGCCGACATAGAAAGACCCCAAAACTTAAAGAATTGGGACAACCGCACAGTTAGCCCACACAGTTTGGGAAACTGTGCTCTAACCATGTGTATCCTTATACCTTCATGGTTTTATGGCGAATGGTTACTACTAAATGTTCACTCAACATGTCTAGACAAATCCAAAACCTTTCCCCCAAACCCAAAGGAAACCAAAGTGGAAAAGAAAGTCATTGGGAGATAACATGGGGATGAGGCCCTCCACCTCTTTCCACCGAACGAGAACAAAATAAGAAAGTTGAAAACACCAAATGTTTAAACTATTCCCATCTCTCATACTGAGAATAGTCCTTTGTACAAGGTTAAAAACTACACTGGGATTTCCTTTAACTACGTGCCAGCTTCTCTCCGAGACCTATGGCTGGAGCTGGAATGATTGAAGCATCTTCGGCCTCACAATTAGGATTTGGAAACCCCAAATATAATTTCTTCTTCCGATGCTACAATCAACTACACCGCAATCCCAGAAAAGTTTTCCAGACATAACACATTCCAAACTCACTTTACCATATCCCGATATTTCACTGAAACGAGAGCTAAGAAGATTCCCACACATCACACCTTGTTTCTTCAGGTGAGAAACAATAGATGTAAAGAACACCTACACTCACATTCCCCTAAAATGGATGATTTTGAAGTTTTTACAAGGGATAAATTCTCTCAACATAACAGGGACTCTCAGAGGATTTCACTACTTTCACCTATACGGTCAATCGATCACATGACATCATAAGGCATCACCAAACATGACCATTACGACTGATATAAACAATGCATGGAGAGGGACCTTATACAACATTCCCAAACAACACATGATTCTAGAAAGTGGCCACAATATCTTCTCGTGACCAGATTTCCCACACTGGTAATTTATTGTGAACTCTTTCTTTGAAGAGACTAAGAAGGACTCAGAGGCCCTCTTAGACACTATCCATACTGACAACCCCAGACAACTTCCACCTTTGAAGAATCAGGTAGCTTAAGAAACTAAGGTCTCTTTTAACCATCCACGATCACTCTTCCACAACAAGAGGATCCAAAGAAACCAAGGATGTAAATTGTGTAGAATCATTCTACAAAGCTCAAGAAAACATTCCTTACATTGATCAACTGGAGGATTTTCCAATGGAAAAAAAAATCCGGCTTGCACTTCAGTTGTGCACTAAACCTTAATGGGGGCGTACCTTATCCAATGAGAGAACCCAAGGACCCAACTAAGCTGGTCCATTGGTAAAAACATGCCAAAAAACAGATCCAAACCCATTAATGGAACCACCTTAAAGGTGTCCCGAAACATATATCATAGGAGACTACTAACTGGACCTTCTACCCAGCTTACCGATCAAACATAAACCCAAAACGTAGTTCAAATAGGAGGGGTTATTGGACTAAAAAAACATCCCACAAAAACAACATTTTCAAAAAACCATAATACAAACCATCCCAAACTATTCATCAAGACATCATGTTTTTCTTTAAAACCATTTCTTTGAAAACAAACGGTTCAACGGTAAGAGTATCGACTAATGGTACCCCATGGGCCTCACACATGCATGTTTTTGTGCCACACCAGACACCCTCCTCATATCAGTCTTGGAAATCATCCAGTCGGGCCATAAACCATCCATCATCTCATATAACCCCATGCATGTGGTCGCTAATGGAAATACCAAAGGTTAAAAAAAAATTCTTTCCACTTTTCAAAACCAAAACGGTCAACCAACACATCCTTTTTTCTCATAACCACTAACCACGAGATCAAAATCCCAACTCACATCTTACAAATTTTTTTTATAAAGTCACAACTATTTAGAAAATAACTCACTTTCAAGATATTCACATCAATTTAAAAACAACTTATACCATTAAAACACACTCTGATTGTTTAGAAAACTCTATTGGAAACACTTTTCAAAACCAACTTCAATATAGTTCCGGATTTCAAAGAGGTGTAAGCACACCATTTTACATTTCAAAACAATTCTCAAAATTCAGCTCCGTCATTTAATAAACGAAACCATTCCCTCTTTATTTGAAAATAATTTCATAAAAACTTTATGATTCTGAAAACCAAGTCACTTTAAAACCAAAGTTCCATGATTTCAAAACTAAAGCACAAAACAATGTGAGAGGAAACTAGTTTTAGTGGGTGACTTGGAAATATGGTTGGCAGCCATTTTCCATTCAATTCACCATCAAATAGAGTGTTCTAGGGAATATCCTCGGCTCCACATGGCTTGCCAGACCCTGTGACCTCACTAAGACCATTAACCCAACTCTCTTTTCATTTCACCTAATCATCATCAGACCAAGAAAACCAAAAGAAATAGATAAATCCCAACTTCCCCTGGCGACATGAATCCCGACATGAGGTGTGGTGATCAAGCACACTACCCATAATCATAATTTCATATACTGACAATCTTAACTCCAAACTATCCCGAATATTTCCCAAATAACATGACTTAAATAGAGCGAACCTGCTCTGATACCATTTTGTCACGAACTGGATCTGGTCACCATCAAACCGGCACCAAACCTGGCCCGTGCCAAGGCCCGAAGGGCGTTCTCGATCCCCACGGGCTGGCACAAGTGCCCAGGTATCAAAAACTAAAAATTGGGAATGATTTACCCAAATTTTTTTACTTAAAACAACAAATGAATCCAAGAAATCAAATCTGGATTTTTCAAACCAAAACATATTTTACTAAAATTCAGAACTGAATTACATAATTTTAAACAATATTTGAACACCATTACAAAGGTACACACTGAATAAAAGACAGCCAAAGAACCTCCACATGGAAAGAGGCACCGCCCTCAATCCATTTCCACGACACTGCATCACGATGGACCGCTAAAAACCCAAAACAAAGGCATAAAACCTGTACCCGAACCTGTGAAATAAAATAAGAAAGTCTACTTACACCCAAAGGTGTAAGTAGGGTGTGAGAGAAAGCCCAGTAGGATATCACCACTAATAGATTCAATGTGATAAACATTTCATGACAAAAAGCATTGCAAGTTTTGTAAATAAGAAATGCTTGTTACAATTATCTAAAAGATGCAATAACAAATGAAAATAGTTTTCATGTGGTCTAATTTTAAAGGACCAACAATTTTAAAATAAATAACAAAGCTACTGAATTTTCCAGCCAACAATACCGTATACCGATGTTAAGTACAAAGGATCTAATGAGCACAAGTAATAGGAAATAACCCCTAGGCACTAGCTAGCTGTGGGTCCCAGGTACCTCATATCTCGGTGAGAGTAACCACAAAAAAAATATCCGTTCTCATGCACGAGCAACTAGTAGGGATCATACCCATAACCTAATGGTCCCCAATCATCATCATCAAAATTTATTTAGAGTTGTAAGCGTCAATCTTGCTAAGTGAAACTGAGGCCAAACCCCACAGATTCACTATCATACTAGTACACGTCCACCCACCTAGATACGCGGGTTTTCCTTTGTGCTCAAACAACTTCAACAATCCAAGAAATATAGTTTTCAAATGAAAATATCACTTCCACATCACACAATAACTAAATATCCCCCTGTACATCACACAAGTCACAAATCCCACTTTTCATTCAAATGCATTTTGAAATCAAACTTACACCAAAATTGCTTACAACAATTTTCACATTTCTTTAACACTTCCACAAATACTTTAAAAAATTTAATAAAACCATTATAAGATATTCAACTCACATAACAACCCACACACATGTCTCATAATACCCTTCTCAGCTTCACAATTCATTTTATCAATAAACTCACATGAAACATCCCAAACCCGTGTTTCGCACACAAAACACAATTTAGTAAAACATTTCAGCAATTTATAAAACATTCTAAAAATGTTTGACATCTCAAATCACCACTTTACCATTAAAAAACCCACATTAGGTGAACACAATCACCCAAACAGTACATATACATCCTTTCCCAACTTTGTTTAACCAAATAAAACATTTGCAATTTTTATAAAACAAACCCAAGAGGTATAACCATTGTTTGCACACTAAACCCATTTCAAAACCCTCATTAAAAACCAAAATCATACCAATACCAATAAAAAATAGAACTTTCAGCCCTAAAACAATTATTAAACCACCCCCAAGTTTTATAGAAATACATCAAATAATACCACAAAGATACACATGAAAAACACACGTTTTCATAAATCACCTTCAAGAAGTACAACACGGTTTTACACCTTAAACTCATTCAAAAAACTCTTTTCAAGGCCAACATGAAAATAATTAATTAACAAACTAGAATTTTCAGCCCCTTTAAAAACTAATAAATCACTTTCATATGTTATAAACTAAACCCAAACATTACCCCAATAGTCACACATGAAAAGTACCCAATTTCAAGCTAAAATACAACTAAAAGTTAAATGTTTAACCAAATCTATAAAAAGCAGTTTTCAAACCACAAAAAACAGATTATAAACATACTTAATTAATAAACCAAGCAATCTAACTCATCACAAAATGGTTACACATGGAATCACCTTCCTTTTGAGTCGAAACCCTCAAAACTTGGTGCGAAACCTTAAGCGCACCACCACTGCACCACAAGAAATATAAATCCAGACCTAGACCACCAAAAATTGACCCAAAAGATACCAAATCGGACCTTAGGATTGAACCCCAACTTCTAGATATGAGTAACTTCAAGAAAGAGGAAATAAAACTAAAAGAGGATGTAAGGAACCAAGAAGGAATTCCTTTACTTGAAATATCTTGAAGAAATCGGCCCTAATCCACCAAAATATGAATCTCCAAGTACCCAAAACTGGTATGGATGTTTGAAGGAGTCATATTAGGTCATGTGGGAACTGAAATGGGGGAAAATGATGAAAATTTAAGGAGTTATGAAAGATTCATTTTACCTCGTCAAATCTGGTCGATTTGAGAAATAATATGAAAGATTTCCCTACTTCGCAGCTCACTTGAGCTCCAAAATTGAGAAACTGATAATGGGGGCGAATCTCAGGCTATTGGATTTTAGAGGGATGTAGAATCACGGGAAAAAAGTAAAAAATGAATGAGATATGGAATATTTAAAAAAATATTTAAAGCAGGAAATGGACCTACGGGTAGGCCCATTACCTAAATCAAAAACCCAAATCCATCATGATTTTGGATTTATATGTGGTCCAAAGGGATATTGTGGTTTTAATATATCAGGTTATGTCAATTGGGAAGTGTAATGGGTTTAAAATAGTAAAAATTGAAGGATTTATAGATGAAACAAAATTATTTTTTAAATCTGGAATTGGGCTCGCGGTTTGACCCAAATTTTCAAAACCCACCATTTTCACCAAAATGAGTGGTAAACCCCCCCCCCCCCCCCCAAAAAAAAAATCCGGAATGGAAATTAAATGAAATATTAATATATAAAAAATTCATGTGTGTGACAATTCTCCCAACCATAAAACTTTCCGCCCTCGGAAAGCCACATCGAGAACAAAGAAAAAAACTAAACCCAACCGAAAGGCAGAAATGGACTCCTTTTCTAAGCTTTGCCCCCAAAGGCCAAAACACCTCCAGTGATCAAATAAAGATTAATCTCACAACCAAAACTTATACCACTTTCCTGAAATGATCAATCACGTTCATACTTTATCCCAAAAGAAAACTCCTCAAACACTATCTGAATAAGACTCAAGCAATTCACCCAAACAAACAATAACATTGAACAAGGCTACACTTACCTTACTTTAACTAATCCATTGGGTGCTCTCCAGTCCCAAAGTTTACCCAAGAAAGATGTTGGTAGCTAGATAGCTCCGAACAAGACTATCTACACCAAGCCAAGACCATGGATAAATGTAAGTTACTGGTATGGGGGGACACAAATACGCTCCCCACCATAAGAGAAAACCAACCATCTTAACTGACCAATATGGGCCGACATAGAAAAACCCCAAAACTTAAAGAGTTGGGACAACCTCACGGTTAGCCCACACAGTTTGGGAAACTGTGCTCTAACCATGTGGATCCTTATACCTTCATGGTTTTCTGGTGAATGGTTACTACTAAATGTTCACTCAACATGTCTAGACAAATCCAAAACCTTTCCCCCAAACCCAAAGGAAATCAAAGGGGAAAAGAAATTCATTGGGAGATAACATGGGGATGAGGCCCTCCACCTCTTTCCACCGAACAGGAACAAAATAAGAAAGATGGAAACACCAAATGTTTAAACTATTCCCATCTCTCATACTAAGAATAGTTCTTTGTACAAGGTTAAAAACTATACTGGGATTTCCTTTGACTATGTGCGAGCTTCTCTCCGGGACCTATGGATGGAGCTGGAATGATTGAAGCATCTTCAGCCTCGCAGTAAGGATTTGGAAACCCCCAAATATAATTTCTTCTTTTGATGCTACAATCAACTACACCACAATCCCAAATAATTTTTCCAGACATAACACATACCAAACTCACTTTACCATATCCTGATATTTTACTGAAACGATAGCTAAGAAGATGCTCACACATCACACCTTGTTTCTTCAGGTGAGAAACAATAGAAGTAAAGGACACCTACACTCACATTCCCCTAAAATGGATGATTTTGAAGTTATTAAAAGGGAGAAATTATCCGAACATAACAGGGACTCTCAGAGGATTTCACTACTTTCACCTATACGGTCAATCGAGCATATGACATCATAAGGCATCACCGAACATGACCATTGAGACTGATATAAACAATGCATGGAGAGGGACCTTATACAACATTCCCAAACAACACATAATTCTAGAAAGTGGCCACAATATCTTCTCGTGACTAGATTTCACACACTGGTAGTTTATTGTGAACTCTTTCTTCGAAGAGACTACGAAGGACTCAGAGGCCCTCTTAGACACTATCCATACTGACAACCCCAGACAACTTCCACCTTCGACGAATCAGGTAGCTTAAGAAACTAAGGTCTCTTTTAACCATCCATGAGCACTCTTCCATAACAAGAGGATCCAAAAAAACCAAGGATGTAAATGGTGTAGAATCATTCTACAAAGCACAAGAAAAGATTCCTTACATTGATCAACTGGAGGATTTTCCAATGACAAAAAAAAAAATCCGGGTTGCACTTTAGTTGTGAACTAAACCTTAATGGGGGCGTACCTTATCCAACGAGAGAACCCAAGGACCCAACCAAGCTGGTCCATTAGTAAAAACCTGCCACAAAACAGATCCATACTCATTAATGGAACCACCTTAAATGTGTCCCAAAACATATATCATAGGAGACTACTAACCGAACCTTCTACCCAGCTTACCGACCAAACATAAACCCAAAACGCAGTTCAAATAGGAGGGGTTATTGGACTAAAAAAAACATCCCAAAAAAACAACATTTTCAAAAACCCATAATACAAACCATCCCAAACTATTCATCAAGACATCATGTTTTTCTTTAAAACCATTTCTTTGAAAACAAATGGTTCAGCGGTAAGAGTATCGACTAATGGTACCCCATGGGCCTCACACATGCATGTTTTTGTGCCACACCAGACACCCTCCTCATATCCGTCCCGGAACTCATCCAGTTGTGCCATCAACCATCCATCATCCCATATAACCCCATGCATGTGGTCGGTAATGGAAATACCAAAGGTTAAAACAAAAATTCTTTCCACTTTTCGAAACCAAAACGGTTAACCAACACATCCTTTTTTCTCATAACCGCTAACCACTAGATCAAAATCCCAACTCACATCTTACAAAATTTTTCATAAAGTCACAACCATTTATAAAATAACTCACTTTCAAGATATTCACATCAATTTGAAAACATCTTATACCATTAAAACACACTCTAATTGTTTAGAAAACTCTATTGGAAACACTTTTCAAAACCAACTTCAATATAGTTCCTACTTTCAAAGAGGTGTAAGCACACCGTTTTACATTTCAAAACAATTCTGAAAATTCAGTTCCGCCATTTCATAAACCAAACCATTCCCTCTTTATTTGAAAATAATTTCATAAAAACTTTACACTTCTTAAAACCAAGTCACTTTAAAACCAAAGTTCCATGATTTCAAAACTAAAGCACAAAACAATGTGAGAGGAAACTAGTTTCAGTGGGTGACTTGGAAATATGGTTGGCAGCCATTTTCCATTCACTTCACCATCACAGAGAGTGTTCTAGGGAATATCCCTGGCTCCACATGGCTTTCCAGACCCTGCAAGCTCACTAAGACCATTAACCCAAATCTCTTTTCATTTCCCCTAATCATCATCAGACTAAGAAACCAAAAGACATAGATAAATCCCAACTTCCCATGGCGACAAGAATCCCGACATGAGGTGTGGTGATCAAGCACACTACCCATAATCAGAATTTCATATCCTAACAATCTTAACTCCAAACTATCCCGAATATTTCCCAAATAACATGACTCAAATAGAGCGAACCTGCTCTGATACCATTTTGTCATGAAATGGATCTGGTCACCATCAAACCGGCACCAAACCTGGCCCATGCCAAGGCCCGAAGGGCGTTCCCGATCCCCATGGCCTGGCACAAGTGCCCAGGTATCAAAAACTGAAAATTGGGAATGATTTGCCAAAATTTTTATACTTAAAACAACAAATGAATCCAAGAAATAAAATCTGGATTTTTCAAACCAAAACATATTTTACTAAAATTCAGAACTGAATTACACAATTTTAAACAATGTCTGAACACCATTACAAAGGTACAAACCCATGAAAAGACAGCCCAAGAACCTCCACATGGAAAGAGGCACCACCCTCAAGCCATTTCCATGACACTGCATCACGATGGACCGCTAAAAACCCAAACCAAAGGCATAAAACCTGTACCCAAACCTGTGACATAAAATAAGAAAGTCTACTTACACCCAAAGGTATAAGTAGGGTGTGAGAGAAAGCCCAGTAGGATATCACCACTAAGAGATTGAATGTGATAAACATTTCATGACAAAAAGCATTGCAAGTTTTGTAAATAAGAAATGCTTGTTACAATTATCTAAAGGATGCAATAATAAATGAAAACAGTTTTCATGTGGTCTAATTTTAAAGGACCAACAATTTTAAAATAAATAACAAAATTACTGAATTTTGTAGCCAATAATACCGTATACTTATGGTAAGTAAAAAGGATCTAATGAGCACAAGTAATAGGAAATAACCCCTAGGCACTAGCTAGCTGTGAGTCCCAGGTACCTCGTATCTTGGTGAGAGTAACCACAAAAAAATATCCGTTCTCATGCATGAGACACTATTAAGGATCATACCCATAACCTAGTGGTCCCCAATAATCATCATCATAATTTAGTTAGAGTTGTAAGCGTCAATCTTGCTAAGTGAAACTGAGGCCAAACCCCACAGATTCACTAAAATACTAGTACACGTCCACCCACCTAGATACCCGGGTTTTCCTTTGTGCTCAAACAAGTTCAACAATCCAAGAAATATAGTTTTCACATGAAAATATCACTTCCACATAACATAATAACTAAACAGCCCCCCTGTACATCACACAAGTCACATATCCCACTTTTTATTCAAATGCATTTTGAAATCAAACATACACCAAAATTGCCTACAACAATTTTCACATTTCTTTAACACTTCCACAAATACTTTAAACAATTTAATAAAACCATTATAATATATTCAACTCACATAACAACCCACACACATGTCACATAATACCATTCTCACCTTTACAATTAATTTTATCAATAAACTCACACGAAACATCCCACACCCGTGTTTCGCACACAAAACACAATTTAGTAAAACATTTCGGCAATTTATAAAACATTCTAAAAATGTTTGACATCTAAAATCACCACATTACCATTAAAAAACCCACATTAGTTGAAAACAATCACCCAAACAGTACATATACACCCTTTCCCAACTTTGTTTAACCAAATAAAACATTTGCAATTTTTATAAAACAAACCCAAGAGGTATAACCGTTGTTTGCACACTAAACCCATTTCAAAAACCTCATTAAATACCAAAATCATACCAATAACAATCAAAAACAGAACATTCATACCTAAAAAAATTATTAAACCACCCCCAAGTGTTATACAAATACATCAAATAATACCACAAAGATACACATGAAAAACACACGTTTTCATAAATCACCTTCAAGAAGTACAACATGGTTTTACACCTTAAACTCATTCAAAAACATCTTTTCAAGGCCAACATGAAAATAATTAATTAAAAAACTAGAATTTTCTTCCCCTTTCAAAACTAATAAATAACTTTCATATGTTATAAACTAAACCCAAACATTACCCCAATAGTCACACATGAAAAGTACCCAATTTCAAGCTAAAATACAACTAAAAATTAAATGTTTAACCAAATCCATAAAAACAGTTTTCAAACCACAAAAAACAGATTATAAACATACTTAATTAATAAACCAAGCAATATAACTCATCACAAAATGGTTACACATGGAATCACCTACCTTTTCAGTCGAAACCCTCAAAACGTGGTGCGAAACCTTAAGCGCACCACTGCCGCAACACAGGAAATATAAATCCAGACCTAGACCACCAAAAATTGACCCAAAAGATACCAAATCAGACCTTAGGATCGAACCCCAACTTCTGGACATGAGGAACTTCAAGAAAGAGGAAATACAACTAAAAGAGGATGTAAGGAACCAAGAAGGAATTCCCTTACTTGAAATATCTTGAAGAAATCGGACACAATCCACCAAAATATGAATCTCTAAGTACCCAAAACTAGTATGGAGGTTCGAAGGATTCGTATTAGGTCATGTGGGAACTGAAATTTGGGAAAAATGATGAAAATTGAAGGATTTATGAAAGATTCATTTTACCTCGTCAAATCTGGTCGATTTGAGAAAGAGTATGAAAGATTTCCCTACTTCGTGGCTCACCTGATCTCCAAAATTTCAAAACCAATAGTGGGGGAGATCCTTAGACTATTGTCTTTGAGTGGGAGGTATAATCACGAGAAAAAGTGAAAAATGAATGAAATATGGAATATTTAAAACAAATATTTAAAGTAGGAAATGAGCCTACGGGAAGGCCCATTACCTAAATCAAAAACCCAAATCCATCATGATTTTGGATTTATATGTGGTCCAAAGGGATATGGTGGTTTTAATATATCAGGTTATGCCAATTTGGAAATGTAATGGGTTTAAAATAGTAAAAATTGAAGGATTTATAGAAGAAACAAAATTAGTTTTTAAATCTGGAATTGGGCTCGTGGTTTGACCCAAATTTTCAAAACCCACCATTTTCACCAAAATGAGTGGTAAACCCCCCCCCCCCCCAAAAAAAAATCAGGAATGGAAATTAAATGAAATATTAATATATAAAAAAGTCACGTGTGTGACAGGAAAAGAGTGTGAATACACTACCATATCATTATACCCTAAAATATATGCAGAAAATAAATGTAACATATACACTTTCCCCTTTCCATAGTGTGAGTCTTTGGGCCCTGAATTGGTATATATAAATATTACCACCGCATCCTTTTAAGGATGGTATTACGTAATTTTCATATAGTTTAGGTGTTGACTTGAAGTAGGCAGTAAAGTTATGGACCCTCCCGGGAAAGGGAGTTACTTGAATATCCACAAATTTATTAATTTACTAACTAGTGTTGTTATTTCCTTATTATGACTATTGGTTTCATATGGAACCATTTTATTATACTTATACAAATTTATAGACATTTATATGCACACACCCATTAATTCTGACTTTTAGATACAATAAGTCACATTCATGGTAAATTAGATAACATGTGATGGAATTTTTGTGGACCCTTCAATGAAAAAATCAATTGAAGAATGGAATAGAATCTCAAGTGTCAACTAAATCTACCATTTTCTTGGATTTTTTGGGTACTTCTGAATTTTTTTAGAAATTTATCATGATTATCTATACTAAAAACTAAGATTACATGGAAAGGGGTAAATTATATCTAGTACTAAGAATGTGAGTAAAGCTTTAGGGAGATCAATAAGATGCTAGTCACTTCACCTATGCTCACACTACCATAAAGAAGAGACAGTTTTGAGATATATAATGATTCATCAAACAAAGGATTGGGTTCTTCATTTATGTAGTATGATAAAGTGATAGACTACACCTCATGACAATATAAGATCCATGAGTTGAACTACCTGACACACGATCTGGGGTAAGAAGTTGTGATATTTTCCATAAATAATAGATGACACTACCTATATTAAGTGAACTATTAAATATATACTAATCAAAATATTTTAAAGTATATATTCACACATAATGATATCCAATTGTGACTATGAAGATGGTTAGAGTGGATCAAGGACTAAAATTTCTCTATTCAATACCATCGAGGAAAGGTGAACAAGTTAGATGATTCTCTTAGAATAAATAAACCAACTACTTTATCTATGGTGTTGATTTAGAAAAACCCTATCATCATGGATATTCAAAGGATTTATTGATAAATCATAACTATAGGGAAAAAAATCCTACCTTTCTAAAACAATTTCCCAACTATCTATCTAAGAGAAGAAGAAAGAGGCACAAAGGGATAATTCGAAGCTTCAAAAAGGGTAAATGTTTTAAAAAAAGTGAAGCTTTATGAATTCTATATCAATGATGATGTTGTGATTCATTTTGGAACTAATATTTGTGTTCTTTCATCACTAGTGATAAAAACAATCTATTGGATAATTTACATAGCTCATCATTATTTATCCATCCTAGAATTACCAAGATGTATAGTGATCATTGAAAGAACCTCTAATGGGAATTCATGAAGAAGGGTATTTCTATGTATATCTCAAGGTTATATGAATTCAAGAAATTTAAATAAGATAATCAAAATAACAAAGGGGTAATACAACCGTTTACTATACCATTGTGGAAATGATAGAACATCACGATGGAATATTCCCATTTATCCCAAATACATCAAATATAAACAACGCGTAATGGGTTTTTTGGAGATAAACTCTCCCACTTTTTTCTATTAAATAATATTTCAAGCATAAAAAATATTCTATTGTATATGTAAAGGAAATGGTGCAGCAACATTGGGTTACAATTTAGATCATATCTGATCATAATCCAAGGTTCACATCTAAATTCTAGAGAAGTCTTCAACATGCTTTGAATACTAATCTATATTTCAGTATAGGCCTATCATCCACAAGCTGATTGAAAATTTGAACTTACTATTCATACACTCGAGGTCATGTAAAGAACCTACTCAATAGAATTTGAAGAAGGATGGGATAAACATCTCATATTAGTTCAATTCTCATATAACAACAAATTGTAGTCATTAATTAAAATGGATCCATATAAAAATCTATATTGAATGTGATGTATAATTACAAAATATTGGGATGAAGTTGGTGTACAAAACATTCATGAACATGATCTTGAGAAAGATATGATAGACAAGGTTCAAGCTATCAAATAACATATAAAAGCAACTAAGATTCATTGGAAGATATATGATGATATCCATTGAAGGGACTTGTAGTTTGAAGTTGGTAATAATGTTTTTCCTTTAAATATCTCCAAGGAAGAGAGTCATAAATTTATGAATTAATGGGAATCCTATCCCTTGGTACATTGACCCCTTTTAGATATGTGATCACATAAAAGTAATGGACCATCAACTTGAAGTTACCCCAAATATGGATCAATTACATGATGTGTTTTATGTATCTATCTTATGTATGTACATAATCAATCCCTCACATGTAATAAATATTTATGTTGTACAAATAGAGAATTACCACTCGTATGAGAAGTATTCAGTGATGATCATGGACTATGGAGAAAAACCTCTAGGAAATAATATAATTCACCATGTCAAATTGCTGTGGTGGAACCATAAATATAAATAGGTGACATGAGAATAAAAGGAAACCATTAAAGAGAAAAAACCTAACCTATTCTCAATTGAGAATACATATTATAATTTTTAGGATGAAATTTCTTAATGTGGGAAGAATTTAATAACCTAGAGTTTATAAATAATGTTTGTTTATTAGTGGAAATGTCTGTTATAATATATTATTAAGTATTATACACATATAAAATATAGTGAATCCAAAAACACAATAATTCATTAATGAAAATCACTAAATTAATGAGTAATTAAACTCATTAAAATTCTAAATATTACAATGGGACTAAACATTGTGAAATATAAAAACTATAATGGGAAAATACGGATCACCTCAATCTGCAAGAATCATCGATCACATGAAAAACACTATAGAAATAAAAAAATATCTATAAACCGATCACAATTTAAAAAATGAAAATAAAAAATCTTAGGATAAAAGTAGTTAAATAATAAATAATGGAATGAATAAGTATTTATAAGAAGTAATGCGACCATTTGAATTATAATGTGACCATTAGAATAACATCCTAACCATTAAGAAAAGTAGCATGAACATTTATAATAGTAACATAACTATTGGAATAGTAATTTAACCTCAAAATAATAAAGTGTAATATACATAATATTTACCATGAGTAATTTAAGTAAGTATAAATATTACAATTCCATAAAATAAATATCATGATTAAAAAAATCAAATAAAATGTAAGAACATTTATAAATAAACTTTTCCTTAAGGTATTTAATAAAAATCATAATTTAAATATCAATAAATATAATAAACTGTGTTATAATTTTTTTCGTTAAAATTAATTTCACTTTTGAAATAAAAAAAATTACATTTTCCAATGGTTTTTTTTGTAATTTTCTATAAGATATCAATTTTTAGGTGAGTAGTATAAAAATGGGTTTTCCCGTAATCAGTGCATCTTGAATTAAATCATTCATGACAATATAATGAATTAATGAGTTATATAACTTGAGGATCGACCAAAACATAATAAATTTTATAAAAAATTCATTAAAAAACAATAAAAATTAATTCTAAACCTAAAGATTAATTTCTAATGTCTAAAGTCAAAAGTATTCCCTTAAATTTTTTTTTATCAATTTTCCAATTTCCAATTTAATAAAATATTGAATTCAATTTATAAAGAGGGTTAAAGACCAATAACTAATATATTTTATTTCTTTTATGATTCTTTATGTAAACAAATTCACTACTACAAGTTTTACCTAGAAAATACTATTTTATTTAATATTTTAACTCAAAAATACCCCTATCTTGAAGTATATATAACCCCTATCCCTCTATATAGAAAACCTATCATCCTTTAATTACTAAAGCCCAATATCTTCCCAAATAATATCTCTTAATCTCTTATCAAGCTTAGTTATGTGTTGGATTAAACCAACTACATTCATCATGGAAGTCTAGATCCATACAAGAGAAGTGACACTGAGAAAAGAGTATGTTTTTATCAACTCCTCTCTCATTTTCATCCTTTATTATATTTTCTCCCAATTTCATTGAAAAAAATATTATAAGAATAATTATGTAGTTTGAAAAAATTATATTAATAATTTTATCCACCTATAAAAATTATATTTTTGAATTATTTTTATTTTAAACCCCCTCTCTCATCTTTTGGACAACGCTCTCGATAAGGGTTGGTTAACCACTTACAAAGATGATTCCAACATTATTCCTAATCATAAAAATTATGGATGTGTATAGTAAATTAATTTTAATATATAAAAGTTATAATATATTTATTTTATGATTTTATAATTAATTATTCTAATGTATAAACCAACTCGAACAAAAAATGTGAAATCAAATAAAAACTAGAAATTTTTAACGAAAGCATGATATCAAAATGGTTTCCATTTAACTAATTTATTTAAGAAATATAATCCTGTTATTATAATTAATAAATAGTGATAAAATGGAACTAATTCAATTTAGGTTAAATGTCTTAATAATCCTAAGAATATAATCCATTATTCATAAAAGATACGTAATAAAATGGGATTTAAGGTAAGGAGATACGTGAACCCAACTCCTATTTTTTGGGTTAACCATCTTTATCATCATTTTCTATAAGGATATTCTCATAATATTCCTTAAATATCCTCTAATTTTTCTTAAATTTTACTTTTTGGGATATAAAGTTTTTCTTCCATTACAAAAATATTTTTAATCCAAATACAATGATTTTTGATAAAGACATTTCATTCCAAAACAAATCAATAACTAATCATGAGTTTTTATTCTTCAATCAATAATGATGATGTTTATTATATAAAGTTTTCTCATTATTAATTTGGGAACCCTAATTATTAGTCATTAAATTTTTCATTATGAAATTATTATGAAACCCATTCATTTCAATGGGTTATTTCATGACTACGTGTGTTATATGATCTATGTTGTATGTACGGTTATGAGTATTTATGATGTGCTGGGTAGGACTTGAATTATACATACCTCCAATGAATTTGGTAATGTGATGTATCTCATGTGGTTAGGATTTTTATGCATGAACATAATTCTATCATTTTTCACAATGATGATGATATGATTTATGCACATATGTTACACGTGAACATGATGCTAGCTTTGTTCACAACTATGTGTGGTATTTGACCACTATGACATGATTTTTAATTTTAATGAATATAAAAGATTCCATGACATTATAAAATGTTTCCCTAATGGTTTTTATGATTATTATATACTTATGATATGCTGACGTTGATTATTATCATCCATTTACTATTGATTCATATCCTTCATTCCTCCTTTTACTGAGATTTTAGCTCACCCCTTTATTTTATGTATATAATCAGAGGAATAAATATATTAAGGATATAATGAGATATTTATAAGGATAAATAATAATTATTTAAATAAATTTTATGTTTTAATATATATAATTGATGTATGATCCTAATTTTTACCTAACATCAATACATTGGATCCTGGATTATTTCACAATTATGTTATTTTTCTTAAAAATGAGGTAATAGTCATGTAATAACAAGTTGGGTCATGATAAGATATAATTTTTTGATCACCAGTCCTTCATGGACATTAGCTTATTCTCCTCCTATATATATTTTTATTGATGAGTACCTGATTTGAAGACTTTTGTATAAAAAAATGAAATGTTTGTTGTAAAATGTTAATCATATCAAAAATAAAATTCATCTAGATGTAGAATCCCATAGAAAGAGTCTCTATGAAATGGTTAAGGTAGAATTGGTCAATAATTCCAAGTAAAAGGCTGTAAATAAGAGCACAATAAAGATCTATCTTATTCTATTTTATAACAAGGTATACATTAAAACTTGTTTTCAATCATTGGTTAAAGACATAAAAATTCCCCCATTAACCATTAATTTAAAATCCACTGTAGAGAATTTGTTGATTTTTAAACCACCACTAGATCAATTTTTTTTAAATAAGGATGATTTTTATAGATTATTATGCATGGGTCCATAAATATGATAAAAATTACTGGGATTTTGGATACATAAAAGTACATTTCCAATGTTTTAGTTCTATCACCTCCTGATCATCATGTACCCAAATTATTTAATTATACTCCCCAAGCCTCTTTAGTAGTATCAACTCCAATTTCTTCAGATTACTCTAATACAATTTCAACTTCTACTCCTATTATACCTTAATTATGACCATGTGGTCTCAACATACCTCAAACTCTATGTTATATCATACCTATTTCCAAATCATTCATCATTGTAGGAGTTTCTTCTACTCTTAATATTAAACCTAATATTTCTCCAACTATTGGTAAAGGAAAATCCATGATTAATCCTTTTAAATTATAGTATTATGATTTTGGTTTTGATTAAGGACTTGGATTTGGCCTTGTTATCAATTATATTAAAATTTCAATGAAATGTTTATTTAATTTTTTTTCTCTTTATATTCTACACATTAAAATTATGTTTTCTACTAACTTTCTTACACATTGTGAATTAGTTTTGATAATCATAGTAGGTAGAGTAATGTACGAAATGATAGAAAACATTATGATTGTATTATATGGTAGATTTTAATCATTAATTGGATTATTGGTTTATTATGTGTATTTATTTATTCCATGATTTTTTATCATCCGAAAGGGGGAAATTGTTAGCATAATCAATAAATTCATTATTTTTATAATAAAAAATCATATCTATGTGATTCTAATCAATTTGGGGGTTTATTTATATTTAATAATTTAATATGAAATTTAGAAATTTTCTAAAATATTGAAGCTACCATAAAGTTAATCTAGGAAGGCTATCAACCACATGACCATCAGATCCATGATTAAAGAAATATATTTAATTACTCATGAATACTTAAGGAGAAACAATCAAATCTAAGAATGCATTGATCACCCATGTCATGTTTCATGGAACTCTACTAAATTTTCTCAAAGGGTTGAAGTTACCACATGACCACATTTATTGACTACACACCTCTTTGATTGATCAAGATGAATTTCTCACTAACTCTATAATCAAATGCATGAATAACCAAGTGACCATAATTAGATCATGAATCCACCACATTTTATAGATTTATTTCAGATTTATCACTATTTATTAGAGATACAAGCATTAAATCCAATCAACTACATGTCTAAATCAAAGTGACTATGAGACAATATTGAGTTTTTGAAAAACCATAGAATCTCCTATGAGACATCATGCTACCACATGGTTAATTAAAGAGTTTTAATTGTAACCTTTGATTTTTGACAAGTTATATCATAACCACATGATCAGTTGAACCAAATATATCGAGTAGTTAGAATATTTGTGATATACTGGATCAACCAAAATTAAATGAAATCGACCATATGACTTTTCAATGAATTTGATTAGTATTTTTGCAATGTGTTAAAGAAACTAAGGATGATCCAATATTTAAGACTTCATTAAACTACATATAAATGTCAGAATTATATTTGAATATAATATATTTCATCTAATTTCTGTATAGAATTAAATGAAAAGTCAGATGAATTTATGAATCCAAGAATTCATGATGAGAATGAGGATCCATAATGATGAATTTCCAATATATATTTTTGGTTGATGATTTATTGTTATAAAAGAATCAAGTTTTTTATAAAATAGTGGGATTTTTACAAGGAAAAAAATGTGTAAACTTCTATTTTTCTACAACATAATCTACTATATATTCTTCTAAACATCATGGGAAAATATTAGAGAGTACTCAAATATTTAAATATCATCATTGAAATAAAAGAAGACATTGAGAAGAGAAGAAAAACCTAAAAAATTACTAAACACCAATCCTTTAACACATTTAATTATATTATTACTTCACTATCTCTCTATTATTAGATTCATGTTTTTAATGGAATACCCATAAAATCAATAATTGGAAAAACTCTTGCATAACCTAGAAGAGTAATATTATTTTATATCTCTATCATTCTTTAAATTTTTACTCCCATGGAAACTCTGGAAGAGGTTTTGTATTAGCCTAGATAACATTTTGGGATGTTTTATAACAAACATAATCTACGTTGTGGATTATCAATTTATTTTTAATAAACATGCTTAGCTGTAGGTGACTATCAAGTACAGAGGATTACATCATTACTTTATACTGAACATCTTTTGATATTATTATTCTATGTGTTTTAGTGGTTTAATTACCTTTTTTAAAAGTGTTTTTAAAATATATTTTTCAGAACTATAAATTTATTAATATATATTATATGTGATATATATAATATTTAATGCATGTAGAGTAATCTAAAAATATTGGGGAAATATTAACATTGTTCTAACTGATCTTTTATCAAACATATGAGAGGATATTTAACTAAATTAAATTAGATATACTTAAATTATTAGTTCATTGGGTTAATTTTGAACATGGCTTTTTTTATAAATAATTTTTTGTCCGAAATTTTATTGGATACTCTATTTATCACCCTCTATATTATTCCACTCAAAAAATGATAGATGGTAGTAAATGATTAAGTATACATAGTAAAAATATAATATTTATTTGACGGAGTAGATTTTTTTGATGATATATTTCATTATTAATATATTCCTAAAGATATTTTACATAGAATGGAAATAAAATTTATCAATATGATTGAAAAGGAAGAAGTATTAGTGGTGGAATATGAAGGAAATTTTACTATATTTTCCAAAATTTCATAAAATTTCATTCTACAACATGAAAGTATCACTGATAGGTTGTACCCTGGTCTAAGACCATGTTTAAAGAGTCTATTGGCCTCTCATGAATTTAAATTTTATGTGGAGGTTAGTTTTTGTGATGATAAATATAAGATGTATATTTTTTAAAATTATATTCTTTTTTAAAACATGGATAAGTACTGATCAAGGAGGAAATAAATAAAGAATAATTCAACCAAGAAATATATTAGTAAGCCCCTGAATTATTCCAAATGTGTTAATAAAAATTTTAAAGAATGTTTGATAGGATATGGAAATCTTTTCTGATGTGATAATCTCTATCATTTTTCTCATGACTATGAGTAAAAGAGTTATAATCAGAAAATTAATAAGAAAAAACAATTATCTTGTAGTAATATGATTTAGTTGAAATGTGTTGGGACATTATTTCGAAACATGTCCGTTGATAGTCACTCAATGTGGGAAATTTCATGATAGAAAATAAAATATTGCTAAAATTTCGTTTAGCAATCCTATAACAGATTCATTACCATAATATGTTGTTATGATGACTTCAAGGTGTTTTGTTTTTTCTAATATTGACATCGAGTCTGGGTATCACCAGGTGAAAGTTAAGGAGGAATAAATGTCAAGGATGATGTTCCATATTAGGTATCAGAATTATGAGTTTATCATTATGCCTTTTTTGTTGGCGAATTCACCCAATATATATATATATATATGAATTTTATTAATAGTGTTTTACATGAATATTTTCATAAATTTTGGGTAGTTTTCATTGATGATATTATAAATTACTATATATATTTTATGACGAACATGAGAAGATTCTAAGGAATGTTCTGTAGGAATTGAAAGAAATAATTTTGTTTCAAAATTCATAAAATATGAATTTCGGTTAAATATATTTCATTCTTAGAATTTATTATTTCTTGAAAATTTTGAATTATTGATCTTACTAATTCAACATTGATAGAAGAGTGGAAAATACCTAATTTTTTCACACATAATTTATGTTTTCATGGAATAATAGGTTAGTAAATGTGGTTTATTGAAAATAAATATCACTTATCTATCTCACTAACTATTTTTACTTAAAAAGTTTTCAAATTCATCCGGAAAAATGAATATGATGAATATTTATAAGAATTGAAAAAAATGGTTAAATCTCTCGTATTCTATTATTAATATGAAATGAGGAATTTTATATTCACAATAACGCATCAATGAAATCACCAGATTGTGTCTTGATGAAATATGTTTTGATAATTTCACATGATTCATGTCAATTTAAAATTCATAACTTGAATTATCCAACACATGATAAAAATTTAGAGGAATATTTTATATGTTGTAAAATGTGAAATATATACTGCCCATAAATGTTTAAAGCATATATTCACCCAAATAAAGTTTAACATGTGGGAGAGAATATGGTTGGAACTTATGAAGGATTATGATGACATGATTCAACATCATCCAAGTAAAGAAAACAATCTTGCTGATATATTAATTTGAAAAGTTTATGTATCATTTAACATGTGATGTTTTGAACATGGACATTTGGATATTGATATGATGAATATGGTAATAGAAATTAAGTATATAGGAAATCTATATCTAATGGTTTAAGAGTCTATGCAGTTATCATATTCAAATATAATTAACCATAATCCGAAGGAAGTTCATGATTTTTATGAAATATTGGAATTGGAACAAAAGGGTAAACACTGAATAATAAGTTGTTATAATATTTTGAAAGCAGGTGTGTTTTCTATGTGATTCCCATTTGAAAAAGTAATTATCAAATGAATATCATAAATTCTAATTTCTATTAATACTTATAAAATTAGGTATACATAGACCATTCATTATATTATTTGTGGGATGGGAAGAAGAATGGTATTTCATAGTTTACTATGAAAAAAATTATTTTTCAATTGGTTAATTTAATAAAGAAAACCACTGAACGAGATACTTCATAAGCTTCTAATTCCTAAATGGATATGGGAAAATATATACATTGATTCCATGGTGAGGTTACCAAATAAAACTTAAGGTGACATGATGATTTGGATTATTATTGATTTTTTGATTAATCCACTCATTTTCTTCACATTAATGATGTTATTCTTCCGTATAAACTATCTACAATTTATCTTCATGAGATAATAGGAATAAATAGAGTCTATCTCACTATTATATCTTATTTTGATCTAATATTTGTCTCAAATTTTGGGAAATGAAATTAGTATTCATTTGGAACTAGATTAATATTCAGTATAATAATTCTTCCTTAATCTGATGAGCCATTGGGGTGAAAAAATTCAAACAGTAGAATATATGCATCATTATTTCTATTTTGATTATAATGTATATTTGTATTAATAAATTTCACTGGTACGATTTCCTTATATTAATAGTTTACGCTCCAATATACATATTAAACCTTGTGAGACATTATATGGAATTAAGAATCAAACTCCAGCATATTAGAATGATAATGGTCAAATAAATCTTATTTTACTAGAATTTGTAGAAGAGATGGTTTATAAGGATTAAATTATTTAGCTCTATATGAGTCCCACACAGAGTAGCTAGAAAATTTTTGTTGATTACCATAGGAAAGATATCTCATTTAAGGAATGATATCATATTATTTAACTATATCTCCATAAATAAGTGTTTTTCCAATTATATAGAAAGGAAAATCAAGTCCATGGTATATTATACCATATATAATTCATGAAAAATTTGGATCAGATTCATACTGACTGGAATTAAATCTGAGTTTATCTCAGACAACTGATGCATATCATGTTTTTTATTAATGAAATATGTACATGATGATTCTAATTTCATCAGAATAGATGCAATTTATTTTGATAAGAATATATATTATGAGGGAAAAAGTATTTTTATTAAAGAAATTAGAGAGATATTTTTACTTAATTAGGAGACTCAGTAGATTATGGATTTATAAAAGAACCATATGTTTGAATAAGCGATAAGGGAATTTAAAAAATATTTGATGGAAAGATACCCTCACTTGTTTATGTAAGGGAAATAATTTTAAGGATGAATTATCATAAAAAGTGGAAGAATTTTCAACCCATTTAATCTTAGAAATAAATTAATCTATGATTTATATGTATTCATTTTATGGATTCTTATTCATCACAGTATTATAAATAATTCTTTTGAAAAATGAATAGTTATATTTAACTAGATTGAATTTCCATGTATTACATGCTATTATATAAAATTTTAATTTATTACTTATATAATTTATTTTTAGTAAAAGAGAATATTTTATATATTAATAAAAATTAATTTATTTAAGTGTATTTTTTTTATTTTTCTAAAAATGATGATTTTTAGTGAATATTGAAAAAATGTATATTTTTATTAAAATTGTCATTTCATTTATAGAATATAAACATTAATATTCTATATTTTATTGGTTGTAAATTTAAATTAGTACCCTTTTATAAAATTTAATTTTATTAATGACATAATAATAATAATTATTCATGATTTTAGAATTATATTATATTTAGTCCTAAAAAGTGCATTTCTATTAAAAAAATTTTCCTTGCAGTTTGCGTATTTATTATAAAATTTATTTTTACAAATTATAGAAATAAAATTTGGTATAATGGTTTACATATTTGGAATAAATATTTAAATATTTGGTTATCATGAGAATTTAGGTTTTTTTTCATTATGAATTGTTAAAATGGTTAAAAATAGTTTCCACGATAAAGGGTAAAATATATTAATTAAGGTAAAAAAGATAATTTATAAGCCAATAAAATATTTTAATAAATTTTAATGAATGATATTATTACAATTAAAATCACCATATCTTATAAATTTGATTGTTTTAGAGCCAAATTCCCCTTATTAATACTTTATATTATTTTAAAACATTAAATAATTATAAGAGTGGAACTCCCATAACATATAAAAGGGAATAAATATCTTCTATTAATTACATACATTCATCCTTTTATATCAACCTATACCTACCCAGAAAACATTCCAACATAATTTTCCATGTTCTGTATGTCCTGGTTTCAATAAAGGACCAAACATATAAGGATTATGTTTTAAGCCACATGTGGTTTTCAAAGAAGAGGTATAACTCTTAACATAGTGTTTTCATTATTATATCTTATTATAAATCCTTTAAATAATCTTTTTCTATGATTATATAACAACATCAATATCCTCTATATAATAAAATTTTATTTTGTTGATGAAACAACCATTTTTTTCTCTTTTTCTATCCTATGAGAAATGAAAGATTCACTCATGAATACATATGGACAACCAGTTATATAAAGAGAAGTGTTTAATTTTTTATAATATGATCACATATATTATTAAATCAGTGGATAAAATGACTTTATATATGTCATTTATAAAATATTTATTAATAATAAAATATTATATGTGTGACTTAAATTATTACCATTCCATCATTTATAAAATGATAATATCATTCAAGAATAGGTGTGGACTACCACCTCCATGAACTGATGTGATTCATTTATCATTATCTTCTCACATGGTTTGTTATTAGTGATTAAATAATGAAAAAATATGAAAATTTTAAATTACATATGAAACTAGATAAATAATAAATAATATACATTATTTCTTTTCAACTCAGTAGAAAAATGAAAATGGTGATCATGAATTCATATCAACTACCACCTCCATGAATTGATTTTGGTCATATTTCATGACAACCTTTCCTGGATTTTTATAAAAGTATACTGAATATATAAAAATGAAAATTATAACATTTTTATGATTCTAGAGATTATGGAATAATGAACACTTTGACCATATCTATAACAATAATGTTATTTTGAGTTTATAATCTGAATGACCCCAAAACAAACAATTTAAACTTTACCATTTTATTAACTAAATAAGTCATGGTGTTAAATTACATAAAATTAATAATAAAAATAATGAAATTATAATGTAAAAGTTTATTATTAATATATAAAATTAATGTAATTTAATTATTCATGAGTTAGAGAATGCGTGAAGCTAAATGATATTTATTGTAACACCCAACCCTAGAAGCCCAGAGCCGGTGCATTATGTTATTAGATTGGTATGATTACAATAAATTTGTAACATGAAGGAATGAATAGTTTATTAGTTTTGGAAAATATGATACAAACATAAGTTCCACATTACAACTTGTAATTTAATACATAATAACAATTCCATTGGAAACATCTAGGACTCCTAGATTATCAGTTCAGGTCATTCATAATACTCCTCTTCACAACCTAGGTAAAATAATGAATAAGAAATGGGTGAGCTCATATTCTCAGTAAAGGTAATTAATATAGATGAATTTATCATAAAAATAAACACTAGGCATGGTGAACAACTAAAAACACATGCCTTTAACAATATACTTGAGCATAATATGGTAGGAATGAAAGTTGATTAAATAAGGCCATATAAATGATCATAAGATAATGAAACATAACCATTTATATTCTACTAGTTGAATAATAACATGGTTTATCAATTAATAATATCATAATGTGGGAATTCATAATGCTAGACATCTGAAACATATTGTCATGGCCTTGGCCAAGACATCTAAAAATACTAGGGTAAGGCCTCGACAAAAACCCAATTCTATTTTGTTCCATGAGACCTACCAATGAATAAAGGGGAAATATCAGGACCAAAAAATCACTTACTAAGTCTAATTTATTCCTCATATGAATGGGGTTAAACATAAACAACTTATACATATGAAATGTGAATAACTTTCCCCAATTTGTAGTCATAATCACTAACCATTTCGAGTAATATGGTGAATGGTATAAAAATAGCACATCCATAGTCAAACTAATCATAAATTATTTAATAAAATATGGTTTATGATATCATAAAATATCAATCCCAATTAAACATATTAATCAACATGAGTGTTGAAATAAATGAAAACACTCTTAAAAAATAATCGAGTAATTCTTGAGAGAAATACTCTTTTTTACCTTGAAAAGAAGAGATATTTTGGAAAACTATTTGTATAAAACTAGAAGTTAAATAATATAGTGTTTTCATAATAAAATTATTGATTTATAAAAATAATGGTGGATTAAAATATATTGTATAGTGTACTTTAAAATGGGTAAGAATTCGAGAAGTTCTATTGAACCGGGTTTATTTATCGAGATTTTTTTGAAAGATCATTTTAAAAAATTTAAATAAACATAAAATAAAGAAGAATTATGATTGGTATACATATATATAAAATTTACATAGTATTTATTATTATTAAATAATAATAATTAATAATTTCATTGAGGTATGTAGTTAATATGAGTAACCTGAAATAAAATAGAGGTTCGGGTAGAAAACCCTTACCTTATGTCCGAATGAGTTATGCACTTGAACATAACATACTATATAATCAAATTAAATCTATTAATTAATTGATTCACAACCTTATATAAATTTATTTTATTTATTATAATTTTATTAAGTTCATTTCTGGAATTTTCAATGTGTTTTAAGATACACTTTTATCATTCGGGAGTGTTGGATTCCTTGGTTTTCATGATCTGTATACTTGTATATTAGTATGGAAGTTCATGTTGAATTGGTATAATTATCAATAATTGAATTTATATGATACTAATTATCATACATAAGATTAAATTGAGATATAATTCATTTGTTTATATTTAATGAGGAAGATTTATTTGATATGACATTAGTGATAATCATTTAGATTATTTTGTTGATATTTCAACTATTACAATCTAGTTTTGTCGTATAAATTAGTATTATGTATATATAATAGTTTCATAAAAATAAATAAGACATAATACACATTTTATAATATGTTTCAACCATAAAAATGGTTTCATAACCAGCTTTGAAGGATAAATTAAAGAATGAATGTTCATCGTCCATGAAGGTTGTAAATCGGCACCTCCTGGATGATGATTTTGTTTTTAAAATAAGAGAGAGAGATATTAGTTTGAGGAAGTATATTCCATTAACAATATATAATTATAATATATATTAAACTAGATTTATCATGATCATTTGGGCAGAGGAGGTGAGGAGATGATAAGAAAAGAAAATAAATTGAAAATGAAATTAAAAGAAAAAGGAATACAGTTTACCTCTTGAAATATCCTCCTTGAGAACCTCCTTAAGGGAAGGGGTTTTGGTATTTTGTCAAGACCAAGATATAATAGATGTGGGGAGAGACTAGGTAAGAGTATTTGGTCAGAACATTGATATGTTTCAAGTCTTAGAGGAGTGAGGTGAAGAGGGAGTGAGGGGTGGGTTTTATAGTGGATGAGAGGGGTGATTTTTGAATATCTTATTCATTATATTATTATTTTTCTCAAGAAAAGAAATAATGTTGATTCATATGACAAAAAATAATAATAATTTCATGTGAATTTTAAAAAAGAGTTTTTACATCAACTATGACTCAATAAATAGTGTATTTAGCTTCTAATGTATTTTACTATAAATTATTGTATTTTACTATTCACAAAAATTTCAAGTATTTTAGAATAATCCAAAAAAAACCATAACCATTTTACAACATGTATAATTAAAAAAATTTACCCATTTTATCAAATTAATTTTCTAAATATATTAAATTTATTTTTTAAATAAAATCATTATTTACTTAAAAAATGCAGATTTTAATTTTAAAACCGATATTATAACACTTTAAAAAATTAACTAAGGTATCATAAAATTATCATAAAATCATAATAAAAAAAATATTGATTTAGGAATCCAATTTATTAAAACAAATTTTCTTTTAAACAATTTTATTAATTATTAAATTATAATTAAATATTTATGACTTACAAAAATACCAACACATTATTAATAATTTTTAAATTATTCATTTACTTATACTATGATATAATTATATCATACTTTTATTTATGAGATTCCAAAATTTTGTTTATACTTTCATGGGTGTGGTTACTATTCATTATGCTTGTTTACTATTCATAAGGGCCATATTACTATTTCTATAGACAAGTTATTATTCACCAAAAAAGTGTAAGTTGATTCTATCAGATTCTAAATATCTTACTGATCACAACCGTGTATGTCTATTTTTTGAAATTCAAATCTTGGAGGTGAAAAAATTATATTTAATGGATAGATTATATTAACAAAGTGTTTTTTTACAGAGACTTAGTGTTTCTTGCATTACATTCTATATTAAATTTATTTTTAAAACCTTGGGGTGTTACATTATTCTCCCATTAAAAAAATTTCATCCTTGATATTGCCAAAATGTTACCTCAAAAAAAGATTTGGGAAGGTCTTCATCACAAGTTCCTCAGGTTCCCTTGTTGCCTCTTTAATTTTATAATTTTTCCAAAGTACCTTTACTTGTTGAGTCGTCCAATTCCTCAACACCTGTTCATTAGTGTCATGAATCCGAATATGCTCTTCACAGTAAGATATTTCATGTTCCAATTCTATACCATCATAAGTGAGTAAATGTGTTGGGTCTAGCATGTAATTCCTTAATAAATAGACATGGAACACATTTTATACCTCAGAATGGCTAGGTGGAATTTCCAAATGATAATCCACAACTAAAAATCTATCCAAAATTTATAAGGTACCAATATTCCTGGGTCTCAATTTCCCTTTCTTCTCAATTATCATAACACCCTTCCATAAATATACAATTAAGAAAACATGATGACCCACTTGAAATTCCTAATCAACCCTTCGATTATCAGTATAGCTCTTTTTTATACGTTGAGATTCTTTGATATGGGTTTGAATAGTCTTTACCTTCGTTATTGTTTCCTACACAAGCTCTGGGACTATAAGCTTCCTTTCACCAAGTTCATCCCAACATGTTGGTGTAAGACATCTCTTTCTATACAATGATTTATATGGTTCTATTTGAATACATGAATGAAACTGTTATTGTTAGAAAAATCTACCGAAGGTAAATACTGATCCCACATACCTTTAAAATCAGGTGAGCATGATCTCAACAAGTCATATAAAGTTTGGATTGTCCTTTATAACATCCCTTCAGTTTGAGGATGATAAGTAGTACTCAAATGAAGCTCAATATCCAAATATTTATAGGGACTTTTCCTGAATTTTTATGTAAATCATGGATCAAAATCAGACACAACAGAGAGAGGTTCTCCATGAATTATTATAACTTCACTAATTTAGAGTCTTACAAGGTGTTCCAGTGACAAGTCCTCCCTTATAGTAAGAAAATGTGAATATTTGGTATGTCGATCAACAATTACCCATATTTCATCATCCCCTCTTAGAGTTTCTAGTAATCTAGTGACAAAATCCATGATGTTGCCATCCCATTTCCATATAGGAATAGGTATAGGTTTTATGAATTCTCTAGGATGTTGTCTTTCAGAATTCACCTATTAACATACTAAACATATTGATACATAATCTGCAATTTCATGCTTCATGTTGTCCTACCAGAAATGTTCTTAAAAATATATATACATCTTAGTTCTAATAGGGTGTATAGAGAAATTAAAACTGTGGGAATAATCTAATAACTCCCTTTTTAGCACGGGTATAGAGGTAACAAATAGTATTCTCCCAAAATTTTTAATTCCACCCTCACACATGAATTTTGGTAACTTCCCATCATTCAAAACATTAATTTCCTTTTTTAATTCTATCATCATCATATTGACAACTTTTAATTATTTAAAATAAAGGTGGTTGGGAAAACAATTGAAAAACTCATAATGATTCACATTATTTGTTAAATTCCCATATCCATCCTCGCTAGATCCATGTACATAGGATCCTTATCAATCCTCATTTTGTTCAGAACTCCATGATCCTTCATACTTAATTAATTTTCTACATTATTTTCCTTCCCTGGTTGGTAGTGTATTGAACAATCATAATCCTTGAGTAGCTCAAGTAATATGCTTTGCCTCATGTTGAGTTCTTTCTATGAGAAAATATATTTCATGATCTTGTGATCAGTATATATCTCACATATTTCACCATAGAGATAGTGTCTCTGTATCTTCAGAGAAAATATTATAGTTTCTAACTCAAGATCATGAGTTGTATTGTTCTATTCATTAATTTTTAATTTTCATTATGTATAGGTAAAAAGTCTATCATTATTCATAAGGACACAAACAAGTCATTTTTTTATTAATCACTATAAATAAAAAATCCACCATTTCCCAATGGTAGAGTCAAGATTGGAGCATTCACTATCCTATTCTTAAATTCATCAAAAACATTCGTCACATTCTTTTGTCTATACTAAATTAACCCTTTTATGAGTAATCTTGGTTAACGAGTTAGCTAATTAGTTGATGTTCTAAAGGAAACACTGATAATAACCTTCTAAAACAATAAAACAACATACCTTGGTTACGTTAGTTGGTGTAAGGCATTCCTAAACTACTTTTGTCTTTGCAGGATCCACTAAGATTCCATCCTTAGAGATAATATGGCCATGAAAAGAAATTGATTGAAGCTAGGATTCATACTTACTAAACTTACAATATAACTCGTTTCTTCTAAGAGTCTTTAGAATAAGGAAAAAGTGATTCTCATGTTCTTCATATCTTATAGATTATACAAGATATCGTCAATAAATACCATAAAAAATCATCAAGATATTCATTGAAAACTCAATTCATTAGATCCATGAAAATAGAGGGTGTATTAGTTAGTCAAAAAGGAATTACTATAAACTCATTATGCCCGTACATGGTTTTAAATATAGTCTTTGGAATATATTCCTTCATCACATCCAACTGATGATACCCATATTTAAGGTCAATATTCAAATAATATTGGGCTATATGAAGTTGATCAAACAAATCATCAATGATAAAGAGGATACATGTTCTTTATCACAATAGAATTGATCTCCCTGTAGTCAATGCACAACCTCATAGATCCATCTTTCTTCTTAACAAAAATAATAGGAGATGACCATGGAGAAACACTAGGGAATTTAAATCCCTTATCACTCAATTACTCTAATTTTTTCTTCACCTCTACTAATTACATTGTGGCTAGTCTATAAGGGGTCTTTGAAATATGCCTTTCCCCAGGGATTAAATCAAAATAAAGCTCAATTTCCCCCTCTAGAGGATGTCTAGGTAAATCCTATATGAATACATAAACGCATTCTTGTACAATAGGTACATCTTCATTTTGAATATTTCTTTCCTCACCAATAGATATTGTTTTATCTTTGTATCCAATAATTACATTCAATAGAGATACTAGGGGTGGATCTAGATAAGAATCAAATGTTGAGGTTTCTTCTCTAATGATTAGGGATTATAAATCATTCTAAAAAATTATAGCTTCTTTCTTCTTGTAATAGTTTTTCACATCATAACTTGAAATACAATTCATACCAAGAATTATATCAAATTAAATCATGGGTATTATAATAAGGTCAAAAACTAAAGCATGATTGTGTGCCATAAGAGGGACTGATTACATCTTTATTACAGTGATACTTTCCTTATGAGCTTTGACTGAAAAATAATTTATTAAATCAAATTGGAAATGCATAATTATCTTGAAAATTTGGGAATATATAAAATAATGTGATAATCTAGAATCAAATAAAGCATTGAATTTGTTTAAGGAAACAATTAAAGTATCTAAAACCACATCATTTGGAACTTCAACCTCAGTAGTTGTGATCGCATAAGCTTGAACTTTCCCCCTTTACCTTCTCTGGGTAATGTTTCCTTGATTCTTAAGAAAATTATTTTCATAATGTCCCATATCTTTAAAATTATAGCATTTAACATTAGTAGATTATTTTATTCCATTGTAATCCTAAGATTGGTTTTCTCTTTCTCCACATTTGTAATAGAAAATTTTCCCTTTTTGTAGGTTTTGAGGTGTTTCCTTCCTCAAGAATCACATGTTGGAAAACTCAGATTTTTATTCTTACCTTTATCCATTATTTCCTCTTCCACCCTCTTCTTCTCTTGATTTACTTTAAATTTATAAGAATTAGAGAATTATTTCTTTGCCTTTATTGCATAAGAGACTATATATTCATGTGATGAGAAAATTTGGAAAACTAGTGCCCTTCAGAGAAATGGTTTTAAACCATTAAATAATTGATGAATCTTTCTCCTCGAATTATGTATGTAGTCTATAGAATTCATTGCTAGCCCTATAAAATTGGATTCATACTTCACAATTTTTTCATCCTTGTTTTGTTTTAAACTCATGAATTTCTCTCCACATTTGCTTACTATTCTTGAGGAAAATATTTTTCTATGAATATTTCCTTCAAGTCCCTCCATTTAATTTATTATATTTCTTCCTCCTCCTTCATGTTTTTAATTAACAACCACCACTAATATGCATCTCCCGATAGATGATAAACTTCCATGATAACCTTATTCCTTTCACTACGCCCCAAAGCAAGAAATTCCTTCTCTAAGGAACTTATCCACTACTCTACTATGAATGGGGTTTTAGTTCCATTGAATGATGGAGGATATTGTTAACTAAATCAATATAACATTGATTCTATACATTATAGATCGGTATGATCCATATGGGTATGGTTATTGTTCATAACCAGAGTCAACCTTCCCAGTATAGTTATAAGTTTATGTACCCCAGCTGTAGCTTCATAACCAACATCATTATTTTTAATTATATGTAAATCACTATATGAGATACATTAATTCATCTAGTTTCCATTCCTTACACTAGGTTACATTTATAAATAATAGAATACAATAAATTAGGTTATGAATTATAATGTATTATGTCAAACTAGAAAAACACTTAACATAAATTGAAATTTTATTCATGAAAAATTTCATAATCATAAACATGGTTTCTTTGAGGAAATATTTACATTTAAATCTTTCATAATGGTTTATAAATAAAATGTGAATTATCCTAAGAATATCCCCCAAGAGTGTCAAACCTAGTGCGTAGTAAGGCCCATTGTTGTGTACCAGGTTTCCCTAAGTCAGGGCCAAAACACCTTGTTAAAGTGGTTAATCCAAGGTACATCTATGCCAAAACAACATACACTTGTAGTATCCAGACATGGAATTATTTTCTAAAAATATCCACATAATCTATATCTTACAAAAATTCTATTATGTTCTTGTATGCTTAGCATAAAAGTCTATCTTGGGGTTTTGTTCTCTAATCTTTGTTTTCTAAACAACATTTCTAATTTTTATACCAAACCTCCTCTAATACTAAATGTAACACTTTGACCCTAGAAGCTCAGACTCGGTGAATTATTTTATTATATTGGTAAGATTACAAGAAATTAGTTTCCTGAAAGAATTAATAGTTTAGTAGTTTTGGAAAACAAGATAAAAATGAAAGTTGAACATTACAATTTGTAATGAAATACATATTAACAATTCCATTGGAAACATATATGACTCTTAGATTATCCCTAAAATTCATTCTTAATATTCATATTTACAACCTAGGTAAAATGAAACATAAAAAAGGGGTGATATATGATGCTCCATAAGGATAAGTAATATATTATAAGTTATCATAAAGATAAACACTAGGCATGGTGAACAACTAACAACCCATTCCATTAAAAATATACTTGAGCATAATATAATATGAATCAAAGATGATTAAATATGTCCATATAAATGATCATAAGAGAATGAAATACAACCATTTATGTTATAATATTTTAATAATCACACATTTTATCAATTAATAATACCATAATTAGGGAATACATAATTCCATACATATAAAATATATTTTCAAGGCCTCGACCAAGATGGATGAAAATACTAGGGTAAGGCCTCAACCAAAACCCAATTCTATTTTGTATCATGAGACGTACCGATGTATCGAAGGGCTATATCAAGCCCCACCCATCACTTACTAATTCCAATTCGTGCCTCATATGAATGGGGTTAAATATAAACAATATATACATATGAAATTTGAATAACTTCCCCCAATCAGTAGTCATAATCAAAAACAATTCTATGTAATAAGGTCAATGGTATCAAAATAGAACATCCACAGTCAAAATGATCATAAAACATTTAATAAAATATGGTGGATGATATAATAAAATATTAATCCCAATTAAACATAATAATCAACATGAGTGTTTAAATACATGATTATACTCTTATAAAATCATCGAGTAATTCTTGAGATAAATACTCTTTTTTACTTTAAAAAGAAAAGTTATTTTGTAAACATATTTGTATAAAACCATATATGAACAAACATATATTTTTTATAATAAAATGAGTTATTTTTGAAAACTAATGGTGGCTTAAAACAGATTATATAATGTACTTAAAAATGGGTAAAAATTTGATAAGTCCCCTTGAATCTGGTTTGTTTATTGGGAATTATTTTGAAATATCCTTGTAAAGAATATAACTCCACATAAATGGAAGAATAATTATGATTGTTATAGATATATATAATAGAAAAATAATATTTATGGGGAGTACATAATAATAATTAATAATTTCATTGAGGTAAGTTGAGAATAATAATAACACGAAAGAAAATGGTGGTTCGAGTAGAAAAACCTTACCTTATGTCCGAATGAGTAATGTACTTAACCGTAACTTCCTAGATAATCAAATTAAATACATTAATTAGTTAATTTTTGAACATAATATAAATTTATTTGATTTAGTATAATTTTATTAAGTTCATTTATGGGATTTTGGATGAGTTATAAGATTCAATTTTATCACATGGGAGCATTCAATTCCTCGATTTTCATGATCGGTATACATGTATATGAGTGTGGAAGTTCATGTGGAATTTGTATAATTATCCAGAATTGAATTTATATGATACTATTTAATATAAATAAGATTAAATGGTGATATAATTCATTTGTTTTTATATTATGAGGCTGAGTTATTAGATATAATATTATTGATAATCATTTAGATTATTTTTGCGATATTTCGATTACTATGAACTAGTTTTGTCGTTTGAATTAGTATTATGTATATATAATAGTTTAATAACATTAAATAATAAATAATAAATATTTAATAACCTGGTTTAACCATAAAAATGGTTTCATGACATTCCTTGAAGTAGAAATTGAAGAACGAGGGTTCATCATCCATAGAGGTTGTAAATCATAACCTCCTGGATACTGATTTTGTTTTTAAAATAAAAGAGAGAGAGATAATAGTTTGAGAAAGGATATTTCATTAAAATGATATAATTATAGTATATATATAACACTGGAGTTTTCATGATAATTTTGGAATAGGTGTTTAGGAGATGATAAAAAAATAAAATAAATTGAAAATGACATTAAAAGAAAAAGGAAGAGGGTTTACCTCTTGAAATATCCTATTTGAGAACTACCTTAAGGGAAGGGGTTTTGGTATTTTGGAAAGACCAAGATCTCCTAGAATTTGGGAGATATTAGGGAAGAGGATTTGGGTATAAATTTGAAAATATTCAATTCTTAGAGGAGTGATTAGATGAGGGAGATTGTAGTGGGTTTTATGGTAAAGGAGAGGGGTGATTTTTGAATATATTATTCATTATTTAATTATTTTTCTCAAGATAAGAAATATTGTTGATTATTGTGACCAAAAATTGAAATAAGTGCATATTAATTAAAAACAAGTGTTCTTACATCATCAATGAATCATGGAATAGTTTATTTATCTTCTATTGTATTTATACACTAAATTAACATATTTTACTATTCACCACAAATTCAAGTATTTTAGAAAAATACCAAAAATTCACCAAAACCATTTTTCAACATATAGAATTAAAAAATGGAATCCATTTTAACAAAATATTTTTCTAAATATTTGAAATTTAATTTTTAAATAAAATTATTATTTACTTGAAAAATATCGATTTTAATTTTAAAACTGATATTATAACATTTTAAAAAATTAACTAAGGTTTCATAAAATTATCCTAAAATCATAAGTAAATAAGATATCGATTTTTGAATCTATTTTATGAAAATTAATTTTATTTTAAATAATTTTATTAATTATAAAATTGTAATTAAATATTAATGACCCACAAAAATACCAACACTTAATTAATAATTTTTAAATTATTCATTTACTTATACTATGATATAATTATATCATACATTAACTTATGAGATGAATAAATTCTATTTATATATTCATTTGTGTGGTTACTATTCATTATCCCAGTTTACTATTCATAAGGGTCATATTACTATTCCTAAGATCAAGTTACTATTCACCAAAAAATATATGTTTATTCTCTCAGACTGTAAATATCTTACTGATCTTAACTGTGTTTGCCCATTTTTTAAATTCAAATCACATAGGTGGAAAAATTATGTTTAATGGCTAGGTTATAATAACAAAGTGTTGTTTCATAGAGAATCAATGTTGCATACATTACATTCTATATTAAACTTATTTGTAAAACCTTGGGGTCTTAAATTTATGGTATTAGATTTATTTTCTTAATTTCCTTTTATTGAGATAGATGTAATTTCTCCCACATGCTTTCTTTTTTTGGTAGTTTATAAACTACCATATGAATATATTTTTTCATTAATTTACTAAAATTTAAGTGTTTTAAAAATAAATTTATCTTCTCTTCTATAATTTTTTTAGAACTCATGACATATATACATGATTTTTCATTTAAACGTTTTTTAAATTATTCTTTTCAAATATTTCACCTCCATATCTATGTCCCCAAAATGATTAAAGAATATTCTTATTTATAAATAAAATATTGGTAAATTATATTTAGAAAAATGTTAACTTTATTTATAATGTATACAAATTAATATTTTTTATTTATACATTATTATACATTTAATCTTTTTACTAATGGTAAAAATAAATTTTTTTTTAATTTATATGCCTTGGAAACCTCTTCCTTTAATCATTGAAATTATTCATTATAAAAAATACTCTATAAATTTTAATGTAAATTAAAAGAATATCATATTCCTATTATTCATGGATTAGTTTTTATATAGAATTAACAAAATAAAACAATTTTCTCCTAATGATTTTGTGAAATTGAAATGTATTTTTATTATGAAATAAAATTAGTATTTCAAGGGTTTTTTGATAAAAAAGTGAAAGAAATTTTTTTTTGATTAGGAGATAGTACATGATCATTATAAGTAATGATGATGGAGCCCAATATATCTAATTGGGATGGGAGATCCTGATATATCACTCCAATTTATTATTTAAGGAATTTCTATCTCGGTGAAAAATGGGGGAGGTAACCTAGTATGTTACTGATACTAAATTAACTGAGACATAATTAACTCTGACATGGGTTAAATATGAGTGATCATGGGTTATGAATCTGATGATCCAAGAAACATATTTTATAAATGTTACTAGTTTTAATTGTGTTGTATTGATTTTATGGGGAATTTTGTTTATAAAATTTTAAATGCAAATGGTTTCCTTTTCAAAGAATCTTTTAATGTGTTCTAATGTAACTACTATTTCAATCATGATATTTTATATAGATAATGGGGCTTAAAGGCTTATTTTTTAATACAATATGATTTTAACATGAATATTTTTTATATTCATGAGATCAAAGTTTTTTTATGAAAAATATAAATACGTTCAAGGGTTTACATTATTTTCAGTTGATTAATGGGATTTTATAATTTTTATACCCCTTTATGAGATTATTTTTCTCATCCCATGTTTTAAGAAGTTTATGAAAATTTATATGGTGGTTAAGAACAATAGTAAGGTAAATAATTATATTTTGGACACATTTTAAAATTAGAAAAAGGTTTTTTAAGGGAATATGGGTAAACAAAAAAATCCACGTCTTCATGAAAAAATGTATATTCTATTGAATTGTTTACTTTTATATGTAATTTTTTTTCATAATTATATAGAAGTAAAAACAAAAATGATAATGGAATTTTTATGAAATTCTACCCTAGTTATAAATAATGTAATTTTGGATTCATTAGGATATATAGTGTTATATATATATATACTATTTTGTGTGCCCTTATATGATTGTAGTCTAAGGTGTTTAATTATCATTTGAGAGACATTGATTTAATTTTTGGAAAAATACATGATTTATTAATAGATAAACTTTAGGATTTTAATGGTATTCTAGGTTATAATTATTTTTATTTTTAAAAATATTTTTTCATGTTTATAGAAACATATGTTGATGAGTAAAGATAACACATGGGATTGGAATTTAATTTTATTACTAGGTGAATAAAATTTCACTATATTGTTTTTACCATTTTATGATTAGGGTGAATGGATAATAAAGGATAGTATTAAATTTTAGGGTTGATGTTATTTCAAAAGTATAGGTTGGGAGATTTTTTGGAAGAATGCGGTTTTATCTCATTGATAAGAATAATAACTACCATAGAAAATTGTAATTATAATGTTTGTAGATATTAAATTTTCAATAGTTTTTGATATAAAAGATAAAATGGTCTTAAATAATATGTGGTCATGTTTTTTTCTTCTAATTTTTGTGTTTTGAATTTTTATAGGATTTTAAGAGTTTTTGGGGTATGGTTTTTAAATGATTTAATGTTATTATTATTTAGAATAAAAGCTTGTAAATTAATGTTTTAATTCTACATATAAAGGTTTATATATATTAATCAATATCATTTTTCATGATAAACATTTTTTTAGTTGATGGATAGAAAGAGGACTGAAAAACATATAGTCAAATCTATTAAATAAAGAAAAATATTATTTCATGGATATTAATCCCCTTTAAAAGTAGTTTTTTCTTCCTTTTTGCATGAATAATTACTCATAGTCATTAATATTAAATTAATCAAAGGCAGAGATTAAATGGATCACATAATCAAAGGGATAAGTACTTCATAGTAAGTGGAAAGAAAATAAAGTAGGTATTTTCTGTCATATTCTTTAAATTCAAGATAGAGATATATTAAGTATTTTATTGAAAACATTAAACAACTATCAAGGTACGCTTAAGGAAACTCATTCATAGGTATGAGTCTCATAATGTAAAATCAATTTTTTATGAAATATTTATTTAAGAAGTGATATGTTCCATTATCTAATAAAATATATTAAAAGTTATTTTCAAAAGGAAATTTAATTAAGATGTATTAAATGGTATTTCTTTCCATATATTTATATTTATAATCTACACAATATTTATTTTATTTTCCTATATTTTATAGTCACATTATATGGGATCATTTTAATGTAATAGTTTATGAAGGCCTCTTTATACCCAAAAAATTAATTATGGAAATGTTATAAACCCTTGTTTACCAAAAAATGGATAAAAATTATGCGAATGTGATTTATTTAGAATAGATAATATAACACCATACAACTTCAATATGTAATTCTTTTTTATAATTTTTTTGTTTAATAGTTTTTTCACAGGAAACCTGAAACTAAAACTTATTGTTACATTTTATACTGACATTATATGTAAAATTATAAATATAGTTAAACCTCAATTAATTAAAGAGATAATAATAAATTAAAAATAGTTAAATTTATAGGATCTATAATTAATATGATTCAATGTTAAAAAGGATTATTTTTGAAAGAAGTGTTTTTGAGGTGTTATTTATTATATCCCAATACACTATATTAACCACATTTAAAATATTATTATGATAATATCTAATATTTTAAATAAGGAAATAATATTTTAACATTTAGAAAATTATTAATTATTTTGAAATAAGATTAAAAACAAATGAATTTTAAAAGTTCATTTTTTATAAAAGTATTTCATCTATATAATTTGTATTATAATTTAAAAGGAAAATTAATGAATTTGTGAATTTAAATTTGGTGAAATTAGATTAATTTTTTAATTACCAATTTTGAAATTATCTTACGATTAATTTTTTGGATTTCTCTAAAATGGTTTTATTTTGGTTAAATAGAGAAAATACAATTTTAAAATATTTTTAGTTTTATAGAATCATCATGATAAAATAATTACATATAAATTTATGAAACCTTTATAATGACCAAAACTGAATTTAAGTATTAAAATAATTTATTTAATTTCTTTTGAATATATAAACCTACATTTGACATTTCAATTATGAAATAATTATTTTTTTCAAATAAAAGATGAATCTGTAATCATTTTATTTAGTTCATTATTTAAAAGGATATATTCAATTTTTGATTGATTTTAAAGCTGAAAAACACTAATTTTTTTATTCATAAACAAGTAAATTTAATGAGAATCAATTTTATACAATATTATTGTGTAAATATATATTTATGAATAAAAGGGAATTTTTATAAAAAAAATTTCATTATATTTTTACAATTTATATTTAAATATATTTTTAACACATATTGAAACTAAATCTTGTAAAATTGATTCTATATTCTATATCCAAACATTTAAATTCTGTAATAAGGTCCAATTCTTTTTTAGTCATAAAATAAGTTACCATTGAAAAATATAGTCACCATAGTAAGAGTTAAATTGGTTAAAGATTGTTAAAACTATGATATATGGTCACAAATATCACAAAATACTATATCTAATTCTCTTAGATGATTTTATTTGATTCTATAAAATTAGATTTTTTACATTTATTTCCCATTATGCCACCTAATTTTGAGTAATACATTTATATTATTTTTATAGTTAAGACTATTTAAAAGGGTTCCACTCCTCTCACCTATAAATGGAGCCCCTCATCCCATCACCCATCTACCCAAATTAGTTACTTTAACTCAATCAAGATATGATAAAATCAATTCTCAACAGCCATATCCATGTACTGAATATTTTATTATCACTATATAACCAATATATATTGTATTAAAGAGAGTTCCAAAGTAAGATTCCCAAAGAAGAGTTAATCATATTGACTGACCTCATTCAAACTTCTGTTTTATTCCACATCCACAATATCTATTGTGAAAATAATTATAAAATGAAGTAAATATAATTATTACACTCATATTTCATTACATTTATGGGAAAAAATATCTATTTACCTTACATCCAATAGAAAATTAAAATGTCTCTCATCTGTATAAGAAGACTACCACATTTATGGATAATGAATTTAATTTTTATTCACCACATAAAATACATGACACTAAAAATGAATTTAATTATTCAATACGATATTTATAATGTGATTAATATCCTTTAAAATTTACATTTTCATTATATAATAACATTTTCTTACTCGATGAACCAATGTTGCATGTTTTCATTTAGGTCCACTTTACAACCTATCTTAACACCATTTTAATGTATACGACATGAATGATTACAAGTTTTCATATAATGGTAATGTTATGTAATAAGGATGAATTTTATATTTTTTCATATTATTTAATGGTAATATTTATAGTTATATTTTTTTATAAAACTATCCTTAAAAAACATCTAAAAATAAAATTTTAATGTATACCATGTGAATCATCAAAATATATTCAAATAAAAATAAATGGGATTCCTAAATCATATAAAATACTTATGAAAATAATAAATATTTTTTGTGATGGGATTAAGACATTTGAAAATATAATGGATTAAAACCACTAAATCAAAACATGCATGGTAAATGGGAGAGTTGGCAACTAAACCATGATTTTAACTAATAGATATTAATAATAAATTTTAAGAGAATTTTATTTAGGGAAAAAAATATTAATATAGTTCTAATATAAATGTATAAAAAATCAAAATTTGTTATAAATATAACAAGAAACATAATTTTTGAGTGGTAATAAAGGGGTAGTGATAAGACCCTTTTATATGTTCTTATAATGAAAATTTTGTAATTATTTAAACTTAATATAAATAGAAAATGTGTTTCACATTTTATGAAAGCTCCATAATGAAACATAATATACTGGGGATGTTATAAGTTCATGCATTCACTAACTATTAATTTTCACTAAAATTACCATAGTAGATGCTTAGTGTGATATTACACTAAGTGGGAGTTAAATCATCACGTGTAAGACTTTTCAATTATATAGAAGTTGATCATATTAATGTAACACTTGACTTAATGATACATCCATTTCATGAAAATATGAATCAATTTTGATATATAATTAATTAATTTATGCCTTTTTATTTAATGGAATTTTTTATATTTTAAAGGATGATCTAATTATTGGAAAATTAGAAAAAGGAAAAAAAGAGACCATGATTTCAATATAACGATGGCCTTAAAAAATTTTGTATGAATATGGAAATTTTATAAGGATAAAAAATGATGAATCAAGGTGAAACATAGCATTAAATTATGGAAATTGAATGTTCCAAGCCTACAACCAAATCATGGCCTATAACTATATAAGGACATGAAATAAGTTTAGAAGGTAAAACTAGTCTAGGATGAAAATCCATTTCACTATGTAAAACAAATTCATGACATGAAACCATTTATGAGTGTGAATCCAGTTCATGGAATGAAAGTTTCAATATTTTCCCAGTAAATAAAGATTTGGATGGGATTTTTGATGGAAAACATAACCAAATAAGACCCGGGTGGCCATTTAATTCGAAAGATAACCATGAATCATAATAATATGTCTTAATAATGAGATAAATAAAATACAAGCCCGATTGAAGTCTATAAATATAGTGATGAGATACTGCAACCTGGATGGATTCTAGAAACCAAAGTTTGGTGCAAGAAGCTTCACTTTGTTGGGACCTCACCATTCTTTATGCCTATATTTTATTTCATGTTTTATTTTAAAAAAATCCTCCTAACCTCTAAAATTTTAGGTTCACTTGGATTGATATTGACATAAAATGTTGATATAATTAAAAACATGATCGACCATTTTACTTAAAATTTTTTATAATTACTTTTAATTCATTTTCGAATGCATATATAAAGTAAATAATGAAATGATGTTTTTAAAAGGTTCTACCTCATTAGAAAAAATACAAAGAGTTTTCATGGTGATTCTATTCTGAACCAAAATCACTAGATATTTATATCATACCACTCATCATCTAGGATTAATGCCTTACAATGTTTATGGTCGAATCACTTTCACCCAAAAATCACTTCTAGATCACTACCTTTTCCTCCTCTTCCTTTTCTCACTCATCTTGGAAGGATCCCCAAATATTTTATCAACACTTAATTCCATTTATATAATCATAATATGAATAAAAAATAAGGATAATGGCTCTATTGATGTCTTATTATTATGATCCTTCAAATATTTTCAAAAAACCATTAAAATCACAATTTTTCTTCACATTCAAAACTAATTATGGAAAAACCATCACCATATTTTAGGAAAAAAATAAACAAAATATTTTTAGAAATAAATTCAATAGTTAAAAAATAATTAAGCTTCCAACCCCTCATATAGAACAATTCATCCTCATTGAAAATTAGATCTATAATGTGTTGTTTCTATCTCTACCTTTAATTATCAGAAGATAAAACATTAATTAAAAATGGAGTACATGTACTTATAATAAGGAAAACTGTTAGTGAATATGTCACACCCTAATGCAAAAATTTTCCTTTATTTTATTTATTTTTGAGTTTCTATTTAATTTTATTCATCTTCGAGTGTCTTGCCCTATAAATGAGAGATTTTGGGCATGCAATTCATGTCGCACGGTTAAGGAAAAAGGTTTCTTAAACCATTAAGTAACCATGTGATAAATAATATTGTTTTTGATATATCTATTTTTATGGTTGGCACACTATTTTACAAACCATGCGACCATCTCGTGCATGGTGCTCCAAGTGCCCACTAAAGGGCACACATTTTTCCAAACCATGAGACCCAAATTGTGCGATGAGTCTCTTAAAAAAAACTAAAATTAATTAAATTTAAAAAAAAACCCGAACTATAACCCTCCTCCCCTATCTCGTGCCATGTTGTCCCACCTTCCTCTAGCCACATGCACCACCCCCTCCCGACGAACTTCCCTCTCCACTATTTCCATCATATTTCTTAGGATTTATCACTCAATCATTTAAGGTAAAGTCTCTATATCTTTCTACTTATGTTTTCTAATGATTTTACCTATCATCATTTCTCCTCTTGTCTTGGATGAACCCTAGGTCCTGGGATGACTATATTTTGGTTCTTTGTTCCACTTTTAGGGTGTACGGTGGGTCTCTCGGGGCTTCTTCGTGTGTGTTTCAATATCCACCACTGAAAGAGAATCTCTTTGGTCCATTCTAGTTCTCTCACCATCATTTGAGGTTGGTTTCTTCCACCCTTTTTTGTTTCAATTTTATTTTGAGTCTTTGTTCATTTTGGGTTTCCTCTTGGTTAATTAGATCATTATGTGGCTCCTCAAAGGTTTTCACACACATACATAGGTATGTATATATATATATATATATATAAATACTCCATGTACATATCCCCTAATGGAGGGGGAAATATGTACATTGGATTAATGAATATATATATACAAGAGTGTATGCATGTGAAAGTGTGAGGTGACCTTCATCAAAGGCGTTGAGTGACGAGTTGTTCGGCTTGTTTCTCTCCCTGTTGAGGTAAAATCCATTTTAATTTTCCATTAAATTTAAGAATATATTATTTTATTATCTATCAAACCTTTATTTAATTCTACTTAGTGATATATGGTTTTTATAAAAAATTTAGTAAATTCATCTTTGTATCCGATTGCATTAAGTTATTTTATTGAATGTGCATACTAAGTGTTTGTAAAATTTCCCAGTTGGACTTTGTAAGTGAATTGTGGATTTTAAAGTATTACTTGGGTTGGAAATGTGTTTTAGTTAGTTAAATGGATTTTTAAAATGGGGTTCCAAATGGGATGGATTTGAAAGTGGTGCATATTTGATTCTTTGGAAATGATTTGGAATGTGAAAGTCTTGTGAGGCATGGTTGGAGTTTTTATAAAACTAGTTATATTTAAAACTCTCCTTGGATGGTTCTCTTTCCTTGGTTATACTTTATGTTGTGGGAGGTCCACCGTGTATAACTCCCTTGATATCAAATAGTTGAAAGGCGATGGACTTGTTCCTTGGGGTGACTCAGGGGGTGACTTTTTTTTATGCATTGATTGTGTGTAATGAAAGTGTATGTGATTGGATTCTTGGTTGAAATTGGTTGGATCACCCCCCGTTTTTTTGTGATATGAGAACCTATCATATTAAGAAACGTTTTGAGGAACAATTGTTGTACTAGATTATATTATGCACTCGCTAGTGTCCCTTAGAATAGATTATCTAATTTGTGATTGTTCCCCTCGGTCAGGACAGGTAGGGCACAATTGGTCATTTGGGTGTTATGATTTCATCAGGTAAGACATGACATTGGGATGATTCACATGTATATTATGTTCTATATTATTCACAATATACTAAGTTCTCTAATGTACTTCGATACTTAGTTATACAAGGAAGATGATTGAGGTGCATTGTTTAGTTAGTCACTCTTTCTTGATATTTTCTATTTCCCTTATGTGATCATTGATTTTGAATCCCTAAATGGTGTAACTCTTTGCTAGAATTGTTAAAAATGATTTTCAAATGTTTTTGTAAAAGGGTTTTAAAAATGTATTACAATTTCTTCTTCTCTATCCATATTTCTTTAAAAGGTTAAATATTCCTTCTTGGAAAAGAAACTAGTTTAAAATAATCATGGAAATGGACCTTGATTTTCTTTTATGGAAAATGTGTGAAAATAATACTTTTATATATTTTAGTTCAAACATGAAATTGGTGATTCTTTTTTTTAAATTTAATGCATTGGGAAAATATTTTTTTAGGAACTCTTATAGAGTTTTAATAATAAATACTATACATCATTCTTCTTTTTAATATCCAGTGTAGGTTTCAGCTTGATCTTGATCGCCATGGGTGATGTTGAGTCCTGGCATCAGAGAGTGACCCATGGGGTCATGTTGAGTTTTAGTGGTCATTAGGTTCGATTAGTTTTATTTTTTTAGTTCATACTTAGTTGTTATGATTGGTTTATTTATTTTTGGATTGTTCTATTATTATTTGACTACTTGTGTTTATTTATATTGGAAAAAATGATTCCCATCATCACTCTGTTGATGCCCTTAGCACTTTTTTCCAGACTGGGAGGATCAAGAATTCCTCATGAGCCTTGTCGTGGGTTGGATCAGGGGACTTGTTTCTCTTGGGGACCTATCTTTTAGGGCACCATTTTTTATTTGGGAAGTTAGGGTAGATGGAGTAAGACTATCAAAACATGGGGTGTATGTATGAGGGAGTGTCTAGAAAAAACTTTCTATGTCAATCCTTGGCTTACCTAGTTAAGTTATGTTTTATTTGGTTTATATGGTTCTTGTGTGTTTTTTTATTTGGTAAAATGAAGAAAGAGTCGTGCTAGTGGTCTCAATGAGATCATAGGGCCTGGAAAGCCATGTAGTGTCGGTAGAATTTTCATGGAAGACTCTATGTGATGGTGGTTTTATTGGCATATGGCTACCAACAATATGTCCAAGTCACCCATCTACACTATTTTTCCTTCATGGGTTGCTTTTTTTTGTACCTAAGGTTATCCTAGAATGGTTTTAAGGTGTTTTTATTTTTATTTTAAAATGAATTTTGTTTTTAAATAATGGTTATTATTTTATAAAAAATAATACTTCCAAAACCAAAAATTTAATTTTTTTGGAGAGTAGAATGAGTTGTTTTAAAAATGTGAGCGATTTTATAAAATGTTTTGTGATTTTTTGAAAGGTTTTTTAATATGTGAAATTGTAAAATGAATTTGGAATTTGATTTTTTTTCTTTTACAATAATATGTGTTTTTCTAAAACATTGGTTGGGGTATTTTTTAAAGTGATTTAGAAAGTGATAATGTTGCATTTATTTGACCCTCGATATTCTTATGAGTGATCACATATATTTATATGGTTTCATTTATATGGAAAGTGGATTGTTATTGGTATGTGTGGATGGGTGTTTGATCTAGCATGAAAATTATATATGTGAGGATTCATGGAGTAATAATGATGGGTGTTTAGTTCGTAATACTGGTTATGTTTTCTAAAAATATTCTTCATGTAGGGATAAAATTTTAATGTTTTAAATAGTGGGAGTTTGTGATATCACTTTTTTTGTGTTTGGAGTTTTAATTTTTGGTATTTGGATTTAATGTGTTAGAGATGTGATTGAAATTATGTTTTGAGTCTGGATTGTTCATTTGAAAATGAGATGTGAAATTTTGATTTATGATATGTTTTGATTTGGTTTTGTGATCCCTATTTTCAAGTTATATTCCCACTATGTCCTAAGGGATTTTGAGAAGCATGTGCAGGTGGTTCTTTCATCACATGTCTTTCAATTGATCAAGTAACAATTTATATTTTTGAATTATCTTATTTGGATATGTATTCTGGTGGTTCTCAATATTAGGAGTTCATCCAGATGTTCTGAGAGTTGAACCCTCATCATTTTTTGGACCGCCGGAACCAGGGAATGATAAGGAATGGATATGAAATATTGAGGAGATATTTTTCTATAATTAATCTCCTAAACCTATAAGGATTATGATTTCCACCTTCACATTGGAAGGCCTAAGTTAGGAGTGGTGGAAATTTGTTCTTCAGGATGAACCATAGAAGAATTACTCATGGGAATGCTTCAAAGACTTTTTCATCTAGCTGTACTTCCCCAATGAAATAAAGATACTGATGGATTCATCATTGTATTGTCACAAGAAGGGAGATTCTATGGACTTGGAGTGTGCTAAGAGATTCACTAAGTTGGTGCTATATCTCCCAAACCTTGTTGGGGATGAATTTTTGAAGTCTCAATTCTTTAAAATGGGTCTCCAATCAGAATTCCTTTCGCTAGTTCCTTCTTTCCCTGATGATTATGAAGTAGTAGCGAGGTATAATGTTCATGTAAAAGTAGGATTAACTTCATATGGTCTATTGGAAAGTGGTAAAAAAAGGACATTGTATTATATCTTCCTAGATTCATCCAAGAGTAAGCTATGGCCGTGTTTTCAGTGTGGGAAGCCTATACATAAGAAGTTTTCATGTTGCAAGTCACCTAAGATACATCATACCTATATCTGTTTAGGTCATTTGAAAAGTTTTTTCCAGGGTTATACTTAGAAGTGGCATGGAGTTATATCTAGTCCTTTTGAGAACCTTTTAGCTCATTTTGATGACTATAGCGTGGGCGCAAGCTCAATCATTAGCTTATTTTATTATAAATTCCTTTTTTGTAATTAATGTATTCTATGGTTTTGTCTTATTTTGGGTATAAAGAATGATGTTTTCAGTCTTTTGAGAACCCTGTTTTAATAGGGATTGTATTTGAAATGTTTTTAATTTTTTTTATGTAAAATGGTGGTGGTTGTTGTCCCATGATTTATTTCTTTGTATTTTTATAGATTTCATTAGGATTCATGAGTTATTACAGCTTTTGAAATAAATGTTTGTATGGAATCATAATATTACGGGGAGGCTACCATGGGATGAGTTCATGATGAAACCAACTTTCAGGTGTTCTTGATGGAGCACTTTCGTGTTTCCACTCTACCCGAACCCGATCATAATTGTTGATTGACTAGAATAATAGGTCATGTAACGAATGCTGTAGAGATCTCGAATAGACCATGATGAGTTTAATTTATGGTTTCCATGTAGTGGTCAAGGTGTTCTATGTTGGTTTGTTTTTAGAAAATAGAGAGTCTCTTTTTTGTAATCTCTTCATTGTTTTTTCAAGTTCTTGGGTCATTTGAGATATCTTTTGTGGATGTTTAGCTTCTTTTGAGGATGGTCTCATAGTTACTTTTGGGATTTTGTTGTTCCATTTTTTGAATGTAAGTGAGATTTGGTTCTTCGTTATTTGATTATTTAGGTTTTATCTTGGATTGTAATTCATTCTTGCTTTGTTTTTGATTAAATGAATCTCTTGGGACTTTCTGGGCATAGAAAGTATTATCGTGGGGAGAATTGTAACATCCCAACCCAACACATTTCTATTATTTTATTTATTTTGGAGTTCTCATTTAATTTTATTCCTCTCCTGTTGTTCCCTTGGAATGAAATTTTTTGGGCTTGCAATGCACGGTGCATGGTTAAGGAGCACAATTTTCTAAATATACAGTAACCATGAGACAACTACTACAGTTTTTGATAGAGCCAACCATACGGTTGGAACATAGTTTTCTAAACCATGTTGCTAGCTCATGCATGGTGATCTATGTTCCAAGTAAAAAGAGCACTATTGGAACATGGTTTTCCAAACCATACGACCCAAACCGTGCACCGATTCTCTCTTTAAAAAAACTTAAATTAATTAAATTTATAACACCTAAACTATCTCCCCTCTCCCCTATATCGTATGACGCATCCCCCCTTCCTCCAGTTTCACATACCACCCACCTTCTTATTGAGATCCCCTCTCCATGATTTTCACTAAATTTATACATATTTCTCACTCAATCCTTCTATGTAAGGTCTTTGTATCCATCTCCTTGTGTTTTCTGATGGTTTTACCTCTCCCCATTGCCCCTATTGTCTCGGACAAACCCTATGTTAGGGGATGACTAAATTTTGGTTCTTTATTATGCTTTTAGGTTATTTGGTGGGTCTCATGGGAATTTTTTGTGCGTTTTTTAACATCCAATCTTTAAGGTTATGTGTTTCTATTCATTCTGGTTCACCCTCTATCTTTTATGGTTGGTTTCTTCCAACCCCTTTTTATCAATTGAATTTTATTTAGAGTCTTTGCTGATTTTGGGTTCCCTCTAGGTTAATTAGATCATTTCATGGCTCCTCGAAGGTTTTCACACACCTAAATAGGTATATATATATATCATCCTTTTACATATTCCCGCATGGCAAGGGGAATATGTATATTGTATTAAGGGGTCTATATATATAGGAGTGTATGTGTGTGCAAGTGTGAAGCAATCTTCCTAAATTCCATCTACTACTGGGGTTTTTGGCTTGGTTATCTCCATTTTTAGGTAGGCTCCCTTTGAATTTTCCCTTAAATTTAAGAATACATTGATTAAGTGTCTTTCAAACATTTATTTGATTCAAGTTAGTGATATATGGTTATCAGAATAAGTGTATAAAATTCTTTTTTGTGTCTGATTGCATGAAATTGTTTTATTTAATGTGTATACTAAGTGTTTATCAAATTTCCAAGTTGGACTTTATAAGTGAATTGTGGTTTATAAAGAATGAATTGAGTTGGAAATTTGTTTTTGGTTGGTTCAATGGATTTTTTAAATGGGGTTCCAAATGATTTGGATTTGAAAGTGGTGTGTATTTGATTATTTGGAAATGATTTGGCATGTGAAAGTCATGTGAGGCCCCATTGATTTTTTTTTTAAAAAAGTGGTTATCTTGAAAACTCTCATTATATGGTCCTATTTCCATGGTTATGTTTTATTTTATGGGATTTCTACTGCATAGGACTTCATTGAGATAAAATAGTTTAAAGGAGAGGTCCTTATTCCTTAGGGTGACTCGGGGCTGACTTTGTTGTGTGTGTTGATTGTGTGTGATGAAAGTGTATGTGATTGGATTCTTGGTTGACATTGGTTGGCTTAACCCTATTTTATTTATGACATAGGAACCTAGCATAGAGGGGGAATTTTCAGTGAACAATTGTTGCACTAGTTTAGATTACACACTGGTTAGTGGCTCTTAGTATCGACTATCTGCATTGGGATTGTGCCTTGCAGTCAGGCCCGTTAGGGTGTGATCGAGTGTTTGGGTATTATGGTGACATCGGGTAAGGCATGCCTTCAAGATGAGTCACACATGTTGTATGTTCTAGATAATTCATGATATCCTAGGTTCTCCCATGTACTTAGACACTTAGTTATCTATTTGGGATGATTGATGTACATTTTTTGGGTGGTCACTCTTTCTTAATATTTTATATTTCCCTTGTGTGATCATTATTTTCACCTCCTTTTATGGTGCATCACTTTTCTAAAAGTGAAAAAATGATTTTCAAATGTTTGTAGAAAAAGGTTTTGATTTTTTTTTACAATCCATTCTTCTCTATCCCTTTTTCTTTAAAAGGTCAAAGATTCCTTCTTGAAAAAAAAAACTGGTTTAAAATAAAATGGTCCATAGACCATGATTTACTTTAATGAGAAAATGTGTGAAAAAATTAATTTTATATATTATATTTCAAACCTGAAATTGATGATTATTTTTTAAAGGAAATTAATTTTTGAATAGATTTGTTCGGGCATGCCTACTAAGTTTTAATAATCATGCCTATACATCAATATTGTTTTTAGTATTAGGTTCAGGTTTCAGCTTGATCTCAATCATGTCTAGGGATTATAGAGTGACTTGAAGGGTCACATGGAGTTTTAGTGGTCATTGGGTTTGGTTAGTTTTATTTTTTTAGTTCTTTATTAGTTGTTATGTTTGGTATATTTATTTTTGGATGCTCTTTTATTATTCTGCTTTTTTTATTTATATTGGGTGAAATCATTTCCATCGTCACTATGTTGATGCGCTTGGAACTTGTTGCTATCCTGGGAGGATCAGGGACCCCTCTCGGGGCTTATTGTAGGCTGGATCGTGTGATTAGTTCGAGGTCGACACGGGTCGGTTTGTGACAACTGAAATGGGTGTTTTGAATATTCTCATGTTTCCTTTCTCAAACTTACTCTATGTTTTTCCTGATAACCGTTAATATAAATTTTTTTTTGGAAAACATGAAAAACACTTTTTATGTTTTAATTAATAAAATTTTGACAAAACTATAGAATGTTATAAATAATCAATGAATCACATAGGAATCATGGATCAAAAAATTTCCCATTATTGTTGAAGCATTAATCAAATAAAACATTCGTCCCATTATCAGATCAACTTGATTTATTTATCAGACCCTAATTTTCCCATTACCATTTCATCAAGGAAGAAACTTGTCTATTTTTCCTTCAAAAAAATACCATAGGCATGGCCTTTGGATTTTTCAATTTTGTCCTACCACTCCACCTACTATTGATACCCACATTGTCCACTCTTATGCCCATTTTTGGCTTCCCCATATTGTATTGAGATCATTATGAATGGCCAATACATCCACTAAAGTGTGACTAAATCCATTTTTGTGTTCTTTGAACTATATATATTTGACATAGAACAATGCAGTGAAAATAACTTCCTCTCCAAGTCATAATGGAAACACATTATACATTTTCACCCAAAATCCAGAATACCATAGTGTGTACCATAGTTAGTATGGATATATGGATTTCACCTTCACATGTTGACCACTTTCATAACCATTTTTGAGCCTGGTCCTATTCTAAATCCTTTTTTGGAATGTTTCACCAAAATTCTTTTAACAGTACAAGATTTTTATGAAATATATTTTCATATAAAATTATTTTTCTTATAGCTTTATTTTCATGCAACAACAAGTTTAGTGGAACCATGTAACATTATTAAAATATTATATGTCTATTATAAACTAGACATTAAATTGGTGGGAATGGGTAAGAAAAACTAATTTAAGAAATAAATATTAAGGTTAAACCCAATATGAATGAATTTTTACGTTCTTAAAATATAATCACACATTTTTTTATATAATATATTTTATTCTTCAAAAATATGTTTTCTTCAAAAATTAGATATTCTTCTTTTTATCAGTGAATTTTAATTTATAAAATTTTTAGAAAATTCATTTGAAAGAAAAAATTTCATTTTTAAATTCATAATTACAAAATTATATTAAAATTAATATTTGATAATTTTCTAAAAACATTTTTTTTGATGGAATAATGAAAAATAATTATTTGTACTGAAAACATTATATTATTTTAATATTTTACATGGTAAAATTATGTTTTTGATTAGTTTTAAATTTTTAATAGATCAATTGAATTTAGAATAATTCAATGTTTTTTTCTAATATTATTTTATACTATATTTTTTATAAAAACATTCTACATCATAAAAGAGTTTTCCATTGCGTTTTGTCAGTTTTATTTTAAATTAAATTGTGAAACTTATTTTTTTTTTGAATTTTAAAAATGTATTTAATATTTGAAATCAGTGGTTCTAAATTTATTAAATAGATCACTTTTATTTTTGGTCAGTTTTAATAGTGAACATAATAAATTTTGTAACTACAGTAAAGGGTAAATCAAATAATTAATGGTAAAAACAATATGATATGTTCTATAAAAGTACCCAAAAAATTTATAAAATTTTATTAGATAAATATTTATCGACCATAATCATAAAAGGTTTTAATTTAAAAATGTTTTTGGCCACTTGGATGAGATTATGAACTTTAAAATATCTTATTTAATGAAAATTTAAAGATATCACATTTTTGTTTTTAATGAATATAATATTTTTAATACGGGGTTATAGAGAGTATATGTTTGAATATAAATTTTATTTTTAAATATAAAATATTTATATTCATCATGATAATTTATTTATAATTTTTTTCAATTGAATAATTACCCAAAATTCCTACACAACGCGAATGTAGTAATTAATCAATTAAGTTGAAATTAAAATAAATGATATTAAAAATATTAAAGGTAATATAATTTCAGATATTTATGGTGATAAATGAATAATATATATGACCTCGACATTTTTGGATATAATGAAATATTTTTTTCTAATTCAATATGTTTTCAAGATATTTTTAAAAGTCAAAACAGTGAATAGTATCAAAATTTACAATATTTATATTTTATGGGATTAATATTTGATATAATTATATAAAAATCAAAAAATTGTTTAAAAAAACAATAGGTATTATTATATGATCTATAATTTAAAACATTTTCTAGTTATGGATCAATTGACAAAATATATGCAAAATGTATAAAATTTTAATATAGAAAATATGTTACCTTAGTTAAAATTAAAATAGGTTAACTAAGGGTTAATCAAAATGATAAGGCATAAAATAACACCAAAACCTATAAACATACTTTTTTTATGATGATATTAAAACCTTTTATTGTATTATCATAGAATAAATTTTTATTTCAGTGTATTTTCCTGGAAAATGAATTTTTTATAATTTAATCTTTTTAGAAATTCAAAAAGTTTCCTCAAATGAATTATAATAGGGAACATCCTACCTCAATTATTTATAACATATTAATACCTATAGCTCAACCATCCCATAAAAAATTTCCTTCCAAAAATCTCTATACCCATTATAGAGGATATAGTCTTCTCAGAATACCATCCATAGATCCCTTTATAGGAGATCCAAATGAGACTATTTGAAGAAGAGGTAATCAATCTAACCGAACACTTTCATTTTAATCTAATTATCACCTCCTCTAAATCTATGATGATTTCCATAAAATAATAAATTAAGTATCATATATATTTTAAAATATTTTTATTATTATATAAAAACCATTAAAAACCCACTTTCCCGTAAAACAAAAACTGAATGTATTGCTTGTGCGTATGTATGACATACTGTCTCCATGTAGCAATAAAATTCAGTTTTAATCACTATAATTAATGTATTGGTATTATTATGGGTTTAATATATATATATATATATATGATATATTTTATATAATAATTATTATGAAAAGATGAATTATTTTCTTTCATTCCATCAGTTCAAAAAATGGAAACAACGTTCATGAGTACATACAGCCTATCATCTCCATAAATGGTGTAATTAATTTTTTATCTATAATTTATAAGAATGATTATAAATATGTATATAATTATTATATATTATTTTTATAACATGATTAAAATTCTATAAATTCTAATTCCATGATTAAATTATAAGGACTATGACTACCAAACAGAATCATTCTTGGAAAAATAAGATGTTAAAACCCAAAAACAATGATTTTAATAAAAAACGGGTGATAATAAGTTATAAATAAATAATAATTGGTAATATAGTACAAAGGTTATGTAATAAATTTATAATAAATCCAAATTTACTAGAAAGGATGTTTGAACATGAAAAAATAATGGAAATACTTTAAGTAAGGGTTTATTTCACAATCTTATTATTATTAGAGATTGTTTACGATTAAGTATATGTTGGGGAATATTTCTATTCTATGTACAAGTTTTATAGAAATTTTCTATAAAAGGATTTTACTATTCCCTTATAAATGTATTAATTTATTTTTATCCATGTTTTAATTTTAACATAATGGATTGAAAGTAATATTTTTAACATTTTACAAAAAAGGTAGTTTATAATATTTTTTGAAACAAATATAGAAAAAAAGTTTTATTAACTTATTTAGAATGACCATATTTTTCCGTTGTCAGGATTCATTAAATATTTTAAAATTTCTACATAGTCTTACATGTTTTTTTTCAAATAAATTTTTTTGTAATTATTCTCCTTTTCAAAAAAAAATTTCAAAATGAAAAGGATATTTTTCAAAAAAATCATTTCAAGTGATATTTTAAAATAATTTTCCATATAAGAAAACATTATTTGATGTTATCTATGTTTTAATAAGGATATTATCCAAGGATTCCATTATTATTATTTATTTGGATGTTTAATTATTATTATGGATTAATTTTTATGAATCCCATCACCTTTCTATGAGATATGCTATGATGTAAGGTTTTTTAAACCCCTATATTTTCACGAGTTTTGATATGATGAGTGATTTATGATCCCATGGAACACATAATTAAGCTTTTTTATGTGATGGATGGAACTTATATATACCTAAAATTCATTGGTTAAAGATTTATAAATCATTATATCACAATGTTAAACAAGTCAATGGGCATGATACACTATGGGAAAAAGGTTATTCACGATTCACTATGGGAAACAAGTGTGTCTTGATCTACTATGTTTATGGTCTTAGTAGGTAAACTTGACAAATGAATTTTTTTACATTTATGATGGTGCCTCATTTTTATGTAATGAGATTATGGATCATGATTTACTTAAAATTATTTCTCACTCTTATGGACTATGTTTTCGGAAATGATTGTGTTTTATACCACGAATCTTGTTTATAATATATGACACGTTGAGTATGTGATTTATAAGTTATGTTCATGATCAAACAACCATATTCTTAACATATGATTTCATATGATAATTAATTTAAATCTTTAATGATTACCATTACTAATCATCTTATCTCACCCTTTCTTATGTTTCCAACCCCTAGTGATAAAGAAATGTTTTGGTAGAATATGTGTTAGAGGAGTACTATGTGAGAAGTTCTTTGTAAGAGTTGTTGAAGATCCTACATAAAATAATAGTGTTATATATCAAATATCCAAATACTCAAAACATTTATCGGTTTGGAGTGGATAGTTTAGTTATCTATTAAATATTCATCTAAATGGATTTTATATTTGTGCATTAAAGGATCATGAATTTATAGTCGATATCAAAGAAGTGTTTATGAAATCTTGGGAGATTTGGGTTAGAAATATTTTATGAAAACACTTGGTATATGACTATGTATAGGATATGATCCATTATTTTTGATAATGATCATGAATGACATAAGATAATCCTACGGTGTCATAGAATATTGTGTTACAATTTAGACATTATGTAAATAGTTGTCAGAATTATATGGTTATCCACTGTGATTAGTGTTTCTCACACTATGATTTCTAGTATTTTTCAATGGTTATAACCCAAAATAATGGTTTTAATACTAAGTGTGAAATAAAATGAAATGATTTTAATCATTTTCAACCAAACGTTATGGTAGCTGGAATATTGAATCTTACAGTTACGCTCATGTAGATTTCTTAGGATATGAATCTTACTGAGTTTTCAAATGATCAAAGGGGGACCAACGTACTGTTAAATACTTCATTAAGAAACATCAACCTTCTTTCAGTGGATATTTTGATCTACTAGTGGCTGAGTAATGAATCAACACTAAAGATAGAATATTTTTAGTCCTTCAATGCATAGGACATGAAAACCTTTCCCCAGTTATTTATCATCTGGATGGTGTAGTAGATCAATGGTGGAATCTTATCAATAATAAAATGAAAGTGGGAGAGAATGAATCCATGGAATGAGATGATTTTAAGGGGACATTATTCAGTAATTACTTCCCCATATTATACATTCAATTTTGGAGAAGTAATTTCTCAAGCTTAAGTAAGAGAATGAATAATCCAATGGAACCTTTGTGGTAAATTTTACATGGTTTCAAGGTATTATTATGGTTTAATTATCATCCATGAAAGTATAATTGAACAATTATTTGTTTTCTTAAAACTAATTCACCCAAAGGAATTATCTATAAGATATTTTATTAGTTATTAAGATATTTTTCAATGTACACTCAAAGTAGAAATGGAAATTATAGATTCCCACCATTATCATGGATTTGATAAAAAAATAATTGTGGAGTCTCATGAAAACTGAAATATATAAAATGGTGAAAATAAATTACAATAATATATGTGTAAAAAATTTAAGAAGAAACATAAAGGGAAGTGTTTGAATGGATGTGGGAGGTGATTTAAATTTGTGATATAAGGTTCATAAACCACTGAATGTTGAAATGTGATTAATGGGATAATTATTGAAAAGGAGAAGATGATTCCAACTAATTAACCACCCACTCTATAGCGTTTCAAGTGAAATAATTTTTTTCATTATGTGATCCAATTCCCCAATTTAATGTCTAATGTGGATTATAATCTTAAAAAACCTCTAAAGAGAAAGGAAAAGGGGAAATCTTATGCAATCACAATGGATAATGTGAATCATGATAAATAGGACACCATTATTCTCCACTCATTTAATGGTAGTTTCATGTTTGATTTAGTATGAATAATCCATATGAAAATATTATTTTTCATACTTTAGAGAAATTTCATGAGATTATCTCATTTTATAGGGATTATTGAATAATTAAATAAAATTTGATACTTTAACAGTAAAAGGATGAACCTAAGATCTCACATACAAATTTTTAATAACTATAATATTTGTAATATAGGGTTATAAAGAGGATATGTTAAAATATAAATAGTATTTTGAAATATAAAAGATTTATATTCATTATAGTAAGTTATTTATAATTTTTAGGAGTTAAATAATTACCCTTAATGACTACACAATACTGATTGAGTAATTACTCAATTAATTAAAAAATAAAATAAATGATAGTAGAAATATTAAAATTAATACAATTTTAGATATTTTAAGTGATCCAAAAATTATCCAGATGACCATTACATGTTAGGAATATAAAAAATAGTTGGTTCATATTTTAAATTTTAAATTTATATTTTTAAAAGTCAAAATAGAGAGTTGTATCAAAATTGTCAAAAATGATATTTTCTGCATTAATATTTTATTAAATTATTTAAAGATTATAAAAATATTTAAAAAATGAAATGCGATTATTATATGGTATAAAATTTCATAAATTTTCCATAAATTTTCCAATTTACTCTTTATAAGTAAAAATTAAAACCTTTTAATGTTGAAAATTTGGTTACTTTAATTAACATTAAAAAATGTTAACTAACAGTTAATAAAAAAATATAAGGTTTAAATTAACACAAAAACTTGTCCAAAATATTTTGTTTAATTATATTAAGTCCTTATCTTATCTTATATTCTAATACATTGTAATATTATGGTATTTTCATATAAAATGAATTTATTATAATTTAATCTCTTTTGAAATTCCAAAAGTGCCACTCCCCTCAATTATAAAAGGAAACCTTATCCATCATTTATTTATACAACACTGCACATTATATCTCAAACATACCATAAATTTCCTATTATCAAATTCCCTATTCAAGATCTAGAGGTTATGGTCTTATCAAAAGGCCAACCCTAGAACCGTTTAGAGGAGATCCAAAAGAGACATTTGGAAGTAGTAATTGCTCTATCCAATCACTTTATTTTTCTACTCTTTCTCACCTCAACTAAATCTATGTTTTTTATCATAAAATAATAAATTAAGTATCCTAAATACCATTAAATGTTATTATTATTATGAAAAAACCGTTATATACCTTCTTTCCCATCAAACAAGAAGTAAAAGTACCGCTTGTGTTTACATATGACTTATCATCTCCAAATAAAAATGAAATTCAATTTTCATCACCATATTTTTTTGTATGGGTATTATGATTGGATTAATGAGTATATATGATATATTTGATATAATCATTATTTTATAAGTATCAATTATTTTCTTTGATTCCATCAGTTGGAAAATGGAAACAACATCCATGCGTACGTAGGACCTATTGTTTCCATGAACGATATAATTGATTTTAATATACCTAATTTCTATGAATGAATATAAAAATGTGTATAGTTATTATATATTATGTTTATATAATGTTTAATATTCTGTAAATTATTATACCAAGATAAATTTAAAGTACCATGACTACGAAACTGAAACATTCTTGAAAAACAAAGTAGTTACCACCCAGAATAGTGATTTTGTTAACAATCAGGTGATAAGATATTATAATTAAATAATATATGGTTTGATAGAATTAAAATTTTGGAATAAATTTATAACAAATCAATATTTATTATATAATATGTTTCAACACGAATAAATAAAGTAAAGACTTTAGGAAAGGGTTTATTTCACTATCTCATTATTATTTAAGATTGTTTTGTTTTAGTATTCATTGGGGAAAATTTCTCTTCCATGTCCATGTTTCCTAAATTTTTTTTATGAAATTGTTTTATATTACCCTATGAATTTTTAATATAATTTTTATCCATCTTTTAAATTTTAAAATATGGTTTGAAATTTATATTTTTATCATTTTTCACACAAATTACTTTATGACTTTTACAACAAAAATATGAAATGATTGTTTTTTAACTTATACATAATTAACATATTTTATTTCCATTAGGAAACATTAATTATTTAAATATTATTATAAATTATTACAAGTTTATTTTGAAATAATTTTTTCCCTTTTTAATTTCACATATTTAAATAAAATCAAAATGGAAAAGATATTTTCCTAAAAAATTATTTCAAGTGATCTTTTAAACAATTTTTCCATCAAAGAAAACATTATTTAATGTTACCTATAGTTTATTATGGATATTTATCAATTATAAAATTATTATTAATTATCTATATGGTTTATTCTTATGATGGAATGATGTTTATAAATATTGTTACTTTTCCATGATATATGAAATGATGAAATGTTTTTAAAACCCATATATTTTCATGGGTTTTGATATGATAAATGAGTTATAGTCCTTTGGAACACATAATTATGGTTTTAATTTTGTGATGTGTGGTACCTATATCTCCATAAAATTATTTTTTTAATGATTTATATCACATGAGATAATAATGGGAAACAAATCTATTGGCTTGATCCACTATAGGAAACATGTGAGTCCTGATTCACTTTGGGAAATAGGTTTTTCATGTTCCACTATATTGATGGTATTGGTAGTTAACCTTAATATATGAAATGTATTTCTGTATTTATGATGATAAGAAACATCTATGACAAGATATTATGGTTCATGATTGATTTATTATGATTTCTCACTCTTATGGCCCTTATTTTCTAAAATGATAGTGTTTTATGCGATGAACTATGTTTACAATCAATGAAAGGATGGGTATAAGCATCGTAAGTTATGTTCATGATAAAAAAACTGTATTATAATATTATTATTCCATATAGAAATGGATTGATATCTAATATGTTTAGACTTATAGATTATATGATCTCACCCTTTCTTATGTTTCTATTCGTCGGTGATGAAGAAAGGTTTAGGTAGGGTATGGCTAAGAAGAGTACTATGTGAGAAGTTAATTATTGGATATTTTAAAGATATTTTATAAATTAATAATATCTTTAATATAATCTCAAAATAATATAAACCTTTATGGTTTTGGTATGGATAATATTTTTATTTAATAAATATTCATCTAAATAGATTTAATATTTGTGTACTAAAAGATTGGAATGTTATAATTCCATTATAAGGGAAACTATAATGCAGTCTCTTTTATTATTTAATGTGTTCATAATTTCCTTCTCAACATGACATATGTAATGGATGTGTTCACAAAATCCTCTAATTTCTCCTTTACCACACTTTCCACCATGGGTGTGGCCTTAATGACATGTTCATTTTTCACTCTTGTGTAATATAAATCATGGTGCATCAAATACACCATTCTTACAGAATTCATCATCATAAATAATCACTTCATTATCAAAAATTAAAAATAAAATATCAATTAATATTATTTTAAAAACAATCATTATCTATCACTATTGTGAACCAATCCCCGAAGCACCACTATATCACTTTGGCTATCTTCAAAATGTGTTTTCCACAATGTTATTTTCTCAAAATATGACTTTATTTATTGATATTATAACAACCATCTTGTCTTATTGAAAATAAATGTAACACAATAATTTTGTATTGAAAAAAATATACTACTTTCAATTTTGACGAAAATACACAGTATTTCAGACTCCAATAAAACACCCCCCTAATTGACAATGAAATATAATAGGCATACAATCTAACATTAAATGTATGCTTCTTCCCAAACATCCATATTTATATATAATTATTCACTTATATTCCCCTTTATTATTGGTGGGTAAATCAAAAAATTATCCTTATTTAATTTTATTATATTTTATCACATTAATGTGTGGAAAAAACTCCAAGAAAGCTCACTCACCCATCATATTCATCTTCCATGTGGACCTCCTCATGGGATATAGCTCACCCAATTAAGATAAGGATGATGTATTTATCCTTTTTCATCTCCACCTTTTAAAATAACTTCTACCTATTTACAGAGGAAATTTCACTAATACAATTTACATCATTGCTTCCCAGACTCAAGAGATTCATTTCTTCGATTTATCACATGGCAGTTGAGATGTCAATTAATCATCTAATCCTAGAGAGCCTAATTTCAGTATTATAAGTAAGAGTTTTTATAGAAAACAAAAATGTTGTCAATTCCACTCATGATTACTAAGAATATTCATAAAATATTTTCCCTATAACATAACTTAAAATGAATCTTGTGATTTAAAACACAATTCACACCGAATAATTAACAACAATATTAATTTATATGGTTATAATAATCATATACCATAATGATATAATTGATAACACTAATTAAAAATATGATTCCACTTGTTACTTGTATGGTAAAATTTGAATAAATGATATCACTTAAACTCCATTCCATTCTATCCATCACAAGCTTCAAAATTATTCTAATAAGGCTTCATATCCTTGATGATCACCATAACTCCTCCCCCATGTTTATCTCCTAACATAACATGATCATTTTCAAATTTGGGGTACCACATATGGGGAAAACACTTCCAACCTTTTAGTTTTTGGTAATACTAAATATCATTTGATTATACCAAACACTAAACCACCTAATAGATAAAAAAATACTTGAATTTAATTTTTGTGGCTTCTTATTTTTCACATTTTATATTATTCACATTGACAAGAAATATAATTTTGTCTAAAAAGTTTGTTCTTTTCAACTCAAAACATATGTTCTTTTCTATCACAATCACCCCACAGAACATATTCCCCCTCAACTCTATACATACACTACTACAAACACGGCCTTTATCAGCGCTAAAAATGGCCTTTATCAGCGCTAGAAAAGCGCTGATAAAGCCAGCGTAGATAAGGGGGGGGGGGGGTCCCCTTTATCAGCGCTCTAAAAAGCTCTGATATAGGACCCCTTTATCAGCGCTAAAGAAAAGCGCTAATAAAAGGGGTCTTTTATGAGCGCTTAAAAAAAGCGCTGATAAAAGTACCCCTTTATCAGCGCTTTTTTAGCGCTGATAAAAGTTAAAAAAAATAAAAAAATAAAAAAAATAAAAAAATAAAAAAAAAATTAATTTTTTTTTAAAAATATAAAAAAATTTAAAAAATACTGCCAATCGGGGGGGTGGGGCTTTTATAGTGCTTGAACCCCCCCTTTTACAGCACTTTTTGGCCCCTATACAACACGCCACACACCCCACACACCCCCCTCCACCCTTTAACAACGCTTGCTCCAATATTCCCCATGCGCGCGCACCCCTGCCTCCACCAGGATTTGAACTCGAGACCTCCCCCCTGCGCGCCTAAGCCCTTACCACTACTCTATTTTGATTTGCTTTATAATTCATGATATCTATATCTATATATATATATTTATATATTTAGTTATATTTATTCGTATAGTAATATATATTTATATTAATATATATATAGTTATATTATAATATATATATATAGTTATATTATAATATATATAGTAATATTATAATATATATAGTAATATTAATATATATATATAGTGGTATTAATATATATCTATATCTATATATATATATATATTTAGTTATATTTATTAGTATAATAATATATATTTATATTAATATATAGTTATATTAACATATATATAGTTATATTAACATATATATAGTTATATTAACATATATATAGTTATATTAACATATATATAGTTATATGAATATATATTTGTATAGTTATATTAATATATATATAGTGATATTAATATATATATTTATGGTGATATTAATATATATATTTATAGTAATACTAATATATATATATGTAGTTATATTAATATATATATAGTTATTAGATTAATATATATATAGTTAGATTAATATATATATAGTTAGATTAATATATAGGTATATAAATATTCATATATTGATATTTTAAATAAAATGGATATTAGTTATTATTTAGATAATGCTAATATATTTTATATGTAAATATGTTTAATTATTTATTTAAAAAATTTAATTTTTAGGTGCGAATATATAAAAAATATGTACATATAGTTATATATTTGATTATAAATAACAGTTCATTATAAAAAAGGATGAAATTTCAAAGACATAATATCAATATGAATGTAATACCTTGGAATAAATTTAGTCCCCACTAAGAAAATCCAATAATACCCCCTTAAACGAGTTTGAAAATTTACAAAATGTTAAAAAATCTGGGTACCCCGACAAAAAACTCAGTTTTGGAGGCCTTTTGGGCCTCTTTTGGCCTCGAAAAACGCTTGACTGGGAATTGAATGAAGTCATCTATTCACGTTCTTTTTCATTATTTATAGCTAGATAATATGACTACATTCTAAATTATTTCCCTTTAATGATACCACTTTCACACATATCTTCATGTATATAATCATTGATATTATTCCTCGGATTGGAATTTTTCAAATTTTAGAATCAATAACACATAAACAAGTACCTACATGGGTTATATCTCTAGTGGACCTCACCACTATCTTTCTTATCCATTGTTTCATCAATTTTTTCCATTCAGTATATTGTGTGCACTGGATTAAAAAAAATACTTCCTTGATTTCCAAAATTTACATCATAGAGTACCACATTTTTATTAGTAGGTTCTCATTTTTTACTACCTAACTCATAGCTTGAATAACTTCTTGAGAACTCATCAAAATTTTCCTGAATATCTTCCAAGAGATTTACTGTCATTAATTTTATTTTATTTTTCTTTCACTATTATTCCCATTTTATCTATATTGATATTTTAGACAACCTGTTTATAATTCATCTCCTTATTTTCGAAGAACAATTATTGAATCATTTAGATTTTCACTTGATGAATACTCCTATATTAGTTTTATTTTTCATTTCATGTGAATTAATGGGAATGGGAACTTGATGTTTTTCCACATCTAGAGAATAATCATAATTTCTTTTCAAATCCTAGAGTGATTCTAAAGATTCATCTCCTTTATCAAAATGAAGATTAGAATAAAAATTAATAATATGATTGGATTTTACATAACTTTGATAAAATAACTAAGGGATGAATTCCTATTATTATTAATATTTTTTTCCATTTTAATATAAGGTAAATATTACTAGGCTATGTTTTATTTTTCAAACAACCCAATTTTTTTTTATAAAATTGTATTTGGAGGACATTAAATGATTTAGATTTTTGTATATATAACCTTATAAATCTGTATTTAATTACTCGATAACTGAACCAACAATTTCTATGTTTTATTTATCTTTATAAAATATTAAACCATTAAAATTAGGAGAGAAATTTAATCTCTAACAACTTCTTGAGGAACACTAAGAGAATCTTCTAGGAAACTATTGAACTCCTTTTTTCATGTTTTTAAATTTATTCCAAAAGAGATGTAACAACAAGAAATTATAAAATAAAAACATTTTGTTTGATAGAGTATGAAGCATGAAACATATATCTTAAATTATGCACAAAATATATTTATTCGAATTTACTCTCTTCAATAGCTTGTGATACATGCATCCCTGAGTATAAAAGAACTCTAAAATAGTATATCACTACATTCGAGCAGTTAAATTGGATGGTATGAACAAAAATAATTAAATTATAAAATAATATGGTCTACACATGTGTAAAATAATTTTAGTTGTAATCTATATATTGGGAATAAAATAAAAATAATTTTAAATAAAATGATTTTTTTTAGAAAATTATATTTTTCTAAAATGTGGTTTCATAAAACTTTGCACAAATATTTTAAAAAATTTTTTTAGATCATTTAAAGGATATATTTTCAAAAAATTTTAAAAAAATTTAAATAATAATCTTAAAATGATCTTAGAGTAAATTTTTATTAATTTTCAAAAAATATTGTTTTATCAATAAATAGTGAAAATTAATAGTTTTTGTTGAATAATGAATTTTTTTAAGGAATTTAAATGTAACATTTTGACTTAAAATTATTTTTAATGTAAAAATAGTTCATTTATATTTTATCAAATACAATTTAAATAATTTTAATAAATTTCATATCTAATTTTGATATAAAAAATTTCTATACTGATGAATTTTTTTTATCAGAAAACCTCTTTTCCTTATGTATGTGAGTTTAATTTTAAATTATACTTTTGGACATATCTGAATTAAATTTAGAAAATTTGATTTCATATTTTAAATTAGTATAAATAATATTATATAATAATTTCAACTAAATTTTTGGTCATAATTAATAGTTAAAATAGAAAAAATTAATTACTTTGGTTTAAGTTAAAATAGGTTTACCGAATGTTACACTAAACAGACGAGGGTTAATATGGCCCATAAACATGATAAATTACTATTACATGATCATTTTTCAACCTTATATAAACCATGGTTCTTGAATTACCTATTTTAATCCTTGTTCCATGTGAAAAAGGGTATTTTTTTATATTTCAAGACATTCCAAGTGTGTCCTCTCCCCCAATTATAAAAGGCCACCCCCTCTCATCTTCTCTTCACCATCCAAATGATTTTAGGTATAGAAAATATCTACCCAAATCTCATTATTAAATACCTCCTCACATAATATAATTCTTTTGTTGATCAAAAATACAATATAGGAAGGGTTTAGATATAAACCAAAAGAGGTTTTCTGAAAAAAGAGGTCAAGTTCCTAATAATGAATTTTCATTTTAATTATTATTTTAGCTAAATAAATACTCTAAAAATATGATTAAATAAAAAAAAACCTTATATAATATGATAATATATGTTATTATGTTGAATTATTAACCTATATCCATCTCATATTCCATCAAATGGGAAATGAAATGGTTGATCATGTGTATAACAGACTATTGTCTCACGGGACGATGTAATTATTTTTCTATCACCACCTCTACTAGATTGATATAATCGTAGATTTGAAATATTCATATGATATTTATGAAATTAATATGCTTATGTAATTATAATATCTCATATACCTTCTTACCTTCCAATATATTGGAAAAAAATAACGTCGATCGTGCTTTTGTTGGGACCGCCACCTCCACACAATAATGAAAAATATTTTTCAACTAATTTTGAAATAGATTATAATAATGAAATATTTAATGACTATAAATAAAGTATTTTATATTATAATGGTTCTTAAAGGTGAAATATTATTTACTTTTCTTATATTCTATCTGCTGGAAAAATAGAAACAACATTCATTCGTATATGTGACCTACTATCTCCACAAATGGTGTAACTCATTTTCCCATATATTAATTTTATAGACTATTATAGATAAATATATATTGATTATATATGATATTTATATCATTTTTTGAATTATTTATATTATTGATCTTGGATCAATGTAAAATTAATGCAAATACCTAACCAAAACTTACAATAAAAATAGAGCAATTGTCACACAAGATAGTGATTTTAATAAAGAATTGTTAATAAATGGGTCATAAAGACTATAAGTAAATCATATATGGTATTTAATATATAATTATAGTTTTTAATGGATGTATAATAATTTAATATTTATTTTTTTAATGGAAACATATTAAAAAAATCAAACCTGAGGTCATGGTTTCACGTCTCACTTTTACTTCCGTGAGACGTATGTTATATTAAACACTTAATTTTTGTGGTGTATATAATAGCCATTCGATATATTATATCATTAATATCTTTATATTCATGGCATTTAATGATTTATTTTAAGTTATTTATTTCCTGGAGAATATGATTCATAAGTTACCAATGTTGTAAAGTTTTATGCTATAAGATCATTGTTTATCTCGATCATTCATTACTATGTTTATAATGATAAAATTTTAAGAATAAATATGTCAATAAATTCATGAATATTATTATCCTCTTTATATTTCTATAAAACATAGTATTTCTACACATTTTCCTCTATTTAAGAAGAAAATATAAGAAAATAATGTTTTTAAATAAAACCAAATACATTTATCTCTTCATCCAAAAATCGTTTTATTCTATATCCATGTTTTCTAAAAAATATTCAAGAAATTTTTATCATTTATTTTTTTTATTAAATAAATTTTTCCACATTTTTAAATTTTAAAAAATAGTTTAAAAATAATATTGTTTAATTTTTAAAAATGAGGGTTTTTTAATCCTTTTCAAAATAGTGTGATTTTTTTAAAACATATACATGAATTATAGAATTACCCACCATCATGGACACTATTTAATTTTTAGATTACTGTAAAAATTTATAAGGTTATTTTCAAAAAAAATTATTTCCCAATATTTTATAAATTTATAATTTTTTAAAGTAATATTCAAAAGTGAAAAGGTTATTTTCTTTAATAATGTGTTAAGGATCAATTTATGGTATTTTTTTCATCAATGACAAAAACCTTTTTTTCATTTATGTTCCGATAAGGATATTTTGTTATAATACAATTATTATTTTTAATATAGATTTTTTAGGGTTAGTTTTATTGGTGATATATTATTTTGATATCATTCATAATATTACTATGGATTTTTTATGATTATGATTATTTATTTGGCTAATTATTAACATTTTTTATGGTTGTTTGCAGTATGAAATATTATATTAATTATGATTTAACCCTTTAATATGATTAATTCATTGGAATAAGTTGGGAGGGCACCACTATTTATAGTAATTGAGTCATTAATACTCATAAGAAAAACTATTTTGAGTTTTTTGGAGAGACCTTAACCATTTATGTAAGATGTCTTGTCAAAGAAACCTGGAAATATGTTTATGACATCTGATATTTTAAATTCCACCATTATGAGATTAGTTATTAATTTCCATGTGATTATTCATTTAGTTAGAATATTAATAAATAAGTTTCAAGATCCGCTGATTATTTATACAGAATTATTTGATAATCATTTATTCCTACCATATTATTCATGAAGTTTATGTTATTGATAAAATAAAATGTGGTTCAGATATTTAACTCAAAATATTGATTATTACTAATTTATTAATGATATATTATGATATAATCATACCCCTAATGAGATTTAGAGATCAACACTTTCCTATATTTTCTTCCCAAAGGATGATATTATGTGTTTATGATTGATATGCTGGGATATGCCAAAGGGAATAATGGTGTACACAAAGAAAATATTTTTTTATATTATGATTTAAATTATAATATGAGATTAATATATGTGTATGGTATTACCTGACTACTAAAATATTCTTTCATTTGGGATGTGATTCCTTGTATGTAGTGATAATGTAAAAAATATACCACTGATAATGGGAAACTGGGGTAAAGGTATTTACAAAAGAAAATATCCTTCTATGTGGGTTTCCTTTTTCTTCACAAAAAAATAGATACATTTAAAGAAATAATAAATCTAAAAAAATGATCCCATACCACTAATACCTATTTAATGTCTCTAAATAAGGTCTTAGAGTGAGATAAACTAAAGTAGAGGGTGAATTTGGGTGTCAAAGGCTTACCAATTTTAAAATTTCTTATATTTTTAATGTATCAGTTTCCCTAATGGATCATTATAGTGACCCATGAATATCATAAATTAATATTACATAATTTGTTATGATTTTTAAATACATTAAAAAAACAAATGCTTATGTACTATAATAGTATAGTGTCTTTGAATTCTTGGATACACAAATAGTAGGTACATAGGTAAACTACATCATCTAAAATTATGATATTTAAAACAAGTAACCTTATAAGAAATATCAAATGTAATAAATTACTTCATAACCTAGGGAAAGGAAATATAATAAAGGGTGATCTTAGATGCCTAGTGAGGGTAAACAATATAGATACATAAGCATAACAAGAACATACGTGTATGATAACACAATCATATCATTTGAAAACCACGCCATGCATTTCAAATATCACAATATTTAGTCATGAAAGAATGATCAGTAGTTCAGAAGACATGAGTCAAAATGGAATCAAAGAACATGAGCCATGAGAGGATAACATTGGCATAAGACATATATTTTAAGCATAAAAATAATCATAGACTTTTTTCCATATTAGACAAGAATTATTTCCATGGATATCAAAGTGTAATGTGTTAACTCCCCAAACCATAAAATTAGTTAAGGTTCACCCCCAAGACCATCAACATGGAAAAAGTCCCTTACTTAACTAGGTTATCTCCCCATTTCAGTCCTGTCTCTCTCATGAGATATAAATTTTTACCCTATGCAATGGAGGGAGATATAGGTTCCAGCTATCACATAATTAAAATCATAAATATTTATCCTACAAGATCACAAAAATACATCTTATCATAAACCATAAAATGAAATGGGTTTCATAAAAATTTCATCATATCATAACATGTAGAAAAGATACTGGTTTAATAATCATTTTATTATTTCATCATAGAGTAACCCATAGAAAAATTAGAGATTTCCATAAGAGTTTAACCATGGTATTACCTATGGATGAGAAATGAGTTTCATAAACATAATTCCATCATAATAATTAACCATTTAGAGAATTAATATGAATTATATACTTGGATTATATACCTAATAAGGAATGGGTAACATCAATAGATGTCATCATAGATGAAAAATTATTTTGAGCGATCATATAAAACAATTACTGAGGAAAATATCATTTTTTATGTGAAAAACACATTTTAAAACAAAAAAGTGGAAATAATTTTTCATTTAAAATAACCTAGAAAAAATATAAATAAAAATTCAATGAAAATAAAGTTTATGACAATGGTAAGTTTCATTTATAATGTAGATGTTAACAAATATATTCCATTCAAATTTTCAATAAAATATAAATTATAATAATTTAAAAAATGACATCTATATTCATTTAATTTTTTTTTAAAAAGTAAAACATGGGTAAAAATGAATTTTAAAACTAACAGGTTAATATAAAATTTATACATTTTTATAAAATACAATTTTGGAAGAAAATAGATTTTAGAACAAAGATAGAAATAAAGTTGGATTTTTATAAAAATATTTTCCAATTATTTTTCATACCATTGAGTGTAAAAATATTTATATTACTTTATAATATCATTAATAACAATATTAAATAAATTTCATGTTTTTATTGAGAGATGGATCATTGGACTTTACCATTGAAAACATAATAAAAAACAATCTCGATAGATGATGATGTAAAATCATTACCACATTGGTAACATTGAATCATAATATCTATCATGAAATAAAATATAATGGAATATAAAATATCATTAATATAAATAAAATCATGATGTTACATGTCAATGGGGTCTTTATATGGATCTCATGAGAGACTATAGGTTCATAACATGATATATGTCTCAAAGAAGGAAAATTGATACAAAATTACCATACCGATATGGTAGTGTTTGAACCATAAAACCTATATAACCAACATAATAAAATGTAAATGTAAATCCCCTTAAATTTAGTTATAATAGTCATAAAACACCTTAATGGGAATTTTAGACACCACATGAAATAAATATGTAGTGAATATGGGATGTGTCTCATAGAAGTAAAAAGTGATACACAGTTCTCATACAATTCATCCAAATTCAAAAATCCTTTATAATAAATATAATATACATAAATTTCCAAAAAATATTTTATATATAAAACCATATATGACTTTATTATGACCTTTTATTACTTGTTTATTAATAATTATATGTTAAAGTTGTGTTTTGGGTAATAACTACTTGGTTTTTCATATATGTTTTGAAATGTTTTTTTGTTCTTCCTACATTGATCACAATTTAATCATATCTATATTTTTTACCATGATATTAATATAATATATATTAATTATATATTTATTTATAATAATCTATAAAATATATTAATATAAAATGAAATACACTATTCATAAATATAGTAGGTTATACGTATGCATGAAGGTTGTTTCCATTTTATTTTTGGATTTGAAGAATGAAAGGAAAATGATAAATTATAATTATATAATATTTTTAATGTCATACATATAATTTTTTTAAAATAAATCCATCCTTATTCAGTTTTAGCAAAAGCATGAATGAATCACATCGCTTTGTGAAGTTGTAGTCCTCCGTACACATTAAGGACATTATCGTATTCCCAAAAAAAATGAAAGAATGAATGTATGAGTTATATAATAATATTTAAGTATAATAATATTATAAATATCATATATTAAAAATATATCCATCATTAAGTCTAGCTTTTCTAATGGTAATAGAAAAATGAATGACATCGGTTTACGAGGCGGTAGTCAGCCGTACACACGAATAATGATTTTGTAACCCATTTGATGGAATAATAGATGGTTATAAGTAATTACCTTAACATAAAAAATCCAAATATATAGATTTTTGTTAGACTATTATATCATAATTGTGTAATAAAAATTTAGTTAGGTGTAGGAAGAAATAAAAAACCCTCGTTGATGAATGTAACCTCTTCTTCGGGTATCCTCCATAGTTTTTCACCAAAATCATTATTTGGTAGGATTTATATAAAAAATTGATTATAATATTAGAATAGTGAATTTGGGAAGGTATTTTGGTAGTTATAAAATTAATCAAAAGTGATCTATGGTTTTAAGAAGAGAGGAGTGGGGTGGGCATTTATAAGTGAGGTGAGTGGTACACATGTAATTTTTTGAAGGAATGAATTTCATCCATGATTTTATCATGCTAAAAATATCAATAAAAAGACCATTATCAAAGATAAATGGTTTAAGGTAAAATGTGGACATATAATGGGTTTTTGGAAGTGTTTTGTGTATTTTTGAACCTCATATTTTTAGTTTAACCCATGTTAAACCAATGTTTTTCTTAACTACGATAAATAATTTTTAATTTTTTTACTATTCTTTTTCCTCAAAAAAAATTTATATTATTAGATAATATTTATTATTATGATTAAAAATATGGAATCCATTTTTTCACATTCCATTTAAATAAGTGTTAATCTTTAATTTAAAATTAATTCTAGAGACTCGATAAAAAAGATGGATTTTTCGAAGAGAAAATGCTTAAAATTTTACAATGTTTTTATATCAAAATTAAATAAGAAATTGAATCCAATGACATATATTATATTAATGGATGTATAATTGAACTATTTTTACTTTAAATATGACTTTTAATATAATTTATATTTATTAATAAATTAAAAAAGGCATTGTTTGATTAAAATTTAGTATTTTTCACTATTCGTCAAAAAATGAAACTTTTTAGAGAAATATTAAAAAATTACCTTAAGATAATGTTGGCATTATGATTTAAAAATTATGTTTATTATATGAAATTAATTTTATAATTTTTTTGAAAAATTTATTATTTTTTATAAAAATTAATAGTGTAAAATAAATTTTTTGAGAAAATATTATTTTTAAAACATATAGTGATTTTAATAATTTTTTAATGTTTTATAAATATTTTTTATTTATAGAATACCGTTACACATAATATTTTAAATTTATTTATTATTAATCATCTCTCTATTTTTAATGGATAGGTTATACCAGTTGTGATTTAATAATAATGTTAATATTATATCATGGTTTTGTTAAAACATACTACCATTTGTGACCCAAGATAGTGTTTCATGAAGCACAATATTAAATTTTTGTTGTGTGTAGTGAAATATTTCAATGAAATTTAATTTACTCAAAAAATAATAATTCATTAGAAGTCAAGGTGTTATATTATACCCCATATAAAATTAAGTTCTCCCATAAAATTTGTCACTCTGATACAAAACAATTAAGATACTTCTACCTCTTATATCTTCAAGTACCCAAGTAGATCCCTCACACTAGTGGTTTCAACACAAAAATTTGACCATTGTGGGTGGTATTGATTTGTATAAAATTAATTATATGATACAAAATCTCCACCAGTTATTTTTCATTACAAATATATTTCTCCATTGGTATGGGCTATAAGTTTAGTACATGTAAAGGGCCAGGTATATACTTCCTCAGGAGATAAACATTGAACACATCATGAAATTTAGAGGGGTTTGGTGTAAGTACCAAGAAATAAGATACAATCATGATATGATCAGGAATTTCAAAGTGAATGATACACCTAGGAATTATTTTCCCTTTTTTCTCAAATCTCATAACCATCTTCCATGGGGAAATTCTTAGATACACCTTTTCACTAACATAAAGTTATAGATCACCCTGGTAATTATCAGAATAACTTTTTTACCGAATCTGAGCTACATTGACAAGTTGATAAATGCCTTTAATAATGTATTCCATTTATTCACCTATCTAAAGTATAAATAACATTCATTCAACAGCTTCATTCCAGAACATTAGTGCTCTACATTTCCTTCTATAAGGGTCTTCATAAAGTTCCATCTAAATGATCAAGTGAAAGATATTTTTCATGAAAACTAAACTTGAGGAATTTTTTGATCCCAACCACCCTTTAAATCTAGAGACAAAGATCTCAAAATATACTCGAAGGTTTTAATTTTTCTCTCAGACTAAACATCTATAAGAGGATGATATGCATTGTTGAAATTCAATTATATATCAAGAGCATACTAAAATTTTTTCAATAACATTATGGTAAACCCATGATCTCAATCAGACACAATAGAAGTTGGTGCCCCATAAATACTTACCATATCAATGATATATATCTTTTCAAGATGATATAGAAATAATACTTCTCTAACAGTGGTGAAGTGTGCTGCTATAGTATAGAAATTGACTAAAACATATATAGAATAATTTCTTTTAGATATTTTGCAAAGCCAAATGAAAAAATCCATGGTGATTTTTACCATTTCCATTCTATTATGGTAAATTGATTTAGCATTACCTTAGATCATTTTATTCCATCCATATATTTCTAACAAACCAACTACTGATATATAAACATTGAGATATCTCTCTTTAATTCATCCCACCAGAAGCATTACTTTAAATCACTATACATATTTGTACTTCTAGGATGAATAGATAATAAATAACTATGATATTCCTCTAAAATATCAATAATTTTTTTTATAAAAAACACATACACTATTGCAGAATATTATCATTCCATCATGATCAAAGTTAAACTCAAGAACACTTCTAACCTTTATTTGTTGCTCTATACATTCTTTCTTTTCATTTTTAATCCTAACTTGTATAGATGGATGAAAATTTAATTGAGCGAGAAATTATTTTTCCCAATCCTTCATGATTTATAGTTCCATACTTTGAAAATCAATAAATATTTGATATTTTTAATCCACATAATCAATAATATAGCATTATCATTTCTATTTGAAGCATCGACCACCTTGTTTTCTTTCACTATGTGGAAATGTATTGAGCATCCATAATTTTTAATTATCTCTAAACATATTATATGGAATAAATTTAACTCATTTTGTGTGAATACATTATTTAAACTTTTATGACAGGTATATATATCACATTTATCTCCATAAATATAGTGATTATATATCATTAAATAAATAATAACCATAGCTAATGCCAAATCATAAGTTTATTAAATTTTATCATGAATCTTAAATTTTTATAAAGAATAATCTATAACTATGTGATTATATATAATAACACATACTACTACCTTATTTAATTCATCACTGTAGATTACCAATCCTTATACACTACAATGTAATGTAATTCTAGGTTCACTAAGTAATATTCTCTTTAGTTCCTAGAAATTTTATTCACATTAATCTATCCAGAGGAACTTGGATATCTTCTAAGATAACATGGTGAGTTGATTAGATATTAATGAGAAATTATCCACAAAATATAGATAATATCAATCTAAACTAAGAAAAATATTTATATAAATATCCTTGCACTAGGAAACATTTCAATAGCCTCCATCATTGATGTATCTAAACATACACTATCTATTAAGATTATATTACCCAAAAATGAAACATTTTGAAACAAAAATTATCACATTATAATGTTTATATATTTTATCTCCTTTTATAGGGTCATTAGTAAAATTATAAAGTTTTATAATTTCTCTTACTTCCTCTTTAAATAGAGAATAATATTATCTATAAATACTACCACAAACTGATCACGTTATTCTATAAAGACTATATTAATTAAATCTATGAAGATAATTAAGGAATTAATAAAGTTGAATAACACCATTATATATTCATAGAGTCTATAACTTTTATAGAATGTTGTATTGGATATATCCTCCTTGGCACTCCATTGACGAAATCCAAAATGATGGTCAATATTGGAAAAGTGTTGATATCAATGAAGTTGATTAGATAATTCATCAATATGGGGAATAAAATACTTGTTATTAATTTGGACCTTCTTTAACCACTGATAATAAATATAGAGGAACATTGATCCATATTTATTTTGAGAAAAAATAATAGGTTCAACCCAAGGTGACAAACTTTACAGAATGAATCCCTTTTCAAGGTTTTCATAGAGTCTCTTCATCAATTCTTGTAACTCAATCGATTCCATTCTATATGGATTCTTTAAAATTTTTATTGAAATAGGCATGACTTAAATTTAAAACTCAACATCATGTTTTGGTGGAAGGATATAGATCTATTCTAGAAATACATCAACCAATTCCCACACAATTTTCATATCACCTATGCCAAGTTTCCCCCACACCATCTGAGATGAACACCCCTTTTGAATGGAAATTAAGACCCATAACATGGATTTGAACTCCATATTATGTTTTAAATTATCCTAACATTGATATAAGACTATTAATTGGTTTGGAATATAAAATTTTAATTATATTATTTTAAAAGTTTTTTCATATTTATGTAGATAAACCCAATCCATGCCTAAGATTACATTAAATTCAACTAGAGGAAAAATGAAAATATTTGTAAAAAGAACATTCCTACTAACATTAATTTTGTAGGAATCAAATACTTGACATGTGATCATTTTATCATTAAGGGATTTAAATTATAATTCTAAATCTAATCATTTGGTTGGAATGTTGACACCCATAAAAAATTATTCAGATATGAATGAATCTGTAGATACGTAGCCAAATAAGACATTAGAAGTTATATAGTTGGTGCTATGTACACCTTTGAAAATGTAATTATCTCACTACTCATTAGAAATAGTGATTGAATGAGATTTCAATTTGTATCCCAGCTTAATACATTTCTGAAGTCGATCATCATCATTAACCATCTAATTTGGTAATTGGTTAATGTAATGTCTGTACTCATTTCATTTGAAACAATGGAGTGTGGGTTGTGAATTATATGTATCTTTCCATATATTTTAATCATTACCTAAATTTTTTGGATCACTTTTTCAATCAATTTCATAGTGACCATACCTTACAAACTAAAATAAATTACTAGTCCCCTTAATAGAATTTCCTTCATACTTATTCATGCACTTTGAGCATAAAGGAATGATCATATTCTTCTCTATATGATTCTTATATTTTTCGTTGAATTATATTTTTATATTATTATAAAAACCATGAGATTGATACATATCTATAAAATCCATTTCCACCTAGATAAAACATTGAAAATTCTCTTCATAGTTATTGATGTCTCTTTTGGATAATGCCATTCAGAGACATGATTTTAAACCATTAAATAATTTATTAACATTAATTTTTGGTTAGATGATAATACAAAATGATGAACTTGAGAGGTCGGTAATATTTTCCTAATAGGTATTAATAGATTAATAATAATTTTATATTATATTGAGGAACTCTTTCTCCGTCTTCATATACAGAATTTGAGGAAAGTACATATTGAAAAATAAGTTAATGAACTCATACAAATCCTTGGAGTCAATTTCATCATGCATTATTGTATTCATGATAATATTACACCATTGATCCTATTCACCTTCCAAATTGTAGACATCCAAAATTATTTTTTCCATGTTACTAACACTAGTGAATAGAAAATATCTTTTTAGTTGTGTGGGTTAACTGTTCAACAACAAGTAGATCAGAAGATCCATTGAAAGATGGTGGGTATTGCCTCATGAAGGGATCAATTTTTTTCACTACATTAGTCATTTGGATGTCCATTCTAATTCATAGTTGAGAATTTTGGGTGATCATATCAATACAATTTTTAATTCTAGTTCCCACAATATTTTGATGATCAGAAGGAAAATCATTTCATAGTTTGTCACAATAACAATTAACATAGTTCCGTCAGGTTCCAGTCATTGACGAAAACCTGAAATTATATTTTAAGAAACAATAATCATGATGGAGAACCAAATTATCATGAAAAAACACTTATGGGATGTATAAATAACGAAACTTCCATTAATAATTGACACTATATGTTTATCCTAGTTCATTCATACTCATCATCTATTTAGATCCTTAGTGATGGTTCATATAGAGTTTTTTAATTTAAAAAGTATATCCCCAAGGTGTGTCAAACTAGGTGTGTAGAAAGGCTCATTTTCATGGTGTTGGAGATGATCAAGTCTAGATCAACATGGATTTTTCATATTTATTTACCCTACGATCCTCTATTCTAGAGCCATATCCACTATTATTATATAGGTAGCAATGTAATGTCTTAAAAACTACTCACTCTATCCATTACCAAAATCCTAGGAAATTTTCCTATAATTTGACTCATCCTTATACTTATCCATAGATATTTCTTTAGGGATCTCACTATGGTTTTCTCATCCTAATTTCAAACTGTTAACCGAACCTATAATTTGATACCAACTATAGCGACCTAGTATTATCACACATATATGTTATATCATTTTTTATGAATATTCATTACATTACATGAAAACATGCCTAGTAACCATAATAGTTTAGTGTCTTTGGAAATGTGGAAACAATAAAAATTGGTTCATAGGTAAACTAAATCATCTACCACCATGATCTTCATAACTAGAACACTTATTAGAACTATCATACATATACATTTTCACATAACTTTGGGAAATGGAACCTAATAAAGGGTGAAATCAGATGCTCAATAAGGTTAAATAAGGGATATATGTCAGAATAACATGAACATAAGGGTATGGTAACATGAACATAACATTTGAAAACAATACCCTGCATATCAAAGATAATAATCTTTATTCATAAAATAGAGACATACAATTCATAATATATGAATCATAAGTAAATAAAAGAACATGAGCCATGATATCATAACATTGATATAAGAAAACTATTTGTGGCATACCTATAAGAATAGAAAATCACTTCCATATTAGTAAGGTCTCATTTCCAAGGAAATCATAGTGGAATGGGTTCACTCCATAAAAAAACATAGTAGTTAAGGTTCACTAATAGGATCATAATAGGGGATAATGTCCCTAATATAACAAGGCTCTCTCCCCATTCACACCTTTTTTATCTCGTGAGAAATAAATATTACCCAATGTATTAGAGGGAGATATTGGTCCTAACCATCACATAATAAAAATCATACATATGTGTTACACAAGATCATAAAACAATCATCATATCATAAGAAATGTATTTAAATTGGTTTCATAAACATTTAATTATATTATAACCTATATAAAATTTAAAATTTTCATAATCTTTTCATAATTTCATCATAATATAACTCGTGAAAAATGTGTTTCACAAAAATTTTATCATTGTATAACTTTTGGAATAAAAATGGTTTTCATTAAAATAATTCTATCATAAATTTAAACCATTCATAGAAAGAATATAAATGGTATACTTAGATCTTATCCCCAATAATTCATAGAAAACATCATCCGATGTCATCTTAGATGGAAAATGATTTTGATCGATCATTTAAAACATTTCTTGGGGATAATAGCCTATCCACTTTAAAAAATAAATTTTAAAACATAAAACCTTTTGAAAATATTTTTCATTGAATATAATAATGTAAACACATAAAGTAAGATTCAAATAAATTAATGGTCATGATTATGAAATTTTTTCTTCATTCCATGCACATTTAAATAATGATTCTATTCATATATTCAGTAAAATCCAAAGATACATTGTTTTTAAAAAGACCTGATGATTAATTTCAAAAAGAAAAATGGAAATAATTAAAATATGTGTAAAAGTGTATTTTAAAAATCATAGGATAATAATAAGTCATTTTTGAAAACATTTTTTGATTTTTTTTGAAAACATAGTTTTGGAAGCAAACAAATTTTTAGCAAAAGAGAGAAATAAAGATAGATATTCTTAAAAAACATTTTCAATTTTATTAAATAAAAAAGAGTGGAAAAATTGTACCATTAATTTAAAATATCATGAATAACTAGAGAAAAATAAAATTCATGAGTTTATTGAGAGACGTATCATAAAATTTTATCATTTGGAACATAATCATAAACAATTCCAATAAATGATAAGAGAAAATCATTTTCATTATGGTAAAACTGAATAGTAATCCCCATGAAGGAATAAAATTAAATGGAACTAAAAATATCGTGAGGATAATTTTTTTGATGTTACATTTCAAATTATATTTATAGACACATCTTGAAGGAATATCAGTGCATAACATAACATACATCTCAAAGAAGTCAAACTGATAGAAAAATCTCTTACTGTTTTGGTAGAATTTGAATCACAAAACCCATTAAAGTGAAATAATCAAGTGGATATATAAATCCCAATAAATTTATGGATAGAAATCATAAAATATATTCATGGTAATTATATACACCACATAAATGAAATAGGTGGTGAATATGCCTTGTGTCTCATAGAAGTAAAAATATTACATGATTATCCCTTACCATATGTCTTGACTTCCTTCGTAAAAATTAAAACCTACTATATAATAAATATAAATTTATTATAAACCTATTATATAATTTATATATATATATTATGAGATATATGATTTTCATATTACCTTATATTATCGATTTGTTAACAATTCCATATTAATGTTACGTTTTGGGTAATAACTGTTTTATTTTTCATATTTGTTTTGATTTATTATTTTGGTCTTATTAATTTGATCAGGATTTAATCACCTACATAATTATAATCATAAAATAAATATCATATAAATTCTTTAAATATTTTTTAAATTAATCTATAAAATTCAGTGATAGAAAATGAAATACACTTGTCATAGAGATGGTAAGTTGTATATATGCTTAAACATTGTTTCCATTTTTTTGTTTAGATTGAAAAAAAGAAAGGTAAATAATATATTATCATTATTTAATCATTTTAACGTCATATATATATATATATCACAATTTTACATCAAAATCACTTTTTTAGCTTTTATTTAAAGAGAAAATGAATCACATCACTTCGCAAGGAGGCAATCCACTATAAACACAAGCGACATTATAGTATTCCCAAAAAAATTGAAAGCATGAAGTTACAAGTGATATAATAATTTCAGAAGTATAATAAAATCATAAATATCATATATTAATAATAAATACAAAATTATGTTTTTCCCTGATCGGTGGTAATGGAAAAACAAATGACATCAGTTCATGAGGTGGTAGCCCACCGTACACACGAATGATGAGTTCGTTACCCATTTGAAGGAAGTGGAAATGGTTTTATGTCATTAAAATAAAATAACAACATATAATTATAAGTTATATACTAATTATATTATATGAATATGGTATAATAAAAATTTATGGAGGTTGATGAAGAAATAAAACTAAAACACTTGTTGATGAACGTTACCTCTTCTTTGGGTATCCTCAGCTTTTCACCAAAATCATCTTTGGATGGATTTATGTCTAAACTAATGATTCTAGGAAAAGAATTAGGAATTTGAAAATGTATTTGGGATGGTATTTTCTAAAAGAAGAAGGGTTTTATCTTTTTTAATAATAGATGAGAGGGGGTGGCCTTTTATAAGTGCGGTGAGTGGCACACTTTTAATTTTTTTAAAGCTATAATTCTACCCTCATTTTTATTAATGTTACAAGGCTCCAATAATAGACCATTATCAATCCTAAAAGGTATAAAATCAAAATATTTCCCTAAAATTGGTGATGTAATGGTTTTTGTTCAATTTTAACCCTTATATTTTTTATATTAACCCCAGGTAAACCCATTTTTTCCATAACTACAGAATATTTTTTTCTCTCTTTTTAATGTACATTTTGATCAAAAATTTTGTTGAACATATTATATAATATTAATTATTTTTATTCAAAATATGAAATATTTTTTTCAAATTCCACTAAAAAATTTAGAAAATAAAATTTAAAATTAATCTTATAGACGTGATGAGATAATGAGGTTTTTTGAAGAGAAAATGTTCAAAATGTTACAAAGTTTTAAATTCAAAATAAATAGAAAATTGATTAAAAAGACCAAAATTGGATTGAATGATGTATAATTGAACTAATTTTACATTATAACCAATTTAAAATATAATTTAACTTTGTAAATAAATTAATCAAAAATGGAGATTTCAATTAAAATTCAGTATTTTTTAGTATTCATCATAAAAAATAAATGTTTTTGAAAAATCCCCAAAAATCACCATAATCCAATTTTGAAATGATGATAAAAAAAATTTGAGTTAATTTTATCATATTAATTTTATAAATGTGTCTAAAATTAAATTTATTATTTTTCACAAAAATGAATTGTTAAAAATACTTATTTTTGAGAAAATAGTATTTTCTAAACTTATAAATATTTTAATAAAAATTAAATGCTTTTTTATCATTTTTTTTATTTATATAAAAACATTATAAATAATATTTAAAAATTATTTAATACTATTCATCATGCTAATATTAATGGATAGGTTATAACCATTTATTTTGAATAATAATATTAATTGTATATCATGGTTTGGTAAAAACATAGTGTCGTGTGTGAAAGCGTGGAATATTTTCATATATAACCATTCATGGTTTTAGTTATATGCTAATGTGTATAGCAACACTCAGGTCGAATCCTCGGTGATGATACTTTTTAATAGTCGGTTGTTTTTAGTTGATTGTATTTGGATTGGGGGGGGTGTTTGTAGAGCTTATGAAATAATTTATGGATGATGTTTGATTTAAAAGTTGATAAATATTGGGGAGTTTATTATGGGGGACCTTGAGATTTGATTTATATTACATTAAATTAATACTCACTTCAGAAGATGACTTTGATCAGAATTACCAAATGTTAAAGATTTAATTTAGGCTGTAACATAACTTAGGGTTCTAATAATTACCACTACTTATTTATGGTAGAGTATTTGAGGTTCCAATAATACATGGAATAAACATATTAAACAAAACATGTCATTAATCCATGACATATAATGTTCAACATACAAAATATTAACTCAAAGAATACTCATCCAGCAAAATCTCTCAATCACTTAATATCCCTAAATCATAACTCACAACGATGGTAGATTTACCCATACATTGAAAATATTATTAATCTATTTAAATGTATTTTAGTTGATGAATTATAAAGAAAGTGAAAATAATTAGATAAGAAAAGAGTAGTGCGTCGAACACACACATGATCGTTGAAGAGAGTTAAAAAATGAATTTTGATTGAATGAGGAAGCAAAAGAAGGTAAGGGGTTTTAAATTTATTTAAACCATTTTATGAAGAATAATATTAAACTAAAAAAGGTGGATTATAATAAGAGATATTGAAGAAAAAACTTTTATTAAAAATTTTTTTCAAAAAAATACTTACTATATTACAACAATGAAGAACACAAAAGTTAATGCAAACAAAGAGAGGAGGAAAGGTTTCTCAAGTGAAAAATTTAGTATGGAAGGTCCAACCAAGACTTTTTCAAGTCCTTGGTCTTGAAAATATATGATCCAATATTATAAAATTACAACTTATTTTATTGAGAGAAGGGGGATGTATTTTTAGCCCAAGGAGTTGGACCGTTTTTATTCCAAAACCACCCCTCCACTTACATCACCAATGGGGCCACCTAGAAAGCCAAATCTAGAGATATTATATTTATAAAGGTTGTATATATTTATCTTCTATATCTAATCTGAAAGTTTGGTGGATATTGGACTTAAGGAGCCAATGTTATGGCAGTTTGACTAAACAATTTTAATCTGTCCATTTCAATATGAACTTTTTAAAGGCCTAAATGTGAATGGGTTTTTGAATAGGAATATGCCTTAAAATCTGAATTGTTTCTTCAAAAAAGTATGCCTCCAATATCTCCTATTTCAAACTGAAAAATATCAGATATATTTGATTAATAGATAATGATAAATGTCATGAATTGTGTATGGATTCTAATTCATATTAATAATGGTGGGATTGGTTTGAATTCATCAGTTGGGCCCCTTGTCTTTGGTGTTGAGCCTTGAAACTTTTATCCAGGATGAATTGAGATGTCCCCCAACCTTTGGTGGATAATTAAAGTATTTTTACTTTTGGATTGATCCCAGTAATTCAATATTCATATCCTATCTAGTTTCTTCACAAATTCTTTGGGCCATCTTGTGTGATCCATATGCCCCTCCAAATGGATGATTTGGCTAATAGTTACTGCTAATTAAATGTTGTAATTTGTATAAGGAACCCTAAAAAAACAATCACACAATTTGGATTAGTAGGGTGAGATTTATTATTAAAACATAAAACATAATTGAATCTGGATGAATTCAAATATTGATCTAAAATTATATTTAATATTTAATCCTTAATATTTCTCAAAAACTAATCACATTTCATATAAAATAAGTAAATAAATTATATTATAAGTTATGAAAATATTAATAACATCAAATCCCCCACAATTTGTGTTATGCATGTCCTCATGTGCAATAAATATGAAAACAAAACAAAATAATTTTTACTCACCAACAAATATTAAAATTTTGCTTTCCCCAATCAGGGGAGGTTTAGGAAATTTTACTCACCCATATCGAATTCCACATCAAATTGTTATAGAAAATATGTTACAAAACTAACTATTTTTTCATGCTCAAATTAAAAATGGAAGATGTGGGTACTCAAAACTCACTCCTCTCAAGATGATGTAAATTTATTTCTGGAGGTTCACTCATTCACCAACAAAAAGTGAAAATATTATATTTTGTAATATCTCCCACCTTCCATTATCTATCCTAAATATTTCAAAAATCAAGAGAACTTTTTAGGGGTCTTTCTATGGCTATGGGATGATAGGAAGATGATATTCAAAAGATAAAAAAGGGGGTAAAACACCAACATGAAAAAAGAAATGCACATTTTTTTTGAAATTATATATGAAAGTAAACGAGAAAAAATATTTATGAGGGAATAAAATGTGAAATAATACACAAAAGAGGATGGAAATTTGATGTGGATGAGAAGATGAAATATTTACAAACCACGAAACCTCTCCCAAGGATATAAGTGTTCATTTGATTTCATTTGTTTTTATTTTTTTTCGAAAGTTTAACTTGAAACAGATCTCACACTCATATACCAACCCATGTTTGACATCCTCACAATACTAATTACAATAGTTATAATAATATCAAAGGTTTAGGAAGAGTGATTTTTGACCCATCAAAGACACAACCCATTCTTTTTTTATTTTATTTTTTGAATGTTTTTCATCATTTTTTTGAACACCTATCAATAAAATTTGAACAAGATTAAAATATATACATTCCCAAACCCCACTAAATGACAACCTCTCCCACACACTTAAATTGATTCTTTCCCACAACCATATTATAACATGGTGAAAATCAACAAAAGGGTACCCAAAATAAAATCTATTCCCCCTAAACTTAAATTTCAAAAAATTATGAAATGAAAATCCATGTTGATATTGGGTGGGATAAGGTATTTGTAATTAATGTGGTTAAAAAAGAAAAGGTTTTCATAGGCTTGAAGGGGCCTTCAAAAGAATGATTAATGTAAGAGAAATGGGAGGATATTTGGATATAGTGATTCCTATGTGGTTCAGAAAATGCCTCTATCATATTAATGCACACTAAAGTTGGAAATTCAACTTGAAGGTCCACAAACTCATTATTCACAAATGGGGGTGAACACACACATTTTGAAAATATGGACATAGGCAGCCTTGGAATAAAATAAAATTTTGTTCCTCATAGGTGGGGAAAATCATATTCCAAATCGAAAAATTGAGCATTCAAAATTTGTTGGTTTTGACACAATATTATTTATCCAAATTCATGACGAAAGAAATTTTTCTTGGAGATGAAACCATTTATTTTGACTCCCCAAAATGGTTGGACAAAATATGAAAATTGGAAGGTGGGTACGTATGACTCTTGATTTTTCATATTTTTTTAATGGTATTTTTTGTTTTTAGGTTTTTTAGGTTGTTTTTAGTTTTTTTTAAGACACACCCACAAAAAATATAAAGAGAAAAACAAAAGGGTTTGATAAAGAAAGTGGTAAAAAAATTAAATAGAGAGGGAGAAGAAAATAGAGAGAGAGAGAGAGGGAGAAGAGGAGTTAAAGGAGAAGAGGTTACCCTGGTTTGGATTGTGTGGGTTTTCATATCTATCCAGTGGTGGATTAACTAAAAAATTTGGGGATCCGATGGAAGTAGTTGTGGTTCTAGGATTGTGTGTCCTCTCATAGTTATGATTTTGAAAATTTCCATTACTTAAAAGAGAATAAAAAACAAAAATCATAATTCATTTAATTAAACACTAAAAAGAAATTAAAATTTCATAAAAGTAAAATAAAACATGGGTTTCCACCCATTAAGAACATAATTTATTTTCTCTACAGCTAGATAATTTCTTTAGAATACCCATAGTCCGATAGTGGCCACCGTATTTTTTCAATTCCCGTGTGCTTCCAAAAAAACTTCTCCTCTGGATTGCCTGATTGTTCATTGGATAATTTCTACCCTTCCTTGATGTAGTGCTTGCAATTGAATGGGGGTGGAAGGATAATATTATTATCATCCCTTTGGTCTTCAATATGAGGTATTATGAACCCATTGAGTGTTGGTTTTCTATGCGTGGAAGTTTAGGAAGATGTTTCAATTCTAATGATATGTTTATATAATGATCGTATAACACAAAAACAAAGTATGGGATCCCAATTGTTTTTAACTCATTTATTTCATCACATACTGATGTACAGTAATGAGGATCAGTGGATTCATAAGACTGAATAATTTTTTCAATATCTTTTATATCAATGATGTTTTCCAGAGAACGGTCAATTTCAACATCACCAATTATCACTTTATTAATTAGGGAACAAATATCACAAACATCACTACCATTATAAAAATATTAACACATTAGTTCAAGGTTCACCTCACATATAACAGAATTTCCAGAAGCATGGATAAAAAATGATGAATGTTGGATAATCATATTTGGATCAAAAAATGAACCTGGTTGTTTATTTTACCCATTACCATCCATGTTAGAGCAGTGGATGTCAGAGGTGAGATGGGATTCCAAGGAGATTTTTTAAGATCCTCTTGATTGATGGAGTCTATGAATTAGAGGTCCCTATATACTTCACCATTTATGACTTGGTTAATCATGGTGTAGATTTTACAAGATATTTTTCCATTATAACATGAAGAACATGATGGATTGTGGGTCAATTGAATCTTAGAAGTGTCATCGGAATCATGGATTGGGAACACGGAGTGATCTGCAGATGGGTATTGCATGGCTTGGAAAATTTATAACTTGAACAATTGGTCACCAAATTACATGGATAAGATGCCTGAATGTACATCAATATTGGTCCTCACTGTCATTAGGAATAGTCTTCCTAGAATTATGGGAGATTGAGAAGAGTTCGTCTCACCTTCCATGTCAAGGATATAGAAATCATCAGGGAAGATAAGATCATTCACACGAACAAGGATAAACTTGATTATAACCTCATGACTAGTAGTGATTCGATTGGACAATTGAATGAAAACACCCATTGGATGTAAGTGACCTAGACCAAAGTTGGAGAATATGGATCTGGGAAAGAAATTTATTGAGGAACCTAGGTCTATGAGTGAATTATCGAAGTTGGAACTTCTAATTTGCCATGTAAACATAAAGGTCCCGGGATATTTTCACTTTATGGGAATAGACTGCTAGGTGGAAACATTTTCAAAGTTCCTAAGATTCCTCTTATGGGTGAAAAATTCATTTTGAAACTTGGCATACTTAGGGATTATTATATGGCATCTAATAGGGTATTGTTGACTTCAACACATCTAAACATGTCGAGGATTTCCGGATCGAGTTTAAAGGAATTATTTGGATTAGAAACAGCTTGAAGAAAATGAATTGGATTCCTAAGTGGAATGGAAGGAGGGAGGGGATTGTCTTTAGGTGCCTTTTCAGGTTTCTTTTTCTCTTCATTTTCTAGGTCAAACTTCAACTAGGGTTGGAGGAATTACCTTGAGGCATAAAAATTTCATTTCTTGATATAATTTAAATTACACTTACATTACCATTGGGGTTGGGTAATTGTTGAGCTAGGATTTGGAAATAATTTGATTTTTTTTTCTGTCTTAGGTGGGATGCAAGTTGAAAAATTAGGGTTTCAATGTTTCTGAGGATGGAACGGGTGATGAAGGAAAGATCTTACAATGTAATTTCCCATGGTTGCTTGGAAGAAGAGGCTTGTCCTAGATTAGGATTACCTTGATTTTGGTTCTTGGGAAATATATTGTATTGGTTTGGGAATTGTGAAGGCTCACTAGGATAGTGGAAGCCTGGATGAGAAAGAGGAGGATTGATCCTTTGTGGTTGAGGAACAAAAGGTTAAGGTTGTTGGAAGTTACCAACACCTTGAATGTATTGGAACTGGTTTGGGTTTTGATGAGGGTATTGAGGTGGATGAGAAATGGGATTTACATATCTAATGTTAGGGTTATATGTAACATAGAAGGGCTTAGAATGGGGTTGGTTGAAGTTTCTAACAAACTGACCTGATTGTTGAGGGTTCGGGTTCTGCTGAGCATATGCTGCATGGAGATCCATTGGTCTGGATGAATTAGATTGATCCTCTTGAATTTGTGGACATGTGTTAGTTAGATGATATTGGGTTCTGTAGATTCCAAAATTCATGATAGGTCTAGGGAACATATATTGTGGAGAAGATGAGGTTGGGGTTCTAAAAGCCACATCTAGTTGTCGCACAAGACCTCTAAGTTCACTCATCCACTATGTCATCTTTCTCGGCTCTATAGATTGACTCTCTTGGTCTTGTTTGACTTGAGGATGTGCTCTATTATGGAATAGTTGTGTGTTTCATCCATGATGCTTATGAGATCTCTTGTAGCTGTAAGATTTTTATCAACAAGAGCACCGCCACTCACGACATTAATGAGAGTTATCTCCACAGCCAATAACCCTTCATAGAAGTATTAGATCAAGAGTTGGTCAGGGATTTGGTGGTGTGGGAAGGTTGCAAATTTTTTTTTGAACCTCTCCCAGTACTCATGAAGTGATTAATTTTGGAATTCATGAATACCACTTATTTCCTTTCAGATAGATGCAGTACAAGAAGCAGGAAAGAATTTCTCAAAAAGAGTCACTTCTGTAATTCCATGTGGTTAAGGAACTAGGAGGGAGGTAGTAAAGCCATGATGTAGCAGTGTAAGCTAATGAGAAAGGTAATTCTAAGAGATTGATTTGTTCCTTAGAAACCCCTTGAGGCTTTATGGTAGAGAACACAACTTGGAACTCTTTAAGCTGGAGATGTGGATCCTCACCTGCTATCCCGTGGAAATGAGAGAGAAGTTGAATCAAACCCGATATGAGTTCGAAGTCAGCTTCGATTTTTAAATATTGAATACCAAGTGGTTGGTAATTCATATTAGGGGAATCACGCTATTTAAGTGTTTGTTCCCTAGGGTTGGACATATCTAATTCAATTGGTTGGAGAAGGACATGTTCTTGAATGAGTTGATAATCTCTTATGTTCCTCCTATATTGGAGAAGTGTTCGCTCAATTTCAAGTTCAAAAAATTCAGAGGGATTTTTTGGGAGGCTACATGGAATTTAGAGGGATTTTTTAAGAAATTGGAAGATGGGGTTTTCTTGGTTTTTTTTTCATTTAAGATTTTCATGAGAAGGAGGGGTTTTCTTTGTATTTTTTTTTCAATTTTTTTAAATTTTGTTTTTTTAAAATAACCAGAAACTAATGACTATTTAATTACATCATCCCCGATAATGGCTCTAATTGAAAGTGTGGCATATTTTTTCCAATCGACCATTCAAGGTTCTGGTGCTCTGCTAATGTGTATAGAATCAATCAGGTCGAATCCTCGACAATGATACATTTTAATAGTCAGTTGTTTTTAGTTTATTGTATTTTGATTTCGGGGGGGGGGGGGGGGTGGGGGTGGGGGGTTGTCTGTAGAGATTATGAAATAATTTTTGGATGATTTTTGATTTAATAAATTGATAAATATTTGGTTGAGTTTATTATTGGGGATTATTCTTATGATATCCTTGAGCTTTGCTTTTATCGCATTAAATTAATAGCCACTTCACAAGAATACATTGATCGGAATTCCCAAGTGCTAAATCTTTAATCCAAGCAGTAAAATAACTCAATGTTATAATAATTACCATTAATTATTTATGGTAGTGTATTTTGGGTTCTAATAATCCATGGAATCCCCATATTGAACAAAACATGTCCTTAATCCATGACATTTAAAGTTCAACATACACAATATTAACTCAAAGAATACTCATCAAGAAAAATCTATTAATCACTTAATATCCACAAATTATAACTCACACCAATAGTATATTTACTCATCCATTTAAATTATTATTAATCTAGTTAAATATTTTTATGGTGATGAACTATAAATAAAGTGAAAAGAACCATATAAGAAAATAGTAGTGCGTCGAACACACAAATGATCATTGAAGATAGTTAAAAAAAGACTTTCGATTGAATGAAGAAACAAAATTAGGGAAGGGATTTTAACAGGTTTTAAACCATTTTATAAAAATTATTATTAAAATACAAAAGGTGGATGTGAATAAGAGATATTTAAGAATAAACATTCATTAAAAATAAATACTTACAAGATTACAACAATGAAGAACACAAAAGTAAATGAAAACAAAGAGAGAATGAAAGGCCTCTCAAGTGAAAATTGAGTATAGAAGGTCCTCACAAGACTTTTTCAAGCCTTTGGTCGTTCCAATATATGCTCCTCTCTTCTGAAATTCCATATTTTTTTATGGAGAGGAGGGGTATGTATTTATAGACCAAAGAGTTGTACTGTATTCATTCCAAAACTGCCCCTCCAATTTCATCGCCAATTGGCCATCTGTACAGCCAAATCTCAAGATATCCTCTTCTAACAAGTTTTTGATATTTATCTCCTCTATCTAGACTGAATATTTTGTGTCCATTGGACTTAAGGATCCAATGTTATGGTGGTTTAATTAAACAATTTTAATCATTCCATTTCAATACAAGCTTCTTAAATTCTACAATGTGAATGGGGTTTTGAATAGGAAGATGCCTTCAAATATGAATTATTTATTTAATGAAGTCTGAAAGCTGTATCTCCTATTTCACACTGAAAAATATCATCTTTATTTGATGACTAGATAATGAGTAATGTCATGAATAGTGACCGGATTTTAATTCACGGCCAGAATAGTGGGATATGGTTTAAATTCATCATTTGGCCCCATTGTCTTCATATTTGGTCCTTGAAATTTTTATCCAAGATGAATTGCACAGTCCCCTGAGCTTTGGAGAAGAATCAAAGGATTTTGAAATCTGGAGTGATCCCAGTAATTCAATCTTCATATCTTATCCAGTTTCTTCACTAATTCTATGTGCCTTCTTTTTTGATCTATACCCCCCTCCAAATAGATGATTTGTCCAATGGTTCCTTATTATGAAATGTTGTAATTTGAGTAAGGAACCCTAAAAAACAAGAATCATAAAATTTTAATAAGTAGGGTGAGAGGTATTATTAAAACATTAAATATACTTGAATCTTGATGAATTCAAATAGTGCTCTAAAATTATATTTAATATTTAAACATTATTATTTCACACAAATTATTCCCATTTCATATAAAATCAATAAAGAAAGTCTATAGTAAGTTATGAAAATATTAATAACATCAGTGTGTAATGAAATATGACCCATTATTTCATGTAGTGAAATCTTAACATGGTGTTGTGAGTAACTAAAACTATCAAAATAATTAATTTATTAGAAACAAAATAATTCATAAAAACTCAGGGTTTTACAATCGTGACCTATCATATTTGAGGGTCACTTGTATTAGAATTCACTTAAGATGTTTATTTGATTGAAAATATGATCAACCCTAATGTCGAATATTATTTATTTTTTACTTTTACTTCACATTTTCTCACATAAAAAAATAAAATAGGGATATGATATTTTTATATGGTTCAACCTCACTTGTATATATCCATGTAGCATGAATAGAGATATGGCTATGCACAAAAATCACAAGATGTTTATGTTTGATCAGTTATCAATAATTCCCAGTACAATACAATGTTTAGGATCAAACCACTATTAGAAAAGGCTCACTATTGGATCATTTAATTTTCTTCCTCCTCTATTGCCCAATTATCTGGTAATGATCGACACACAATTTGTTGACATGTTGATCTATTTATATAATCATTAATTTCATCTTGATTCATGTATAGATGCTTTATTATAGTGCACCTGTACTTCTATGTCACAACTTGTGAAAACACCATTAGGAATAATATTTTACAAAACTCTCTAGAACATGTCTCTAAAAAAATTCACCTTGGTGATGGCATATCAAATAATATTCTTTTTGAAGGATCTTCTCCAATTTCCTAATAATAATGATTACATCTCCTTCCCAGGTACAACTTTTATTCTATGATAAATGGATCTAAAATTTGCTCTACATATCTCTCTCTCCTCACCATCGAATTCCAATAAATCTCCTTTTTTTCATATAGAGATTACATGTTCTTGAAATAATGTGATATTTTTAAAATAAAATACTATATCTGAAAGTGTACAAGATACTTAACTCTGAGATTAAGAAAACAACATAATCTTATTATTTAAATGTGACCATTATGACCTAGCCATGAAAATGGAAGGAATGGATAATATTAATTAAATTAAGAAATATATAATTTTCGTAATCATTTATAATTAATTAATTAATTATTTTTAAATAATCACTCAAATATTTAGTATTCATTTCATGTTAAAAACATTTTCATTAAAAAATAAATTTCATTGCATTTTATGTGTGAACATTATAATTAATTTTTTGAAATTTTCAAAAATGAATTTTATAAATTAAAATTAATTTTCTAAATCATAATATCTTTTTTTACATTTAGATATTTTTTTTAAATTTTCCATAAAATATTGTATTTTTAGTAAACAGAGAAAATACCAATTTTTGAAAAAATATCATTTATTTTCAACAAATTAAAATATTTAAAAGTCCCATTATGTTTTAAATTTTATTTTAAGTAACATAGGTATAATGTTTCATCTAATTAAATGATTTTTAATCAATGTTATATTGTATTTTAACATAATATTATTTTTTGGTTTAAAACGGTATTTTCCGGAAAAGTGTTTAAATGTACACAATGTTTCTCATTCTCAATTATCTCAAGTAACACCTAATAGGGAATTTTTTATATTAAATTTATAGATTATAAATCATTAAATATTAATTTATTTTCATACAATGATTATTATTATTTACTTATTTAATATAAAAACATATTTGTCTTGAAATATACACTTCTAGAGAAACTACTTTTTTATCATGTATGTGAGTTTTATTTTAAATTAAAAATTTTCAAAGTATGTGAAATTAATTTGGTAATATGGATTTAATATTTTTAATTATAATTTATAAATTATTTAGAATGGTAATTTTCATTTTTATCCATAAAAATTTTTCCATGGTAAAAAAAGATTTACCGTAGTATAAATAAAATAATGAAACAGGTTAATGTGAAAAGGTAAATGCTTAAAATACGTAATAACTACAAAATTAAATGGAGGTTTGAAATATTTATCAGCCCTAAAAAAATTATAAAATTAATTATAAATCTAGTTATTTGGAATTTGTTCCACACAAATGTGGTTGGTTTTAAATATAAAATAATTATTACTTAATCACTTAAAACCACCCATCCTCAAGTATAAATACCTATCCTCACCACCCCATTTCTCCTCACAATCCATGATTATATTAAAATTTATAAAAAACTATATCATTTACACTCTCCTCATTTCCATTTTCTATCTTCCTCACCCAATGAAAAATTCCAGGTTTATAAAGGGAACCTTTAAGGAGGTGTTAATCGAGAGGTAACTTTCTCAAACAACCTCTCTTAATTTGGTGTATTCTCTTGAATTTTCCTCTCAAAATTAAAACATAATGTCATAATAACTCTTCAAAAATGTATGCACTATAATTTTATATTTCTAATTTAATATCTTATATTCATCCATTTTCTCATCATCTATTATTCAAATAAATCAATCCATTATCCAAGTTATAGAGGTTAACTATCTCTGTGGATAATGAGTTTTCATTTTCCATTACTACCTTAAAATCTAGTCATAAAAATATGATCATGGTTAAATAATATTTGAATAATTATATTTTAAATTATTCAATTATTTTTAAATAATATAAAAAAATATTAAATAAAATTAAATGAATTCATGATGGTCAAAAAAACCAAAAAAATAAACTAAACATTTATCATTAATGTTTTATCAAATAAATCATCTTCATGTCAGTAAATTTTTTTATATGGGACCATTTAAACTTTTATAAGTGATTAATAAAACATAATTCCACTTATGAAGTAGTATTCTCATTTTTAAAGAGTATCCATAATTATACTCAAGTGATCTATCCATGAAAAAATGAAACAAATTCGCCCAAAATAGTGAAATTGGACATCATAAATCACCCAAATGGACATAAATGAATGTAATTAAATCATAATAAATATTTTATATGATAAAAAGGTTCTGAATTTAGTAATTAATTAATCTAATTTTATTATTAATGATATTAATACCAACTATAGAACTTTGAGACACAAGGTATGGGACACCTATCTCTATCTTCTTTTCCATTCAAGCACCTTAATTATTTTACACATTTAATTTCAATTTAATATCAATTGGATATGATTTCAAAAATCCATAATACTTTAATTTTTTATGTTAAAATGATGAGGGACACATTTCTCTCTCACTAAACCATTTTATAATTATTTATGTACTGCATTTATGCCACCGAAGTTTAGTAAGGACCTTCCTCTCAATTTATTTTCAATGAGGAATGATTTTGATTTTATACACCTATATTTTTTGATTATGTGTAAATAAATCCAAATTAATATTATATAATTTATTTCTCTATTATCATAATATTTAATGTTTTGTTTATTGTTATTTTATAATAGGGAACATGATTTAACTGATTAAAATGTAGTAAGTGAATTATTAATTCAATTTGAATTCCTTTGGTCAAACTGGTACTCCATTGATTATGTCACGAAAACATTATGTTTGAAATGAATTTTGATTATCTTATGTTTTATTTCAACTTGTTTTATTTGGATATATATCTCATACACATAATTAATTAATTTCATTAATGATCACTTCAATGATATTAAAATTTTAAAGTACTCTTTAAATTAAAAACATTGTTTAATATGTTTTAAATATTTATGTTACAAATATTTATCATTCAAATATAGGTTATTAAAATTAAATTTTGATTAAATTCATATTATAATCACTGTTTTTAAAAATAAATTTTAAATTTCTCTCAAGTTTATTCAAAAGGGTTTTATTTTTGTTTTATGTAAGGAACATTGTTTATAAAAAACATTCTTTTAAGGTTTTTAAAAAAAAAATAAAATAATGATTATTTATACTAATAATTAATAAAAGGAATTCCCCACCGTCATGTTGCCTTAATATTTTGAGGCTTAATTTACATGTTTATATTATTACTTTCAAATAATTTTTTTCTGTTATACGTCCTCAATTTTTCAAAATGAGGGACTCCAAAATAAAAACATTATTTTTTACAAAGAGTGTTTTCATTATGAATGATTTCAAGATTTATATTTAGTTATAGTTCATGGAAATTCTGTTTGATTATGGTTGATTCTGTTATGGAACAATTATCGGTGGTTTCATGAGAAAAAAAGTATAGGTGGTTACGTTATTAACAAATAATGTGTGGTTTTTTGATAACTCAAGGATGAGTGGTTACATTGTAACCTCAAAATATTTGGGTAATATAGAGATAGAGGTTGACCATATTGGTTACTCCATTTGTATAAGAGATATGGGAAATGATCTCCCAAGTTACCTATATATATTTTATATGATTTATAATGAGTTTTCATTGAATTAAATTGATTTTCAAAAGGTAAGATAATGGTCTTTTTGAAAAGATGATCCTTATTTCAGGGTGAAATGGTATGTTTTCATGAAAAACATTTTGTGGGTTTTTACTGGACTAACAGTTTCCGTTATTTAAGTCCCTTACTAATATTTTTGTTTTCATCCCATGTTTTAAAATATTATTATAGGGTTTAAGGAAGATTAGGGAAAAGTATGGGATAAAGGGAAGAATTCTGAATATTTTTCAGGAAGAGAAACCATGATTTATTTTTAATAATTTTTTTGTTGATAAAATGGATACTTATTATAATTTTCCACTAGTAATGTATGGTTTTACTATGTAAGAGTTATTCCTAAATCTATAATACTCTAAACTTAATATATACTTGAGATTTTAATAATGAAAATTTATGTTTAAAATCACTAGAATATGTAATGGTTAAGGATGGTCCTTATATTTGGTATCAAATGAGGGTTTATGAAACTTTGGATATTTGGATTTTTCTTTGCAAGTTTTCTTATGTGTTATAGATATCATCATTGGGTTTATAGGTTTAAATATGGTTATAATATCGAAGTCTTAAAAAACACTTTTTTTTAAAGTGATGAATTTTGAAGAGATTAATGATATTTTTTTATATTAGATTTATAAAGTTAATTGATTTAGGTATAAAGGATTTTAGGGTAAAAGTATTATATTATATGTAAGGGTATTATATTTAAAAGGACCATTTTAATTTTAACATGTAATAATCCATTATATGTTTTAATGATGTTTTTATATACAAATTGAGGATATTTTATAAAGATGGAAGGAAAGATATATTCTGAAACCTTAATATCCCTTCTAGATTATTTGATTATCACTATTGTGTAAAAATCATGTTTAATGTTTTAATATATATATATATATTTAAATCACCTATAAGAAATTGTTTGACTTATTTAACAATTTTCTTCTCCAAAAACATTATGTGTTATGGTATATTTTTTATTCTATTTTAAAATCTCAATTTTACGAACTCTCTTGAAAAAGGAATATCCACAAAGGACATTACCTTTTAATTTTTGGAATTTGGTCATCATTTCTGAAGATATAAGGGTTATCAATGAAATATTGATGTCTGGATTTAATTTATGAAACATTCATATTGAATAATAATAATTTGGAAAAAGGTTAGGATGAATTTATACTTTTCATGTAAGTATAATTCTTTATGTTATTATTCTAGGTAGAGAAATAATTCCTCAACTCTAGAAAAAATATTTTGTAAAAAAAATATTATTCGTTTAATTTTGTTGTCCAAGAAACCAATATCCTTTTCAGTTATCATAGACTTACGATGGTCAAATATCTTATGACCATTTTCTATATCACTCTAAATGAATCCATGAGTGTTTAGATATTCACTTACATTTCTAAATTTTACTACATGTAAACCTATCATGTGTTCTCTAAGGTGACCTTTTTACTTTACAGTCTCACTTTTCAAGAGAATGTTTTATTGATCCTTTTTATGATGTGGGATTTCAAAAAAGGGATTTTGAAAAGACAAATGCCTAAATTTTTATCCCACATTTTAAATGAGAGGAAAAAATTTATAAAATGGGGGATAAGTTAATGTACCTATATTTTTAACAGAAAATACTATGTTTGATAACATAGAAGATACATAACTTTGAGATTAAACAAATAACAAAATATTATTATTTAAATCTGAACGTTATAACCTAGAAATTAAATTAGAAAGAATTAATATTATTTATTTAATTATGAAATATATACTATTCATACTAAATCTTAATTTCATAATCAATTCTTTTTAAATAATCACTCATATTTTTATAGTCATTTTATTATTCAAAATATAATTTTTCCTTAAAAAATGTGTTTTATTTTATTTTAGGAGTGAATATTATAATTTTTATAAATTTTAAAAAATTAATTTCATAAAATAATTTTCTTTAAAATTAGAATATAATGTTATACTTTTACTGGAATTTCGGAATTTTTCCAAAAATATTAGGTTTTTGTTGAATAGTGTAAAATATAGTTTTTTGTCAAAAATATCATTTATTTTCAATAAATTATTCAATTTAAAAGCCCAATTGTGAGTTGAATTTGATTTAAATCACCATAATTATCATTTTCAATCCACTAAAATTCTTTTGAATAAAATTTATATTGTATTTTTGAATAATTGTATTTTTGAGTTTAAAATGGTATTTTTTTAAAAAATGTTTTATAGTACATATTGATTATCCTTTTTAATTAATTAATTTAATCCCAAATGGGGAGTTTTTTTAATTAAATTTATAGATTATATATCATTAAATATTAATTTATTTTCATGAAATTATTATTATTTTTCAAATATTTAATATAATATCATCGTTTTCCTTAAAAATACATTTCTTGAAATCCCGGTTTTTTGACGTGTCTATGGGTTTCCTTTTAAATTAAGATTTTAAAATTATTTGAATTGAATATGGTAAAATGAATTCCATATTTCGAATCATAAGGTAAAAATTAGTTATTAATGTCATTTTTATTTTTATTCATAGAATAGTTACTATAGTTAAAAAAGGATTTACCACAGTATAGGTAAAATAAAGAAACATGTTAAAGTTAAAAGGTAAAAGATAAAATACCAAAAAAATAAAAATTGAATTTTTTGTTTTTGTGATTCAAGACCCAAACCATCCTTTAGAATATTAATTATAAATATAATTATTTATAATTAATTCCACCTAAATTTGGTTGTCTTTAAATATAAAATTATTATTATTCAGTCACTTAAATGCACCCCTCATCAAGTATAAATACCACTCCCAATACCCCTTTCTTCTTACAAGATTTGAAGATATTGATATATCTGACAAAACCTCTAATAACTACTCTCTTGAAATCCAATTTCCATTGGTATCACCAAAATTCTAATTCAAATTTCATTAAGGGATCTTTCAAGATGGTTTAATTCAAGAGGTAACTTTCAAAAACCACCTATCTTAATTTCATTTCTTCTTTTACCTTCTCCTAAAAAAATTAATCCAGAAAAGAATAATTAATCAAGAAAAATTAATATACTAGAATTTTATATTTCTAATGTATTATCATATATGAATCCCTTTTCTCATCCCCTATTATTCAAAGAAACAAATCCATTATAAAAATTATAAAGGTTATCCATCTCCGTGGATAATGAGTTATAATTTTTTGATTGTTATAAGACTATTATTATGGTTAAATAATATTAAAATTAGTATATTTTAACTTATTTAATTTTCTTTAACTAATATATAAACATAATCTAAAATGAAATGATATTAATTCATGATGGTAAGAATAACTGTGAAAATAAACTAAACATTTATCAATAACATTTAATCAAAGGAATCATCCTCATTTCAGCAAAAAATTGATATATGGGACCATATAAAATTATGGAAGTGCATTGATACAATTTTATTCCACTTCTGTAGTAGTATTAAAATTTTACATTAACATCCATAATTACAGTCAAGTGAACCAACCATGAAACCATGAAACAAACATTCCCGGAACAATGCAATTGAACATCATAGCTCAGAAAAATAGCCATAAAATAATGTAATAAAATTATAATAAATCAAATATATGTGTAACAGTTTATGAATTAATTATTTAATTAATATTATTTGATTATCCTAAAAATGAGGAGTAAGTTTAAAACTTTTATACACAAGGTAAGGGACACCTCTCTTTATATTCTTTTATATTCAAGATCCTTATTTATTTTAAGAATTTAATTTCTAATTATTATTGAAGGGATATGAATTTACTCAACCTTATTAATTTAATTTTTATGTCCAAATTATTAAGGAAATATTTAAATATCATTAAATCATTTTATGAATCTTTATGTACTGCTGTTATGCTATGGAGATTTAATAATGAACGTCAAATGAATTTCTTTTCACTAAGAGGAATTTTTGATGTTTTTAACCTATATTAATTTATGTGGTGTAAATACAGACCAATTTTCATGTTATATAATTAATTTATCTATTATAATTATATTTTATGTTTTTTTAGTTTTTATTCAATCATGGGGCATATTATTCAACTCATTACAAAGTGGTAAGTGGAATCTTAACTGAGTTTCCATTCTTTGGGTTAGACATATACTTCATTTATTATTCCATGATAAGATTATGTGGGATTTTTTTATTATCTTAAGTATTATGTATATTTTTTATGTGTATTTAAATCTCATACACATAATCAATTCATTTGATTAATCTTCACTTCAACGATATTATATTTTTAGGGAACTCTTTTTCTTAAAAACCACATTTTAAATGTATTAAGGTTTTATTTTATAATTTTTTTTATTTCATCTACATGTTTTCAAAATTAAATTTATGAATGTATTTATATAAAAATTAATATTTTAAAATGTTAATTATCAAATTTATATCAAATTTTTTCAACAGGTATCTTATTAAGGTTTTATTTAAGGGAATTTCCTTTAAAATAATTATTCTTTTAAATACTTTTTTTACAAAAGTAAAAGGAATTTTTTTTATAAATAATTTTTTTGAATAGAATTTCACTTCTTCATGTTTATATAATACATTTAATCATACTTTACATGTTTATATGGTTAATTTCAATTAAATTGGTTTCCATTGTACGTGTGCCTTTTTAAAAAATGAGTGATTTCAAAATTAAAAGATTATTTTCTTCAAAGACTATTTTTATGATGAAATAGGACCATATTAGTTACTCCATTAGAAAAAGTGATATAAAAAATGATTTCCCACAATACCTAACTATATTTAATATTCCTTATAATTAGTATTCATAGAAATATAATTATTTTCAAAATGTAAGATAATTATATTTTTGAAAAAAGTGATTCCTTTTTCAGGTTGAAAAGTTATGTCTTCACAAAAAAATATTTTTATGGGTTTTCACTGGAATAATAAATTACTTTATTTATGTACCTTACTGGACTTTTTTTATCATCCCAAGTATTAAATTTTTTTTATAGTGTATAAGGAAGAGTAGGGATATAGATTATAACAATGAAAATATTTTGATGATTTTCCACAATGAGAAACAATGTTTTATTTTTAACAACTTTTTTTGAAAAAATGGATACTAAGTATATGTTTCCACTTTTAATATACTAGTTTACTATTTTGGAGTTATTAATAATTCAAAAAATCACTAATTTGAAAATATCCCCAGGATTTAAATAATGTGAATTCTAGTTAAAAATCATAATAGTATGTAATGCCTAAGGTTGTGTCCTAAGAGATCCCATTACATGGACACCTATCATTACCAAAATGGTTCATTCAATATTTACATATCTTATTCATTAAATATTCCCCACATTTTCCCTCATAACTATAACCATAACTTCTTTGTGGACACTTGGAGAAACTCCATTCTAGTGTGAATTATTCTATATTTATTCACATATTGGATACTAAAAATAACCACCAAATCATAAATTAATCATCAACCAAAACACACATCATTTATGTTGAAGCATTGATCACATATCACATGAATCAAATGATGTTATCCACATGATTTTATGCATTATAACATTTCACATCGAATACCAAGTCTTAGTGTAATAACCTGGATAGATTTTATTCTAATACAAAAAATATTGGTTGGAGTGCTCGAGATCTGGAAATTTAGCCTAATAATCCATTAATAAAACACAACCAATTCTACCACCACTACATATGATTTGGTATTCCCCATGTTACATAGGGATCATCACAAACTCCCATGAATTCCTATAAAACATTTCTCAACCTATGTCGGCCTCTTTTGTACTACAAATATTTGATTTTAAACAATGTCTCAACTATCACATCCTATCCACTAACTAGTGGTATAACATTATCCATTTTCATCTATGATGTCAAAAACCATGGCACGAAACATAGATAGTCCTTTTTTTCTTCCTTCCACCATCATATTCCAACCACGATCACCTCTACTATGGATGTGGTCAATAACATCTTCCCATTTTAGATTGGTGTAGTAAAATTGTTCAATAGAGACCACAATGGTGTTGCAACATTTTATAGTTTCTCATTTTTTTTCATTTACATCACATAATAACCTATTTCATGATATTGTACATTCTTTTCCTTTTCTTCCGCCATCACCAAACCCTCCACCAAGGTTTTTTCCATTATATATTTTCTATTTTTCACTCTTGTGCAACCAAACTCAGGGTGCATCACTTCAGGATAGCTTCCTGTATTCTTCCACTTAAACAATAACATGTTTTTAAATAATTAAAATAATAATATAAATCAAATATAATGTTAAAAACTCACCTTGTACATCATTATTAAGAAACAATCTTCTTATAACCATTGCATCACTTTGGTCATCTTCAAGATGTGTTATCAATAATGCTATTGTCTACAAATATAACTTGCATTATTATGATTTTAATAAATATCACAAAATTTTTTCATATCATCAAACAAAATACTATATGATTTTTAATATTGATTCATTTTAAGCCTCTTATAAATTGATTTACTCTTAGAAATTTCATTTTTAACCTTTCTGGTTATACCTTGGCATTTCATTTTTTCCTATATAACTTAAATTTATTTCCTAAAAATTATATATCCCATATTACATAATTTGGACATAGTGATTTCAAATATAAAATTCCTTTTATCAAATAGACTATCAATTTACAATAAAATAAATTTTTACATTTTCACATTAAAATCATAAAAACCAATTTTTTAGAGAAAAATTAAATTTATGGTTAAAATTGGAATGTATGATAAAACTATAGATTTTTTATATTTTCATAAAATAAAATTATTTTTTTTAAATTTATGTCTCTTTAAAAGTAATAAAAAAATAATATTACCAAAATAATATTTAATTAAATGTAAATACAAAAAATTGTTTCTTTTTTTGGAAAATATTTCTTAAGATTATGAAATTTGAAGCACAAGATTTCCATATGAACATTTTAGAAACCTATTTAAGACTTTTTTCTAATGCTTTCACCGAGGTGCACGTCCATATATGGAGATTTGCTGGCTGTTTCCCTACATTCCCTCTTTCTAAAGGCGGGAAACATCTGTTGCTCATTCAGGAATGTTTTATCCTTGATCGAAAGAGGATGATGGGATGTCAATATCCCTTTCTGTGGATTCCTCCTCCAAATTCACCACCCAGTCTAGGTATCCCTTAAATATTATAACATTGTTCATGAAACTCTTCCCAGGGACATATCTTTGTAGACGCTGGTTAATTACACTGCTTCTGTTAGGATATTCCATGGGGTCAAGTCGAGGAAACAAAATTCGGTCTGGGTAGTAGTCATGTTGGGAATCACTGTCTAGTCTAGATTCCAAAAAACTAGTACACCTAGATTTATTCCCCTTATGATAGGGCTTCTTGATGGCATGGAAAATCAAGTAATCCCACATCGTGTGCATGGAATTGTATTCCACAGGCATGTCCCCAAGGTTTTCCTTAGATTCCCATGTTTAACATGGGATACACCATGAGTTTAATGTCTTACGAAAATACTGATGGGAGTGGATTAGATGGGTACATCCCTAGAAGGGAGAACATGGGAGGTTTACTAGATGGGTTGATCAAGATGCCCAATGAGTATGGATTTGAGGATGATTGGGTACCGACAAAGGGGACACCATGATTTTCCATTGGCTGGGATTGAACCTAGTAGACGCCTCCTATGTACCCTGTATAGAAGACAGGGATAAAAATACACATAGTTTGAGAGGGTGAATCATAGGACCGGGGTGTACACAATGGATAACAAGATGAATAAATTATGGGGCCTACATGTGGTTAACGGCCCGGGTGCTAAAAAAGAGGAATGAAATGAATGGGGCTTACACATGGATTTCTTCCCGAGGATGGAATGATTTCACTTGGATGTGAAAGCCCAAGTGGAATCAGGTTTGGTATGGATGGGGTGTCGAAGGATGAAATGAGTGGGGATAGAACTGAGGACCAGTGTAGAGGTGACTATTTTGGGCATGCACCATGACGAGGTTTCCTATGTATCCCCATCACAGGGAATAAAATTCCACATAGTTATGGAATGGGGAAATTAGTCACCTAAGGAGGCAGCTCATGAGAATGGACACATGGATGGGACTTGAAGGAAATAGAGCATCCGGGTTGGTTCAGGACCTTCCTAAAACACAAAGGTTCAAGGGAGAGACAAGGATGGGACATGAGGGATGGGGTTGAACCTCATAGAGGTTTCCTATGTACCTTGATAAAAATGAGAAAAGATCAAATTCCACAATGTTCGGGTATGGGGAATAATACTAGGGTGTACACAAAGGAAAACAAACTGAAGACAAGCTGGGGATTACTAGTGGTTAACAACCCATCACAAGAGGGGAAATCTTGGTTGGAGGAGTATGGATTGGGTGTGGGGATTATGCATGGATAGCAGCTTGAGAACTGGTCTGACAACACTAAAGTGCATGCCAAGGATGTGGGTCCCAACAAAGGGGACACCAAAGTTTTGTAGTGTCGGGTTGAACCTTGGGTAGGCTTCCTACGTACCATGTATTAGAATATATGGATAAAAAACCATGTAGTTTGAATGTATATATTTTAACATCATACAAGATGAAAGGGGAATTAAATTTAATGTCATGTGAGATGAGGGTGAGATGATGTGAAGTAGTTGGGACTAATGGGTGATGGGCTTGAACCTCAAAGAGTCTTCCTACGTACCTTTCCTATAGAGGGAAAAGATCAAAGTAGACGTAGTTCAGTTTGATAGGTGATGGGTATTACACACTAAGGTGGCCCATAGATAATGTCATGGTCAACTCTTACTGTAATCTCGCACGAGTCATGCTTGGTGTGAGAAACCAGATGCAATAAAGACCTAATGATCACATCGTGAAAGGTGAGTTTGTGAGGAATGGAGTGGGGCTTACGCATGGTTAGCTACCCAAAGAGGATACAAGGATTACTCCAAGAGGGAATCTAGAGTAGGGGTCCAGATGTACCAAGAGGATATGGAGACCATACCCAGAACACCCTGTCAAGTTGGGTTGGGGTTTATGCAAGGACCTCCTGAGGTGTGCATGGTGGAAAATATCAGAGGGAGAGGGGAGTGAGAAGGTACTGGTGACCATCCCCTACATGGTCCTCTTTGTACTTTTCACTTATACCATGATCATAGTTTAACTTCATATGTTGAGGATGTAGGTTATTAGTAGTTTAACATCCTACTACTCAGACGGTGGGGATTCACTCCCCACACCTAGCACTTACATAACTTGTACCAACCCACTCTCGAGGGAGGGAAGACACAAGTAATGTTTTATAGAGACGGGGTTGTGGAGTGATATATTGAGGGGATCACATTAGCATGGCTATTTGAAGAAGTAATATCCAATAGTGTACCTATATGAAGAAGCATAAGGGAAATCAATGCAACATGAAGCACTCCTCAGGGAACTTTTATATAACTTAATACAAGCCTGGAGGGACACACAGAAAAAAGGTTCATGAAGTAAGAGTCCTCACAGAGAGGGTATTTGCAAAGATCATGTTTTAAAAAACCATAGGGGCTCACAAGTCACATGGCCTTGTAAAGCGCATGGGCTCGCAGAGCATAGGGGCTCATAGAGCACAAGGGCTCATAGAGCGCATGGGCTTGCAGAGCACAGTGGATCATAGAGCATAGGGGCTCATAGAGTATAGGGGCTCATAGAGCATAGGGTCTCGTAGAGAACAGGGATTTGTGGAGCTCATAGGCTCATATAGGACATAACTTTGCATAGAAGAGAACTTTGTGAAGCATAGTATCCCATCCTAATCACGGAGTATACATGTTTTTGGACATTTCTTCATGAAGCATGGGTGATTTGAAAATTCATGAGTACCCAAACAAGTCACCTTCCTCTACGATGGAAAAAGGATTTTCAAATGAAATCCCTTCTTAAAATATGGGTAGATCGGAGAAAAGGAAAAAGTTGTTTTGCAATGCTCAAATACCTCAGATGATTCATTTTCCTGGTTGGTTCATAGAGAAAAATAACGCTTTGCGATTTGGGAATTTAGAAGACAAAAGGTTTGGGTGTGGATCCTTTGGAATGTGGGAGATAGGTATTTATAGGTTCCAAGGGGGAAAGATGCTCTGGGGGTGCACCACAAAGTAACTTACACTCCATCATGAGAGGAATATTTCTCCAAGTTTCTCAGATTCCCGAAGTGGACCATCATCCCCTCCATGGAGAAAAGGATTCCTTCATTCCCTTCATGTTGGTCAGAGAGGCTTCCGTCAATTTCAAAGGACTTGCAGAGGTGACCATCCTTACCTCTGTAGTGAAAATACCTCCATAATGTTCTTCATAGCCATTGAGTTGACTGTCCCTTTACTATATGGTGGGTGTAGAGAAGGCCTCAGCTTTGTGGTGACCACGGTTCTAAAGGGATTTTTGAGGGTTCTTCACGAAGCATCCCATTTGGGATTCCTTTAGTATCCTTTTCATATTTATTTTAGTGAACATATTTTGGTGCTAAAAAATTCCGCCCCATAGAATTAGATCTGAGGATAAAATGATGATCATATTTTGAGGGTAGATCACTAAAATTTAGGCTAAACATAAAGTGGGATTGCAGAGATGGGTCGCGATGAAAATAGGTGGTGCGCAGGTTGAGAACGTCATGAAGATCACCACGACCAAGCACACCATGAATCTCCGGGGTCATTTCCTATAAATAGAGGATAAATACACCTCTTTTTTCCTCACCTGCCTCTGCATCTCCGTGCTTGAGCTCTTGATTTTTAAAGCTTCATTCGCTCCATGATCACTCTTTGCGAACCGGGTTATTTTTTACTTTTCACCACACAATGAGTCCTTAGACTCTGCAACTATGCACTCTATGATTTGTTTCTATGAAATCTTTGGTATAACTCTATGTCTGGTCTCTACAATCAAGATCTGTGATCATGCTTTGCAATCAAGCCCTGCGAACATGAACTAAAAATACTAATATCTTGAGACAAAATGGACAACCAAGAAGCTTCTTGTGGGGTCCTTGTATATGCGGCCCAAAGGGAAGAGATGGAGGATAATTTGGGAATCAGGGAATATATGTGAAGCCATTTAGATCGTGAATCTCTAGTGGATATCCTGTCAGAAATCCAAAAGAACTACCCTCTATGAAAAAGACCGCCTCTTTATATATTTTTTCTGAGGGATGATGTTCTCATCCCTAAAGAAAGTAGGGATGTACCAGCTTACTAGTTCAGGAGTATTCCATGTCAGCGCTAATGGTTCAGGTCTATCGGCGGTCATACATGGGAAGACCACATTCCTTTCAATGTTGATTGCCTATATAACCATGTAAAAAATGTTGATGGGAAGGTGATAGATCGAAATGTATCTCCCCCATAGAACCAACCATCCTCAAGGGGGCTTATGGGAACCCAGAGAAGTGGTAGACTGATTATTGGGACCTGTACTAGGGTGGTAACTTTATGTAGGATTTGGCCTAGGCTTATTGGGTTTGTGCATACTATGAGGAATTAGAGGTAGAGTTCAAGTGATTAGGGTTGTATGAATGTTCATGGGCCTCCGAATTCCACATTTATCAGATGAAAAAAATTATGCCAAAACTGTTGAGTAGGTGGTTGTCGAGGACCAACACTTTTCATCTTCACCACTGGGAGGCCAACATCAACCTCACAAACCATCACAATATTTCAAGGATTCCAATATTAGTGGTGATTTATGACGAGTTCCTCCCTATAAAGAACTCATGGGAGGATCCAGAGTAGATTCCGCATTTGGTAAACACACTGATGTATTTGGTGCCAGGCGAGGACAATTAATCGGTGAGGGACATCCATTTCAAGTTTTGGTTTAAGAGTTTCATAGAATTTATGCCAAATCAGGCCGCTGATGGGGAGGATGTTCCTAAGAATCTACCGGTCAAGCCTCCCACCTATCCAAAGGGATCCCAGTGTAATAAAGAAAATTTCTATTGGTGAAACCTGAAGGAATGAAAATGGAAGCTGTGGGGTACATTTTCAACATTGAGTAGCAACCAGTGGTTAGGATGGCTGGGTTTTATCTCAACACTTATCTATAACTGGATGATTCCGGTCAGGGACACAAACATTGGTGTGAGATCGAGAACATTTATTATGGTGTCCGTGATGGTGATAGGGGAGAGTGTCAACATGGGGATCCCGGTGCTGGCCAAGTTTTACAAGGTGTTATGGGACATTAGTGAGGGAATGAAGCCACATATGGTGTGCAGAGTGCTCCAACTATTGTATTTATGGATAGTGGTGCACATGGGAATCTATGAATATCCAAACCCTATTTACCCTCATAGATCAGATTTCCAACTATCCAATTTGAATGCGGTGGGGAGATTTATGGCCATGATGACTCCATTGCAGGTGTTGAACAGAGTCTGTAAGGCAGATGAAGTCAACTTCCATCCATTCCCATTGCCAAAATGTGTATTAACTGATGAAAACCAGGGAAATAAGAAGCATCAGTCCTATATATTAGCCTTCTGGGGTGGAGTTCTAGAGACACAGACCGATTGCGATCCAATTTGTGAGCCGTACACCCCTCACCGCTTTATAAGGAAGTTCCGATGCATTCAGAAGTAGACCCCGAAAGTCTACCTGGGAGTACACCATGAGGACCACCCGTGTTCTATGGGGAAAATTTGGCTCATGTTCACGTGAGAGGAAATGAAAATATGGAATGAAATACCTCTTCCAACAGCTGTCTATAGGCTAGTCAAGGAATATTCCAAGAGATGGGAGGCAGCCTACCCAAGGGAAATGTTGAAGTGAAGAACCATCCATGATGGTGATGGGGTTCCCCCTCAACCTCAAGGTTGGGGATGGAAAGTGGAAAGAATATGCCATGATGGAGGAGCTATAGTAGTTATGATTCAAACAAACCTAGGACCTACACAAGTAGGAGGAAAGTAGTAGTGGCGGACCCAAAAGTCCCAGATGAGTAGAGCCAACAGGAAGGGAGGCCACCTAGGGGGTTATATAGGATAACCACATAGGCTCCTAGGATGTGGCTATGCCACATAGACATGCTGGAGGATGTTTTATTCTTGAAGTATTGAGACATATAAGTTGTTAATAAATAATTCCTCAGTCTTTCCCAGATATGTAAACACCTTAACCATCTCAAGATGGATCTATCAGAGATCTTCCATGCTAAGGAAAACTTTCTGGTGTTTCAAGAGGAAGGGAAACAATACATCACTGAGCCAGAGGACTTTGTGCACTCTCGGGGTACTCCACACCAAATGAGGAACCGGGTAAAAGTATTTCTTAACAAAACAATCCCACCATAGTTTTCTATTATGGAGTTTAGGGAGCGCTTATCCTTACTTTAAGTATCAGAAGAGTCCTCTAGGGGGAAAGAGGCTGGTAGAGGGAGATCTTTAGAGGAAGGTGAAGTTGTAACCTCAAAGCTGGAAGAGTTTGTCGAGGCTCTTGAGGTAAACCCTAAACCATTTCACTATGGTCCTAATTCATGTCATCTAGGCCATCTCAAATGAAATTTTCTCTACGCAGGAGAACCCGATATGTAATACCCATTCTTGCACAATAGTAGACATAGCTTTAGGGTCTACGCCTATGAAAATGGTGATTGCAGAATATAGAAGGGATGCGACACCCATGGTGGTTCTCTTGGAGTCTTTGTAGTTCCCAAACATATATGAGGGTCGTGTCCTAGGATTCCGATAGCAATAGATTAAGGGAGATACTAATTATTTGATCTCTATAAGTCCTCTCCATTGTAGAATCCATAACTATCATCCATTAAACCAGGAAAACTAAAATCTCTATATTTTTACATGCAAAATTCTTCAAATGGCATGGGATACCCTAGTAAGGATATTTGGGGATCCTAGCACTCCTTTTTTAAGGGGAATGTTGATCATCATGGAATCATATACTCACGTTGACCAGACTAAAGCGATCATGGTAACCAATATTACCACTGATGAGATTGAACTAGATACTATCAAGTTGGAATCCGATAATGAGGATCAACATGATGACATGAAACATAGCCTATCTGGAAGGACACCTAAATAAGAACCTACTGATGAATTTCTGGAGGTGTTCCCATCATTCAAACATGCAAACCTAGAGGACTGGGATGAGACTACTTATGATGAAGAAGATAGTAAGTCCATCCATCACAGATCATAGAAAATGATCAAATACTTCATCAAGAAGGCCCCACAAGTATAGTGTATTTTCCAAATAGGTAGACTTCATTCCTGACTGCATGAACTAGGTGTTAAAGGAGTGGATGCCCGATATCCTGATATTCCCAATCGAGATTACAAGGCATAGAAAATATGGGAACATGACCACACCTCAGTGTGGGATGGTAATAGAGGAAGTCATTCAATATCAAGAAACTTCAGAAGGCTGATCAAGAGATCCAATGATTGAGAGAATAGGCAAACAACCATTTTTCTTTCCTCGATGGACAACCAGAACTCATATCACAGTTGAAGGCACAATTGATAGGGGATGAGGAACAGATGATGTGAGCATCCCAAGAGATATCTATTATCTGAGATAATGATGATCGAGAATGGATCAGGGCTGATGAACTATGCCCCATTTCTACCGAAGAGGAGAAGAAGCTTAACAGGTGACAACAAATCCTGGATCTCACAATCCAGAGAGTGGTGGAGTTGGGATGCTCTATTGAAGAGGTCAACCCATCTATTAGAGCGGTTAATCCATGGGGGATGTAATTTTCACAAACTCACAAACATACTTTCATGATTTATTTCTTATTTTGGTTGTGTGCAAGAGTCTCATTATTTTCTTTGATTAATTTATCTCAATCGTATCTGTGAAATATCGAACTATCAATCCGTAAGATCACGTAGGTCATACCTGATGTGATAAACAAAAGATGACCACATAATTATTTCCTTGCATACGAGAGTGCTGACTAATCACTAAACATCAAGGGACTGAATGAACACTTCGAGTTTCTGAGAAGAAAAATGGGGGCCATGTTTATAGAATATAATTATCAAAATAGCCAGACCACTCTCCCCCAACATACTCTAGCACACAATCATGATAATTCCAGGGGTGTTGGAGTAAATCAAAATAAAGTGCAATGAAGAATGTGAATTATGATACCCCAAATTCGGAACACAGTGAGGATGGAATGATGATGTAGGATAGCTACTGATCAAATTCAAAACACAATATTCACACCGTGTTACTTGAAATGGGAAAAAAAAATAAGGGCCAACTGTTGACTGCATCTAAAAACACGGGTCCAAACTTGAAGTTTTGTTTGATATCCTTTATAACATTGGCCTAGGTTGGTAGGTGAGACTTAAGCCTGAGAATCCAAACCATTAGGGGGTTCCTTTGGATATTAAAGGGAATAGGGATCTGAAATAGAGGGAACACAAGCCATGGTGATGGAATTATGGGGGTTTTTGGATAAAGTCAAACACCATTGAAATTACGCCACTATGATGAAAGTACACTGGGTGATCATATCTATATGAATCAAGATCAGGATTATTTCTAGGAGGGACCTCTATAGAGAGGGCCTAAGATGGTCTACAATTTTATGTCATGTAAATGGGGATGATAAGTGCGCAATTTAGCATCTTGTGGTAAGAACGATGCATCAATAGTTTAATGTTGTATGATCATGATGTTGCAAATATTTTATGTTCGAAATACTAGGACCCTACTCAACTATTTAAAGTCATGATACATTGACTAGAAAATCTTAGTTTAAGGTCATGGAGTTTGGACCATGATTAGGGGAAAAGAACTGGGAATGTTAACGATCCTTGGGCTGGGCCTAAGGAAAAATGCTTGGGCATTGCTATGTATCATATAAGGATAAGAATCAACCCAAATGTAGTTCTTGGACAAAGTGTGGTCAGAGACCAATGCTGGTAGGGGAAATCACCAATGGTTGGAAGGATAACACAACCCATAATTATCATGGGGAATCCAAAACTTGTTTAGTGTAGGGATGTAATTTAATGTCATAAGTCAAGGACATGGATACCCCCCAAAGGAGAAATGTGTGGTACAGTTTGCAACCTGATGTAAATGAGGACCAGAGAGGTACGCACCACATTGCACATTCCTAAAAGGGAAGTCGAGGCCGAGAAGGCCAAGACAGGGAGTTTACCATTCAGTTGGATGGACTGAGGAATCAAATGCCCAAATGTCTCCACATATCATACAAGGGAAAAAATCAATCCTTATGTAATTATTTGTATTCTGAACAGTTTAACATCATGTGGTGAGGATGATGATGTCACAGTTTAAGGTCGTATGGCAGGACCAATGGGTCACAACATCTTATATATAGATATTACCATTCCACAACCCCTAAGCCTATGTGATCCATGCTTGTTGTAGGAAACAGGGAGCATTTCCAGGCCTTCCCCATCTAAACAGATCATGCCAAGGTGTAAAGGAAATTTCGGGGAGGGAAAATGCCAAACTAACCAACATTCCTAATCAACGTGTGCGAATGAGCATAGTTACAACACCAGGGGTGTCAAGGATCCATAAAAAAGGGGCATTAAACATGAGATTCACAACATTCGATATTTAGGACTCAATGGGAGTATCATGATGATGAATGATAACTGTTGAACATGTTTGAAACACATCATCCATTTCGTGTTATCCTAGAATGATAACAAAAAATTGAGCATCAACTGTTGACTATATTCTCAATGCATGACTTATGTCAAATTTTCATTCAAAATCCTTCTGGATGTTGGCCTAAGATGCTAGGAGAGAATTGGGGACTATCATCCATCCCGTTAGGGGGTCCCTATGGATGTGAAAGATAATGAAAACCCCAAATGAAGGAATTTACAAAGCACGAACATTAAACATATAGTTTAAGAAACATGGTGGACAAACACAAGGAGTGGTAATCTCAAAGGAAGTACATGTATCAGTTATTATAAACCCATAATGAATGACCAGCGAGGAAGTCCATGCAACACCACATTATTCTGGGAGAACCCATGATAGAGGGGACCGGGGAGGTGAAATTGGTTGCGATTGGACCACAAACAGGAATTCTGGGAATCACTACACATCCCATAAGGATGAATATCAAGCCACCCATAGTTTTTGGAGGTGGTAAAGGAGGCAACCAATACCAAAAGGGGTAGATATCCTCTTTTAAATATAAATATCATAATTTTTATAAAGTTTAATATTGTGTGAACATGGACAATAAGAATCTTAGTTTAAGGTCTTAAAGCTCAGACAATAAGATGTCTAGTTTAATGTAGTGTGTGTGGGACAAGACCATGCAATTTATTCTCATGCAGTAAGGAAAAAGAAATGGAGAACTCTTGAGGGAGGTATGTGGCATGGTTATTGCAAACCCGATGTGAATAAGGACAAAAGTCCACACCACACCACATACTTCTGAGGAAATTCAGGCCAAAATAGAACAATAGGGTTCATGGTGATGAGACCAGACCATAAACAAAGTTTGGGTGTCACTATATATCCCATAAGAATGGGAATCAATCTGCACATAGTTCTTGCATGTGGTATGGAAGGCGATTGATACCGAAAATGGGAAATCTATTCTTGAGTGAAGACGTTGTACAACTGGATAATTTATCATTACACAGCTGGGGCACAAAATATGTAGTTTTTCATCATATAATAAGGATGCAAGGGATCTTAGTTTATGGTCATAGATCTTAGACCAAAATGGGGAGATTCCAAAAGTGGAAATATGTGATGCAGTGCCACAAAGAAACCCAATGTGGATAGGGAAAAAGTAGTCTACACCGAATTAAAATTTTCAAGAGAAAAAACATAGTTTAAATTCATGATTCTTGGACTAGGGGATCAGAGCTCCTAGTTTAAGGTCATAGATTTTGGAAAAAAAAGGATATGTGGCCCTTCCATGATGGCACAAACCTTACCCAAATCCCTAATCCCCCATGAGACATGCTCAGTGTGGGAAACAACCGTGAAGAATATATTTACAACACACAGAAGCACACAGTAGGGGAAAAAGGTGTGGAGCCAAGGGTGACCCCCCTCCCAGTGTGAAAAGGTTCACTAAGGGATAACACCAAGGGTTTTGAAATTTCACATGAACATGAAGGATTGGAATGGGATGTTAATAACAAGACCAATATTTAGGGCATAATGGGGGTGGAATATCGATGTAGGATAACTATTGACTGAATTTGAAACACAACATTCATATCATGTGGCCTGAAATGGGAACAATAAAAGGGGGTCCACTACTGACCAAATTTCCTACACAGAACCAATCTCATAATGTCATTTAAAATTCTCTAAGACCTTTGACCAAAGCGGTAGCTGATCCATAAGGATTGATATCCATACAATTTGGGGGTCTATTCACATGTAAAATATGATGGAAATCCAAATTAAAGGAGATGTGAAGCATGAAAATAGATGAATGCATATCTATGTAGAATACAACACTTTTGGTCCTAAACCACAGGCATCTGAGAACATTAATGAGGCATAATAGAGGTTGAGATGTCCAAAAAGGAAGGGGAGAATGTGTTGATAAACCTGGGGCTCGACCCGAAGACAAACTATCCAGAAATTCCTACATATACCATGGGGATTGGAATCAAGCGAAACATAGTTCTTGAAATGCCATGCAGCTTAATGTTATGCGCGAATGATGCAAGGGGTAGAGGTTTCTCAAGAGAGGAACATGTATGGAATGATTGAATAACCTGACTTGAATGAGGACCAAAGAAGTCCACATACCACACCAATCATGATTTCAGGGGAGAACCTAGGCTAAGGCGATGGGATAAGGAATAGGAGAACCTAAGGCTGGACCCAAGGATAGAATTTATAGGAATTCATACATAACCCATAAAGAAAGAGAATTAATCCACACATGGTTCTTGAAATCCATTCAGTTTAACATCATATAGAAAGGATGATAGAGAATGGAAAGAATATCCTAGAAGGGAATTACATGGAATGGCTATTATAAACCAAATGTGAATGAGGACCGAAGAGTTCCTCACCACAACATGTGATTCCAACTGAGTTTGGGCCAAGGGGCCAGAAAGAAGGAAGGATTTGAGGTGCCTGGGGCTGGACTCGAAGATGAAATTATTGAGTGTTCTTATGTATCCCATGAGGATAGAAATAAATCCATATGTAGTTCTTGAAAATGACATGGTAGGATACCAATTCTAGGGAAAATACTATCGTACAGGTCTGGACCATGCACCAAAAGAAGTGACATTTGATGGATCTCTTTTGTTATTTAGTGTGGGTGTGTTTTTTTTGAGCAAAAAACCCAGGATGGAGAATTCGAGTGTTGATGCAGGAATAAAGACATATGCAAGCCTTGACAAATGTCATGGTGGATGACTGATGCCAAACATGATGTACCCTCAAGCGAAGACACCACAATGTGGTGCCATTTTTCATTGTCCAACCAAGATGATAGTGTCAAAGGTTAAAGTTGTATGACAGGACCATCCCATGCACTTTAAAATCATGTGTAAAAGACACAACAATTTAAATTCATGTGAGTGGAGTCAACATAGTATAACATCATATGGTTTGGATGCATATGGAAGAACGATGTTCTTAAGGGAATGAGCATTGTGTGATAGATCATACCAGATGTGAATGAAGAAAAAAGTCCACACAACACCACGTGCAATCCCAGGGGAGGGAAACTCAGGCCAAGGGGCCAGAAAATATCGAAGGACTTGAGATAGAAACCAAAGATGAAATCCTTTTGCATTCCTACATATTTAATAAGGATGGGAGTCAAGCTGCATGTAGTTCTTAAAATACTATACAATTTAACTTCATGTGGTAATCATACAAGTAAAAGAGGATGGAGATATCTTGAGAGAGGTACATGGTGTGGTTATTGAAACCCTGACATGAATGAGGACATAAGTCCACACCACACCACATACCCCTGGGAGAACTTAGGCCAAAGGGCCGAAAAAGATCGAGGGATCTGGGGCTGGACCCGAAGACGAAATGATTGGGTGTTCTTAAGTATCTCATAAGGATGAGAATCCAGCCACATGAGGATCTTAAAATACTGTGCAATTTAACATCATGTGGTAAGGATGGGGGAAAATAAGTATCTTAAATAGGAATGTGTATGGTGTGAAAAAATAACCCGATGTGAATGAGGACTTAAGTCGACATACACCACACCATTCACAATTAATGGAGTGAACTCAGGACTAGGGGCTGAGAGAAAAATAGATGAACCTAAGGTTGGACCCGAAGAATAAATGTTCAAGTGTTTCTATGTATCTCATTAGGATGGGAATCAAGCCACACATAGTTCTTGAAATACCGTGTAGTTTAATGTCATACAGTAAGGACACAAAGAAAACGGGAGGTTCTAAAAGGAGGGGTGTATAGTGCAGCTATTAAAAACCTGATGTGAATGGAGACTAAAGAAGTCCACAACAGACCATATGAAAACCTCAAAGATAACTAAACATAGGGGGGGGGGTGAAGAGATTTGTTGGGATGGGCTTGAAGATGAAGTTTTCATTCATTCCTATGTATCCCATGAGGATTGGAATCAATCTATCCGTAATTATTGAAATGTCATGTAGTTTAGTATCATGTGATAAGGATGTGGTAGATCTCAGTTTATGGTCATAGATCTCAGACTGTAGATTCCCAGTTTAATGTCATGTGCATGGGACAGAGGGGAAATAAGTTGAATAACCACGACCGTCATTTGGGAGATCATGGGGATGGAAATAAAAATTGAGAATAACTTCTGAAAATGATTACAACATCATATCCATTTCTTATGACCTATAACAGGAACAAAAAATTGATCATCAACCACTAAACATATTCGTAATGTGAGACTTGTGTCAAATTGTCATTTGAGATACTCCGAGACGTTGGCCCCAAATAGTAGGTGAGATAAGGTGGAGTGAGACCAAATCATTAAGGTGGTTTTTCAAATGTGAAAGACGATGGAGACCCAAATGAGGGGATGTGTGAAGTGTGATAGTACCTATGAATTTTATCATCTTGTGGTAAGGATGAGGGAGATCTTAGTTTAAGGTCATAGAGCTCAGACCATGAGGTGTATTCACTGTTTGGAGTTTATCATCATGTAGGATGAGAGAGATCTTAGTTTAGGGTCATAGAGCTTGGACTATTTATAGTTTAACATCTTGCAGGATGATGATAGATAGTTTAATGTTCGCTAGGATAAAGGTTCTATTATACAAAGTATTTCTTGAGGAATTTGGCATCGGTGGGAGGAGAAATATGCTCACCCTCCATAGTGAACATAGAGTATGCACCATTGGCGTAAACCATGTGAATGAAATAAGGTCCCACCCTTTTGGGCTCCAGCTTCACTGTCTTCCTGTCAGGTATCATTAGTGTTCTCAATCCCAATACCACATCACCCTGTAATAAAGATCGGAGGAAAATGTTCTCATTGAAAGCCCTGGAAATATTGTTTGGATTCCACTCCAAATTTTTCAAGACAAAATCCTATTCTTGTCAAGTGCTTCCAGTTCATCCAGATAGATTACAACTACTTTTCCTGGTGCCTGCTGATCGTAGATGGCTGTGTGTAATGAGGGTAACTAAATCTCGATGGGTGGTACTGCCTCTGTTCCATACACTAGGGAATATAGATTCACCTAGTTGGAATTACTAGTTTTCATATGGTAATCTAAGAGATAATTGGGGAGTATGTTCATCCAACCCTTCTGATTCTAACCAACCATCTTCTACAATATGTTAAAGAGGGTTTTGTAGAATGCCTCAATCTTCCCATTTTCTTGGGCATGATAGTGAGAGGTATGATTAGAATGAATGTTGTACTTGGTGTACAATTTGTTCAGATCGGCTGCCCAAATGTTGGTGTTGTTCTTAGTGAGAACAACATGAGGGACTCTGAATAAGTGGATGATATTGGAGATTGCAAATTCAATAATGAAATGGGCCTTAAATTCATTGAGATGAAATACCTCTGCCCACTTGGAAAATAAATATGTATCGGTCTGGATGGACATGTACTAGTGAGATATTGATGGTGGATATGGTCCAATGACATCGAGTCCCCACACCATAAAGGGACAAGAGTACTTGGTAGTTTGGAGAGACTCTAGAGACCAATGCAAAAAAATTAGCATGGATTTGGTATGCACAGAACCTCTTGAAAAACATAATACAGTCACGGATCATGGTAAACCAAAAATATCCCAATCTTCAGATCTAAGTAGAGTGTTTATTCCCTAACTGATGATCCCTGTAGAAACCTACATGAACTTCCAGCATATCCTGAGAAATATCAACTCCTTGAATGCAATAAAGGAGAATCCAATCAAACCCACATCTTTAGAGTATATTGTCAAAACTATGACCACTCTGGAGGGTGAACTGCACTATGCACAATTGGATTCATACATGTTCAGCTCGATCTATTAGGAGATTACTATACATGAGATACTTGACAATGGGAGTCATCCAGTCGGAGGTCTCCTCCAATACTATGGTAGGGGGACTTAAAGGTCCCGATGTGGAGGCATCGATGGTATGGTGGATTAACCATGGTCTTTCATCATCATTCAGAGTGATGGGAGAAATGAATCTTTGATGTTTTACATGGATAATCAAATTTTCATAGTCATGATCTACTAGAGATGTGGCAAGGATAGCCAAGGCATTGGCTCAACCGTTCTACAATCAAGGTACATGAGTAACTTCTGGCCAAGAAGGGAATTGGGTCATCAGCTAGAGAGTATGATCTAACAGATGTATGAGATCCAATTTCTTGATGATGTAGTCGTCGTTGATATTATTGATGATCAGTTTAAAGTCCCCTTTCACATGCATGTGGGGAACGTGAATCACGAGGGCCAGGTCAAGACCAGTGATGAGAGCCTAGTACTTAGTCTCATTGTTGGTGTCATCTTCTGACAATAGAAACAAATAGGGAAGGATATATTGTGCAGAAATGATGAAGATGATACAAAATACTACTCCTTTGAGTCTAGGATCATTGACTCTCCTACCATTAGGGCTTCAGGAAGTGCCATTAAACTTCATTTTCCACCATAGAATGGCTTTATCCACTGAGAGGATTTCCTCACATGGAAAGTGAAGATCCAGAGACTTCTCTATGGGGGTTGGATGGGTAGAAATAAAAGTTCCCAATTTCTATCCCTTGATATCCTTCTAGGGGGTAAACTTTATATCAAACTATTGAAGTATCACTGCCCACCAATCTAGAAGACCCATTTATAAAGGGCGGTTCAGAATTTACTTCATTAGATCCATTCAGGACACTAGCTGTATTTAATGGTGCTACAAGTAATGTCACCATTTTTGCACTGAAAATACCAGTGCAAGGCAGCTCTTCTCAAAAGAGGAATATATTTTATCTGTATTGAGGAGAATTCATCTGAGATATTATAAACTATTCTCTATCCCTTTATTGTTCTTATGGGAGACAAGGGTGCTGAGGGATTTTTCTAAAGTGGTTCAATAGAGGACCAGAAGATTTATAGAAATATTAAGCATAAGAATTTGAGGTTGTATAAGGTACTACTTTATTTCCTTAAAATTAGTATGACACTCCTCATCCCACTAATAATCATCACCTTTCTTCATTATCTGGGAAAAAGGTTTAAAGTTTCCAACCAATTTTGTAATGAATCGGAATATGTAGTCTAAGTGGCCTTGAAAGCCTTGGAGTTCCTAAATGTTACCTTGATTAGACATCTCACTGATGGCCTTGATCTTTTCCATATCAATCTCAATGCCTCTGTATCTGACAATGAAGACAAGAAAATTTTTATAGGGGACCCCAAAAGAAAAAATCAAGAGGTTCATCATCATATGGATGGAACAGAGGAAGCCAGACACTTTCTCAAGATCCCTGAGATAGTCTTTATGTTGGAAAGATTTCACCACCAGATCATCACATAACATTCCACCAATGTCCATAGCATTGGGTTGAATATACGGTGCATGGCACACTGATAGGTGGAACCTGCATTCTTTAGACTGAAAGGAATTACTTGGTAGAAAAAATTACATTTTGGTGCCCTGAAGGTGGTAGACTCTTAATCCTTAGGGGCCATTCATATTTGATTATATCTAGAATATCCATCCATGAAGAAGAGATCCTGGAACCCAATAGTGGCATCGATCAACAGTTTTGTTGCAGGAATGGGAAAACCATACTTCAGAAAGTGATAGTTGAAATACCTGAAGTCTATGTAGACTCTGATATGTCAATTATTCTTCATGATAGGAACAATTTTAGCAAACCATCTAGTGTACTGGACCTTCTTGATGAAGTTGGATATGATGTGCTTATCGACCACGTCCTCAACCATGGCACCTTGATAAGGGTGCATCTTTTTGGGAGGATGTTTAAACCCGTGATGTTTTTTTGGGAGACCAAGATGGTAGACTACGACTAAAGGATATATCCCTAGAATCTCATCATAACTCCCAGAAAATACATCATGATGCTGCTATAGGAAATCCACGTATCACTGTTTCTCTTCTGCAGGCATAGAAATGATGATCAGTGTTGGTTTCAGATCCGTCTCAGTACCGAGGTTAACCCATTCCAATTCATCGACTATAGTGGAGATTACCTCTTTGAATGCAAGAGGGGAATATTCCAAATCCACTTCTTTATACACAGAAGAAGGATCATTGGTAGGAGGTAACTCCTATGAGTCGATAGATCATGGATGGACACTAGTTCTAACCTAAGCAGTAGTGGAAACCTCATTGGGGGACTCCTGCACTACTGAAACCATGGAAATGAAAGCTATCAAACCAATCTCATATGACCTTCAACCTAAGGAACCATGTTTGATAATATCAAAGAAATAGTGGTGCATCACCTTGAGCTAGTTTATCCCAGCCCAACGAAGCAATAAAGTATGACGTATCACTATTTCTAGGGGGCAGACATCCCGATACCTTATAGGAGTAGGGGGATGTAGAATTACCCAAGCTTTATTTATGTAGGAATATGGGGTGATCTCACAGAATTACATCGACTTTGGAACACACTTCACCATCATCCCGGAGACAACAAATCATTGACCCATTTCTGGGGTTTTGTCCTCCAATCAGTGAATCGATAAAACATAGGTGTCAACGAGGTCTATCCATGGGTCAGTCACAGTCGTAGTGTGATCAACCTTGTTAGCCTGAATCTTTTTTCCTTACTCTTGTAGTAGATGGTATCCAAGTAGCAGGATTCACAAGAGGTAAAGGGAGACACATCACCTTGGACTTTTCCTACTCATCCATTAATAGAGTACTTAAGGTATTAGTGATATGAGGAAGAGACTTCAATATGTAGGTGCGGCCATGGTCTACCCATCAACACATTCTAAGCAGCGTCTTGTGAGACAACCATGAACTCAATACTGGAAACTAGGCCACAAAACTAGCTCTTAAGGTGGTTTTTTAAATTGGTATCTGCTCCATCCTCTCATAACCTTGAATATTAATGCCATAGGGACACATATCTATTTCAGAAAACCCCATCTTATAGAGTGTCTGGGTTAGGATAAGATTGATCCCAGATCCCATGTCAATAAGATAGTGACGAATCTATATTCCATTGAACTGGCCAATGATGTACAATGGTAAGATGTTCCCCTATATAGGAGAACCTTAATATTCTCTAGAGAAAGGGATTATGGCATGAAATTTATCATACTTGACTATATCAACATAGAAGGCTTCTATGGTTGCTATTTCTATATTTGACTGGATGGATCTTCTTAATGCCTCTACAAGGGATTCACGTATATCTAATGAAAAGAGGAGATCCTTGAGGATACAGAGACTCATTGGAATGTTGTAAATATTCTTGAGGACATCATATTTATGTTCCATACTGTAGAGACCCGAAGGTTGATGTATATGGACATTACATTACTTTTTCGGAATACTTAGTACATAACAAAAACACACACATAAGGATCGTAATAGTTTAGTGTCTTTGGAAACTCGGAATGTAATCTTCTAATCATGGTGAAAGATCTTCAACATCTCCCATAAAGATCTTCCCATTTTTGTTTCCTTACCTAAAATATTTCTTTTAATCCTAATGGAAAAGAAAACAAAAAAGGGTGAGCTCAAATGCTCAGTAAGGGTAAACAAAAGAAATATCAATCACATCATATTCATAAGAACATATCTTTTGGAAGTCTTAACCTGCAAAAGAGATCATGATTTCATAACATGGGATATATCATAGTAGTGAAATGAAATCCCAATAATCATAACTTAAAACATGAAACTTTGTGGCATACACACATAATCATAAAAAATCATATCTTATTAGTCAAGACTCATTGCCAAGACTATCTTAGTGGACAAAGTCCATTTCTGAACTGAGTCACCCCCATTTCAGTCCTGTTTCACTGAACTGGTATAACCTACCGTTCCAGCCATGTCTATCTCATGAGATATAAAATCTTTACCCAATGCATTGGAGGGAGATATAGGTCCCACCCATCTCATAACGATACCATTCTTATGTGTGCCACAAAATCATAAACCATACATCATAGCATAACCCATGTAATAAAAATGGGATTCTTAAACATCGTGACATCATAAAACAATTCATATAAGATAAAGGAATTCTTAAATTTTTTTTTCCATCACAACATAATCAAATCCATGTAATAATAGGGATAAAAATAGAACCCTTTATTATCTTAGATGGAAAATAATTTTGATAAAACACCTGAACTCCATTCTTGAGGAAAATATCCTTTCTACTTCAAACACACTTTTCATTTCTTAACATGTCATACAATTTTAAACTAAAAGAAGTTGATTAAAAATAAACTTGAAAACTTGTAAAGGAAGCTTCTTGGAAATAATTTTTTAAAAATCCAATCATGCCGTATAAGTTAAAAAAAACATTCTTCGTACTTTTGTCGGAAAAGTCAAAAAGTACCTCGTACGAAAAACGACAAAAGATTCCTTTCATATCTTTTTATAAAAACTCACCAAAGGGTAAAATTGGATATAAACTATTTTATAAGGATATAAATATTACATATTGAGGAAACATGGATGTGGATGATAAAATACACCCCAGTAAATTTCAATGTATAAACAATATCGGATAAAAATGAGATTGTGATATTTTCCCTTACCTTATGTCCGATATGCTTTGTACGTATCCGAACCTCCTGTATAATGATTTGAATAATGTCATTAACTTATTACAGAATAATATTCATTTTTATGATAACATATATGGTTCACTTATGACTTTATATTACCCGTTCATTTGTAAATTCCATGTTAAAGAAGCGTTTTGGGTAAAATCGTTTCATTTATCATAGGTGTTTGGACTTGTTGTTCTTGACATTATTATTACTTATATCATGATTTACTTACTTCAAGAATATAAAATATGATTCATATATCATATATATTCATCATATATATATATATATAATAGATAGATAAATGAAATGAAACACACCGTTCATGGAGACGGTAGTCCGTACGTACGCATGAACGCTGTTTTCATTTCCTTATTGTCTTGAATGGAAGTAAGTAGATGAAATATATATATACATAAATCAAGTAGATTTACCATGTCATATATTTCATTATTATTCATTATATATACTTTATAATCATTCTGCAATGGTTAACATGGATAATGAATCTCATCGCGTCGTGGAGACGGTAGTCCGTACGTACGCATGAGCGATGATATCGTTCCCATGGTTGTGGAATTGTGTTGAAGTGTATGTATACTATTTAAGTATCAATATAACTTTATAATAATCATATATAGTTACTCATTACACCATTATACCCATCCAATTAAGGTGGTGGTGGAAAATAGATTACACCACAGCGTGGAGACGATATTCCGTATGTACGCACGCGCAGTGATTTCCTTTTTCCGTAGGATGGATAGAAGGTTAATTAGATTTGTTTCATATTTATAATAACATATCAGTATATATGAAATAATGATGTTATTAATTTATCATGGAACAACTAAATAAGAAGAAGTTGAAGAAGAAAGAAATTGAAAAAGATCGGTAATGGATATTACCTCTTTTTGACGCGCCTTCACTTAACCTCCACTTAAAGAACTAAGGATAGTCTTTGAAGAAGACCAGGACCTCTAGGATGATACTAGGGAAGCAGATAAGAGATTTTGGTAGGGGTTTGACAAGCTTGAATTCTCAAATTGGTGTGAGGAGGAGAGGGAGGAGGTGCCCTTTTATAAGGGAGGAGAGGGGCACCTTAGGAAAATCTCAAAATATTATTTTATATTAAGGTCAAATTCGGTTTATAATTGTTACAAAGGGTCTTATTTCGAAGATAAAGTGGGGATGGATCTAAATCCTCTCATAAAATAGGATTTAGACAAGTTTAGGTTATTATTTTAACCTTATCAATTAGATTTAACTCTAAGTTAAATAATTTAACTTTTTCTATGCCTTTTTGTTTTCTTACACTATATGGTTAATAAACTTACCATAACAAGCCAAAATAACCCCAAGTTTTTTATTATTAGTATAGATATCCTTATTTAAGTAATTTGGACGAACCTTAGATTTTTATGAATTAAATAACAATTAATAATATAATATTTGTTTTAAAAACTAATTTATGTCAATTTTGACAGTATTTGGTACATGATTTTTATGAAATTCATAACAGAATTATAAGTTCGAACCAAGTTACTTATATCAACAATAACATGTCATATTAACCTATAAAATTAATGTAAGTCATAAAAAGTCTCAAATTACGTTTATTTGGGCATTTATAACATCCATTATGTCAATATTTCATTAATAAGACAATTACTGTATCATCGTTGTGTCATTAATAAATTAATATATTTAATGTCTAAAAATTAAAAATAAAATACCATTATGTAGGAAATATTTTTATCTTTCTAATGAATATTTATTGTCTAATTTTTCTTATGTATAACCCCATATTAAAAATGATTTACTTATTAAACTTTTATTTTAACTGTTTTAACCCTTCTTTAAATAAATTAATAATAAATGTCCTAATCTAATCCAAGTGGGCCTAAATGGTAATATTTTATTCCTAAGATTGTTTTTGGTCGAATTACACTTGTCTAATAGAATTTGGACATGTTTTAGGGTAATAATAATATCATTTTTACCCTTAATTACCCTATTTACTTTTAACCGTGGTAAAAAAGTAAAAAGTTACTATTCACCAAAAATTATTTTCATCTCATTGAACCACATTTTACTTACTAACATCAACCGTGTCTCTCGGTTTTTTGAAATTCCACTCACAGAAGCGGTAAAATTATGTTTTATGAAAAATTCATTTTTTAACTACCACTTAATGGTTTCACTATTCATCAAAAAATGAAAGTTTCCAGAAAAATACTAAAAATTAGGCCTAAGATATATTTGATATTATGAACTCAAAAATGATGTCTATTTTACAAAATTCAAAAAATATTAGTTGCATTAATTAATTTAAAAATTAATTCCCGTCGTCAAAACAAATAGCGTATTTTTAAGAGATAATAATCATCAAAAGATTGATACTTGTTTATGTCTGGTTTAAATATAGAATTACATCCAATGACAAACATAATATTAAATTATAAAAATATATTATAAATATACTTTAAAACCACTGAAATTAATAATTTATCAATATTAATTATTTCTATTAAAAAAAGTTGGTTTTAATTAAAATTTAGTAATTTTCACTATTCATCAGAATATGAAAATTATCCGAAAAGTACCAAAATTTCACCTTAGGCTAAATTCGATACTCCAAATCCAAAAATGAAGTCCATTTTGAGAGCTAAAATTTCTAAAATTTTAAAAGGTGGTTATTACTATTCATAACAGCTAGTTTTAATAAATTTTAATAGCATATCGTTGTTTAGTAAAACTCAGTATTGCGTACAACACACGCTATCGAGGAAGGTCGCGATTGCGTGTAATGAAAGGCAAGTCAAGGATGCATGTTAAGCAAGCTCCTTTTGGTGTAGCGTAAAACACAAGACATTAATGAAATTAAAAAGAATATTTTTCATAAAATCTCAGGGTGTTACATTCTACCCCCCTTAAAATGAATTTCACCCTCGAAATTCGTCGGGGTTATAAATGGTTTACTACTCGAAAGTTTCTTTAATAGAAACCCACATCGTAAAAAGAAATACCAAAACTTGTCTTTGAAAACTAAAGTATGAAATTTAACGATTACCCAAATAAACTAATCACTGGGTTTCCACATAGGTGAAAATATGGATATGGAAGAGAAATCTAACCATCATGTTCTGATGGAGAGTGGTAGAGAACATGGATATGGAAAATCCAACAATCACAAAGCCATAAATTTGTGACGATCTAAGGTACCATCTGATTCATCAGATATAAGAGCACTACGACAACATTTTTGGTTTTCAAGATCATTTCCCTAAAGTTGATGAAATTGGAATTAGAAGAAATACTTTCGTGATTTTGGTACAGTGTCACCGTTGGTCATTATTTGTACAATTTCCACTTCATCTCTTAAAGACATGAAGTTGGATTTGTCATTCGTGAAGTGTTAGCAGATCATGTGATAGAATGATGGGTCATTCCTTCTGTCTCAAACAAAAGGTTATAAAAGTTATCAAAAAAATACATAAGTCCATCTATAGTGAGATTAATCTTATATAGTTCCTAAAATGGACTTATACTGCTTAATATAATAAAACTATTTTCTACTAAACAGGGACTTCCTGTAGGCTAGTGGTAGGCGAAAAAGGCCAGTCGCACTTCGGTTGTGGGTTCAATTCCCACAGCCTTGTCCGGCGCGATGGGCTGTCGCCCGTCCTGCAGGTTGTCCTTTTTCTAAAACTACATTACTATAAAATCCCATCAGTAATATCGAAAAAAGTTCCATCCTTATACAATACTTAGCATACTTCCAACATAATCCATTCCAATATTTAGGCTTATCTAAAATACTTCGATCCAAGCTCATAGTATAAAGAAAACTATTACATGAAATGTCGTCTACCAAGCATGTGAATACCATCATTTATCCCCCATATATCTTGTTGGTCACATTCCAATCATGTGAATACCTTAATGATGTATTCTCTCAAAAAATGAATACCCATTAAACCTTAGTAAAAACATGAATGCTGTCAAAAGTTAACTCTTTCCACATACCAAAATCCAAAAATTATATATACTCAAACCATGATATAACCTTCTCCTTATATCAGTCATGAGCTCATGAATACTATCAAACATTTAATTTTCTCCTTATCCCTTCATTATGCGCATATCATCTACATTCCAAAAAATATCTGAATAACCTTTAATGGATACTGGTAACATTAATCATACACTTTCAAAACTCAATGAAAGACAACAGTGTAACAATCCTTAGATGTCTCTTTATTCCATGGTACCATGAGATTACTTATACAACATTACACATGATAAACATGTAATCATTCCACTACATTCTTAAACCATTGACCGAGTTTCAACAATTCTTTCATCTCACATATCATTTGTAGTCTCTTAACCATCATCCACATAAATACTACCCATACGACCATACTGATTCTCTTCATTAGACTTTCCCTTAGGGCATTCGTTTGCATAATGCCCGTACATTCCACATTTAAAACATTTAACTATTGTTGATGTCGTAGCAATACCATTATCCTCATCCCTGGTGTTAACTGAACCTTTTCCTTTACACTTACTGGCTTTATGTCCTTATTTTCTACACCCAAAGCATCTTCCAGTTCCTTTGAAACAATCTCCCTGATGCCTCTTCCCACATGATTTACATGAGGGAAATTGAACTTTCTTTCCTCTATGATCATCATGAAACTCCATCTTTCTCTTATTAGTTGAGTCAGGAAATTTACCAAATTTTACTTTATTGATCATATTATGAGATTGCTAATTTAGCATAATAATGATGTTTGGACTTCCAAATCCCATTTCATTTGGTTGCTCATGAAGAATATCATTCCATTGTCCATTATATCCTCCATTATCATGAATCATCTTGTTTCCAACCATTTTCTATAACCCAAAAAGAATAGTGTGAGAGGCATAAATCATAATAAATGGGGAGTAACTTCAATATCTAACATCTTTGGTTTAATATAATATCGTTACCATAGTTCTAGGACTATATCCTATATGTATACTTATCCTTAGGGACATCCCTAGACATACCATAGAAATATCTCTAGGGATCTCACTAAAGTTCTCACATCCTAGTTTCCAAAGGTTGACTAAACCTTTCCTCTGATACAAACTATAGAGACCCGAAGGTTGACGTACATGGACATTACATTACTTTTGCGGAATACTTAGTACATAACAAAAACACACACACAAGGATCGTAATAGTTTAGTGTCATTGGAAACTCAGAACGTAATCTTCTAATCATGGTGAAAGATCTTCAACATCTCCCATAAAGCTCTTCCCATTTTTGATTCCTTACATAAAATCTTTCTTTTAATCCTGAGGGAAAAGAAAACATAAAAGGGTGAGCTCAAATGCTCAGTAAGGGTAAACAAAAGAAATATCAATCACATCATATTCATAAGAACATATCTTTTGGAAGTCTTAACCTGCAAAAGAGATCATGATTTCATAACATGGGATATATCATAGTAGTGAAATGAAATCCAAATAATCATAACTTAAAACATGAAACTTTGTGGCATACACACATAATCATAAAGAATCATATCTTATTAGTCAAGACTCATTGCCAAGACTATCTTAGTGGACACAGTCCATTTCTGAACCGAGTCACCCTCGTTTCAGTCCTGTTTCACTGAACCGGTATAACCTACCGTTCTAGCCATGTCTATCTCATGAGATATAAAATATTTACCCAATTTATTGGAGGGAGATATAGATCCCACCCATCTCATAATGATACCATTCTTATGTGTGCCACAAAATCATAAACCATACATCGTAGCATAACCCATGTAATAAAAATGGGATTCTTAAACATCGTGACATCATAAAACAATTCATATAAGATAAAGGAATTCATAAAAATATGTCATCACAACATAATCAAATCCATGTAATAATAGGGATAAAAACAGAACCCTTTATTATCTTAGATGGAAAATAATTTTGATAAAACACTTGAACTCCATTCTTGAGGAAAATATCCTTTCTAATTCAAACAAACTTTTCATTTCTTAACATGTCATAAAATTTTAAACTAAATTAAGTTGATTAAAAATAAACTTGAAAACTTGTAAAGGAAGCTTCTTGGAAATAATGTTTTAAAAATCCAATCATCTTGTATAAGTTAAAAAAACATTCTTCGTACTTTTGTCGGAAAATTCAAAAAGTACCTCGTATGAAAAACGACAAAAGATTCCTTTCATATCTTTTTCTAAAAACTCACTGAAGGGTAAAATTGGATATAAAATATTGTATAAGGATATAAATATTTCATATTGCGGAAACATGGATGTGGATGATAAAATACACCCCAGTAAATTTCAAAGTATAAACAATATCGAATAAAAATGATATTGTGATATTTTCCCTTACCTTATGTCCGATATGCTTTGTACGTATCCGAACCTCCTGTATAATGATTTGAATAATGTCATTAACATATTACAGAATCATATTCATTGTTATGATAACATATATGGTTCACTTATGACTTTATATTACCCGTTCATTTGTAAATTCCATGTTAAATAAGCATTTTGGGTAAAATCGTTTCATTTATCGTAGGTGTTTGGACTTGTTGTTCTTGACATTATTATTACTTATATCATGATTTACTTACTTACAGAATATAAAATATGATTTATGTATCATATATATTCATTATATATATATATATATAATAGATAGATAAATGAAATGAAACACACCGTTCATGGAGACGGTAGTCCGTATGTACGCATGAACGCTGTTTTCCTTTCCTTATTGTCTTGAAAGGAAGTAAGTAGATGACATATATATATACATAAATCCAGTAGATTTAAAATGTCATATATTTAATTATTATTCATTATATATACTTTATAATCATTCTGGAATGGTTAACATGGATGATGAATCTCATCGCGTCGTGGAGACGGTAGTTCGTACGTACGCACGAGCGATGATATCGTTCCCATGGTTGTGGAATTGTGTTGAAGTGTATGTATAATATTTCAGTATCAATATAAATTTATAATAATCATATATAGTTACTCATTACACCATTATACCCATCCAATTAAGGTGGTGGCGGAAAATAGATTACACCACAGCGTGGAGACGGTATTCCGTACGTACGCACGCGCGGTGATTTCATTTTTCCGTAGGATAGATAGAAGGTTAATTAGAGTTGTTTCATATTTATAATAACATATAAGTATATATGAAATACTGATGTTATTACTTTATCATTAAACAACTAAATAAGAAGAAGTTGAAGAAGAAAGAAATTGAAAAAGATCGGTAATGGATATTACCTCTTTTTGACGCGCCTTCACTTAACCTCCCCTTAAAGAACTAAGGATGGTATTTGAAGAATACCAGGACCTATAGGATGATACTAGGGAAGCGGAGAAGAGATTTTGTCAGGGGTTGTCCGAGCTTGAATTCTCAAATTGGTGTGAGGAGGAGAGGGAGGAGGTGCCCTTTTATAAGGGAGGAGAGGGGCACCTTAGGAAAATCTCAAAATATTATTTTATATTAAGGTCAAATTCGGTTTATAATGGTTCCAAAGGGTCTTATTTATAAGATAAAGTGGGTATGGGTCGAAATAATCTCATCCAATAGGATTTAGACAAGTTTAGGTTATTATTTTAACCTTATCAATTAGATTTAACTCTAAGTTAAATAATTTAACTTTTACCGTGCCTTTTTGTTGTCTTACACTATATGGTTAATAAACTTACCATAGAAAGCCAAACGAACCCCAAGTTGTTTATTATTAATATATCTATCATTATCTAAGTCATTTGGCCGAACCTTAGATTTTTAAGAATTAAATAACAATTAATAATATAATATTTGTTTTAAAAACTAATTTATGTCAATTTTGACACTATTTGGTACATGATTTTTATGAAATTTATAACAGAATGATAAGTTCGAACCAAGTTACTTATATCAACAATAACATGTCATATTAACCTATAAAATTAATGGAAGTCATAAAAAGTCTCAAATTACATTTATTTGGGCATTTATAACATCAATTATGTCAATATTTCATTAATAAGACAATTACTGCATCATCGTTGTGTCATTAATAAATTAAAATATTTAATGTCTAAAAATTACAAATAAAATACCATTATGTATGAAATATTTTTATATTTCTAATGAATATTTATAGTCTAATTTATCTTATTTATAACTCCATGTTAAAAATGATTTACTTATTAAACTTTGATTTTAACTATTTTAACCCTTCTTTAAATAAATTAATAATAAATGTCCTAATCTAATCCATGTGGGCCTAAATGGTAATATTTTATTCCTAAGATTGTGTTTGGTCGAATTACACTTGTCCAATAGAATTAGGACATGTGTTAGGGTAATAATAATATCATTTTTACCCTTAATTACCCTATTTACTTTTAACCGTGGTAAAAAAAAGTAAAAAGTTTCTATTCACCAAAAATTATTTTCATCTCATTGAACCACATTTTACTTACTAACATCAACCGTGTCTCTCGTATTTTTGAAATTCCACTCACAGATGCGGTAAAATTAAGTTTTATGAAAAATTCATTTTTTTTAACTACCACTTAGTGGTTTCACTATTCATCAAAAAATGAAAGTTTCCAGAAAAATACAAAAAATTAGGCCTAAGATATATTTGATATTATGAACTCAAAAATGATGTCTATTTTACAAAATTCAAAACATATTAGTTGCATTAATTAATTTAAAAATTAATTCCCGTCGTCAAAACAAATAGCGTGTTTTTAAGAGATAATAACCATCAAAAGATTGACACTTGTTTATGTCTGGTTTAAATGTAGAATTACATCCAATGAACAACATTGTATTAAATTGTAAAAATATATTCTAAATATAATTTAAAACCAGTCAAATTAATAATTTATCACTATTAATTATTTCTATTAAAAAAAGTTGTTTTTAATTAAAATTTAGTAATTTTCACTATTCATCAGAATATGAAAGTTATCCGAAAAGTACCAAAATTTCACCTTAGGATAAATTCGATACTCCGAATCCAAAAATGAAGTCCATTTTGAGAGATAAAATTTCTAAAATTTTAAAAGGTGGTTATTACTATTCATAACGGCTAGTTTTAATAAATTTTAATAGCATATCGTTGTTTAGTGAAACTCAGTATTGCGTACTACACACGCTATCGAGGAAGGTCGTGATTGCGTGTAATTCAAGGAAAGTCAAGGATGCGTGTTGAGCAAGATCCTTTTGGTGTAGCGTAAAACACAAGACATTAATGAAATTAAAAAGAATATTTTTCATAAAATCTCGGGGTGTTACACATACATACACTTCTGCTAGCATGAGGAAACTTTATGGAAAGAGGTATGACGGGCACAGCTGGTTGAACCAGTAGATTCTGGCTGGTGCTGGGAATGTCCCGTTGCTCACTAGCTGGACCACATAGATTGAATACTAACTGAGGGATGGATGAATGAGGCCCATCTACAAAAAAAATGAATGATCATAACACAATCATAGTGGTTTTCCTGATCAAGTAGTTCAAATGACGGAGTGGGTGAATATGACGAAATGAGATGAGAAGTCTGCGCGTGTTGAGCTCTGCGTTGGGCCAAATATCTGGTCTTAGTGGGATGCATGGATTGGCTGGAAGCACTAACCAATGAATTTTATATATTTACATACCCACATCTTTGTCGATTCTATAATCTACTGGGGATGCTGGGAGGGTCTTCCCGATGCCCTTCGTCACTAGGAACCATGTAAGGGTTTACCATCTCAAAGATATTGACCGAAGCATACCCCTAGTCATAACTCTAAGAATCCTCCATTGTTTGGTGTATTATGGGGGAAATACCCACATATAGGGGCATGAAATCACCAAGAGTACAAGACATATTTGGAATAGGTGGATGGATTTTTATTCCCTTGCGTCCTTGGTGCTCACTCCCCCGAGAGGGAGAAGGCTGAGATATTGATGCAGAGGGAGTATAAGAAGGTAGCACAATGACATCTAAAGGCTCAGGTCGATTCAATCATGCACAAAAAATACCATGGGCATAGGAAACTAACTTGAAATCCATCCGATCATTGTATTTTTTAGACCATTTGTTAGACACCAGCTTCCATTCACCCTCACTATCGCTGTTAGGATTTATAAACACACATGCCACTTATTTTGGGGCCAGACCCAACCTAACTATGTTGTTATTGACCTAGTCTTGGAGCCAGTATTTAAACACATATCATTGCTTGAGGATTTGTCAAAGGAACTGATGATAGGTGTAGTAATTGGGGCGATCCGTGAGATCCAAATCTTCAAGACTCCTGCATTATTTAAACTAAAAGATTCCATATTCCAAGGAGCTTTTGAAATAACAAGGAACCTAAGACTCATTAAATGTGTAGGTCTGGTTCCTCCGATTCAGGAAAGAACCTATGGGAGCCCAGCTTTGACGAAGGGCTGGAGGAGCTTGTCGGGGAGGTGTAACCTGATTATCTCACATAAGTAGTGGTGCCACATTACGTAGGGGTGCATACTAATTATGAGATGGGCGCTGCTGAACCGGAGGCTGCACTTGAGGTGGTGGACATGGTGAAGCTGTGGAGTTGGATTTTCTAGTAACAATTCCAGCTTTTTATGGGCCTCTATTTGTGCTTACCTTGGTGGTCTCAACATTGGAGACTCTTCTTGTGGGAGATACTGGAGGAAATGAATGTTCCTGCTTGGCTTGCTATAGGGATTCCTCTAAATGTTTACCTTTATCAAAGATTTCTCAAAACCCAACTGGTATGTTTTCAGTGATGAGAGAAGGGACCGGTTTGGTCTTCAAATTCCCTATGCCCCTCATTGGAATCTCCTCCTAGGTTAGTGGAATATCAATGGAATTTGAGAGGCACTACCACCAAGTGACAATATCTATGATGCGCTCGTCAGTCCTCTGCTTTCACTTGAAGAGGTCAGTAATACTTGTCTTCCGGGTCCTGGAACTGAAGTGGTAAAGAAACTACCTAAGGAGATCCACCCAACCAGCTATTGAACTAATGGGTAACAGGCTGTACTAGAAAAATTCAGGTCCTTCCAGTGTCTATACGAAACACTGGAGCTTGATGACCTCCTGCTGTGCTAGAGTTCCCCACAAGTCACCTTGAAATAAAGTGGTATAGATGCTATAGGATATTGTTTGTCCAATTAAAGGGGAGATGGTAGGATTTATGAAACTCAGGGGTGTTGTAATATCATCCACCCATGCCAGACACAACTTTCCATCAAGTAGGATAGACACCTGTCGAGTTTCTAGTGTCTTGAGGTGGGAAATATGTGCTACCATCATATCATATGGATGAGGATTCTGATCTTGATGAGGTTCCCCGATCCACAATGCATTGGTAGGTTCTTCGAAATGGTAAGTGGGACCAATAGCTCATTGGGTGACTAGAAGAATTACTAGAGGAGCAGGGGGAATAACCTATATAGCGGCCAATGGGACTTGTGGAGTAGCCAATAGAACCTAAAACAAGTAAGGGGGTTTGTCCATCCCAATTTTCATGCTGGGGTCTCGACTGAGAGGAAATGAATTGAACGGTGTATGAAGGCCAAGAAAAGTTTTTTTGGCGAGTATGGACACTTTTAAGATCTTCCAAGTGTTGTACCACCCTAGTGGGATGTTCCTCTTTTATAGGCCTTATGATAGCTCCACATTTTGGTTATATCTCAGAAAAAACCCCATTCACTATGATGAAGCCTGTAGTCATATCCTCGATATCACCAAGTGAACCAAGCTAGTGTATAATAGGACTAAAATGTAGGGCAACATACTACCCCCATCCATAGATCTGGATGTTGGAATGCCTATTTTATAACATTGGAGAGCATAGTAGAGCTATGCAAAAACTATTTCTAGAGGGTTTTTTGATAACCAAGAAATGTAGGGTGCTGAGAAATAGGAAGTGTGGCTAACTAAACCATGCAGCACTGATGGAAAATGTCTTCGTAGTGTTACTGACTCTTAGGGTAAGCTAACCACTAGAAACAGAGATGAAAATGCATATTCTCTATGGTTTTATGAAGTCACATAACCTCATCCAAGGTAAGGGACCCCGGAATGTTGAAGTCTTTGGTTTTAATTGGCCAGAACATCTCTAGGAAATGGTCCAATACAATAATGTCCCAATAACTTCTCAGCTCAGACTCGGGATCCATTCCTTGATTACCCCAAACTTCAACTAGAGGTACTTTTGGGACTGATAATGACACTAAATATGACCATTTAGTGGTATAATGGCCAGTGGGGAGTACAACATGCAAGCTAACATGAATCTACCTCATGGGATATCTTCTAAAGAATGCATTGATTGCACCACCACATCTCTGTAATATAGACTAATAAGAACCGCTTCCCACATAGGGGTTTCAGTCATTGGAGTTGGGTCACACTATTTCTCATCATCTATTGGTCCCCAGAATAACTCTCGACGATCTATTGTTGAGTTAGAGAATGATCCTGTTGACAATAAGTAGGATTTCACGGCTAGACCTTCGAAAGGGGCCAGATCTGCCTCCTCCTGTATATATCTTTAGAGGGATGCAAGGATCTGGTGGACCTCACTTTATGGAAGGATGAGGCTAATACACCTTGTTCCTACCCTAACCCCCACCACAGAATATTTGGGGTGAAGGTTCCATCCTTGAATCACACTCCACTTCACAATCTAAAAAGCATATGGGTTTGATTGCTGTTTGAGGCTTCTCAGGATTCTTCCTCTGGTGGCAACGACCCACCCTCCTGCCATGGTATGGTTCTTCAGGGCAAGATAGATCTTTGGCATAGGGATTATCTCAACTTGGGTTGGTTCTTGAGTGGGGAGGATCTCCACTTGGACTAACGACTGTGTGAGGAGCACCTAGGAAAATGTAAAATAGAACACGGGGAGTACCTCTATAATTGAGGGTACTATAGAGGAGAGGGCCTTTGATAGATTTATAAATAACATATTGAGGGCCTTTATGGTGGTTGTCCATAGAGTGGGTAGGATCTTTGCAGTGATTAGCTCTGGTAGCTGCAGTATGAGGAGGGCCTTTCTTATGACCATAATGGGTATGGGAAAGAGCTTCATGATGAATGCCAATAAAGTGGGGAGGGAATATTATAGAGTTGGTAAGAACATAGGGAGAACCCCCATGTTGTTAGGTGATAGGGCGTGTATGATCCTTGAATTGATAACCTAGTAGGCAAGGGGAAATTTTATACCTGAGACCAAGAGCATGGGGAGGTCCTTCGTGCTGAGTGTCTTTGAAGCAGGGAGGGCCTCCACTGGAGTTGATGATGGTGGCATGGGGATCACCTCCATCATAGATGTGGGAGTTGGGAGGACCTCCAATCTATTTGATAATGGTATGGAGAGGACCTCTATACTAGATTTTATCATCAAGGATCAACCCGCGATGGCTGCTACTTGCACTAGTGACCAGGGAGGCCAACTCGACCTTCTTGTGAGGTGGTTCCTGCCTCACCTTGAACAGGGTATGAAATCATCCCCACTCTTTGAAAGGGAAGTTCCCCTTATCTGGGAAAACAATTGTGGCCAATAGAACACTTTAGTAGTGGCTCGAGCCATAGAAGCCACTGAAGATAATGCCACTGGGAGGGCGTCTTCTTGAATTTTCACCCAACATTGATATCGGGTTAGTCGAACTAGGGATAGCCGTGAAGGGGTATAGACCACCTACCCCTCCGTCAATAGGACTTACTGACTATGTTGACATGGATATGTGGGATCCCTCCTTGGTATCTCCTTAGTTTTAGTACTAGTTTGTTGGACTCAGACATCCCTTACTTCATCTGCATGGGGGGTGGGGATTATAAGAGTGATCTCGGGATAGGCTCCTGAAGATGTTGAATGATGGAGTGGGGAGTAGCGACTCTTTGTGGGGGACATGGGGGCAGCAGTGCTAACATGGAACAGAGGCCTCCAGGTCTTGATGGGCCATGTCCCTTGTCGGGATAACCCCATCCTGTTCATATCGATGGACATGAGTATTGATCACCCTCATTTGAATAAAATAACAGGGTGATATGGGGAATGGGAGACTGATAACTATGGTCATGGAAGTTTTCGTAGAAGAGATAGAGCTATACGGGACTACAATGCTGGCATTTCCCCTGCTCCTGCGTCTGTATGCAGGAGGTGATCAGTTTCCTATAGCTGTAGCTTGGGTTCGAAAAAATAGGAAAATTCAGCCATTAGTACAGATAATAGGATAATTATGCCTAGTGCCCCAGTTCCATTAAATCTTCCATGGCTAGATAGAAATATCCACACTATCAACATTGCAGGTCGGGATGCCCAATGATCAAAATCCCCAGATCCTAGTGAGTTTCAAGCTAGGCCCACTGATTTATCAGCGAGACATGGCGTTAGATTGCTGGATCCAGTGACCCATTTATCTACTAATGTCTCAAAGGCTAATAATATATATATTGAGGATAATAATTTCACATCGGGTTCACCATTTCTGTTTTTGAATCTTTTTTCAGGGTGCACATCCGTCCATGGGGGCGCACTGGCTGTTTCCCGACATTCTTGCTTTCCAAAGGCAGGTGGCAGCTGCCAATTATTCAGGGAAATTTTCTCTTTGATCTAAATAGGATGATGGGATGTCATTATCTTCTTCTATGGATTCCTCCTTCGAATTCATCGCCTAGTCTGGGTCTCCCTTAAAGATTAAAACATTATTCTAGAAATTCTTCTCAATTCCATATCTTTGTGGAAACCAGTTAATTACACTACTTCTATCAGGACACTCCATGGGGTCAAGTGAGGGTAGAAACCTTCGGTCAGGGGAGTAGTCATGTGGGGGATCACTGGTGTGTCTGTACACTGAAGCACTGGTACACCTAAATTTATTCCACTTATGATAAGGATTGTTGAGGGAACAGATGCTCTAGGAATACCACTTGGAGTGTGGGGAATTTTATGCCATATGCATGTCTCCATGCTTTTCCTTGGCTTCCCATGTTTAACATGGGGTATGCCATGATATTAATGTCTAGTGACGATATATCAGACTGATCAAAACAGTGATGGGAATGGATCAGATGGGTATATCCCTAGGGGGAGCAGATGGGAGGTTCACTAGATGGGTGGATAAAGACACCCATTGAGGACAAATCCGAGGATGATTGGGTCATGAAAAAGGGAACACCAAGTTTTACCATTGTATGGGAGTGAAAATCATAGAGGCCTCCTATGTAACCTGTATAGTAGACAGGGATCAAAACCGACATAGTTTGAGTGGGTGAATTATGGGATCGGGGTGTACAAAATGGAAAACAACCAGAAGACATGCGGGGGATTATGTGTGGTTAGTGGCCTGGGTGCTATAAAGGAGAAATTAAATGAATGGGGATTACACATGGTTAGCTGCCTGAGGATGGCATGATTTCACTAGGATTTGACAGTCAATGTAGAATCAGAATGGATATGGATGCAGTGTCGAAGGTTGTAATGAGTGGGGATGGAACTGAGGACTGGTGTAGAAGTGGTTGTATTGGGTTTGAACCTTTGATGAGGTTTCCTATGATTCTCTGTGTCTAGGAATCAAAGTCCATGTAGTTCTAGAATATGGAGACGAGTCACCTAAGGAGGCGGCTCATGAGAATGGATGCATGAATGGGACCTGAAGGAAGTAGAACCTCCAAGTTGGGTCATGATCTTTCCAAAACCCAAAGGCTCAAGGGAGAGACCATGATGGGACATGAGTAATGGGATTGAACCTCAGAGAGGATTCCAACATACCTTTCTAGAAAATGGAAAAGATCAAAGTCCACATAGTTCTGGTATGAGGCATAGTATTAGGCTGTACACAAAAAACAACAACAAAAAGACATGTTGGGGCATACACATGGTTAGCAACCCATCACAAGAGGGACACTCTTGGTTGGAGGAGTATGGAATGGGTGTAGGGATTATGCATGGATAGCTTTCCAGGAAATAGTCTGACACCACTAAAGGGCAGACCAAGGATGTGGGTCCCAACATATGGGATGATAATGCTTACCAATGTTTGGGGTTGAACCTCATGGAGGCTTCCTATGTACCCTATCTTAGGAGACAGGGATCAAAACCCATGTAGTTGGAATGCATATAGTTTAACTTCATGAGGGATGAAAGTAGCATACAGTTTAATGTCATGTGGGATGAGGGTGAGCTGAATGAAGTGGCCGGGACTGATAGGTGATGGGTTTGAACTTTAGAGAGGCTTCTTATACACCTTTCCTAGAGAGATAAATGATCATAGTCCACAGTGTTCGGTAGGATGGGGGATGGGGCTTACACACTATAGCAACCCAAAGAGATTGTCATGGTTGCCGCTTTCTCTAAGACCACATGATTCATTCTCATTGTGAGAAACAAGAGGCAACAAAGACCTGGTGATCGCATCATGAAATGTGTGCGTGTGTGAGGAATGGAGTGGGGATTACACATGGTTAGTGGCCAAAAGAGGATACATGGTCTTACTTAGAGAGGGAAGACTGAGTAGGGGTCTAGATGTACAAGGAGGATATGACCACCTTACCCAGAACACCCTGTCAAGTTTTTTCAGGGCTTACACAAGGACCACATGAGGTGTTTATGGCATCAATTCTCAGAGGGAGAGGGGAGTGAGAAAGCACTAGTTCCCATCCCCATCATGATCCTCTCTAGAATTATCCCTTATGCGATGATCACAGTTTAATGTCATGTGTTGAGGATGTGGGTGCTTGGCAGTTTAACGTCCTGTAGCTCAGACGGTGGGGATTCACTCCCCACCACTAGGATATAGATAACTTGTACCAACACACTCTTGAATGGAGGAAAGGAACAATTAATTCCATATAGATATGGGTTTGTAGAGTGATCCATTGATGGGTTCATGTTAGCATGGCTATGCGATGAAGAAATATCCCTTAGCGTGCCTATGCGATGAAGCATAAGGCAAAGAAACACAACATGAAACAATACTTAGGGAACTTTGAAATCACTTTGTACAAGCATAGAGGACCACACAGGAAAAGTGCTAGTGAAGCAAGAGGCCTCATAGAGAGAGGATTTTCAAAGCTCTGGGGTTCGTAGAGCATATGGGATCATAGGGAACATGACTTTGCATATCTCATGGGCTTGAATAGAACAAGGGATCAAAGAACACAAAGGCTCACAGAGCTCATGGGCTCACATAGCATAGAGGATCAAAAATCACATGGATTTGTGGAGCTCACAGGCTCATAGAAGATATAAATTCACAAATAAAAGAACATCACAAATCATAGTGTCCCAACCTAAGCATGGAGTAAACATGTTTTTGGAGGGTGCTTCATGAAGCTTGGGGGATTTGCGTAGTCTGGAGTACCCAAATGGGTCTCTTTCCATTGCAATGGACAATATTCCTCATTAAGGGAATACCTTATTAAAATAGGTTTAGAATTGAGCCTAGGAAAAATGTTTCATTAATGATCAAGTACCTCAGATGATTCATTTTACTGGTTGGTTCGTAGAGCAATGAACGCTTCATTATTTGGGAAATTGTAAGATGAATGGTCGGGATCCGGATCATTTGGAAGGAGAGAGCCAAGTACTTATAAGCACTAGGGGGTAGGATTATCTAAGGGGGTGCCACAGAGTAACTTGGGCTCCATAATGAGGACCAAATTTCATCAAGTCTCTTAGAGTCGTGAAGTAGACCATCATCTCCTCTGAGGTATAGAGGCTCCATTCATTCCCTCCGGGGTAGTAGAAGAGGCTTTCATCAAATTTAAAGGACTCACGGAGGTGACCGTCCTTCCCTTCATAGCACGAAGAGTTCTATCAAGTTCATCGTAGTTGCAGAGTCAACTATACCATTTCTCTATGGTGGGCATAGAGAAGGACTCAGCTATGCTGTGGCTGTAGTGATAAGTGGATTTGTGAGGGTGCTTAGTGAAGCATCCCCCTTTTCACCCTTTATTATCCTTTGATTATTTCCTTCAACACACATATTTTTTCACTAATAAGACTAATGTAATAGGTATACGAGAAAAAAAATATGATATTAAAATCATTTATTTACAATTAAATGAGTATTTTTTAATTTTATAATAAGTATACTAAATATTCTATAAGAAAACAGTGATGTTATTAAACTTTCATATGAGATAAAAGACATAAGTGATTCTATTACATAAGAGGAAGAATAATTTACAATAATAAGAAATTATAATAAAAACTTATTAAAATATTTATTGATATAAAAACATAAATTTTTTATCTAAATGAATAATATTATGATTATCATGTTTAAAAAGAAACAAATATTTTATATAAAACAAACCATAATGTTAAAATATTTTTATTTTATTTGATAATTATCACAGAGATATTGTAATCAAAGGAATGAAATAAAATAACTAAACTAGTGAAAATTATTGTTTTTTATAGGTATAAAAAGAGTTCAGTGGTTATCAATTTGATAGAAATGAAAATAAAATCATTTAAGGAAAAAATAGATGATTTTATAAAACACTATTTTTATGTGTTTATAGAATTTTTATTAAAAAAATTAATTTAATAAATATTTATAGATTATATATTAAAATAGAAAAATTTAACATATATAAAATTGTTTTTAAGTAATATAATGTCAACAAATTCAGTTTAATGCATTAAAATGTATTTTTCAAAAAAACTTTATGTTGCATGTTGGATATTTACTGTAAAAAAAATTATCCACACTAAGAAATTGAATTTTATAAAATATGTTCTAATGATAGAATCATGAGGTTCTATTTTTTTTTAATATTTTCCATTTATTTTTCACCATAATTAATACTAACAGTGGTATTGAAATGTCCCCTATGTAATGGTAAAACATGTAAAATAACGTTAAAAAAATGGGTCAAGGTTTTTAATTCAAAATAACAGTTTCATTTATCTTATTGTATGAGTGGGTTTCGACTAAATATGTCTTATTCAAATATATGTAAATTCCATTAAACATGACTCTGATTATATCATTTTTATTTATTTAAGAAAATGATAATTATAAAATCTCTTAATATTGATTTAGTTTCTATTCAAATATTCTATAGAGACAAATAATTCATAACTGAATATAAAAGGATATTTTAAACATAAATAATTTATTTTTTACAGTAATTTTTTTAGGTTTTTGAGATTTCATAATTAAATTAAATGATTATTCAATTTTCATTAAGAGATTTTATAAAAAATAGGAAAAAATATAAAAAATTATTTTTAAAAAATTAAAATAAATAGGTATTTTATTAACTATGGAAATCAAAAAATTTAATGGTTGAAAATAATATATAGTTTCTGTTAATAGTTTATTTATTCAAAATCTATTATTATATTGATGAATTAATCATCAAAATCAATTGTAAAAATATATATTTTAATATATTTTATGTTAAATAATATTTTTATAAATGATTTAAAAACAGAAAAATATTTAAAGGCTATTAGTAGAAAAGTAAATAGTTTAAAATTTCCTTCATAGACCATTTTTCATCTACCTAACACATTATATTTCTATTTATGAATCCTAAAACCTAAAAAATGTGTATCCATAGTTAAGGTAAAAACAAGTAAATAAAGGGGTTAAATAAAAAAATAATGCTTAAAATGACACAAAAAGTCATAATTTTATTTAATGATGACATTTTTAAATTATCCTATCATTCGCTATTTAAATTTCCTTTTAGAAGCATTAAAATTAAAAATAAAGTCAATTTTATTTATATATTTTATGAAATTCCAAGTGTGTCATCTCCCTACTTATAAAAGGGAACCTCCTCTCCACCCTTATTCATAATATTTTAGCATCCAAGATCACCTAATAAAAGCCAAAACATCTTATTATATTCCATCCAATTATTTATGAGATTTCAGTATTCTCCTAAGACAATCCTATGAAACCATAAGGTTTAATCCATATGAGTTTCCTCAAAGAAGATGTAATATTCATACTCTAAATCTTTAAAAGTTTTTTTTTCTACTCCTAGTAAATCTATTATATCCATCCTATCATAATTTATACAATGTCATAAATATAATTAGATGTTATTATTATTATGGTACAACCATTTTCCACCTCCTTTCACTAGTATAAAAAGTATTTACCCCATCGTAATTTTTTATATCAGTTATAAATAACTGACATGAAAAGCCATAAAAATTGATTCATCACATCAGTTATATTATAAATGGAATAAAATGCATTATATTGATTTATCATGTTGGTTATAATATAACCGATGTGATAAATCAACTACCTCACTTAATCACATCAGTTATTAAATAACGAGTGTGATAAATCCAATTTTATGTGGGTTATTATATAACTAATGTGATAAAGAAAAAATAATTTCTTTATCATATCAGTTATTATATAACTAACGTAAAAAAATTGGTTTATCACATCGGTTATTTTATAGCTGACGTAAAAAATGGGTTTGCCACATTGTTTATTTTATAACCAGCATGATACTTGCAATAAAAAACACTTTATCATGTTGGTTACTAAATAACCGACATGATAAATAATTTTAAAATTCTATGAACCCTTATATTATTTCATTATGGTATTTTTTGATCTAGAGACAATGACCCTTCTCTCTCACGTGAAAATCCTAGAAACGTTTCCTCGAACCCGTGGTGTCCAACCTCATTTTTCCAGCATCGATCATCATCTTTTTTATCACCACATCTATATGATCTACTCACAACACTTTAGTAAGCCTAAATTTTCTAAATTTCAGTTGTTATGTTTCATGAATTCCCTACATTTTGGTTTTAAAATTTCTTTTTTTAAAATATTTCAAAATCTTGTTTAATTTCTTAATGTTATCAATATTGGACAGGGTTTTTCTTATCCTTGATTATAAATTGTTTATCATGATGCTCCATGTTACTTTGGTTAGATGCTGACTTATTTAAATATGAAATCCCCATATGGATATCCATAGTAATAGAGACATTGGTTATATACCATAGCTCCCTTGTCAATTAATATTATATATTAAATTTTTGATTTTCCCATCATAGAAAAAGAATAAGTTATGTTTTTCCACGTGTTTGGTAATGAATATGTACTCAGTCTTCCTATAAGAGTCAGGCCATTTGTTTATTTAATTATTTTCCTATATGGTTAAGTTGTATGTAGTAAATATTTTATGCTGACTTATAGTATTATAACATAGTATGTTGATGCATGGTTGATTATTTAGTTAGCACTACATTACATAACTATTTATTATTAGAAAAGTAGCCCCCAAAATAACCTCTCAATATACCTTGAATAGTATGTATACACCCCCTTCACAAGATAATATAGGTTTATCTCAAGGACTATAATTTGAGTCAAATATAAATCCATTACAAAAAAGTGGCACAGAACCTAAAAATGTCAACTTACAACTCAAATCAATTTCAACCAAACAGAATAACATTTTCCACAACAAACTAAATAAGAATGTTAAAACCCATAAATATGACCATCAAAATTACATGAAATAAATAAAATATTTCGATTTAATAAAATCCTAAGACCTATTAGGTTAATATTTTATATAATTGGGATAAAAAATTATGTAAAAAAATCATGTTGTGATTGGTTAATAATACATCGCACTAGTGGATGGTGCATTATTTTTACATAGTGATTTTCTATCTTATTACTAAAAAATTATCATCATAATTTTCAAATAATCATATATTTGTTTTATTATATTTCTAAATTGTGTTAGTTCCAAATTATGGAATATTTTATATAAATATAAAACTATCTTATCTAACTGTATTTTCTTTTTAAAATTATTTCCATGCATATATTTTTCAAATATTCATATTTTTTTTATATATTTCAAAACTGTGTTACTTTAAAATTATGAAATATTTTATATAAATATAATATTAGATTATCTTCAAAAGATGTATAATTTTTATATTTTTTATAGGTAATAGTTAGTCAAAGTTAGATTATTTTACTTCGAATGAGTGATGAATATGAGGAAGTTGTTGATACTGTTTTTGAATTTTCTAAACAAAATGTTCTAAATAATGACATGTTTTCTGTCCATGCATGAAATGTTTAAATATGAATAATTTGAAAATTAGAGAGATAAAATATAATTTAATTTTACATGGTTTTAATCCAAGTTACAACCCTTGGATTTGACATGGAAAACTGGGTAGAATTTCAGATCTACTAATGATGATGATTTGTAAGATGGTAACTCTAATGAAATTGAAGAAATGATTATTGATATTGAAGCAGAACAAATTGAGAAAGAACCAAAAATTGAGCATCTATATGGTGATTCTAAAAAACTTTTGTATCCTTATTGTATGGATTTTACAGTTTTATTATCAGTGTTAAGATTGATTAACCTGAAGGCGAAACATAGATTGAGTGATAAGAGTTCTATAGAGCTACTAAAATTATGGAAAAACGTTTTTCCTAAAGAAAATGATATTCCAGATTCACATTATAAGGCCAAGAAAATATTATGCCTAATGGGATTAGGATAAAAGAAAATACATGCCTTCTTGAATTGTTATGTGATATATATGAAGAAATATGAATTTCTGTTAGAGTGTCCTAAATGTAGGACATCACGGTATAAGCAGAAATAAAAATCATAAGATGATGTAGAGATTACAGAGAACCCTAAAGTAGTATTTTGGTATCTTTCTATAATTCCTCATTTGAAATTATTATTTTCTGATTCACATGATGTAAAGATGTTATGATGGCATGCTGATGAAAAGATATGGGATTGGAAAATATGTCATCCAGTGGATTGTCCATAGTGGAAGAAAATTAATGAGAAGTATCATACATTTATAATTGAAGTTATAAATATCATACATAGGTTGTTCAAAGATTTAATGAATCCATATCAAAGCCTCAATAGCACACATAGTTCATTTCAAATTGAATTGGTAATTTACAACCTATCCCCCAATTTTTTAGGAAGTGAAAATATGTGATGTTAAGTTTAATGATCTCCAGACCAAAGCAACCAGGAAATAATATTTATGTTTTCTTGTTACCATTAATTTATGATTTAAAACTCATATAAGAGGATGATGTTAGGGAGTATTATTCTTATAAAATGGAATATTTTCAACTACATGCAGTGATTATGTTCACTATAAATGACTTCCCAAAGTATGGAAATTTTTCTGGATACAATGTTAAAGGGCATAAAGGGTATCCAATTTTTGAACAAAAGACTTCATATTATCAATTGAATCATATGAGGAAAATACTATAAATGTGTCATTGAATTTTTTTCTTATGGATCACTCTTATAAAATATTAAAAAAGGAATTCAATGGATCATAATAATTTTATATTACTCCAAAACCTTTATAAACTAATGATTATTTATATAGGGTGAAAAAAATTTATGGGACATTGAGAAATACATATAAATCTCGTAATTATAGAAATATTTGGAAGAAATAGTCAATATTTTTAAGCTACCATATTGGAGATATTATGAAGTGAAACATAACATTGATTTCATACACATGGATAAGAATATTTGTGATAGTTTGATTGGAAAATTGATAGATATTAAAAGAAATAATAAATATGGGTTTAATGAAATATTAGACATACTATTAATGGGAATACATTTGGAGTTATCTCCCACTCTTTATGGAATATGAACATTTCTTCCCCCAAATTTTCTTACATTATCCAAGAGGTTAAAAATTTGCTTTTGTTAGTGCCTTCATGATATCAAAGTGTCATAGGGTTATTATTCAAATGTAAAATTTTTTCTCTCTTTGAAGGATTCGAAGATGATAGGTATGAAATCTCATGATTTTCATATCATGATTCAATAACTTCTTCAAGTTGAATTTCATAGAATATTTTTCATCTGTGTTAGAAATATTATCATAAAGGTGTGCTATTTTTTTAATTCAATTTGTAATAAGGTGATTGGTCTTGATGATTTGGAAATTTTGGAAAATAGAGTAATTTCTGTGCTTTTTAAATTGGAAATATATTTTCCTCCATCTTTTTTTGATATAATGTTTCATTAAATGGTTCATATGGTTCGAGAAATAATGATTTTTGGACTTTTATATCTACATTGGATGTATCATTTTGAATGATATATGACGATATTGAAGGGGTATGTTAAGAATCCATATTGACCTGAAGCCTCAATTGTTGAAAAGTATATTTCTGAGGAGGTTGAAGAGTTTTGTGCGAGCAACTTATCTGTGGTGGATCCCATTGGTTTGCCTCCATCTTTCCAAGAACGTGTTAATAATGGGGGAAAGAGGATCTGTGGTTTAAAATTCATGTTTTTGTCAAGTGAATAGATAAATAAGGTACATTTATACATCTTGAATAAAAAAACCGATTCTCAACCATACATTACATTTCATATTAATGAGTTTAAACAATATCATCTAAAGAAGAAACAAATGTGGATATTGAATAACCATAAAAAACTTTTTTTCATGGTTTAAAAAGATTGTGCTTGGTAGATCAGATGCATTAGAGACATTACGATGGTTAGTGGGTGGTAAATGATTAATTGTGATAACATGGTCTGGGTATAACATAAATGGCTATATATTTTATACGAAAGCTCAGGATAAAATAAGTGCAGTTCAAAATAGTGGTGTATTATTGTTCGCAGAAGTAATGATTTTTTCAAGTTCTAAATACAAAAAACCAATTTCTATATTAAGTACATATTATGGAGTCATTGAAATAATATTGGAGGTTTATTTCATTAAAATTAATGTTCTACTGTTTAACTAAAAATGGTATATTGGTAACAACAATGTCAGTCATGATGAATTTGGAATGAAACGTACTAATATAAATAGATTAGAATACACAAAAAAAATTTTATGATGGAAACACATCAATTTTTTTTCTTTATTGTTGATCAATCCAATATATAGTGGTCTATTATTTTACAAGGAAAAAACAATATGTTGGCGATGATCGAGTTGATGAAGATGCTGATTTTTTTTGATCCGTACTTCCATAGAAATATTAATAGATAATAATGATGATCATGTCATAGACATGTCTTGTTCCATAAAGAACAATCATGATAAATGAATTTGGGAAAACAACCCATTAGTACATTCCTAACATTAGATGTAACATATGTTTATTTATTTTTTAATTTTATTAATTTAATAAAATGATAGATATTGTAATTTTTTTCTTTATTAAAACACATATTAAAACTAATAAATAGAAATGTTTATTTATTTCAGTTTTTTTGGTTTAGTTTATCATGTTTACCATTATGTAACTTATATATTTATTGATTTTTTTGAATGAATATTATTTTAATTATAATATATTAAAAAATATTATTTTTTTGAGAAAAAATGATTTATTAGGTTGGACCATTTTTAATATTCCTACACTAATTTTGGATTTATTTTCATTCATTTACATGAAATTTAATATATCATTGTTGTTGTTATCATTTTAGTTAACTATAAAAAATATGAATAATATTGTGTTATGTTTTATTTTAATTTTTTGTTGCATAATTTCTAATTATTTGTTTACATTAGAATTGTAATATGTGAGTTTGTATATTTGTGTACTAAATGTTTGTTTCTTTTATTTGAAGGATAAGGAAAATCATTCATTTGATCAACCAAATACTTCTGTAGATGAGCTTTATGATCAGAAATTTAGGGAGGAACATCCATATGCACTTCTTTATGTCTCCCAATATTCTTCATGTACTATCATGATAGAAGAAAGAGTTTGAGGGTTGGTAAAAATGGATGCACATGTTTACCAAAATTACCATTTGATTTTATCTAGAAACAGAGAATAGTGGTAGAATTTTATGAGAAAGATATTTAAAGAGGTCCTAATTGCAAAATAATTCAAGGGTTTAGTATCAACTCAGGTTAAAAGAAAAGTCAGAATTTTGTTTAATAATTGGAGAAGTGTTGACAAAACAACACCAGCTCAGTTGTGGGAAACCATTTTGTAAGCTATATTGCTGTTGTTTAACTAGTCTGGAAATTTTTATAGTATAATATGCTTTCCCACTTCTTTATCAGATGAAATTTGATATACCTGACGCTAAAGTAGTTAGGAGGAAATGTTTATCGATAACTGTTAGGAGATTGAGATATTTCAAATCAAACCTCATATCTAATTTCTTTTTTGGGCATAGGAAACATTAAAATCCATGTATTATATATCCTTTTATAGATAAAGACACATGGAATCAATTTTTTGATAGTATAAGACAAGAATCATTTTTTATAAGTTCAATGTAAACTTTTAAATGTTTTCTTATATGAATGATCTAATTGATTAATTTTTAATGATTTCTTATTCTTAGTTTACAAGAATCTAGTAGATCTCATCAAGAGATAAAATATTAAAATATATACCCTTATAATTTATCTCGGGGAGGGTATACTTTATTGGAAGAAAATACAATGGATTAAAAATTACAAAAACTTAGTGCTGAGTCTTAAAGCCCTACAGAGGTTTCCCCTCCATCCTCTCCATTAGGGAATGAAAAATGGAAGAGGGCTCAAGTGAGAGAAAAAGGAAAATATCTAACAGAAGAATTGAAGGTCATAACTAAGAGGATTTTAAGATGATTATTTAATTTATTTAAGTTAATTTAATTCTTTATATACTTTGAATCATAATATTACATAATTTTTCAAATAATTCACACAGGATTCTCTTGAGGAGTAGAGAACATAATGGGTATTTAAAGGAGATGGGAGGCATGATATTTTATCTATAGCATTGGGAAAGCCTGAACACCCTGGCCATGTAAGAGGATACATGATGGGTGATTTAGTGGGAAACATGTTACCACATTATTCAGATTCATCAATAGAGGGGGTTTATGTAACGACCCAAAATTTTTGAATAAATATTGTTTCCTAATTTTGTGTGTTATTTTATTTTATTTTTTATACTCAACAAAAATGTTTCATTTAATAACATGAGTATAATTAAAATGAGACCGTTGGGATTTGACTGTTATATGACCATTGGTCAATATGACCACTGGAAACTAAACGTTTTGATTATTGCCTCTAAATACAAATAATCTTGGTTAATTATTATAGAAAGAAGATTCGATGTCCTCACCCAGTAGTCTTGGACCGATCAAAGACCATCTAACAGAACTTGGGAAGGAGGTAGCACCACTGGGCTTTGCTCTAGACCAAACCCAAGCCAAACTTCATCGTGTGAAGCTAGAACGTAATCGCCTTTACGAGAAGTTCAAACTAATAGAAATTACTACTCATGCGATGTTAGCTGAGCCTCCCTCAGATTCTCTCACCTTAGCACACCTTACACTTAGGTCCTATGCTGGTGTGATAAGGGGCTATGTAAGGAGACCGTAACTGCCTTGTGTAATCCTTTGTTTTAAATAAAAATTGGGATTTATTCTTATGATGAAGTTTATGAATTTTCAAATGACAGGATAAATATAGTATGCATATTTATAATGAATTTTAGAAAAAGGATATTTTAAAAATGGTTATATAAACCTTAAATAATTAAAAATGTGTAATGATTTTCGAGAAATGGTCTTCTACAATTACGTTCAGTACAAAATTTAGAGTATGATAAGATCAACTTAATTTTTGATGAATAGTAAATTATGAATAGTGATTTTATGATCAGGATTAGTAATGTGTCCAAATGGATTAGTAATCTCACTTAAAGAAAGTATTAATATAATCTAGGCACCTTGATTAAGTAATGTGATTCAATAAAATGGTTAAATAACAGTTTCATAAATTATTATTCAAGTATTAGTTTTTTTTGGGTGAATAGTGTTTTTTAATTAAAAATTTAATTAAAAATATTTAGAAAATTATTTTTATAAAACAGATTTCATTTTTGAACTCAGAGCACCGATATTATGCTATTGTAATTTTTGGGGTTTTTTCTGAAAAAATGAATTTTCAGTGAATAGTGTTTTTATTTAAAAATTAAATTAAAAATATTTAGAAAATTATTTTTATAAAATGGAGTTCATATTTGTAATCAGAGCATTGATATTTGGTTAAGGTGAAATTTTGGGATTATTCTGAGAAAGTTGAATTTTCGATGAATAGTGAAAATACTGTTTTTAAGTAACGGGTGTCTAATGACATCATTAAATGATGTATTAAGTATGTAATAAATATGGTCGACTTATGCATAGTAAGATAAGGTATGAGGTTTCCCAAGTGGCCAATACCATGGGAAAATACCATGGGCAAGCCCATGGTTTTGCCAAAACCACTAATGAGGTGTCCCTTGGCCATTAATGCCTTGTCCCCTCACTTTCCCTATAATTACCAAGCCATCCTCTCATCCATTCAACTCCCCACTCTCCCCCAACGAAGTTCTGGTCTCATTAACTCCCAAGGAGTCCTCCCATGGTGCCCCCAAGCCCTCAAGGTCCCAACCTTTGTGTTTTAAGAGTTATGTTTTACGGTAAGGGATCCGATCTCTCTCTTTCTTTTCAAGAAATATCTTTTATGTAATTTCTTTTAAGCTACATGTTCTTATGTTAAAGGGTGTTATTATATACTCCTATTACTTCCCTTTTCATGTTCACATAATGAAAGATCCCCTATTACTCTCATTATTTTGTTTTATGATGTTTTAAGTGGCGCTGTTAGGCTGCCGAAAGTTTTGTAACAGATTCTTTCTCCCTTCTCATTTTTCAAGATCTATTTTCATGTAAAGTATTTCAAGTTCATTTTTATTATGTTGGGGTATGATATCTAAATTTATCATACTGATATTTTATGATTATATGATGAGAGACCCCATTTTATCTCTTCAATTTAGTATTTTGAAGTTTTAAGTGGCGTCGTTAGGCTGCCGAATTTTTGAGTGGTTCTTCACCCTTCTCGTTTTGAAGTTCTACTTTCATGTCAATTCTTTCAAGTTCCTTTTTGTTTTTCTGGGGTATGATCTTTATATTTATCATACTGATATTTTATGATCATATTATGAGAGACCCCATTTGATCTCTTCAATTCAGTATTTTGAAGTTTTAAGTGGCGCCGTTAGGCTGCCGAATTTTTAAGTGGTTCTTCATCCTTCTCGTTTTGAAGTTCTACTTTCATGTCAATTCTTTAAAGTTGCTTTTTGTTATATTGGGGTATGATCTCTATATCTATCATACTGATCTTTTATGACCATATGATGAGAGACCCCATTTGATCTCTTCAATTCAGTATTTTGAAGTTTAAGTGGCGTCGTTAGGCTTCTGAATTTTTAAGTGGTCCTTGCACCTTTCTACCTTTTCAAAGTTCTAATTTCATGTCAAGTCTTTCAAGTACATTTTTATTATGTTGGGGTATGATATATATATCTATCATACTGATATTTTATTTTCATATGATGAGACACCCTATTTGATCTCATCAACTCATTTTTGGTTGAAGTTTATGTAACGCTGTTAGGCTGTCGAATTTTCATAAGAGAAATCTTATTTTTGTCTTCCTTTCATGTTCTTCATTTCATATGGTATATTTTCAAATTTCATTACCATGTTCTTAAATCCCTTATATTCTGTCCCCCTACTGTTTTATTGATCATTTATGAGTGGGTGACCCATGTCCCCTCTCTTTTCAATGTTTTCTAAAACCTTGTAACATAGTCGTTATGCTGCAGAATTTTCATCTCAAAATCCTCTCTCTTTTCTCAAAATTATTTTATGTTATAAATTGAAGACTCAAAGATCTTATTTCTACAAGGGTATTCACACATATACCAAAATGTTCTATTTTAAATTCTGGGATTTACATACATGAAACCCGCTCTCCCCTTCCGTGGGTTTAAAGTGACGTAAAGATCATGTCTTTAAAGCAGTTTTTAAAACGTTATGATTATGAAATGAAACCCATTTATTTTATGCTATATGGGTTATTTATGAAATGTTTGATGATGATATATGTGGATCACATGATAATAAAGGAAAATTTAAGGGTGTACCCTGATAGCGCTCCAATGCATTGGGTAATGATGTAACCACTAGAGATTACAATTTTCACGATACCTTGGTGAATAACCTTGGTAATTTTCAAATGACACCTTGGGGATGGACCTTAGTGAAATGTTCATGATTGTCTATGTTAAATGATGTAGCCACATCTTCAAGTTATGAAAATGTTATTTTTATTATGATATGCCTCATGATTTCATTCTCATGCCTTAAAGTTCTTTTCATGACCTTATTGAAGTATCACAAGTTCACATGTAAAATGTTTCTCTTGTTTCCCTTACTGGGCCTTCTGCTCACCCTTTCTTTTGATGTATGTCCCCAGGTTATGAGATGCAGTAATGAACCTAGGATGAACATGAGGAGAAGCCTTTCAAGTGTTTAAGAATAATCTTTTATGTTTTCATGTTTAAAGTTCCTGGTTTCCAAGACACTAAACCTTAAAGATCCTCGGTTTTGTAAAATGTAATGAAAGATTATGTGATAAAAAGGCGGGATGCTATAGTTGGTATCAAAGGATGGTTTAGTTATTTGTGGAAATTAGGATATGAAAACTCTAAGAAGAACCCTATAGAAAAGTTAAAAAATAGGAAATCTTCCTGGTATTTTGGTGAGTATTGAGTAAGGGGTTGCCAAGCAAATACATCCTTGTCTGGATACGAGCAGGTAGAGGTGGCTCTGACATAGATGTATATAGGGGTAAAACCTGAAGACACTGCTTTGAGCTTGAATCAAATGGGAACTGGTACATGACAACGGGCCTTGCTGCACTCTTGGTTACGACACTCCCGGGGGATATGCTTTGGTAAATTCATAAGCTTAGTATGAACTATTGTTAAAGGAACAAAGATAAAATAAAATAAAGATTCACATAAGAATATATGATCATGGATAACCTAGATGGGAACCTAGGGGATCACAAGTTAGGGTATACTTTTCTTCTACAAGTTATCCTTATATGCTTTCAGTTCCTTTTCATGATTATTGGCTAAGTACTTAAGCCCCTAATTATGCTTTCTCTTCTTAGTTAATGGTGGGAAATGGAAGAACATGTCCCAACAACCAATGTGATAGGAAATGTGACGATTGTCGTATTAATATGACATAGATGATTAGGGGATTAAAATATGATTATTATTTTGGGAGACGTTCACTATTTTAGGGACCTTATATGATCGAGGTAAATAGATTACTACTGTATTTTCATTGAGGAGTAAGGTTGACTTATATTTTGAAGAATAGATGAATTTAAGGTGGACTTATAGTAATTTAGGTTACTTATGGGAATGATTAACCTATCTTGGGTAAAATATGTTTAGGTTAGATACTTTTGTTATAAGATGTTAGGAGTGGTTGATGTTTTTTGGAGATGAACAATGAAGTTTATTTTGGAAGACTATGTTATCAAATCCTTCTTGTATTTGGGTTTCAATCATAGTTTGGGTTATTTTGAGGAATTTTAAGGACCGTTATTTATGGAATGGACTATGATGAACTTTGGGTAGTACCATGGAACTTTGAAGATTTAAAAGTAGTTTCCATTCCTATGGGATTATTTCTTTTTCAAGAGTTGTTTTACCTTACCCTTTCTGTTTTTGGGATAAAGTCTAAAGATAGAAGAAATAGATAGTTAATATTTTGTGGATTATGAAGATGATTCTTGTGTTTTGATGAGACCAAGTAGTTTGGAATGCTCATAGTTTGGAGAAAAGATTAGTTTTTGGTAGAAACTTATTAAAGGATGAAACTCTACATGAAGATAGGTATATTTTCTTATGTTTTTGTTTTATGTTGTAAATGAATTCCTCAAAATTATGAAAAAGAACGTAAAACAAAAACGTTGTTAGTTTACGTTTCCTACTAGGTAATCAAAGACCGTTTGCACACATCATAAGTTTGGGATTTTCTTATGGTCAAATTTCTCTTAATCATGTTCTCTATCACTCTCCCCCAGAACTTGACTCTTTGTTTTTCTTCCATGTCCATGTTTTACTCCATGGAATCCTAGTATGGGTTAACTCGGGTGACCTTTGTACTTCCCTTTATTTATTTTAAAGTAATAGTTTTTCTGACTCCTTTTCTGATGTGGGACTTTCAATGAAATTTTAAAACCCAATTTTTTTTTAAAAAAAATTGCGAGGATGCAATTTCTTAAGGGGGAAGATTGTAACGACCCGAAATTTTTGAATAAATATTGTTTCCTAATTTTGTGTGTTATTTTATTTTATTTTTTATACTCAATAAAAATGTTTCATTTGATAACATGATTATAATTAAAATGAGACCATTGGGCTTTGACTGTTATATGACCATTGGTCAATATGACCACTAGAAACTAAACGTTTTGATTATTGCCTCTAAATACAAGTAATCTTGGTTAATTATTATAGAAAGAAGATTCGATGGCCTCACCCAGTAGTCTTGAACCGACCGAAGCCCATCTAACAGAACTTGGGAAGGAGGTAGCACCACTGGGCTTTGCTCTAGACCAAACCCAAGCCGAACTTCATCGTGTGAAGGTAGAACAGAATCGCCTTTGAGAGAAGTTAAAACTAACAGAAATTACTACTCGTGTGATGTTAGCTGAGCCTCCCTTAGATTCTCTCACCTTAGCACACCTTACACTTAGGTCCTATGATGGTGTGATAAGGGGCTATGTAAGGAGACCGTAACTGCCTTGTGTAATCCTTTGTTTTAAATAAAAATTGGGATTTCTTCTTATGATGAAGTTTATGAATTTTAAAATGACCGGATAAATATAGTATACATATTTCTGATGAATTTTAGAAAAAGGATATTTTAAAAATGGTTATGCAAACCTTAAATAATTAAAAATGTGTAATGATTTTTGAAAAATGTTCTTCTACAATTATGTTCTATACGAAATTTAGAGTCTGATAAGATCAACTTAATTTTTGATGAATAGTAAATTATGAATTGTGATTTTATGATTAGGATTAGTAATGTGTCCAAATCGATTAGTAATATCACTTAAAGAAAGTATTAATATAATCTAGGCACCTTGATTAAGTAATGTGATTCAATAAAATGGTTAAATAATAGTTTCATAAATTATTATTCAAGTATTAGTTTTTTTTTGGATGAATAGTGTTTTTAATTAAAAATTTAATTAAAAATATTTAGAAAATTATTTTTATAAAACAAATTTCATTTTTGAACTCAGAGCACCGATATTATGCTATAGTAATTTTTGTGGTTTTTCCTGAAAAAATGAATTTTCGGTGAATAGTGTTTTTATTTAAAAATTAAATTAAAAATATTTAGAAAATTATTTTTATAAAATAGAGTTCATATTTTTAATCAGAGCGTTGATATTTGGTTAAGGTGAAATTTTGGGATTATTCTGAGAAAGTTGAATTTTCGATGAATAGTGAAAATACAGTTTTTAAGTTACGGGTGTCTAATGACATCATTAAATGATGTATTAAGTATGTAATAAATATGGTCGACTTATGAATAGTAAGATAAGGTATTAGGTGTCAAAAGTGGCCAATACCATGGGCAAATACTGTGGGCAAGCCCAAGGTTTTGCCAAAACCACTAATGAGGTGTCCCTTGGCCATTAATGCCTTGTCCCCTCACTTTCCCTATAAATACCAAGACATCCTCTCATCCATTCGACTCCCCACTCTCCCCCAACGAAGTTCTGGTCTCATTACCTCCCAAGGAGTCCTCCCATGGTGCCCCCAATCCCTCAAGGTCCCAACCTTTGAGTTTTAAGGGTTATGTTTTAAGGTAAGGGATTCGATCTCTCTCTTTCATTTCAAGAAATATCTTTTATGTAATTTCTTTTATGCTACATGTTCTTATGTTAAAGGGTGTTATTATATAATATTATTACTTCCCTTTTCATTTTCACATAATTAAAGATCCCCTCTTACTCTCATTATTTCATTTTATGAAGTTTTAAGTGGTGCCGTTAGGCTGCCGAAAGTTTTGTAACATATTCTTTCTCCCTTCTCATTTTTCAAGATCTATTTTCATGTAAAGTATTTCAAGTTCCTTTTTATTATGTTGGGGTATGATCTATAAATTTATCATAATGATATTTTATGATCATATGATTAGATACCCCATTTGATCTCCTCAATTCAGTATTTTGATGTTTTAAGTGGCGCCGTTAGGCTGCCGAATTTTTGAGTGGTTCCTCCCCCTTCTCATTTTGAAGTTCTACTTTCATGTCAATTCTTTCAAGTTCCTTTTTGTTTTGCTTGGGTATGATCATTATATTTATCATACTGATCTTTTATGATCATATGATGAGAGACCCCATTTGATCTCTTCAATTCAGTATTTTTAAGTTTTAAGTGGTGTCGTTAGGCTGCCGAATTTTTAAGTGGTTCTTCACCCTTCTCATTTTGAAGTTCTACATTCATGTCAATTCTTTCAAGTTCCTTTTTGTTATATTGGGGTATGATCTCTATATCTATCATACTGATCTTTTATGACCATATGATGAGATACCCCATTTGATCTCTTCAATTCAGTATCTTGAAGTTTAAGTGGCGTCGTTAGGCTGCTGAATTTTTAAGTGGTCCTTGCACCTTTCTCCCTTTTCAAAGTTCTAATTCCATGTAAAGTCTTGCAAGTTCCTTTTTATTATGTTGGGGTATTATCTCTATATCTATCATACTGATCTTTTATTTTCATATGATGAGAGACCCTATTTGATCTCATCAATTCATTTTTGGTTGATGTTTATGTAACGCTGTTAGGCTGTCGAATTTTCATAAGAGAAATATTATTTTTGTCTTCCTTTCATGTTCTTCATTTCATATGGTATATTTTCAAATTTCATTACCATGTTCTTAAATCCCTTATATTCTGTCCCCCTACTATTTTATGGATCATTTATGGGTGGGTGACCCATGTCCCCTCTCTTTTCAATGTTTTCTAAAACCTTGTAACATAGTCATTATGCTGCAGAATTTTCATCTCTAAATGCCTCTCTCTTTTCTCAAAATTATTTTATGTTATAAAGTGAAGACTCAAAGCTCTTATTTCTACAAGGGTATTCACACATATACCAAAATGTTCTATTTTAAATTCTGGGATTTACATACATGAAACCCGCTCTCCCCTTCCGTGGGTTTAAAGTGACGTAATGATCATGTCTTTAAAGCATTTTTTAAAACGTTATGATTATGAAATGAAACCCATTTATTTTATGCTATTTGGGTTATTTATGAAATTTTTGATGATTATATATGTGGATCACATGATAATAAAGGCAAATTTAAGGGTGCGCCCTGATAGCGCTCCAATTCATTGGGTAATGATGTAACCACTAGAGATTACAATTTTCACGATACCTTGGTGAATAACCTTGGTAATTTTAAAATGACACCTTGGGGATGGACCTTGGTGATATGTTCATTATTGTCTATGTTAAATGATGTAGCCACATCTTCAAGTTATGAAAATTTTATTTTTATTATGATATGCCTCATGATTTCATTCTCATGCCATAAAGTTTTTTTCATGACCTTATTGAAGTATCTCAAGTTCACATGTAAAATGTTTCTCTTGTTTCCCTTACTGGGCCTTCTGCTCACCATTTATTTTGATGAATGTACCCAGGTTATGAGATGCAGTAATTAACCTAGGATGAACATGAGGAGAAGCCTTTCAAGTGTTTAAGAAGAATCTTTTATGTTTTCATGTTTAAAGTTCTTGGTTTCCAAGACACTAAACCTTAAAGATCCTCGGTTTTGTAAAATATAATGAAAGATTATGTGATAAAAAGGCGGGATGCTATAGTTTATAGAAAAATAATCTTAGAAGTCTAAAGTTAAAAATATTAATTCGATGACAAAGTAAAATATCAGAGCATCAGTACAATCTATGTTTGCAGACATGCAATGAAAATTTCATACTACAGCTCATAATCCTCTACATCTGCGAGCATCTCACACTCTGCCACCTCCACCTACAGACCCCATTATTATCTTATTCCAACACCCCTCCTCCAAAATATCCTAGTTATAGTGTGTTTTATTTTGATGATCCACACTATCATATAGTTTCATGTGGGATGATATATTATATAGAAGATATAATTCATCATAAACAGTTAGTGGTCGAGTACAATAAGGTCACTGTATAAGATATTATAGATATATCATCTACAGTACCATCAACTATAGATGAGGTGAGGACAATTGGATAATGTACCACTTTTTAGTTTGGCCATAAATACTTCTATGATACATTACCCTAGAAGCATGTGTATATTTTATCTTCTATTTTATTTTTGAATTAAATTGGTTTTAACATTTTAAAGTTAATATGTTTATCAATTTATTTACAAGAATACTTTAAAGGTAAAAAATACTATATAGGAAAAAATAAAGACAAATTGATATGACATCAAATACAGATTCTAATAGTCTTAATATATTGTCCAGTTATTCAAATTTTTTGGCCAGTCATTTTACGTTTCCAATGGAATCTCATGTTTGTGGGCATGGAATAGATATGGGAATTCTAAAAAATTATATAATTGATCTTATTACAGGATATAATTTGGGCAACAACATGATTCAAGTTTTTTCCATGCAAGTATTTACATTAATCATTCCTTGCGTTAAATTTATTTAAAATGTATACTTATGTATATTTTTTATTAGGTATATTTTTAAAATATATGAGGATAATGAAAAGACAAGATGTATATGGATTGATGGACCCATAGTTGGTTTCACATGAAGTACACACATTGAATGAGGAACAATGAATAGTTTATATTGTTGAATGATTTAAACAAAATGTAATTATGTAGCACTAGATGCAACATTATATTGAGAGGTTTGGAACATATATCTCATAAAATTTTATTTTACTTTAAACGTAATAACTTCTAACATTATTTTTTTTATATCAGTGACCATCAGATGTTGGGTATTTTTTGTCCAAGGGAGAAGACACTTTACTAGATTTAATCAATTCATGGTGATTTGAGAGAAAATTTTATAAACATGTTGGAAACGTAAGTTTTAATTTCTTAATAGTTTATATTATAATTAAAATTAAATTTATTTAATTAATATTATTTTATAACAGGGATGGGATTTATTTTGTAAATCCACAAAGAAAAATAGTGCTAAGATCAAATATTTAAAAGTAAAGGTGAATATCCATTTATAATTATTAAATTTTGGTTGTATTACATAAAAAACATATTTTTAATTGACAAAATCATTTAGATAGAGTTTTAATACACAATAATAATTCACCAAATGAAGATATTATCTGTTACTATATATATATAAAATAATTACAGCTGAAACATTTATAAAGTTTGATGAGGTTAGATTTTCTTATAATCTACTCCTCAATATTTCATTTGTTTTATTCATTTTACATGTTAAAAACTTTCCTTTTAATTTGTAGCTATTTTATGACCTTAAACCTTATAATTTACTAGAGGTCACACAGTGACAAGTGGAATGGTCAAATTATTTTTCAGGTTTGATTAGATTTGAGTTTTTTAGTGAATATTGCAGTTTTGAATATTGTAATTGTAAATGTGTATTTGGAAGTTGTTTTGGTGGGATTTAGGTCTATTTTTAGTTAATATTTTAATATTTTAATGTTTTAGCTATGAATTGTGATTGTGTAATTTTCTTGTTGGTTATTCTTGTTTCTTATAGTGTAATTTTGTTTCCACTATTCTACTAGTTCTTATTGTTTCTTTTTTGGTTGGCAGTAGAGAGGAAGGGTAACATGAATTATTATTTTTGAAAATAGGTTTTATGTCATTTATTAAATAGAAGACATTAAAAATGATTCGGATGAAGTTTTTTAACATTAGTTATTAAATAACAACATAAAAACGCGATGTAAAAGACCTTCATCTAAATTGTTTTTAATGTAGTTTATTTAATAACTGACGTAATATGTTATATATTACATCAGTTATTAAAAAAATGAAATTAAAAAAGCTTCAGATAAATTTTATTTACACTAGTTATTAAATAAATAATTTAATAAATCTTTTCCATTATTTATTACAATGTTGTTTTTAAATAGACATTATTGAATATATTTATAAAATCTCTATTAATAACGACATCTAAAAAGAGACGTAAAAATAAAAAAAAATAATGTTAGTAAGGATTTTTTTGCACAAATGAATTCCATCAAAGAGGAAGTGAAAGTATCACTCATTCATACGTGCAGACTACCATATCTATATATCAATATGATTCAGTTTCCATTAGTGACTCTCATTGATGAAAATGAAGATTTAATATAAAAAGATATATCATATTTATGAATTAATAATGACATGTAATAATAAAATATTATATTATTTATTCATTTTTTCTAATTAGAAAATAGATATTTCATTCATATGTATTTACAAACTATCTCCTCCATAAGATATATATTTCATTTTCAACACCTTCTTTTAATGTAATTCTCCAAAATTAAACATAATGAATATATATTTTTATTATGAAATGAATAATCTTCTTTAAATTTTTCATATTGATTATACTTTGTGGTTTTCTAACTAATTCAATTTTTAACACCCACATGATCATGTGAGTTTTACCACCTATATGAGTGATGTTATGCTATTTATAGAATGAATGGTTATTGAATGTAAAATTATAGGGATAATAAGAAATAATATTATATACATGTCATTTTTAACATTTTATGGACAATGTGACCATGATAAATGCACATGGACCAGCATTACTAAAATGAAACATTCATGAAAATAAAATAATTAATTCATGGAAGCGATGATTCTAATATAGAATTACTATTAAAGGGTCTTGAAATGTTATAAGTGGATAATATATGATATTATAAGAATGAAAATGGTTATTTTATTTAACTATAATAAATATAAATTTATTATATAGTATTCTGTATCACTTACAAATCAACCCAAAAATAAAAATATTGTTCTTCATCTCAACAGTGTTTCATTGAGATATGTTTGATGTTACAGACCTATTTATTTTTATGAGGTATATATACTACCCATTTAAAATGTTATATCACAATACCTTCATAATTCATGTATTTTATAATTAAAAAAATTCTTATTTGATCCAATGGGTTATGATTCATAATTTTCCAATGCAATATGATATTTATGTTACGATCCCATTTATTTTAAAGATTGCCTCTGTTAATTTTACATTGGGGCACATTTTGTGTTCATGATATTTTAAAAAACATTTAATTTCTTCTCCTATAATTATATTTTGGTTTTTCATGTTTTCCTTTATTCCAACCCCTGTGATACAAAAAATTATTTTGAAAATATCTTTTTAAGAAAAGTCGACTTTATTATTTCTTTGGTAGGGAATTGTTTTCATCAATGTCAAAATTTTAATTAAAATATTTATAATATGTTTTTTATTACCCACTAGTTTTTTAATATTATTTTTATAAATGTTAGACTTTTTACGATTTTTAATGGAATCCCCATATCTTTTTCTTTTTCTTTTTAATTAAAAAATGAGAAAGGATACTTTGTTTTAACATTTACTATATGAATGGTTTTTAACCACCCTAACTACAATATTTTTTGAAACTTCAATTAAATGTTTCTATGAATATTTTGATTAAAACATTTTACCTTAATATTATGGATATGACTATATTTTAATGAATTTATTTTATTTAAAATGTATATTATCCTCTTGAAATAATTCATTGAACTTTTAAAGGATATTTTCATCTAGGATTACATAATTTGATATTAAATTTTCTTCCCTAGGTATATAATCCAATGATTCTATCTATATTATGTATCTTGATGGTTCATATTTATATAGATGAAATATTGATGAAACCTTTTTTCCTTTCCATGTTTAATGTTTTGATAAAATGATAAATGTTTATATGATCATATAGAAGACATATGAACTGATAAATATATATGATGGGTGTATCCATTATAGCACTATAGTGGATTGGGAAGTGTTGAAAGATTTAACATTCTAAAAGTATCTATTATGAGAATATTTAATTGACAATTTATTCATTTCCATTGTGATTATATGTGCCCTAGGTGATGATTTTATAGGTAGTTAGCATTGGTATATGTTTTATTTGATTATGATTATAACACACCATTTTTATTATATTGACTCATGATTAATGTACATAAACATTACATCATTTTTTCAGAATATATCATAAATTACACAAACACATACCCAAAGACCGTATTAATTTAGTGACTTTGGAAACATGGAACAAAAACTTTGAGTCTGGTGAATGATCTTCAATGTTTCCCATAAAGATCTTCCCCTATTATATTCTAACCTAAAACCATTATCCATAACTTAGGGAAAAAATATTTAGAAAGGGTGATCTCAAGTGATCATTAAGGGTAAAAAATAAAAATATCTATCATAACATAATTATAAATCATATGTATATAAACAAAACAATTGAAAATATGATCATGTATATCATAGATCATGATATCATGCCATGTAATAATTCATATAAGTATATAATGATTCAAAGAACATAATCCATTAGAGAATAACATAAGACATGAAATTTTGGAATAAAAATAATAATAATAAATAATTTCCATATTAGTCAAGGATCATTTCAAAGTCAATCACAATAGACAAATTCCTTTACTAAACTAGGTTCACCCCTTGTTCTAGTCCTGTATTACTAAACTAAGTTCACTCCTCATTCTAGTCCTGTCTATCTCATGATATATAAATCATTACCCAATTAATTGGTGAGATATATAGTTCCCACCTATCACATAATGAAATACATACATATGTGTGCCTAAATAACATAATTTATTCATCATATCCAAACCAATAAAAAGAAATGGGTTTCATAAACATCATTCCATCATAACAAAACCCTTGGAAAAGAAATCGATATAAAAAATGTCATTACATAATTAAAATAAACCAACCTGAGAAAAAATATTTTTATTATCCTTGAAAAATATCTTAATTAAATTATAAGTAACATTTAAGAAAGGTCCCTCGGCTAAAATACTGAGGTAATTTTATTAAAAAGGAGGTTACAAGATAAGCAAGTGCAGAGACTCCTTACAACTAACCACATAAAGAGGGAACAACTCCACCTAGGATGGATCTAACCAGCAAAGTAAATCACCAAAAACCAGGTTTTCCAGCCCATTCACAGTCAGGTTCAGCTCCATATGAACTCAGTAGCTTTGAATCCTTTGTTTTCCAAGCCATTTCCATTAAGTGGAATGAACCAGCCATGAGAAATCTCATGGTGATTTATTTTCCAGATTCTACCAGCTCTACAAGATATGCTTTAGTTATTATGGGAATATGTTTTGAACTCCTTACCTTTAAACCAGTATCCATGATTTTTTCCAGCTTTAGGGGGTCTCCCTACTTTCCTTTTCGAGCTTTGAGGACCTTTAGAGCCTTGAAGCAGGTCATCAATGTTTACAGCTTCAGATATCCCACTGTCCATTGAAATTCTTTGTGAGAATCCATGAGGGCCAGAATGAGGTACATGCATTGCAGAAGAAGAAGGGCCATATGTAGAGATATTCAGATCATACAATACTTAATTAGAGTTCATTTGAGTGCTAGGAGGATTCATCATACTGCATGCATTGTCAGGAGAAACAGATGGAACGGAACTGTGTGAAGAAATACTTTAAGAAGCAGCATTTTTGAGAATTATTTTCAGATAAAGTAGATACATTCAATGTGTCACCAGTACTGTTAACAGTATAAGAAGAAAAAAATATAATGATCATCATTTTTCATAGTAGAAGTAGCATACTTGCTCTCCATTACAGCAGGTAGAAGAATCTGCACGTCCTTCTGAGCATTGATACTGAAATCCAGTTCTGTAGTTGAAGTTGGATCATAGTTCTTCCCATCTTCAACCTCTGTGGAAGTATCCAGGTTTGAAGCATTAATTACATATTCTATATCATCTTGTAAAGAGATGATAAAATCATTGATTTCATTCTGAAAATTCAGAAAAAACTGACACTCATCCTCCACATTCTGTAAGTCATAAACAAGATTACAAACATCATTGCAAATCTCAAAGAATAGATCAAGATCCTCCTTTGAAACCCATTCAATAACTGGCTGAATAGGAACAAGTTTTAAGATATTCTCTTCCTCCTCAGCCACATCAGCCCATGAAACTCTTTGTGATGAGGAAGAAGCAAGATACTTTGGTGTAGAATCATATTCAATAGAAATATGAGTTTTAACAGGGGGGACAACTAACTTTAGAATTCCTTGTTTTTCAACAAAGACATCCTTGTTCTTTTTATTTCTGTTGACATCAGACCATTCAGAAACCTTAGATGGCACATTGGAATTTCTCTGAATCAACCTACAGTTAGAGACATTATGTCCCACAATTTTAAAGACATCACAAAAGTAGGGCACATTCTCATATTCCAATCGAATATCAGATTTAATACCATTAGCATTAAATAAAATAGAAGCAAGTCTTTTGACTTCCAGGTTAATGTCCACAAGTATTATGAAAAAATAACCATTTTCACCATCCAAAGTGTGTTGATACAACCTCATAGGAGTACCAATACATGATGCAATGTCGTTGAGGTTTCTAGGATTCCAATACACCCAATTTAATCCATGAAATTTTACCCAAATTTATGCATTAGATTGCTTGAGGTTAAAAGGATTAAAATTAACATTCCATTCTGATAACCTTAGAATTCCAGGTTTGAGTTGAAGGCTACCTAGGCTCCAAACCGAATTCAAGGAAGAAGAGGAGGTGAAGACAATGTGAAAATACCCTTTTCTGATTGAAATAAATTTCCAATATCTTAAACTCCAATAATGAGAAATTCTGTTTTTGAGATCAGTAAAAGACCAAGGTTTGTCTCCCATTGAGTGAATAACATGGCCCAGTAATGAAAACTTACAAAGGTCCGGCCGTTGCTGCAGTGCATCCGGATCCGCAACCACTGAGAATCCACCATCTTCTAACCTGGTTATATTTGGTTTAGATGGAACCTCCTTTGTAGGATTTTTTGATCCAGAAAGAACCTCTATGAAGGATAGATTCTTCTTTTGATGAATCGATGAATCTTGGAATCCCGAGGGTTTGAAAATTTCCTTCGTTTCTTGATGATTGTCCTTGAAGGCCATTTCCCACTCTTGGTTGACGTAACATAAAATAATGTTACCTTATATGGAAAATAATTTTTAAAAATCACTTTATATAGTTCTTGATGAAAATATCATTTCCGTTGTGAAAACATTTTATTTTCATAAAACACCTATTTTTTTTAAAAGAAACAATTTTCCTTGAAAATAACCATGTAATATTTTAAGGTAATCTCAGAGGAATTAAGGTTTTATGAAATAGGAAAAATCTATTCATTCCATATAAGTTAAAAAGCATTTCATTTTTAATTATTATAGAAAATTCACAAAGTATCTCGTTTATAAAAATGAAAAAAGATTCCTTTAAAAATGTTTAGTAAAAATAAAGATATGGGTAAAAACAACATTAAATTTTTTTAGAAGAATATTAATTTTTTTTAACTTTTTTATAGAAACAAGAACATTGAAGATAAATATTTCTCCATAGATACTTATGTATAAACAATCCTAAGTAATAACGAGATTATGAAATTAACCTATAACACTTTATAATCAGTAGAATCATATTCCCCATTAATGAAAGAAAATTATATGGATATGAAAATACCATAATCTTAAAAATAATACTCATTAAATACAGTAATATGTAGCATATACATAAAAAAATAAACAAGTAGTTTATAAGGCATGTGTCCCATAAAAATAATAGTGAGACAAAAAACTCTTATGTTTGGTCTAATTGTCTTTCATAAATTTACCAACTTCATTTACAATGGTTTAAATAATGTTTTTAATTTATACTAAAAAATATAAATATTTATGATATTATATATGATTCCCTTATATCAACTTATCACCAATTTGTAAATAATGTTTCTTTATTATTCTTCTCTTAGGTGTTAACTGCTTCATTATCCTATACATGTTTTGATATAAAAGTCTTAGTTCTTATGAATATGATAGAGTTATGTCATATAAATAATGATATTAAGGTAATATATATTGTATTTATTCATTATATACACTTATATAATAATTCTATAATGGTGAACCTAGAAAATTAATCGCATGATGTTATTGATAGACCGTACATACGCACGAGCGATGATATTATTACCTTAATTTTGAAATGGTAAAGAAAAGGATGGTAAATTAATTTTATTTCTAGAATAAATATAATGTTATATATATATATATATTATTTCCATCATTATACCTATCCAAATAAAGTGGTGTTGAAAAACTGATTACACCACATCATGGAGATGGTAAGCCGTACGTACTCACGATCAATGATTTTGTTATTCATAGAATGAAAAAAGGTTTAATAAATTTTTTCCATAATCCTAATAGCATATAATAACATATTTTATTTGGTATTTATTACTTTATAATGGAAATAAAACATGAAGAGGAAGTAGAAGAAGAAATAACCTTGAAAGTGTTGGTAAAGATGATTACCTATTCTTCAGTGAACATCCTTTAGACCCCTTCTTAGGGATACTAGGGTTTTAATTTTAAAAATATAAGAACCACTATAAATTTTCTATGTAATTTTAGAAGAGTAATTGGTAGGACATGACCACAATTGATGGGTAAATGTGTTGTGAAGTAGTGAGGGGTGAGGTGCCCTTTTATAATTGAGGTCAGTGTCCCTTTTTGAATTTCAAAAAATATTAATTTATAATAAATTCAATATAAATAAAAATACCTAAAAAATTACATGGATTGGAATATAATATGATATAAGGTTGTAATAGCATCAACCAATTTATTGTAGACATTTTTTGGTATTATTTCAATCCTTATCAAATTAATTAACCATTAGTTAACCCATTTTAATTTTAACTAAGGTAATAAGTTTTTTAGTATTAAAGGATTATAATTTAGAATTATGTGATGAAAATTAGACAAAAAATGAAACAATTATAACATTTTAGACCATATTATATTTATTTTTATTTTTAAATATGTTTTATTAATTTTAAATAATTTAATAAAACATTATTTTGATAAAATATCATTAGTGTAAATTTTGAAATTATTCAATACATAGACTCTTAAAAATATAAATATAACAAGTTAACTTTGAAAAAAATATTTTATTATATCCATAACATGTCAGGGTAGTCTATAAGATTATTTTATTACATTAATTATTTAAAACTATATTTATTTTAATATTTTTAATAACATTTATTTTATATTTCCATTAAAAAAAATAATTATAACACGAGCATTGTGTAATAATTTATTATACTTATTTGTTCAATAAAAATTAAAAATAAAATACCAGGACAAAGATAAATAATATATATTTCATAATAATATCTATATTCAAGTACATATTCTATGTAATTATATATAAAAAATTATATAGTATTTAAAACATGAACATAACAACTTTAAAATTTTATTAACAAAAATATTATAGATTTCAAAATCTCATCTAAGTGGCCTAAAAAGTAAAAAATAAATTTATATAATGAAAATATGTTTATTAAACTAAAAATTTACATTTATATTCATTAATAACATACCTTTTTCCCCATTTAGATACATAAGGTATATTTAAGACAAAGAAAGTGACATTTTTTTACTTTCTTGGATATAAATATTATATAAGTCATTTTCATGGAAAAGTGTCTGTTAAAAAATTTAATTTAGATAATTATATGCTAATGGACTAATTAAACTCATCCAATAAAATTTTTATGGGTGTTAGGATAATTTTATTGTCCTTATCATTTTATTTTTAACCTAAATTACTCAATTTACCTTTTACCGTGCTAACCAAATTTTCCAAGGTTACGATCAATATTGGCCAAAAATGAAAGAGGAATATTCACTAAATTTGAATATAATAAATCCAAATTTGGAATCTAATTTTTAAAATTCAAAACACAGAAGTTTTAGACTTTAATTTAAAATAAAACTGGTAAAATGAATTGAAAAATAGTTTTTCAGAAAAACACACTTATAAAACATAATTTTTTTTATAATAAAATATTTTATAAAATACTTTTCAAAAACCATAATTGGATTTATAAAAATTTAAATTAACTGCTTAGAATTTAAAAATAATCCAAAACATAATTTAACCTTGTAAATTCTTTAAAATAAAATACAATTTTCAATAAAAATCAGTACCTTCACTATTCATCAAAAGATGAAATTTTCCAAAAAAATACCAAAAAATACCCTAACAAAAGTTCTGATATATTTTTTAGAACTAAAAAGTTTATTTTTTCAAATATAATTTATAAAATTTTCACAAATATATTTAAAAGAAGCACGCCATTAAAATGCAGATAAACTTTCTTTTTAGAAAAATACATCTTTTATTTATAAAATTGGATTTATTCTTATATAATGTTATGAAAACATATAATATTAATGGAAACCATTATATTGAATGTATATTTCATTAATATAATTCAATAAGTGGGATTTGTCTTTTTATTCGTATAAAACACACTTATGAAGATGTTGTGTCTTACACAAGACAACAACAAAATTAAATTAAAAAAACTATTTTATAAAACTCTCATGGTGCTACATTACACCCCCATTAAATTAAATTTCTCGATGTAATTTTATTTGGTTCATCACCATTTTAATATATGAAAGTTACTTTCCAAGAAATCCACATCATAAAAGGAATCCTAAAACTTCTTTTAAAAAAATAAATTTGGAAACATAATAGTTATCCAAAGTTACTCATAACTGGGCTTACACATAAGATAACATAGGTGGAAAATGAAAAAATTGACATAGAAGTGAAATATAACTATCATGTTCCCATGGAAAGTGATATAGAACATGTTTAGAAGAAATTAAACAATCATAAACCCATAAATATGTGATGATCTAATGGACCATTTGATTCATTGGAAATAAGGTACTAAGATAACATTTTTGGTTTCAATATCCTCCCCCTAGAGTTAAATAATTTTCATAAGAATAAAAAATTACATTATTTCCTTATATTTCATAAGAACTATCTCATCCTTTTTTGTTTCTTGATAAATTTACACTTCATCTCTTATTCCAAGAAATGAAGGTGATTTTTTCATTCATGAAGCATTAACCAATTATGAGATCCATAAATATAATGATAGGTTATTCAATATGTCTTTAGTTAACATCACAGTAAAAAGTACAAAACAAGTTATCCAATATGAATAAATCTTTATATGGAGAGATAATAATATAATCTCTAAAACATCACACAAATATCAATGTAATTTTTTTAAACGGTTACCTTTATAACCCCTCAAAAATAATAAAATCTAAAACATTCAAAAGAAGGTCATTAAATTTAAAAAATAAAATTATCATTAATCCCCAAAAAAATTTGATGTAGCTCATAATTGTCACACACCAAACATATTAATATTATTATCATTTATTATCTTAAAACATGGAAATAACATAAATTAGAATAAAACCTTATTGATAACATTCATGCTTTCGGAATATAACACTTTCTTAATAACATGAATCCAAACATTATATAAACTAAATCTATGATATCATAAACCAATTCTCCGTCATATCAGTCCCAAGGTCATTAAAACTATCTCAATTATTTTCTCACAATCAGGCATCTCTTTGTCTTATTATTATCCCAATGTGATGAACTTATTAAGGATTTCCCCTTATTTTTCCCCCAAAAATATCACCTTAAAAAATCAATAAGTTTTAATTGTTACTAGTACCATTGAATATATTCTTTCAAATCTTTAAGAAAAACACTAGTAGACTAATATTTTTATGTTTCATTATTCTGTAATACCATAAATGTAATTCTACAACATTATTCTTTAATTCCAATACATAAACACACAATCATTCCACAACTTATTTTTTTAACCCATATCTCTAAAAGTGATCGAATGTGATTTAACTTTGTATTTATTCTTCAGATGTTTTATAATTAAGTCTTCACCATCAAGCCTCATATTTGTGCATTGGTTCACATAATGACCATTTCCCTTGCACTTGAAGCATTGATGTGTGGTGGGTTCATTTTGTCTTTCCTTTTTTGTATTCAATTCATTAGTGATCTTTTTTCCCATCACATTGGCCATAAGTTTCTTGAAAACTTCTTTCCCACACATGAAACATTTACTATACCCCTAAATACAATCTTCATCATGCTTCTTTCCACACCGTGAGAATAAAGAAAATATTGTCTTCCATTCATCATGGTTTTTATATTTTCCTTCAAAATCCATCTCACGTTTCTTTTCAATACAACATGATTGATATGTAACTCCAACTTCTATTTCCACCTTGATAGCACAGTGCATAATATCCTCATAGCTACTAAATCCTCTTTTTTATAACACCCTTTGAAAACTTGGTTTTAATCTACTGAATAATCAATCAACCTTACTTTCTTTTTTAATGATATTTCCATAAGTGTACCTCAAATATCTTGTAAAATTTTCCTCATTGGTGCCAATAGATTCATAATACTTTTTCTTGAGCTTAAGGAGCTACTTATTCATCTTTTTATGATGAATGCAAAGAAATTACTTTATCAAAATAATGTAATGTCCCAAAATTTCCATGCCATTTTTTATATGGAATTATTTTGAGACTGTGAAATTTGACAACATCTGATTCCGATGCCCGGAGTGCCTGGAATGATCCGTCAAAAAATGTTATTATTTAAATAGAACACATGGATGGTTTTATTGAAAAAGTAAAATAACTCCTAAATGGGTTCCCGAATAAGAAATATAAGGGCATCAGTTCGTTCAGGATGGCGAGTTTACCCTAGGTGCAGTTAAGTTTAGTCAGTGTTGGTATCTAGTGAGAAAACCCAAATATGGCATAACCATAAATAAAATAATAAAATTATTTTATTTTATTTTTAAAATTATTATAACTCACAAAATTTGAATCAGATTAAATATATGAGACCACTAATGAACTCATGAGGGTACGATTTCCTTAGGCAACCCCTAATATCGACTGGCGTGGGCCAACAATGTATGTTAAATTTTTTCGGTGAATAAAATAATTAAGAACCAATTATTTTATTTTGAAATTTATATAACTCTTAAATGGTAATGTGGATTGAGAATCTGAGAGTACCGTTGAACTCGTGGAGGCATGTTCCCCTTAGGAAGAGCCTAACCTTGACTGGTGTGGGTCAGGGGTGAAAGTTGATTTTTGGAACTTTTTAACGTATGTTCCGTAAACGCGTGAGCGGGATTTTCTATATTTTGATCCAATGCTCAAATTTTAAACAGGATGGAACCATTGAATTCATAATGCCTAGTTTAGTCTATAAATGACTTAACTTCGGCCGACAACGGCTGAGTGAAAAAGTAATTTTTTGGGATTTTCAAGAGAAAAATAAAATAATTGAAAAGATTTTATTTTCTTTTTATTTCTCACATTTGAGTGGATAATGTCAACATTTTGTGGAAGATATAATGTGCATTAATTAATCTAATTAATTCCCTATTAACTCATAGCGTAATGATGCTTTAATGACGCGTAATAGCGACGCTCTTTCTTAAATAAAATAGCGTAGCGACATGACATCGCATCATAATGGAAACATTGAGACTTTCTCTTATTTATTGTTCAACAAACTTCGAAAATAAGGATTAAAAATTTGGAGGATTCTCTGGTCAACCTCTGATAGACTTCCACCCCAGCAAAGAATAATGAATGTAGGCAGAACTTCATCATATTCGATTCCTTTCAAAGATTGGAGTCGAGAAGCGACGTTGACGTCTTAATCTGTCGAGGATGAACGCCATGACATCAGACACCATAAGAGGTAGAAGTTTTTGATTTGATGTTATTCCCCTTCCTTTTATAAAAATGACGAACATAGATCAAACCAAAAACACATTGATATGTGATTCCTGCGTTTTGAGGGTGAGTGATTTATTCTTGGTGTAATTTTATTCAGGGTCCAAATCTTGGCATGGAATGATTGAACAGAAACTCCATGAACCTCCCCCATCTTTAAACATCTTACTAAGAGGCCTTGGGCTAGCACAAAAAAGGTCAAAGCACCTTCGCATGTGTTTTCTTGATGGGAGTACCATCAAAATGGTGGAAAGGCAGTTTTGGGATCTTCACGGGGAAGAGGGCACTCCCCAAAGGACACAAACACAAAAATCTCGAAGAACGGACTACTGAAGTGCCTCTGGTGGCCTGTTAAAAGCCCAGTTGGCATGTTGGTACTAGTGGAAGTAGTAGTTGCGGTAGTAGTGGAAACCATCCTCGCCGACCGCATAGAGAAGGCAGCTCGCATCAGCGGGCCATGTCAATCGAGAAGTCATGACTCATCAGTTGCGACAATGTGGTGGAGGATGCGGTGCTAGGAGGGGCACCGCGTGGAGGGAGGGCCCACATCCGGGACGTCCAAATGGCTGGAGAAGACTCTATCCATCATCCATGGGTGGTGGAAGGGTGCCATGCCCACGGGGCTAGGGGGAGATGGACGCGGTAGCCAGGCTGTGTCCCGACTAGTCGGCACCACCAGTTGCACTGCACGGTTGGTCCCCAGTTGGCAGGCCGAGCCCCCAGCGGGCTGGACCCGTGTTGTTGGGCCGGACCTGTGCTGGTGATCGGGAGCCACACCCAACAGGCTGGACCTACACTAGCAGGCTGAACCAACCCCCCCTTTGGGCTGGGCCGGACTAGACCGGGTCCCTAAGCTACCTGGCGGGTTGGACCCTCAGCCAACTAGGTTGGGTCCAGCAAGGCCTATTGGGCCTAGCCTACTGGCCAGGCCAGACCAGAACAACCTTGAACTGCACAAGGTCGGTTCAAGTCCGTATTAATGAACTGGTGTATATGGGAGCCCTGGTCGAGTTGGTCGGGTAAGTCTGACTGAGTCGGACCGGGCCCCGTCGCAACTAGTCCCCCTAGTTACTAGAATGCCCGTATTTTGAAAACCACATGTCCAATTGACATGACGTTTTTGGAGTTGGAACCCTCTCAACGAGGAAGATGATTTTGAATTCTCTATGGTGACTTTTGTGGAAGTTGAAATGCAACAAAGGGATTGAGAAGCGGTTCTCCCAAGCATGCTATGTACAAAACCCAACGACTGGCTGAGACCTGAAGACTACTGACTTTTGGCCCAGTGGGAAGCACCTCTCTATGACTTTAAAAGCCCACAATGGGAATAACCTTTTTTTTGACTTTTTAGGCCCATGGTAAATGATTAAGAGGAGTACCTCAGTTGTTCCAACTTATGGGAAGCACCTCTCTGTGACTTTTCATGTCCACAGTACACGATGGAGAGAAGTACCTATGCAATCCAAGGATAGTGGGAATCACCTCTTTGTGACTTGGAATGCCTACTTTACTCACTAGAGGATGAGTTCTCAAGTAGTTGAGGTCTTCGACAATGTGACTGATGATGCTACTATTACTACCCTAGAATAAACTAGGTGTGAGATTTCTTATGTTTCGTGTTCTACCTGGTTGAATTGTTGTGTGGTCTTTCCTTTTTGTTTTGGGGTCCCTATTGAGTACTATTTTACTCACCCCTACAAGGGATTTGTCTACACATGTTGTGTCTGGTGGAAATGACCAATGTTTCGATAAGGGTGCTCAAAGATACAAAACTGATGGATGCTACAATGGGGGAATTGGTGTCCCAAAACCAAGTGGGGCCTAGTAGGACTGGGCAGACATGACATACTTCTTCAGAATTTAGTAGATTAACTACTCTCATGATTAGGTGGGGTTTTCTATGGATGGCTATTAGAGTTCACTTTTATGTTTGGCAGTTTTCATTTCATTATTGGTTTTGTATTCTAGCTCAGTTACTTTCAGATGTACTTACAATTATTATTGTTTTAGCGGTTTTATTTTCCCCCTTTCATTGTGTTGGGATGTGGTTGGGCAGGTGTGTACGTACAGTTCCTCTAGGAAATAACTCCCACTTACAGGTTTACACATTCATCCCTAGTCACCAGCCTCTGGCCTTTGGGAGGTGGGTTTGGGGTAGTCACAACATGGGCCCCGATGGACGGGTTGTGAACAAGTGGTATCAGAGGGAGTTCGGTCCTACCACAAAGACTGGGAGTCTATTTTTTTTTGTTTTGGGGCAATATTGGTAAGTGTTGCGAGTTCGAATTTCATATTTAGGGAGTCCAGTGTTGGTGCGGATATAAGAACCCAGTTCTTCTCTTTGAGGTACGGGCTTCTTCTTTTTCCTTTTCATTAAGTGTTTTTAATAAAATATGGAAAATGGAAAAAATCCTAAATTTTGGAACTACACGCCGTGTACTTTTTCCACACACCGTGTACTTATGGTCGTGTAGGGATGAGTACACGGGGCGTGTTGCCTTACCGGCAACAAAGGGTGTAGGAACCGACTACATGCCATGTAGTGGTCCTTTACATGCCGTGTAGTCAGTCGGAAGGAAAAAATAGTAATGCGGTGGAGCATCCGCCAGCTGGGCGGCAATACACACCGTGTACTTAATAGTACATGTCGTGTAATCTTGTCAGCAGCTAAACAGTGCCGCACTAGTGGAAAGATTCCATATGAACAGTTAAATTAAAGGAGTACACACCATGTACTTGGAAGTACACGCCGTGTACATTGTTTTTTTGGTTTAAAATAGGCAGTAGCCTTCTCTTTTGGCAGAGGAGGAATTTGAGCCATTTTGGATGCGAGGGAGGAGGCCAGACTTTTGAAGATCTGCCGGGTGTTCGTCTAGAATCGGTTTCCACCTCGGACGATCTCATTGGAACTGCACGGGTAAGATCTCTCTTCTCCTAACATGTTGCTTACCAATACATCTCCTAACGTAAGTTATTTACATTTAAATGGGTTTTGTTCTTCGTCATATCTACGACATTCTTGGGCGTTTCTGGAGTCTGCGTTTGGGTATAACATTCGTTGGCGTTTATGGTAGGTGGCTTGGTGTTTAGTTTTCCAACTGCTGTGTGTTTTGTGCATTTTTATGCCATGAACCCATGTTGGGGTGTCGTGTGCCTAAGGTCGTGGCTATATTAACTACCTAGAACTGTTAAGGTAATTGAATAATTTGTAAAACTGTTGGTTGAGAATGTTGTTTGGATCTGGAACCACCGCAGGGGAGTGTTCCACTGTTTAGCCGTTTGGCCAGGATACCCGAGGGTATGACTTTAAAGTAGTAATTGTAGAATTTTCTTGAGAGGAATTGCTTGTTCACTGCTTGTTATATATTGGGCATGGCCCGAATACCTGTTTAGCCTGAGGGAATTGTTTTGATTAGCCTGTGGGCACTACACTTTTTATCCTGAGGGCCGTAGTTACTTTGGCCTGAAGGCAACTTATTCCGTGCCTGAGGGTAATAGACTATGTGCCTGAGGGTGACACTACCTACACCTGAGGGAAAACTCTGTTATTTTTGGGGGCAGATTCTTGTGTTGGTTATTCTTTACCTGAGGGTAGGAGTTTACGTGTCTGAGGACATTAGCTGGTTATTTAGAATATTCACTGCGGTGGTATTTTATATTTAATGGATTAAATGAATAATAAAATGGAAATTTAATTGTTATGTTAGTTACTTTTCAATACTACTTACTTTATTGCATTTTACTATTGCACACAGTTGTTGCATGCTTACACGTAGTTGGGAACAAGTCTTTGGTGGGTGCCTACTGAGATATATTTCTCACACCCTGTTTGGGTCATGCTTTTCGGCCCAAATAGATTACGTTACTGCAGGTGTAGATAGGGGCAAGAGTCCATATACCGGTACATGATTACTGTTGAGGAATAAGAGGGCATGGGACCGAGCCTAGGCTCGCGATGCCACTTCTAGTTGTTTTGCTTTTTTTTGCTGTACTCTGCTTATGGTTGTATCGTATTGATGTATAACATGTTCTGGATATTTTCTTAGAACTTGAGACATGTAGCATCATCATTTATATACTGTTGGTTATATCCACTACTGTTGTTTATTTCAGTTGTGTATGGTTTACTACTTCCACTGTTTGTTGTATGTTTTATTTTGAATTTTTCTACACTACACTTTGACAAATGAGGTCATAGTTTCCCCACTATCAGACCTGGGCCCTCGCTGCTAGTCGGCAACCTTTGGCATTTGGGGAAATGCACTTGAGTTCACGTGGTGAACCGGGTTGGTGGCACCCGTTGAGTGGCACCCGGGTCCGGGATGTTACAAAGTGGTATCAGAGGGGTTCTTTTCATTGACTTACTATTTGGAGCCGTAGTCAGGGATAGGATAAACAGTAGTTAGTAAGAAGATATGCCTAGGCGTAGGTAACCCGTGTACAGGGAAAACCCAGTCTACCTCGTATTTTGTAATTTTTCTGATTTTGAAAATTTTACAGTTGATATGATTTCATCGTTGGGTGATGCACTTGTATTGTGCTGGTTATATTTTATCTGTGGGTTCTATTTAGTTTCAACCCAATGAGATGAGGGTATGCCATCTCATGCATCATATAGGCACATGCTAGAAATCACATGCCATACATAGTTCCATGCCATGTAGGTGCGTTAGAAATTGAATGTTGTTGTGATAGTAGTTGTGCTAGAAAAGCATGTTGTTTTGATAATTGCACTGAAAAAAATACCTGCTATTTGATAGGGTAATTTTGTTGTATGCCTGTTTATTTAATGGACGCCAAACTTTGGTTTTTGGGAGTATGAGCCCCCATTGACCAGAATTTGGTGGATCATTGACTGTTTATTAGTTATAACACAGATAAGATGTCAAACTTTGATTCGTGGGGAGTATGGGCCCTCACGGGTCGGAATTTGATAGTTAGGTGTTGGTTTACGGTATTTTCTGGGTTCCGAGGATTTTTCTGAGGCATACTGTCCGGAAACCCAGTATACACACCGTGTAGTATTTTAAACACGCCGTGTATGACCTTCTATTCGAGAAGAAAAATGAACTTTTTAAGCACACGCTATGTACTCTGAGTACACACTGTGTAGTCTCTTCCTATGTCACAAACCGTGTGGGCAGCAACACGGGGTAGGGAAGTGCCTGGGTAAAACACGCCGTGTACTAGATATACATGCCGTGGAGTATTGACCCGGAGTCCGGCCGTGTAACTAACAACACGGGTCGGTGAAATCCTTCACAGAACACGCCGTGTAAATTATGAACTCATCATGTAGTGTGACCAGGGTACTCAGCCATGTAACTAACAACACGGGTCAATGTCACCATTTCTTGAACACATCGTGTAAATTTGGGGACACTCCATGTAGTCGTGTCCGAGGAAAGACCTTGTGGACTTAGCTGGGTGGTAGAGCAACGAGGCTATTGACACGCCGTGTGCGGGTGTAACACGCCGTGTAGTTTCAAGACGAGTAGTCGGCCGTGTAACAAGCGACACAGAGAGTTGGAAAATAAAACCATACATGCCGTGTAGATTAAGTACACACCGTGTAGTTTTGTTTAACGGGAGCCATGTGGCTTATCTGTGCAGAAGGACCCGGGCAGGGGAAGGGAAGTCATGTACACGCCCTGTAGTCAGTGTACATGTCACGTAGTCTTGTTTTGAAAACTTTGAGATGCCTTCTTCCTCTTGTTCACTTTGTGGTTTCTTCATTTCAGCCTTAATAGTCTTGAATATAAGGCGTGCTTTTGACCTTGTAGTGTCATGCCGCTTAGACGACCGCACGTTGTTCACCAGGAGAGCGACGACGACTTTACTCCGGATATGGTGGGCCATGGGCTACTAGTTGATCCTCCAGTAGAGCTAGATGTGACACCAGCTATTATACCGGACATAGGTGCAGAGCCGTAGTTCCATGATGGCTTATTGCGGTTCATGAAGACATTTCAGGGAGCATTGTAGGCTGCCACATCTATGGTCGAGCATACACGTATCTTCCGGTAGCATCATCCGCCTACGTTTTCAAGGGATGGCGGACCACAGGCTGTAGAGTCTTGGCTGGGGTCGATGCAGACTATTTTTGAGCATCTTGAGATGCCTCTAGGGTGGGGGGTCAAGCTCGCAACTTACATGCTATGTGATTCCACCAAGAGGTGGTGGGATGTTACCAACCAGTCATAGCATCTCATGGACATGGCGTGGGAAGACTTTTAAGCAGTCTTTTATGAATTTTTCTTTCCTGAGACTCTGAGGGAAGATAGAGCTCGAGAGTTCATGAATCTACAGCAGGGCGCTATGTCAGGGATGGAATATTCAGCTCGTTTTAAGGAGCTTTAGTGCTTTGCACCCATGCTGGTGGGTGATGAGACGCTGAGAGCCAGACGTTTTGAGGATGGTCTTCAGTATGACATCCGAACGCTGTTGAATGTCTTCAGGTTTCCTACTGTACACTCCATCTTGAACTGGGAACTGATTACGGAGAGGAACCTGCGGGAATCTAGTGGTGTGGGCCAGGGCGGTTCAGCACCAGTTACTGGTACTATTTCTGTTGGTAAGAGGAAGAGACAAGCAGACTTCTCTCAGGGCAGCAATTGCAGTCAAAAGAATGTTTTAGGTGGCCAGGTTGTTTGCTACCATTGTGGTAGTGAGGGGAACAAGGGACCACAGTGTCCACGAGACCCAGTGGAGTGTCGAGCTTGCGGAAAGATGGGTCATATGGAGCGCTTTTCCAGGGCGTTTCCATCGATGGCTAGTGAGAGGGGTACTGTGCAGACTCCGTGTGCGGGAGCAGGACCAGTATCCTCTTACCAGTCAGGGAACTGGAATACGTCAGGGCGTGCATGTAGAGATGGTGGACGTGGCTATGGTAGCCAGACAACAGGATCTCAGAGGCAGCAGGGCGGGGCAGCTCAGGGTAGCCAGGCTTTGTCATAGGGCCGCGACACTGGGCAGGCATATGCAGTGCAACAGACCTAGCAGGAGCAGGATCCCATACCTCCTACATTCAGAGGTACTATTTTAGTTGCTTCTGTCTTATCTTTAGTACTTTTCGATACGGGTGATACACATAGTTTCATATATGTACCCTTTGTGGAGAGCCTTGGGCTCTGTGTTTCTTCATCTTCTATTATCATGATGCTAGACACTCTGTTGGGGACTAAAACAGCTGGTGTGCGTCAGTGCAAGGAGTTCCCCCTTGAGGTTGGTGGGTGTCACTTCCTTTGGGACCTCTATGTACTAGAGATGAAAAGCCATTATGTCATTCTCGGGATGGATAGGTTGGTTCCCTATCAAGCCTTTGTAGACTGCTATCATCGAAGGGTGTGTTTCATGTCACCAGAGGGTGGAGAGTTTCTATACAAGGGCGAATGGGATGTTCAAGAGAGTCGAGCTGGACCAGAGCATTGTGGGCGAGGTGGAGTCACAACCCAGATTGCAAGCTTATATTTGGATGACCAGGGGACTTGTCAGATGGATTTCCCTCCTGTTGTTGATCGTTTCAAGGATTTCTGCTCTGACGACTTTTCGGGTCTACCTCTGGAGAGAGAGGTAGATTTCTCAATTGATATTGTGCCAGGAGAAACACCGGTGTCCATTCCTCCTTATAGGATGGCTACACCTGAGTTGCAGGAGCTCAAGAGGTAGTTGGAGGAGTTGCAGGAAAAGGGATTTATCCGACCAGGTACTTCTCCTTGGGGTTCGCCAGTCCTTTTTGTGAAGAAGGTGGATGGTACCCTTAGACTTTGCGTGGATTATCAGAAGATGAACTAGTTGATGGTTAAGAACCGATATCCCTTACCGAGGATTGATGATCTTTTTGATCAGATTTGTGGAGCACGAGTGTTCTTGAATATTGATTTGAGGTCAGGATATCATCAACTGCACGTTAGACCATCTGATATAACTCTCACATCTTTCAGGAGAAGGTATGGTCTATACGAGTATATGGTTATGCCGTTTGGACTCACGAACGCGCCAACGGTTATCATGGCTCTGATGAATCATGTATTCCACCCTTATCTTGATTCTTTTGTGGTAGTATTAGTGGATGATATCTTGGTGTACTCTCACACTCGACACGAACATGCCACCCATCTTGATATCGTATTGAGTACACTGAGGGAGCATCAACTATATGCTAAGCTCTCAAAGTGTAATTTTGGATGGACCAGATTCCCTTACTGGGTCATATCATCACTGAGGCAGGAGTTTTAGTAGACCTAGAGAAGGTGAGAGCAGTAGTTTCCTGGGAGAAGCCTAAGAAAGTGTTTGAGATACGTATTTTCTTAGGGCTGGCTGGTTATTACAGGCGTTTCATACTAGACTCCTCCCGCTTAGCAGCACTGTTGATAGGTCTGACTAAGAAGGGTGTGAAGTTCATTTGGTCGGAAGCTTCTGAGACTGATTTTTAGGACCTGAAGGGAAGGTTGAAATCAGCACCAGTCCTGATACTCCTAGATCAGGGGAAGAGCTATACAGTTTACTGTGATGCATCAGGTATTGGGATGGGAGCAGTGTTGATGCAGGGCGACTGAGTTTTGGCATACGGGTCTCGGGAGTTGAGGCCACATGAGAGGAATTACCCAACGCATGATATCGAGTTGGCACCAGTTGTTCATGCATTGCGATATTGGAGACATTATCTATTGGGGGAGAATTTTGTGGTTTTCACCGACCAAAAAATCCTCAAGTACATATTTACATAGCATGACCGGAATCTGAGGCAGCGAAGGTGGGTCTAGTACCTACAATCCTTCAATTTTGAGCTTGCCTATACACCTGGTAAAGGTAATGCAGTAGCTGATGCACTGAGCAGAAAGACTCAGATACATGTAGTGCAGGAGGCAAGTGGTGAGTGGGAGCTCATGGCCTTGTTCTATGAGATGCATCTGGAGGTGCACGGCAGTCAGGGGAATATTTATCTTTCCTCTTTAGCTATGAATTCTACCCTCCTAGATAGAGTGAGGATTAGACAACTATCTGATTAAGAAGGCCTAGTTCTACGGGAGTCGGTGGCAAGTGAGGACCCTCCTCCAGGTTGGATGATAGGCAATGATGAGGTTTTGCGTTTCCATAGACGAGTATGGGTTCCAAGGGATATACGCGAGGAGATGATGCAAGAGTTTCATGCTTCAGCTTGGGCAGTTAATCCCGGGGCTATTTAGATGTACCATGACTTGAGACGTCAGTACTGGTGGCCGGGTATGAAGAGAGATGTAGCTGGTTTGGTTATGAGGTGTTCCACCTGTCAGCAGGTGAAGGTGGAGCATCAGAGACCAGCTGGACTGTTATAACAGTTACCCATTCCAGAGTAGAAATGGGATGATGTTTCTATATATTTTGTGACTGGGTTGCCAATGTCACCTCGTGGAAATGATGCCATGTGGGTTGTTGTGGAAAGAATCACGAAGGTAGCTCACTTTTTTCTGATCAAGGAGACCTTCGGTTTTGACGAGCTCAGAAGGTTGTATATCCAAGAGATCGTACGTCTTCATGGGGTCCCTCGTTTTATCATTTCTGATAGAGACACCCGTTTCACATCTCGTTTCTGGCAGAGTTTTTAGAGGGCGCTGGGTACACAGGTGCTTCTGAGCACAACTTACCACCCTCAGATAGATGGACAGTCAGAGCATACGATACAGGTGCTAGAGGACATGCTGCATGCATGCGTCCTAGACTTTGGGGGATCTGGGGAGAAGCATATACCCTTAGTAGAGTTTGCCTGTAACAATATCTTCCAGGCGACTATTGAGATGGCACCATACGAGGCTTTATACGGCAGTTCGTGCCGATCACCCTTGTGGTGGTTAGAGGTAGGTGAGGCAGATTTGATGGGACCACGTCTCGTGCAGGAGACTTCTGAGCAGGTCTAGTTGATTCAGAAGTGGATGGCTACTGTGCAGTCTCGTCAGAAATCTTATGCTGATCGCCACAGACGGCCTTTGGAGTTCATGGTCGGGAATCAGGTTTTCTTGCGTGTTTCTCCGAGGCTAGGACACAAGTGGATCATGAGACAGGGCAAACTTTTACCGCGGTATGTGGGACCATTTGAGATTCTTGAGAGAGTCGGGTTTGTTGCTTATCGGTTGCAGTTACCATAGCGGTACCAAGCCATACATGACGTCTTCCATGTATCTCAGTGGCGTTGCTATCATTCAGACCCGTCTCACATTTTTCAGCCCGAGGAGGTTGAGCTGGAGGCAGATGCGTCCTTTGAGGAGCATCCGATTCGTATCATTGACAGGAGCATGAAGGTTATCTGAGGTGGGACAATTCCTCTCGTACGAGTGCTATGGTAGCATGGCCGAGTGCAGGACGAGACCTGGGAGCGGGAGGCCGACGTACGTGCTCAGTGGCCGGAGTTGTTCATGGCTATATCTTCTCCACCCTTGGAAGGGAAATTCGGGGACAAATTGCTATAAGGGGGGAAGTTTGTAAGAACCCGGTTCTTCTCTTTGAGGTACAAACTTCTTCGTTTTCCTTTTCCTTATGTGTTTTTAATAAAATATGGAAAATGGGAAAAATCCTAAATTTTAGAACTACACTGCGTGTACTTTTTCCACACACCGTGTACTTCTGGTCGTGTTGGGATGAGTACACAGGGCGTGTAGCCTTGCCGATGACAAAGGGTGTAGGAACCGATTACACGCCATGTAGTGGTCCTTTACACGCCATGTAGTTAATCGGCAGGACAATATAGTAAGGCAGTGGAGTAGCCGCCAGCTGGTCAGCAGTACACACCGTGTACTCAGGAGTACATGTCGTGTACTCTGGTCGGGAGGTAAACAGTGCCGCGCTGGTGGAAAGCCTCCAGGTGAATAGTTAAATGAAAGGAGTACACGCCATGTACTTGGAAGTACACGCCGTGTACTTTGTTTTTTCGGCTTAAAACAGGCAGTATCCTCCTCTTTTGGAAGAGGAGGCATTTGAGCCATTTTGGAGCCAAGGGAGGAGGCCAGATCTTTGAAGATCTGCCGGGTGTTCGTCTGGAATCGGTTTCCACCTCAGACGATCTCGTTGGAACTGCACGGGTAAGCCCTCTCTTCTCCTAGCATGTTGGTTTCCAATTCTACTCCTAACGTAAGTTATTTATGTTTGAATGGGTGTTGTTATTAGTCAGATCTACACCGTTCTTGGGCATTTCTAGAGTCAGCATTCGAGTATAACATTTTTTGGCTTTTAAGGTAGGTGACTTGGTGTTTAGTTTTCCATCTGCTATGTGTTTTTTGCGTTTTTGTGCCACGAACCCATGTTGGGGTGTCGTGTGGCTGAGGCCATGGCAATATTAACTACCTAGAATTGTCAAGGTAATTTAATAATTTGTAAAACTACTAGTTGGGATCATTTCTTGGATCTGGAACCACCCCAGGGGTGTGTTCCAATGTTTATCCATTTGGCCAAGATACCCGAGGGCATGCCTTTAAAGTAGTAATTGTAGAATTTCCTTGAGAGGAATTTCTTATTTACTGCTTGTTACATGTTTGTCATGTCCCGGTTACCTATTTAGCCTAAGGGCGTTGTTGTGATTAACCTGTGGGCACTACACTGTTTAGCCTGAGGGCAGTAGTTACTTCGGCCTGAGGGAATCTTCTTCCGTGCCTGAGGGCAATAGAATCTTTGCCTAAGGGAAAAACTACCTACGCCTGAGGGAAAACTCTGTTATGCCTAAGGGAAGATTCTTGTGGTGGATACTCTTTACCTGAAGGTAGGAGTTTACGTGTCTGAGGACATTAGCTGGTTATTTAGAATATTCACTGTGGTGGTATTTTAAATTTAATGGATTAAATGAATAATAAAATGGCAATTTAATTGTTAAGTTAGTTACTTTTCACTAATTCTTACTTTATTGCATTTTACTATTGCACACTATTGTCGTATGCTTACACGCAGTTGGGCACGGGCCTTTGGTGGGTGCCTACTGAGATATATTTCGTACACCCTGTTTGGGTCACACTTTTTGGCCCAAACAGATTACGTTGCTGTAGGTGTAGATAGGGGCAAGAGTCCCTATACAAGTACGTGATTTCTTCTGAGGAATAGGAGGGCATGGGACCGAGCCTAGGCTCGCGATGCCACTGCCAGCTGTTTTGCTTTGTTTTGCTGTACTCTGCTTTTGGTTGTATCATATTGATGTATAACATGTTCTGGCTATTTTATTAGAACTTGAGACATGTAGCATCATCATTTATATACTGTTGTTTATATCCACTACTATTGTTTATTTCAATTGTGTATGGTTTACTGCTTCCACTGTTTGTTGTATGTTTTATTTTTTATTCCACTACGCTACACTTTGACAAATGAGGGCATAGTTTCTCCACTATCAGACCTGGGCCCTCACTGCTAGTCGGCAGCCTCTGGAATTTCGGGAAATGTGCTTGAGGTCATGTGGCGAACTGGGTTTGGGGCACCCGTTGTGTGGCACCAGGGTCCGGGATGTTACATCGGAGGCCAACGTTTCCATACAACATGACCTTGAATTCTGTTTTTGGATCAATACATGAAAACACTTGTTGCATAAGTGTTTCCTTATTTTGAATAAGAGTCATGTTAATGGGTATATCCTTCTAACCATGGTATATCTTGATCTATCTCAGGATTCCTCCACATGGAAGACCATCCAAGATTCTGATACAAGGTTGTGAGGATATTCCACCCAAAGAAGAGGCATATGTTCAGGGACCAATGCTAGAAATGGCCCCACCAGGTAATATACCTGTGTTACCACTACTCATTGATTAGCTTGAAGGCCCACCTCCAAGGGTTTAGGAGGATGCAACAAGACAGACCGAGTCATGGATGCCTCTTTTGGCACTTCTTGAGGAGGTTCATGGTTCGAACATGCTTCACAGGAATCTAATTCAATGATCACCAAAGATGCAGGGTCAGTAGGACCAACATATTGTAGGTGCGTAGAGTAAGCTTGAGAACTAGAGGGTTAATAGGAGGTAATGTGCTATTTTCTATAAGGGAATACTTTTCTATGCTTGTCATGAAAAGGGACATCTCAAGGGAGATTGTCCCACAATTCATGCTGGAGGGTAGGAGACAAGACAATTGAATACTATTGAGGCATATGACCCTAGGACTCCAGGTATGAATCAAGGTACAATGCATGTCTTTATACTTTAGCTATGGTATTGATAGACACTTGTAATAGTGATTTAACTTTCCTACCAATTATTTTTGTTTGATACCTAGAGGTTCCTGTTAAGACCGTTGACTTGAACCTCATGTTTATAGGCTTCTATTGGTCGAGAACCAATGACAACACACTGGTGTCGACAGTGTGACTTGACTCTTGGAGGCGAGAGTATCGGTTGACATCTCTTGGTAGCAGCATCGAGGCTTTACGACATCATTCGTGGTATGGAATAGTACCGTTCATGCTAGGAATGAATGTATTAGGAAATGTATGTGGCTCATCCCTAGAGATGGAACCAGATTTCCCTTCATTAGCAGAGGGGAAATCCTTACAGCTCTTGATGGACTCAGGAAGATAAGGGTGTGGCCAAATCATATTTTTTTTCTAGTTCGACCCTTAGTCTAGTGGGTGTAATGAGTCCCCAAGTTCCTTAGTGATAGTAGACTACAAGGGAGTCTCCCTTGAAGATGTTCTAGGATTACCTCTCTATTGAGAGTTTAAATTCTCCCTTGATCTATGCCCTAGGATGACAGTGATATCCAAACCAGCATATCAAATAGCTCACACAGAGCTTCGTGGATTTAGGGTACAACTGGAGGATATGGGAAGGGAGTAGCTGCATGTGGTCAAGGAGTATGACCTAAGGGCCCCATGAATGATTAGAGGTACAGTCTGTGTCTAATAATGGCTACCGTATTAATAGACCCAAGTGCTAATCTTTCTTTTTTGTCAAGAATCTTGTTAAAGAACTAGAGTTTCCAGTTAAACTATTCACTTGATCCTTACATATGGTGAGACCTATGGGATAAGACTCAATAATCACACTTATTCCGACAGTGTGATCTGACCCTTGAGGTGAGAGTTTTAGTTGGAACCTCTTGGTGACTACTTCAAGGCCTTAAGATGTTAGTTCGAGTATGGACTAATCATCCACTTTTCATGCTTAGATTGACTGTTTTAGGAAAAAAGGATGTGGTATATCCGCAAAGTTGGATTGGGGTTTTCCTTGGTTGCCGAAAAAGGGAAACCTAGGTAGCTTGGGATAAAATCATGCATATAAGGGTACAAACAATCACTCTTGAGTTGGCCAACCTTACCCTCGTGGTTGTAGAAGTTTTGAGTTTTCAGTTCACAATAGTTGAGGTAGATTGCGGGAACAACCCTTCAAAAAGATGTTTCTAGGGTTACCTACCCATAGAAGGATGGACTTCTATATCATTCTAAACCCTAATATCTCACGGATATCAGCACTAGTATATTATAGGGATTTCGTAGAGCTTCATAATAAAGGGGAATAGGTGGGGGACTTGTAGATGAAGGACATTGTAAGACCCAGGGTTTGAGGTTATGTGTGGACTACTGTCACCATAATAAAGTGTCCATGGAGAATGAGTACCCACTACCAAAGGGTCAATGGGCACATCAATTAGTTAAAAGGGGTAGAATTTCATGTGTATAGAAAGGTGCTCATTGGATTTTTAGTAATTGAGACAACAAAGATGGCTATAGTTCCTTCAAGACTATGACTTTGAGATATTCGATACTCCTGGGAAGGGGAATGTGATGATAGACATGCTCAGTAGGAAGTCTGGTTTACTACTGCTAGTTGAGGAAACAGAGCAGCTAGCTGCGATGTAGATATCCTTTGTGGATGATGATGGAGCATCTTACCGTTAGTCAATGATTGTCACTCCCCCACTCTTGTAGTTAGTCAGAGAGGCATAGTTTGTGGATGTTGACTGCGAGGCCCGATGTGATCAGTTATCCTCAGGACCAACTCCTGATGGATTTTCGATTGGCGGGGAGCATGTCATCCTTTTAAGAGGGAGCACCATAGTGTTGGTGATTTTATGGGAGGAGGTGTTGAGGGAGTTCTATAATTTCCTTCTAGCGCACTAAAAAATATTTCACCTTTTCCAACAAGGGTGTATCTGTTGGTAAAAGTTAATTTTTTGTTGGTAAAATGTTTTACCAATATATATGTCTCTGTCATTAAAATTTCAGTAAAAACTCTATCGCTAATTTTTTTTGCGATAGATAAAGTCATTTTGTTGAAATTATAATAATACCAAAAAATAATATATATGTTGGTTAAAATGTTTAACAACATGTATTAATGAAATTTTTTTCAACTATTAAAAATATTACCAACATATAATATATGTTTATAAATTACATTTGAATAAAAATTATAAAATTTTATTTCTAATAATATTTCATAATATATTTATTAATTTATCAGTTATAAAAATATTTTTCAATTATTAAAGAGATGATGATTTTCACACATATTTAAAATTAGAAAAAAGTAATTATATTAATAATACAATTTAATAAAAAATTAATCAATACAAAATTCATTCTCCAATAAGATCCGTTATACACTCCAAAAACACACATCCCACCCCTCCCCCATGCTAATAGCCCATCCATGCCAAACTGGGGACCAACAAGCAATAGAGGAACATCCATTCCCCAAGACCAGCAAGCCAACATCAACTCATCCATGATAGTCATCCAATAAAAGCTCATACATGCCACACCATGAGAAAATGTGCACCGTACACCCATCAATCCATTTCAAAGGACAAGTAATGAATTATTCCTCACTATAGTATTCCTAGTCAGAGCATAAGCAATCAAGGAATAAGTATTTGAAATATTAAAATGAAATGGTTTTAAGCTCTATCCATCACCATGCTGCTGCTCTACCTAAAAAAAATAAAAGATTACACAATTATTTAGACTTATGAAAACCATTAAAAAAAGAAATATAAGTCAATGAGTAAAAATATAACCAAAAGAATTCCAAATTAGTTAACCTGAGGTTTTACAAAAATGTTTTTTCTAAACATGAAGGATCATGAACTTGAGAATTTGTTTGACCTATAAACAGAAAGTATTAATTAACATAATAAAATATAGAAGACACTACATTGACCTTAAGTCAAATAATTATTGAAAATAAGTCATAACCATACCTACTCATGTGGTCCAACATATATTGAAGAGATGATCTATAGATGCAGAAACAAATCTGGAATAAAATGTAGTGAAACCAAAAATATGGGTTCACATAAAATAGAAAAGATCCTAGGAATAAAGGATTTATCTGAAAAAATAAATTATAGAGTACCTGTGAAATAGTCCAGTTGGTCTTATCATCACAACTAGATGAGTCCTTCAAGCCACTTTATCTATTTTTTTCATACCTGTCATAACATTGAATATCAATTGGACTTCCACTTTCATTCTATGACATACAAAGTAATAAAAGGATATAATTTAGAAGACTCTACTTATTACAAAAGGAGGAAACTGCTAGCACGACACTCCATAATTCTGTAAGGACTGCTCATGAAGTTGACAATGTGGCCTTCCACCACACCACATGTATTTCTGCTCACATAGTAGAACAGTCACATAGTAGAATTGTCAAAGCTGCAATCAAAAGAAGGATAAAATTATATAAGATCTATTCCATTGTTAATCTAAATTCTCAGTATAAATTTGATAAACATTTGAAAATCATCCATCCACATGAGTTGATCATCATAATGACATACCAATAAAATTACAAACTCATCATTCAACCAACTTATTTTTTTATTATTATTTTTCCATGAATTTATATAAAATGAGTGTAATTCCTATAAAAGATCAATAAAAATAAAAATACAACATCAATATTGATATTTTGTACAAGAACCTCATTATGAAAAGTATGAAAAAGAACATATAAAAAAAATGAAATGATGAAATAAGCATAAGTAATTTATCTGGTTTTCCCAAATAAAACACAAATAAATTGAATTAAAAATAATTAATCATATACCCCCAAAACATTTACAAAATAAATAAAAAATTTAATCGAAGAAAACATGTAAAATTGAAAGAGTACACTCACACATTATAACCTAATCAAATTCAATATGCTTCCCACTATGCCTTAGATAATTGCTCAGTCTTGAGTGATATATTTATGGGGCACTCAATCTAGCCAGTGCTGAATTCTTCAAATCTAGTTTGTAACTATTTTCTTACACAAACAACAGTTTAAAGCATTAACGTAAACAATATACATACATAATATTACAAATGTATTATAAAAATCATACCACTAATATATTGACTATAAAAAACAATATCAAAATCAGTGTGTAACATATTAATTTCCATGATTTTTCCCTAAAAAATAATCATTTTTACATGTCACCTTCACATCATTTTAGATAAAGACAAAATAAATACTTTAAAATCAACTATAATTTCACCAATTATAAGTACTATATAAAATTTTATAAAAACAATGCAACTCGACTACATTAATATATCTATTTAACTTATTCATATTTATATCAATAACTAACCTAATTAGTCATATCATGATGTTCTGTATAAAAAAACAACATAAGAGCTACCGAAGAAGAAATATTGGGAAGCGGTGAGGGGGTGATGTAGGGCCACTTGGTCTCCTATAGCCATCCATGAACCCCTTATTATCATGGAATCTTGGGAAGATAAATGAACCATTTGACGGATGGACCTTCCCCGAGCTATTGGAGTCAGTGTGAACTGTAGTTCCATCACCATGGTAGATCTCGACATGAAAAACAACATAGATGAATAGATTGCGCATAATGCACAGTGGGTACTTAATATCTAACCTAAAATCCAACAATTATAGAATAAAACACAATTTAAATCCATTTATAGTCAAAAAACACAAACCTTTCTAAAACTATGTATAACCCATCAACAAATATTTCCTCGAGCACATATAAATCATAATACTCTTTATCTGCATTAGAAGATGATTTAGTGAATTTTTTGTGGAACATGGAATTTATGACATACATACCATCTTTCTTTGTCTATAGTATAGAATAGATTTAATTTGATGGAGTTATTATAACTATCAAAATATCAATCATACATCATCAGGCATTCCAACCAAAGTAATGAAACCATGAAATTTAACACGGATCGAAACCAAACTATGAAAATCTTGAAAATTTACACCATCATATAGTCTGTCTGAATCTTCTCCTTCAATATCCATTTGAGAAAAAAAACTATTGAACCTCAATCAAACACCATCTCTATCAAATATACCCACTAAAAGAATTTTGAAAAACAGAAGAATAGAAACTCAAAAGTAGGGACTAACCATACCACCCTTCGCTACCAAGGAGAATGAGAATGCTGAAGATTCAGTTACGTGTCAGATAAATATAGATAGACTAATCCTGCTCTACACTATGGGGACCACCTTCAAGACCTCGCTAGGACACCGGATATGACAACTTCATCCAAACATAATGAGGACCGTCTTTGAGATCTTGCGATCGAAGCAGTATACGTAACATGGAAATCAAAACTAGTTGAAGTGTACATCAAAATAACATAAATCCAAATAGATAAAGGGAATATAAAATCTATTTAAGGTTTGATCCCAAGTTATGGGGAATAAATCTTAAAGAGGGAACACCACAATAAACCTAAAAAGTGCTGAAATCACTCTATGAGATCAGCTCCTCATAGAATCATGAGGAATAAGAAGAACATGTTAACGAACATGATTGAAGAGAGAAACAAAGTGGGAGTATGATGCAAGGAGAGATAGGGGCGATGAGATTTGATATGGGACGATGGGCGGTAGGCCAGAGTTGGGCGGTGGGATGTGATGCATGGCAACAGGATGTGATAACACCTTGAAGAAGATTAAGGTTTTAGTGGTGTTTATTTTTTTTATAAAAAGTATTAATATTTTTATTGAATTAATAATTTTGGAACTTATAAAAATTGTTAGTATTTCAAGAAAAATGAAAAAAATTGGAATATTCAAAAACATTTAATATTTCAAGAATCCTGAAAATTAAAATCAATAATGATATGTTAAAAAAAACACCATGAAATAAAATTTTACATTGACAATAAAAAAAATATATATACACACAGACTTTTGCTCTGTATTTATTATTGATAAAACATATATTTTTGGTTATTTAATGGTTTCTTGTAATATTTTTTATTTACAGAAAATAATTTTTTTGGTAATATCGTTATTAATAAAAAATTCACGTGTTAATAAAAAAATGTTGGTATTAGTATAATAAATAAATATATTTAACTGTTGGAAAATGATATGTTGGTATTGAATGATCAATGTCAAAAAATAGATATGTTGGTAAAAATATGTGTTGGTATTAAAAATTAATACTAATAGAAATTAAAATCTGTTGGAATTTCTCATTTTTACCAATAGATATATTAAATGCCAATAAATTTCTGTTGGTATAAGACATTTTTTGTAGTGGAGGTACATCTTGGGGGGGAAAAGATGTTCCAAGACCTTCGGTGTTATTACCAGTGGCCATGGATGAAGAATGTAGTGTTCGAGTTCATTTCACGATGCCTCACTTGTCAGCAAGTGAAGGCCGAGCACTAAGCTTCAGTAGGCTTGACTCAACCACCCAAGATACCAGAGTGTAAATGGGAAAATATCTTGATGGACTTCGTGATGGGGTTACCACGTACTTCAAGAGGTCATGACTCTCTCTCGACGATCGTTGACTGAATCACCAAGATTTCTCACTTCCTACACATCCATGTTTAGGGATTGGTAGAGGGCTTGGTACACCTCTACATCCAAGAGATGGAGACCCTTAGTGTTCTTTGAGAGAGATCATGTGTTCCTTCAGGTCTCACCCTGATGAGGATTACATAGATTTGGCTGGGGTGTCCAGATATCTAAGAGGTTCATCGGACATTTTTAGATCCTCAGAAGAGTTGGCGAGGTGATGTACCACCTTGCCCTTTCCCCATATATGCACCAGGAGCATGATGTTTTCTAGGTGTCACAGCTGAGAAAGTATGTGCACAATCCATCACACTTCATCGACTGTGGAGAGCTGGAATTTTATAAAGGGGTGATGTTTGCAGAGTTCCCTTTGGAGATAGAGGATCAACAGGAGCATGTCCTATAGGGGAAGTCAATTCCTCTAGTGTGCATTCGGTGGAATCCCAAGAATCACCATGTGAAAACATGGGAGCAGGAGGCCCATATTCGTGCATAGAACCCTCTTTGTTTGATTTTCCATTTTTTTTGCTTTTGGTGACATAAATACCTAAAGTGGGGAGAATGTAATGTCTTGCAATTTCCCTGCCAGATTTTTTTATATGGAATTATTTCAAGACTGAAAATTTCAATGGCATGTGATTCCAAGGCCCATATTTCCTAGAATGATCTGTCGAATAATGTTATGCTTTAAATAGCACACGTGAGCGGTTTTCTTGAATTTTTTTTAATAAATCTTAAACGGGTGACCAAATCAAAAATCCAAGGGCACCATTGCGTTTAGGATGACGGGTTTACCCCAGGTGTGACTTAAATTTATTCAGCGCATGCCTCCAGTGAGAAAACTTTAATGTGGCATAACCATAAATAAAAAAATTAAATAAAAATATTTTATTTTTAAAATGCTTATAAATCATGAACTGTGAGTAGGATTAAAAATCCGAGACCACTGATTTACTCGTGAGGGTATTCTTTCCTTAGGCAGACCCTAATATTGTCTGGTGCGTGCCAACAATAGAAGTTAGTTTTTGGTTGTGAATAAAATAATTAAGTAAAAATTATTTTATTTTAAAATCCTTATAACTCCTAAACGGTAAATCAGATTAAAAATATGAGAGTATTGTTGAACTGTTGGCGGAGTTTTCCCCTTAGGTGGAGCTTAACCGTGACCGACACAGGTCGAGGGTTGAAGTTAATTTTTTGAACATTTTTAAGGTACGTTCAGAAAACATGCAAGCATGATTTTATATCTTTTGAACATGTGATTGGATTAAAAAAAGGGCACTGTTAAATTAATAATTTCAGTATTTGACTAGAAATAAATTATGTTTTTCCAGTATGGGTCGAGTAAAAAATTTATTTTTCATAATTTTTGATAAAATAATACAATAATTTAAAATAATTATTTTATTTTTATTTATCAATGTTAAATGGAGGACGACGAAACTGTAGGGTAGCAATGGGGGTAGTAATGATGCACATTAATAACAAATATTAATTTATCATTAATTCACAATGTAATGATGCTTTAATGATGCTTAATAGCGACACTGTTTCTTAAATAAAACAATATAGCGACAAGACATCGTATCGTAAAGGAAACACTGCGACGTGCTCCAATTTATAGTTTGACGCACTAGGAAAATAAGGATTACAAATTTGTAGGATTATCTAGAGAACCTTTGAGGGAAATCCACCCCAGTGAAGAATGAAAAATGCCATCTGAACATCATCATCTTTGACGCCTTTCAAATATTGGAGCCGGAAACTGACATCGACGTATTTATCCCTCAAGGATGAACGTCGTGACATCATACCTCATAAGAGGTAGGGGGTTTTTATTTGATTTTATTACCCATAATTCTCTAAAAACAAAGAACATAGATCAAACCATTAACAGGTTTATCCATGATTCATGTGTCATATATGAAGGTGATTTATCCTTGGTGTTATTTTATTCGGGGTCCAGATCATGGAATGGAATGATTGAAAGGAAACTACCCAAACCTCACCCATCTTTAAACCTCTAACACGGAGGCTCTGGGTCAACATGAATAAGGCATGAGCACCTCCTCATGTGCGTTATTGATGGTCGTAACCTCTAAATGATGGCTAGGAAGGTTTGGGATCCTCATGATGAAGAGGGAGATATCTGGAGGTCACAGACGCAGATGACTCAAAGAATGGAACACCGGAGCGCATGTAGTGGCCCGCTAAATGCCTTGGCGATGCAACAACACTGACAGTGGAAACAACAGTGACCGGCCTCACTGGCAGCATGGAGGAGGTGACCTGCATCAGTGGGATGCATTGACAGGGAAGCTATAACTCATCATCCATAATGGTGCACTGGTGGAGGCATCGCCATGCGGGGTGCTGTGTGGACAGACTCTCCGCGTCTGTTCCATCCAGAAGGCTAGTGATGCTGCGGTCCGTCGACCGTGGCTGGAGGAAGAGACCCATGCCCGCAGGGCCAAGGGGAGGCGGATGCGGCAGCCAGGTCGCATCTTGGATGGTTGGAACTTCACCCAGAAGGCAAACCTCGTAATGGCAGGTCGGACCTGCACCCCCTTTAACCTAGACTGTACTAGACTGAGTCAGTGGGTGACCCGGTCAGCTGGACACTCTGCCAACTAGGCTGGGTCCAGCAAGGCCTATTGGCCATGACTCACTAGCCTGGTCAGACCAGACCAAAATCAACCCACACCAGGTCAGGTCGAGTTCTTCTTAATGAACTGAGGTATGTGGGATCCCTGGGCCGGGTTAGTCGAGTCAGTCTGACCGGGTCGAACTGGGCGCCATCGTAATCGGACCACTGTTTACTAATTCCCCTATATCTTAAAAACTGTATGTTTTATTGACAAGCCGTTTTCGGGGTTGGGACCCTCTCAATAAGGAGGAAATTTTGGAATTATCAATAATGACTTTAGTGGAAGTTTAGAGGTGAAGAAGGGCTTGAGGAGTGGTTCTCCCAAACATGCTACCTACAGAAACCTACGACTAGCTGAGACCTGAAGGCTTATAACTTTTGGCACAGTGGGAAGCACCTCTATGTGACTTTGGAGGACCACAATACTTTTTTAGGAGGATTAACTCAGTTGGCCATGACTAGTGGGATGTACCTCTTTATGACTTTTCATGTCCACAGTACGTAATGGGTATGAGTACCTTATCCGTACATGGTTAGTGGGAAGAAACTCTTCGTGACTTAGCATGCCCACTATACTTGCTATAAGAGGATTTCTCCAGCAGCCCTGGTGTTCGACGGTGTGACTAATGATGCAACTTTTACTACCCTAGAATATACCTTTTGTGATCTGTTATGTGTTTTGTGTTTTTCCATGAGAAATATTTGTGTGGTATTCATTTTTGTTTTGGGGTCCCTATTGAGGATTATGTTTCTCAGCTGTGAACAAACTTCAACTGCACGTGTTGTGTTTGGTTTAGATGCCTGACGTTTCGACAGGGGTGCTCAGGGAGATAGGACCGATGGATACTACGATGGTGGAATTGGTTTCCCAGGACTAGGCAGGGGATATAAGGGCTGGGCGAACATGACATACTACTTTGGGTTCCAATAGCTTCACTACTATCAAAATTAAGTGAGGGATTCAGTGGGTTTCCATCAGAGTTCCCTTTTGTGTTTAGATATTTTCAGTTCTTTGTTGGGTTTTTTATTAGGGCCCACTAACATTCAGATGTACTTTCACTCAGATTTGTTTTAGTGGTTGTATTTTACCCCTTTCGGTGTATTGGGATGTGGTTGGGAATGTGTGTGCATACACGTACTAAGTAAAATTCCTCCCACTTGTAGGTTGACACCTTCAACGCTAGTCACCAGCCCCTGGCCTTCAAGAGGTGGGCTTGGGTTAGCCACAACACAGGTCCCACCTGATGGGTCATGACAAATAGGTTATTGAACTTATCCCATTCCATTGATTAAATTTCATCATGTTGCCTCATATTATGGATTAGATCCCACCACTGGTCTGCTTCACCATAAAAAAACCGCCTAAATTAATTTTTCATGTTCAAAAAAATGAAGGATAGAAAATGCATTTTCAATTGAACCGATCTATTTTTTAGAAACAAGTGGATCATAATACACACTTAAAGAAGGTGGGATTTTCCCTCATGAAAAACTCAATATAATGTTGTTCCATCCTCTTCTCAATTGGATGTACAATATGATTCATATATTTTGTGAGTATAGTGATAATATTTTCCATTGAATATCCCATAACATCTGGTTTCTTAGGAGGTCAATCATTTCATTTCCCATCACAATCAACATTAACACAGTTCTTTTGGGTTCCAACCATAGACTAAAAACAAAATTATAGTGTGAGTAAAACTAATCATAGTGGGAATACCACATAATAAAGTGAAAGTAATATAAATATATAAAATATTAGGATTAATACTAGGTTATATATGATCATTAACAAAATTATAATATTTTAACTTATATATATACTTATCATTAGATATCTTACTAAGGTTTTCCCTCCCTAGTTTCCAAAGGCTGACTAAACATTTGATCTTATAAAAACTATAATGAACCAAGATTAATGTATATAGACATTAAATCATTTTTTCATAATATTTCATACATTAAAAAACAAATTCCCAAATACTATATTAGTTTACTTCCTTTGGAAACATGGAACACAAAATTCCAATATGGTGAATGATCTTCAATGTTTCCCCTAAAGACCCCCTTTAGTCTTCCTACCTAAAACCATTATTTATAACCTAGGGAAAAGAAACATATAATAATGGTGATCTCAGATGCTTAATAAGGTTAAATAAGGAAAATATCAATCATGACATATTCATATATCCTATATATATAAAAAACCTTAGAAAATCATATCTTCTATATCAAAGATCAAGTTATTATGTCATGGAATAAATCATAGATGTTTATAAAGAATCAAAGAATATATTCCATGAGAGAACAAAATAATAAATGAAATTATGTCATAAAATTAAGAATAGAAAATAATTAATTTAGTTTTTAAAGGCTTATTTCTAAGAAAAACATAATGGATACAGTCATTCACTGAACTAGGTTCACTCTCAATTCTAGCTCTATATTATTGGATTAAGTTCACAACTCATCCTACCCCTATCAATCTCATGAGATATAAATATTTACCCAATTAATTGAATAGAGATATTGGTCCCACCAATCACATAATGAAAAGTATACATATTTTTTCCATAAGAACATAACACAATCAACATTTTTGAACCCATAAATAAATGAGATTCATAAACATTATAAAATCAGAGTATAACCCATAGAGAATAAATGGGTTTCATAAATATAATTACATCAAAAACAGAAAACTTCATATAAATAATATGAAAAATATCCTAGAAAAATATCCCCATTAGTTAATAATTAATATCCAATAATGTTATCTAAGATGGAAAATAATTTTGAGAGATCAATTTAAATAATTATTGAAGAAAATATCCTTTCTATTTTAAAAACATTTTATTTTTTTAAAACATCAATAAATATTAAAATAAAATATTTTTATTGAAAATAACCATGTAATATTATAAGGTAATCTTAGAGGAATTAATTATTCATGAATTTGGAAAACTTTTATCTTTCCGTATAAGTTAAACAAACATTCATTTCATAATTTTTTTCCAGAGAAGTCACAATGTACCTCGTTAAAAAAAGCCAAAAATATTTTTTGAAAAAATTTAGAAAAAATTTACACATGGGTAAAAATAAATTTATAAAATTTTAGAAGAACAATAAAAATATATTGGATTTTTTTTTATGAATAATGGTCATAAAATATAAACATTTCCCATTAGATACATACGTATAAAGAATCCAAAATAATAATGAGAATATGAAATCAACCCTTAGAACTTTATAATCTACCGAATCATATTCTAAATGAAGTAAATAAAAATTAATGGAAATAAGATTATCATAATATTCAGAATAATACTCATTAAATATAGTTATAGGCAGTATATAGACCATATAAAAGAAACAAGTAGTGTATAAGCCATGAGTTCCACAAAATAAAAGTGTGACCAAAATTCTTTACCATAAGTCTGATTTTCTTTATATGTATCCAAAACATCTATAAAATGGTTTAAATATTGATATTAGTTTAGGATAGAACCATATCAATATTTAATATATTATATATGATCATATTATATCATCTTATCACATGTTTATTAATAATATTTCATTATTATCCTTCTATTAGGTGTTACCTCATTCATTTTCCTATACATGTCTTTTGGTATAAGAAAAAGTAATTATGCATAGGATATAGTTTCTTCATCTAAATAATGATAATAAGGTAGTATATATCATATTTATTTACTATAAAAATTTATATAATCATAACTGAATATTGAAAATGAAAAATGAATCACATCATGTCATGGAGGTGGTAGACCGTACGTACACACAAGCGATAGTATCATTTCCAAAATGGTAAAATAGTAAGGAAGAGGATGGTATATTAATTTTATTTACTCAATAAATATAATTTTATAATTATCATATATATATATATATTATTTCTATCATTATTCTCATCCAAATAAAGTGGTGATGAAAAATAGATAACACAACGATGTGGAGACAATAAGTTGTACGTACACACACGTGGTGTTTTTGTTATTCATAGGATAGATAAAAGGTGGAATATGGTTGTTCTATAATAATACTATTATAACACCATATAGGTGATATTGGAGTCATTAATTTATAAATGAATCAACACATGAAAAGGAATTGAAGAAGAAATAATCTTGAAAAATTCATCAACGATGATTTACTCTTCTTCAGAAAACATCATTTAGATATCCTCTTTGGGACACTATGGTTGAAATTTTTAGGATAAAATAACCTATATAATTTTTCTAGGTGTGTTTATAAGAGAAATGGATAGGTTATTGTTGATATTGATGGCTCAATGTGACGTTAATAAGTGAGGGAGTAGATTCCCTTTAATAATTTAGGTGAGGGGAACTTTTTGAATTTCTAAAAAAAATTAATTTATAAAAAATTAAATATCAATTAAAATACCACAAATATTAAATGAATTAGAATATAATAAGATATAGTCTTGTAATATTATCAAATAATTTATTTTATAAAATTTATGGTGTTATTTATAACCTTATCATTTTGATTAACCCTTAGTTAACCTATTTTAATTTTAACTACGATAAATAATATTTCAATATTAAAATGTTTTATTTTTTATTTATGCAATGAAAATCAGACCATAAATAAAAAACTTATAAATATGTTGACCAAAATTTAATAATTTCATGTTTTTAAATATATTTTATTATTTTTAAATAATTTAACAAAATATTATTTTGACAATATAACATTAGTGTCAATTTTGACACCATTCATTACATGGACATTTAAAAGTATAACGATAAGAAGTTTACATTGAAAAAATATTTAATTATATCTATAATTGGTCAATATAATCTTAAAAATTCTTTTATCACATCAATTCTTTAAAATTTTCTTAATTTTAATATTTTTAGTAACATTTATTTGATATTTCCATTAATAAAATAATTACTACAACATCTTAGTGTAATTATTTAATATAATTTTCTGTTTACTAAAAATTAAAAATAAAATTCCTTGATAAAGATAAATCATTAATATTAATGAATAATATTTGTAGTCGAATATATATTTTGGGTTACCCTATATTAAAAATGACATAGTATTTAAAACATGAATGTAACATCTTTAAATTCTTATTACATAAAATATTATAAATATTATAATCCCATCTAAGTGGTCTAAAAAGTCAAAAATAAATTCATATCATGAAAATATTATTATTAAGTTAAAAATTTAAATTTATATTCATTAATAACATACATTTTTTTACATGTGGACACATAAGGGCTATTTAAGATAAAGAAAGTTATATTTTATGACTTTCTTTGATTCAAATATTATATAAGTCATTTTCATAGGGATGTTTACATTAATAAACTTAATTTAGATAATTATGTTTTAAGGATAAAATTATATTCATCCAATAAAATTTTCACATGTGTTTGAGTCATTTTATATTCTTTATCATTTTATTTTTACCCTAAATTATCTAATTAACCCTTTACAATGGTAACACAATTTACCAAGGTTACTATTCATATTGTCCCAAAATAAAAGGGTCATATTCACTACAATTTAACCTGAAGAATATTTAAATTTAATCCATTTTCTAAAATTCAGAGAACATAATTTTAACAATTAAATTTAAAATAAAACAAGTAAAATGCTATGAAAAATAGTTTTTTCAGAAAAATTCCCCTTTAAATCATTAAATTTTTTTATAATAAAATTATTGTATAAAATCCATTTTAAATCCCAAAATTGTATTATTAAAAATTAAATTAACTAATTAATATTTAAAACTAATCCAGAACATAATGAAAACTTTTAAAGACTTTACATGAAAATACAGTTTTCAATAAAAATTAGTATTTTCACTAATCATAAAAAGATCAACCTATTTTGAAAAATACCGAAAATTCAACCAAAGTAAGTTTTGATATAAAATTTTCAATCAAAAAGTTTATTTTTTCAAATATAATTTATAAAAGTTTAAAAAACTAGATTTAAGATAAGTGCACTATCAAAATGTGATAAAACTATCATTTTATAAAATTACATCTGTTATTTTCAAAATTAAATTTATTATTATATAATGTCTAGAAAATTAATAAGATAAATGTTAAAATTTATATTGAATATATATTTCATTAATAAAATTCAAAAAGTATGATTTGTTTTTTATTAGTATAAAACACACTAATTCCAATTTAAATAGTTTTTTGGATAAAAATTTTCTTTTAATTTCAAAAAGTGTTTTACATGTGTAAACCATACTTTCATAATTATGTTAATCATGTTCATACCCACCATTATAATGTCTAGGTTATTTTTTTTTAATAATTAAAATATTAAAATTATTTTTTCATAAAAACATAGCCTTTAATGTAATGAAATATAAGCCAGTGTTGCGTGTAACACAATACATCAATGAAATCAAATAAAAAAATCATTTCATAAAAATATCAAGTTGGTACATCTCCACTCTCAAATGTAATTATTTTATACCTATAATATTCCATAATTTATCTGTATCCTTATTTCATTTTTGATTCATGTCTTATAAACATTCAAATCATTATTCCTGGATTATGATATAGGAATTACTATGAATGATTTTCAAATTCAAAGATCATATTCTCATACCCTTTCAATCATGTCATGCTTACATATTATCATTGAATTTTATCTATCATGTTTTTATTTAATTGGAATCATATACCACCATTTATTATCTTTCTATTTCAACATGATGTGATGAAATTTTTTAAGTATGTTATTCTTAAGTAGGGTTTTTAGAATGAATAACTCATTGAGTGATGTTATAAATATTGCTTTCACTATTCTTCTATGTTTAAATGTATCTAATGACACTAAAACAATATGGATATAGATAATGTGATCCTATTATAGGTATATATTAGTCATCTAAAATGATGTAATATTAATGTATGTAATGTTTGATTTTCCTCAGTTTGATCAAATAAAGGTTTTGTTATCTCTGGAATCAAGTATTTTAAAACCTTAGTTGTAGACCTTAGGACATGACTACGTGTAGAAGAACATCCTAAGTTAATTCAATGACATGATTTGGGTTTTCATAGAAAATACATCCATGAATTGATACGTGAATGTTTATATTGTAATGTAATAGATTCACCTAGGGGTAAATACTCTAAAAGGGATGTATTGGGTATTAAATCAATAATCACAAGTGAAATATGATTTGAAAAAATACTGCACAACTAGCTAGAAACTATTTGGGGGGGGGGTATTACTTGGTTAATTTACAATTTATTTATACAACATTTTATAATATTCTAACAGATAATGATAATATATGACATATGTTAAACCCAAGGTAAAAAATATTGAATGGAAGGTGTCCTAACTTAGACATCCTATGTTTATTTTAATGATTAAAATATTTATTACTCAAATTATTTTTCATAAAATTATGAATTTTGTTCTTATTTTATAGTTGGGACTCTGAGAATAATATATTACCAATTTTTTAAAGGACACTATATTGGTTTTATAAATTTGAATCCAATCAAGATAGAAGTTGGAGTGAAAAATAATATAGTTATGATAAGTTATCAATCTCAATTTACCAAAAAATACATGAACCTAGGTAAATTTCCTAACACACATAATATGAGGAAAACACATTTTTATGAATTTACATAAGATAAATAGTATTTAGGAAAGAAGACTAAATTACATTCATGTATGAAATGTGGGAAAAATCACTAAAGGGAATGTCTCAAAGTAATAAGAAAATGATTTATTTTTGGAAATAAATGGAACAAAAATGAATATTTCAATGGAAAAATGAATATTTTTAATAATGAAATAGATGAGAATAATGTTTCTCATATGGTATAACTTACGGTTGAATGTTTTTAATGTTAGAATTATATTTTGTCATATTCCATGATAAAATAAATCCTCAACTTTGGGAAAAATGATATTGAAAATTAAAATATTTCTTTTTTAATATTTATTTATGATGAATTCGCGGCTTTTTTCGTGCCTCACTAATATAAGATTTTCTAGTTAAATAACATTATTATGATCATGTCTTTTTATCACTCTCTATTAATTTATGGAAGTTATCATTCAGTTACATTTTCATATTTTTACTTCTCTCTATTTTTATATGAAAATGGGAACCATATTACGTGTAATTTTAGGTAGTCATTATGATTCCCAGATCTCATTTTCAGTGGAAATTTTATTATTCCATTTTATGATGTGGGTTATTAATAATAGTATTTTCAAATGTAATACACTTTCTTGTTTAGAAAGGTATTGTAAGGAAGCAATTTCCTTAAGTGGTGGAATATAATGAATTGAAATTTTATTTTAATTGAACAATAATCTTGATATCTTTCTTAATACACATGATGATACTTAAATTAACAACAATATAATATAAAAGTTATTATTTAATTATATATATATTATAAAGTAATTATATTGGAGTGTATGAATAAGACTAGATAAATTATGAATATTTATTATTTAAACATATATAAAATAAATTTATATGTTATCAATTTTTTTTAAATGAATATAAATGTATTGAATGTAAAAAAGAGTTGTTTTCTAGAAAGAAATTATGGACACAATGATTTTTTCTTTAAATTAAAAACTAATCACTATTAAAGAATTATTTTAATTAAATGTATAGATTATATATTAAATAAAAAATTTATAATTAACATAATTTTTTTACATGAAAATAAATGAGAATAAATTTATATTAATTATAAAAATATATTTTTCTAAAATACTTTTTTGTTACATGGTGCACATTTACCTTGAAACTATTCTCTACCACATATTGAGGTTTATTTTGATAAATGTTTTTACATATTTAATAATAAGATTTTAATATTTTTTAATTAGGTACATTTTTTGGTTATAGATTAATAGTAATCATTATAATGATTTTCCACTCAATAATATTAAAATAGGTAAAAATATTTTAAAACTCTAGGAAAAGATGTTAATATATGAACCCAACCTTAAAAATTATACAATCATGAGTTTTAAGACACAAATTAATTCTCTTAAATTTTAAGATCTCTTTAGTTTTAGAGATATATAGAATTAGGGCATAACTCATACATTTCAAAACCATAAAATACATAGTGGGTACTTTCGATTAGTATCAATTTTTCACATAATGTAATTTTTTTTGGGAAATACATTATTTGTATCAAGAAAAATATTTAGGATTTTTAACTTGAAATAATACTTTCCCTTATCCATCCAATGTAAAATAGTTAACAATGTGTGATGAATAGAAAAATACTAGTAAGGAATATAAAACAAAAAGAAAACAGTTAGTCCCACATAAACATGAAAACACATATAATATTTACCCTTATCATCCATGTTCTTTGAGCATATGAAATAAAATGGTGTCACTTTAAACAATAAAATTTTTTCTCATCTAATTTCCTTAAAACATATAGCATGAAATTAAAACTCTTTTTGTGACTTATAACATCATATTCATAAAACTCTTTCAAAAACATTTTATTTAGATTAAACACATGGGAATTGTTAAATATTATCATTAACCAATGAATTGGAGCACTATATAGGAGCACACATTGTTTTAGTTATGACATGATGACATGTATCTATTTTATAAACCCCCTCATATAAGCTATAATGAGCTCACCTGACGCTATCTGGATTTCCCCGTCATATTAGATGTAACAAGCTCACCCATTAATATCAGAGTTACTCCATTTTATAATCGATTACAGGTTCACCTAACACTATCTCTGTACACCCATTTTTATATATAATGTTGAGGAACTATACCATGAATAATATATTTTTATTCATACACATTTGAAATAATCTTTTCAAGACATAAACATATCACTTTTGGGTATCAAAATACCATTTTCTTTTGAGAACCCATTATCAATACCAAAATAAAAATTTTATTTCAGAACAATATTTAAAAAAACACAAAAAGGAAACTTGTTTCCTTTTTATAAAATAAAATTATTTCAAAGGGATATATAAATTAAATATATGTCACAGTGGTGTAAAATTCATCATATCCATTTACATTAATTGTAGAACATTCTTTTTTCTATTTGTCAAAACTTTCTATATAAAACATGTAAATATATTACATTATGAAAATAATGAAATGAAATAAAATAAAATAAAAATAAAATATATAATTATATTATTTTCATATAAAAACATTTATAAAATCATTTTTAGTAAATTCTCATGGAGAAGTAACAGTTTAAAGGAAAATAGTAAAATAATTTAAAAAAATAAAAGTCCCTTATCACTTGGAAAAAACATGAATCATCAAACCCATTAAATATAATTTTAAAAAATTTAAATCATAAGAGAATAGATAAATTCATGGTATATCATGTCAGGGGGGGGGGTGTGTATATACCTTATAAATGAATATATATGCATAACCTAAAATAATTCCTCAATGAAAGTAAATTATGACGAAGTCCCTTACATTGAGTTCGAATTGTCACATGTGTCATTATCTTACTCAGTAATAAAAATATGTCAATTATTTAATTTCTTTAGAACCTATTTTAATTTTATTAATAATTTTATTTCACTTATTATCAATTTAAGTGAAATTACTTAATTAATTAAATTTTAGTCATATATTTTGACCATATTCATCTTAAGTGCAACAAATAACATTGGCAGTATGAATATGTTAAAAGAGGTAATTATTTAAACATACCCAAAATAATAATGAAGAAATAATTATCATTTTTATTTATCAATTATAAATTTAAGACCACTCATGAATTTTGGTTATGAAAAACAAACTAACATTACGATCATCGGTATGGTATGCCATATGTATGCATGAGTAACATTTCCATTTTTTCACTGATCATTATGAAAATAAAGAAAGTAAAATTTATCTTTATAGAGTTTTAATAATATCATAATTACCATATTATTTACGTATATATACTTATATATGTCATTTTTTTGTGGTGATAAAAAACAATCACATCATATTGAAGAGGTGATAGTCCACATGTCTACGAACGACCTTATCATTTTTTTCAGTGAGTGAAAAGTTAAAAATAAAATGATATATTATATTTAAAATATGATATGTATATTATTTTTATAATAATTAATTCATTTATATAAAATATATAAAATATATTTACCCTTATTACTATACATTTTATGGGTTAGTGAAAAATGAATCACATCGCTTCACGAGGCGGTAGTCCACTATACACATGAGTGATGTTATCACATACCTTATGAAATGGAATATAAAAGGTTATATATTATATAATGCACCATAGGTATAATTATGTTATAAATATAGTATATAATCTTTGTATCCATCATCATTCCCAACCATGTGAGGTTGTAATGGAAAAACATAGGGCATGAATTCTCAAGGCGGTAGTCCACCATACACATGAAAGATGATTTAATAACCCATTTGATTGAAGTGTGTGAGGTTTTAGGAAATAACCTTAAAAAATAAGATACCCATATATGGAGGATAAGGATGTTGTTATTTAATCATGGTATAATAATAATTTAAGGGGTGTGGAGGGAGAAATAAAATAGAAACACTTGATGATGAACGTCACCTATTCCTTAGGTATCTCTTTTTAGTGTTCACCAAAGTTCTTAGAAATATGTTTTCATTCTAAAATTATGGATTATATTATGATATCATGTTTTTATAAGTTATTTTTTTGGTATTGGACTATTTTTAAGGTGATAAGATAGGAGAAGAGGGGTTTCCTTTTATAAATGAGGAGATTGGCACAATTGATATTTTTTTAAAGAGTGTATTCTACTCGTGTGTTTCCATGTCACCAAGCCCCAAAAACATTATATTTTGGATTATAGAAGGTATAATGTATATATAAATCCATAAAATGGTTTTTTGAGAAGTTTTAAATAATGTTTAAACCTTATATTCTAAAATTAACCACTAAGTAAGCACATTTTTAACATAATCACTAAAATTAATTTTAATTGTTTTTAATAATCACTTTGGTCAAAAAGAAAGTTGAACATATAAGAAAATAAAAATTATTCTGAATAATTATATGGAATCAATTTCTCAATTCATAGAATTAGAAATATTTAATTTAATATTAATCTCATTGACATGGCTTGACAATTGGTTTTTATGAATAATATTTTTTATAAAAATATGATTCTATATTAAATCTATGAATAACAATAATAAATTCTTGAAACTAAATTACTATGTAATTATATATATATATATTCTATAAATTCACATTAAAATTTACACACTATTTATTATTTTAATTAATTAAAAAGGATAAATATTAATTATTTTTAAAGAGTATTTTGAGAAAATCATTTTTAAACCCAAAAACAACATTTTACTAAAAATGCAATATAATGTTGATTAATAAGCATTTAAGTGGATTATATTTAAATAAATAATAAATATATTACTTTAAAACATATTAAATACTTATTGGGACTCATAAATTACTTAATTTATTAAGTTTTTTTTATTAAAGTCATTATTTTTTACTATTTAATGTAAAATAAATATTTTCATAAAAATATCAAAATTTGACCCAATATAAATTTTTATTTGCTAATTTCAAAAATTAAATTAATTTTATAAAAATAAAATTAGAAATTTTATAAATAAATATTTCAACTTAAATAATATATGAAATGATTTTTGTTAAAAATATATCTTTTTTTGATTAAAAAATTACATAATTTTTAATAGATAATATAAATATAAAATTCATATTCATAAAATATGAAAATTATTTAATCCATAATTACCTTTGTTTTTAAATTGTTACCCCTTTTAAAAATTATGAACTATCAATTTTATTCACTTATTAAAAAAGTGGGATATGATTCCCTTAGAGCATTTTTAGATTCCCATGATTCCTCTTCAACCCTTTTGTTTTTCCATAAAACCATAACCTAGTGAATCAACTTAGTTCACAACAATTTATCAATATTTTAATGAATATAAATTAATTTTTCTTTGTTATAATGCTTATATTTCATCTAAAATAAATTAGGGATCAAAACTTGGGATGAATTTGATATATATTTCTTTAACAGTGAGACATGAAATATATTCTGTACCTATGATAAATTCAGGGGAAAAACCACTAAATAAGAAAATGAACCAAATATATCTTGGATTTTATTTGGGATTTCAATTTCCTTTGTCAATATCATCACAAAATTCTAATGTCTTACACCTCTCTCCATATAATTCAACAAATGATCCCACTTGTATTCTGTAATGAAAACTATTTTCATATGAAAAAGAATCCGAATAAAGATGTCAATCCAAAATTCCATGTAATTACATTGAATATGAATGAATAATTTATTCCATGATATAAATATCAATATTATGTTTTCCATCATATTCAGGATGAAAAGATGTACACAAAATTTAATTCAGCACCCAACAACTTCTGAATTTCTTTATAAAAATTAGATGTGAACTTGAAATCACAGTCTGATATAATAGAGAGAGAAACTTTATGTTACCTGAAAATATCCTTTAGATATAGTCAATAAATCTGATCTAATGACATTGTATCTTTAATGGAAAGTAAATTTTCATATTTAGTTAATCAATAAGTAATAAACCAAATCTCATTGTTACCTTATAATATATATTGGAATCCCATAATGAAATCTATGGATATATTTTCCCATTTTCACTCCAGCACTTGAAAAGGTTGATGCATTCCCTTCGATAGCTTTATTTCTGCTTTAACCTGAGTAAAAGTCAAAAGGATCATGGTAAATATATCAGTGTCTCATTTCATTCCATCCCACATGTAGTAATTTTGAAAGTCTTTGAACATCTTAGTTATGTTCTGATAAATAGAAAATTGGGGAATTATGAGCTTCACTCAACAAATCTTTCCTTAAGAGGGACTAAAAGGGAACATATAATCTTTTTATATATTATAAAAACCTTATAAATATATATTAAAATTAGGAAAATTACCATTCTTAATGAATTATACCTTTTCCTACAAATATTGTTACTCCATCTGAGTTTTCTGAATTATTTCTAAAAGTTGAGTACTATGAAACATGATACAAAACTAAAGATGTCTCTATATCCACAACTTGTAGGAACAAATTTATTAAATAGTTAAACAATTGGTCTCATTCCAAATGTATAATGGTTAAAGAAACATTACTTTTTTTTTGACTCAAAGCATCATTTACTTGGTTTTCATTTCCAAGATGATAATGAATTCTGAAATCCGAATCCTTGATATATTACATCCATATTCTCTATCTCATTTTCAATTGTTCCTGAGTAATTAAATACTTTAATTTTTTATGATCATTATCTATTTCAAACATTATTCCATAAAAATTACTCCTCAAAATTTTTAAAGAAGAAAACCATAGAATCTAATTCTATATAACGTGTAGTGTAATTTAATTCAAGAGTCTTCAATTGAACAGAAGCATAAACAATTACCTGATAATTCAAAATTTGAAAAAAACCAACTTCTTTGGAATGTCTGCTTCTTTCAATTTAACTGATTGTACCAGAACCTCAGGTCAACCTTCAAAAAATATTGATATCCCTAGAGATGATGAAACAAATAATTGAAATTAGAAAAAAGGAAACTTGTTATTAACAGTGATGTTATTAAATTTCTTATAATTAATACAATATATCATTATACCATCATTATTTTTGTAAAAAAAAATAGTAGAACCCCCATGTGGATGTTTTGGTCATATGAAAAATTAATCGAAATAATCCTGATTTTTTTTTTCAATTATCAAATTTCCACTTGAGATATTAAATAAGGGGGTTTAGAAATATGCTTAGAATCTTGTACTAATTCAAAAATAAAAAACCTCCCATTCGATTAAAACAGAAGGAAAATTATCTGTAAAAACATCTATGTTTTTTTTACTACTTGCACATCACTAATTTGAATAGTTTCTTTATATTAAACAATATTAGCTAGGTAACATTCACTACCATATCTAATCAAATTATCATCTTCTTATTATGTTTTTAAAGGAATGAAATTACTGAACAAAACTTTACTAGTACTGTTATTTACTTTATCATGATAAAATGAAATCCATTCTATACCAAGAATGATATAAAAATCTACTATTCTTATTTCAATATGATTTGAATAAAATTCCATCCTATGGATAAAAACAGTAATATCCCAATAAATCTTGCTTTCTTTAATACCTACACTAGGTGTTTCACCAAAATGTATATATTAAATTCATGAGGTGATATTACCAATTTATATGAAAATTTATTATAAATGAATGAATGCAATGATATATATTCAAATAGGTTATTGACATAATTCAAATTAAGAAGTAAAATACCTATCAACACTTCATTTGATGACCCAAAAACAACTATAGTAGTAAAAAAAGACTTTTCTAATCCTTTATGTTTCTCATCATGATGGTTTACATCCTATGAAACTAATACTAGACATGAATTATCATAATTAGTCAAATAATTGAAACTAAAACAAATCATCATTAGATGGCCATCAATTAATCCAATATTTGGTTGTTCAAGACTTTTTTTTATAGTCATGTGCTCTGTGACAAAACATACCACATCAGAAACACTTCCCAGATCCTAGAAAACATTCATTGAGTTTTCATTTTCCATAATGGAATATTTTGGGGGCCTAGATTCATACTTTTATGATTGTTATTTATTTATTTCCTACCACCTTTACCTTTTCATACTGTTTTAATCTCAAGGAACATACCTTTAAGAAAATTTTATCATTATATTCTATGCATAATGAACAACTTGATGGTGACATTTAACTTATTTTGTGGTTATTTCTATTCATAAAAGTGGTTTTATCCATGAGTAAAATATATTAATTTTACAATAAGTGTCTTAAATAAAATATAACACATACATGGACAATATAATTTGGGAATTGTTTTTCTATCTAGAGCCAAAAAAACATTAGTGATATATTTATCAATGAAAATATCCTAGATTTTTTTCCATTACTTGGAATAAAGATCATGTTTTTATATAGTATTCTTAACCAATGACCATAATTAAGAAGCTCCATATTCAAAATGATAAATGAACTAAGTTAACTTTTGGAATTATGAACATCCCATGACATAAAATATCGTTTCCAGAGCATTGATCCATCTATAGGCTATCATAGGGTCATATGATCCACTAAATGATGGGGAATATTTCCTTAAGAGATTATATATAAAAGGAATTTTCCTTTTTGGTCTATAATGTAAGTCTACAAAATTGAAAACACCACCACTTATATCTAGTTTCAATTGAGAAATCACATAAAAAAACTATACGATTATGATCACAACCATCTTGGGATGCTGATTTGAAATAGAATTTTCCACTCAGTGCCTTAACACCTTTTCATCCCTATTTCCACTACAAAAAAAAATTCTGAACATACATCGTTTAGATTGAGCAACATGGTAATCTTAAAATTCTATATAATTTTAACATGGCCATAAGGTATAATATTTTAGGGGAATGATATAAAAATTATCCTAACCTCTGTAGTTATCTAAATCATTCCTTTAATAATAATTATAAGCACTTGGTGTTAAACATTACTTAACCTAGAGTTTTATGTCAAGAATGTATCATCTTATATTTTTGAATCTTTTATGGTTTTTATTTTTAAATAACTAGGAAATAACTTATACATTACAAAATAGTATAATAAAAAGTGGAAACATCAGATTAGTATTTATTTTTTAAAAAATGTAAAAATTCCTATTAAACATTATTTAGTTCATGGAAACTAATCACAACACTCAAATTTACCTCATATTTACCTTACAAATACTGTGAAAAACATTTTAAAATGTGGGTTGGGAAAAAAATCTAATTAAGGTATATAAAATGAATATAAACCATTAGTCCAACAAAAACATGAAAATCCATATAACATTTACCTCTATCTTCTATGTTCATCGTTGATATAAAATAAAAATATTTCAATTGAAAAAATGAACACTTTTTACTCAAATAAAATCATTAAAACCAATAAAAAGAAATAAAAACACCTTTTTAGTGACTTAGTTCATCATATTCATGAAATAAATTCAAAAAAAAAAGGAATAACCCTACAGATGAATTCCTATATAATCATTACATAATACATTGGATCTATATTTGATTGCACAGATCATTTAAGCTATAATGGGATCACCTGATTCTATATGTGCCTCCCCATTATATAAGATCTAATGGGATTACCTGATTATATATAGGATTCCCTATCATATAAGATATATTGAGATCACCAGACACTATCTTGGACACCCCATCATATAAGATGCAATGACCTCACCTGATGCTATATAGGTGCACCAATTCCCGATGTATAATTCTCAAGTACCAAAAAATGAATAAAACATATTTATGATCGATATTATTAAAAACTCTTTCAAAATCATAATCAAAACAAATTTGGATATCTAAATACCATTTTCCTTTAAAAACACATTTTCAATACCAAAACACCATTTTATTTTGAAAACCCATTTTCAATAACAAAATACCCATAAATCGAGAAATTGGTTTTATTTTAATAAAACATGAAATATTTCAATGGAGTGTAGAAATAAAATATCATCCATATGAGTGGAAAATTCATTGTCACTATGTAGATTAATAATTAAATAATATTTATGTCATTTAAAACATTTTCTCTATAAAACAAGTAAAATGATTCCTTTTTGAAAACCATTGAAAACAGTAAAAGAGACCTAAAATTAACATTATATATCTTTTAAATCCATATAAAAAAATTCATCAAATCATTTAAAATAAATGGACATGGAAAACGGAGAGGTTGAAGAAAAACACTAAAAGATAATTTTTTCATAGTAAAGTCTCTTATCACTTGGGAAACACATGAATCATAAACCATGTTAAAGAATAACATTAATAAAATTTTAATTAGATTCAGAATATATATATTAATGATATATAATTTCTTTGGGGATAAATATAAATCTTATAAAACAATATATGATCATAAAATAAAAAAAAATGCCTTGAAATTGAGATGAAGTCCCTTACCTTCATTGAGACTTATCACATACATATTTATGTTCTTGAATAATATACTATCTTAATTATTTACTTTCTTGATAAAAAATTTCATATTTATTTTTACTTTTATTTAACTTATTAACATGTTATTTATAATTACATAATCCAATAAGTTTAGGTCATATTTTTTACCATAATCGACTAAAGGGTCAACAATGTCTTTTGAAGAAAAAATATGGTCAAATATATCCTTATTTAAATAAATATAGAATAATAATCAAGAAATAATTATCATATTTATAAATCAATTATAATTTTCCTACCAATCATGAAAAATGGTTATTAAAAATAAACTAATGTTATGATCAGAGAGACTGTAGGCCATACATAGGCATGAATAACATATTTATTTTTCAAATGATCATTATGGAATGAAGGTAAGTAAAATTAATCATTATAGAATGATAATAAAATAATAAATAACATATTATTTAATTATTTTTACTTATATATATGCTTATATTTTTATTTTCTGATGTGGTGATGAAAAAAATAATCACATCACATTAATGGGTGATAGTCCACATTTATATGAACGACATGATCATTTTTCTCCCCGAGTGAAAAAAATAGAAAATGATATATTATATTTATAGAATAATAAATATGTCATTAATATCATAATAATTTAATTTATATCACATATATTCATTATATTTACTCTTATTACCTTCCATGTTATGTTTTAGTGAAAAAAGTATTCACATTTATTTACGGGGCTATACTCCATCATACAAACATGAGACAATATCATATCATTTTCTGAATAGAATATAAAAATAGTATATATGATATAATGAAAACTAAGTTATAATTATTTTATAAATTTCATTTATATAATTTAGATCCATCATCGTAATAAAATGTGTGAGGTGGTAATGGATAAATTAACAATATCATTTTATGAGGTGGTAGTACGTCGTAAACACGAATGATGATTTCATAAACCATTTGATGTATGTTTTTGTGATTGTATGTAATAAAATTAAAATTAAAAAACAAAAAAACACACACACAGATATATATATATATGTTAATAAATATATAATATAAGAATGTTATAATAATAAATGAAGGGGGTGGATGATGAAAGAGAATAAAAATGATCATTGATGAAATTTACCTCTTCTTCAGGTATATTCTTTTGGTTTTCACCAAAGGCCTTCCATAATTGGATTTTACCCCAAAATATAGATTCTAGGATGAGATGGGGGAAGTGAGTAAGTTATGTTTTAGGTATTTTATGATCTAATTGGTTTTGATGTTGTGAAGTGAGGAGTAGAGGGGGTATCCTTTTATAAGTGATGTGAGTGGAACACTTATAATTTATTTGAATGAGTGAAATCCTCCCAAGTATTTTTCAGGTATCCATGCCCCAATTATCAATAATTATATATATATAATGTAAAATGTCAAAATATAAAATTAAAATGGGTGTTTAAAATATATTGTGTCATTTTTTCGCCTTAAATTCTATGTTTAACAACTATGTAAACTCTTTTTTACCTCAATCACATTAATTAATTTAAATTTTTCAGACTAATAAAATTGTCCATAAATCAACATAAACTTATTTGAAAATAAAAACAATTATAATTACAAATCTGAAATCCATTTTTCTAAATTAAATTTATAGAATTATACAATTTTAATTTAATCTTAATCCCATAGACTAGGTGATACATTATATTTTTAAGAAGGTTATTTTTTTAGAAAAAAGTTATTCTATATTAACACAATGAATAATAATAATACAAATTTCATGGAATTAAAATAATATTTATTATATATAATCTATAAATTTAATTTATAAATTCCCCATTAAGTATTATTTTAATTATTAAAAAATGACAATGATTATTCATTCTTATAGCAATTTTTAGAAGAAACTTATTTTTAAACCCAAGAACAAACTTATACTAAAAAAACAATAAAAAAATGATTCAAAATAATTATATTCATTAAATATAACTAAATAATAATTTTGTTATATGAAACCATATTCAATACATACTGGAACACTTAAATTACTTATTTTCTTAAAAATAAATGACTTTTTATATAGAACAAAAATTTTCACTATTATGTGAAAAATAAATATTTTCCAAAAAAAATACCAAAATCTCACCCAATTAAAATTGTGGTATTATAATTCAAAAAATATATTTTTTTTTATAAAATAAAAATTCTATAAATTAAACATTATTATTTTAAGTAAAACTATAAAATAAAATCTTTTATTTAAAACTATTTACATTTTTTGGTTAAAAAATTACAATATATTTTGGCAGCTAATACATCTATCTAGTTCATATTAATGAATTATAAAGTTGATTTATTTTATAATTACCTGGTTTATTATAGTTAAAATCTATCTAACACCTACCTTTTCCTAATGGATGAGTTATGTTTTAAAAAATCCATTCTATATACGAAAATATTGAAATTTCATTCCACATTAATTCAATATTTATATAAATTTTTGAAAAAGTTAAATTAATAATTTATATCTTTTTATTTTAATTTCACTTATATGTTTTAATATGTAATAGAAGAATTTATGAATGAAAATAAAATTTTATTTTAAGAAAAACTAATTTTTTTATGACAATAATTTTTTTATAATTTTAGGTGATGGTATAATTACATTAAATAATTTGGGAATACTGACTATGTGCTTGAGAATATAGTACGAAAAGTCAAGTAAATGAATATTAAATAACTAGAATAAATATATTTTGGATAAATTATTTTATACCAAGAATGTAATTTATAATAATATTTTAGTATTTATCAATAAAATTTTTATATTATAAATCTAGTATTATCATGATGACATTAAAGTAAAATTATATAAATAGTCCCAAAAATAATTTTAATTATATTTTATCATAATAATATTTTATTAAATTATTTATTTGTAAAAAAATTCAACATTTTAATAATAAATTTAAATGTTCTAAGATATCATTCATTGCCCACTAGTTAGTCAATTGTCACCTTATGCTTAAATTTATGATCGTTAATGGATAAAAAGTGTGTTGGCACAATTAAGGATAAAAATGAATAATGAAGGGGTTAAATTAAATGATAAGGTTTAAAATGAAACAATAACCTATAAAATGTTTATAGGATGAAGATTATTCCTTATTATCATATTTTTATTTTTATTCATGTCCATTTGGAAACATTATTTTGGAGAAATAAATTAATTATATTTTTTTCTTCTATATAATTCCATATGTGACCTATCATCACTTATAAAAGGAAACTTCATCCCCTCCTTTATTAATAATTATTGATCCTTCTATATCTACTAATTCATAATCAAATACCGAAAAATATTAATTAAATTCAATCTTCAGCTTTTGGTCTTCTCCTAAGACAATCCTATGATATATTAAGTGGCAGGCCAAAGGAGGTCTATGAAATAAGAGGTTATCATCTTACACCACTCCTTTAATGTTTATTTTTTTCATATAAATCCTATAAATTTTATGTATCCATACTAACATAATTAATAAAATATCATAAATATTATAATAAAATATTATTGTTCTATACCTTGGCATGTTCTTATTCATGCAGTCATTGCAGCACACTCTTATTTGGTTAGTTTTACTACCAACACAAATTATATTTTAATGATTATAATATGTATTAATAAATAAATTTTAATTTTGGATAGTTTATTTAATAATAAGAAATATATTAAATGATTTTTATCTAAGGATATTATTGATACATGATCAAGTTTCAAGGAAAAAACTATAAAAAATAAACACTTATGAAATAGGAAAATGTTAACACATAAAAATAAGGGTTTTAATAAAAAATTATTAATTAAAAAGTTTCCAAATTTATAAGTGTAACATATATGGTATTTTTATTATTTAATTAATTCAAGTATAATGTTATAATATATCTAAATATATCATATATTATTGAATAGTTCTTGTGAAAAAATTTGGATATTAGGAAAGGTTTCTTCATCTCAATAGTGTTTTGTTATGACATGTTTCATGTTATGCACCGATTTTTTTAACGATGTTTATATACATAAATTTGAAATTTTATATCATAATTACTTAATAATTAATATTATTTATAATTACAATTCATTTTTTTCAAGGGGTTCTGATTCAGAAGTTTCTAAACTAGTATGGGATATATGTTATAATATCATTTTGTTTCAGGACTGTCTCTGTTAAATTTCTATGGAGATAAATCATATGATATATATTGTACACCCCAATTTTTTTATTATATACTATATTTTTTTGTTTTTAAAATTTTCTTTCATTCAACTCTCTTTGATATATAAAATTATAGAGAATAAATATTTTTAAAAAATCTACCATTATTTTCTCTTCAATCGAGAATCATTTTCTATATTTTCAATATTTTATTTAAAATGTTTTCCAAAATTTGATTAATATTATAATATTATTTTTTAAATAAATATTTAACAACGTTTTATTTTAAATAAAAAATTTTAAAAGTAATATTCTTTCCATTTTCTAGATGAGGTACTTTTGAATTTATACCAAAAACATCGAACAAAACATTTTTTAAATGCTTAACACATGAATGGATTTTCCCACATTCCAAACTAATATTCTATTAGAATATTAGTTTAAAAATATCCATCATTATTTTTAATATTATTTTCTTACAAACTATTTTTCAAACTTTAACATTATAAAAAATATATTTCAAAGGAGAAGGGTATTTTCCTCAAGAAATATAACATCGATCATTTAATGTAAATTTTCTTCTATGATAACATCTTTTGATGTCACATTTTCATAAATAGGGATATAATAATATCATACCATTATTATAATTTATTTGGATAGTTTATGTTTTTCATAATTAAATATTGATGAATGCCATTTTATTTTTTACTAATAAAGTTATAATTAATGAATAAAATTGTTATGATTATGTGGTATACACAGGAATAAATTTTTTATATGATTAATGGGTCCATTATATCTCTCCAATTTGTTCGGTATTGATGAAAATGTAATATTTATTAAAATTAATCTTAATAGAATGTTGTGATTGACTTGGTAGGTTTTTCTATTATAAGATATGATTTATTATTTTATTTTTGTCTCGGTAGTGAGTCTTGACATACATTTTCAATTATTATGATTATTCTAAATCATTATTCCATTATATATTATCATTTTCATATAATTATTATATTATTTTCAAGATTATAATCATTCATTCACTTATGATTCAATCCCTATGAACTCTAAAAAATTTATTCCATGATTATTATATATGAATTTATGGGTAGGATTTTTAAATTTTACTATCATGTTCACATAAATTTATTCTAATTCTATGTTTACATATGGTCATTTACATTTATCTCCCTTAATTTCCTTTAATGGTAATTATACATCAACTTTTATTATTTTTCCTTTTAATCAGAATATGAAGAATGGTTTTATGTCTGTTATGCCTAAGAAATGTTTTAGTATTAAGGAACTTAATGGGATAAGTTGTAATTTTTTTATTTAATAATTTTTTATATATATGTTTTTCCAAAAAAACTAATCATTTGTTGTTAAAGAGAATTTATTTTAATGGGGATTATAGAATATTCATCTAAAATGATGTAATTTCTATGAATGTAATGTTCAAGTTTCACCAAGATAATTTTTGCGATAAAATTAAAAATAATCCGCATAAGCTAAATATTAGTGGGATTATTAAATCATAGGAAGATCATTTTATATATAAAAATCATAAAAATATGTTTTCTAAGAAGATGATGAACTTAATTGATGCATAAGATGAAGATGTAAAACCATAATAAGAAAAATAATTATTAAAGATGATTTTGATCAAATATATAATAGGGTGGAAATTATTTGAATTGATGTATATTTAGTTAAGAGTGAAATGATACACTTCAAAAATTGGGAGTAATTCAATCAGAATACCATCATATCTATGAACATACATTGTTCCAAGTCAAGAACCTTTTTATTTAATGAGACAAAGGAGAGGTCAATAATGGAAGAATTTATTTATTAATAAATTTAATCATTTATAAGGACTCCCGATTTTATAACTATAGAACATAATTATTATAATAATTAAAGGCATAAAAATATGGGTTTTAGTGGTCTAATTAAAAAACACATAAAGACTAAAAATTCAATAACTTATAAACAATTAATTTGAAAAAAGGTGTGTCAGTACTTACCAGAAATTAAATACCATTTTTTGGTTCCTTGTCAAATTCATTTTTATTTTTCTCATAAGTTAATATTTTATAAACTTCAGGTTTAGAGTTTTTTTAGTATTTCAATATATGTCATTCCACTTTCTTAATTATTTTATTTATATAGTTTGATATTTTATTTTTTGGAAAAATTTTCAAACAGTAACATTTTATATCTAGATATGTATTTCCTTATATTAATCTTTTTGGAACAACCTTAAAAATAATAGGATAATTATAGTGTACCAGTAGATAATATCCTAGTGGTTTATCTATTTTTTTATTTTATGAATTTTGGAATGAACTATTTTTACATTATATTGAATTTAATTGGATAAAGTAATATATTTTTAATATGAGAAAATAATAATTATTTTTTCAATACCTTAGTAAAATTAAATTTTATTTTTTTAGAATTTAACAAATCTTATGATTTTGTAAAATCTAATCTGGACCCTTCGATTAAATTTTATCAATGCTTCATTTAAGTCAAATATGATGCCCATATAAGTTGGTGGACCGAAGGTTTATTGGATTCATTCAATTCAAGATGCTACCTGAGCTTTTTTTTTGACATTTTTACTATTTTTTTGGTTTATAAAATGGAATTTTCTAGAGAAATATTAAGAAGGTAAAATATCCATCTATGGTAGGTGGATCATGATTTATTTTCAATTAAAAATATACTTTTAAATTAGGTGAATATATATCTTGGTTAAAATGATATTTCAGTAGAAAGGTATGAAAATGAGTGCTTCTATCCTTATATTATTTTTAGGTTCTATGGAACCATTAGATTCAAATAATTAGTAGATAGGGAATTAATGTATTGATGAATATATTTTCAATTTTTTTAGACTAAATATATAAGGGAAGACATTTTTTGATTCATTTAAAATTATGGATATTTAGGTAAATTTTATGAAATATAAGGCTACGAATATCCTATTTTTGGTAATGGATATTTTTTATAAAATAAGACACATGTCACTATAATATTGTGTTATTTTATTTGTTTTCATAATAATTTATCTTTTTTAGGAAGGGAGATAAAAAAATTCATAATCCATGATATATTGCATAAATTTGTTTTTGGTGAACATAAAACTGAAGAATAAGGAAATGTTAGTATGGACTTTTATTAAGGAAATGTTCTTTGGAATGATCAATTGGATGATTGTTTTTGTATTTCTTAGTGGTAAATCGAGTTTTAGTGATGATGTTCTGGGATAAGGGATATATAAATAAAGTAAAACCATAGAAGATTATAGATAATCTGATATATTCTTGAACAATATTCATGATGAGATTAATATAATACTTTAATGGAATTATAATTGTTGCAAATACATTAGATGTTACAATATCATTTTCCCAAAATTATACTAAGAATAATACAATTGATTAGGTAAAACTGATTTAAAAGGATGAGGGAATAGTTTTTGAGGATTTTTTTGTTAATTATATGACTATAAATAAAAATAAGCATAAAAAATATGAATTTAAAAAAATAAAACTTTTTAGTAGAGATTTACTAATAATGAGGAATAATTTCAAAAGATAATTGAAAATAATAGTCCCTACTGGAAGAAAAAAATGATGAATTAATGAATAATAAATGAGAAATAGCTATTGGAAAACTATATTTGGTTTGGTCTAGAAATATATTAAGGATTTAATGTAAATTATTAACTAGATATTATATAAGGAAAGTAATAAAGTACATTATTATAAATTAAGTACTTATCATGTAATTAATGCTATCCTACCATCTATTACTATTCACATGCATATTGTTAAAGTGTCCTTTATCAAAAATAAAGTTCAGCAATGATGTAACAATTAAAGTGAATTTTATGGATGACTGGGAGATATATAATCACTCTCCTCTGTAAATTATGAAATTAAAGATGGTATTGAGATAGAAAAGGACATTCCATTGAAAATTACTTCATTTGAATTTCACTTGACCAAGGAATATATCAAAATGAGGACTATTTTTTAAGGATACGAAGAAGATATTAATTTTTTGAAATCCAAGGAAGTTTATAATGACTCTTTTCTAATATAATCATTGGTTTATGTCTCTAAATACTTTGATACATCTACTTGTATAGAGAAATATTCATTAGAATTTAGAAAATATAATATTCTAGATCATATTTTTCTATCTCAACAAGAAGTAAAGAGATGGAAAAATTATAGTAAGATTTATTTAAAAATAGAATTGATGTAGAAAAATTAGACTAGGATTTAACTATTATTGTTCATCCCCATGGAGAAAATAAATATCAATATGTTTTTTATGTAGTCATTTTAACCCAAAAAAAGTCTGATTGTTTATTAGAATATTCTTTTAGTTTGAGATCCCAATGAATCAAAAAAAAAGTTAGATTTATCATAATTTTTTACAATGAATCTTGATAGTGTGAAAAAAATTATATAAAATTAATTCCATATTAAATATCATGAAAGATTATATTACTAATTATTATATTATATTGTGGACGAAGGAAATTATTTATTTTATTACTAATTTAATAGTGTATCTAATTATTGTTGGTACTTCCGCAATTTGTTTAATGGTCCGGAGGTTAGTAATGATCTCCTTCCTGACATCCTTCCTAATATGGTCACTGCTGAGGACAATGATTATCTCTTAAGCATACATATGGACCATGAAATCAGGGACACTATTTTTAGCCTCAACCCTGACAGTGTACCAGGACCGGATGGGTCCAAAAATGGTTTCTTTCAGTACTACTGGGATCTCATTCATAGGAATTTTTGTAAACTGATTAAATATTTTTTCTTCAATGGTGTTCTTCCTCATAGGATAAATGCCCAATTCCTCACTCGTATTCCTGAAGTGGATAATGCTGCTGAGATTCATCTTTTCCGACCTATTTCTCTCATCAACACGCTCTATAAAATTATCACCAAACTTTTTGATAACATACTCTCCCCCATCACCAATAAAATTGTCCCTTTGAACCAATTTGGCTTTATCAAAAGAAGAACCATTCAAGATTGTATCTGCCTTGCCTCAGAATGTACTAATATGCTGATTAAATTCACTAGAGGAGGTAGTGTGGCCATTAAGCTAGACATCTGGAAAGCTTTTGACACTATGGACTGGAAATTTATTTTCAAGGTTCTTAAAAACTTTGGGTTTAATGACTCTTTTATTACCCTGATACGCACCTTATTCAATTCGGATTCCACATCTGTGCCAGTAAATGGGTCCTCTGAGGGTTTTTTCAAATGTACCAAGGGGGTTATGCATGGTGATCCCCTTTCAGCCATTCTTTTCTCTATTACAGAGGATTATTTAAGTAGACTTCTTACGATCCTTGTGAATCAAAAGTAAATCGATCCCATTCAGGCCACTAGAAACATAAATGTTCCTACAAATCTTTTATATCCTGATGATATAATTTTATTCATAAATGGTGATAAAAGGAACATTAAAAAAATCAAAAGTGCCCTGGCACATTATGAAAATATTCTGGGTTAAGCGATAAGTTGGAACAAATCCTTTGTTTTCTTTGGGAAAAACTTTTCCCCAACAGAAAAAGTCACATAATTGATTACTTAGGAATCAAAGAAGGCTCTTTACCTTTCACTTCTTTGGGTGTTCCTATCTTTTGGGGAAGACCAAAATAAAGCTATTTCCACAGCACTGTGGACCACATTATCAATCAACTATCTTCTTAGAAGGGTAAATCTCTTTTTATAGATGACATGGTTTGTCTTGTTAAATCTACAATTGTTTCCAAGATGGTTTAATTAATGGTGGTTTACAATTGGCCCGCCATTCTTCTCAAAAGAATCAATACTTTCTTTAAAAAATTTGTCTGGACTGGTAGTACGATTGAAATAAAACTTGTCACCATACCATGGGTCACTTGTTGTAAACCCCTGGATAGTGGTGGTATTAGTATCAATAATCTTAAGCTTTTTAATGAATCTCTTCAAGCTAGAATGACTTGGAATCTGATTCATAGCAATTATGATTCCTTGGTCTTTCTTAAGAAAAGGTTTTTTACTAATCTTTGGAATGGTAACTGGGGTTACATCACTTCTTCCATATGGCCTTCCATTAGACAGTCTTTCCTTAAAATCATGAACAACGCTAGATGGATGGTTAGCGCTGATTACTCTATGAATTTCTGGCTGGAAAACTATATTGGTGTCCCTTTAATCTCTATGATAACGTCCACCACTAGGCCTGAGAACACCACATCCACGATTTTTGATGTTGTTAACTCTCATGACACCACCCTTCTAAACCACATCAGTCACATCATTGACAATTATCATTTTTCTGACACCGATGATTTCCTTATTTGGAAACCTACCTTTAATGGTGTCCTGGATTCTAAAAGTTTCTACAAAAACAATTTTAGTAATTCTATTTCTAACTTTGTCTGGTTGAAAGCTTTTAATAAACATTGGATCAAGCCCTCGCACGTTACTCTCATTTGGAGTGTTGCTCATAATAGGGTCCCCACTGATGTGTGTCTTCGATCCTTTAGGACTTATCTTTACTCTAGATGTCATTTGTGCAATCAACACCGTAAGGATGATAATAATTTGTTCCTGTCTTGTGCTAAAGCTGCATCTCTTTGGAATTACATTTCAGACATTTTTTGTTTCAGATGGTCACCTATTGCTTCTATCAGCTCTCAACTCCAACACTGTGTGATTTGGGAGTCTTCTAAGCAAATCAGGAATCTTTTTCTGGCTGTGGTGGCTGAGGTTCTGCATGTGATCTGGTATGATAGAAATAATATTATTTATAATAATTACTTTTTCAATCTCAATGAAGGTAAAATGCATATTCTAATTGCCATTAGGGATGCTGCCTCTCTTTAGAAGGATCATTGTGACAACTATGTTGGTAATTTTGAGATCCTAAGCCGTTTTTGAATTGCGGGCTCTTATAGGCCACCCTGACGTACCTTCGAGGTCTTCTGGCAAGCCCCACTGCCAGGATGGATCAAAGTGAATATTGACAGTGCTTCTAGAGGTAACTCGGGTCCGGCAGGCTGTGGTGCCATCTTCAGAGAATTTCTTGGCAGATTTCTTGGCTGCTTCTTCGGTGGATGTGGCACGGCCTCGACATTGGAAGCGAAAATGTTGGAAGTCATTCATGCAGTGGACTTTACCATGTAGAAGGGTTGGAACAACCTGTGGATTGAATGTGATTCAACCACTTTTTTCCAAGTTATCTCGAAGGGAATGGTGCACATTGTTTGGATGCTTACCTCTCGATGGATGAAATGTCTTGCTTCACTTAGGAATCTCAACTACATTTCCACACATGTGTTCCACGAAGTGAACATGGTTGCTGATAGTCTTGCCAACAAGGGGGTCAATCAGGTCATTACCTGGTTAGATTATTTTCCTAATGATTCACTCTCTCCCTTTAATAAGGATTGTAATAAGATTCCGTCTTTCATAATTTTGTAACTCCTTTTATTTTATGCAATAAATTGTGCCTTGGCCTTTGACTGAGGCACCACCTCTTTTAAAAATATATATAGGAAAATTTTTTAAAATAATTATACTTCCCTCAAGAAGATAAATTAGATACTAGCTACTCAAAATATCTATCATTAAGAACATAGTTATATATATAAAGTGAAATAAGTCATACATTACATAAAGAGTAAGGTGATTTTGGAATAAAAAGAAATTATTTTGGAGAAGTGTCTTCAGTTTTCAACAGAAGAGTATAAATCTGTTAAAAAATAAAAGAATATTTAAAATTTGAAACATATGAATAATAATATTCTCAAAAGGGATATGATTTTATTTCTTATAGTGTTTATATTTATGATACTTTTAATTGTATATTATATATATAATAAAAAATTAATATGGGTTCTCCTTTAGAATGTGATGCTAATTATTGAATGGTTAAATTTCCATTGAATATATGTTTCAAAATGTCTAACATTAATAAAATTTTTCATCATTACTTTTATGTTTATTTTCCCATTTCTTCGATATATTTAAATTCTCATACATGGATATCCTTATATTTACGGGTATTTTTGATTATTTTAATATAAATGTTCAAAAAGTATAGAATGGAATTTGTTGTCAATTTTGGATCTCATTTTGAAAATATAATGGGGGGGGGGGGATATCCTTAAAGAAAATGTATTTCTAAAAAAGGAATTTTTTTAATGTTACAAAATTAACTATTTAGTTTCATCTTGTATAAAAAATTCTCACAATAAAATTCATTTCTATTTTTATTTTAGAAAATAAAAATATAGAGAGATTCTTAAAAGTTTAATAATAATTTTATTATGGGTAAGGGTATATTATAATGAAGAAACCATGTGAAAATTCTTTCATTATTTCCTAAATGTGAAGAAACATGAATTTTTTTGTTTAACTTTAATTCTTTTTTCACATTACCTTTTTTAATTTCCCCATTTATAATCCTTCACGATCGAGTGATTTTGGGGGTACATGAAAAAGATAATTTTTGGATTGTATATGGAATAAATATTAAAAGTAATTTTTATCTAGGGATTACTTTATGAAGGATAGAGACAAGATTATAGTTTTTAAAATCATGATAATAACATCAAATGAGTTAATAAGAGGACTTCTAGTGGATAAGAAGACACAACTTTCAATATGTTAGTGTAAAGAATATCCTAAATAAATATTATGTTTTATCATATTATTTTGTATAAATAGGTTATTTACAATATATTTTAAGGAATATAAGTGTTTTAAATTATCACTTC